>OY741963.1:2400000-4800000 GCA_963555595.1 Tethea ocularis | reverse complement strand
CTACACACGGGACGCGGCTCGCTCTCTTCAGGACGACGCTCAGCTTCGTCTGACACTTCGCCTTCTTCGAGCGATGAGCCCCGCGATCTTCTTCCCGCCTTAATATTGTCTGTTGACAGTAATTTAGGTTTTAATTGGTGCCTTTGTTATATGAAGAACTGTTCCAAGATTGAAGATGATTTGTTTTGTCATTATAGAGTTGTTTACACTCCCCTAACACACAAATGCAATAAAATTTTAAGTCTTATAATCAATCTATCACAATTGGTTGATGAAAATATATTGATGTACCTACCTAAGTCCTAATCTACAGATGCATAACATTACCAAAAACTTACATCATGCCCATAGTAATCTCAGCTCAGCAATCTTAATCTAAATATATAAAAGGATAGAGTCACTTTGCATTTGTCTACCACCTTACTCTTTAAAATCCTAGTAGTATGTAATGTACCTTATACTTTTCTAAATGCGAAATATCCCTTTACCATTATCAGCACCCTTTTCTTCAGTGTCACCATTGGACTGATCCACTGGCTTAGGTTCAATACATTCTCCCTCTTCAGCTTCAAAGTCCAGCTGTTCCTCACCATCTTCGGTATTACTTGTTTTTTCTTGAGGAACCTAAGAAAAAAAAACAATAAAGTAGACGCAATAATCAATGAAGGCAAATAACTTAGTTTTAGTGATGTCGAATGCTGAAACCAGGTTGTGAGTTTGAATCTTACAATGAGCTCTTGGTTAAGGAAAACATAGTGAGGAAACCATAGCATTATGGTACTACTCGCCCAGCTGGCCCTGCCATATAAGACAAACACAACTGCAATTTAAGTAATCATCACACCCCAAGATATAACTTAAATAACTTTTTACAAATATAAAATAAAATAAGAAATTGCAGGGGAAGCCTGACTACTTCACTTTAGTTTCTTTAATAAACGTTTTGTTAAGTTTGTGCACTTTAAAAAGGACAGCGGCATTCAACCTTTTGAAAAAAATCCTGCAGTACCATCAGTGGTAAGCTATTTTCTGCCTTTTCAACTAGGCTTCAGTTCCAGAGCAAGCTGCTTATTTAGAAGAGTAGCGAAGTACTGCTAAAGTTAGACATTAAGAATTCTTTCAAATACGAAGATAGAGCCATTTTTTTGAGACCCACATTCTTGGTACTGTGCCACCGGAGGAAGAGTTAGGGGAGGTTTTTTATTTATGAGTAAGGTAATTTTAGTAACATTTATAGTAGGATACTTTTATTTTAGTAATTTTAGGTAAGGAGGTTAAGATTTTTAATTAATTTAAGGAAGAATTGTATACCTATATATCAATAATATTTATGTAAAAAAAAAAAAAATTACATCCATATTCAATTGTTAGGTCATTATTTATATGTATCCACGCTGTTGTAAAGCAAGCACTGCAAACATACCTTATCTAATTTATTTGTATCTGTTTTTCCATTATCAGACTTAGGTGATGATTGTAAACTTGTACCATTTAGATTAACATCTTGCTTAATTTCTGGTGATGCAGGTGGTGATTTGGACTAAAACAAAATTCCTTAGATTAAAATACCATTTGAAATGAAGCTAACAATATCTTTACATGAATCATGCTTCGTAAAACCTTACCTTAACTTTTTCTGTATCTTCTGGACCTACTGAGTCCAAATCAGATACATCAGAGAGGTCTTCATGGCTAATGTTCAAATCTTTACCATCATTTTTATCACTAACAGTAGATTTACTCCTAGATTTTCTATCTTCTTGATCAGATGCCATTTCACCTAAAACATCAAGGTCATAATTATATTGTTTTTTATTTAATAGAGAAGTGTGGTTTTTATCAAAACATTTTTACCTTCAGATATTTCTTCTGTTGCTGGGTCTTTAGAACCTCGTTTATTATATGAAGAACTTCTACTGGATTGGCTAGAATCAGATCTACTTCGTGCACGGGCTATTGGTACCATTTTCTGTTCAGCTTTTGTGTGTCTTCTCCATGTTTCTTTTGGACTCCATTCACTTTGCTTCACAGGTGACCTAACTGGTGATGACTGTGATGAATTTCGATCTGGAGATGGACTAGAGGAGGGTGAACGTCTATCAATATTTCTTGAAAGTGATGTAGCTTGAGAAGCAGAGTCTGGGGAGATAGGGCGGGATCTGTTAAGCAGTGAGCCAGGTGGCGACCTGGCTGAACTACTAGGGCTTTGAGGTGTTTTAGGACCATCTCCAGCTGATGCAGGAGTAGAAGAGTAATGCTCCGGCTGTTCAGGTGAACCAATATTAGAGCCCATATCACTTGGTGACTTTGGAGCGTCGGGTGACTTTGGCCCTGCTGGTGAATTAGGCATGGAATTTTCTGGAGAATTTATATCAGAATGAGCTCCACTAAGATTATCAGGTGAACGAGGCAGCTTGCCCGATGAAGGAGACTGAACTGATGGAGATTGAGATTGACTTTCTGGTGATGGTGATCGTGGACCTTCAGACCTACATGCCGGTGAACCAGGTGGTGACCTAGGCTGGGGCCGGGGTGGTGACTGTGGTGATGACTTTATATTTTTTTTAGAACTTCCACTTCTGTCTGATGAAGAACTTCGCCGGCTCCTTGAGCTCGAGCTGCTACTACTAGATGAAGACTGAGCATCTCCATTACCATCACGAGAATCTTCTGAATCCATCTCTGAAAACAGATGGCACTTATATGGTTTATATGTAACTATTAGTGTACCCAACCCAAACAAGCTTTTATTTCAGTGTTATTATGGTGGATTAACAGTATAATAGCTTCAACCAGACAAAATATAAAACCAGTGTCATTTGATTGAAAATGTTAGTACACAACATACTCATCAAACATAAAAATAAGCAGTTATTTGTACCTAAAATTCTAAAATATAATGACACATATACATTTCTACAAAATATCTTTTTCCATAAACATTCAAATTCTAAGTTGCTTTAATTAATATTTAATAGGTACCTACTATTCAAATATATTATGGCGCTATAATCAAATAAGTTTTTCTTTCATCACAGGCCTCATAGCTACATTGCTTTGCCTTTATTTCTGATACTTAAACTGTGTTGTAAACCGTACATTTTTACGTAGTAGCTTTATGAGATAGCGTGGCATTTCAATACAAAACTCATGTCGTAAAATGAGTACTCAATCATCTAAATAATAATGTTATGTATAAAAAATGAATTTAGTAGTTTTGTTTCTTTTGTTCTTTTATATGGTACGTTGTGATGTATATTGAAGACACATCCAGCCTTACCTTTTAGGTGACGCCTCGACGCCAGAATCGGTGGCACTTCTTAACACTTTTCATATTTCAAGACTTTGAACTTTTTAAAATCACAACACAAACTAAACTCAGGTCTGTCACATAATATACTTGTGAACAACTTTTAACTTCCATATATCGATACAAACTGACGAAAACTTAGTAAAATCAACACTACTATAAACATGGCTGTGATATAGAAGGAAATATATGAACATAATAAATAATCACTTTCCAGTACTTCCGTAGGGTTAACTTACGCCCTTACCTTAACTGAGATGGATAAGACGGTAAATTTCTTGAAGCAATTGTAATTTTAATTAAAAAAATCCTTAATTTGCGCCGCAAACGAGTCTCATCGAAGCGAAGTCATCCATCAAACAAAACCACAGATAAATAAAGGATAAAAAAACGTATAGTGAATAATTCTCAATCTCTTTGTTAGAAACCATAAATGAAAATCTCATAGAAGTTTAGCAGAGAGAAAAGATAAACGAAAAGATGGTATCATCGGTGGAACACTAAAATATCTCAAGTGATTTTAGTATCTACAATCAGTTAGTTATAATTAGTAATTTATAAAAATCATAGCTTGACGTGTCACTGTAGATCGAGTTCCACATAAACACATATGGGGCCATTTTATAAAAGAAGTGAAGTGATGAGGGTCCGTTATTAATGTGTCAAACACAGACTAAAAACCTGAATGTTTTCAAAACTGTAAACTTATGATAATTGACATGTTTCCAATATGAAATTTGGACGTTGTTTTGCGTTTACTTTATTTTGTTATGACAAAAGTGCTGAGAATTTCGAAAATCCAATCAAGAAGCTCAAAAATCCGGAGTTTTCACTCTAAATTAAAAGTTTTCAACAATTAAAAACGGGAGAATTGTACCGTGTGCACTGTGCACCAAGAGTATAGAAATACGATAGAAATCAACCAAGGTGCGCGTGGCAGCACGAAGTTCTTTTCTTCGTGCTTGATAGGTAGGTCACCTAATGGTGGCAGCACATTATATTATTATCAACTCGAAAAGAGGGTTTAAGATATTTTAAAAATCGACAAAATTAAAAATCAGTCAGAAAAGGATATAGGTATTAGATCTTAGTACATAATAAGAAAGATGTATAGAATTTACGGTTTCATATTTTCCTTCTTGCATGGGTTTCCTGATTTTGGTTTCCTGTTTACTTGGTCTATATTTGCTAAATAACTTTTTAACGAATTTCTTGACTTAGATTGCGTTTTCGCTTTTGTTGTTATAAAATCGTGTACCTACCTATTTTGAGTTTCATTAAATATTATCAGTGGTATTTTATTGAAACAAAATCAAAAACTAATTTATTCAGTTTAGGCCTCAGAAGTTTAGGCCCTAATGAAGGCACTTATGAATGTCACAACACAATACAATTTTACAGCTACAATTTTACAATTACAATTTTTAGACTCTACTACCGGTTCGGAATACACTTGAACTGAGACGACTCCGGCAAGAAACTCAGCTAGGCTTCTTTTTTTTGTGGATCTTTTTTTTTTGAATTTATGTAATTACAGTTGTTGTTTTAAATATACATAAACTTCATACAATTATCACTTGGCCTGGGGGCTGCAAGTGCAGAGGGAAGCTACTACAACCATGTATTCTTGTCTTCTATGTAATGAGCCACCTTATAGTAGGCCTTGTCAATCAACTTAGGTTTAACATACTCTTTGAATTTATTATAAGACATCTTAGTTACTTCATATGGGATTTTATTATAAAAGCGAATGCAGTTCCCGAGAAAAGACTTATTGACTTTCGCTAGCCTGAATCTAGGTGTAACAATTTTATCTTTATTTCTTGTATTTAGGTTATGGCGGCTACTGTTTGTGTCAAATAGATTTAAATTTTTACAGACAAACATAATATTTTCAAAAACGTATAGCGACACGGTAAGGTTAAAATGTCAAATTCCCGTATGGAATAAAGATTACCACAAAATGAAGTGAAATAAATACGTTTATTAGTGGCTTTTCAAGTTGTCTCAAAAAGTTTGTAGTACAAACGACCACCATGTTTAAACCCTGGTCCGAGCTAAAACCTTATAACTTTTGAAAATGATTTAATTAAATATTATAACTTGATATTGAGAATACATTTTTCAACTTGACACTGGCAAAATACACAATCCGTGTGAATGTTATGAAAAAATAACTTTAAATAAAATGCGCGGGAAATTCATATGATATTTTCAAAACTAGTACCCTGCGTGCATAATTTTAAACAAAATATTTTATTGATTTCATAGTATGATTGATCAAGCTCTTGATGATAACGTTTCAGAAAATGACGAAGAAGAAAGTTTTTTCCAGGATGTAGATATTTTGCAAAAACATGGAATTAACGTCGCTGACATCAAAAAGTTGAAAGCTGCTGGAATATGTACCGTAAAGGGAATTCAAATGTCTACAAAGAAAAAGCTTTGTAATATTAAAGGGTTTTCAGATACAAAAGTAGACAAAATAAAAGAAGCTTGCCAGAAAATAGCAACGACGGGTTTTATGACGGCTTTGGAGGTGAGCGACCGTCGGAAACAAGTTTTCAAAATAAGGACCGGAAGTAATGAACTCGAGTAAGTAGTTACCTCTCGTAAATATTCCTTGATTGAACCATTGATAAAACATGATGTTCATAAAACAACTGCACATGTGATTAATAAGTCCTTGAAAGATTAGGTAATACGATAGGAATGCAATGATAACAATTTATATATAACATTATCTACAAATAGTACCTTATAAAACAATGTCATTATCTACACTATTTACGTTGTAGCTTGGTGTGGGTAGACAGAAAGTGAATCGTATGACATGCAATAATGTTACTGAATCATAGATTTATGCATATGAACTTTATTGCAAAGATATAATGCTCATGTTAGTCATTTTCATATCTCTCTGGCTACTGTCACCAGCACCAAGCTACAACGTAAATAGTGTACCTCTCATAAACGAATAGTTAAGTGAACAAACTAACATATCGATAACCTTATCTAAGAAATAGGTATGGTAAAATAACAATAACTAATTTACACCAAGTCATCGTAGGTAGGTCCCCCAGACAAAATGAGCCAAGCTTACGTTGACTTTCCAAGCCATTTCACGTGAGATTTGCTTTTCGACATTCCGATTTTCAAAGCGATCTAATCCTACGTAGGTATCATTAGATCGGATTAAATTCAAAGGTTATAAAATATTATAATTATATTTTAGTTTAAATAAAAGTTTGAGTTGGTAAGATTGCGCTCCAAACGTCATGAAAAGTGTGTAGGTAGGTACCCTCGGATCCTTTTCTAACTTTTTAGCCATGGGGAGGATAATTCCGAAAAAGTATTAAGTAGTTTAACTTAACGTTTCGCTTAGTGTTAAATAGAATGCAAAAAAAACCTGTATGACAAATCTTCTACAGATTTGTCATTGATTGTGTAACGGTCTCATAATGGGATTCCGATAGCGATAGCTCTCGTAACCGTTTATTTTTGGTATTGTCTATCTTTTTTTATTCCAATGGCTAATGTCAAATGATTAAATTGTTTAGAGAAGTAATTACAAGTGCAGTTTCGTTGTTGCTCACGTAAGCTAAACAATACCAAAGTTATAAGATGATTACGAATAACGGAATTAAGTTACAAAATCTCGCTGCTGGTATGGACAAATAAAAAAATAACAAATTCTAGCAAACTACTCGCCGGTGGTATCGAATCGATGGCCATCACTGAAGTATTCGGGGAGTTTCGAACTGGGAAAACCCAGCTGTCACACACTCTATGTGTTACCACGCAAATACCGACTTCATCCGGGTACCATGGAGGGAAAGTCATGTTCCTCGACACTGAACATACTTTGTATCCTTTTTGTGTAGGTATTTTTCTGGTTATATAATAGGTATCTAATGGCTTTTTTGTTAAATGTTATCCTAGGTATTCAAACAAAGCAGTCATAAAAAAACTAAAAAAACGACTACAGTACGAAAAAAAGATCGGGATGGTTTTTTTAAATATTTCTCATTCCATTTTACATTTAAACATCTGTCAGTCCGCTATATTGGTTTTTTTATACCTACTTTTAAATACCCAGTGACACTCGCGCAATAAAGAAGAATCTAAAGACATATCAGTCATTAAAATCAATTCAGCCGTTTAGTAGTTACGAGGGAACATAGGGTCGGACATATATACTTACATACAGGTGAAATATAGAACCCTCCTTTTTTGGCTACGCCTCAGTCGGGTAAAAAGTTTGTTACGTAGCGACTTATGGTGACTTTTATTTCTACCATGGACTAACTAAGTAGAAGCTTTAAGTCATAAGTCGTCTTGAAACTAACAGTGCTCCTGGAGTTCTGAAATCAATCCCATCTTGAGTTATAAATATTATAAAATATAGTGCAGCTTTTAACATTTTATTTTTCTTCTGAGGCAATACTTTTTAAAACACTACCTACTCTACTGAACACATTTGGTTGAAACTTGGCACATGGATACATACTTATAGCCTACTTTTTATCCCGGGAAACATAAGATCCCAAGGGAACGCAGATGAGACCGCGGGGCAGAAGCTAGTCCAAACATATCGCTGTTGCTCAAATTGCTAAAAAGGTAGCATTAAGCCATCATATAGGTATTTCTAAAACCTTGTAAATAATATCAATATAGGTACTATCAACAAAGTTGAAGCATGATCACCTTAAGGGTGTATTTTGTGTGCAGTGAACAGCCACTACCTGTGTCTCACACAATATAACCAGACAATGCGTTCGTCATAAAAATAGTCTAAACAAATGATTTTACAAGAGATGGTTATTATTGTCAACAATGGACAGGGCAAACTATGATAACTGGCTCCAAGCGAAAAGGTTTCAAAAGTGATCATGCTTCAACTTTGTCGATGGTACCTAAATATTTTCTTAACTTAGCACCAGTCGACCGGACAGGTTAAGGCCAATTGCAGATAGATTCAATTTAGATCAAAATGCAGTTTTAGATAATGTCCTCTACGCTCGAGCTTATACATCAGAACACCAGGTAAACTATCAAATTATTATATAGGTAGTTTGAGGTAAATAACATAATACAATACGCATTGGTTATTATTGGCCCATTAAAGTTAGGGTCCAAAGACCTGAAAAAAAAATCCATGTCACTTGCCCAATTTATATCTCTCTCCCGCACGATGTGGTCTAAAACGCATCGACAGATATATTTATTTTACTATCTACAATTATGTTTAACACTTTCTTTATTTCTCATTAAGAATTTCATGTCCTTCATCATCTTGATATTTAATTATCTAGGTATTTTAGGCTGAACTTTTAGATTACGTAGCAGCCAAATTCCATGAAGAAGCAGGAGTATTCAAGTTGCTTATCATTGACTCTGTAATGGCACTGTTCAGAGTCGATTTCTCTGGGCGTGGTGAACTAGCAGATAGGCAACAGAAACTAGCACAAGTTTTATCGCGATTGCAAAAGGTAGGTAACCCTATTTATAACTAGGTATAATGAAATCGTATTTTCTTACCCCTAAAATAGGGTTTAATGTACGTTCTCGTTGGAAATAAAATAGATAAGTAACTTTTACTGGGTTACTGAATCAACTTTGAAAGTGCGAAAGAAAATAACGTATTTTATAATTTTTTACACCTAAAACAGGGTTAGATGTATGTACCTACCTACTTGTAGAGATAAAATAGATAAGTAGGTAACTTTTACTGGATTACTATACCAACTTCGAAACTTCGAAAGAATATCATGTAATTTATAAATTTTAATCGAGTAAGTCTGTTAAGTACGTACCTTATGCGTACCTTCCTAGTGTTTACTTTTTACGGTGAATAATTTTGGGAAGCGGTCAGTTTGGTTTCCTGCAAATGAACATTAGTAGATATATTCAGATACTGCTCGGGAATTTTTCAGGAAATATACAGTTATTATTTCTGAGATTATATTATATATTTTGATAGTTATTTCAAATAATATCCAATCCAATTGGTTCAAGATCAGTGACATCGAGTCGAGTCGAAGATAAGAGAGTATCCGGTTTTGTTAGTCTAAAATAATGCCCCGGCTATACATTGCACACTATATTTAGATAATAAAGAACAATAATAACTCCTTCAGAAATATTTCATTAGAAATGTAGGTACAGTATACTAACACATACTTACCTAAGCAAATATTAAAGTAGGTAAGTAAGTAGAACATAAGAAAAGATTTTTTGGTATTTTTTTTACTATATGGCCTGTATTTCACCACAATGGTGATAATGTTGCATGTTGTCTACATGAGTGGTGAGCACATACCCTATATAAAAGATCTGACTTTCACCTTTTTGCTACCAGCCAGTATCAGCTATCGGAACAACCGCTAGGTGCTTAGCGACAGATTTTTAACATAAGCTAGCCAGGTGAGTACTACAGAGTACCTAGGTACTGTACCACTGTGCTATTTTTTTATCACGATGCTTTCCTTAAAAAAAATAACAAGCTCAGTGTAGGATTCGAACCCACGAATTTTATCGCGGCATACAAAGTCACTGCCACAACCTGTGGCCACAACTATCAATCATCGCCTGATATTAGTTAACATAATCCTAATTATTATTATTTAACTAGCTGTCCCCGCAGTTTCACCCATGTTCCCGAGATAAAAAGTACCCTATAGCAATCGGAGGTAATGTAGCTTCCTCTAGTGAATGTTTTTTTTAATCCGACTGGGTGGTTCAGAGATTAGCGCGCCTGTTTGTTACCCTGCTTGACCTCAACGGTGGCACGCAGTAGGCTATAGATAGCTTAAAATAACATAAGATGAAAGGGTAACACAGGTTACACCGAAAGCTAATAGGTAGGTACTTATTCATCAAACTTGTTTAGAAAAACATATTTCATTTCAACAGATTTCCGAAGAATATAATGTTGCGGTGTTCATAACAAATCAAATGACGTCAGACCCTGGAGCAACGCTATCTTTCCAGGCAGATCCAAAGAAACCAATTGGTGGAAATATCCTTGCGCATGCGTCGACCACAAGGATTTCTCTCCGGAAAGGCCGGGGAGAGAACAGAATCGCCAAAATATACGATTCCCCGGATTTACCTGAAAGTGAAGCTACTTTTGCTATCAGCAATGGAGGCATTGCTGATGCTAAAGATTAATAAAACAAATTTATAACATAAATAAAAATATACATAAACCTAAACATGCCTAAATAAAGTACCTAAAAATTCATTAAATTAAAAAATATATGTGGGTGTAATATGTTTTATTAGTACAGTGAGATATTTTTATCACAAATTCTTAACAAAATCAACTTAACATTCATAGTATTTCATTCTTAACCACAAAACTAAATATCTATATATATATAAAAGAAAGTCGTGTTAGTTACACGTGGTTAGTAGAGTTTATTGTAAAACTGTAACTGTTGACGTTCATAAGTGCCTTATTAGGGCCTAAACTGAATAAATGAGTTTTTGATTTTGATTTTGTTACAATATTATAACTCAAGAACGGCTGAACTGATTTGGCTAAAAATTGGTGGGGAGGTAGCTTAGAATCAGGAGAAGGACATAGGATAGGTAGGTAGTTAGGTAGAGGTAGGTAGGAGTAGGTAGGTAGGTCCCAGTTTTATTTTTGTTCTCAGGGCAGTACAACGTCTGCCGGGTCAGCTAGTATTATTATAATTACTGTTTTGTCACATGCCAATCTTCAAGACTAGTAGTGGTGGTGTGGCGCTACAACCCTATATTATCCTACTCTTTGCGCTGCACTAAAAGTAATGAGGTGATATATAAATTACTGCTACTGTGTTTGCAAATTTTCGGCAATCGGCATAAGATATCGATAGGTGATTTGTGACCAGACATCGATTATACAAATTAATTACCCGCAGGGCAAAATATAAATAACTGGAGTTGAATGATTTGAAACAAATAAGTCATTGACCTATAAACTACCGTATTCAACTAAATATTACAATTAATTCTGATAAAGTGATAACTTTTTAACCCCTAACTGAATACTAGTCCCCTCTCCACCTACCCAAAAGTCTCGCCACTCCATACAACATAAATATTAACTATTGAAGTAACATCAAGCAAAGTCTAACTGTTTCGTATTCGTCCGTCGCTCAAAGTGGCGTGACTTGAAAGAACCAATTATGTGGCTTCGCTTCGATTAGATAAATCGTACCATGCTTTTGTGATTTTCATTACGACACAACAATTTATTACATAATTATGAACATTTATAATATACATATTGGTTGCTCTGCTTGCTTAGTTTGTGATTTTCATCATAGGTATGTGTAGAATGCCTAGTTTTTTTTTTTTTTGCATGGACTTTAGTCCATTGGTCCAGTTGGTAGCCTCTGATGGCTGCAATAACCTTACCGGATTAATGTTAGGTACAGTTACTAAATTTATTCAGTCAGGCAATAAGTCAAATTATTCAATCGCGCACTACTTTGCTTGGCAAGGCAGGCCTCGGCGGATCAGCTCGTTTTCGTGATAATTTTTCCTTTAGGTGCTGAAATTATGTAAATTGGAATATTATAATAAAAGGGCTTTTCCATTACTACCTACCTATGGGGGCTGTCGGGGTTTGATGTTTGAATAATGTATTCATCAATTCAGATTCGTTCCCCATACATACCAGCCGATATAGATACCTATTAGTTAAGTAGTAGGTATCTTTATCTTACCTACTTACCAAATATATTTTTTTAAATAAGGTGTAAATCTTAGGATATTTTGGAGAAGTATCGGGTCAGAAATGATGAGATCCGCAGGCGAACCAAATTAAAGTAACCGACATGGGCGGAGCACATGCTCGTAAAACCGACGGCCGCTGGGGCAGAAAGGTTCTCGAGTGCAGGCTACCACGAACTGGAAGACGCAGCGTGGGCTGGCCCCCCACAAGGTGGACCGACGATCTTGTTAGGGTCGCGGGAAACCGCTGGATGCGGGTAGCACTAGACCGGCCATTGTGGAGATCCTTTAGGGAGACCTTTTTCCAGCAGTGGACGTCTTTCGGCTGATATGTTGATGATATCGGGGCGATTATTTTTTTTAGATTGGGGTAAAAAGAATGAACAAACCATCTGGAACTCTCTGTGAGTAGGTATGGTATAATATTCTATGATCTGGATTCACTCTTATGTATGCGAAAAAGGGTAAAACAATAAATTCAGGGGTGTGTTCCGAAAATTTTGCGTGTTCCACTCACAGGAACCACTTTCAGGATTTAATGCTCGGGTTTTATTCCCAAGATGTAGATACTTTTTTAATATCAATGCCGAACTTTAGCTGGCCTTAAAATTTTGGCAATCACTTCGTACTGCGTAGTGCGTACACTGGCACTGACCGAAAGCGAAATATACAATTCATACAAGTCCGAACGAGATAGGGATAAATGTCAAAATGTCTGTCTTGCCAGTGGTGTGAAATCAAACTTCCATATATTATCTGTATATGTATATATATATATATTATTAGTATTCATTTCGGATGAAAGAAAAGACCCATGTATGTATGTATTTATTAAAGTTATACAAAAAAAATTATTAAATTAATTATTTTTTTCCGATTTGGTACAAAACCGTACGAAAATGCTCGATTCTAGGCTTACCTGGCAACACTAGTGTCTCGAATAATTAGATTGTTTTTAGTAACAATCGCTTATCGCTAATATATAATAAAAAAAAAACAGGCCAATTATTAGTAAATTATAATAAAATTCCATACCGTTAGTAAGTGAATAATCTAGAGTTGTTTTCATAGAAAACCTCGGCTCCGGGCGTTACCGGGGGACTTCAGGGGAGGGGGAGGGCTTACGACTATTTGGGGGCGGTTGGATTACTGATGGCAGCTCGGACCGCTAGAACGGGACGAGATTGAGTGGGACGCAAAGACTATTATTATATACTGGGTGGGTGTGACGTCGAGGCGGTCCTAACCGTCGAGGACGGTTTTATGTAGTGTGTTGTGTACCTACTTTTACGAGCTTCGTCAGCTTCGATCTGAGCTAATGTAATAAGGATCATCCGACATCCGGCTTGCTGAGGGCTTGCCTTGATCTAAGGATACGGTGTATACGGGAGGGCATGTAGGTTGCGGCTTTCACTAAGACGGTTGCGGTGATTAAACGGCGGTACTGAAAAATCTGCGTGAGGCGCGTTTTATTAATTATTTTATCGTGGGGAGACCTAAGTCAATGTAGAGATTTTCATTACGCATGTACCACGGGGCCGCCCGTGGCTTTGCGCATGAAACGGAAACGGTTTTGTTTGAATCACATGAAGGCTATGGATCCGTGCAGGAGCTGCATGACCAAGCAATACAAATGTACTCTTTGGCTGCATGTGCAAACACAATACTACCATATAAGTCATGATGGGGTGGATACACGCGGTATATAGTCTAACTTTGGTTTAAAGGGCAAGTTTAGATTTACGATTTAATAAAAAGTGGAGGCGTTCTAACACAAAGGCGGTGCGCGTCAAAGGTCAAACAATCATCGAGATATTTGGCTTGCCTTTCCCACGGGGACGAGATTGGTTCATCGAATAAAGACGTGGTTACCTAAGGCTATGCGCGCACGGGTGACTTAAATCACCGTGACTGTTTCGTCGTGCGAGGTCACGGCCTTGCTTGTTCGCCATACAAAATACAAATTTTTTACCCAAAAAAAACAATTCTTTGATTAATCGGTCTCAGATTGCCAACCCTAATCGGAACGTATATTATTGATGTGAGCGCAGCGCGGCAGCGCTAAGAGCGATTGGCAAAAATTGTTCTGTGGATTGGCATGTTTCGGAATGTAGTGTAGCCTTACGGAAAAAATAAATTCTCTTTGTCAGTTTGCGTGAAATTTTAAAGCTGGTGGGCGTGGATACTGCTTGTTATCTGCATGTTTTATTTAATAATTTAAATATATTTTTACAGTGTAATCAACTGTTTTTTAAATTTTTCAAATAACCGTGTAAAATTATGAGTGAAGAGGATAAGCAGCCAATTCGTGTGTGGTGTGATGGGTGGTGTGTAATTTTAATGTTTTTATTTTTGCTTTCGTACTATTACTAAATTGAAAACCACACAATATGATAAACATGTGAATTGTTATTTGATAATACGCAGGATGTTATTATACCATCAGAATTTTATCAAGCCGAAGTGTTAGAAATGTCACATCTTAATCATTCGAAAGAAAAACAAACGGATGTAAATGACTAAAATAAAATTATTCTAACTCAATTTTAAAGATATAAACATCCGGCGCGAAATAATTTACTCGTGACACGAATGTTTTTTCTTAAATCAACTTTGTGCTTTAATGAAGTGGGACGATGTTTCTGATATGGTTTATTGATTTTTTTTAATTTGGTTTCAGTTACGATATGGTACACTTTGGACACGCGAATTCTTTGAGACAAGCGAAGGCATTAGGTGATGTACTGATTGTTGGGGTACATACAGATGAAGAAATTTCAAAGCACAAAGGCCCTCCTGTGTTTACACAAGAGGAGCGTTATAAGATGGTACGTGCCATTAAGTGGGTTGATCAGGTAGTGGAAGGAGCACCCTATGTCACAACTCTCGAGACCTTAGACAAGTACCAGTGTGACTTTTGTGTACATGGAGGTAAATATTTGATTAATAAATTAATTCTTGTCATACAAAATATTTTAGAGTAGCTAAATTTCCTACATGTAATTATTGCAAACAGTTCATAGTTTTCCCCACCATTTGTTTCCTTATGCAGAAGCAAACAAATCATATTATATACTGTAGTTTGATTCATGTTTCGCATAGTAAGGTCGAAGTTCACTAACTAGGAAACAGTCTGATAAATTATAATCAGATGTTTATCATGAATTTTCGTAGGAAAATCATTGTAAATGCCAGATTATAATTTATGTAACCATTTTGTAGTCAGTGAACATTGACCTTAGTCTAATAACTATTTACAGCATAATTTCAAATAATATACTATACTATAATTACTCTATTTTGTTATATTAGTTAACCCATGAATTGTTCAATGCATGCTGAATTAATAAATTAGTTTCTTATTAGTAATTTAAATACCATTGCACTATAGATAAGACCTTATGTAGAAAACATAATAAGAAAAAAATATTTGCCACTGACGGACCATGACTACTTACTTACTTATAAAAATGTATTTACAGATGATATAACAGTAACTGCTGATGGAATTGATACATATCATTTGGTGAAAAATGCTGGAAGATACAGGTAAATCATGTTTGTTTCAATTTTATTTTTAATTATAAAATAAATAAAATTGTCATAAATAATTGCATTTCTGTTAATAATTTTCAGGGAGGTGCTAAGAACTGCTGGTGTTTCTACAACAGACCTAGTGGGTAGAATGTTACTTCTGACAAGAGAACATTTCAAGTAATAATTTAATAACTCATGACCCAACTAGAAAAGCTAATATTAAGCTACCTTAGGTATTAAATGTTTGTGTCTCCTCACATAACTTTGTGAAAAAACTACAAAACATAGGTCAAAAAATAATTACATTATGACCTTTAATTGATATAAAGTACATAGTAATAATAATATAGTGATACATTTTATTATTCTTTCTATTATGTAGTAAAGTTTGTACAAATGGTTCAAACTTCTGCTAATTGTTATACTACAATATGTATTATTCACTCCAATACAAATGTATAAGTAGTATAAGTACCTACAGATAAGTATGAATTATTAGCTGTTTATTAGCTGCTAGCCCCACAGTTACAAATGCTTTCCCAGTATATTATAAATGCACTTTTTAAGCTTTTTAGAAAATATTATAAATATTAATTATTTCGAAAATATATCATGTGTACTTTAAAAGTTATTGCAATTTTAAAAGTGTGGTACTAAGTTTTGAAGGCCAGTCTATATAGGAACTCTAATCTGCCACTCTTTAAGTCAGTGAAAAAATCTGCTGTACCATGACATTTTACATGGAACAGGAGCTACACTTTCGCTGATATCAAAACTGTCAAAAGGCGGTTCTCTTTTTATTAAAAGTTATTTAACATACTCCCATGTTCCTTGTCATAAAAAGTTAAAAGTTATAGAATTTTTCCCCGTTCACGCTTAAAGAGGTCAATTTCGGAAAATCTCTAAGCAGAATCCTGCACTCATAAAAAAACGTACCTGCTTTTAATGTTTGCAGGCTTTGTACAGAGATATAATCATATTATGATTATTGAATGAAATGAAATTACGCTAAACATTAATAGGTACCTACTATTTGCTCATTCATTGTACAATGTGTACAGCAAATTGCACTTAAGGCATGATATGAATTCTAGGAGAGGTGACAAAGAATATTCTGTGGCACTAGATCACTCCTCCAACCTTGGAACTGATTCAACGGCGCGGTCACCATATACCGGTTGCTCACAGTTCCTGCCTACTACACAGAAGATCATACAGTTTAGTAGTGGGCTCTCACCTAAACCTACAGATAAGGTTGGTATCTCACTGTTGAAAGATGTGTCCTAAACTTTATGTGCATAATTCCTGTGCGAAACATCTGTTACTACTAGTCAAAGTGCTCTAAGTTGCCTCATTGTATGCGCTACACTCAATGAATTTGAGCATAGTATAATATCAACAACTGTCATTACGTTACAGGTTGTTTACGTCGCTGGTGCCTTTGATTTATTCCATGTCGGTCACCTGGATTTCTTAGAAGCTGCAAATGCACAAGGAGACTTCCTTATTGTGGGCTTGCATACAGACCTCGAAGTGAATCGGTACAAAGGATCCAACTATCCCATTATGAATCTACATGAACGTGTGTTATCTGTGTTGGCTTGTAAGGTAATTGTAATATTCAGCATTTTTCCATTAATCTACATCTACACTAATAATACAATCAGAAAAGATTTGATTTTTTGTATGTTAATGGATAAACTCAAAAATTACTTCTCATTTAAAAAAATATTTCACCTATAGAAATGTACATTCTCAGTGAGTAACATGGAATGTATCGTATTTAAAAAGTTAGAGATCCCTACGAAAATAACAATAATGTACCCAAGGAAAGCATAACATTCCTGGGTAACCCGGGTGTAACTGCGGAGCTGAAACTAGTCTTACACACACTTATTATGCTTTTCTAATGTTAAATAATATTTTAGTATGTACATGAAGTGGTGATTGGGGCACCTTATGATGTAACAGCGGACCTAATGGACCACTTCCGGGTTAAAGTGGTGTGCCACGGCCTCACAACCATTGCGTCAGACGCTGACGGCTCCGATCCTTATAAAGTGCCCAAACAGCGTGGTTGTTTTAAGGTAACATTTTTATAACAGGGGAAGTTAATCTATTTTGGTCAATCGATTGCAGATCGAAGGGTACAGGGGAAAAATGATGATTTTTTTTTTATATAGGCTACATTTGAAAGTCCATCGAAAATAGTTTCGTTTAGAATGAGAATGAATGCAACACAAGATTAACTCATGAAAAAAAAAAAGATTTTTGTTTTAAATCGGAGGGCAAATTACTTATTTTTGTCATTACAAAAAAACTCTATATCATTGTAATTGAGACTAAAATTACTTGAGATTTTGTAGCGTTCCACCTACTACTATGGCCGATTCCATATCGTGATTAAAGCGATCGCGATATGCTGTAGTTGGACTAATAATAATAAGGGGCCGATTACTGCGGTACTATGTGATATATTACCTACCTTCATAACTATTATTTTTTACAGATTATAAATTCTGGCAACACCATGACCACAGACGATATAGTCCAAAGGATAATACGCCACAGGCTAGAGTTTGAGGTTCGAAACTCGAAAAAAGAAAAGAAGGAAATGGCACTCATGAAGGTTCTGCACAAAGAACCTACGAAACAAAATGGTTCATGTATCAGTGAGAATAATGCAAGATAAACTAAATTTGAACTACGGTACCTACTACTAAATATATAACATGCATTGTGCTATTTATGTAGGTTAATTACTATTTATTATCGGCTTACAACAAGGTAAGCGTTTTTCTTTGTATAAAATTTAGAGTTATTAGTCAAGATTCCTAAATGGCGGTTCCTGAATGGTCTTTTTATAAATAATTGTATTATTTACAACCATATATGAAGTGTCACTTGTACCTTTTAACATCTTAGCTCTATACCTACTTGTACCTTTTAACATCTTCGACTTCTAACGAGAAAAGTGGCCCCAAATTCTGTGTTTAGCCGTTTGTTGATATTTTTTTCTCCTATGAATTCCTTACGGTTCCATTTTGTCTATAAAAATGAATTCATGGCACCATAATACTGATTTGATAACTAATATACCTAGGCGGGCTAGTCCAGCTAATTAACTAGGAACATTGACAAAATAAAGATATTCAAGATCTGTACCCTGTATTATTCATTAATCATTGCGTGAACGATAAAACATTGTGCCACTACAGTAATTTGCTTTACTCTTTATTTACGGTAATACAGACCCAACCAGGCAATGCCATATAGGATTTTTTCAATGTTCTTAAGATTATTTTTAAGAACCTACTAAAAATATGTTATTTTCATAACTTGAAGTAATTATTTGTTTTTAAAGGTAATTCGTATACTGCGTAATTAAAAATAATAATTATATTGTTCCATTCCAACTTGCCTTTATAATAAAAAAAATTGTATAGTAAACAGATAAAATAATTTATTACAAACTTGATAGTATCGGTGTATTTTACTATAAGTAATATATCGTTTTCCATATTATGTGTATCTCGTATTCGGTTTAATTGATGTTTTATATATTATTTATCAAATAAGTTGTGTAATATATAAATAGAATGTGTTTATTTATGTACAAAATTCAATTGTTGTATGTTTATTAAATGATTATAGTAATAAAATGTATTCAATTGTATATAAATCATTAATGTGCCTATATCCTTCAGTCACGGTAATTTGATTATACTATGGGATAGCTGATATACATGCTATATGAAACAAATGCTGGAATGGGGATCGAACCTATGGCTAGACAGGTCCGTTCATCATCCAATATCCGTTAAACGTAAGATACAATTAAAAGAAGACTTTTTACCAAGCAATAGGCAATAAGTCGTGAAGTACGATTTCTGACGAAGAAATAAAAATACAATTAGGAGCATACAAAATGGATGGCAAGCGAGGTATAGGAACATATACATGATAGTTTAATATTGTTTTGTGTCAATTTGTTCAAGATGTTGGAAAAAATCATACCATGCAGATAAAACTGCGATCAAGCGGTTCCACAACGTGCGTTGCCGGGGCATGCCCGCGCGGGTCGCTAGTTGATGTTAACTATAGGTACATTTATTAAATCTGTAGAAGAGTCGTTTCTGTATGTACATAAAATAAATCGGACAAATGCGAGTTAAACTCGCGTGGAGAGGGTTCCGTACATGTTTAACTAAGTTCCATAAATATTTTTAAACCTGACCCAAATTTGTTGATAACTAAACTATAATTTTTTTTTTTTTATTTGGAAATCGTCTTTTCTAAAAATGAAACCTAGCTACATCGATTTATCGCCCTCGAAACCCCCTGCATACCAAATTTCATGAAAATCGTTGGAGCCGTTTCCGAGATTCAGATTATATATATATATCCATGAATTGCAGGTTTAAAGGTATTAGCGTATTAGATAGACTTCTCATAGGTTTTCCTGTAATCTTTAGGTAAAGAACTATTATCTGATTTTTTTTCAAAATGTTTGGCCCAGTAGTTTCGGTAATAAGGGGGGTCAATTTTCGCCAATTTTTCGCCTATTTTCTTAAATAACTTCAAAACTATTTATATTAAAATTCAAAAAAAATATATTTGACACCCTGATAAAAAGCCCTTTCATTTGATATGTTACACAATATTGTCTGCAAAACTTTTTTTTTTAATTTTCTAATTTACCCCCCAAAATTAGCCCCCATGTTTGAAATTCATTTTTTTACGTAACACGTCCATGTTTGGGTCATCGACTTACATATGTGTACCAACTTTCAACTCAATCCAGTCCAATATTTTCGGACAGACGGACAGATGCACGAGTGATCCTATAAGGGTTCCGTTTTTTTTTTCGGAACCCTAAAAAATAGCCAGGGTGTCCCAAAAGGATAACTAATACAACCCATTTTCAGCATTTTTTGTCTGTTTATTGTTAATATGTAGATAACATAATATAATTGTGAGACAAAGAGATGTTTTTTTCACAATTATCTCTAGAATACAATCAATACTATTAATAAAGCTGAAGAGTTTGTTTGTTTGAAGGCGCTTATCTCGGCTCTGGTCCAATTTGAAAAATTATTTCACTTACATTATCCCCAAAGGTGAAACCGCGGGGCACAGCTAGTATTTTATAAATGAATATTGCTCTGTGAATGATTTATAAGTTAATTATTGAAATTATAAAATATTATGAAAAAAATAATCGTAGACCTTCGCTACAGTGCTGCCACCTCGTGGAACTTACTACAGAAAACCCTCAGAGCCACTATCACGGATTTGAATTCAGAGTCTTTTCTAATAGAAAATAGAGACAGACTTGGAATTCAAATCCGTGATGGTTGCCCTGCCAGGAAGTGCCGCACCATTGCCGTGTAAATCAGTTTACTTCGTTGGAATAAAAATCGACTTTACATACAACAAGTACCGTAGGTTCCCATTTGTGGACCTGTACAAAGTCCTGTCGGGTTGTATAAATATTATTTTACACGAAAAATAAATAACTAATTTATAAACAATAGCTCGAATGTATCAAGTCAGGTTATTCCATGTACTACTTCATACATTGACTGACATACAATAAAACATTGCCATATGAAAATAATTTGAGTGTCTAATTTTCCAGACTTGTAGTCTGTGAATAAGTACTTCGTATGTCAAATACTCAAATCAACCAAGGCTACCTTGGTATGGTTAATCGGGTTGTACGAAAATGGGTAGCTGATATGACATGAGATTTGAGTACCGACTCTCAGTATATAGTGTATTATTTATGGTACCGACTAGTTAGATGGGCGATGGGCCGCATTTTTATAACAGACATTTTATGCTGATTTTATGCGTTTAAAATACTACGTATGTACGTACGCCACACATGCCGTGACCAACTGTAAAGCGCTTAATTTATCGTTAAAATACATTCAATAAGTTTTTATTAGGCACATAAAATAAATTTGATAATGGCAACATTCTTACAAAAATTCAAAATGGCAGGGAAGTGCAAAAAGAAGTCTTTTTCAAGATTGTGAGATAATTTTAATTTAGCAAGTGACGTGGTCTAACGGAATTTTCGTGTATTTGGACACAATCTTCAGCATAACTCTGAGCAACAAATATCAGATTAATTAAGAGGAAATTAAAATCGTCATTGAA
Source organism: Tethea ocularis (assembly GCA_963555595.1). Lineage (NCBI taxonomy): Eukaryota > Metazoa > Arthropoda > Insecta > Lepidoptera > Drepanidae > Tethea > Tethea ocularis. Next base: position 4,778,258 of record OY741963.1, on the reverse strand, counting down.
ACTTGAAAGGTATGTGTATAATTTACGTAGCCGCCCAGTTGAATTCATCCGATTCTTTTTAGTCATAATTTGTCAATTTGTAGCTAATTATCTTGGAACTGGTGGTCTGAACAATTGAGATTGTTCGTAAACAAGGTTTATAAGTGATAAACAGCTGTAGCAAACGTGGACATAGACGCAATATCGTTTTACCAATTGTCTTGAGATTTTGTTGGGTAACCAGACACTACGTATTAGTAAGATAATAATAACTTGTTGATGATGTTTATTTATTGTTAGTTTAAAAAGGGTCATGAGTGTAGGTAAATATGTTTCATATGGTTCTCGTTGGCTCAGGTCGTTTATGAAATACTACTGCGGACTATGCCGGCACATAATAACATATCGAAGTAGTAGTGTGGATAAGAAAGACAATGCTTATTGACTAATTTGTACAGATCATTTTTGTACACAGACATAACTAATTACTCATTTCAATTATGATAGTTCAAAAAGATTTGTTTTCCCTGTGAGAATGACAATGACATAGGTATGTCATTCTTACATTCTAATGGATAAATATCCGGGCCAGATTATGAAGTCTTCAAATGACTTGTATTACCATTTTTAATTACTAGCTTTCGCCCTGCTGTGCTTGTTATTTTGTTGTGTTTCCAAGTTAAATGACCTGCATGCAAAATTTAATTTAATTTCATAACAATTGGTTGTGCTGTGAAGGGGTGACAAACAAAGAAAATGACTTTCATGTTTATAAATTAGGATTATCAAGTAGCTATTGTATGTGACTTAGTCCGAGTGGAATGTGGTTTGTATCTGATTAGAGCAAAGGTTTGATGTGGTTGGAAAACACTAGTTGGAGTCACAGAGTGACAGGTAACTTTTTATCCTAAAAAAAGAAACTATGCCTAAATAAATAGTGATAACAAATCTATGTGGATAAAGGTGTAAACTATTGTATTAGAGCAGACTCGCTAAAGACAATAACAGTGATATCTCTTAAATATTATAGACTAGTAACTTGCCCAGCTTCACCTACTGTTGTGAAATTGTAATTATTTGATATAAGTATTTTTTAACTAGGTAGGAATGTAGTGATATTTTCTATGATATTCATTTAATTACATGATGTAAATAAAGGACTGATCTGCATTTATTGCTTATTGTAACTAAACTAGCTTCTCAGAGAACTCATTATTTTTGATCAAAGTTTAAAGTAACAAAATGATAACTGTGAACATGACATATTCTGATGACAGCATCTTGTGGCAGCCCAAAGGCTGTTAAAGTGTTATGTCTATCTATCTTTGGGACCTTGAAGCATTGCAAATTTCTCTTAGTCTCTTAACTGGACTCTTTATACTGGACCACCTCTTCTAATCCACTTAACACAATAACTTTAGCACTATGCATCAATTGTGCGAACCTTTTTAAATGAAAATTCTCAAGGGGCCTCGAAGCAGAAATGTAATTTTTTTAATGTAAAGCTTCGATTATAATTCTGTAAAATATTAAAAAATTGCCAGTAATGCAGGTCAACTTCTAGTGGAAACTGTTTTAGTGGTACCCACTGATATTTATTTGTGCAAAATCGCTAATTAGTTGTGGAAGTGGACGGACCAGTGATTCCTTTATCAGGGTCGGTTGCTTGATCCTTTTTGTCTACTATTTAGACTTCTCTTGGTCTTTATATAGTGGTAGTGTAGACCTCACACGTCAAAAAAAGATCCACAAAAGAAGTGTCTTGCTGAGTTTCTTGCCGGATTCTTCTGAGTTTATGTGTATTCCGAACCGGTGGAGTCCATTGTAAAAATAGTTATCGACATTCATAAGTGCCATAACAGGGCCTGAAAATCCTGAAATGAATAAATGAGGTTTTAGTTTACCCACTCTACTTTTTTGTGGTCTGCAGTGAGCTAACGCGACATGAGCGAGCATAACTTTTTCATATCCTTATGTTCGTGTAAAATGTGAACATCAGAATAAATGTTTAGTATTGCTCTTTTCTCTTTCTTCTCATTGTCCATTACGAATTTATTTTATTTTTTTAACTATTTCAGTGGTGGTCTTTAGAGCTTCTTCAGAGGTCAGCGTTTTCAAATCTCGTTTAAAATCGTTTTCGTTTATGTATGTGTGGACAGTTCAATGACGGAGGAGATTATGGTTGTTTAAAAAAGCCGGTCTTGCTTCGAAGTTAGTAGGAACATAAGTAGGTATACATCGCGTCTTCACCGGCAAACTAATCAAGTAAATTGTAAAGAAAGTTAGTTTATAGAACTCCTATGTTTTCAAAAATAAAGTAGTCGACGATCCGAAAAGGATTCGTTAAAAACAAGCTAGGACGGGTGAAGTAGGCTTACGCGGAGCAGTGGCACACAGCCTGAATGCGCGGGCGCCGCTCGGCACCGGCAGTTCGAGCAGTGAGTCACAGCCGCCCAAAATAGCTTGGGTATGGGCGCCGCCTATCGGCCGGGGCGGGCGGCGAGATGATCATGCTCAGTGGCAGCCGCGACGCCGCCGCCTCTAGAGGAACGGTCGAGGTAGAGCGCGCGAGCCCCGTACTGACGCACGGGTGGTGGCGGCGCCGGCGCGGGATGCGCCGCCATGCCGGTACGACACCGCGAACTCGGCGACGAGCTCGCACCCCCGGAGCCCAAGCGCTGCAGGCACTGCGACGGTACGACCACACTCATTATATCGCTTTGCAGCGCAGGAGTTTGCCATCCTTCTAACATACCTAACTTTACTAAAGTTACAATTTCCATTGAATAATGCTTCCTAATCATAGATTGATTAATGATATGGCGATGAGCAAACACGCTCTTCCAGTGATAAGTGGTTCTAGTTATTGTATGCTTACTATTGTTCTGACAGTTAGTTCTGCATAAAAAAATCATAGGGGTAGCAACGCCGCGGAGTCGCGCCGTAAGTGTTGTTTAGTCTAGTTATGAATCTTGTCACGAACGAAATTTAATTTAAATAATAATACTGTTTTCAAGATTGTGTACCTACCTATTTGCGTAGGCATATACCATAACCTTTGAAAATTATTTTACCCTTGTTTATATCACTAATCTCGCGATGTTTCTGACGTCAGAACTTTAACCATGAACACATAATTCCAAAATTATTATATTGAGATAGGTATTTATGTTAAGTACCTACCTACTTATATTTTTAAATTCAATTTTATCTTCTCTCAATTATTCTTATGTGAAGACTGGCTGTCTTCGGTTTCTTCTTTCCGTGTGTCCGTTTGTCTCTTATCGCATACTTCGTGACACAGTTTTTGGTTACTGTCACTGACTTAGTGACACAGAATCAGTTATTGGTCCCTACTAAAATATTAAAGATACATATTATAAATATGTATCTTTAATTGAATTTTAACTCAATTTGTTATACATATAAGAAACACTACCAAAATCTACTGTGCATTCCATGCTGTTGGCCATCTGTTGGCATATCTCATATTTATGATGGTTGTATAGAAAATGCTAAATTATAGGTAGCTGATCCTTAGATACAGGTGTTTTAAAGGTCAACGACAAACAAAAGTGGATTCACTTTAATTGCCTTTCATAATAATCATTGTCAATCAATGTCAGTTCGTATGAAATCTGTTAATTGCGTAGGAATTATGACTAAGTTCTAAAGCGATCAGCTACTTTTGTTGTTAACTGTTTAGGGGTCAGAAGTTCGACATTAGACGTAAGTACTTACCTATGATGATGAATAACCCCTATTTTAGTGACATTACTCGTTTTTTTTTAAATAGAGTCAAGAAGGCGATGATAGCTCAGTGGTAGTGACGTCGGATGCCGCGACGATGGTCGTGGGTTCGAATCCTACAATGAGCTTGAGCTTTCGGTGAAGGAAAACATCGTGAGGAAACCATAGCACGGTGGTAGGATACTTTGTAGTACCCGCCTGGCTGGCTACCACCCTCAAGTTGAAAATTTGTCGCCAAGTACCTACCGGTGTGTTCCGGCGATTGCACTTGAGAGCCAGTTTGACTTCTCGGCATTGTAACAGGTCAGCAACACATTGGCAATATCTCTGGTATTGCAAATTGCGATAGGCGACGGTAACCACATACCATCAGGTGGGCCGTATGCTTGCTTGCTACCTTAGTAGTATAAAAAAAAAAAACTCATTCCAAGTTAAATATCTACACGTTTTACTTTAAAACTCATTTCAGCATTTGGAAAATCACTGACTGCAAGTTTATTCATGTTAATTCGAAAAAGAATATCCATCATGTTTTTAAGATTCGGATATGCTGTAAATATAATTTCTTATTTAAGTTGAGCCCGCCCGCCCTTAGTCACTCTTCATAATATGTTATATACGTCACAGTGATTTGTTTCAGAAATGGCATACATATTGTATACCAACCAGTGGTTTCACCCGCAATCCTCTTTTATTTTGTTCCTAAGGGGTAACATTTTGAAAAACCTAACGAATTAATAAGTGAATGCCTTATTAATTCGCTAGGTTTTATATGGATTCGGTGTAACAACTTAGTCAGTTTCTAATTTATTATTATACATACATATATTATCAATCCTTTACACAGTGTATGGTATATATTCCTCAACATAACTAAAAACCCGTAAACAAATGCACATCGCGAGAAGTGGATTACATGTATGTTACATGTGTCATCCTTACATAATTTTGTTAGGTAGGGCGCGGCGAGTGCACCAGTGCACCACATCGTTGGACAAATTCCGAGTTGTTGAACCCACATGTTTGCAGTTTCTACCGTGATATTCATGTCTGTGTGCCGTGATATAATAATTGAGTCACTCTGCTCCCTTTACCTACCAACATCTGTACATTAATTTTATTTTTATGCATCGTGTACAAGGGGTTTGGGTTATCGCATTAACTGGGTGAATAAAACGTTAGTCACACCAAACTGGTTGTGTCTGTTGTTGAGCAGTGTCATACTTTGCTCGACTATAGGTATATCGCGGTGAGACGGCGGCGGCGGCGGCTACGGCTACGGCTGATGTTGTGACAGGTGTGGCGTCACCAGCGCGTTGACGGGAGTTGGCCAGACTGCTGGGACGCCGATTAATTAGCATCGCCTGTCGCGGCACACTGAAACGCTTCAAATGAAATCATCGATCACTATTAAAACTCCCGTCAAAATACGTATACCACTCAATTATCGTCCACACCATTTAGTTTCAATAAAACAATCTTGAACAATCCATTTATGATCTCTAATAAAACAATATTATGGTAGGGAGTAAAGAGAGTAATATAACATTAAGGTTGTATTTTTTTATTCAAACTGCCAAAACTGTTCTTAAAATACTTACATACACTTAGAAAATATGCACTGCTCAACATAAGGCGGTTATGAAATCTATCCAGCAGTTCACAGCAGCCCTAACAAGGCTCTTAGTCCATCTTTTAGAAGGTACCCACTGCTCGGCGCCTGACGAACAACCACAAAAACGTAAATAACATCCATGTTAAAATAATCAACTTACCTTCCATGCCATGCTAATTTATAAACATTTCTTTGATTATGTAGTTTATGTAGTAGCTATGCGTTAATCAATATCCTGATCGTGGTTCTGATAGCTGTTCATAGCCTAAGGTAGATGTATCAGTCTGTGGAGTTTTCCACAATCATTAAATAATACGATAGCGGTGCCAAGCTATTAATCTTTTTGTACAATCTTGTCTACGAGATTCCATACTTGCTACATATGTATAGGCTCTCCTCAATTCTGTCTATGAAACTAGACAAATAAATGACCTATAAAATCACCTGTTGATAAATTTTGCACAGAAATTGACCGACCTCAACTATATTTCATGAAATGGTTGTATTTCATGATATGGCCAACCAAAACTGACCATATCGTACGTCAACGTTTAATGATAATATCAATCCACGTTTGGCCGTAGAGTTTCCATGGTATCAAAGGTTTAGTTCAAGTCTTTCATAAAATTCAAGTAGTTTTGAGTGATAACGATACTTCACTTTTATCCCCGCGGTTTCACTCCCGTTCCCGGGATAAAAGTTTCTTGCTTCGGGGATAATGTAGCTTCCTATTAGTGAAAGAATTTTTAAAATTGGACAAGTATCTCCGGTGATTAGTGCGTTCAAACAAACTCTTCAGCTTTATTATTTGTATAGATTAGCCTATTATTATTTTAGTTTTTTTTGTCAGGATAATTGTCCGATGCCGACGCCATAATGCATCACAAAAACAAAACTATATCAGTGGATACGATATGATCACAAATTTTAGACCATATCATGAAGTAGCCGTGTGTTTAGCTGTTCATATCGTCAAACGCAGACTATGAATTGTGCTGGTCACACCATATCATGAAGTAGCCGTGTGTTTAGCTGTTCATATCGTCAAACGCAGACTATGAATTGTGCTGGTCACACCATATCATGAAGTAGCCGTGTGTTTAGCTGTTCATATCGTCAAACGCAGACTATGAATTGTGCTGGTCACACCATATCATGATGTGGGCAGCCGGTATTTTCCATTTCATGAAATACAACCACCCTGGCCACGATATTTCTATGTGGTTAGATCGACAAATTATTATAATTTATTTATCAAAGGACATCATTCACGGTTCATACAAATTTGGGCTATTTTTTATTTTGCCGGCCAGCAAAAAAAAAGCTGGTATTATTATAGACCTTATTAAAATAAACATTTTATATTACTACACCAAAGGTCTAAGTCATATATCTGAGATGTTATTCAACTATTAAATTACTTTTCACAATCTTTATTCCTACTATTATATAGCCTGAGCGGGGTAAACTTACGTAAAATATATACTTTTTGGGTGTGAGTGAAAAAAAATAATCAGATAACTACCATACTCTAACTCCTCATTCTCATTTACCGCCCTATATGCAAGTGCAAAAGATCGCTTGCTTGCTTGCTTATGCTTTACGAAAATAATAGATTATGGTTTATTATTAGCTTCTGGTGCATGATACATTAAGATTAAATATTCATAAAAAAAATACCTTACTGAGTTTCTTGTCGAAGTCTTTTAAGTTAAAGCATATCCCACCAAAAACATTCTGTAAAAAACGAGCCAAGTCTCGATGGAGCTGCTTGTTTATCTCTAAAAAGTAAGGAACCCTAGACTTGGCACGACTTGGTCTAGATTCATTCGACAAGAAACTCAGTAAGGTATTTTTTTTATGAATATTTAATCTTAATGTATCATGCACCAGAAGCTAATAATAAACCATAATCTAATATATTATTTTCGTTAATTATTTTATTTTTACCATGGAAATAAGTCTGCCAGATTTGATTGTATTTACAATAATGAAACGACATACATAATATTCTACTGATGGATATAAATTCTGCACAAATATTACATCTTTATGATTATATTGTGATACATGTTGTGGTTTCGCTTCGCATGGTGCATGCATGTTATTAACGGTTTAACACGCGTGTATTCGCAGGTTTGGGCGTTTACGTGCCCAACGCAACGCAACGCCCACGTGCGGCGACGGCGCGGCGCACGCCCGCCCGCCTTCCACATTTTTCACTGGCATTAATATCTTTCAAAACTTTAATATCTATTCGATCTTTTGACGTTGAACTGACTTGCTAATGATACCATAGAAAAATATCACATGCGTAGCGCGTTGGTGTAATAAATTGTGTCTAATAATTAAAAAGTGAACCTTATTTTAGTCGGGTAATAGTATTATTACTTAACTATCTGTGCCGTTTAACCCGCAATTAATTTGGATTATAATTGTTATAAATACGTATTTGATGTAACAAAAGATACCTACGCACTTTAGATTGTTCAATCTATTTCAAACATTTAAACTTTTCAGCTTTATAATATTAAAAGCTTTCACCCCTCTGACTTAACCGCGTTCCCGTCGTGTTTGAAATGTTTATTTAATATTAAAATGTTTGATTCTGGGATATGTTTTTGATTACTTTTATGTATCAATTTTTATCTAAATCCGTTCAGCCATTTATGCGTGATTGAGATACCACACTAGTTTCCACCCCGCTGCTTCATCTGACTTTCCGGGATAAAAAATGCTTAAATTTCCACTCCACAGGCTCCCATGCAGGCCAATTTTCATCACGACTGGTTGTACCATTCACACAAATATCCTGTAGAATTAAAGTATTATAGTATTAACCTATTGTTCTAATATTTGTTATAGTTTTCACCAATTGTTATAAGGAGCTTTAATTTTATTGGATGGCCGTTTCCTAGCGTAGGAAGGTACGTGATTAACGACATGATTCGTCGCCTTCCACGTCATAAATATGTTGTGACTATGATTACATTTCCCGCGGTTTCGTACGATGACGGACCTAAAATAAAAGTCGTGAATTTCCATCCAAGAAATGAGTCTATTTATGCACCAGGCGTCGGCGGCGTTTCGGTTGTAGTGTTGTAGGTCGCACCGCACATAAGAACGGAATGTTTGTTTTGAGGAGTCGCAAACAAACTCATAATTATTCCGAGAAGTTAAGCTTGTACACTATGTGGAGTTAATTCTGTCTCCACTTTGAGGAAAACTGCTCATGAGATACCATTATTGGAGATGCCTTTAAACTTTCTAAATTGTCACACAGAAAATTAAATATTTTGTACTTTATAGTATGATTATACTAAATATATACAAATGTTGGACAATGTGTATACTCTCTAAGTATATCAACTTTCAATGGAAAAAACTTTCAATAGTTGTTTTCTTGTAACGGTTGTCAAAAACACCAACCTATTCGTCAGTTTATGGGTAGCAGTTAAATATACCCGGTCTCGGTTTGTCGTCACAAATAGAATTTTGGCACTGACTGTCTGTGGTTGTGTAATTCATGTATAATGCACTTGTTGAATTCAAACTATCTGTTCATATTATAATGTAATAAATCATTGGCATGCCTTTAAATACTCTAATTCTGCGAACTGTAGTTTATTTTCAAGTCTCTTCTTGAATGGTCAATAATATTCCCACAGTCAGTTCCACCTATCTACTATATATTGGGAAGATAATTTATGTACAAATTTGTACGTTACGAGAATACCTTCTGAAATGTAATGAATTTAAAAAAAATCGTTCAAAAAATTATGAAATCTATTTTGTTCAGAAAATTTTTAGTGCTCCACCGGAAGAACATAATTTTCCGTCTTATTTTATGAGTCTGTTTTGAAACGAATAAATGTTTTTAACAATAATTTGAAGTTGATGTTTGAAAATGTGCTAAATAACATGTTGCCTACAAAACAGCATGTTGTGTCCTAATTCGTTTATGTCCATCATCTCTATTCTTTTATGGCATACCTACATATTATTTCAACAATATTGACATGGTGGGTGGGTAATTAGCGGGCTCGTCCTCGTTCTAAATCCTAACTTGACCTCGTTGCGTTACTTTACGATCCAACTATCCAGTTTTATACTTTTCTTTCTGTACGTAGGTATCAAATAATCGTGGCTGGCAGGTGGAAGTTTTTCGACACATAATAAAATGAAACTTTACTTCTTATATTCCACGTAATATGGCACATTTGAAAAAAATAGAAAACTGAGAGTGAAACTTGGTAATTAATCGATCTCTACCAATACAATGTATTATAATGGATTTGTTCTTGAAGGTAATCGACATACCAAACCAATGCGTTCTACGCGAGTCCTACTCGGCCGTGGTTTATTGCCAAATGCATTACCAATAACGACATGAACTTATAAAGTATGATATGAGTGCAGTTCTGGCTCTTCAATAGGTCTGCTACATATTGTGTTGTGTATGATTAACGTAAAGGTGTCGTCGAACACTATTAACGCTAAGTGCGCGATGCACTACATGAACCTTATTACCATTATCTGTCGACAGCATCTTGGAGCCGTGTCAACTGGACGCCTACAGGTTACAAACCACTTTCAGTTTCTTCTTATCAGCTTTATGCAACGAAATTACAAACAGGTATCTCGAAATTGTCATTCATTTTAAACGACAGCCTTTAGTTGATTAAATGTTGATGAACAACTTTTAACCTAAGGCATTTTTCTTTACCTCTTTGTTGAGAAAGACAGGATATATTTATAGGTAAATATTGGATATAAAATGGATTTATCTACTTACACCTATAAATTGAGATATGAATTGGATCTAGCAATTTTGCTCAGGCGGCCTTTTTAGCCCCAGTTCTCTTCAGACTTCCCATCTGTTTCTTTTCCCTAACCTGGGATACTGCTCTGTCTCTAATAGTACTATTTATTTATATTATTATGACTCATGCTATGGTTATAATATTACGAAAGAAATAAATATTTTTTTCTACACAAAAGAAGTTTTACAAGATTATTGTGAAATCCATTAACTATATGTTACACGTGGACACATTTCGGTCGCCTTTAAAATAGCTCCCTGGAATCACATGATACAATTTTCCACTCACGCGCAGGGATCGTAAGGTATTTTTTTTATTTCTGAGCTTAAATTCCAACAAGATAGTTAGGCGCTATCTTGTTGGAATTTTAACTCCGAAAGCGTTTACCGTTTTAGTCTTTGTAACGGACTAATATTGTTTTGTTTTTAATCATTGTTCTAAATTTCAAATTTTTCAGTTTTCAAATATGTAGTAAGTTATTATTAAAATTTTGTAATATTACTGGGTACAACTTTTAAAAACTGGCTTTTCGTGTAAACTGTGAAGAGATTAAAAAAAGAGGTCTCTACAAAATATATTCTAATGAGTGATACTGATTACTATATTAATTGTTATTGTTTAGTAAGCTATATGCATAGTATAAAAACCTATGGGCTGTAATGAAAACAATTCGTCTTGTTGTGATGCTTATTACTATAGCATTAACACGTGTTTGTATCTGAGAGCCAAGGGATTCAATAATATGTAATATTTATATGTTGTTTGACATTCAGCGGTAAGCATTCCCAAATATATTGGAAAATAAAGAATATCTCGGACGAAACGGCATTGAACCAGCTTCTATTTGGATTAGTTTATCCGGTTCGTGTCACGTAGTCTACGAAGAGCTATAACTTTTGTTTGTCGTGCATGTACAATTTTACTATCGGCTGTGTTTTATGGTTGATTTCGAAGTTGCTCGAATTTTATATTCTTTACAAAAACGATTAAGTGCACAACTGTAAAATGTAAAATTAACCTTAACAGCTGTAGTCAAAACAACTAGTGGCTTACGTGAATCTATCTAGGTATATTATGAATGGAGAAACCGACAGTCCGACATCAACGCACAGCTCCATCCGCAGGTATGTTCGAAGTAGTTCGAACACAGGTTTCTTAATTGAAACGTAGGCATCGTCTAAAGAAGAATTCAACCCCTGAGTCGCGGGTGGTAGAAATATTTGATACTTCTAAATCAATTTCGAGATGTTCATTGCCTGTATAAATTAACCAATTTTCATTTTGCTTTTAAATATGGCCATGATGGGTTTGTCCTGATTATTTTGTCAAACCTGTCATAGCTATAATTTTATGTCTTTGAGGGAGTCGTGTGCGTAGAGCACACGTAGATGATAAATTAGCTTAAATAATGAGTAGCTTATGCCTTTTGGTCGTTTAGGTTTTTGTAACTTGACATCTTTCATCGCAATTATTATCGTAACAACTTTAATAATACCTACTGTTTTCGTTTATTCCGACTTGTACATGTGGGTATTTCTTCAAGTCGTTATTTTCTTTAGTCGGTCAGTGTCATGAACATGCAGGATGTATGTACCAGCAACTCTGATACTCTATAATTAATTAATAGTTATTTGTTATACAAGAGTGCAAAGTTGCTTTTTAACCGCGTGTTCAATTTTGATGACCGAGCAAGCGAAGGATTCTAAAAAATCTATACCTACCCATAGTGTGTTGGCTAGATTAAAATTTATTTTCGAGACTATTTTTCATCCACTTGGAGGTTATTTTTGAAAAATCATAAATAAAATGCAAATGAAAATTAGCGTATTCTAATCCCCTTTGTTATTATAAAAAAAAAGCATGTCTACCCAAAAAATTCTTGGGTTGAATTTCGGAAAATCCATTCTTAGTGGGTACGTCTTATGAGGAACCCATATCCTAAAATTGTAGGCATAGTTCCTGAAATTTCGTTCAACATTGATTACAACACGGTATTTTTGAACTATCTTATATCATTGATCTCGTTCTAAATCGTGGCACTATTTAATTAGATACTACTATTAACTTCTGTTTATTAAAGTAGAGTAACTATTGTTTTAACTACTCATAACACAACACGCCCCGAACTACTCTTCCTTTGATAACAAGTCTGACTAAACTCATTACGAAGCTTGCAACAATAAGTACACCGGCTTAAATGTAGATACATAAAATTGCAAATTGTTTATGAGTTTTAAAATAAACGGAGATCGAATTTTGAGCATAGTCTTTCAGAGTGGCTAAGTATACGAATCTTTGATATTATACTTCCCGTTAGGTCTTCGATTAGCATTATTTGAGTGTTGAGGAGTTTTTGTACCAGTAAAGAAAGTATCACAAAGTGTTTCTATGTTTTATGATGGCCCAGAAAGAAGTGAAATAATAATACTCGTTTTGGCAAACACTATTTGGGCCTCACGTCAATTCGTCTCTATATTCAAGCTAGGTAGTATGTTCAGTGAATTCTTGCCGATCTGTTCTGCGTTGACAGCGACTATATAAGACGCTGACCTGACTTATATGCGTTTTAATCGATGCAAGCGACTTCTAATGTGAATTATACGAAGCAGCTAGTTTAATTAAACCAAATCTAATCGTAATGCCTCTATTAATGATATATGCATCACAGCTGCGAGGGTTCCAGACGACTTTTCACATATTACTTCTGTACAAATGAGTCAGAAGTGAACACCACGCCAACTTGCGTAATATTACGCCCATTCATGGCGCATCGTCGTATATCCCCAACGTCTAGTAAATTTTATATCATGTGGGCGGATAATTTCTCGATAGGTATGCAGCTTCTTTAAGGAATTATTTTAATTGTGTCAGTGCGCATGTGCCCGCCGGAAATGCCAAGTTTGTTTAGCTTGCAGATTTATTTTTGTATCGTACGGTGTCATCTGGGGGCGTCATCCTCTATGGCAGCCTGGGCGAACCGGGTGCGCTTGGCGCTTGTTGGTGCGAATTTCGCAACGTCTCTTTTACTAAACGGTTACGTACCTACGCAGTGCGCACCCGTCGATGGAAATTCTTTACATATGAACATGTCTGCGAAACGGTTAATTATATATTATTTATTATATTATTATTTTGCAAAATGTTCTCGAACTTTATATCATTGTGTATTTCTTATTAAAAGCATATTTATTTAGTATTTACGTATAATCTATTTTTCCTTTTGATTTTTTGTTCTCCATCCAATAACGAACACGCTGCGATGAATTTGAAGTCTTCTTGTCTTTCTGTTATTATACCTATCTTCAGATAAAGACTAATTATTTTGTCTAGACTGACAATGACAATCTACTATTTTATGACAAGCGCATTGTCTGGTTATATTATTGTTTGAGACACAGCTAGCTGCTGGTCACTGCACGCAAAATACACCCTTAAGGTGATCATGCTTCAACTTTGTCGATAGTACCTACACAAAAGAAGATAACATATTCATTGACAAATAATACCTAATGTTAATTAAAACAGCATACTCCACCTAAAGCGACGCTACCGAACAAAATGCCAACTTAGGTCTCGAAGTGCACTTTAGTTAGGCCCACAATCGCGTTCCTTGGTACACCGCCAGAATGACCGATCCTTTTGGCTTGTCGATAGGTACGCTGGCTGGTCGTACGTAGCCCGCCGTGTCGGTCGGCAAAAATAATGTCAGTTCAGAGATTAACGAACTTGTGCTGCCTGACCTATTAAACAGGTAGAGGTAGATACGTGACGAATATGGGTGTTCGTATACATTCCTATTGTTTTTTCTAAATGAATGTTTATTTTGATTACGTGTACAGTAAGTACTATAATACATACAATATATCTTGAGTGCGTGTTATCTACCAGTGTTGATGTATGGAACGGAGACGTGGTCTTTTACTGCTGGCTTAAATAAGCCTCATCACACAGTGAGGAGGTTGAGCGTCCACCAGAGATGAGCTAAGCTGTGTAATGTGTTTTTTATGCACTACATAGAATAGACTCTAAAATTAGTGATTATTTTAGTGCATTAAAAAAACTCATACTCGCAACGCAGCTTAGTTCATGTTTGACGAATACTTCGATAAGCAAGAACGGTACTCGAGCGTTGCCTACGTATCAGAAAGTGCCATACGAAATGAGCTCACACCAAAAGGACCGAAGTCCTGGTCAAATTCGCTTAGAGCCGCTGATTGCAAGCGGCCTAAAATAGTTCGATGTGGAAATCAATTAGGGGTTCAGCTGTTGATATCCGTGGACAAAATATTATGAATGTTCATAATAGGTACCTACAACTCAATTTCATATTAAGCAATAATTTAAACTTTTGTACAATTTTTGTTTTCATGTGCCCATGATCATGGCTTATTCACTAATTTTATTACGTGGTGTGTTCTGTCATTTTACGATGTTTATCCAGCTTGTGCCAGGCGTTTAAGTACCAATAGAAAATAATAATGTTTTATTTGGGGTTAGATTTATGTAGGTAGGCGCTTACGGCGTGGGCAGCTCGTATCAGCAGTTCAGCCGGTGCTGTCAAACTTGTTTACGAAATTTTGTCTATTTGTGTGCTCCCCAATTACTGTAACTGTTTTTTGACAATCGTATTCAGGCGCCAGTGAAACGTTTCAACTTTTGCCAACGCATACTATGGTAAATTATTATCTTTTAATAATAACTAGGTACCTAGTTATTTAATTGAAATGATTTTTTTATAAAAATAAATATTAATAAATATATTATACTAAACCATTTACCAATATATTGATAAATCTGATTTTTTCTTTGAAATTCCCAAATTTTTCCTATTACATACAACCAAACTTATATTCTACATTATAACCCAACGTACGGTACGGAACCCTAAATATGAAAGTCCGACACGCACATGTTAATTTTTTTTAAATGAATAATAAAATTTTCTAGTAGCTAGTTACACCTTGAAAAACAAGTAATGAGTTCACTATTACGAATTTGAACAAAGTTTGTAGAATTGTTTATACCGTAAACATGCTTCCGTGCTACAATGGTTCCTTAAGTACCTCTTGCTATTTACATATTTACTGTACTAATTATTTGTTTTATATTTTCAGGTAATTAACCTTCACGTTCCTCCTTTTTGAACGCCTAAATGCTTGGCAAATCCACAATATTTCGGTGAGTCGGGGGACAAACATTAGGTAACTAACGCGCTCTGAAATACAAATATTTGTAATTAAAAGAAGGTTTCAACCTGTAGTATTCATGTGATCAATAAGGATATACAAGAACTAATAATATTTATGTAGGTATCACATTTTAGGATTTTAGGTACTTATCGATTTTCGTGACATTAATTCACACAATTAAAATTCAGGTTTTTATGAATATTGATGTCAAGAGCTTAAAATTATTTATTTTTTGGACTGAATTTCGATTTCAGCCTTTTACTGAAAACTGGCGAAAGAAGGACTCAAAAAGCATGTCACTGAACAGTCGGATCGTCCTGCCAATCTTCAATTCTCCAGGTCTGATAAAAGCAAGCATTTCTTGCCTAGTATATTATATTCCTTATCTATATTATATTAATTATTATTATTTGCAATCTTCTTCTTTACCTTAAGAACTTGAGGAATCAGCTGCTATGTTAGTAATTCTTTTACTACGAAGCGTATTATTACATCGACGAGTTGAAAATGTAGAGCATTTAGCTTTATTTATCTGGTCGCTAAGCGCATCCAGCGCACCCACGCTTGCACGTTGGCTAAATTCAGCTTTTTACTTCGTTTAACATCATATTATTTATATTTGCTTGTACAGTAAGAAACTAAGAACATTAGATATTTGATTAGTATTCGAAATGCTCGTAATAAAATTATTTGATTACTTATTTCATGGCTAAATTGTTTATTGGTCATATAATCTTATAACATTGTTTTATTTTTTATATTTCTTTCGGTAGATGCACGATATGTATTATTGTATTACTTATATACAATAAGTATCCCCACAAAAAGTATACTCATGTCTGTTTGTTACCACTTCACGACTAAACCTGAGAACCGATCGTTATGAAAATTCTATCTCATGCAGATAGCCTATGGTAGTACTAGGCATTTTTTTTCTGAGAACGCGCGGTAGAGACAGCGATTTGACAAAAATTGTAGCAATGATTCAAAGCATATCTAAATTCTACTTATAGTGTTCCGTCGACTGCTGGAGGTATAAAGTTAATTGAATTATGTTATTTCTTTAAATATAAAGTGCCAGCAGGTTTTACATAATTCGCTTTGAAATAAGCAATTGCACGAATAATTATATAAAAAATACATCATGTAACGCAATTTCTTGTCTCTCTTATACGATAGAATCCAACTCGGCTGGGCAGCGTTCGGGAAGCTACCTACGTAATATCTTCTCGTCCTAAATACCGCAGTGTCTGAAGTCAAAAGTCTTTGACCAGTGAGTGTTGCCAGTAATTACTAACGGAGCAGAGACGTGGCCTCTTACGATGGGCCTCATAAGAAGGCTCAGTCTCCCAAAAAGAGCAATGGAGAGGGATATGCTCGGAGTTTCCCTGCTTCCCCTTCTGATTTGATCAGAGATGATAAGATCCGCAAGCGAACCAAAGTAACTGACATAGCCCAAAGAATTAGTAACTACTAAAGTGGCAATGGCCCGGGGGACATCGCTCGTAGAACCGACGGCCGCTGGGGCAGAATGGTTCTCGAGTGGCTACCATGAACCGGAAGACGCAGCGTGGGCAGGCCCCCCACAAGTTGGACCGACGATCTTGCGAGGGTCGCGGGAAACCGCACTTTAGTACAAGACTGGCCATTGCGGAGATCTTTGGGGCCTTTGTCCGGCAGTGGACGTCTTTCGGCTGACATGATGATGATGAATCACAATATCTTAACGCGCCGCGCGCGAGCTTGTAACGTTGTTTTGTGAAAGATTTCGCGAATCATGTGCTGCTTTCGGTTTACTTGTTTTACCGACTGTACCTACAAGGCATGTTGTTATTGTTTGCCCAAAAGTTAAACGTAAAATACAGAACATCTTGGCTTTGCGTCAAGAATTTTCACAATTACCAACCATTCAGATGCACTTCGAGATAAATTCGCAAACGTTGTCAAAGTTTAAAAATCTTGATTAAAACAATAGCAGTCTGTTAACAATACAAATAACGTAGAAGAGTATTTTTTTTTATCTGGACTTTGTATGTTGTGGCGGTTTGTTTTTTCGGTCTCAAAAATAGACGTTCACTACTTTGCTAAATAATAAGAAATATCTCGGGATTGGCCGTGTACGAAATGACCATCCTCATCAATCAGCTGCTTGGAACCGATCCAAGATTTTTCCACGTTTAGGTTTCGTAGTTTAGTTCGATAACTCGACTAGCTCTTGTCGCCTTCCTCACAGATAGATAAATAGCTACGCAATATGAATTCTTTTTACTTTTTCGTATTCGAGTTAGTAATTCGTTTACGCAAATACCGAAGTCGAAGTACATTATTATACTGATTATTTAATTTATAGGTAAATGGTAACCTATCAAAATTCAGTGAAGGAAACCGTCATGAAAAAAAAATGTGGTAGTGTAACAGCACTGGCTAATACAGAAAATGTGTCCCGGCCGGTTGTTTCATATAAAAAAAATCTATTCATATATATTAGCACAATATAACTCACAGTTTTAAACCCACTTAGCTAATAAAAAAACTATGTAGATAACACTTTCTTATTAGCCGTGACAGCTTTCCTTTAAAAATCAATATCATTTTAGCGTTGCGTTGTAAATGGGAAATATTTACAACCTGCAATGTGGTGGCAGGTTGTAAATATTTCCCTATACTGCTACAGTTTTTTTGATAATTAAAATAATTCAATGTATTTATGAAAAATAATGACATATAGCCGATGACGTTTAGCGCCTCGAATTTTATTGCAAATAGATAGGAAGCATGCAATCGAACAACAAACATAGGTTGATTGTTTTTCTAAAAGTTAAAAATATTATTCTTTTTTTTTTGTATAAAAACAAATATAGATAGTTGATTTGTCTTTAAACAATTAGCAATTAGGCTTATGTATTTTGAACGTGGCACGTTATTTCTGTAGTTGTTGACGGACGCTAATGGTATTTCTGTACTTTCGTTGTCGTGAAAAGTTCGCAGAGACAGTTCGAATGAAGTGTTCACGACACCTTTACGCAATTCCTGTTTCACGCCTTAGCGCTTGCCAATACACAACGTCATACACATTGCAATTTTGAGGTAGCCAAGGGAAAGTGCTGCTCTGCTCATGCTATTTTGGCATTTGTACGAGATTCGGCCTGCGGTTTGACCCTTGTAGAGGGATCTAATGTATTTTCCTTGTAATAAATAGACGTATCATGGTAATCCATTAGGTTGCATGCCGAAATTCATTGTATTTTTTTAAAACTGCAACAATCAATGCATGTATACCTATTGACCCAGTTAACCACGAGTCATCATGATGATTTTATACAGGTGGATATTTTGAAATTATATCTAAACTGTCTAAACCTATGTTGTGTTAAAAAAACAACATACATTTTGATTGAGCAATTGATTTTTTATTGTAGAAAAAGTTAAAAATCATTTTCACGATTGCAGAGTTTGTTCAAATAGTAAAAGTTGTTCAGTATGACAAACCCAACATAAGGTATTATACCCGTTATACTAATTAGTGATACCTGTACCTGTACAGCAGTGTAACTTATTTTGTCTTTATATCGCGATACTGATTATGTACTAACTGATAGTGTATTGTCTATTATTAATCATTTATAAGTAGCTTTGTTTTAGTATTTGTCATAATTTCTTTAATTTTAAAAATTATTGATCAGTGATGATGTGAAGCAACATGGTGTCACTGGTCGATTTCTTCCTAGTCTGTAGAGGCGGGCCGTTGAACTTTTGCTCCTTATTTAGATTATAGAGTGGAGACGACGACCGACGCAATCGGGCCGCCCCGGCTCGCTCTGCGAAATAGGTACGAATAACGAATGATCACTTCCGCAATCTGCGGCGAATCCATCCTTCAGCTCTGATCAAATCTCTGAACGCGTGGCTACTTAAATTGTAGTCAGCATTACAATGTCATGAGATTACCTTAGAGTACCTACCTAGTAGTTAGCTTACACTAACTTCGTGGAAATACAGATGTTTAAGTAAAATCGAAATATGGTTAGAAACAAGTACAATCTTTGCAGATTAAGTCAAACCTAGGAATAACAAGCAAGTCTGTCGCACGCACGCACGTCGCGAAAGTCACGACAGCAACGGCGGTGGCAGTAGCGTAGTCCTCGTCGTTTAGATGCAGTTCAGAAATAGACCACGGAAGCGTCCGACCGACCCGTTTGGTATTTGTTCAACGTTGACCTAAAACAGTGCTCGCTTTGCTCGTTTGTTATTCGCGTGGCCGACTAGCCTGCCGTGAATATTGTCCAAATGGTATTAGCATCCGCTCATTGCACTCATGAATATATTACGATTAACTTTATGAATCCGATTGGCTTATCATAAATTTATATTTATTTTCAGGCCATAAAGCCTTCCAAAACTTCCATATTAGTGATGAATAAAAATCTGATTTTACAAAATAGATACATTTCAAAAACTTCTGTTACGTATTGAGCATGTAAGTAAACATCCAGTGCAGACACAGGCCGATTTCCATCCATTGTGGCGTGTTCTCGTCACGCGGCACCGTGCCAGAGCGTGCACAGCCGTATCACACGTGGAACATGACGGATGAATGGGGGTCGTCACGTGTGGGTTCGGTCATCGCAGGTTGGGATGCCACAGCAACCTGTTTTCGGATTTTAATTGCTTCCCAAATTGGCCAGTATGAAATATAGTATTTAAAAAACGTACGTTTAGTTTAGATCATAGATATCATAGAGTAACGTCTGAAATAGCGTTGTCAGGTACCTAGCTATAAACCTTGCCTTAAATATTTGATTTAAGTAAATACTACATATAAAAATAAGCTGCAGCTGAAAACGCTGTTAATCGAAATGTCTCTCATGACTTGTTTACCTAAAATATGGTACACTTCGTATTTAATGTTTTTATGCGTTTTTGTCTATAAAAAAAAAGGCATTAGATATTTTCAACTAAATAAAAATCATACTTGAAACACTGGCCTTGAAATAGCCGAGTGAAAATAATAAACGTTGAATGTAGGATTGTGTCTTTGATAAACGATGTTTAATTTGGCACTTTGTTCAGCAGCAAAAGCGACCGGCCATACTGTGGCTGAAAATCCAGCGTTGCCAAGGAAAGTTATTTCATGTTGTCTCTGTGAGACAATTTAACAAGTGTTTCAGTTAATTGTCTAGTTTGAGTGCTGCCCTGTTGCCAATAACTATAAATTCTGATTAATCAGTCGATGTGATAGTTCGCTTGTGTAACTACCGTCGCACGACATCAAGGTTACGGTTGCTTGCTAAAAGCTGTTATGATTTTATTTTTGTAGTAAATTATGTTGTCATAATATAAATGCTTTGAGCTATCCAAATCTACATCGACACCACTAGGTATATATTGTCAGTTAGTTTATTATAATTCATTTACGACTCATTCAATAAATACCTTTTCAATATAGGTGCATATTTTACAACTAGCGTCCACCCTGCGATTTCTGCCTGCCTTCGTCATTTTCCACCTTTCCAACTATAAAAATATTTGGTAATTTGGTAATTTATGTGCAGACACTTGCGTCAGTGACCAAACATTTTTAGCAGATACCTATCCAATATTTCTCTCGCTACAAGCTCTCTACTTACTATATATTTTTATACAAGATATTAACTGGTGTAATATTTTTACACAATTATTTAATAAGCTGACTAAAAGCGCGGGCGCATGGTGTGATGGTAGGCAATATATTTTCAAAGAAATTTCTAATCTTATGTGTGGAAATCTTTATACCTATCTGTGAATAACTAAAGTGTCTCCAATAATACATATTGCGTAAGAGCTGTTTTATTTTTTACTTGTAGTTTGACTTTTATTTAGATTTATTTTATGCGAATTCACATAGTTGGCATTCTATTGAAGTACCTACGTACATATACTTAAAATTTCGATTTTATATTTTGTTATAATAAAAATGAAAATAATCTTGACAGGGCCATTGGTTCAATTAATCTGCTTTTCGTAAAGAATTTAGCATAAATAGTTTTCCAAAATTTTACAAATTAAACTTTACTCTGAAATATTTTGGACATATTTTTCGTTTATATACTAACATCGTCGAAAATACTTGTATATAATATTTGGCATTGAACCCTGGCACATATTTTGCTTATGTATCAGTATGATGGCATTGCGTTGCCATTTAGGTGGGCGCCAATTGCGTAACGGGTGAGCTATCACATTGTACGTATGTTCATTTATTGCGATCGGTAGAAGTGGTGTAATTCTGGGTGTTTTTACAGCTGCAGTTCGGCATAGGCCCAGACTGGGTATAGCTCTAACTGTGCTCTGACGATAAACAGACGGCCGCTGTTACCGACTCGCTGAAAACATCCTTTTACGTCATCATCCCGCTATGGTTTCTGCCATGATTGCTATTAAACAGAGTTGTGTGCAATTTCATTTGGTCATTTGAATGAATTTAAAATACTTCATTACGAATCCGCTATTGGTTTTTTGATTGATTGATTATTTTTATAGGTCAATCAATAGCATTATTTTGTATGCTTTTGTTGTACTTAATTTAATTCTTTATTTCTACACTTTAAAATCAAATCTTTAAAATAATATGTTCTTCTCCATATCATAAGCTGTTTGCGTGCCGAATTTCATCGATTAGTTCAGTGCCTGAAGCGTGAATAGGTAACAAACAAACTCACTTTCGCATCCATATATCCATATGTTAGTACGGTCAGGTACTATCCTGTACATCCAATTATGGAACCCTTTGACGGGTTTCAAAATCATTAGATATCAGACTGATTTTACACGATCCCACTTCTATCTCTAATCGTGTTTCTGTTTAAAGTTCATGTAACACTTCCGCTATACCTACGTCTATTATAAAAATGCATAACAAGTACTTGTAATTTTTGCTTATGAATTTTTTCTAGACCGTGCCGTGGAAGATTTATGATTTCGAAAATGAATCTCAAAATTCTAGGACATGTGTACTTAAAAATCACCATTGTTTATTACTAAGCAATTTCATGTTTCGTAGGGTTGATTAGTCAATAGCTTTTATATAAATGAGAAGGTTCATACAATTAAAAAAGCAAAGATCCAACCATCATCACTTTTGCAAACGGTGTCAGTTTATACAAGTTGTGTACACCATTTTATCTTCAACCAGCGTCAGTATCAGTCATCGACTCGCGAAGAGAATTCATTCATCAACTTGCGATAGTCAATTGATGTCCGAATTTAACCTAGTGTGATAAATATTCACACACGTTGTGCAAGTTACCAACGCGCGCTCTATATTATGCATCCAACCAACTTTCGAGTACCGTTAGATTCTGCAGTCGAGCCAGACGCAGCAATCCAAACACATTTTTTAGGTAATTTGTTCGCCATTTTTAATAAATACATGTGTCCGCCCCGCGGTTCTACTCGCGCACCCATGGTATCTATTATTTTCTTGGGATGATACTATGTTAGGGGTTTATCGAGAACATATTCTATCTGTATGCGTAATTTAAATATACAATAAATCTTCTAAAAAAAATTGCAGTA
The DNA here is from genome assembly GCA_963555595.1 of Tethea ocularis. Lineage (NCBI taxonomy): Eukaryota > Metazoa > Arthropoda > Insecta > Lepidoptera > Drepanidae > Tethea > Tethea ocularis. The sequence continues at coordinate 4,755,348 of OY741963.1, read as the reverse complement.
GTTTAAAACCATGTTCAGAGGTGTTTTGGTCAATGAAAATATCTTCCCCGGCGGTTTCACCATTTCATATCAACGTGCCTTTCATCGTGATTCAGAGGTTTAGGCGTGAAAAGGTAACAGACATAGTTACTTTCGCATTACAATATTACACCTGTTTATGATTAATAGGTAAGTTCTCACCCAAGAAATAAAAAAAAAAAACATTAAAAATAAATCCAAAACCTATACTGGGTTTCAGTATAGATATAGATTTGTTTTGAGTAACATTTTGTTAAAACAATAGATTGAACACGAAATAGTTTTAAATTTATGAAATACGCACCGTTTCGTTGTTGCATAAACATACCGCTGATTGTTGATTCTTGTTGAAATGCGTTCCATTGCCCATCCATCTAAACAATGAGTCACAGTGGACGGAAGATTTATTGCCCGGTCTAGTTCTGCTACCGGTCTGAATGCCCACGTCTTGATTAGTATGTAAATGAAGATTATGTCTAAAATAATTAAGGTTTGGAATGTGAACGTGAGTGTTGTGATTTTAAAATGTTTTTTCTTATAACCCACTGATTATGAGTATTGGAAATTAATCGTTAAAACTATATATGGATGTAGTCGGTAAAAGCTTAAAAGATTAAGCTCCATTTACTCTACTCTCTCCTAATTCATGCATCATCGATAAAAAGAGAATTTAGAAACTTAAATATTGCATTGAGGGAGGATTTGTTAGTTACATTACATATAAAACCACTCAAACATTTAGTTTAGGCCCCTGATAAGGCATACAAGCTGTAAATGACTACCAGCGGGTCGGAATTTACTTACCTATTCCATTACATTACACTACATTCTGTAGTAAATGTACGAAATTGTACTCCAAAGAGGCTGAAACCTCGTGTAAAACTAAGCGCTGTACTACTATAAACATAACTATGTTTGCGCATTATTCACAATCCTATCAGCTTATCCCATCGACTTTATCAATTGAATAGGAGGTATAAATATGATAATAATAGGGAAAAAATATTGACAATCAATAGGCATGCTGCATGCTGGTGGTCACTGAAATTATTGTAATTTTTAGGGTTCCGAAACCAAAAAGTAAAAAAGGAACCTTTACCTACTGGCGCTACTTCGTCTATCACAGTAGTACCTACATTTCAGCAACCACTAATGCTATTGATGTGATATTTGGAAAAATAATTCCCCCCTTATCTCTGATGTTCCCATAGGAATAAATCGGAAATAATTTTATTAATGTTATATTTCAAGATAAATAGAACGATGTTCCTAACAAGCAGTTTTTTTCAAAATTAAGTTATGCGGTCTGATTAGTACAGTGACGGCCCAAACTAATAAATATACGTCCTAGGAAGATCGGACAGGACTCTCGTTGCGCGAGTCAGACTCGGTGTTTAATTTATATCTATTTCTTCAGTATTTCTAATTCCATGATTTTAAGGAACATAAAAAAATGTTTTTTGTTAATTTGTTATTTAAAAATGTGTCTAAGAGTGGCGTGGCCGACGACGGAACGGGGTCACTCGCCACACTATTCTGTCGCCACGCGTTCGAGATGTGCCCCACAAATCATATTTAGCTTAGCACTATGGAGAATTGTGACTATTTGCTGTTTGTCTTGGAATAGACGCGTTAATGAAAGCGGGCATCTGATACATGGCACAACTGGGTGTGACCTAAATTCTTAGTCCAAAACAGATATTCCAAGTTGACTGCCACCTGACTTTGTCAAGATTTGAAATCTTCACAAAGTTTTCATGTGAAAACTGAGAAATGACGAGCGAAGTTTACAAGCAGAATCGAGAATGTAGGTAAATTATGTTTTGTCAAAAAGCAATTTTGGATGTAACGCCCCGTTCCGACACTCTTAGCTCAGTGTTGCTGAGCTGTCTCCCGCGGGACCGGGGAATATCCTTCAAGTTCATTGTCAAATGTCTACTAAGTACTATACTTATACTACGGTAAAGATTATCTTGGATGCAACAAAAACGCAAAAGTACAATTTTCATAATGTACGAACAATTTTAATAAAGAAGTAAGTTTCACTAGCTTATGTCACGTACGTCGTATATTATGTATTCTAATTAAAAGTAAGCTATCCACCTTGGTTCTGGTTGATAAACATTAAATGTGGGTGGAGACAGGTGCCTGCGCCCACGCGTGGTCCAGGGCCGTGTGCACACGCGTGACGTCACCTCAACAACCTTTTGTTTGTATTATTTGCTCTCGGTGTGTGACTTTGCGGAACTTAATTGATATTCATTAATTTTTGTGACGGTAACTTTTAAACAAACAAAAGTAAAAACACAAATGAAAATAAAAGTTTTAATTTCTAATTGCAGGCAAATCAATAACTTATAAAATATTTACTTTATTATTTAGATTTTGATGAAAATATATTGCTTATTCGAATGTTCTCTGAACTATTGTTTGCACCTTGTGTTTCGTAATATAACTAGCTGTTGCTCCCGGGTTCACCCGAGCTAGCGCGATGTTATGTAGCTGAACCCTTCTTCAATAAACGGGTTATCTATCGTAATAAAAATCTGGAATGTTAGTTCCTTAGATTTTGTACTATTATTATAGGTTACACTAATCCTAATGGCTCAGTTATACTAATGATTATCCGGCTCGAAGGTCCAAATTTGTAAACTCCAGGAACTGTACGAAAAGAAGGCTTATGTTTTGTTAAAACTCAGTGTGATACAATGCTGTAGGAATTACACCTTTTGGTTAATTCAAGAGAAAAAGATTGAGAACTTTCGAGGGAGCCAATCACGAAATGACCATTTCAGGGCCAAGAAAATAGATATTAAGCGGAGATTGTAGGTTTGTTTATACCTACTAGATGGGAATAGTATGGCAGGTTCAGTACGACAGAACAGCGGCGTCTGCGCATCGACGTTGACATCATGATTGACGTGTTACGTTACGCTTCCCGCACATCACATGTATGACTAACTTACTAGCTCTTTTAATATTTTATTTTGTCTTTTTTCCCCACTTAATATATTATGCTGGCTGATTTCAGACAATTAGGCCTTGACCTATATCTATAACAAATCTTGAAAAAGTTCACTAAGAAGAAGCATGTAGGCGAGAATTTGTGTAATGAAGCCATTAAAATGTTTGTGTTGTAAATTACTAACCGTGATTTATTATGATCAGTAAATGTTTCTAGAAATCACTATACCCGGTGACCCATTGACTATGTAACCGAGTAGTGTCGTGAGGTGTCCGATTATGTGTAGGAGTCGATGACACAAAACTCGTCGGTGTTACGATGACTACTTCTTCGCATAGCAGAACACAAAAACAAGCTTAAATATAAATATCTAAGTACCTTATACCTTAGTTAAATGGCAACAACGAGAACATTCTAGAGACAAGCCGGGTGCATAATGTAGATATAAGACTTTACGGATAAATAAAATACATTATTTTAGTCTTGGCAATACTTCCTTTGTTGAGCTGGATGATTAAGAAATTCTTTCGTAGTGATTATTTAGTTAATTTAATACACGACTCCACATCTCGTCACTTTTGCTGTAGAGTAGGTAATTAATATGTTTTAATTTTGATCCTCATTTAGTCAATTTCTACGGAAATAGTGATCTTTTTGCTTCACTAACAAACTCAGAGGACATAATTTCAAGATATCGCATAGTTGGATCTTTGTGACTATAAACGCAAAGAGAATCAATCAGTCTAGAGAATGCTACAACAGATTTTTTTTAATTGGCAATGGCCTAGCCTTATATACTTCTGGCATTATAATAAGCTGAAACTGTGTAATGAATCATCAGTTGCACGTGCGCCAGTTTGTTTACAAAATTGTGTTCTGTAATACCAACATAAGATGCGTAACAGGCATTTACAAAATATCTTATTAATTTTCTGTTGTGTAACACCGCTGTCCAAATGGTTATGCCTAATTTATTTGGCGATTCTTATGAGGTAAAATAAGTAGGTACCTACCCCCTTTCTTATGTTGCTTTACACCTGTTGAGGTGGATCAACAAGTTGTTTATTCAGTCAAAAGCTTATTTTTTTATGAAAATCCTTCCCAGGATTGAATACAACGTTAAAGCATGCATATTAATTAGATTAGCGCATCGTCAATCGTCTACGTTACGTACGTACGTAACCCGCTATCACTATATGATGTTATTTTTTTATGAACAAAATTGAATACCTACCGAGTTAACGTTTTTGAAGTCTGCATTTGTTTACCTTACTTTTAGTTTTATATTGTACATGACTCACAGACAGACCGTTTTATTTTCAGATCGTATTTTCTTTTTCTCGTATATTCAGCTTTATGAGAGTTTCGAACATTACATAATACTTACTTCCATCTTTTCTCGCCTTTGTCAAGATTTGAGTTTAAAACGCGTTCCACTTTACATGTGGAGATAACAAATGTTATACAAATGAGCTTTTATTTATTTACACACATGTTTACTTATACAGAATGATTTTGTGAGTATAAAGTGTAAGCCGAAAAGGCATTAAAGTATTCCTTATACACCTACTTAATACCGACCCGCCCCGGCTTCCTACGGTGTGAGACCGCTTCATACGCGTGGTATGATTTTTTCTGACATGTTTAACATTTATCGTCATATTTCAGTCAATTTAAATAATAAAACCTAAGGAGCCTACCCCGTGAATCACTATCTATTGGTGAAAACCAGTCGAAAATCCGTTCAGTTGTTTATGAGTTTATCGGAACAGACAGATGTGACGGGGGACTTTGATTTATAATATGCAGTGATACAGGTCATAGCTTTGAGTGGAAAATTACATTAAAATATTTTCATGCAAATAAGTAAAATATTAAAATTAAACTCACTTAGACTAACGTTGACGCGGATTTCAAGTAAGCGGCGTTAGTCTAATTGAGTTGGTACCTGGTAGATTATTCGAGTTACTAAAATAGCTATAGAGGGCGAATAAAGGCTTTATCAGAGATTTTCCTGAATTTCAATTTGTCATAACTGTAAATGCTCCTGAAGTGGGATTACTTATAACGATGTATCATATATTCATATCCGAAGAATTCGGGCTTAAATACCCTCTCAAAATCATCCTGTATAAAGGACATCATACATAAGTAGGTATCTGTCATTACAAATTTATGATCCAGTATTACAGTAAGTTCACTCGGATTTTCTCTAGTTCTGTACTTCAAACCCTTCTCTGTCGAGAATCCAGCAGCTACCTGCTGTACTATGCCATAATTCTCGTCGTGGCTTGGTTTACTCACTCCAATTTGATTAAATACTCAGAATTCCTTTATTGCATCGTACCAAAGTACCGATATCATTCGCACTTTATTCACCAAATCATAAAATCGCAATAGAAATACGTTCACCGGCTACAATGCATCAAAGAACGAGGCACGCGCCTTTACTCACGCGCGTAAACACGTTCAAGGACTCGAAATAATCAGAGCACCGTAAACGATCACAGCGCACCGCGGTCGGTTGGATAGCCTCGCCTAAATCTCCCAGTTCAACCGCAATCCGCACCCACACCATTTGTATAACGAATAAGTACCTACGCACTTCCGACTTAGCTTTGTACATCATGTAGTTACATACATATTATGTTAATGTATTGTTGTGATAGAGAGCCGATCGTCGTGCGGTGGAGGCGGTGGGTCGGAGGGGTCGGATGGGAATGCGTCGTGGCGCGTGACGCTGGACCACGACCTCGTGGAGACGCTGAGCGCCATATACCCCGAGTGGTTCAAACCGCAGCACCGGCGGGAGCGCAGCCGCGCCGCCTCGCCGGTCTCAGCCGCTTCCTCGCCGCGCACGCCGGCTACACCACCCTCCGACGACACATTCAGGTATCTTACTACACTAGTTTTCCGCCCCGCGGTTACACCTGCGGTTCCCCATTTTACCTTCTTAGGGTTTCAATTTTCAAAAATACTTTCTTAGCGGATGCCTACATCATAATAGCTATCTGTATGCCGAATTTCACAACTGTCCGATCCGTCTAGTGATTTGGGCTGTGCGTTGATAGATCAGTGGGTGAGTGAGTGAGTCAGCCAGTTTCTTCTTTTATATATTATATAGATGAATGTCCGTTTGTGCAGTTCCGGTGCGGAGGAGATGGCCGGTCGTCAGGCGAGCTGCAGCGGCGCCAGCGAGCCGCCGAGCTCGCCGCGCCTCTCCCCGCCCAAAGTGATCGTCGACGACAGCCCGCTGCAGCCAGCTATGGGCAAACACAAAGAATGTAAGTCATTTACTTTTAGTAGGTACCTGTTCCCTTGTTTTACTAGGTCCACGTTCTTGGAAACAAGGTATATGTCTGTATACCTTATTTTTTGCCCAGAAAAAAGTCAGTAGATAGAAAGCAGGTGGTCCACCTAATTGTAGGTACTAGTACTGTCGCCTATTGTCATTAGAAATACCTGATGAATTGCCAATGTGTTGCTATTACAATGCTTAGAGGCAACTGGCTCTCACTTGCAACGGCCGGAACACACAAGAACAAAAAGCTCAAGATTCGTTGAAGGATTCGGATCCATGACCTCCATCACGGCATTGGACGGCACTACCACAGCTCGTGAGAATGAAAACGTCCTATGAATGGGTTATTCAATTTTTTAAACTGTGCTCCGCGGTTTCACTCGTGTTTATTCAATAAACATAAAGTATATTTTCAAATATGACTGCTAATTATTGAATGCGTGTTAGATGAATAAACAGATGAACAAACTTCAGCTTTATATTATTAGTACTTATAGACCGTGTGACAAAAGCCAGTTGTAGTTGAAGATAAAAGAGAAAATGAATAACAAGATGAAACAAAATATATAAATCATAAATTACGAGTAATTAGCGTATACGAAGCAACTCTCCCATGCGAACTAACTAGCACACAACAAAGTAGAATTCCATAATTTGTTTGAAAATTAGATAGAGCTTTACTTTCACTTTATTTCAAGTAAATCTTTCACCTGCAAATTAGCGCAATTACGGTTATAATTACTCATGAGATATATAGAATTTGTGTGAATATTTTTAAGGCCATTGGCCACAAGTAGCACTGCTAGACGTCTACTCCACATTAGTATTCCTACGGTATCTATACTTCCGCTGTGTATGACACGAATGTGTACGCTCTAAAACATGAACGTAAAAAAAACGAATATCTGCGTCAATTTACAATAAATAACAAAACATATAATTCAAATATATCAAGATTGAATAGGCATTTGTAAAAAAAAATATAAATCTGAGAGCTGATTCTTTGTGATCATCATTGGCTGTCAATTAGGTAATAACTGTTAAAAAAAATGTTTGATGAATGATAATTAACAAACGAACAAGCCTTTGATTGGGATATCAAGACACGAAAAAACGTTTCGTGGTTCATAAATCTTTTTGTTATTTTTTTTATTACAACTAGTAGTTTACTAAGTATATACCGTTAAGTAATAGATTGAAACACAAATATTTCCGTTAAGTGTTAAACCAAATTGCACGTCGAGCAATACGCCCAGTAACCCACAATATTCGGCCCAGTGGTAGTGAATGTTTCGTCTGTAATACGGTCGCGGCATAACACTAGTTTCCTTGTGCAGTGTTTATTTATGTTGGCATCCAGCCAGCGTTGTCCGCCCATCGCTCGCTCGCTCTCCGCTCACACGCAAATAATAATATAGCTCTACTCGCCTACACTCCTCTGCCGACTTTATCGATATAATCTATGTGTATCGATCGACGTATCGATCACGTCGCCATCTAACTATCTATCTGTACTTACTTACTTATACATACTACGTCAAAGTTCGTCATACCACATGGCGTCATAACACCGTGATCTTTGCGACAACATGCTATTCAATCACTACTTATTGTTGTATGTAAAAGGTAGTCGGCACATACCGGCATTTCAATCTGTACATCCTTACTAGCGTTCACTGTCAAACATCAATTTATTATAATGATTGGTGTCAACCACCGGGAAAATAATATCAATAAGGAAAATATTATTCTATTTTTAAATTTGGATCTATCGTCATTATAGCCAGTATTTTTTTGTTTCGCAGCATTAAAAGTGAAGCTGATGATGCGTCGGCCGATCACCCAGCTGGTGGATCAAGGAATTATGCCTCGTGAGTATAATTTACTTATTTACGATTTAATTAATATATGAATAAATGCTTTGTATATTAAAACGAATTAGCGGTATAATTGATAGTTTCTATAGAGCAGTAATTAGTATCGCATAACGTTCCCGGCGAGGGAGGCGCCCGCGGCTGGCTCAGCTGGCTCTCGGCTCTCGGCTCCTCGATGCGCTGCGCACCTCGTCTCGGCGCGTGCGTGGGTGAAACTATTTTATTTACGATCGGACGCCACGGAGAGTGACGAATTTTAACCAGCAGCTTACACCAAAGTCGTACTAATTACTTATTTTGAAATAAAAATACGAGCGTTTGATGAATAATCGAACGACTAAATGTAAAAGAAGAATGAGAAGTAATGTATATTTTTACAATTTAATTAATATCGTATTTCATTTATAGCCCTGAAAACACCACCAGCATATTTTGAACAATGCAAGCAACTAGAGAGAGCGAAAACTGGAGATTTACTAAAAGCAAAAATACAGCGTCGACCAGACCGCCAAGAACTAGAACGAAGACACATTTTGGAACAGGTGAGAATACGACAATATTTTTTGCACCCCAAAAGTCCAAATATTTATGAAGATGGTTAAACTAGCAAATACCACTTATGTGTATAATTTCATTTATAGAAAATGTATTTGCTATTTTTCAGGAGAGCCATGTAGATCCGAGTCTAGCCGAGAAACAGCGCATGCTTAAAAAAGCGCGACTCGCGGATCAGCTCAACGATCAGTTATCACATAGGCCTGGACCTTTGGAACTGATCAAGAAAAACATACTACATACGGAGGAAACTATAGAAACTGCAGTTAAGAGCGGAATACTCGCGTTCAAAGCGACAAGCGAAGGTGCCTCGGGTAGGCCCCAACATCCTTCATCTTATTGTGGGCCTTCGGGAGAAGTATCACCGTCTCCCTCACCCCCGTCGACCCTCTCGCCGGCCAGCGTAGCTTCACCACCTCAACATCCCGCGCCAGGCAAAGATAAAAACCGTAAGAAAAACAAGCAGAAGCAACTACCGAAAGCCCGGTTCAAGTTTCACGAGTATAAAGGTCCACCGAATGCTCAGAAAGCACCGTCGCCGCCCGATTCGGTCGAAACACCGTACGAACTTCTCCTACAGCAACAACAACTACTTCTGCAACTAATGCTGCCGGCGTCGCCGGTGCCGTCGTCGGGCGCGTCGGTGGCTTCGGTGGCGTCCGACTGCTCGGACGCGTACCCCGCCCCGCCCCCGCCGCCGCCTCCGCCCGCGCCCGCCGCCGCGCTGCTCGCCACCGCGCGCTTCGAGGACATGAAGGTGTCCGACCTGCGCGCCGAGTGCAAGCGCCGCAACCTGCGCGTCTCCGGCCCCAAGCCGCAGCTCATCGATCGCCTGCGGCCCTTCCTCCTCGACAAGCAGGAGGAGCCGCCGCGGTCGCCCGCCTCCGTCGCTTCCCTCGCCTCCCTCTCCTCGCCCGACCCCCGGCTCGAGCCGGACCCGCCCGAGGACATCGTGCAGTCGCAGCGGCGCCAGATCGTCGAGCTCGAACGTAAGCTAGAGGCGTCGCGGCAGCAGCTGGAGGCGGTGCGCCGCGAGGCCGCCGGCGCTGCCGCGAGCGACCAGAGCCGACGCCTGCTGCAGGCGCACCTTTGCGTGTCGCAGCTGCGCGCGCAGCTCGACGCGCTGCAGCAGCCGCCCGCGCCGGCGCCCACCCCCGCGCCCGCCCCCGCCCCGCCGCCGCAACCCCAGTCCCAGCCCCAGCCGCGCTATGTCATCGCCGCGGCCGACGCCGCGCCTGACCGCCTGGTACGCCTCTTCACTGTTTCGCCTCCGGCCTCCTCGGCCGAAGGCGCGGCGGACTCGACGTCGCAGAAGGCGCAGGCGCCGGCCTACATATTGAACGGGGTGAAGGTGGTGCCGATCGCGATTCTCCCCACCGCGCACTATGAGCCGGAGCGGGTGGCTCCGCCGCCGCCGCCGCCCCCGCCCCCTCCGCCGATGCCGCAGGTGCCGCTGTCCGTTTCTCTGCACGATCACACGGAGGACAGTCAGATAATGGACGACGTCCTCGAGATTCTCGTCGAAAACGGCGAGCTGCCGCCGTCGGCCGTCGGCGAGGGAGCGACGAGCGTGGCGATGGACGCCGGGTACGTGTCGGCCGCGGACGCGTTCTCGCCGACCGACGTCCTCGCTCACGACGTGCTGTGCGATAGTCACGTTCGAGATTCGCTGGCCGCGGACGAGCTTCAGAGGGAGCTCGATGATATTCAGAATGAAATAATGAATCATGCCGATCTACAGGCCGTTAACGGTAGTCGATGTATCGATACGTCGTCGACCGATATCGACACCGATCTGAGTGTCGATCTACTATCGAATGGTGAATTTCATACGGATTTCGGTTCGGATCCCAATAACACCGCCGACGACGACGATTTCTTCGGTAGTCTTCTTTCGGGTAACAGCGAGCGCATCGACGATAGATCGCAGACCGCCATGGACATAACGGAGGACGTGACTGAACAAATGAGCATGACTCCGCTCACCAACGGTGACATATTGGATCACTCCCGCACAGGTTTCGAGTACATGGACGATCTCTCGCTGCCGTCTTTCCAGAACGAGGACTCTCGCACCGAAAACTTCGAGGAGCGGCCGTGCGAATTCGATTTGAAGGAGTTCGGCATCGAGCCGGGGTCGAATATGAACGTGGACAGCGACGGGTACGACTACATAAACACGGAGAAAATACCGAACCTGTTCGGGCGTGGGCATGTGCCGCAGTGCGACCCACTGCTGGGCGGCGTACTGTCGCGGCCGGCGCCGCGGCCCGCGCGCAAGCACTACTCGTGGGACCGCATCGAGTACGACGCCACCTGACCCGCTACTCGCTACAATCCACCACCACCACTACCAACACCATCACCGCCGTACTTACACTATGATCTCCGAACTTCGATTGTCACGAGGCAGTGGCTCCCCGCTTTTTCGTGTTCATTCATCGATAGTTATACTTGCGTGTCTGTGAATGTCGGTGCGGAGTTAAAATAGGAATGTCAAATTATTTATAGTAATTATAAATCGATCAATCGCTACTGAGTAGCGGATTGAGAAATTAACGCTAGTCTCCCTTCTCGCTCTTCCAAGTTGGTGACTTTCGTTCAGTAAAGGCTAGGCGTAAGTTTTATGTTGTGAAACACTAAGTGTTGACTTTCGTAACGGACTTTATGGTTTACATTTTTTATGTATGTGCAGTACTTAATATTGAATACGAAACGTTTGTGTCGCTAGATGATAATAATGTATAGTTATTGGTTCGTTTATGTACGTCACTAGTGAGTATAAATCGCACGGTGCCACCGCGTGCGCACTTACATACCTACTTGGCTCACGTAATATATTATTAAGTCCATTTTATTTACTATTTATAGGCATATCTACTTATGTATATATTGAAAGTAATAATACTCAACATAGTTGTGGATTTCTGCATTCCGCCCGATGACTAAAACTTAGGGGAAAAATTATCATAAGAAAGTTGTTTATGTTGAGGCACAGTCAATCTATAAGACACCTGGTCACGTACACAATTGTATTTATTATAATTTTTATGTTAAGGATTGATGTTGTCCAATAAAGTCCAGCTAACTGCAATCTCATTGCATGGATAGCTATTTCCCAAATCATTAAGTGACATTCCAGTCTTGTTGAAGTGCAATATGTAGCACAGAACAAACTTGGCTCTCTCATTGTAAACATTGTGTGTGACGGTTAAATGTTTATTGATTGATTCTAAAATATAATAGAGACCAAGGTGCGCATTCACAAGCCATCGTCATGGGTGGGACCAGCTTGGGAACAATGTTAGATACGAATTCATTTAGGTAACTTAGGGGGCCGGCTCCTTGCATATAAGCGATCATGCAAACAGTCTTTTATTGCCACTTGTTATTTGATTAGCACATGAATAATCTTGTATCGGAAACCTATTGATTCTTTCTCAACTTCCTTATTTATTGTAGTTTTGCTTTGAAATGTTTTATTATATAAAATGTTTGATTTCGCCTAGAAGGATTTACTATAATTTTATTATTGTAATGACATGACATTCTTGAAAAAATATCATTCCAATGTATTTATTGTCTAAAGTGTAGGATAGGTGCGCCATTATCAGTAAGTTGTATTATTATTATCTTCCCCTAGAGCGTGATGAGGCCCACGAAGTTACTCTGACTTAAATAAACGTGAGATATAATGTTGGACTGTTTGCATTATTGTTTATATGTACTGTTTGTAATTTATTTATTTATTTATTGAACCCTTTCAAGTGTACTTACAGGATATTGTTTCAGTAGAATTCATTACAATGTGTGAGTGTCTTTCCACTAATGTATATTGTTTGAAGAATCATGTGTTAATATTGTGTTTACCTTTGCTTCATCAGAGAAAGATTGTGATTGAGCAAAATTAATGAATCGAAAATTTATTGCCATATTTTGCATTTATGTTTTATAAAAAATTTGAATACTTATTGCTACAACGAATAACGATGGCTTTAGTATCCCTGTGTGTGCCAGTGGTATTTTCGGAGTTAGTTTATCATCAATTCAAATAAATACTATGGCATAACAACAATTTTGTATTCGGTGGCGTAGCGTCCCTAGAAAGGCTCTGTGTCAAAAAATTGTGGGGGGCCCAAACTAGTGTATTTTTTCTTATAAAATGCTTGGCCCATCAGTCTAAAGTGTTTATAAAATCTCGGTATTGGGGCCCCTGTAGCCTTGGGGCCCCGTATCATAGATACGGCTGATACTGGTTGTATTAATACAGCCTATATTATTTACAAAACATTCTTAAAATTGCATAACATTTATTTGAAGCCAGAAAAGGATGAATGTTGATGGATATGTAATATGTGAATGTACTTTTACAGTAATAGTTTCAAGTACACTCGCATATGGAATGGTGCTAAGTAAGGTTAAGATTGAATTAATATTAAAAAAAGTAACATCTCAACCAGTGTATTTATTTATTGAATGTGTGTGACTCTACATTAAGAAAACACTGTACTCACACGACTTTTGCATAGCTATAAATTAACCATAATATTTGTATATAGTTAGTATTTCTATACAAAATTGGGATAAGTACATGTATCGCCAGCCATACTGACAGTTGCATACATTCAAAATCAAAACAGGGCTGATAAGCAAATTGCTGCTTGCTTTATTATTTAAGTTATATTCCATTATCTAAGTAAATTATAATGAATCTTATTCTAGATTTAAATATTTAAAGAATAAATTTGCTCATTAACGAAATTGTACCCACATTAGCCAAATATTCTAAATTTTGTGTAGGGAGGTGTAACCCTTCGTGTGAATATAAGTTTTGTCTGCTCCCTTATGACCCTTATTAACAGGTTTAGTGTGTTATTTAGCTTTGTATGCATAATCTTCTTCAAGAGTAGTTTAAATATATTTTACGAGATACTAAGTGAGATTAATGATTTGATAAATAGCACATACTATCTGTATACTTGTTATTATTGTTGTAATTATTTAGGAGAGTTTTAATATTTGTTTCTAAGTTATACATTATGCCGAGTCTGGGGTAATAATCGTGAGCTAAATATTTAAAAACGTAATGCTTAGCTCTCTACAATCAAAGTACCTATTTATAAATTGTAAATTTAAAGTATTAGCTAAACCGTACTTTCCTATTTAATTTTATATTTACCATGATTTGAGATCATTTCATGATAATCATAAAAATACTTTGTAATCATGTAAAATAAGGCTCTGAGCCTTTTGGTCTATAGCAGACCAAATATTCAAGAAATTTGTTAATGTGATAACTGATAGGTAGGTAGGTACCCACAAAAGTCGGATGTGTAACTGGATAGTTTTTTTACCTTGCCCTGAATGAAGCCTTGTAAATATTTATCAAGCCTTTATTAGCTTAAGGAAATAATGTTGAATAAAAAGTTTTTAAAACAAATATTGATTTTAATTTTGTGTGAGAAACTCCTCATGGACTTTTTGAGACAACTTGAAGACCCACGCTTACGATACACGTAATCATTTCACTTCGCAAGTTCTCGCCATAAAGTCCTTTCCGCCATAAGTTCTCTTTGGTCCCAAAATGTTTTTCATATAGGATAGGTAGGGTGACGTTTCGATAGAACGTAACCAAGTAGGTACGTAATTATCTAACTTCCGATTTGAAATATTTTTTTTTGCATTGGGAACCTATTAGGTACTATTTTTAGATGAGTGATTCCTTCGGTTGGAGCGCGAAATAAAAAAAAATAATATTACGTTTTTTGCTAATTACAGCTCGGATAAAGGTCGTAAGTTGTCAACATGTATTTTGCGACAAGAATGGTAGTATATTTACTGATTAATAACAAAATGAATCATCACTATAATTTTACTCGATTGTATAAAAAATCGGTTTGATTCTTTTGATTTTATCATTACTACATCACTAGAAACTTCAAATCTCAAACGTCCCAGTACCCTTCCAAAATACATTTTATTTTGCAAATTGCAATTTATTACATGACATATTTTAGTAAATAAAATTTGTTAAAAATAAAAGAAGCCTATTGTCACAATGAGCGTAGATTAACATTGAAATCTGCTAATAATTTTGAACGCGCTGAGTACGATAATAGTTATGATATTGGCTGAATCGTTGCTGTTTTCTCTTAGCCTTATCGTCAGTGGTGCAATATTATTTTTATTAGTTTACTATATAATAACATTATCTGATCTCGAGTGTGATTATCTGAATGCCCAGGAGTGTTGTGAAAAGTTAAATTACTGGTTATTGCCTAAGTACATCGCGCACACATTGATTACGTTTCTATTGTTACTTCACGGTGAAGTGATTTTATTTCTGTTTAATTTGCCTATGTTTATTTGGCTCACGTTTGAATACTTCACGATCCCGCGAGGAAACTTGGGCGCCTACGATCCAGCAGAAATTCACAACCGCGGTCAGCTTAAAAAACATTCACGTGATGTTATGATCTACATAGGATATTATCTGATTTTCTTCTTCATTTATCTCTACTGTTTCATACTAGCACTGTTGAAAGGAGATCCCCTCCGGCGATTTGCAGATGATCAAATTGTCACTGAGATATAATAAGCATAACAAAGATGTCAGAGAATCCAGATCACATCTGCTTTGTTGAAGTAGATACCAATGTAGATGATGATTCTTCAGATGATGAAATAAGATGTGTGAAGTTGCAATTGCCTGAAAATATTGCAGCTTATTTAGGAAAAAAAGAACTATTCAGAGATGAAGAGGTGATAACTTGTGATAAAAGCTTGGTGGAAAAAGTTACTTTAAACTATGTGATAGTAAAAAAAATCTTAAGTAATCTGGCTTGGCAAGAGAAGTTGTTGTGCAAGCATGTCTGTTCCACTTGGCACTCAGCTGTCTATGCTCTGCAGAAGGAACAACTAGGTCCCACAGATTTTGTGATAGACCTACAAATATGTGCAATCAGAGGTGGCATAAAGTATAAAAAATCAAGTAATTTTTATACAGAGCCACTGGCTGTATTGACTTTTGCAAATACAGCAAGCTTGAATATAACAACTAAGTGTGAGGTTTTAGTGCCCAGTCCATGTGAACCATCCTGTGAGAAAGAACATTGTTGTAAGTGAAACTGTCAAATTACTTCATTGTTGTATTTGCTGTATGCCTACCTTGTAATTCTACCTATAGGGTAGTTTTAAAAGTATCTGTGAGTAAAATCAGACATTTCAAGTTTTGTTTTTACTATCTATATCTATACTAATAATAAAGCTGAAGAGTTTATTTGTTTGTTTGTTTGAACGCGAAAGAAACTACTATAGGTACTTACAGGTGGTCACATGGTCACCAAGTCAGGATCTGATGATGGGATCTTGAAGAAATCGAGGGAAATCTTCAAATTTTATAGGCACTAACAATGTTTTTCATATATTTTCTAAAACTATTCAGATATTTGGGTCTGGTAGTCATCACATGTTGCTGAGCTGATGAGGGAAGCTACAATTCCTTAATGGTTAGGAGTTAGGGGATAATTTTTAAATATTATAGGAACGATTATGGAAGGTACAACACTACTATACTTATCCTTGGTCAGTGACCTTGAGAGTAATTGATTACAATTAAAAAATTAAAAATTGAAAAATAAAACTTTTAATAACATAAAATAGAACTGCCTTCAAAGGCACTAAAAAGCACTGTGTGAACTGTTTCTCATGGACAATTATATGTTGCCTTATCTAGATCAGGTTGCATAGGCTACTTTTTATCTTGGAAACGCAGGTGAAACCGTGGGGGACAGCAAGTTACCTATAAGCCTGTGTTTGATCACAATCATACAGTTGTCAGTGTTGATGTGGCAGGAGGTGTTTAGTACACAAAGCTTGGAAGGGAACCAGATCTTAACTGCAGCTTTCAAATAAACCAATATGTACAGATTTTCTACTTGAGGGTGGTAGCATCCAGATGGTATAACAAAAAAACCATCATGCAAAGTATAGCTAAATAATTCTGATAATAATTTGATACATTTTCTTTGCAGTAATTGATGTGGTGCAACATAGTGTTAGTGCTCCAAAGAACTGCATGCTCACTGTGAAAGCCATCTACCTTTCTTACCTACCGCTGCCACAATCTATAACTTATGAACATACAATTACACATCACATGTTTCGCCAGCAAACCCCCTTTATTGGTGGAGTATGCATCCCAGCCATTGCTGATGTTGAGTTCAAAGTTATCAACATAAAATCAGTCAGTGACATGCAGCAGGACTTCTATGATATTGTGGACAAATTGGCTCAAGATCAAATACTGAAGGGAGTGTTGGTTTATGTCACTGAAAGCTACATATTTCAGTCAGTTGAGGATATTGTTTTCTTGAACTATTTCAAAGATGTGTAAGTAAGGTTTTTTTTTGTTTATTACAAAGTCACTAAAGAAGGATACATCACAATGGATGATAAGCGGTTATCGTAGCCTATAGACAGTAAAAACACTCAGGGCACAGAAAATTTTCTATACCCATTTACTTCCCAGTCTATATTCTTTTTACGTTAAAAAAAGCAGAGCTCTACCTTATAATACTATTTTTTATCCTTAATTTTAGAACATTAGTTGAAATACACATTGCCAGAAGCATTCCCATGTAAACTTAAAGAAAATTTTGAAAACAATTTGAATAATAACTCAGGCTATGAACTTTTGTGTCAAATTGATAGTTCCAAAAACTTTAAATGCTAACATAACACCCAAGTTCTATTGCATATCAAGCTTTTTATGTTGGATAAAATTTAGTCTTTATTAATTACCTATACCATGTTGTGAATTTTAACTGTACTACTACTGTTAATTAATCATTTATGAACAAATATGAAATTGTATTTATTTATGTTTTACAGCCAACCTAATATTCCATATGCTCTTGGAGGTTGTTTAGTTGAAGATGCAACATTTGAACAAACTGATGTCAGTCAAATCATAGATAGAGTTAATGAGGGAAAGAATTACATTAGTGAAAACTTAATATCCATTGGATTGTTCACTGTTCCTAAGAATAAAAGCAGTACTGAAGAAAATGCAAACTTTGATATGTACTCACTTATTATAGAGTCATCTGATTGGACTAAAGCTAAAATCCAGAAAACTATAAATGAGGTAGGTAATTATTTAAATTAAGAATTTGACCAATAAGCTAAACTGGCTATAACAACTCATAAACTTTTTTACAGTTTTCCAAAAAGGTACCAAGATTTGAGCACAGTGTAGTGATAAAATTGTCATGCATGGGTCGTGATCAGAAACATGAGTTGGAACAAGATTATTTCCGTGCAGCCTTCCCGAACACTCGGCTGATTGGTTGCTATGGCAATGGTGAGCTTGGCGTCAACCACCCGGAGCGGCCACCTCCAGATGACCAGCCCAGCACTGTGAAAAGGCACCGGCGCGATCCCGGTCCACAATTCGGTATAATGTACTCTTACTCAACAGTTTTTGTGTACATTGGCTGGGGAAAGATTTTATCGCCACCACAATCTAATTAGGAAGGTATACATAATTATGTAGGTATTTATATCACTTATGGCCAAATAATGAAACGCCACTCACATTATAGTTGTGCTAAAGTCATCATTTGACAGTTCGATTGTATAAAGGGGCTTTTTTTGTGCGAATTTTAAGTAGCATTTCAGTATTTGGTCCTCAATAACTTTTTCCTATAAGCATGTAATTAGGTAGTAAAATAAGAAAATGTTCAATGCATTTATCATGTTGATTGTTATTATTATTTATACACGATGATTTTTAATCACCGTCATCGTAATCATTATATATGTATAAAACTTTGGTGATAATAACAAAATACCTATATTTTCTTTTAG
This sequence comes from Tethea ocularis, assembly GCA_963555595.1. Classification (NCBI taxonomy): domain Eukaryota; kingdom Metazoa; phylum Arthropoda; class Insecta; order Lepidoptera; family Drepanidae; genus Tethea; species Tethea ocularis. The sequence continues at coordinate 4,736,765 of OY741963.1, read as the reverse complement.
TATTTCTATACTCTCTCTCTTTTCTTTTAGTACTCAAAACTAAAATTTTGCTTTCCGCACCGTTGTTTCACCTGCGATCCTCTATTTTATCCCCTTAGGGATAGAATTTTCAAAAATCCATTCTTAGCCTCCTTCCTTCCTTACAGATAGATATTATATCCACGTCGTAATAGCTATCTGTATTCCAAATTTCAGCCCGATCCCTCCAGTGGTTTGGGCTGTGTGTTGATCGATCAGTCAGTGAGTGAGTCAATCAGTCAGCCAAAGTACCTAATGCGTAGAAAAATTTGGACGGTGATTAAAAAATCACCGGTATAAATAGCTGTTTTGTTCCTGCCTTTCTTCACAATAATTTTAATTTAATCAATATAATTTGTAAAATCAAAATAATGTTAAATATGTAACTATTCATCATGTAAGATTTTTATTTGCATAATTTGTAATAATATCTCCTATGGGATCTCATTTTTCATTTTGTGTCATTATTATTAAGCTAGGGAAAGATAATAAATCTTTAAAGTTTTTGTACCTATCATAGGTATGCAAAGATTTAAGAGTGCATTAGTCGTAACATGCGTAACAGGGATTTCATATTAAATAAGTATTTATAATTAAGATGATTTTGGTTGGATAGCTGTATTCAGTTTAATACCGAACCTATCCACCCAAAATCATCTTGTATTACTTCAAAGATTGTTTGCATTTACGTTTATACCACTGACGGACACGTTGGCCCGCCGATCGCGAAATTCGGGTTTCGCGTCTCGCGCCTAAATTAAAATGACGGAAGCCACTAATAACGCTAGCCTTGTTTTTCACCTATAAGTTTCAAAATAAATTCACACCAACATGTCTTTTTGACAGTATCTCAGTCTGACAGGCTGTGACGCGGTTGCCGACGCTCAAGGGTTTTTTTTTACAGATGTGTTTCGGTAGGGGTATAACTAGTACGTAGTATATTATTTATTCTTTGGTATAACTATGTTTTGTAAATACCTACCTATCTAACGTTTCACGTTTGTTCATATTTTTAACCTCCGACGCAAAAAGAGAGGGGTGTTATAAGTTTAACGTGTCTGTCTGTGTATCTGTCTGTGGTATCGTAGCTCCCAACGGATGAACCGATTTTCATTTAGTTTTTTTTGTGTCACAGATAATTTAGTCCGAGTGTTCTTAGCCATGTTTCATGAAAATCTGTTCAGCCGTTTGAAAATTATCACCAATTTTCTTGTGAGTGTCGGGGGTTTCTTGAATTTTTTTATTTTAGTTTTATATTGGTGCCGATTCTGTTGTCCGATCACATATTTCAACGTGAATTTAAGCGCGATCTTTATTGGTCACGACTATTTACCCGTACATTACGACGGCATGGATTAAACAGACAGCATTAAAAATGTTCTGTCTTTTTTCAATAAGGTTAACTTGAAAGAGAGATGACTTGTCTAATATTAGTTAAGTTCGTAAACAACAGAATCGACACCATTGTGTATGTACTGGCTATGTGACGTGATTTTAATAAATTAAACCTTCACTTTCAATCAACTGATTCAGATGAAACATGCAACTAATTTTACATACATGTGTCCACCTAATTATTATGTATCTTTTTTAATTATATGCGAACAATTTTTAATTAATTGCTATCATAAATAATTATGACGATTGGCGTATTTATATGTAATATTACCTACTATTATTCCACTTCTAGAATTAATGAAGTAAAAAATAAAAGTATAGTTAAGAAAGTAATTTGCTACCATTCTATTGGTTCATAATTTGACAACGATGATCGAACTATCGTGTATAGTTTTTCGTAGTAGACTCTCTGATTTTGTTAATATTTATAGGTAACTGTAGCCATTTACCTAACATCAGGCAATCTATACTAATAAAGCTGAAGAGTTAGTTTGTTTGAACGCGCTAATCTCTGGATCTACTTACCAGTCGGATTCGAAAAATTATTTCCCTAATAGGAAGCTATATTATCCCCCAAGGTTATATATAGGCTTATCCCGCGAACAACGGTGTAAGCGCGGGTTACAGCTAGTAACAATACAATAGGAAGACCTTACAGTATACCCACTACTTATCCATATTCCATGCTCGATATAAATGTGAAAGTCAATCTGTCTATCTGTCTGGGACCTTTTCACGCCTAAATCGCTTGATGAAATGTGGCATGCAGATAGCCTATGCCGTATGATGGAGAAGGACATAGGCAACATTTTTTTAGGGTGATAGTTAGTTTAAAATAACTGAGATATAACAGAGACATGCCTAAAAGAGATATAAAGGTAAAACGAACTATAGGGATGATGACTGGGTAAAAAATAATTAATTCTGTTTAGTCCGTCATGTCAGCTAGGTTATCAAAAAATATTTTATACGTAGTTTTTATTTTATCAAATCCATAAAAAATTACAAATATAAGGCGCATCAAAGTTCAGGAGTGGGGGCTTGTGATGTCTCTGTAAAAAGTGTACTAAGACGTGACGTCACACGAAATTTTAACGCACTGTATCTTCGTTATTTTTTGTTTCAACATCGGAACTAAAGAAAAAATATGTGTATACCTACCTCTACATCAAAATTTTAATAATTATATCAGAATTCGTAATCATACCTTATTTAACTAGATATAATGTTATCATTAACCTTTATTAGATTCACCCTTTATACCTACTTATTTAGACAGTGCTATCAGACCGAAAAATATATTATTTTTTATCGCGGAATTAGAAATCACGACGTGAAACTAGTACAAACAACGGTTTTGTTAAACAATAACCGTCGAGTTTGCAGATCGGTTGTGCGACTGATAATTTGTTTTTATGGATCAGTTACCGTGGCATCGCGTGATAAGTTATGGCACGCAATAGTGGCAGTAGTACCTATTCCGTCGCGGGCGCCATAAAGAAACGCTGGCACATCCCTGTCTATCAGACAAATGCAAACCAAACAATTGCCGCTATCTATATCTATACTAATAATAAAGCTGAAGAGTTTATTTGCTTGAACGCTATAATCTCCGGAGTTACTGGTCCGATAATAGGAAGCTATATTATCCCAAAAGGGTATAGGCTACTTTTTATCCCGGGAACGCGAGTGAATCATATAAAATAATAACGTACCTAGTTATTTGATTACAACATTAGTGGCAGGATGTTTCGTTATTTATTTATTTTATTAAAAGGAACAAATCTACAGCATTTAAAATATTATTATCGAAACATTTAGTAGTAGGTACGGTACATAGATAGATTGTGAAAAATAAAAAGTGTAAAATAAAAACAATACAATAAATATTCGAATAAAAAACCTAAAGAACAAATGAAATACTAAAACAGAACAAACAAATGCAAATGAACTTACTATGAACAATTTTTATTTTATATTTTAACCTAATTAAAACAAAAAAATGTTATATTGTATATTCGTGTGTATATGTTTGTATCTAGATTTGTTGGGGTATGTTAATGTGTATGCCTTGAATTAATCAGGCGTATGCATATATTTTGCTTTATTACTTACTTATATCATTTGTTTTCTCAATAATTTAAGGAAACGAACGGCTATTTCTCACAGCAAAAAGTCATAATATAAACGTAGTTAGTAACTAACTACGTATATAGTATACCGTTTATCACTTTAATATTATAATTTTGCTTGTAAGTCATAAACTCTGAAAGGATATAAAATATAACTACCTGAAACAACCTGAATTGATCCTTTCTTCAATACTCGTATATCTGCGGTTAAGAAGGAAAGCTATGTGTTGGCTGGACTCGGATCTCGACAGCAGGCAAGGTAAAGCAACTAGTGCTCCGTCAAATGGCTTCGTGGTCGCACGGTCGCTCGATCTCAACGCCAGACTATCCGCACGCGGAAGAAAGTCGCGTCTCGAAGTTTAAATAAAAAAAGTATTTTTTTTAATCTTGTGCTTGTGACTGGTAAATAATGAATCGACCTTTTATAAAAATATATTTTTGTATTTATACAGTAAGGAAAATATTTCTTTTTACAAAGATTATGTTTTTAATTAAATCTTTTAATTTTAAACAATGAAACTGAAATTTCTTCGAGCTTGACAGATATGTCTTGGACACCTTGTTTCTATTACGGTAATTACCTAATTATGAATTTTGTTAAAACGGGATGAATTAAAATTATAGGATGTAATGAGATATTTTATGTTTAAATTCCTAATTGCTTTTAACTGATTAATTTCCTATAAAAGTAAAATGAAAACACTATGTATGTTAATTAGATAGTTTAACGTGCTTAGTAATATTACTGAATGTTGTACGACTAACCACCCTATGGTTAGTCGTATCAGTGAGAAGTAGGTATGCATAGTTACAAGCCCTCATATTATGTATGAGTCGCGAGATAAGTATTTTTTTTTTGTGAAATTACTTTCTCTATCACGCCTATTTAGTAGAAATATTCTCCATAGTGAAATCGATCCTGATTATTAAAAAACATGATCAAAAATCATAGCAATCCTTGCAATTGCGTAATTCAGTTATATTATATGTAATACAAGAGAAATATAATAGAAGAGAAAGCATAGTAATATATTGGCTTTTACTAATGCATTTGTGAATAAGAAATACAGATATATTCGTGCATGACATTAGTTGGTATTAAAGCTGGGATGGTGATTAATGTTAATGTACCGAGGAAAGCCGCTCTCAGCGGACGCGACGCGCGGGCGCAGGCTACATCTCCGCGTTCACTTTCTCTTGATGAATGTAATCACTGCCAAAATACTTGCTTTATTTGCTATTCATCTCTACTTTATTTCATCATCATTCACAAATTATGCAATTACAATTTGTAAAATTAAATTTTTACTGCCGCAAATAATAGATAATGCCAGGTACTACCTTACTTACCTCAAAAAAGATACACAATATATTCTTTTAGTTGTCTACATACTAAAAAGACTGAGCTCACTAATATGGATAGCCTTGTTATTCACCTAAAAGTTTCAAAATAAATTCACAGAAACAAAATTCTTGACAGGATCGTCTAAATGCTCTGAGACTGTGTTGACGCAAGGGAAATTTGTAAAAGTTACAACAATACGGTTGTCGACTCGTCAGTGGACGATTTAAATTATATTTTCCTTAAAAAAATATTTATTTTAGTAAGGTGTGCATATTAGTAGCTTGATCTATTTTAATTGGTTTCCAATAAAAAAAAAATCTTTCAGTCGATCATAACGTGAAAATAACTACAACAGACGCCCCGAACTCACCACCGTGTAAGTTATTAAACAAGTGGACTGCTGTGGACTGTGATTCTGTTGTGGACACGATTCGAATGATACGTTATTTTCGATACAAAACTGTGTCTGTAAGTACAAATGCTCCGGAACGTAAACGTTTGAGATTAAGTGAAAGTTTGTAATTTCCTCTATTTGTGTGGGAGTCCGAGTTAAAGTGGAAAAACAAAGACGAGCTTAGAAACAATGGACCACCTGTTCCGGCAACGTCGGATAAGCGTGCCCAAGCGGTAAGCATATTCATAATCTCTATAGTAGGTATACTATGGTAATGTCACTATTCAGGACTCACGTATTCATAGCTTTGTACGTGAACATCTCATTTCAATAGTGTATGCAAGAGACCATATCAACGAACAATGCTAAGCATAATTCATATAAGGTAGCGAAATCTTCGATATTGTTTTCTAGTTAAAGTAAGGCTCAAGTCTTCGTTCGTCTAACCTATACAAGATTTTCTCTAATAAAGGAACTAAAACTCTATCTGGATGTGCTCCATCGAGTTGATTAATGGCAATTATGAGAACGTATAAACGGAGCGGATGACGGCGAGATGAGCTTATAAAAACAAAACGGCAGCATTTCCAGATAATATGGATTCTAAGTTCGATTATAAAAGCAAGCATGTAAACATCGATTTCCTCAATCGGGTGAATGACACGGCCAGAGACGGTCTCGAAGTTACGCGTTTTTGTCGTGGATATCTCGAGCATTGTTGCCGACAACTGACAATAGAGCGTTGACTTCGATGCTAACGTACCCCACCCCAACTACACCACGGGATGGGAAGGCAGGCATCTTTCAGTTCAACTGAGTATCATATAAAGTAAAGAAAAAAAAATAGGTAGGACCACGCGGTATTTTACCATACCTATTCTCAATCATAGCTTCGCTTATATACCTTTTTGTACCCATATACACTGCTATCCTACTTGTCTTACTATACTTCTTGTATAATCTTGTATTGAGGCGATGATAGCACAATGGCAGTGAGGTCGATGTCGAGGCGAAGGTCGTGGGTTCGAATCCTACATACAATGAACATGAGCTTTCGGTGAAGGAAAACATCGTAGGGAAACCATACCACGATAATAGGTACTGGGTACTTTGTAGTACCCACCTGACTGACTACCACCCTCAAGTTGAATATCTGTCGCCAAGCACGGTGTGTTCCAACAACTGCACTTGAGAGCCTTCTAAACTTTGTGCGCTTACCACCTTCGGCCAGATCACTGACCACGGTGAGATTGTGGTCAAACAGCATGTGTTTGACCATAATATAAATAAAAATGTTTATACGAATAATTATCTAGTATATAGGCCAAAGAAAAAATAGCTACACCTACTTTTATACATTGTACTATCATACAAAATAATTAACTAATTTTATTGCAAGTATTTTTTTTATTTTACTTTTAAAGCAATAGTTTGGAAAACAGCAGTATCCGTGAAGCTTCATCACTATCCATGGCCTGCTCCCTATATACCTACACATATACGACTGTATAATTACGCATGATAATGAAATGTTAATTGAATCACTACCTTAGTCTTGCGCATGTAGACAAACCGGGAGTAAATACTAAATATCTCTGGTAACATTCATGAGCATCACATTAAAATGCGCTCACGGCGATATCATAAAGATTATTGTATCTGTAATATAGATTATGCAAGATTACTAATCTTAAAATATTTTTTTGAGAAAGTTGTGATAATAGGTACGTAGTAGCTCTTGTATACTAAGTAGGTAGGTGCTTTAGTTATTGTCGGTTTGCATGACCTGAGTAAATTTTGATGTGAACCACAGACAGGACCTATTATTATTTTTAAAAGTAGAGATCGTCTCTACCGCTTCCTCTTTTCATTCGTTGTCCATTGGCACCCTTTCGACCACGGATCCCTAAAAAGAAAGACCACCACTCCGTGTAGAAGCAATTTGATACTATCTTGGAGTTTTTCAATTCTCATTGTTGGATGGTGGTACATACACACGCTATTATGCAAAATATTGTAGAGAATTTCGTTCCGCATATTACATTTTTATTACCCTTGAATAGGGGGAATCTGCTAATTATCTACCTATTCGTGTCAATAATATATAATAAACTACATATTTCTAATGTTTTATAAAGAAAACGTTTTGAGACCATTAAGATGCATATTTTATAATTTTAAAATGCTACATACTTATTAAGTAGGTACTTATAATTTTATAGTAGAGGCAATAAATAAATAAATATCCTCGGACATTCTTCACACACGGTTATCTGATCCCAAACTAAGCAGAGCTTGTACTATGGAAACCAGATAACTGATATACTACATTTTTTTTGTAAATACATACTTAAATAGATAATTACACTCAGACACAGGACAACCAGACATATTCATGCACACAAATGTTTGTCCTGGATGGGAATCGAACCCATGGCCAGCGGCTTGATAGGTGGTGTCTTAACCAACTGCGCCAACTGGCTTGTCAATATAATTATTTTAGGATATGCAATCCGAGCGTTTGTTTTAACTGCCATTCGTTTATGAAGACGTAGTTAAGTTTATAATTACAGTGATTATAAGTTGTAGATTAGTGAAATCAATTGATGTCAAGTAATAAAATAGGTGTACATACATAACTACCTATACATTGCATTTTGAAGTAGGTCTGTCTCTGAATTATGAAATGTAAGTAAATGTGCTCTATATTTTAAATTTGCAGTGAATAGTACCTTCAATGTAGATACCCACCAAGGTACTTACATAGCAGAGAAGTAAATAGTTGTTCTTGGAATATTTTCTTTTAGATTGTCTGTATTATGTGCCTCGTTTCTTTTCCCAGTAATATCCATGTTTACTTCAATAACGTGTAAATCATTGTTCTGTAGAATAATTGCAATTTATACTTAGGTACGTCTTGACGGAAGGTAATTATTAGTAATTCTTGTGATAGACATTACAAATGTGGCAAGTGGTTCATTATTATACATTTTTTACGTAATTGAGGAACGAAAAAAACAGGCTTTAATGTAGGTACCTACTGTTTATTAGTTTAATAAATAGTAAATGAATGGTAATTTTTTGGAATAACATCAATTTTCTGACACAAAAATAGAATCAATAAATAAATATCCTGGGTCATTCTTCACACACGGTTATCTGATCCCAAACTAAGCGTAGCTTGTACTATGGAAACCAGATAACTGATATACTATACATACCTATACCACTTTTTTTTTGTAAATACATACTTTTAGATAATTACACTATTTGTCCTGAGTCTGGTCAGGACAAACAGATATGTTCATGCACACAAATGTTTGTCCTGGATGGGAATCGAATCCACGACCTGCGGCGCAATAGGTAGTGTCTTAACCAACCGCGCCAACTGGCCCGTCTTAATAGAGGTGATCTTTTAAATAAAATTTCCAGTGATCAAAGAAAAACTTTTTAGTAATTGGAAGACAATTATAGAAGTATTCATAGGTACGTGATTAATAATCACATTAGAAAATTATAACGAGCGGCGCGCGCCGGCCGCCGATCATTTATTAATAAGTGCGATATTCGTCACGTTACTGTTGTGGTTGCCTGTCATGTGCTGCGTCAAGCCGCCAACCAACACCAATATATGAGATACCGCATATTTTATTGGCAGCTGGTCGGTGCAGCGGCACGGGCGTTTCGCTCTCATAAGTAGGATCTGAACACTCGCAGCCGCGACGGATGTCTTCACACGTGGTTGTACACGAAAATGAACATGAATTTACACTTTCTCCAAAAATATGCTATAGCGTATTATGCAAAAAATTCGAAGCAAAATAATGAGACTGTGCTGATGTCGCAACTTCCGCTGTCTCGCCCATACATATTATAAATATAGGTATACTTAGGTCCCTTACCCCGCATATCTTATACCGCATATAATCTAATGATATTAAACAATTCTTTATCGAAGTGAATAAACTTTCAGAATGCGATTCTATGAACAGAGAGAAGCAATTAAAGCGGCTTATTCGTAAGGCACCTAAGGTAGGTATCTAAAGTAAGAGGTGTTAAATATTTATCTCACACTTGCGCTCAAAGCGAACTGCGAATAATTGGAGGTAAATAGGTTCCACGAATTGTCAGTTGAAATTAGAATTCTCAACAGTATCATAGGCATGCGGCACCTCGGCACCGGCACGGTGTCTGTCCCATGCTGCGCTACGCTTGCAAACACAAGGTCTAGGTCGTTGTTCGCCATTACCAATGACTACTATTGTATGCCATTACCCATCGGACAGTTATCGAGACTCCACGCTTCACTTCCTAGTCTACCCTCAGTAGCGGCTGCGTGCGAGCGAGTAATCTATCAATAATTACTTCACATCATGCGGACGTGACACCGCGTTACAGTTTCATGTTTTGCGTTTGTTACACTACTTACTACATAATTGTATTCACAATCGGAGAATGTGTACTTTTTCACAAGATGCGTTTTAAGTCGAATTGTATTTAATTTTATTAATAGTCGTAACAACAGGGTCATTAATTTGTATCAAGTTCAGCAATGCGCGAAGATTTAAAGTCTATTCATGTCCATTATTACAATGTTGTGTATATAGTTAACCGACTTAACCGCATCGCTAACAAAGGAATCGTTCATTCTGATAGGAAATCAGGGTATCTATACAACAAACAACCTAGAAAGTTACGGCGATCGATGTTGTCTCTATGTTCTTGTTTGAAATTTAAATTTAACCGACATATTAGACGCTTTTGTCGAAAGACATACGTGTGCTGCGTCCGAAAATTGAGTAACAGTTAGATAATTTCGTTCTCGAGGTCAGAACTTGAAACTTCTTTTTGTTACCTTTGAGTTATACCGTTCGATAGTCGGAAGCTATCTCCTATATGATGTTTACATGACAATTAGTCTTGATTTTCTAGTAAACTCGGCTATTGGGTCGACGCAAGTTGTTGTAACGACTTCCGCAAGGTAAGTGCAGTTGTTAAAGTAAATGATTTAATACAAGATATATGTGTCATTCTTATCTATTTAATACTTTTGTAACCACAAGAGATATAGTGACATACCTATGGGGATTACTTTCTATCGGTTTATTTCCGCGTAAATGACTAGTTTATGCTAATAAAATGTTGTCGGATGCGGACTGCGTTTGTGCAGGTTCTGTACAAATTGAGTGGTAGCGACGAAATCATGCGCATGCGTCAGGTCAAAGAAAGCTTTGAATTTTATCACATTGTTGTATTTTTTCGCACCAATTTCACGCACTTTATTTCTCGAATTTTAATGGTTTTTTTTACAAAATACAATTAATTTAAACGTTCAAATAAAACCAAGAATCAATTTGTGAAAACCAGCAATGAATACCAATTGGATAAATTATATCTAGACTTTGTAGGTATGTGCATTGTAAACTTTCAAAGAGGCGAGCTTCACGCCGATTAACTAAAGTCAATTGCGAATAATAGAATTCAATAGACAGAATTCTAAAGAAAGTAGTACTTTAACACTTTTTGTATTAGACAAGGTTTTCTGAATGTAGGCCAGTTGGTGAGACAGACAGAGCCGCACGACGATACCATCACATCATGGGCTTAATCAATTAAGGTTAACTGTCGAATATTTTCTACGGTTGATTACGTGTTCCTCAGATAGGTAGGTATAGTTGGGTAAAATTAGGGTCAACACCTACTTGCAAATAAAAAAAAACCTTGCGCATACCCAATTATTATTTCGATACGTTTCGCATAAGAAATATCAATGAATAGTCAAGTAAAAGTTGCGAACCAAACAATGATTTACACACGTTTGAATTAATTATTTTTTAATATAGTTAATTCATTTGACCACGACACGTTGAAGTCTTATAACAGTGACATATATTTAGGATAATAGTGCAACACAATGGCATTCTGCAGAAACTGCAGCGAGGCGGCACCAACACTACTTTGTTATTATGCACCTTATTGCCTTTTTATACAATTCCTTTTTACAGATCAGAAAAGTTTTTGACGTGTTTCCATCAACCGCAAGTGGTAAGGCTTAATTTCGTGTACCAGAGTTCTTATAAAGCCCTAGTTTTTAAGCTATGCTATCTTAGCATTGTTTAGTATCCAATTACCGAGTCGTTTCACATGAGTCTGCGTTGCACGGTGACGTAAACCTTATTAGAATGTAAATAAAATTGTGAATCCTATACCTGGATGTTAATCAGAGCGTATTGTGCGTGCTCGAAGTGCATCGGAAGGTTGCATTGTGGAGAACATCAATTGAGTAACTGTAGGCGTCTGCAGGTGACAAAAACACCCCACTTTCTTCAAATTGTCTTCTCAAGTGTTATTACAAGCTTAATAAAAAAGAATAATATCAATTAAATAAATAATATGAAATACAAAATTTTGTTTTACCGACATTCTCTAGGAATCGAATGTTTTCTCGAGATAGTTCTAAGTAAGTAAGTATCTATATTTATCTTAGAATAAAGTCTATCTATTTATCAAATTGCATACAAATAGTTCAGCCATTACGTAGTAAGAAACATGTACGCAAAGCAAACATACACGCTCTAAAGTGAAGCAGCTCGTTGAAGTCTTTTCTTCGTAACAGATATTTGTATCGTGTAGTCTGTTTAATTTATGAAAAACTGCATCATTAGCTTGAGATTTCACAGAATCTGATAACTGGCAACCGTATTGAATTCAAATGTGGCACTTACGCTAACAGGCTACTGTTATGATATTCCGTAACGCATTTATAGTGAAGAAAATGCACTGTTTTTTACACTTCACTTGTTCGTTATCGATTCCTGGGACACTCACATTAATCAAGCATGTAATTAAGAAAAGTTTGATGTTTTAAAAATAATTAAGGCTATTTTACTTTTATACGAAATACTATAGCTTCCGCCTTGGGCGGTTTCACCTGTGATAGAAAGTGACGTCACTCTCCGGCCCATTATATAAGATCACACTTTGGTTAAAATTGTCACATAAAATACCCATTTAAAGAGCAGGCAACACGTCATGCGAATACGATTAGTAGCACATATTTTTGTTAAAATGCCAGTAAAATAAATATACGTAGGTACAGTACAACAACTACCATCCTTTACCTACAGTGTCTGTTGAAATTAAACTTAGGTATGACGACTCGTTTTAATTAGTTATCTGAAATAAAAACTTGACCTACTTTAACTAACAACATGAAGATAAACTGTAATTAAAAAATACGATAGTATGCCAGACTGTCATTAAATTATTACATAGTATAATTTGCTTCAGTATCGTAAAAACTGAACATTTGTTAACGACATTTCATTATATTAAAGGGGTGGCAACACGAGCGCGGCGCGGTGGCCACTTTCCACGGCCGACTTGCGCATGCGCACCCGTCACATCCTCTTGCTTGATCATCCACTGGCACTCAGATTAATATTATGAATCACCCACCGGCTTAATAGCCTACAACTGATGTCGTTTGCTGTAACCCATTAATTAAACATGATGGAAAATCATTTGTTTTATTTATGGAGATAAAATACTAATTTTATAGGAGCTCTGCAAAAAGCTACTCGTTAAATATTTTTTATGTTTATTTAACATCTCATATTTTAAATATATAATTGGAGTGATTATTCTCAAGCTATCACATGTGCGAACTCTTTGCGTAAAAGTTGAAAAACTACTCACAGATGATAGAAATATCGGTTTATTTACCAAAACTTTTAAAATCGTTTTGCACTTTCTTTTATCAATATTGATTCTATTACAATAATAGTTTTAACAAACGATTGGATGGGTCAGAGTGGATGTTATAAATAGTAATTAAACTTCATTGAATTAAGCGGAAGATAATAAAACATGGCGGAAATGTTATGTGGTTAATTTATAGTTATATTACTTGTAGCTCGTTCCTATAGAAATATATATTCATATAACTCAATTACTTACTATGTGTTTCGTATTAACTTTCCAATCAACGGAGTCATTACAGTGATGGTGTTTTAATATTGTCATAAGTTTATCTCTAAGGAGTTACCATCAAATTACGTACTTCTTAGTAGGATTAAAAAAATAGCTGTGGTCTTCGAAATTGATGTAGATAGGTAGATATATGAGACAAAAGCGAGCAATCCTGTAGGTACCTGTTTGTATATGTCTATATGGTATATCGGTGGCCTTTCTTAAAGGTTTATAATAAATAATCTTCATTGCCTAATCATAGAGAAGCGGGTAGCAAACATTTCTAAAAGAATCTGTACCTTATTCAAAAATATTACTTTAGTAAATTTTCTTGAACAAATAAGCCTTTAGACACTTAGAAACCACTACTCACACGCAAAATCATGTTTTGCAAACTACATCGTGTGAAATATGAAATGAAAGGGCTCGTTGAGAATCTCAAATATATATATTTTTTAATTTTAAGATAACTAGTTTTGAAGTTATTTAAGATAATAGGTGAAAATTTACCATTTACCTCCCCCCCTCCTACTTCCTAGTGCTGTAGGCTACGTTTTATCCCAGGAAACAGCTAATAATATATCAAATGTAAACAAACCGAATATAACTGAATTTGTCGGACAAGTTTATACAATATTATTTAAATATTGCTTCCCACATGTATCTCTATTTGCTTTATTGTAATTTTGTGGTAAGATTGTGGCCACCTAATAATTTCGCTTTGTTCTATGAGTTCTCTTCATATCAGATATACCTAAGTTATAAAGGTTATTATTGTCTATATCTAAAGTTCCTGATTTATCCACTGAAAACGTATTCTCTCTTAGTAATTTAACTCATGCCGAAGATTCATTGAACTTGTCTTAGTTTTTGCGTTGGATCATTTAGCTTTTGACACTCTAGTATGACTGACTGATAATTATAGGTTCGTGCAAATTACCTCATAATTTCATTATAAACCTACCATTTTAAAATAACTCTTGGAACAGTTGTGTTAGCAATGAAAAGATGACCTGAAACGACAATCACTGTCTACATGGACGCTAATAATACATTCAGTATGAGCTAATATAAGTTTTAATAGATGATAAACGCTTTAGCTTAACGGTGAGTAGCAAAAAGCTGTTGTTGATCTTGTACGTTACACGTCACATGATTTAATGCGAGTGTTTTGACGTATAATACTTGAGAGGTGTTTAGTTTCGCACGTTAATGTTACATGGACGCGTCATGTCACTGTCAGGCGATTGGATTGAAAAAAAAAGTATAAAAACTAAATGGAGTTTAGGCAGGAGTCACTGCACCCGATCTATATCTTCGTTGCGATGGCAGCCGTGAATCATTTATTGAATGTTCAAATAGTTTTCATGAATTCTCTTTCTGCTGTCAAGTGTACACAAACGTGCAAGTGGAATTTTACGACTTATATTTTAAATGATATAGATAGATGTACATACTAACAATTTAACTATTGGTTGGAGACTGTCACAATATTGCAGTGTTTTAGCTACTGCCAATTCTGTAACTCTACTTTTCAAGAGCCTAAAGACTTTAGTGAAGAAGTAACTCGCCCCGTGAGAACAACAAGGAGGAGCCTCTGTCAGCCAGTGTAACCGGCAGAGTTATTGCGTAATTAATGCCTTGTGAATACAAGTAAAGTCGATTTACTAATAGATCTTTGATGGGTGATTGCTATCTCGTTCCAACACGCGCGCGCCATCAATGTATCACCAAATAAAATTAAAAATAGTTGTTGCCTTAAAAAAGTAAGCACGGAGCATACTTTTATTGATGAGAATAATAATTTAAACTTATAAAGGTGCTTCAACTTCGACTCTCAAAACTTATTTTTTATTCTTTTTTAAATCTGAAATTAAAGTACTATTTATATACAATCATCCTATTGGGTTTTCTACGGGTATGTGACAGACGTCAAAACATCAGGACTTTCTGATTGACCTTGATAATGTGAAAATCACCCCCAATTTTAGTATTAGCATAATTAGAGTACTCTATAAAAATAATATCCAGATACCACCCACAATGTCCATAAATTTTAAAAGGATTATAAATAGTTCGCTTTGAGCTACCGCAAGTTGGTTCTGATTCCCTCACTAATATTAATCATACTGTACAAGCCATGT
The DNA here is from genome assembly GCA_963555595.1 of Tethea ocularis. Lineage (NCBI taxonomy): Eukaryota > Metazoa > Arthropoda > Insecta > Lepidoptera > Drepanidae > Tethea > Tethea ocularis. The sequence goes on along the minus strand of OY741963.1, from coordinate 4,721,363 downwards.
CGAATGTATTATAATCTCATTTGACATAATATTCTTATTTTATTTAATATTCTTCACAGTGATTTTTTAAGCTTTATGTTTGACGGATGGTTTTTGACATCTCAACAGGTCAAATAAAATTAGTAGCGTATATAATCACGCCTCACAATACAATAGGTGAACTGGGCTTACAGCTCTGATCGTTTTATAGGTACATATCTCGCTTTTGGTCTACAATTTGTAGAATTTGTTTGATGCAATCATAGGATGCAACCGGTCGACATTTTGAATGAACCGAATGACGGTGATGGACCTACACATGGTGGACCGACCACGGGAAACCGCTGGTTTAATTGTTCATTAATCATTTATCAGTATAAATCCAGCAGCAGAAACCAGTTTTGGAAAAATACCCGTCTATGGGCCGACTAAAATAAATATTGGCATATTTGAATGCATATGAGCCTTGCCCATGTGTATTCTACTGCATATTGAGGGAACTGTTTATTTGTGTTCTACTCACTCACTGGTCTATTCATGTCAATTTTAAAAACACATATCCAAAAATAGATCGTCAGAAACCTGCTTTAAAGATTAATAGATAAGAAAACTAAATAGTGAACTGTTCCAATAAATAAATATCTAAATGAACTAAAGGAACGATAATAATTCGTTAAAAAAAAGACGAGTTAAAAAAAACAAGCAAGACCAAACAAGAATAGCGTTGATTAATTTAAGCAGTTGGCGGTATATGTATTATGAGTGGCGAGATATGAAGATATCAGCCGAGAGATCTACTTTTGATTGGATTCCGATTGGCTATTAATTTGTTTATGTCCGATGTAACACGACCGCTATGGTAAAAAAAGTGCTAAGCGTGAAAATTACATGACGATTCGATATGGAAATGTACAGACAATCAACCGTTAGTGTACGGACTTTAATCTGACATGAAATAGGCATGTCGGGTGATCTGGGCCCTCTTTTATCATCAACGCGTTTTGTCATTAAATGCAGGATAGTAAAAAACTTTAATTGACTTACAAAAACTGAGATAGTTGAAAATAGAACGTATTTTAGTAACGACACGTTTAATTTTATACGTAAATAAATATTGTAGTTCTCAAACACCGTTTGAATAGTGATATTATAATCTAAAAGGTTATCAGGCGGCTTTTTGAAGTCTACGTAATAAGCGTAAGCTTAGACATGCAAGGCTTACTTACTGATGTTACAAAATGTGAAACTAGATAACTTTTTATTGCGTACGTGAGGATTATTTGGTCCGTTACTGACATAACTGATAAGTGCAGTTAAAAAAAATGCAGGAAAAATAATAGGTATTTTTTTTTTATTTCATTTCAAACCTAATTTAGTTAAATTTAATAAAAAATACTAGGTATTCTATTAAATTAAGATCACTAAATAAACCATAGTCTAGTCTAGGCTTAGTAACGATAAAAAATATCAATCATTTGCAAGTTAAAAGTCCAAGATTGCTTATCTCATGATTATACAAAAAAATACAATCAAGTCGCATGAAAAGTTAATACCACTATATGCCACTATCGAGATCAAATCAATCAACATAGAATGGTAAATCAAATTACACAGTAGGATCGAGCCTAGATACCAATGAAGCGGCACAGTTAGTGGTTTATAGTCATAGTTACTTCTTACAAGCTTTTTCTTATGAAAAAAAGTCGATAAACAAGCATACGGCTTGATGGTAAGCGGTTACCGCTGCCTTTGATTGCTTGACCCTTCCCCTCTCCCCAATGTGCTAGCGAACTTAGGATTATTTTAAGATCGTTGCACCTACTACCCACGATCGACCTGTGGGGCAATCACGTAACTTTGTTGCAATCAGTTTCAATCAATTTTTGATTAAATTTAAGAAGCTATTTTTTGATAAATTTTTAACTTTTTGGTAATACCATATTTAAATAGTGCTTCATTGTCATGGAAGCATTTTCATCATTGTATTATTTGTAACGATCTTGATTGCAACTTATTGCAATGCAACTAAGTTACATGATTCCCCTGTTGCTCTTTGAGCAATAATACTATGCTCAGTTCGCTTTAAAATTAGCTGGTCTCCTATGTAGTGGGTAGTAACAGATGTTGATGGGTTCCGCATCCAGTCCTTTACATCCCACCTGCTGTCACAGTTCTCAGAAAAACGTTATCTCTAAGTAAGTACGTAGGTATACCGATGTTCCACAAGAGACACGTTTACGTGAGACAGGTTTGAGGTTACTACTACCATTACATTTGAATCCACGTCCTGACATTCATTTGTTTGATAAAATTGTTATGAGAGATGCGTAACTCTATTTCTCAGAATAAACCTTCTTCATCCAAGAGTAAACGACAGTCCCGTAATTTGAATTTAAGTGTAGGTTGTTCAGACAATTACAATGGCAAGGGAATCGTTTGAATTGTTTATAAATCAATTTAAACATGTATTATTTTGACTGGCGTAAAATAAAATTATCATTGTTCTATTAACTGTGTTTGTTGAAGCCGCGTGCGCTTAATTGACCGGAAATAGCTTTTTATTCGCTCGTTGTAAAGTCACTATAATAATTTCATCCTTGAATGGGTCAAGTTATTTTAGGCATGATAATATATTATGTACTACTACACTATACTACTTTAAATTTTAGCATCAAATGATTTATTCAATTCATTGGTCACTAAAGTCTAATAAAAGAGTTCAACGACGCATTTGTTAGGTACCTACATAAAGAATAGCAAATTTTCAATTTCGAAATGAAAAAGGAAACTTTACCTTATTGTCTTGTGTCAGCGGACTATGCAATACATTTGTGAAAAGCCATTGTGAAGAAATATACGTTTATGTTCACATTGCTCTATATTACTTGGTAGGTTTCGCCTGCAAACAAGTCTATAGACTTCATCATTCAACTTCTATTGTATTGTAATCAGCCCACATCCGTGGTGGGTACCTACTATACTGCTGGGTAAATACCTCTTTCACAAACCACTCTAATTCAACCGTTTTATTTAAGTTATCAGACTGTATGGTCCATCTTTGGATCTCTTTGGATCAGTAGCGGTGAAACCGCGGAGCGAAAGGAAACACCTTTTTTTTAGTTTATATCTTGGCTGCTTTGCAGGTTGTGTCATGTTATTGCTAAAATATGATTTAGGTTAGATAAATGTTTTTTTAATTACAGTTTACGTTATGAGACACAGTCACGTCATTATGGAAAAATAAATTAATAAACCTCTCATTTTCTAAATTTAAAATGATAATCTAAACCATTCTAAGCTTTAAAATAATGCACGCACGTAGAGCAGTATAATATGATTCTCGTGATAATGCACGAATGTCTTATCGTACGGTAGTTTCAAAATAATCTCTATATTTTACGTGTGCGATTTGCGTCTAAAATAAAGGAAACGTGACAACAGGATTTTCTTGGCATCAAAAGCGATTATAGCTCAGTGGCAGTGAAAGTAGTAGTATCGCACCAGCTCTAATTTCTACCATAATATATTCACTACACGTATCCGAGATTCAAAGTTATCGATAACGCAGAAAATATTTAATGCGTGCCCATCACTATATGCTATAACTATGTCAACTACTGCACGTTTTAATTGCACATTAACGAATTATTTCCATTCGAAGTCAGGTGGCATGGTAGACAAGCAGAACGGAGGTGGATGTGTGACTGATAGCAAGCATGTAGTACAAAGCCTATTGTGTGGGGTGATCATTCATTACATCACTGTCAAGCTGACATTGCCAAGCGCTTCGTACCATGTCGGCTCGCGACGCACGCGCAGCGCTGTAATGTGTGCTTTATGGGTGAACTGTTGTAGACACGATATCGTAAATAGTAATCCATATATCTAATTGATGACAGATAATGTTCACTAATTACGTAGAAAGTCATTGTTTCTCTTGAGTTCAATTGCATTTCATAGAGAACTAGTGTTGTGGATTTGTCGACGTTTTGAATTATCGCTCACGTTTTGGGTATAAAATTATTAAGTTAAGACAAAAACCTCCAAATTTCTCGGTGGATTTTCCAAAAATATCCTTTATATATAAACCTTATTCTGATAATTACGAAAACATATCACACCCAAATCGGTCATTCGAAGTTATGCGCTTACACACATTCGGCAATTAATTTTTATTTATGTAGATTTCAATAAAGATTATGGAGTTAAGTACCAGTTTGATTTGAAATATTATCATTATCCTACAATAAAATCCAAAGATATAGCGAAGTGCGAGTGAAACCGCGGGGCACAGCTGTGATATTGTACGTTACATAACTGCAGTGTGGGTGTTAACAGACATGACCATAACATATCGTTTAATTAATTCGGCGGTCATGTGAGTTCCTGTTATAATCGAAAGTCAAACAAATGTAACTAGTATGTAAATGATGCGTGGGTAGATTTATTGCAATGATTATTTAATTTACAATAGCTCTATTAGAAAGTTGAAATCAGAATAACAGAAACCGGGTTAGATATATTATAAAAAAAAGTGTCTCGCTCATAACGCGGCACACGTGTAATGGTCAATGATGTCATACTTACGTTTACCTCTTCACCTGACTTGAGATGAAAAGTAAAAGTGGTCAATTGGGTGAGTGTTCAGCGGATCCTCAATAGAGAAGATCGTAAAACCTCGTTATGTTGACCCACGCCACAAGAAAGTGAGAGGACCAGTTCGATAATCTACAAGAATCAAGTTATTTACACACTGATGACCGCTGAAGATTACCTTATGCGTTTCTGTACTTTAGAAAGCAGTGCCCTATTGTGTAATATGCATGAATTCGATAAACTGGAATGTGGGTGTGGACATCCCGTTCATATATTTATGTTTACTCTCCATTTTATGTAATGCATTCCGCTTTTAAATACCAATACATTATCAACAGTAGGTATGTCAATAACTTGTAAATGCATTGTATAACGTTGAAGAGATGATTTCATATCATAGCGCTTATGCTAAACCTATTTCAGTTATGTGTAGGTCGCACGCAACCATGTAAGAAATATAGCAATTTTAGTGGGTTTCTACACTCATTGATTACTGTTAGCTTAACTTCTCTCAGCCTCATATTTAGTCCTAAGGTCCCTTGTGACGTTCATCTTCATTGCTGCCTTATTAGTCTTATTTAAATAAAGCCTTCATTTAAGGCTTGTCTGTCTGCATGTTATCCAAAGTAGACTTCAAAGAGTTGTTTATTTCAGTCAAAAAGATATAGGAATATGATAACAGAAATAATTTTATTATACATTGAACAATAGTACACATCGCTAATTTAAATAGGCTAGATACAGCAAACTGTCCGCCAAGCGTGCCCGACAATTATTAGGTGCAATGCGCTAACGTGCCGCTCTTACTGTAGTATGCGATTTTTATTTCGTCGAGAGAAAAGTCGTGTCGTTGAAAACTTTTTAATACTTGGCATACTCAATTGTAAAACAATCTTCAAGGGAAGTGAGCCGCGCTAATGGGAATGTTTCGTAAGAAAAATATGGCAAGCATCTGAGTGCGACTTACATACATTTTGAGACATGTATTTACTACCTATGTATTGCATGTATACCTATGTATACTTCTTTGTTCCATAACATGAAACGTATAAGATTAATTAGTCCCGATACCTAGACTAGCTTCAAATAAGACAATGAGACTGAGTGAAAGAATACATATTGTTCCGTATCATGGTTAGTAGACAAGGGGAACATGCAGTCAATCACCTAGATTTTAGCCTAATTTAAACAAAAACATTATCTGTTACATTCTTGTAGTATAGTGGAGCGGAAGGCGATGCGTGATTAATGGATGCCAGCTAATTACCTCGGCCGTTATGCGATCCCAGGTGTCAGTGTAGTAGAGCTATAAGAAATACGGTGTTTAATAATTACGTCTAAGTAGGTACCAAGTTTGCTAAATACATATTTTTAAATATATATACATTATCATTTGGTAAAAGGTATGAACCCATTTTACTTAAGATTTTTAGAAAGCAAATGATAAAAAAACTGAATGGATTAATAAACTATTTATTTACCACGCTCCTGGGATGAAAATAACCTAAAGCAGTGAAAGAATTTTCCAGAACCAAATCAGAAACTCCGAAGATTACCTCCTAAATCCAAAAAAGTTACAAACAAAATCATATTAGAAATGGAAAATTAATTAAAGTATTTTTTTTTAATAAAGTGTTCTTAATACTTAAAAAATCTTATGTAATTAATAAAAATCTGTATTCACTTTTTCCATTGCTTTGATATTTCTATACACTGGATTTGGATTATAATGTCATACAAATTTGCTCAGTGTCTACAACATCCACAAGAGCATGTCCAGGCATGCTGGTATTGTCGTCTCGAATAGCAATGAACATATAAGTAAGATCTATGCCTAGACAAGCAGTTACTAAACACGTAACAACTTCAACTAATCACTACTACATGTACATAAATAGAACCTCTTCAGACGACTTTGGTCCTTGTGTATTAAGAATAAGTATGAAATAACTTCGTTGGTTGCTAATCATATTAAATATATGATAAGGTTACTTAATGAGTAAACGATGCTTATGAGGATTTTATGCGCATAATTTCGTCGGCAAAAAGCATCAGTTAAGTACTCGATGAGTGAGATATTTTTACCCTCACGATTTATAAGTACATTATAGCTTTCCGCCCCGCGGTTCTATCCGCGAATCTACTCACACATAACTATTATTTAGTACAACAAATTTATCAACTGCATTACTTACTCTACATCATCTGTTCACATATACGGATTGAAAGAAAACATTTGAGTCACTAATCCAGCGAGGCGCCCTTTACAATATGTTTCAATAACAAATTAATCTAGCTTCTTGCTTTGTTCTTCGATGAGATTATTTAGGTCCTGAGTTTTATATCAAAATAGCGCTGACCAGATGGCCAACTGTATGTGTAGCGTGATGCGCAGCCACGATTTCTCGTGATATTACAGATATCTCTCGCATGAGTCTCGTTATGTCCAACTAACTACACACAATAAAAACATTATTACAGCCGTTAACCGTATTTTTGACCTTAACTCAAATTTTTCATCTTCTATTTATAGCTATCATAAAATGAAAACAATCGCGGTCAGAGTGGTGATATGTGATGTAGTGAAAGTCTTATACATATCTACGCCTATTGTTGTGTTTTTTGTTTTCAATGTAGGTCTGTATGAGCATATTTCAATTCGCAAATTAATTATTTAGGTCATCACTTAGAGCATTATAAGCAATTTTTTTACTACCAATGTTATCATCGCTTATTGTCTACCGATGATGTAGCCGAAGCACAGAAGGCCTAGAAGGGAACTGGTTATAAACTACATCTTTAGAAATTCATTTGTAGATATTTGAAAACAGATTTTCGATCTGAGGATGGTAGCCATCTAGGCGGGTACAACAAGTACCCTGCCACCGACCGTTCTAAAGACACCTAAAGCTCAAGCTCATTGTAGGATTCGAACCCACGAACTTCGCGGCTGGATTCTACGTCGTTTCCAATGAGCTATCATAACCGTAAAAACAAGTACATTATTTTTTAAGATAATGTACATTCTAATGCAATACCACATAAAACACAACACACAAAAATAATTAAGTTTATGTTACAACATTTTTTTTAATTATAATATCATTTATTGGACGATCATGAAATAGAAATTGCAGATTGTAAAACAATATAGTTATTACTATATCAATCACAAAGATTTATTTAACATTAAATTACTATGCTAATAAAGTAACGCGATTAATATCGAATCTTTGATATCAGAAAGCGCATCGTATCTTGGCCGTGGAAAGTGCAGCTTGCAACCCGTTAGTGGGCAGGCTGCACCCAACTTTCCAATCTCGTCTAGACCCAGCTTTAGGCTTGCCAACATTTATCAGAGCTTTCTAGCTATCTCCGCACCTATACCTCTTAGGTTCTTTATCGGTTCGTATAATAAGGATTTCAACAAAAGTCTATATTTAATGTATGAAAATCATTCTTTTATTAAGTCGGTTTCATCTGCGTTCTCGGTTCATCGCAATCGGTTCAGTTGTTTAGGCAAAAGACAATCAGACTTATTTACATTTATTATGTTAGTATAACTATTACAGTATATATACATCGAAACAATTCACAGAAATGTGTTCTATTACTGATTACACTGAAAACAAAAAAAAATTACGTACAGTATTAAAAAATGCCCTGTATATGGATATTAACTCGGAAATAAATCATTTGAGGAAACAGCTTTGGATTATAAAATGTATAATCCTATGGATATGTTAATTTTATTCATATTTAAAATGTAAACTTATTTATGTGTCAGTTTGGTTTAAGTAAATAAAATTTGTTGCGAACATAGAAACTTCTTCTTTATTCTGTCCAGAAATGCCCACATTTGAAGATAGTACATAGGAGTCCAATGATGGGTGTAACAACCAGTCTTGAGTACTAGTTTAACATCTTCGTTCATCCAGCTACAGATATCCATATAGAAAGAAAACAGGATTATTGAGAACACGAAAGATAGGTAAGGGTAAGATGCATGAGATGTATTGACGATGGATGAAAATTCCCAAGTTGACGAAGCGCGCAAAAATGTATTTGACATCTACTTGCGTGTAATAAGAGACGCATGTCATGTTCCATTTAGCAAACAAGCTCCTGCTGCAATCATATATCATGGTTTTTATTAACATTTGTTTGTCTTCTAAATTCATAAAAAAAGGTGACTGACTGACTGAGTGACTATTCTCTTGACACACAGCTCAAATCCATGGACGGGTCGGGGTGAAATTTGGCATACAAATTATGTAGGTACGTTAAAAAAATATTTGCTAAAGAAAAGATTTTTGACAATTGAATACCTAAGGGAATAAAATAGGGGAACGCGGGGCGGAAAGCTGTTATCCTAAAAGTAAAAAGCTATCAACAATTTTTATTTTATTAGATGATCGTTTTTAAAGTATCACGGTATTTGCGGTTCTAATTTTCACTACAAATACTTTTGTTGTTAAAATTGCTTAGATTATCGAGTAACATGCTTATTACGTAAAAGTTAATTCTTTTACATATGAGATTAGGTATTGAATTACTGTGATAATTAATAATTAACTACCTACAGGCATTTTCATCTCGATATTTTGCGGTCTGAGAAATTTTTCTGACATGACACTTTAGCTTTTATTTATCATCGTACAAAATTACCAACTATTTTTTAACAAGAGCTTTTTACTGTCTAGATAAATGATATACGTAAGTATGCAGAACTTCTTAGATAGAAAGCCTGTTACATAACGTAACTTGATTACGGAATCAAGACATTTGATTAATAAGTCCATTTATGTCGGATAAACTCAGAGCGCGCTGTGATTGATGTGAGACAAGACTTCACCGAAGGTATGAAAGATATTTACGTTTTATCTGAACTCGTAACTTCTCTGTGTAATTATGATGTGTTATATCACTTAGTTTCCTTGTAGGAAAAGGAAAAACAGGAAAAAGTACTGGTATTCAGAAAATCTTAAGAGTCGCGTAAGATGTAGGTACCTAAACTTTTCTTTTTATTAAAGAAATAAAAGTAGTTTTACTACATCTGTATAAAATAAGGTTTTAGTAGTATTAATTATGTAAAATAACTTTTAAAACAAAACACGGGTGAAAGTTATTTATGGTATTTTTAACTGAACGAGCTTTCTGACTGCTCATCGTATCAAATACAATTCTCGACTTTGTAGAAAGTACATAACTTTATATTACGTATGTTTAACGGTTTTACTGCACAGTTTGCTTAAACAGTTGTTTTTTATTATATCTCCGCACGACCTCCTAACCTGGCAAGTGGATTAATATTTACCGCATTAACACCAATCGCGAATTTCTGGAAACCATAAATTTTTGTGAGTATGTAAATATTTATATGCAACTTTACTATGTGTAAATGAATGCTGTATTTTACATTTTAGTGTCAATTAAAATATTTTTAGAATTGTATCTAAAATTCTGTCTAAAGGATTCCTTACAACATTTACTTCATTTTTTTAATTATTTCAAGCTTTTACTTTTCTAGATATAGAGACAGAGTTTTATAATAAACGGGATCGTTTATGTTCTCCATTTTCTCGCCAGTTCATGTATCTCCATATAGACGTCGACGTTGCAGGAAGTTACTCTCGAGTTCGGCGCACGCACAGCTTGTTTATTTAGCCAAGTTCAGTCGCAATCGCACGCACTGACAGTGCGCACCAAATGTACACAAATGGGAAATAATTTACATAATTACCGACTATACAAGGGAATTAGGCTTGTTTATCACTTTACAAAAGGGACTACGTTATGTAATGAAGGTATAAACATAGAATAAAAATAAAAATTTAAAAATGTCTGCTGTAATCCCAAAATGACTATTATGATTATCTTTTTTGTCACTTTTAATACATCGTGTATCGGGTCACCAGAATTCCTATGAAGCTAAAAATATTTGGTAATATAGGTTAAGGGAATATTGCGGTCAAATAAACTACATATATATTTATCATGCCACTCGGCATCAAAACAATATATTATACAATACGTTTTTATAGCCCCGAAATGGTGTCGTATGAATTATTCGGTCCATAAATTGCAATTCATCCATAAGATCACGTTCCTTACGAGCCACTTTCTATTTTATTTATACAATCACCTTAAGCCTTTCATCCGTGATGGGTATAGATAGCTATAGTGTTTTGAAACTGCCTTAAGGTACTTACCAATGGAATCGTAAATGTTCAACCCGCGTATAGACGAAGATTGATCATAACATACTATAAAATATGCGCTCGAACAAACGGCTTTTAATGTTGAATAAATAAGTATACGGCTATAAATCAAAGGTAGGAAATTTAAAGTCACAATCGAGAAGCAAGTTACGAGGCTGGATATCTTATACCTCCACAATATAACAACAACTTAAGGTGAATGGTCCACAGTTAAAATTTTCTAACGAATGTTTTGTGCGTTTAAATTTATTAGGTACGTCAATTTCAAAAGCTTATGAGATGTATTAGAGATACCTATTATGAAAATTATAAGAATTACTCGATTAAAGTTATTATTAGATAATATACAGGTACAGTATACTATCTAATAATAACTCTAAATCTGTAAATATTCTAGGTATATCCAATTAAATAAAAAAAAATGGTTATAATATCATCCATGCCATAGTTTTAAATTGTAATTAAATTACATATAAGTCTCATCACAGTTATAGGATAAATGGATAGTTAATTTATACCAATTAATCTTAAAGCATTACAATAGTAGTCATTTTGCAGTGAAAATAATTCTTGTCTCACTGTTTATTGACAAGTAAAATAAACGGCTGCCTCGAGGTTTATATATTTGTTATATAGAAATGTTTGTAATAATATACTTCAGTACAATGTCTTTGTTATATAGGTATTGTCAAGATTCCAATTATTTAAACGATGTCTACAAATGGGAGTTAATTGTTGAGTAAACGTTCAAGGTCAAAGAGTCAAAAATGTGTTAGTATTATGATGATGAATAGCTCAGTTAATAAACTAAGAATCTGAACAAACGGTCTGCATTAAAATTGCATATGATAGAAATTATGTATCAGATGATTATGCACCAAGGGGATAAAGCAGTGTCTTATGTCACGGAAGGTATATATTGGATCCGAACGAACGAGGGACTGTAGAATTAGCTAGATATACCTAATGTAGAGTCCTGAGTGAAGCGAAGTCAAATGCATTCCTTGAATTTAAAATAACGCAATATAAGGCTCGTAATTAAAATACACTCGATATCCTAAAGCAATCAATTGGAATATCCTTGTATAGGGTTGTCGATTATATATAATAAAGATTAGGATATTTTATGTATGTTACAGCTGTAGCACGGTTTTAGAATGTTTTAGTAAAAGTACCCATTACTTTTATTTTCATGTTGTAAATAAATTCTGTTTGGTTCATAATTACTCATAGATAGATGCTATTTGTAACTAAATTGGTATACTGAATCAATAATTGTATATAATCAAATCATGTGGAAGCTAAGAAATGAGAGAACCCTAGCACGTATTAGCGTCTCAAGCATCTTGTTTTGAAAAAGTTTTAATGTTTCTCTGATATTTTTTTAGTTCTTCTAAGTCTGGACCGTCATTCTAATTACATACGATACTGTCGATACTTACTATAAAAAGCTTTGCATAATTATTTCAATTAATTCATATGTAAGGACACCTTACAGCCGATTTGGTTGCAACTTTTTCTAGTGTCTAGTACTCTCGTGTCTTTTATAGTGTCTAGTTTTTTTTAGTTATTTTGAGATTTCGAAACTTTTTAAACATTGAAAATACGTAGGTATCTAAACATGTTGAAATTCTTATAATTGTTCGTATTAAACTCTTATTTTGGATACACAAATAACCGTAGGTAGGTATATTATTTTCTGTATTCTACGCACAATATGCAAATTTTTAATAAAGTAATTTGACTTTTTAATTGCCACTTGATACTTGATACAGGTTGAATTATATCAATAACTTTTTAGTGTTGTGAACGCATTGTTTTATAAACAGAATGGCTTTGCAACAAAAGAAAGTTGAATCAAGGTGAAAGGATTCTCACTGACTTTTACATTTGCCTGGTCATCAACAGGGAAAGGGAAAAAAGTTGCACTCACTCTTACGTTATCAATTAGATGATGACTAACATTCTCCATCTTGAATTAAGACAAGCTGTCACATTATATAACGTATCGTTTGGTTAAAAATATTTTCAGTTGGAAATTTATATATAAAATTATGATTAATGCCCAGTTTAGTTTAATTTATTAAACGTGCCAGTATAAAAATTATTCGATGTTTTTAGAATTTAGTATTTAAAATATCCTTTGAGTTATTTTCCACATTAACTTAATTAACATTGTATATGAGTTTCCGGTGTTAAATTAATAAAAACATGTCCCAGAATATTAAAAAAGTAACGTTATTTCACGAGAATAATTATAATATAAAATGAGCCTTATAATTAAGTATTTATTAATAAAACAGTTAATTTAGATTAGAGTCAACCATACCTACTCATATATGAAAATTTGGCGGTGACAACATACGTTACAAAAACCTTATAAAATGGCAAATATTTTTTAAATGACTACACGAGGTGCTAAGTGAAAATATGATATTCTGCTACATGTTGGGGAGATACTTACTAGCTTACTTTGCTTTTAATAATTTTTGTTTACAACTTTAGTGTCGTCAAAACTAATATGTGCCAAATTTGAGCAACATACGTTGTACTTAATTTACAAGTCAAATGACTGTGACATACAGACGAACGGATGTACAGTTGTACATGACGAAACTATAAAGTTTCCTTGTTTGACTACGGAACCCTAAAATATGACAGAAACTTAAAGAAAAAATATAATAATATAATTTCATTTGTAAAAGTGGTATAAATCCATAACGTAATGTGTAATTATTGTTTCAGTACGAGTGAGCTGGTGGCGCTGGTGGCAGTATCATGTACGCTATTCCTATTCCTTCACACTCGGGACTTGAGCACCAAGTTACGCCGCATGCAGGGGCGGCTGAATGATGACGTCACAGCCTTCAACCACCTTACAGACAGTGAGTAAACTTTATGGAACTACAAGCTAGAAAACACTTTACACTTTGAGAAATTCATGCATCTAACTTCTAAGGACTAGGGACAAAACAGGACAGGTTTAAATTTCTAGTTTAGATATATTTATTATGATAAACGGCGTTGGCCATGGTGGCCCAAATCCGGCCCAGAACAAATATGAAAAACATGTCTGAGATGGTTATTTGTTGCTGCTTTATGGAGTGGAAGTACTCATCCTCCTATACTACTGCAAACTTCTATAAACTATTATATAAATTTACATTTACGTCACGAGAAAGTAATATACACACATACATAACTATAACTAAATCAACCGTGATAATTGTATATATAAGCCTCAATTTTCAACGCACGTGATGCATGGTTAAGTCATCATCATTATGCAGATGAGCATTACAGCTTAGTGTTATGTTATAGTGATCTTGTTGCTAGTCGCGGTGAAACTATTACAGATATTGCCCGGGAAATGGCTCATTTTACCGCTAAGTAGATGCCAATGTAACAATTTGAACCATAGATAAACTAAACTGGGACATTCTGAGACATTCTTCACACACGATTATTCTGATCCGAAACTAAGCAGAGCTTGTAGTATGGAAACCAGATAACTGATATAATACATAAACTACTTTTTTTTGTAAATACATACTTATATAGATAAATACACCCAGACACAGGACACAGATATATTCATGCACACAAATGTTTGTCCTGGATGGGAATCGAAGCCAGACTAGCGTGATAGGTGGTGTCTTAACCAACGGCGCCAATTGGCTTGTCAGTAACTAGATCAAAGGTGTAGATTTAGATGTCAAGTCATTATTTATTGTTCTATGACGCATAATAAATGATAATCTTCATTACTACTTGACCTTAAATATCCAAAATAGTTTAATAAGTTGAGTACCACATAATAAAAATTATTGTAATTATTAGATTGTTTAGAATACAATAGATAATCTCGTAGTAGTTTGGTAGTTTCGTCTACGCGCCTCTACGGACTTTCGTAGTATGTCATAGACGTATGCTACGAATTCTTGAGTCTAGTAAAATAAAAACGCTATTATTTGATACCTATCTATATCTTTCTAACCATCACTATTAATTGCATAAAAATAGTTTATTCATTAATATCACTTAACAATCTTAATCACGACCGGTATCAAAAGATCTAAAAATCAGATAAAAATATTTTCAAATTGTTGAATGCTGCTGACAGCGCTGCAGCGCATGAAATGAGAAACAGCGGCTAATCGAGATACATTAATTAAAACATCAGTGTGTTCGACTAGCGGAGCGGGTGTTGGCGCCCCAACATAATTAACTGGAAGCAAAATAGAAACAGAACACATAGATGCATATTTACAAGCAATAGATAATCTTTGATGAGTATCGTTAATCTTAATGCGAAAGCTATAAGGTACAAAGTTGAACAACAAATATAAAAGCAACAGGCATGAGACGTCGAGTGACAAATTACGACTATTACAATAACGATCGCAGTGAAGTTGATAGATGCGCATCTTTCTACACAATCTGACGGTGAAAAGTACATATAACCTATTTGTATTGCATATTGTTATTATTCGATATACCTACATAATACTGTTATTTATAAGTGTACCTTTAAAGAAACGGTAAATTGTACAGTGCAGTCCTTAAAATATTCAGACACTGGATTTCCGTAGACAGCTGTAGTAAAAACAGGTCGCGTTTATGAAAGTAATGAAAAAGAAAATTAGAGTAAATTCAAATTAATGTCATCCTGAATGTCGCATGATGCTATTTCATTATGCATAATGTTAGGCCATTGTCTGTCTGTCTGCCGCGAGTCGCGTGCACCTGACAAGCCAGCCATAACCACGGGAACTCGACCAAACTTTCACTGACAAGAAAAAAGTTTTATGCCATCTCCATTCAATGAATTACTGTGATACCGTTCACTGCCTCTTAATGTTTTTTTTTTACCCTTTTTATGTGGAGCCCTGAGAAAATGCGGTTTTAAGTTAATCGATTTATTACGGACCAATTTTCAGAACCCGTTCCGTATCGCCGAATAATCCGATTGGTTATACAATTAAATAATGGCGTCATTTGTCTTCCTTTCCTGTGGCCGCAAAAGTAACGGATTCATTCGTTTTATTTAAATTAGTTAATCTTTTAACTTATTAGATTTCTAGTAATCTAAATAATAAATTAAAAGTAAACTTAAATCTAATTACTTACATAAATTTAATATTTCTTACATATTATTTATCTAATAAAAAATGGAAAACTTACGAATTATCAATAAAATTGTATTTTAAATATTAACAAAAAAACAAATAATTTAGTTTTAAAACCGTTGATACTGCTTTAATGTATGCTACACATTCTAATCATAATTTATGTTTTTATTTTATTGAATTAAAAAATATATCAAAATACTGTTATATATCCATAAAATACATATAATACGCTATTTATGCTAATTAATACCTATATACAATATTTATTTTAAACCACATCGCAAATAAACACACCCACACCAAACAATAATGTCACCTAAAATGAAAATATAAATGTCTCTATATGGTAACGTTACCGTTAAATTGCGTGATTGCTTATTTAAATCAGGATTTCAGGTGTAATAATGTAGAGTGACATGTCCCGTTAAATTGTGGTCGGCATAATTAAGTTTCGGCGGTGAAGTCCAGGAAATTATGTTTATTTACCTACCAATACCGGGTGTAAGTGACTTCGGAACGAAAACTGATAGCATGCATTTAATACATGATCTGGACCACTTGGTGGTCACAGTTTACTAGCCTAAATACAAAGATTTTCGCACTATCTCTGCTGAAACCGCATAGTCGCATGAGATGGGGCAAGAAAGTGGTTTTATAACACTCGAGTAGTAGGTGCTCAGTTAGACTTACGTCTACAATGCCCAAATCACCCACGTATTAAGAGTTGGTAGGTATATAGCACTAGTTTTCAAAGAAGAGTTTTAGGCAAGAAGAGTTTAACATGAGGTGGTAAGGTTTATAAAATTATGCTGCAAAATTTCAGTCGGTACACCTATAATGTTCCCACGTGGTTATTGCGGCCGGTGCCCGCGGTGGATGGACATGCGTAAGCGCAGGGCACGTACTAACGTCGCATGCACCACTTCCTTATTGACTGCTCGCGATTGCAACGATTACACAAATTGGTTCACTGCACTTGTGGTGTATTGTATACTGTATAAACTGTAGTGTTATTTTAAAATAGTTGGGATTTTTTCAAATTCTGATTAAAAATAAAAAATACTTTTCAAAGACAGGATTCTAAAGCCAGAGGGCCTACTCCGAAAAACGATAGTTCGATCATCGTTGTCAAATTATTAACCAATAGAATTGCACAAAATTTACGTTTCGTCAGTTTGTGGAGTAGGCCCTCAGTATTCTGTATTTATTCACTAGCTTTCCGCCTCGCGGTATCATCTGCGACCCCTTAAAAAAAATCCTTACTGTATGCCAAATTTCATTCAGCCTGATCCGTACAGTTGTGCTGTGCGTTGATATATCAGTCCGTCAAGCTTCTACATCGAAAACAACAACCTGTATCTCTTTGTAATATTGGTAGAGACAAATATTGTATTTCTCATTCATAGTTAAGATCTTCTTTTACATGTTACCCAGCTGTCTGTAGTGTAGATAAAAGGTATCAAATAAAATACGTATTTTAATTATACTCAACTAATGTACGATGTAAATTAGCTAATAAACATCCATCAGTTGAATTATCTTATCTTCATTTTAAATATTAAACTGAATTAGAGTAAAAGCAACATTCCATTATAAAATATTATACCTAGCCTAGCCGTCTGAAAATTTAAATAACTTTATTTTGACTTTAATTAATTTAGAAGATTTACTGATTGGGCGTTTCCTATGAAAACTTGATAAATGATATACTATAAGTTAATCTACTCTTAAATAATTACGGCCAGGCTTACAACATACAGACATGTTATTTCAGACAAATGTCTGTCCTGGATGGAAATCCTACCCACGTTTTGTGGCGGTAGGGTATTTTACCAAGCCACCAGTATGTACCTACCTAACATACCTATAGTTTTTTTTAATATTATCCTTTCAATCAGACTTAATCATAATGCTACTGCTGTTTATTAGACATGATCAAAGACCAAAGGTTCATAGACCGTTTTATGGCCCAATGAATTTATTCATAACACTACAATAGTACCTATTTACATTTTATGGTATTATTTATTACGAATTTAAAAGCCATTATATTGTCATAAAGTGTTTTAGCATACATTAGTGACGGTATTCGTCGCACTATTTGTTCACTAATAACTCAAGAACTAAGCTGTTTATCGGATTAACTTGTAGTTGAACGTCTTCCGAATGAGATTGCAATCTCTAAAATCCGCTAACTAGGACAACAATCGTGAAAACCCCGGATTTTGGAGATTTATACCCGGAAATAAATAATTGTTATAAATCTACTTTTGTATTTATTTTTGCGACCGCAAAACTTTTAAACCCGGACTACAAATGAAACCCCGCCCGGACGCTCCCCTCTAAACTAGGATAAATCCGGGGAAACCCGGTCGGATGGCAACCCTAATTGGATGAGATGCTGAGTTATGCAAGCAAGTAATCGGTGACAGTGTTGCGAGAGAAATCATATGATAGACTGTAATTAATTATCTAAACTGTATTTTATTATCTAAATATAGAGGTGAAAGTTGATAATAAACAGAATTACTAGCACTTTCTCGTTTATATTTGGTAATAAAATATTACTAGCTTTCAGCCTGCGTGGCTTCACCCGCGATGCCCTTTTTTTATAGAATTTTGGAAAATGTTATCTTAGTGGATGTTTACAAATTTAAAAAGTATAAGACAAGTGGTTTATACTGTGACTTGAAGCGTCATTCAATGATAAGTCAGGGTAGAGTTCGTACATAGTTATTTTATGTGGTGAAAATGGTTCTCTTTTTTGTAAAAATAAATTTATATTTAAGTATACAGATTAGAAATAATCGGACAAATGCGAGTTAAACTCGCGTGGAAAGGGTTCCGTACACAACTAAGTTCCATAAATATTTTTAAATCTGACCCAAATTTGTTGATGGTAGTTTATAAAAAGTTTTTTTTTTGGAAATCGTGTTTTCTAATAATGAAACCTAGCTACATCGATTTATCGCCACCTACCTAGGCTGCAGTTACCTCTGCCATTGGTAAAATGCCGCGCATTGTCATTTGTTGCTACTGAAAAAGCCATGGTAAAATGCTTTAAAAATTAAGTCAGCAAAAATTATACCAATGTTTTTCAGAGTCAAGTAGTATAAAATGAAAAAATAACTAAATTTCCAAATGGTGTGTGAATGTGTAAGTCTGTATATTCAAATTGGGGCAGTTTTATGATGAAATGCGCGTGCGTGCTCCACACAGCCCCGTTATGCGTGTTTATGCGCTCCACATTGCGATTTATTACTTTTGTGATTTACATTAACCCGGCTTTGTGTTGAAGACATTTACATAGTTACGTCCTATATATAATAATTGATGCAAAAGTTAGCTGTTAAAAATTAATACATTAACATTAATTTGCGATTACAATTGCATACTCATAGTTGATAGATAAAATTAGATAAATTTTATTATAAGTAGGTACACAAGAAAGAAAATAAAATCTAGAAACTAATATTAGGTACTGTATAATGGGAGTTCTTTTAGCTAAAAAGACATACCGTTGATAGGTACTTACTATTTACTACATAGATTCAAAATTATACTACTTATATTTTCGTTAAATGCGTTATTACTGAATTTTATTAAGGTTATCATGGAACTTTTAGACGATTTCCGGGTATGGCATCTTTGTAGAACAATAGTAGAAACAAATGAAATAATGAATAAAGGGTTACGCAAGTAGAATCGCAAGCGCATGGCATTGACTCTCGGAGCAAAGTCAAGCCACAGTTTAGGTTATATTTATATCAGTTGAGGCGATGATAGCTCAGTGGTAGTGACGTCGGATGCCGCGACGAAGGTCGTGGGTTCGAATCCTACAATGAGCTTGAGCTTTCGGTGAAGGAAAACATCGTGAGGAAACCATAGCACGGTGGTAGGGTACTTTGTACCCGTCTGGCTGGCTACCCTCAAGTTGAAAATCTGTCGCCAAGCACCTACCAGTGTGTTCCGGCAATTGCACTTGAGAGCCAGTAATTGCCTTCTCGGCATTGTAACAGGTCGGCAACACATTAGCAATACCTCTGGTATTGCAAATGGCGATAGGCGACGGTAACCACTTACCATCAGGTGGACCGCCTGCCAGCTTGTCAACTTTCTGACATAAAAAAAAAATAAGTTATTCAGCTTCTGTCACCGATTCACATATGTACTATCAAACTCATCAAATGGAAAAGACCATTCTTGAAAAGGCCAATCTTGTTTATGGGCTATTTATAATTTAAAAATAGTATTTTAATTTTGCCGTGAAATACTGACCACACAAACATTTTCACGATTTCACTACACATTCTGTAAATTATCCGCGCAGTAAATTCCTCAACGAATCAATTTTAAAATGATTTCTGTAGTAATGTTGGTATTTCCAGCATATAGTACTACGGATAATCCGTAATCCATTTTGTTTATTATTTTTTGGCAATTTTATTGTATATAATTTATTCTATGGGATAGGGTAACGTTTTAATTGCACATGAATGTAAATTTTCTGCAGAATGAAGCCCAGTTGATTTACTGCTCTTATTATATTCCGTGATCATAGATTAGAAATCTATTAGAAGGTATTAAGGAAATAATAGTAAACTATTTGTTAGGAAAGTGATAGAGATGCAAACTTTGTTTAGGATTAGGAGTACATGCTAATTTTTTACCTAGGAAACCCATTAGTTTCATTCCAGCTCAATAAATAACTTACTTATCCATTACATCAAGGTTATAGAAGCTAAAGCTGGTGATTAAACTGTCACAAACTGAACTCACTCAAATACCTACCGCGTAAATCTGATAAAAACCGACTGTCCCTTTAAAATAAACTAATGGTATGTAAAGTGTACATTTCAACGTTAATTACGGAGAAATTTATGTTATCCTAAAATTTGCATTTTTGAAGAACAGTCCATAAACATGCTTTAAAAAAATGTGAACAAAGTTTAATGAAAGGATTTCTTTTTGTAAATTCTAAATATTAGTTAGCACATTTGCAGACGGTCTTTAGTCAATGGTCTTTAGAGGAAAACAATTATTGAATAGTAAAACCACTGATATACTAAAAACAATAAACAATAGCTATGATAAATTAGCAAAAATCAGAGTCACATTTACAGATTTCAATCTTTGAAAACAAGCAATCATATTATACTTATAATGAGAATTCAGTAAACCTGCTGACGTACTAAGAAGCATTTAACAAAAGTGTAGTAGTTCTTCTAATTAATAAAATTGTACAAATTTCCGAAATTATGTACATTATTTCCTCACACGAAAGTAAACAAAAGGAGCAGCTGATAGATAGTGTCACAGTTAAATGTAGCAGAGACTTTGTACCAACTGACAGGTTTGCTTGGAAACGAGAATTTATTATGACAAATAAATTACAATTAGACTAAGCAAGACCAATGCAAAGAAATAAGACTTAACCTTTATTGAATTTAAATTTTTTCTTCTTCTCTTCTTTCCTTCCTTTTCCTTCTTTTCCTCTTCTTGAGCCTCTTTCTTTCGATGTGCGAACATTGTTCTAATCCTAAATTGTTATCATGAAGAACCTTCAAGCTTTCACATCACTCTACTCGATGCCAATTATAATGTGGCAATAAAGTATCTCTGGAAGTATCTGTCGGCAAAATAATAATTTAGTTTGAAAGCTCAGAAATAGAGCAGCCACTTTCTAATGATGGGGTTCATCTGTTAACCGCAAAGTTATTGCCTTTTCATTCGCATAATATGGTTAGAATGGCAACTGAGGCATTTCATGATAAGTGCCATTATGTAAAAGGACGGTGGGCCATAAAGTGAACTTTTTAAGTTATTATGATTATCTCGGAGATAACCACGTGATTTACGCCAGGATTTATTTTACACACATTTTATGTGTTGAAGTTACTTACCTCGAAGATAAAAAATATATCCTTATTAAATCTGATTTGAAATAATGATGAGAATATTTTAGTGCCTGCGTCAATTCACTATCTAATTTAGATATCACAAAATTTTATACGATTCAACCGGTAATTACGAGAGTAACAGAGCATCTTGCTTGCAGAGCAGAGCAGATGCTTTTAGGCCGGCATATTATCATCAAACCATTATCGACTCTTGTCAAATGCCTGAAATGAAATCACGTTTTCCACTTTGTACTTCCTTAATCGATTGGAGTTGCATAATATATAGATTAGTTCACATAGTTGGTTGCTATGTTTGCATATACCTGCCTAATGAACATCAATTCTATTTCACAGTCAGAGAAAGTATTTTGCATTAGATCACGTGTTTAAGGATACAATGGGCTATCAAAATAATAAATAATAAATCATATAAGCTCTTGAATATATAAACAGACATAAAAATTACTTAAGGTTGAATGAAACTCGTTTATGACTGTTTGACACATTGTTTCTACATTGAATAGGACCCCGTTTGATTAACCACAATCTCTAGCAGTCAGATCGTGGTAAAAAAACATAAGGATTACTTGTTTTATTTTTAGGGTACCTATTATTTTTAGGGTAAATATTATCATTTTTCTAGTTAAAAAATTTAGCTTTATAAAAATGTATTTTAATTTAATAAACAATACCTAACCTGTTGACTATCTCAACGGACACCTATATTTATATAATTGGTGAGACTACGGTTTCCTGGAAACTTTACTAGTATTAAAAGGTCAGTGACCGAAGTCTTCAAAGTCCTGGGTCTCCGCCCTTCCTAAGACCCGGAAGGTTTGTCGTGACTCCTTTATCGTTCCACTCTGCGCCAACGGACCCATTGTGTCAAGTTTCGATGCCAAGATAAACCATATAAGGTAGAAATTATATTTGAATACAAACGGCTCGGACAGGATTGATTTTAATGTTCATCGAACAACTGTTTAAATACAGTTTCGATAAAAAATAATATAGGTACTTTATGTAAATTTCATGCAGTCACAACCTAATAGCTTTCGACAAGTTCTACAAAAAACATCTACCTACGCAGTTTAGTTTCCTAATGCGGCTGCACAAGCCTTTTTTATTATTGCACGCTATAATAAATAATAATAATTAGGAATTAGTTTGACTTGAAAAGTGGTAAAAGTTTAATTAGATTAACATAAGTTAATTTTAAATTATGTTTTTATTACATATTGCATACACTTTATTTTGGTACTGCCCGTATTTAACTTTCATAGCAATTTTTCTCTTATAGCCTATTTACAAAACAAAATAATTAATATATTTATGGATAAAACTATCTTCCGAGTACATATCTACGCACTGTCAGCTTTTAGTAATGGAGCTATAAATTATATATGTTTCCGATGTAATGGTATCTTGCAAACATGACCGTCGCGTCGTCGGCGGAATCCGTGGTCGGCGTACGGTACCAGCGCGGTGGCTGGCGTCTAGTCACGCCTTTAAATGCCATTAAAAATTATGCCGTGGAATACTCCCGTGAAGCTTCCAAGCCTCTGGGCTCACTTCGAATCTCAACACGCTTCGCTTTATTTACGCTCGCACGTATTGACGCTTCCTCCGTCCGTCAACTAACTCAACACACGATTCTTGGAACATTTTGCTCCTTTTTCGTGGCAAGTTTACAAGTATTGCGCATTCATGGTCGTCTTAATGATCATAAAACTGAATTCTTTGTAAAATTTTACGTAACCGCTGGTCATTAGCACGGTTAAAGTTACGGTGTCCACAAAATTTAAAATAACCGTAAATTCTTTATGTCTTTATATTAAGAACTCCCCTACATTATTCCTCAAGCTTTATGGCAGTAAATTCTGTATATCAAGTTCAAGATCAAGGTCAAAAGTGCTCAGGTGTTTGTTGTCTTTTACAAGGTGTATCTTAGCAGTTGGTTAGAGCGCTTGCGCCGGCGCAGAACTGTGTACCTCGTTAGCAAAGAACGTGTATCGCTTGACCTATCTAACCCACAGAAATGTTCCCAACGTTGTTTGATTTAGCTCCAATAATAATATATTACGGGCCATTTATTTTCAATGGCATATTTCGAGACAAGTTCAATATATAATATAAATAAATGACTGTACTGACAATGGTGGAATAATCATGAAAATATTTAGACAGAGATTATTTAAAGAACTGTCTAATCTTATGCGTATAAAAATGTACTAACTAAGCAGTGCCTAACTCATATTCAACGAAATTCTAATAAGTTTAGATGTCAATGCTAACATAAATGATTCAAAGTTTTAAAAAGTAGGTTAAAGCAAACAGCTAGATTTTTTGTTTTCTATAGAAAATTACACAGAAGCTAGAAATCCTCTTTAAATGAGCATAGTATGTAAATGTAGTGAAAGTGTAATGTGATCTGCATCATTCATTAGAGTAACACTTCGAAGATAGCGTTAACGGCTTTATTTTATGTACGAATGCTATTTTCAAAAACCTGGCATACATTTTTAACTGTGCAAAGATCAACGAGGTTAAGTTGGTAGGTACCTATTATGTTTTGTTTTGTCTGGTTCTCATTATGTGACTTATTCACACCAGAATTAGGCAGTAGTCAATCGTCTAAAATTACTCATGAAGATATTTTTTTTATAGGCTGGCTTTGTGTGAAAATCACACCATGGTTTTCTATGAATAAGATAGAATTTCCTATGATTTGTACTTATGTGCACACCACGTATATGCATGATAAAAAAAGGAAATGAACATAAGATGTTGCTTTGGATACCTAACTATTCGATAAATAAAAAATATTTCCAGTAGAAAATACAGATTTAACTTTATTTATTAAGTACTTAGTTATAATAAAATCCGAAGCATCAGTAGACATGATATAATTTTGCTAGTTAACCATCCATCCATTTGTCATACTCAAAATATTTGTGGCCATTATAATGTCATTACTTTAATGTGAACGCTTTTTACACGCTTGTTACAAAAAACGTTTCCTCAATAAGATTTAAAATACAATTAGGTACATGTTATGTTCATCGTCTTTAAATTACGTGAAATAATAATTGAGCAGTTTTGTTGTATGTGACTCAAGGTTTTTAAAAGGACAACTCTGTGAAATATTATAAAAAAGCTAAGGAAGCTGCTAAAGGTAGATACTTTATACGAGGTAGGTACCGATAGTAAACACCTCAATTAGTGACCTCAATTAGTTTTGAAAATTGAGAAATTTAAAGATTCAGAAGAATTTACTTATTACTAACTTTTGCACAGTGTCCCTTTATTTATAATGTAGAAAAAAGGGTAAATGGCCAGATTTTTCGAAATTCAATCCCTACCTTCGGTCACGAGGAAACCGTAGAGCGGAATAATAGTGGAAAGTTTTATCTTGAGTCATTTTAAAATCATGTATTGTCTGCTACGTAATTGTATTTTATCAAAAATTTCAAATCAAAGGCAATAATGGTCACAGTAATAAATCAATCTGGCTTTTAGGTACCTACTCGACCTGTGGCGAATGAGAGAGATCTCATTCAGTTTCAATCATTCGCGATAAGTGCAGTTGAAATAGAAAATGCATTTGCCATAATTTTTGCCTTATAGCTGTAAGGTGTAGAGGCACTGACAGTTTCATATCCGTTCATTATGCGAGGTGGATGATAATGGGTTCTCACGAGGATATCATGATTCATGCAGTTCTTTTTATAAAGGCTTCAAGTCGATTGTGCATAGATACCGACATGAAGGCTAACTGACGGCTTTTGCACTTGTAACATATAATTGCAGATTCGTAACTAAAAGGGAATTAAAATGGCTAAATTGTGGAAATATTTTAAAGCAAAATGTTTTGCTACCTTTTGTTTTCTTTATGTCTAGCGGGCATGTAAGTATTGCATATAAGCATAGAATAAATAATATGCTACGTACATACTCGTATAAGTAAGTAAGTAAGTAAAATTGCAATAAAGTATCTTTTTATGAAGCTATGTATATTTTTTATGGCAAATTATTCTATTTAACATAGTGTGGCCGATAACACCGACAAATTGTTAAATCAAATACAATTTCGAGGTTTTTTTTACGAAACAGTTATTGTAGGTAAACCGAAAATAAGTAATTAGGATAACAATAATTTTTATATCAATAACAGCGTGGTGTTAATCACCAGTTTCAATTTAACGACTTTCTTTAGAATAAAAACTTAGGTATTTATCTTCTATATATATTTAGCACCCAGACTCGAAACAAACTGAACACACAAATGTTTACTCATTGTCAGTCAGTAGCTGACAAGCAGGCAGACAGTCCATCTAATTTTACAATAGGTACAATTTTTAATAACTCTTTTTATGCTGTATTTTCAGGACATGTTAATTTTAGGGAACTCATTCATCCCACATCCTAAATAATATTCCACAGCAGGAAGGAACGTCGGAATGAATCCTGGGCAAAGTATCTATAGCTCTAAAAAAATTGAGTATAGTGTAGTTTCTATTATAACAAACCTATCTAAATTTACCAGTTCAGCCCTTGGCGGTATGATCTCCCAGACAATTTTGAACTTCAATTCAATGCATAAATTGTGCCCGAC
Organism: Tethea ocularis; assembly: GCA_963555595.1. Lineage (NCBI taxonomy): Eukaryota > Metazoa > Arthropoda > Insecta > Lepidoptera > Drepanidae > Tethea > Tethea ocularis. The sequence continues at coordinate 4,694,920 of OY741963.1, read as the reverse complement.
TGGATATAACAATTGCAGATGCAAATCTTTTGCATCCCCTTAAGCTATGCACTGACTTATATCCCGACTACTATATGGATTTATTTTGCTTTGCTTACTATATTTTATATTGTAGTCATGATACGAATAAAACAGGTATATACAGGTTCATGTTCGAAGTTTTAAACGCATTTATTAGGTAGTCGCAAAGAAATATAGGAAAGGGTTCGTATTTTGTATTTTAACATATATAATTAGATTTTTTACTGCCTTAAAATATTTATTTATTTATGTCAATGATTTTCAGGGCCTTCAGAGCATTTTTAAGCCTCACAGCGTTTGTATATTTTTAAGTTTTAGATGGTTTTAGTAAAGTTCAAGTCACACAGTCAGTGAGATCATGTTAGGTTTTAGAAGCAAGTTTTTTATATTTCTCCCAATTACGTAGTATTAAAATTCATACATAATCTATAGGTACAATCCATTCTCTCCGCAACATTAGGTAGTATAAATGCACATCAACTGCCCCGAGATCTTAGTAAATACTTAAAAAACAACGATTTAATAGTAACTTCCTACATTAAATTACCATAACGGCTCTATGAATAATCACTACGTTAATACAAAGGTTGGTATTAAATTAGTATGTGCGAAGTCCTCGATGCGTGCTCATTGTGCCTACATGGGTGAAAAAAAGCATATGGGGCCTATTATCGTGTATCTATGTAATAAGTATGTAGCAATGTAGATCGTCCTGTTAACTGTTACCATGGTAGAGATAACTATTTGTGATAAGGCCTCCCATTGTAAGTTGTGAATGTGTTCTGATCACATGTGGTTTTAATAAAGTATTATCTATTCATCTATCTATCGACGAAACATTTTTTTTGGTACATAGTAACTGAACATTGGCAATATCATGTTGCCGATCTTAAGATTTCCTTTTTTGGAGGAGCCCGTAAAGCTGAAAAACCATATTCCATTGATACGTAAAATGAACTAAAAATTGCTTGCTTTTTTTTGATAATCACAAGTCCTATTTAAATTATGTTTTGTATGTAGTTAATGAGTTCACGCTCGCGATGATGGCGCCAGTACCAATATTATTTTGGTATGCGCTGTGGGTATGCGATGCTCGAGCCGTCGCGGAATTTTCGTGGCTATTTGCATGAATGCGCCTGTTAATCCTTGTGATTTGTCATGACGAAGTACTTATCTCATTTTGTTCAGAAAACTGTAAAAGCCTAGGAATTTATGAATATTAAAAACAATGCAAAAAGACGACGATTTTATACCACAGTGAGACATGATTAAAGCAGTCACTCCACAGTATCAACAACGAAGGCTATTCCGTTAATGGTCGGTAACAACTATGGTTGCAATGAAGACCCAATTAAACTGAACAGCCACAACCGGGCAACCGGGATACAATTATAAACATAAAAACATGTTTGAACACATCCTAGTGTGTACCTACACACGCCTAGACAACGACGTGTTTTCCGGGAAATTGTAAAAAGAATGTTGAAAATGCGATGCAAAAAGAGTAAGTTTCAAATATCGTGTATTTTCTGTGTCGACAATTTAGCTAGTTTGATTGAAGAAACAATGTAGCATGCAGTCGATGCAGTAAAAACCTCTCCTCTGAAAATTCAATGAAATTGAAAAACTTCTTGATTTAGTAAAGCTACTTTTTCAGGGTAACGATTTCATGTTTTCTTTTTTACACGACTGCCCAAAGAAGGAGTGTAATGCTTTCAGAGTTCATGTACTTCTATTATGTGAGTTTCTTTATTACACCATAACTTTTAAATGCTGGAACTGATTTAGATGTATGTATATCGTTAGAACATCGACGAATTAGAATCCTTACATCATCCCGCCCGAGTGACTCTTGCTATAATTAGTTTAGGCACTTCTTTATATTTTGTATGTATTGCTACATATTTGTTTTTTTTTTATTCTGTATTAATCATAAGTATGTGATGGTCTACCCAATCACACATTACTAAACACAAAAATAAATGTATCTATATCTATCTATACTAATAATAAAGCTGAAGAGTTTGTTTGTTTGAACGCGCTAATCTCTGGAGTTACTGGTCCGATTTGAAAAACTTTCACTAATAGGAAGCTACATTATCTCCAAAGGTTATAGGCTACTGTTTATCCCGGGAACGCGAGTGAAACCGCGGGGAACAGCTAGTATGTCATATATAAAAAAGCGTTTTTCTTCAATGTTTTATGATAATAAAGTTTTCTACTCAATCGATAAAAACTAACATTGAAAATTACATGGGAATACCTACATTTCAATATATCATATGTATCTACACTAAACATTGAAATAAACACAACTCATTATTATAATACTTAACTATTAACATAAAATAATGGTTGCAACGTACCTATAATTAGTTGAAACATAAACTTACGATTAAATTATATGTAGCTTGTAATTACCGACTCAAGCTAACTGTTGTAAATATTTATTCATGAAACGAATATATCTAATAACGATTGTCTTTACTATTGTTCTTTATAATACCGAAACTATGAAAGCAATTTTGAAATTACTATACCTATAGTTACCTGTTTGCAATGTGTAGATACTAGGTATATTATTTGATTCATTTCTACCGATAAATACCTAAGTATTTTTTTACAACATTTTTATTATTTCAAGTCAAGTTTTTATTATTAGCGCCGATTATATTTAGTGTAGCTTTAGTGTAGGCATATAAAAACTTTGAATTATATGTTAGCAAGAACTAAACACAGTAAAATCATTCATTCTAATTGTATCAAAGTAATAGTGCTCACTTCTTAGCGAGGCGTTAAAATGGCACATATTTCTTTTATTAGTGCAATTTGTAGTTTGAATACCACATTGCCCGAGGCGTGGGGCGCGGGCGGAGACGGTGCGGTTCAGTATATATGAATTCACTTGATTTGCGGCGCACGCTTCAAAACTGTAATCATCAACCACGAATGGTCGCAATGATCTATGATCACGCAATGCCTAACGCGGTTTACTTCGTTTCATTTATTTGATGTCTTAGTTTAATTCTAAATTATTACGCAAATTAATTTTTGAGACGTCTCCTTTTTGATAGGAGTCATTTGAGTTGAGAGTAGGTACTGTAATATTTGTCGTATTTATGTAAGTAATCTTTCTAGATACGACGCGAGACCTCGTATCTGTGTACATAATAATAATAATTTTTTGACTTTAAAATTATTGCTACAAATTATCTTATGAATCCTCTGGTTCCCAAACTATTGTTAAACTGTATTTCAGGAACCAGCGTCTTATCTTAACTTGTACTATTTACTTTAACGTCAAAAATAACATAGTTAAGTAAATACAAAATTAAAGAAATATTGAAAACACATATTTTATCTTTACGTCACAATTAGGGCATGCTATCCGGATATTCGGATATCCGAATTATCCGGATATCCGGCGATTTTAATATTCGGATATTATTCGATTTACTATCCGGATAAAACGAATAAAACGAATAGTTACTTTATTAATATAGCATACAAATTTTTAATTGGATTACATAAAAATCACTCAAATATTACAACATTTTACATCGTCATCATGTCAGCTGAAAGACGTCCACTGCTGGTCAAAAGCCTCCCCTAAGGATCTCCACGATGGCCGGTCTTGCGCTACCCGCATCCAGCGGTTTCCCACGACCCTCACAAGTTCATCGGTCCATCTTGTGGGGGGCCTACCCACGCTGAGTCTTCCGGTTCGTGGTCGCCACTCGAGAACCCTTCTGCCCCAGCGACCGTCGGTTCTACGAGCGATGTGCCCCGCCCACTGCCACTTAAGTTTGGCAATTCTTCGGGCAATTTGTCGGTTACTTTGGTTCGCCTGCGGATCTCATCATTTCTGATTCGATCTCGCAGGGAAACTCCGAGCAGAGCCCTCTCCATTGCTCTTTGGGTGACCTTGAGCTTTCTGATGACACCCATCGTAAGCGACCACGTCTCTGCTCCGTAAGTTATCACTGGTAACACACACTGGTCGAAGACTTTCGACTTGAGACACTGCGGTATTTGAGACGAGAAGATATTACGTAGCTTCTCGAACGCTGCCCAGCCGAGTTGGATTCGACGATTGACCTCTTTCTCGAAGTTGGACCTACCTAGTTGGAAGGTCTGTCCTAGGTAAATGTAGTCATCTACAACTTCGAGTGCAGAATTCCCAACCTTTACTTGAGTGGGTGCAACATGGACGTTCGACATGATTTTCGTCTTATCCATGTTCATTTTAAGACCCACTTATTGAGAGACTCTGCTGAGGTCATCGAGCATTATACTGAGGTCTTCCAAGGTCTCAGCCATGACTACTATATCATCGGCAAATCGAAGGTGAGTGATGTACTAGCCATTGACATTGATGCCAAATCCGTTCCAGTCCAGAAGCTTGAAGACATCTTCCAGTGCAGCGGTGAACAGTTTCGGATATATCACGTCTCCCTGTCTCACGCCTCGCTGCAATTGGATAGGTTTCGAGTTCTGGTCCTGGAGACGGACCAAAATGGTGGCGTTCTCATACAAACACTTTAACACCTCAATATACCGGTAGTCGATTTGGCACCTTTGAAGAGACCTCAGCACAGCCCAGGTTTCAATCGAATCAAAGGCTTTCTCATAGTCGACAAACGCTAAGCATAATGGCTGGTTATACTCCTCGGTCTTCTGTATAACTTGTCGCCGCGTGTGTATGTGGTCTATGGTGCTAAAGCCTTTTCGGAAACTGGCTTGTTCGAGAGGCTGGAAATCGTCAAACCTGCGTGCGAGACGGTTTGTAATGACTCTCGAGACTCAACTCAACTTTTAAACATGGCTCAGCAGTGTGATGGGTCTGTAATTCTTGAATAGGGAATTATCTCCCTTTTTGAAGAAGAGCACCACCACACCTCTGTGCCATGCTTGCGGCGTCCGGCCTTTGAGTATGACGGAATTAGTTTCTGAAGGGCCCTAAGGATCGGTGTACCTTAAGAAGTTCAGCTGTAATTCCATCATCACCTGGCGCCTTGTTGTTCTTGAGTTGTTTGAGAGCCATTCTAATCTCGTACAGGCTGACGTCCGGTATATCTTCAGTATAGTGTCGGGTTAGCCGACATGTTTGATGTGATGATTCTGCCACCCTCAGTCTTCAGCTTCGTCAGTTAGCTCTGCCCAACAGACAGATCTCTTGCGAACACTTTAGAGCCTTTGTTCTGCTCAATGGCCTCTTTAATACTAACTGTATTAAATTGGCGTGTGTCGCGAGTTAAAGACTTTGAGATCTGTCTGTTGAGCATTTCGTTGAGCGTAGTGCGGGGTGACTATTGAGGGTGGATGCCGTCTCTTAATTATAAATGGTTGATGAGGCACTTAGCGTGCGTGTTTAAAAATGTTAATTAGAGACATATTTTTAAGTTGACTGATTGATTTACCCATTTCTAAGGGGGTATCCGAATTATCCATATTATCCGGATTTATTCGGATAGTGAACTGGAAGTATCCGAAATATCCGGATAGTAAAATGAGGCGGATAATTGCATGCCCTAGTCACAATATTATCTACAACTACAATTCAAATCATTAGTAAAGGGAGGATGCAAAGCTATATAGGTCTGAAGTAAAATATTTTACAGTCAGTTTGTGGCCGCGCCTGTGTCTGAAACTTTCTATAATTTATCGTTGTAATTTAATTACTCAATTTAAATATTTTAAGTAATACAATAGGTAGGTAATATAAATATTATTTATTCCAAATTACGTTCAATTTTACCGGAAATATTTCAAATTCATTCATCGTTACCATTTTGTTATAAGTATTTGCCCCATTATAAATATTTTTCAGTACTTATGATCTAGAAATATATATTTAATACATCTATAAAATTCTAGACTGCCACTGTAGCTACCCACTTTATACGTACATTGCTATGCGCGGGCGCACCGCACTTTTATTTTGGTTCACGCTCGTATTGCAGCAATCCCTGTAATTATAATTATCGTAGGCCCACATTTCCCCCATAATCTAAGTTATGCAATACTCTTGGGGTCTCTGAACCACCTTTATTTCAATATATACTCATTATTGATTATTAGTCAGACATTCTTGCACTGAACATTGGTACCTAATCAAAATTATCCAACGTACTAGAATAAGGACGTAAGACGCAAGGCGCAACTGCCGTGGGTGCTCCTTTTTTGACTTCGCCGCAGTCAGGTAAAAAGGGAAAACATTCTAAGAAAGGATTAACAGATCTAAGTCATAATCAAATTATTAATTTATTTCGTTTGGTTTTTATTTAGGTATATTATTAAGGTGCTTATAGTAAATTGTGTTTTGTAAATATTTGTAAATTCGCTGCGCGACACTTTAGGATCGTTTTTAGTTTTGGTACTGAAGTGGCAGATCATATTCGGCCAGGATTTTTACGTCATTCTTACACGGTGAAAGCAAGCAAAGACAAATGAATAAATACAATTAGGAATAGCAAATAAAATGTTCATCCAGACAAAGCGTGCTACGGTTATTCCAATCGTGAGTAATGATACCTACTTATTTGGTATCGCTATAATTTGGCGCGCGCTCATTCTATTTAGGTATCAATTTACATGTCAATCGTCAATGGCGATTATAGATAGTTCATCGCAAACACAGATATTCAAGAATGCATTACAATAGAATCCCACGGCCGGATGTGCTCCGCTACACTTGATTCGACACACTTGTACTCCTTTCATATGTTATTACACACATATCAAAGATGCCGTCTTATTTATTTTCCTAGTCGCCGTTATTATTAAGAATGAAGATGTATTTTTTTTACATCGGCCACAGCTTATTAGTATAGTTCACGGTCTAATGGCAGCCAGAATAGTTTTTGTTCAGCTTCTTATTGCTGTATGCCCGTTAGATAATCGAGTGATTTTATAGCATTAAAGATCTAGAGTAAATATGATTCCCATCAAAAGATATTAATGTAAGAGTGGCCAAGTTATTTAGTCTCAAAAATATTATTTTTTGACTTTATGCTTAGATAGTAGATACCCATATTAGACACTAGCTTTCCGCCCCGCGGTGTCAGCCGCGATCCCCTATTTTACCCCTTAGGAGTTGAATTTTCAAAAGAGAATTGACACAAAAATCACTTGTAAACTAGGTACCGTTGAACTTATAAATTATTCGGAACAATCTTCTCAATCTTCCACACGTCACGTGATGTGCCCTACTTAGACCTTATTTTTATTGGCAAAACTTGGAATACAAAAGGCCATTAGCTCGTATCAAAGGAGATCATCTGCGGTCTGCTTTGTTTAAGCGAAAGTCGCCGGATCTCACATATATCAGAGCATTCTGAGCTTTCTTCGTGTCATCCGAGTTACATTGGACTGCCGAAACTGACAATGACCGTTTCCTCCCAACATGTAAAAGATTTTGAGGGCAATAATACGTTTTATTTCCATTTTACAGTTTTGCTTGCCTGCTTCTTCTTTTGATAAGTAATTACCGTAAGTACCAGACAAATATGGGCTGTATTTGTCTGGTATTTATTCTATGCTGTAGATCATTAAAGCCGATATTCTTGATTACCATTTAGATTAATAAAAGTCTTATTTTATTGACAGAATGCGTCATTCAGCACAGTGTTTCAACCAATTCTTGACTGCCATTGAATTTTCAGAAGCAAATTGAAATATCTAAACGAGTCGATAGTCCCACATTGTATATCGATCAAAGAGTTGAATAGTTTGCACAATAGGTAAATAGATGTTTTTTGCTAATATGAAAGTCAATAGGCAATCGATTTGTTCAGTTATGCTCTTGGTCTAAATATACGAGTCGCACAAGAAAGCTCTCGGAACAGTTACCTCGCTATGTAAAGTACAATAGCAGTATATTACCGTAAAAATTTAAATCTATTTGACACAAACAGTAGCCGCCATAACCTAAATACAAGAAATAAAGATAAAATTGTTACACCTAGATTCAGGCTAGCGAAAGTCAATAAGTCTTTTCTCGGGAACTGCATTCGCTTTTATAATAAAATCCCATATGAAGTAACTAAGATGTCTTATAATAGATTCAAAGAGTATGTTAAACATAAGTTGATTGACAAGGCCTACTATAAGGTGGCTCATTACATAGAAGACAAGAATATATGGTTGTAGTAGCTTCCCTCTGCACTTGCAGCCCCCTGGCCAAGTGATAATTGTATGAAGTTTATGTATATTTAAAACAACAACTGTAATTACATAAATTCAAAAAAAAAGATCCACAAAAAAAGAAGCCTTGCTGAGTTTCTTGCCGGAGTCTTCTCAGTTCAAGTGTATTCCGAACCGGTAGTAGAGTCTAAAAATTGTAACTGTTGACATTCATAAGTGCCTTATTAGGGCCTAAACTGAATAAATGAGATTTTGATTTGATTTGATTTGATTCGTGAAAGACAATTTCCATCAGATAGTAAGGTCGCGTCGTGCGAAGAAAATGCGGTATCTTTCGGTGAACCATCGCCGCCGCCGCGCGCCGTTCGTGCCGTACTGTTTAGAATTTATTTTGAAATGTATTTGCCTTATCTCAGAATGTAGGTAATGAAATTTGTGCTTATTAGCTACCTACTATAGCTATCCCCGCAGCTATACCTGAGTTCCTTTAGCCTTGTACACCACTTCCGTTTTAGGTATATTTTTTTGTCTGTCTTTTATTTAACACGCACATTTAATCTGCTAAACCTCGAAATTAATTTTCATGAAATTTTCTAATGTAAGTTATGCTAGTGTAATTTAGTTTTTGAAGTCTAACCCATACGTTTGGGGTATCTATGGATAAGTCTTCAAAAATGATATTGTGGTTTCTAATATCATTTTTTTCTGAAATTTGTGCCCCCCCTGTAACTTCTAAAATAAGAGATAAAACTAAAAAAAATATATGGTGTATATTACCATGCAAACTTCTATTAAAATTATGTTGAACGAGATCTAATAAGTAGTTTTTTTTAATACGTCATAAGAATATAATAAATATTTAAGGGGGCTCCCATACAACAGACATGATTTTCTTGCCGTTTTTATAGATACCTAATGGTACGGAACCCTTTGTGCGCGAGTCCGACTCCCACTTGACCGGTTTTTATAACCTAAAATCATATCTTAAATGTGCGTTTTGATCCCTCTTTAATCACACCCTCCAAAAATATTCGTTTAGTGCATTTTCAACAACTATGTTGAAAGATTTATAAAACATACGGAAAGCACTAATACCCTCATTTCGGTTTAAAAGACAAACAAGCAAGAACATAGGTATTATACCTACCTACTAATAAATAATTAGATATTATTTTATTACTTAACCATAGGATAGTTGTAACTTTTGTATTGGTGAGTGGTTTTTATAAAAGTTAAAGTGCGCCCGCCGTTTCGCGGAATTACTTAGTTCTGATATCTAACCGGTAATTTCATTTCGTCCGATTAGTTCTAGAGTCATCAGCCGGCGCCGACCACTTTAGCACTTACCACAGTAATTGTTACAGAAATGTATTTTAAAGCTAAATGCCATATTAATTTATAGCTCATAGCATGTTCTTTGCCGATTTGTCGCAATAAAAATCCGTCAGTATTTCATTACATTTTTTTTGGCATAATGTTATAATATTTACTATTATTTACAACAAATATACAAAATATATATTAAAAAAATCCTCGAGGTGGCCGCTGCGGCCAATCAACGGCAAGGTTCCCAGAAGGCTGGCAGCGTTCCCTCTTTGTATGGCCAAGTTAACGCGTTGGCGGAATAAGCTCCCCGCCCGCCGGTCCCCTGTGACCTCAATTAATTTTGAAGATAATGTTCGAGAAAATTGGCGAGCTTCGGACCCCCAAGGACCCATGGTCTCGACCGCATTACATTACATTTATGTGTCTGCTAGCTTCATTGCATATATGCACTACCTACTTAAATTATGAATGAAAAACTACCCAACTTTTAAATCTATGAAATATCACAAATCAAAGTAATTTATTTTGGTGCTTCTTATTATATCCACTTTAATTATATATTTTTTTTCAGAAATCCAAACGGATCGAACAGAACGTGCGTACGCGTCCGCACAAGAATACAAAGAGGCTCTCGAGGCGATACGAAAACACACGGGAGCTGTAAGTACTTACTACTTATTATAATTTATGTTCTAATAGCCTATTAGTGGCTCATTGTCGTGTAAATATTCCTCTCGCTCAACAATAAGAGGTTAAAGTAAAGTGGTTGAATCATCGGGGCTCGGGCCCGATCGTGTTCGTGCGCAGGCCGTAAACAAGTGCCAATATCCCCAGGATTTAACTCTAAGATACAATTTTGTGCGGTTCAAGTGATGAAAAATTTGTTTTTGCTTTGTTGCCTATGATGAGATAGTAAACTGAGTTTCGTTCTGTAGGTACTTACTTAGACATAGGGAATTACTATGATTATCGTGATCTTCCCTATCCCGTCTATCATGATTTTTGTAGCAACGTCGATGCAATCGCAAAAAGGTTGCGCTACAACACCGCAACCCTTCCTTTCCCAATATGAAACCTAACTGATTTGCACTGCACTTGGTGCTGCAAAAAATCGCGGTGAAGCCCTTAAAATTTGACCATAAAATCTGGAACCAATTACTACGAATTATGGATGTTCATGGGGCTGGTCATCAAATATATTTGAACAGGCATGTACTGTCTTCTAAGTCATTGTCCAACTCCATCTTGACACTAGCTGCTGGTGCGAAGATCCCAACTAAGCATCAACAAGCAAAATCCATAACTATCATTTAAAATATCATGTACCTAAAAATACATTTATGACTGGTATCAGGAACGCAGCAAGCCACAACGTACTTTAGAAGCTGAGCCTGAAGCTGAGTCTCAGGAAGAACTTCACCAGGAGTACATAGACGAGGTCCTAGTCCCGGAGCCATGGGAGCTCAACAACACGGCACGAGCCGGGGTCGAAATGCTCTTCTTCAACAGAGTACCGAAAGTAGGCAGCCAGACGTTCATGGAACTACTGCGCCGGTTGGCCATTAGAAATCAGTTTGGTACGTTACTTCTCTTTTCCTGATTATACTAAAACAAGTTTTATTCCTGATGCAATCAATTTATTATGCTTCTTCCGAAACTAGGTGTAAGTAGGTACCTACTTCATTAAAATACGGTAGCAGCTTGTGTTATGAAGCGTGGAATTATATTGTTAGACATATAGTATTCATTATTATGAACATCAATTCGGATAATTAAAGCGACCATTCAACCTCGCACAGTTGATACGGTTCATTTTTCGGTTTTACAGTGGGTATAGAAGACCTAACTTATATCATACATATCTATTAGGTTTAAACATTTTTTTAATTTTGAATTCTGGAGTGCTGTAAGAAGTGGAAATACCCATCAATATGAATAAGTTTTACTATGGGACCAACAATGAAATCCTGAATAAATAATTAAACTTTTCATTTCGATTTGGATGGACGAAGGTTAAACGTAAGCATCATGAAACGTTTGTTTTCGTTATTGATAAACAGTTGAAAATTGTAAAGGTTTCCACCGTGATGCGGTCCAGCGTGTGGAGACGATCCGCCTCGCGCCGTCCGACCAGCAGGAGCTCGTGAGCGTCGTGTCCGCGCATCCGCCACCTTCCGCCTACATCAAGCACGTCTGCTACACTAACTTTACTAGGTATGCTCATTAATTTATAGTTTATCAGCTGTCCCCCGCGATTTTATCAGTGTTCCTGAGATAAAAGTGGCCATGTTATTCCGTTTATTTGTCAGATTCATAAAAATCCATTCAGTGATTTTTGCATGAAAGTGCTACAAACATCTTCACATCCTCATATAGTAACAAAATTTCACATTTCTAACTAATATCCGTCTCTTCCTTCAACGGGATGACCAATCGTGATGAAATTTGGTACAGAGATAGCTTATGGCATGGAGAAAAATAGGCTACTTTTGCTGGTAAAACAGAAGGGGATAGCTTATAAAAGTAGTGAAATAAGGATATAAGGACACCAAGCAAGAGGAATGCACCTACCGGTGTGTTCCAGCAGTTGCACTTATTTGTCCCATCTAGGTAGGTAGGTAGGTATTCGATTTTTATCATTAGTTCGTTTGTATGTGACTTTGAATATAGGTTTTATTGAATAGTAGGTACCCTGTATGACTCCACATGTTTTCTTACAATCACGTTAGTTTTCCCTATCGATTAGTGGGCCCAGAAATGAGTTCTTTTACTTTGTGAGTAGGGTGATTGATTCTATTATATTATATGTATCAACCAATTTTTAAAGGCAAAAAGTAGCAATATGTAGATGATTCACTTAGTCTGCGGTAACATTTACTTGTGAAAAGGCGCAGTCATGCTCCATCGTTGATGAGGACTACAGTAGGGCTGTCAGCAAATATTATAGTTAAGAGATATGGATTAAAACTTATTCTAAACTTAGTCAACAGAAGTTGTCAAGATTTTAATTTCATACAAAAATCCCTTAGAAAAAAACACCTAAATGCTGTATCTTTCAAAGCAATTAATAATAGTAATGTACCAGGATTACTATTTACTAATGTCATTAAAGCATAAATAAAATAGTTGGCAATGATCTAAATTACTCTACTTAACAAGCGTTTTTTCACAGTTAAAAAAGAAAGCCGCGCGAACATCAATCAAAGTGCAGTCTCAAATGTATTGGCGGCATCGAGAGACGCAATATACATACCTACCATGATTAATGTATCAGATAGACATTAATTGTTGAGCTGACTATTACACGTTACAGTGCCCACTAGTTACTCATAATTATACAATGTTACAACTGCAGTACGTGTAAAAAGCAGTGTTAAATTACGCCATTGTTTTATTTTATTGTGTGGTCGATAATTATGGGAGCAGAAATGTTTTGGCTTTTTCAATGCTTGAATATCATTTGATTAGATTTTTATATATCTTTGTTTACCTACAAATGATCTTTGTTTTGTTTTTCAATGGTTGATTGTCGAAAACACTTGTTGGTAATTAATTAAAACGGTTACTTCGAGTATATTTTCTTGTGGGTCAAAAGCGAGACGTTGTGAGATGATGCGTAGGTTAGAAGTCAGTATTATTGATTGATGTGTTGTAGTCAAATTAATATAAATATATTTGACCTTTTGTACTTAAAGCTCCATAAATACTGATTTAAAATCTCTCGAACAAGTTGTAAAAATCATTATTACAAGTAAGTTCGTATACTTGTACATAGGATCATTTTCTAACTGTTTTATCAACAATAAATTATGGTTGGCGCATAAAGTTTTTTTCCATTTAGCCTTTCTATCCATAATTTATTTATATATTAGTTTGTATATTTGTTGTAAATAATTGTAAATATTGTTTGTTTATTGTTTATTGTTCTACCTAGAATACGAATAATTTATTTATTTATTTAATAGGATTACCAACAGAGGATACACAAAATATGCTCATACAACCACAACATACACAATTAATAATATTAAAGTTCGGACTATAAGCAGTATATGAACCGAACCATGTATGACCGATGTGCTGAAAGTCGGAGCAGACTGGTATTGAGACCTACCATCAAGTGAAATAGGCGCAAAAGTGGAGAAACCGCCAAAATTACTGAATATGGGTTCAGTTTTAGTTCTGCTGATATGTTATTATAATAACATACCTATAAGTTTTTTTTTTATAATATTAATAGGATTTCTAATAATTTCAGATACGGGTACCCATCACCAATATACGTGAACGTAGTCCGGGACCCCGTAGAGCGGGTTATATCCTGGTATTACTACGTGAGAGCGCCTTGGTACTATGTGGAGAGGAAAAGAGCCTTCCCGGATCTTCCGCTGCCGGACCCTGCATGGTTGAAAAAGGTATATACACGATCCATTTTATGTAGGATTATCCAATTAAGTTAGGTAGGTACTTAGTACCTAGGTACTTATCCCAGATTTTTTGTATAAACCGATAGTTTCGTTTTATATCCGACTAGCTTCCACGCCGCGTTCCCGGGGGATCTTATGTTTTCCCGGGATAAAAAGTAGCCTATATATTATTCTAGATAATAATCTATGCATATGTAAGTTTTATCCAAATCCGTTCAGTAATTTTCTGTACATCTTCACAAACTTTCGCATTTATAATGTAGTAGGTAGGTAGGTAGGTATGTTATTATGTCCGATTATAAGTTTTACGAGGGATTCTCAATAGATTTTATTTTATAAGATACTTATAACAATTCAGACAAATTAATAAAACCTTTATTTTTCAATTCTTTTTATACTATAATATTGTCGATTTAAAGTTCAATAATGTCGTAGGCACGCGATTAATTGCAAATTAACAACTAAGTATAACTTCTATATATAGAAATTAATTTCCTAGTTAATCAAGATGAGAAGCTCGTACGTTGCCATTTATTAACGATAAGTAGATAATAACCGTATTTATAATGCGGGTACTCATTTAACTACGTTAGAGTCTGTAATCGTAAAAAGTTACCCGGTTTATTTTAACGATGGATATCTACTCTAAATAGCATAAAACAAAGTCGCTGTCTATGTACTTAAGTACTAAAATATCAGAATAAGATTAAGAGTGCAACACAAAGGTGCATAAAAATATATTTTTATGAACCTACCACCCGCTCCTGCATTTCATTGATAACTTTATTATGAGTCATAATTTGCATTTTTTCCGGTAACGCCCTGAGCCGAGGTTCGTACCCCATGCGGGGGTGCACTCAGGCGTGGTTACCTAAATGGTTGATAGACCTCCGCGCTCGCAGAATTTAATTGAATGCAATCAATTTGGTGATTGCAAAGTTGACCCCTCACGATACATTCATTTCATTGCAGTTGCAGCAGCAGAGGTCTTTAAATTGCTCCAAATTCATCAAAAAATTCGAATTTACTAAATTCTACAAAGGCTTTACAATAGCATGTCGGTAACCCTAGTGGTGCGTCAATTTGCGGATGAATCGGCGCACAATCAGTCACGTGCGCCCCCCGTTAACTGCGCCAGAGTTGATCCAAAGGAAAAAAGCGTATAATTCGCCGTCGAGAACGTGCTATAATTGGTGTGGAGAGTTTGTTTTTATCGACTCCTAGCTCTATAAGGTGTAATTTGTAAAACAACTCTTATTTGAAGCTCCTGTTTAAGGCCGAGTCATCGACGGAACAAAAGTAATGACCGTTATCTAAATTCAAAAGCAATAACGCGAATTAACTGACCCAATAAGAAGAATATGATCACAATTCAGTATCATTGTGAATCTTATATCTGATTGTTAGATGTATTTGGGCTTTAAAATTCCAGCCATTCATTCTCATCGCTTCTCAATTTAATTGGGGGCGCACTTCGGATTTTTAGTTTAAAAATAATGGCTTAGTATTTCTACCTAAACCGTTATCATATAGAATAATTACTTTATTTTTTAAAGCAAAGAATTGAATTAGTGGTACTTTACCATCTGAAGGAAATTCATCTCAGCTTATATTCTGATAACTCGAAAATTATAAGATTCTTTTCCAGAGCTCTATTCAACGTATCCTATACATGCATAGAATATAATCTCATTGCCTAACAGAAACAATTTTAGAAAATATTTAGACCTAAACGTGTCAAGTTCCGTTATATCCACGGAAACTTTTAATGCTCTGTGGTCAGTGCTATGGTAAGGGGTTCAGATTAGTCAGTCACGATGCACGATTGACACGACACGAATAAAATCAATGTTCACGATCTTCGACAGGTTCCAACCAACCGTGTATCAACTGGCAAATTGGGATTACGTTGTTAACCTCACGTATAGCTTCTTGTTTCCTAATTGTTTTGATTTGATTACAAATAATAAATGAACATGGTCTATAACTATCGATTTAATTCCTTGTTAGATTGCGCCAATAAATAGACTGCTAATTATAGTATTAATATATAAGAATAGCTTCTGCTCATGAAATGGGGATCTAATTTTGTAGAACTTTTACAGATCACAGGATAAGTACTTCAAGGGATGCCCAAGGCATCTTTTCGAAATCAATGATGCTTTTGATTGAACAGGTTTTACCAATTCTGAAATCCCGCAAAAAAATAAGGTTAATCTTTAGTACCTATGTAATGTAAAAATTAAACAAATAAATATTGGTTATTTCAATTTTAAATAATCCGAAAGTTCTTCACCGACTGCTTTGAAGTTTTAACAAAACGTTGCATTGGTAGGGTGTTTTTTTATCTTACCTATTCACAAATTAATATAGAAGTCACACTGAAATAGGCTGAAATTAAACTACACGACAGTACTCTATAAAATGTACTTTACTAATAAATTCTTTAGTTAATTAACCAACAGTGGGTACACACTAGAAATCTTGGTTATATACAAACACGCGGTGTATTGTAAAGTGGCTATTATATTCCTGAAAAGGTCCACTGATCTGATACAAATACTGCCTGCGAGCTACAAAGCTGACAGGTTATTATGAAAATGGATGATGTCGCCGATTGCGCAGCTGTAGCGTTTTTCCTCCTTCATTATACCCCTATTGTTTAATGAAGATAGTCACTACCTGCAAAATGTTTCTAATTGAGTAATCATCTTTTTTTCTGTTTAATAAGTACAGTCTGATGCAAATAGGAAGGTTTTTTTCGAATCGGACCAGTAACATCAGAGATTAGCGCGTTCAAACAAACAAACTCTTCAGCTTTATTATTAGTATAGATATAGATAACAACATAATATCCACCAACTTTTCGCTAGAGTAATTATGACCAATGGTTAAAAGCACACCAAGCTAAGTAGCTGGCTCTCAAGTGCAGCCGGTGGAACACGCACCTATAGGTGAGAGATAGCGAGATGGGTACCTACTACAGATTACCGTAATATAGTTGCAATGTTTTCCTTCACCGAAAATCTTCACGACCATTTCCACGGCATTTTTTATCATCGCCATAAAAAATACCGATTTTTTTTACTAACAAATGTATATAGACTTTTAGTAGGTACCTCCTGGTGCTAAGGATCTTGTTCCACATGAACTAGAACTTTCACACTAACGTAGACAAGTGTACCTAGTTAGTGATCGAGCAAAAAATAAATTAGTTTTGTTGCAACAAAAAATATTGACGTTATAATTAACGTTGGCAAAAAAGCTATCTTTATTTAGCCATAATCAATATTATCATATCATATTTTACTATAAGTTTAACGGTGTTTTAATTTACTAATACCGTCATATAGATGTTAAAATATAATGAATAATATCTACATTAATACTCATTGAAGAAGCATATTAACATTGGCGTATTTTTTTTAATCCCATCCATTTTTTTATTTTGTGACTGAATTTAGTATTCATTTTCTGACGACAAATATTTGTAGGAAACTTCTAATAAACAATTTTGTGCGTATGTGTATTGCGGAGTGGATGTAGGTATTTTATAAAATTAAGGTCTTAAATTTCATGCGTCTATGAATTGATTTATCTATATATTCATGTTGCATTCAAAATATTATAGAACTGTACTTTGATTCCTTTCTGTTCGTTATTAATTGATAACATTGGTTGTTAGGATTTAGATTAAATAATTTCAAAAGCGTAATGAATTCATAGATTAATAAATTAACATAGTACGTCTCAGGCGCTAATCACAAAAAACCTTTTTAATAGGTGCTGAAAAATTTAATAAATTAAAATAAAAAAAAATAGTCATTAAAATTTTAAATTGAAATATCTGTTGTTATCCAGGACTTCGAAACATGCGTGCTGAGCGGCGACCGAGAGTGTCGGTACATAGAAGGCGAAACACACGAGGGTATCGGTGATCATCGTCGGCAGACTCTGTTCTTCTGCGGCCACGAACCACAGTGCACGTAAGTACAATTAAGTAATTTAGTAAATAAGTGAAACAGAGATTTTGCCCAGATAATATCTCTTATTCAGACCTCAGTTTATCAATCCGATCGGTACGGTACGATTTTAAACCGACGTCATAAAGAAGGATTATCAATTCGTTGGAATCTTTTGTTTTTTTTATTTTCTTTCATTGATTGATGTATGTTCCTCGATTACTCGAAGACTCCTGGATTGCGATTGTCTATCTCCGATTCCGATTACGAGGTCCCTCGTAATCATCTTAAAATTTTGGTATTGTCTATCTTTTTTGATTCCGATGACTAATTTCAAATGATTAATTACTATGAGAAGTAATTACAATCGCAGTTTAGTTGTTGTTCACCTAAGATAGACAATACCAAAATTATAAGATGATTCCGAGGGACCTCGTAATCAGAATCGGAGATAGACAATCGCCATGCTGGACCGATTTGTTTTTTTTTTTGTTTGATTGGGTATACTTCACAGGTCACCAAGTCAGGATCTGACAATGGGATTCTGGAGAAATCGTGGGAACTCTTCAAATTTTATAGGCACTTACAATGTTCTTCATATACTTTCTAAAGCTATTTAGATATTTGCGCTTGGTAGTCATCATCTTATGTTGCTGAGCTGATAATGGAAGCGACAACTCCTTTACGGATAGGAGTTAGGGGATAATTCTTTAAATATTATAGGACCGTTTAGACCGTTAGTTGTATTCTTTGATGTGGTGATGAAAGGTAAAATGTTGCTATAATCTTTTAAAAGGCGTAGTATGTCGAAAATTATGTTTTGAGTCAGTATCAAAAAAAATAAGCACCGCACCAATGCGTTGACGAAGTAACTACTTTATTTATTTGACTAACAATTTAGTAGCTTTAATTTATCAATCGACAGTAATCTCGTTGGTTTGTTTATTTACAGTTCTACTATTAAAGTAATCTCGTCTCCGTTGTCATTTGCAACCATTATCTTTTTTCTAAATAAGATCATAATCTAGACATATTGCAACTGTTGCATAAACTGTCACTTCAGAATAGCAAATCTACTATGCTCAGTACATAATGTTTTGGTTCCATTCCAGTCCATTCAACAGCGTGGAGGCTCTGCAGCGCGCTAAGCGCGTGGTGGAGCAACAGTACGCGGTGGTGGGCGTGCTCGAGGACATCAACTCTACGCTTACCGCCTTCCAGAAATACGTGCCGCGCTTCTTCGACGGCGCCTTGAGCCTTTATTGGGGTATGTACCTTTACATTCTACAAGGTGGGGCAAAAGTAATATCATACTGTGAACTGGCTGCCATTTAGTTAGATTTGAAAATATCGATACTCCTACCTAGCGACATCTGGTGACAGAAAAAAAATTGAAAACCCTCATTGCTAATAAAATTGTGAATTAGTTGTCTGTCTATGCACAATGATATTTCACGACATTTGTAAATATTTTGTCACATTCACATTACATTAGGTACTTTTGCCTCAACTTGTACCATACATTTCTGCACCAGGAGTTTGATGCGGCAATGTAATTAATCGACTACGTTTCAACAATTTCTATAAAATACTGATTATACAATGGTCCGCTAGAGGCGCTGTTCGAATTGTGTTACAATATATTCCCACGAATATTTACCTACGCTAGTGAGTAGGTATATATATCGGGTTTCATAATTAATATCTATTTCTTCCAATTCAGATGAGTTAAACACGTTTAACCGCATCAATCGCAACGCATTCAAGCCTCCAGTCTCCGAGGCAGTCAAACAAATCGTGCGGGCTAACTTCACCAGGGAAATTGAATTCTACGAATTCTGCAAACAGAGGCTTCATATGCAGCTGAGGGCACTTCGAGACCCAGCTATCACCCTCCCAACCACCAGGAGTGAGAGGATACGAAGGGCTCGTACACACGATACTGTGTAACCATGGCAACGTGGTGGTTAAACCATCGTAAACAAAAATCTTAGCAATAATTCTTCTGTGCAAATGTGATCGTTGAGTCGAGATAGAAAGTTGACTGTATTTAGTGTTTATAATCATAACTAAACGTTTTGAAGCGTGAGATATTTATTATTTTTTGTTGGTGTTTGAAAAAATGAGACCAATTGCAGCAACATAGTATAACACTAACCCCGGGATAAATATGTTAATTTGACAGATTCTCTATACAAATTTTGTCACTAACGGCGTTGTTGCAAATGGACCTAAGGATGCTGATAACGAAGGTGAAATAATACAGTTTGTTTTTTTAAGTACAAACACAGGACTGGATTTTAAAAATAACTATCAATATGGAAAATAGATTTTTAACTAAGTTTCTAACAAGAAAATATTGGAGATGTACGGAACCTATAGGAATATTATAAACGCAAGTGAGCCTGTTTGTTTGTTACCTTTTCACGCCTAAACCACTGAAACGAATCACAATAAAATTTTGCACGCAGATAGATACATATGGAAAAGGACATAAGGAATTTTTATTCCGATATCGCGGGGAACGCGTAAAAATGTGACTCAATAATACTGAACTGAAAAGACTAAAATGGTGTAAGTCTTTACAAATCTATGAATCTGTCGTTGGATGGTGAGACTGTCATTGCTGTCGATTTTGTTGTTTACAAACACTAATTCTTGTTTTCGTTAGAGAGAGAGAGCTATTTTAGTTTGTAAACGGAATCGGCACCATTGTATGGTTTGTGATTACCGCCTGTTGGTGTGACTATTTATTGTTAGCAAAAAAGATTAGTTTTATTTAACGGTTATTTTAATGTTGATATAGTTCTACTTGTAAGTACCTACTCGTACGTATGCCTTCCATAATATATTGTAGTCTGTTAAGATCAAACTGCAAAATAAAATAAGCTTTTTGTAAAGTAACTAAATATTTCCTTTGAATTGATTATGATTACTTTCTTAGGAATTGTGTAAAACATAGTCTTATTTATTTTTAGTTAAATATCATTACAATAGAATTAAATTTTTAAAATATCATTTCATAATTTGTGATATATTTCATTTAATTAGATAAATATTGTATAAATTAAAGAATACATTCCATATTAGACTTAGTTTTATTACAGAACCAACTCTTGGCGTTTGGTTTTATTACCATTTAGCACATAATAGGTACCTACCTACCCATCGTTTCAATAATAAATTAAACCACGGCTTAATAATTATGCACATTAATTTATTAGGTAGGTAGTTATTAATAACACAGGAGTCAATAATAAGAGTAACAATAATAAATTCAATAGGACAGCGACACCGCATTATATTTTAAAATTAATATGGCCACAATTTAAGAATTCAGGTACATATAAAATAGAAAAAACGGCCTAATAAATAGCTATTATATTACTGCTTAAGAATAATAATAATTTATTTATATAATTTCTAATAGTCTCATTGATAAAAATCTCAAAACCGAATCAACAATTTATTTATTTAATCAGCTCTTATGAAGGAAGTAATATGTCATGACTTTATGTTCTACATATAAAAATATAAAATTTAAAATATATCCAGTTTTTAACATCGATATAATGCAAAACACTTCAGTTACATTAGATACATCATTTTCAATTAATTGTTCGGTGCGCTTTGCAGGGACTCAGGTTTACAATAGAGAATCCCGCGACGCCGACGCCTCAGTAGGTAGGTACTTATAATAACAATTTAAGAAACTTTATAACGATCTAACAGGAGATTATATATAATTATGTCACCTCGAATACTATAGCTAGGTATAATTATATTATCTACAGTTCATAAAGATGTTAAAGTGAATAAAGTCTTTCTAACTAGGTGATACTTTCGCACTTATTTCGACCTAGAACTATTACATAAGGCTAATAGTGTTGTAAAAAATTGTATTAAAATATTAATATCATTCAGAATTCATCTCTCGTTCTTGTATCTACATAGCAGGGCACATCGAGGGCAGCTCGCCCGCCTCGAGTGCCGAACTCCGAACCCCGCACCACGCAATCGGCTCGGACGGATCCCATCTAATAGCGCCACATCGCATCGCATACGATTACATTATTGTCCAAGTGGACGCTACTCTACTAATTACAAGTAGTAGGTACAAAACAAAAAGTCGATACTATATTTTACATTAATTAACTCGAATCGTGTCGTTTATATTGCAAATGGCACTCTGAACGAGTCGCTCACTCGTTGAATTAAATCTAAACCTAATCTAATTTATATCACAAAAAACGCTTTACAACTAAAGCCTCAATGATTCAGGACGCCGCACTCACTCGCGCCTATAATCTGATCGCAGCTAGAGCAGGCACAGGAATGTGATGTGAGTAGCGGCGGGTGAGGTCGCCTCCCGCGAGCTGCTCTACTGGCGTGGGCGCAGCGCGGCGTTCCCGGTCCGAGACTCGGGACCCGCCCGCGCCCAACTCGCTGCCGATCGCGCACACTCGTCGTTCCGATACAGACGCTTTCATCTCTCGGCTCTTTCGGAATTGCGTCAGTAGAATGATGGGTGCCAGTCCACCGTCGGATGGAGTGGACCCGAGGGTGCTGACACTGGTAAATTTGCGCCTAACGCTAAACAATCAAAGCAATAGTTAGCTCCGCTGTTATTGTCCCAGAATTGCTGTCCTTTGCACTGGAAACGTACGGCGAGTTCTAGACGCTGTCCCGAAGATATAGCCGGTGCGTATAATACAAATTGAAAGCGATCCGAATAGCCGTCACACGAGCCTTGCACGTAAATCGTTTGTAAATCTGTGTATGTTCTCCATCGATTCATTGAGTAGCGAACGTGTACAGTCTTATGGAAGTCCAAATTCCTTACGCGAACAGAGCCACAGACGGTGACATGTACACCGTCGCAGACACGAGCACTCTCCAGGCACACGTTAAGCTTTTCTAATGTATCTGTAACATCAAGGGGAAGCTGGAACAGAGGAACCAGCGTCAGAGCACCGAGTCGCGGCGTAGATCGGACAGGAGGAGAACTTTGGACATCACAACAACCAGTGAGATCATCGTAAGCAGACTTGGGTATAACTGGAATTTCATCCATAAAAGTTTTTACATCGGCTAAATCGAGTCCCAGTACGTCAGCAAACCGAACTATTTTTTTACGTCCCGGTGTTCCGGGTGGCGTTTTGCCCGTTTTGAGTGACGAACAACGACGTACCCTTTGAGGCCGATCATCTTCCTCGTGTTCCTCGTTTGATTCGGATGGGATTTCTATGCTTAATTCAGTCGATTCAGGTTCTGGAACGGCTGTTAATATCTCTTTATCAATAGGAACTTCACTGGTTATTATTTCTAAAGGCTTTGTTTGATTTTCGCAAGCTACCGGGGGCTGTTCATCTGTCCTTTCATTTAAAACTTCCTCCTCATCAGGAAGTTCAACGTCTGCAAGTGATAAATTTTCAACACATTCGACAATATCAGTCTCCAAGGCTTCTCCATTTTGAATTATTTCATTGTCTATACAGTCTGACGGATCACTTTTTGCTGATTCGAACTCAGAATCACTATCTAGAGTCGAACTAAGGTGGGTTGGGAAACTGATACGATCAGAATCCACAGTATTGGTAGGCCTTACAACATTATCGACTTCGTCGAAGCTGTTTTGTCGCGCACAACCCTCAAACGAAATCGGAGAGTACAGTCGATGATCGGAATGACCATTTTCACGAGGAACCGGTTGTAGTTTCACTGGTGAACTGTCTGTGTAAAAGGCGGTGGAGAACCTAAATCCATTTTTCGTTTTATCAGATTGCTGCACCATAAGCTTGGTTTGCTCTTTGAGTTCTGGGTCTGAATTGACATCATAGAAAGGTTCTTCCTGATCGTCAGAGGAGATAGCTTTTACGGGGAAAGGAGGGTCGTACTCTTCGACTGGGCTGGAAGGGCTTTCACATTCGAGCTCAAAGTCATAAAAAGTATCCAGGTCGCGTTGGCCAGTGGATGTGGTTGGTCGATGTGCGGTAGGGTTGTCGCGCGCAAGCCAGCTGCTCTCGCAGTCGTCCTCGTGCGCCGCGCCGAGGTTCCGCAGACGCGAGTGCAAGTCGCGCGCGAATGCCGCTGCGCGCCCTCGGCACGACATCGGCAGCAGTGAGGTGAGCCCGCACTGCGAACCGTCGCGCCCTCCGTTCATCTGCGTCTGAAATAAAGAAAATAATCACATTAATAGAGCTGCACAATAGTTACGCAAAAACGAGTGTGACCTGTGAAATGTAAAAAATATTTCTTTCGCCTCTGGCAAAATAACATTCGGGTTTCAGGATTTGTAGTATCTCTAAACTTACTAATATATCACCTTTACCTAACAGTCTTTCTTAATTAGTGGTGAAATTATTGAAATAAAACTATTAGGTACAGAGTTAGATATTTATTTTTACTCATCACTATCATGAAAGTTGAATGTCAAATGTGAACGACCTCGTCAAGATAAGAGTAATGAAATTACATGGCTCCGCCCGCTATTATCATACGCACTCTCACGATAATAAATAAAATTGCATATTAAGGTGGATTTTGACTTGTTGACAAATATTTTATGCGTTTTAATTATTACATCGATTTCAAGAACATAATTGAAAGGAATTTTGTGATTAGCGCCGGCGCGGCGGCGACGTATGTCAATTTGTCAATTGATTATTTTATGTATTAATTAAGCTTGTGAAGTTTTGTCCGGTAAGGTTGTTGCAGCTACCAACTTAGTCCATTAAAAAAAAAACTATTTAAATCCATACATTTGTTCCTTATAAAATAAACAACGATAATTTGTAAAAAGAGAACCAATGTATATCTTGGGGAACATATTTATTGTTGTAATGTAATTAGGTTTTTTTTTTAATCTACGACTGGTTTTTTTTTTTTTTGCAATATAATCATATTAAATTATTAAAAAAAATCCGGAATAATTGAAAAGTAATTGAACGCTGGGAAAAAAAAGATATAATAGACAGTATAAGTATGTTGTTATCATAATTAAGAAGTTCGAATTTTTTATCGTTAGTTTCTGTCGTCATTACTTGACACAAAACAAAGTAACATGAAACTTTCATCGTTTTCTCTAAAAACAGGACTCTGTTTGTTTACACATAATGTCTACCTTTAACAAATTTTGTCATCCAACCGTCGCTGATGTTTCCTTCATATTTTCAAGGTTATAGAAAGATCTATTTCCTCAGCTGTGACGCACTGCTGCGAAGGTCGACGCCCGACCCATTTCCCAGATGACAATGTACTAAAAGTAGGTCAGACGGCCCTGACCCAGCTTTGCTATCGTGACGTTTCTCCGTACAGCTGATAAAAATCAATTACACTGGACGTCTCAGCAATGGTTTCAAAATGTAGTATACCAGGTATCTGGTTAGTATAGTCTATAGTAGGTACAAGCTCTGGTTGGGATCAGATAACCGTGTGTGAAAAAAATGTCCCAGGATATTTACTTATTATTATTTATTATTCTCATCCGATCACAAACATATCACGTCACCATACTATCGAACATCGGCTCGATGCTATCGAATGACAAATTTATGATGATTATAATATTTTATCAGTTATCTTACCCACGGACAACTAAGAAAATTTTAAATGTGTCAAGATCTGACACTTTCGCGATTTATTTATTTATTAATAGACACAGTTACAGACAACAGATTTAAAAACACTTAGGAAAACAAAAATCACAACAAATTACAAATATAAACCTGGAGTCCAATTATGACTGTACACAGCATCAAACAATAACACATTTACATTGAAATGATCTTATAAAAAACACATTAAGTACAAAAAAAGGTAAGTAGTAATAACAATTCAAACAAACAAACAATTAGACACAAATTAAATTAAATCAGATGGACATATTAAGTTTTCATTAAGTAGGGCCTTTTTAAATGCCTTAAAATTGCTATGAAACATATCAACTTGAGAACATATAGCATTATATTGACTGCACATCCTGATAAGTGGATTATTCAATGAAACATTGTTGTTGCTTATAGGTATATGAAACAGTTGCGGAATACGAACAGATCGGGTCGATACCTTATAGTACAGCTGTTCCAAAAGGCTACCATCCAAAAACCCATTTGCAATCCTATGCAGAGTGCATAGGTCTCTAATCCATCTTCTTCTATCCAAACTCATCATCTTAAACCTACAAAGTCGATCCTCATATTCCTCATATTTCCAGAGTTGCATACCTAGTCTTCTAAATATCTTATATAAAAATAAAGTGTGACTGACTGATTGGTCTATCAACGCACAGCTCATACCACTGGAATGACCGGGCTGATCGGTATCGTGGCAAATTAAAGAGGTAGGTAGATATATAAATCAAAAATGGGTACAGCAAAAAGGCTACAGAGCAGTTTTAATGAACTTGTGTCACTTGGACAATAACCGCTTAAATTGTTGTTATAAACATTTTATTAAATGCCACCAAAATTGATCTAAATTGAGAGCAACAGCGCACTTGTAAAATTAAATTGTTTGCACGTGATATTTGACGTGTACCTACTGTGCAGTCGCAAAGTCGCAAGTGGGAGTAAAGACATCTTTATATATAACAACTGAACTATTTATCCTTCTTGCATGGCATGCATTGTGTGTGACGAATTTGAGACGTCTGCGTCGTTATTCACGTTACATAATTAGAATTCGACGCCAAAACAATACGTCATAGCGGGGGCGTCGACAAATAACTACTGCCATGAGCAATCCAGAACCCGTGATGGGTGCTCCCGTTCTCGTCAACCTGGTACTTTTACTAATGTTTATTTCCTATTGCGTAAGCTAATTTCGTGGACGCCATTAATTTATATTTGAAGTAAAACATCCATGAGTTCTTGGAGCTATGGTCACTTGATAATCAAACTCCCTTGTATTAAAAGGTGATTGAAGGCCTTCTTTAGATAAATATAGTTCAATGGTAAGTACATTGGAACGCCATTATCCAATCAGGAGCGATCACCGCTCCGAGGCTCGGCACCGCATCAGCTTTGGCAAGCCGACCACACCACTCGTTATTGTTCGTAAATTTAAGACTCACAACATGTGTTATTACACGATTTGCGACAATGTTTTGTTATTTACACAGCATTGGTCCCATTTAACTGAAACCACAGAGGCGTCTACTAGGTACTTGATAATGCATAAATGCTTATTGGCAAAATAATAAATGAAATACTTTAACAAAAATATTCAGCAGTGCCAAAAATATTGATTTCCGAAGCAGTTATCAGTGGACATACATACATCTATCTATAGGTACTAACAATATTATATAGAGGTAAAGTTTCTTTGGATATAGAAGGTAATCTTCGGACAAATAATTTTGACTTACCAGACATAACACAAATAATTTTGACATTTCGAAACGTTTACGTAATTAATTTTCAAATAAAAATACAACAGTTCTATTCCATTTTAATGAAGATTTGATATGATTAATAGAGTATAAAAACATAAAAAGTATTTCAAATTCAAAGTTCACTTACATTATTCGATACGTCAAAATACGGGAGCTATTCTGGACTCCCTAATGGCGCCTTAACTATGATTAAGCCTAAATAACCTTAGATTGTATTACGTCTGGCTGAATATACAACATAACACACAATAGGTGCACTAAGAATAGCAATGTAAGCATGAAATGTGTCTATAAGTGTAGGACAATGCAATGCAGTTTTGTTTATGATCTAGAGATTAAATGCCCTCTGTAAATAACGCGTTGTGACTGTTTTACTGCTAGTTATGTGTGATACAGGTGGTGTTTTCGTATAATTTATTCATAAAAAAAATGTTCATCGGTTTTTTTTAAAGATTCATTTTGGAAATCCAATTTGATAAATAAGTAACAATCACTAGGCTCACAACTTGGTACCTTTCAAGTTGTGACCATAGTTACAGAAATTGAGAGGAATTCTAGAAGTGTAATTTGGAATGACGTGACAGCAATGAAACACAACATTGGAATGTTTTTCCCCAACAATGTGATAATTATTAATATAAAACAGTCACTATAGCTGATAAAGGAAAGCGTATTATTGGAGAAATGTAGGTATCTAATTACTATCATGTATTGGCTCTTTATATTGACTTACATCATGCAAGATGTCGGCAAGAATTTATTGTAAACACAAACCGATGTCTTTGACGAATGATTGAAGCTGAAGGTGACTGAGAGTATAAACAGCGAAAGGAGTAATAATATATCATTGAGATAACCCCAAACAAGAACATCTTAGGGCTAAGTAGGTACAAAATACTGTGCAGGACTGCACTCTTCATCCACTGATATACCTATATAATTCGACTACGCTATTGCGTATTCGTATTCAAATAAATCTTTCATTAAAGTAGTATGGTTGTTTAACAGAACAACCTGTATACATTTCTCCGCGTAAATCAGCGCAATATTACGATGCATATTGATCTTTATGACATTGCTTTAGGGGATACATTTGTTAGAACGGAAACTACTAAGTGATATCGAGATTTTAAACATAGCATCCTCAGAGGCCATATGCATTCATCTGGAATATTTGCGTCGCATCTTTGTGTTGCGTTTATAATTCTGCCAAGAGTAAATTTCTATAAATGTTATCGAATAATTCACTTTAAGAAAAAGAAGTGTAAAATCTCCTTCAAAAACAATAAAATATATCGCTATACTGAACCCAACGCAAAAATAATTATTAAAATCGGTTCATAAGCAAAAAAGTAATTCGTAAACAAACATTAACCTTTTTTTAAGGAGGTTAAAAAGCAAAATATGCTCGATTTTTGTAATTTTCCAAACTTGATGTTTCGATCATGAGAATTAAAATCATTTGGGTGGGCCAGGCCTTTACTGGAACGCGGGTGACAGACACCATGGGTTATTTTACGAAAAACGAAAATTAATTGATAATTTAATGAGGTATTTATTAATATATTATTTACTTACGCGTTATTTACCTACTCAGTTAATCAGTAAATGTATTCATACTTATTTTTACCTACCATTGAAATAAATTCAATTCCTGAATTAAAGATAAATCTTCAGTTAACATTTTAATAGGCAGTACCTACAAAATGTCGATTGATGAAAGTAATTGCAAAACGAGAATATACAGGTGGACAAAATACCTTAGCCAAATAATGTTATTGTACTATTATAAAAATAATGTATATCATTATTCAATAATTCCTTCGATAATCACAATATAGTAATAGGTAGTTATCAATTGAAAACAATGGGCACCAGTTAGAAGCGCACTACGTCATAAGGAGCTCAATGAAGAAGTTCGATAAGGGTCGGTCAATGAACTCTTTTGATAAGCCACAATTTGCTGCTCGATATAAGCACTGATATTGCTGATAGGTCTATTGTAAGTGGAATCATATGACTTGTGCTCGTTGGCCTTTTAGACCTAGGTTATGAGTTCTATAATAGTTGACATCTAATGTTGCATTTTGAGAACTAAAATCTTTTGGGCCGTCCTTACCTACTGGCACTCGGGAAACACCGCGAGGCAAAAGCTAATGAGGAATAACAACAAAAAAATCTAATTAGTTCGTCAGTTAGATTATCAAAAAATATTGGATACGTATTTTTTATTTTGATCCGAAAACAAAAAATAACGAAGATACAGTGCGTTAAAATTTTCCCGTCTGCAAAAAGTGTACTAAAAAGTAGCTGTACGATGACGTCACAAGCCCCAATCCTGCACTTTGATGGGACTCTTCTTTCTTTGTAATTTCTTATTGATTTGATAAAATAAAAAATACGTATCCAATATTTTTTGATAATCTAACTGACGGACTAATTAGATTTTTTTGTTGTTATTCTTCATTATTTATACAGAATGATTTTGGGTAGGTTATTAAGACCACAGGTTTAAGTATACCTATTTTAATACTATACTAATTTGTAATACTTTAAGGATTTTTTTAGCTCTATGTCTCTGTTAAGTTAAGTTGAGTACCCTTTCAGTATACTCTTGAACCAATTATGATTACCTAATATACCTAAGCAAAATTATTACAATATATCTACAATAACTCTTTATTACAATAGAGATCGCATGGGATGGAGACGTGACCTATTTTCTTAATTTTAACAAAAGTATTGCGCACAAAATTAAATTTTCCTGCTACCCAAACGTAGAGACGTTTGTAAAAACCCATATCAATGTTTACACACTTTACACGTTATCCATTGCGTTGGATAGGTACCTATTTTACTAAATGTAAGTTTAATAATAAAGTGAAATTAAATAAGTAGTTGCATTTACCGTTATCTTATTTTAGATATCAGAAATCTTTCGGTAAACAATCTTGAAATAATAATAGTTTTGACCTAAAAATTGTGACAGCAATAAAGTATAATTTTACTTCAGTTCAAATAAAGAAGTATCTCTTACCCTACTAAATGAATAATTGATGCTTTATTATTTTTAATAAGTAGACAAAACTTGAATTACCATCTAAATAGAATATTCAGATGTTTGTTAATGTCATTAACCTGGAAGGTTTAAATTCAACAACCGCTTGTTACTCAAATTTAAATAACAAATTGATGTTAGCGCGTACAAACGTCTGTCTTTTCGAAAACAAGCCTAGAATAAACGTTAAATTAAAAACATGATAGGTACCTACAGAAAATGACCAATCCCAGAATGTTATTGTTTGGTGCGGTATATCGGGTATATGTAGGTAATTTTAAGTTAGTGAGTACATACTCGTAATATCGGTATTGCGCACGCGATTGCATTTTTCGAGAAGTTGCTTTTATGTACCCTTTTATTTTTCCTTTGGTTCTAACTATTCTGTTTCGCTTTGTCTTAGTTTAACGACAGTTTCTAGAGAAACCGGTCAAGCTAGGTTGATTCGAATCTTGAACACAGAAATTACATATGGTTCTGTAATTCAGCTTTACTTTGCAATTTTGCTCTTACACTGGCAGTAGGAGCATCGGATTATCTATTTATTAAAAAAGATTAATACGAGAGAATGCTCTTTAATTAGACGCTTTAGAATAAAATTTAGATGTTTGTAAATAAAAGAGACTTCAAAATCGCGTATGAATAAAAACAAATTAAAATTATGAAACATTTTCGAGATTTCTCGTAGGTCATAGATACCCTAGCTTTTGACTTGTTGATTTTTTATACGCCTTGCTAAGCCGAAATCTTGTTATGGTTAAAATACAACCAATACATACAAACTTATGAGAGTCGAAAGATGTTGAGTTACCTATATCGGGCGCCATCATTCATTCAGAAAAACAAACCTTTAATATAGAATAAGTACCTAATGTCGTTTATAGTAAATTAAATAATGTATCACTTACGCTGGTAACTATGTAGTATAGTAAATAATAGATCTCTTAATTGTTCTATAGAAGGAATAAGTTTAGGCATTAATAATAATTAGTACATGGTTAAAATATAGCACAAATGGCTTCCTTGACTCGTATCTTGTGGCGAAGATTACACCTACCTGTACAGCTTAGGTTACCTCAGAAAGATAATTAAAAACAAAATAGTTTTTTTAAGAATAACATTTATCTAAAACCTAGAAATTACTTTTTTATTTAATCGGAATTTAATATGATACCTATGGAAAGACACACAGACAAAACGACTTAATTAATTCTAATGAGTAAAGCTGTTAGTATAGTAAAGTTTGCCACCAATTAAAAAAGTAGTTTTACCAAATCCTTCATGTTTTGTGTGAAGTGAACTCTCTCAGAGGACGAATAGCGGTCGTAGTTGCATGTGTGCGTGATGTGGCTTCTACCTAACATGACGTGGCGAGAAGTTCACACAATGACATGTTATAGCTCTGTACATTGTACGTAGGATCAAGATATGAATAAAACAACATTGAAGAGTGAAAACTGCGCGTTTTCTTACGGTGTTCTGAGATGTCATAAATACTTGCCATACATTATGTAGAATAAGTAAGTATTCGTTATTCGCAAGAATTTTATAGTATTCAAGTCATTTGTCAATCAAAAGTCAAAACCGTTCAGCTTCTGAGAGTCTACTACTGTGTAGTAGGTATGTATTTCCGAAATACCCAATAATTTCAATGCCAGAGCATATATTTCTAAGCTGTTAAATCTATGTTCCAGTCGGAGGATGTATGAAGGGGTGCTCAAGTGAAAAACCACGTTTGGCTATATGTCGAAGAAGAGAGATTCAAGGTAAGTTTATTAGTAAGAAAGGCTATAAATCATGGTTGATCAGATTCTGGTTATATCAACTTGACGTCATGGTCTCGTCTCGTTCGCCACGTCAACGAAAATCCAGACATTATTACTAATGAGTAATTCCAAAACATACATTCTTCTGGAAATATTCAATTTTAATAATACTCAAGCTATTAAATGCAGACATTGTGTATGACGAGAATTTCTAATCAGCCGATAAACATGAAATTAATGCAGTGCAGACTTGTCGCTTGTGATTTACCATTTGGAAACGCATTCGCATTGTTACATTAGGTACCTATAAAACTGTTTCCGAAAAAACTAAATTCCTTCCTTACAATAGAAATCCCTACCTACTTCAATGAAGTCGAGCGAGGCTCTTGTGTTTGACAATGCTAAATGTAGTTAACTGTGTCTAAGCATTCGTTCTCAATTATGTATTTTTACGTAGATACGTCAGTCGTGTCATAGCTATGATTTTTGCAAGAAATACCTAATAACATTAGTTGAAAATAACATCACCGCAACAATCCATGGCCACACGAATAACCTCATAAATAAGCCAGAGCCAAAAATAACGCACATTATGATGATGCTGGGATTGGGAATACCACCTTGAGGGTTCCGTAGTTGACATAGAAACTTTTATAAATAATACTGCTTTTTCTGTAAGTGAAAATCGTACTGGTTTTGATTGTTCCTGACTGAATGTTAAATCCAAACACTCCGTACAGAACATCAGATTAGTTATTACTATTGAGATCAAAAGAAGAAACTAACAGTTCATACAACCAACAAATACCATAACGATTCGGTGACGGTAGACGGGAGGAGATTCCATTCGACGAAACAAAAAAGATAGTGTTTTAATACAACACATAATGGCCACTGAACCCTAAATCTGAAGTGATGAAAATTCCCTAGATTAGAACACAAGCGTGTGAGCTATTTGAATCATGACTTTCACTTTGTGTTCCAAAATAGTTGTCAGACACACACAGACACAGACTTGGTTAAATATAAATAACTAGCGATCACGCGCTTGGCATCAGCGACTCCGACTCCCTCAGTCAAGCCTCAAGCCTGCTCGTCTGCAGACAAAGACATTACAAATATGTCAACAATTTGTAAACAACACAACCCAACTATT
Source organism: Tethea ocularis (assembly GCA_963555595.1). Taxonomy (NCBI): domain Eukaryota; kingdom Metazoa; phylum Arthropoda; class Insecta; order Lepidoptera; family Drepanidae; genus Tethea; species Tethea ocularis. Next base: position 4,661,665 of record OY741963.1, on the reverse strand, counting down.
TGTGCCAATAAATTTGCACCTGATGACGCTCATGACATGGCATCATACAAAGTTGCAAAAAATCTCTAACCAATTTGTTTACAACTAATCACATAGATCATTGAGAACTTAACACATCAGCTGATTTTCCTTGCGTTATAAATAGTAAATAATTAAATTAGATTGCTACTGGCTACTGACATTGCCAGAATAGGGAAGTCATATCACTACGCCCTTGCTATTTTATTACAGACGTAGCCTTATCGTACAGATTGCATTCAATTTGTCACAATATTCTGATGCCTAAGGATGTCATGGCAACCGCGGCGCATGCAATTCGAACATAACGGTTTCTGAATTAATGCTACTGAATGATTATATGGGGCTATAGGATGAAGTAAAACGTGACAATAACTGATTATAGTGGTTACAGTGCTGCAGTGGTACCAACTTCTGTTCAGGCGGCAGAATGGCAAATGGAATTACAAGCGTAAAGTGTAAAGTACATTTTACTGTCACTGGCATTTCAGTGACCATCAGCGCCACCATCCAGTGGGGCAATCAGTTTCAATATTTTTTATTGAAACCGGTAAGTAAAATATAGCAGTTTCCTGATAACTTTTTTACGATTTGGTATCTCCATATTCAAATAATGCTTCAGTTGCAAACATTTTCGACTTTGTAAATTTTGTAACTATTTAAAGATTGATATGATTGAAACTGATTGCAAATAAAGTTACATAATTGCCCAACTGTGCACAGATGCATTGATGGCGTGGCACTGTACTTTATCCTAATATATTTGATACTTTATCATACATAATATCTGACGTTTCTTACCGCCTGAAACGTGAGTAGGTATACTAATAAGTATAGTGAAACAAACAATATTAATTAAGTGTCATCTAGGTTATCTATCGTTTATTATAAAATGAAAGGCTTCAATTTAGTTTCACCGGAGACAAGGGCAATGTGGAGTATAGCAAGTCGATTGTCAACAACTGGTTTCCAAGAAAACTCATTGCGCTTTCACAATGTGACATTTGGTGCTCGTGTACCTATACCTACTAGCGAGTTTCCCATAAAGAATTTAGTACACATATGGTCGATACAGAAATTATAGACAAACTACATAACATTTTACGGAGCTTTTAACTGTTTTTCTATTACCAATGAAATATTTTTATACCGTTTGCGTCATCTTGTTTCATCAATATCTGCGTACAAGTTTTGATTCAATTCCCAATATAGTTTCTGGGTAATGGAAAGTAATTGAACTAAGATCAATAAATCATAATTTATTACCGTTTATATCTGATTGTATGATTGTACCGTTGTAGCTGTTACTTATTGGAAGGCGACTCAAGTGGCGGCCGGCGGATGGTGGACAAATCATGATTACATTCAGAAGCGCCGAGTGTACGTTAGTACGAGTCGCCTTTCTATTGTGTTTGTAAATATCGATTGAAAGTCGGGTATTTGACCAACACGATGATGATGTCTCGGAGTGTTCATAACTATCTTCTTGAATAAAAGAACAGTCGACAAACGTTTTCGAATCAATAGATAAAAGCCGCCCCGGTCGGGTACCTAAAGTTTATGTACCTAACGGTAAAAATTAATATAAACAAACAAACGGCAGACATAAAGTTTGGTTTACAAGCGTGTGCAAATTTAACTTTAATTTCACATTTTACGATTTATTTCCGAGTGAATTTGCGTCAAGTATGTCGGGGCACACGATGCGTCTTGACTTCATGTGAGCATGTTGTTATTATCCTAGTTGATGTAAGAAATAAACTTGTCTTACAGGCCCTACAGCTCCGCAAACATGCGAAGGGCCGGCGCCCTTGATAACTAGGTACCTGCACGGACGACTCATCTTCGAAAAATCTCACAATATGTACCTGAGGTACCTAACTTATAGATGGAAAAATAAGTACCTTCATACTTTTACTTAACGAACATTGACGGATGTTTTCAATCTTTAAACAACAACTCAGTTTGTAGGCATTTAATCATATTTACCTACTACATAAATCTATCAGTCTATTTACATCATTTTCTATTACATAAGGCTCGTGATTTGTCGGGATTCATATCATAACACGGACAAGAGGTTAACATTTTATGAACTGTTAATATTAATATTAAGACTTCATATCCTGTTATTTATTAGTTATTAGGTACACTATACATATAACATAATAAGAAAATGCTTTGTGAATGACAATGATATTATGTTTAAAAACAAAAAAATACTTTTTAAAGAAGCAATCATAAAAATAGATACTTAGAAATTATAATATTATCAGTGATAAGTTTATTGACAAATACTTTATTGGCAGTAGTAGCAAGCATCTTCGGCATCACGCTGCTATACGTAGGTATTAAGGTTGTAGTTTATCTGCCCTTCATGTGCGATAAATAATTAGAATATTTTCATCGACAAAAAAGAAATATTTTCCATATCAATTGCTATGAATTATTTACGGTTTAAGGTTGCCAGCAGGGTTATGATATCCGTTGGCTTACCGAAGATAATTTTCATTAAAGTCATTGTTACACCTGTAGGTACCTTTAGTAACATTATTATAATGTCACATTTTTAATTAATTTATGCTGCATTTTATGTTGATAAATGGGTACCTACTTCGTTAATGAAATTCATACTGTTTTGTATTTTAAACATCGGTGACAAACCACCGTGACATTCATGTTCTATAGAAATAGTTTAGTTTGTGTCTCGTATTATCTATTATTGTCGATATAAATGAGAGAGGCTATTTTGAAGATCCAGCACTATTTTAAGATGAGCGAGGTTAACGACCGCTTCAATGGTAGGTACTAGACTAGGTATCTACAATTTATTTGTGTATCATCATTATTGTATAACAACATTGACATGAGCTGCTTTACTAGTATTAGGTAGGTAGGTTAAGTACCTACCTACATATTAAATAACAAAATCGAGGACGTCAAGATGTTCGTATCATTTCGGCATAGGTTAGTGCAATTTTTTTGCTTTATAAAACATATTATTTATTTCACTAATATTTCCGGTTGTTGACGTTCATAGCCTTTGAAATATAGGTAGGTAGCCTATACCTACATAAATTCAAGGAATTAACAAGTGAAGAAAATGATGAAAGTTAGTCACAAGCTGATAAAATTAGGTGGGTAGTCTAGCGACCGCATCCTGTTCTATTACGATCTGTTCATGCATCCCCGGGAGTCATTCATCAATATGATTACAGGGCAAAAACTCGCTTGACTAGCCCCCCTCTCCTCGTTACCTGTCTTCTACATAATAACTTCTCATAAGTCAACCACTACGCTAGAATACCCGATATTTTACAGTAGGATAAGTGGCACTGAAACTCGTTCTAGGCCTACATACGCCAATTTGCATACAAAGTTGTAATCCGTACTGGTGAATAGTGTGCAAGTAGGTATAATATAATGGCCGAGGATTAATGAATTGTAGTAAGAGCCAGCGGCACCCGCGCCGGTTAGGTACGCCTGCATCGCGTTATGCGTTTGCGCACCCGGCGGTAACGCGATATAAGTACCTAACCATTTCTTGAATATATTACAAAACTATTATGATACTTACGTATCGTAGAAAGTAAATTTATAAGACGGTCTATCTAATCAACCTGTTATCTGCGCCTACATTCTTGTACATAAGTATTCGGAACCGAATTTACATGCGTGCAAACATTAATGCGCCTGACTTTGTGCGTATAAAATCTACTAATGAATATCGTTGTATCATATTGATATAATTAATTGTAATCTATCCAATACACAAATCAACATCCAATTAGTCCGAGTGACCCCAACTACGAAATGTCAAAGGTTACAAGATTGATAATAGGTACCAATGAATAATCAGCGACTGTCAAATAAAATTAAACAATGATTACCTTTTTCATCAAGACAGGTATCTGATCCAAAGTCATTTCCACCCCTGGGGAACTCATGAAGATTCTTGTTATAAACTTCAATTAAACACAAGTGTTCATCAATCACAGCCACCTTAGTCTGAACGTGTTCCACTTACGAGATACAGTTCTATTTATTTACTGATACATTTGTTATTTATGTATTAAGACACTATTGATAACTGTCACTCGGCATCAGCGTGTTGTTCACGTTATTTTGTAAATAAAAGGAAATAACATTTATTTATTTTAATATTTAATTAATATTTTTGATGAAGGTCTTAGTTTACGACTGAGGGTGGGGATAAAAAAGAAAATAGTGTCGCGTTGTGCGCAGCCACCCGCCGCATGCGCTTATAACGAATGAGCAGCGTTTCGAAGCGGAGCGGAGCGCCCGGGCCAAGTGCGAGCCGAACCGCCCGCACCACCAAACCGTACCAATTCGATATTATTTAACCTATACACTAATGTTCCACTTCATTAGCATTTGTTTATGCATATTATAGTAACAGATAATCCGACGATCCCTCCGATAATTATCGCGTTCACAATTTACCAGCAATAGGTATTTATGTAGAAGTAAAATCACGCCAAGTCCGCGTGATGCTCACGCGCAACCGGTGTGATGTGTTGGCTGGCGCCCTCACCGGCGACCGTCACCGTTGTCGCCAATGAGACTCGAACACCAACATAAAATCAATAAGTTTATGAAATCTACATAATTGCAAAACGTCGAAAAAAAATTGCAGATCTCGTTTTGATAATGGTATTAAGCGAGCTGTCGTTGAAAATTTCGATTTAATATTGTTGTTATGAATAACTAACTGTATTTTAAAGGCAACAAATTTTTCGAATCCGAAATATTATATTAGGTAAATGTCTATATAAAATCAGGCTTTTCTACCACCCTTGGATATCTATGCTGCTTGGAATTTCCGCATATGTCGCAGAAGATCACGATTTGTTGGGTAATGCGCTATGACGCATGATCATGACGCTGGGCGGGCTGATTCGTGATTCTGATTATAGAGCTAAGTTCATTTGATGATTAAGATGCTGGCCACGGCACCGGGCCAGTGCCAACTCACACGCTGATAGTTACTAAATAATCCATAGATAAGAAAGCCACACCTCTATATGAGATATAGACACACCATGTAGATATCATAATGCATGCATAAGTTATGTTAGGCAGGCAGGACATTGATGTACACATACAATAGCAAAAAAAACGATTAACGTAGGTATACTATAACTAAACGAGTTTTTAGAAACTTATAGTCAGGACAAGTAGGTAGGTGTAAGTAGTTGTGTTATTTAATTAGATAACGTTCGATGAGATAGAATAAAAAAAATATTCCAGGGCAAGATCGAGACCGTTCTGCGTGATTGATAATATATGATGGTATTGGTACATAACAATTGTAACGAACAACTTAAGTACCTACCTACCTACACATAAACATTTAATAATACGTATTCTAAGTAACCTATATTTATTTCAGGATAATGCCATCCGATGGTTAGTTTTGTTATTGACTCACAAAAACAAAAAGCAACTTTCACACATTATTAGTCGAATTTTATTTAACTTTCACACATTTATTATTAGGATTTTAATTATATAAACAAGATAATGTAAGATTGTATAATTATATAGTAACTGTTTCTAGCGGTTTCACTCGCGTTCCTGGGATGAAAAGACAAACACAAGTCACAAAATTCGTACTATCTCTTTATAATACTAGTAGGTATTCTAGGTATTAATTAGATATAGTGTAGGTATTCTAACTTTCCACCCCACTACGGTTCCGGCATTAAGATGAACTTTGTCACTAATTTATTATAATGAAATGAGAAAACGAGTAGGTAATTATTATTATGTTAGATAAAATAGTAAACAGCGCATTTCACAATAGTGTGATTAATATACATAGGTATATCACTAATTAATTAATTACTTATATCTAATTATTTTATGATAAAATAACTGCACTGTTTATGCATTTAAGGACCCGACATTTCCTGTTAGTTATTTAGCTTGTTTACAAAAACAACATTCACTCAAAACAAAATTAAGAATTACATATAAAACTATTATTTTTAACATTTCTAAATGAAATGAATTTGAATTAGGAATGTGCTGAAACTTTGGAATCTTTTGATTAGTAACAATTGTTATGGTGCACTCTTGCTACCAATAAAACTCTAGCACTATTACCACAGATAAATAATACTCGTACTATGTACCTACTACCCTACATTCTTAAAAAAAAGGAAAACGACCAAAATAAGATGGCTGGATTGTGTAAAAGATGATATGAGTAAGAAAGGAGTAATGCTGATATGACAGATTGAAGGCCTAATGAAAGAAGAGTAAGTGCATATTGTGTCTTAAAATATGTATTTTTATATGTAGTTTGTATATTTGTTGTAAATAATTGTAAACAAGCAATTCTTGTACATATATATAAATAGGTATCACAATAATATAAAATACTGTTTTTACGTTATATTGGTTGTTATTTGTACTTGTTGTTTCGATTTTAATAATATTTCTAGTAGTAGTACTTTTTTATTTATTTAACAAGTGCGATTTGTAACGCTCGCTATTTACGAACACATTCACGCAATTTTATGTACCTATCCTATACCTAGGCACTCAAAATATTTTCTTATCAAACTGAAGTGCTTTTCAGTTTTTCAGAAAAATATTAGTTTAAGTAACTTGTAACACATATAAAGTTCCATATATATCACGAATTAATGATAGGTGCGAATACGTTTAATGGAGTTAGGTACTTATGAAGTCGATGCTATTTATTGAATAAAAAGTAAGTAGGTACACGAGTACCTACTTTGAAGAAATTGATAAAAGCACTTGACCTAAAATTCATAGGATATCTAGTAGTGTGTGTAAATGCCGGATGGATGAAATGTCTAATGACAGTAATGTTAAGTTGAATTTATCCTAGTCCTTTAAAATAAATCATCGTCAAAATAAAATTAATGTTTACGATATTTTCAAAAATTATACTAATGGCACAGTTACTACGTATTTAATGGGATGAAATTAAAGAAATACAATCCTTTTACAAACATAAGCATTAGACTTTAGAAGTTAGTTGTAAATAAATTCAATTCAATTTCATAGAAAAACGTCAATCTCAACTACGACATTAAAAAGAATGAAGCTATCATAAAATACGTGACTTTTGACAACACTAAAATAATACCGATACAAGTAAAATTAGCTCACTTTTAGCTCGTTGACTTGACGCAAAGCGTGAATGATGAGTGTTTTTTACTAGAATATTGCTTTTTTACGAATGCAACAAGCAATTCGCTATATTAACTCGTCACACTGGCTGTCATACCAACACGCACTTTCTCAACGTAACTTTATCCGTGTTTAGGTTTCCAACTTAGTTATTTTTAGCCTATAGTGCAATGTTCTCCGGTCGCCCTTCCTTGCTTAGTAAATATATAGAAAGAAAGAAAGAAAGAAAAAACATTTATTCATGACAACACACAACATTACAAGATTGAAAAACATATAGAGAAACGCCTTACATAGATTCATAAAAATAATTCTATTGCCCCCAATACTAGAAGGCTAAGTCCGAAGCTGACCTTGGCAATTGGAATCAAAATTATATCCTACCCGCCCCGGCTTCGCATGGCTTTTCTGTACTACAATATGCATGTATTTATTATACATATAAACCATCCTGTTGAATCACTCTATCTATTGCTGAAAATTGTATTAAAACCCCTGGAGTAGTTTAAAAGATCTAAATAAACAGACAGCGGAAGCGACTTCATTTTATACTATGTAAAGATTTAATAAAAAGGCATTCGCATAGGCAGTTATTGAATATCGAAATATTACAAAATATTACTTCATAAGATGTGACACTCTTTTAATTTCACTTTTTTCACGTAGCCCATAGTAAGATTTGACCATCGTCACAAAATTCTCTTTTTCACTTAACCCTTGACTCAGAAATCGAATTTCTTATATCGCCTTACACGAGCAATGATGATTCTAGATTCAATTACTTTACATTCTTTGTTGCAAGAGATTTGTAAAAACTAGAGAATAAAATATATGAAGAGGACTAAAAAAAATTTTTTCATTCCTCAAAAGTGGGCCTCGCCTGTCTCACTTGTCTCCGTCAGTTTAGTACGGGACGGAGAGCATTCTCTTTTCCCAATCCCTATTAATCCTATTTTCGCGATCCCAATCGCAGTTTGGTGCGTGGGCGCAGTTCGACATGCAATCGAGGCCGGATAAAATATTCATAGGAATTTTAAGCTCCACAGACAGAGGGTCCGCATGTCGTTGCTTTAACTACACTACAATAGAAGATTAGTGAATGAATGGTTCAGTCAGATTTAAATTGTAAATAAAAAGTTTATTGATGCTATTTGTGATTAATACAATACGTATAGTTACATTTTTGTTAATTCCCTTGGTAATATTATAAGATCTTTTATTTTGTCAGAATTTTAAGTAAAACTGATAAAGAAAAATATCGTGAAAATTGATTACATTATATGGTAGTTTTGGGGATACGGGAACTGTTTAATCATAGGAATTATTACAAAAAGCCAAAATAATTAACATAGGCTTCGATATCTTCGTTCACTGGATATGGGCACTTGGTTCAAATTAACCACGTAAAATAAAGCCACATAAAGCCTTTCGTTTAATGTTGTTATTAAAATGTTGAGAACGATTGTGAACGATTATACCGAATTTCATTAATGTTAACGGATGGAACCACCGAGTATTTAACTACAAATACCTCTTTTAATGATATATGGTAATAGGGCGGCATCCCAACGATACCACGTTTATAGGAGCAATAAAATTGTTTGAAAGAAATAAGAAAAGTGTACTACATTATGACATTAGTAGATACATTTGGTGGGATGTACCTACTACGTATAATGCTTAAATAACCTATTTGCTTTAATAAATAATCTGATTGTAATTATTATTATTTAATGGGGATCCTCGAAGGAAGCCATTAAAATTTGATTACGTTTTTTGCTAATTGCAGCTCAGTTATAGGTCGTATATTTGTTTGTTTTTGATTCTCGACAAGAATGGAAGTATATTTACTGATTAATAACAAAAGAAATGATCAACATATTTCTCCAAGTTATATTTGACGGAAAAAGTCACGTTTTCATGATATAGTCGTATCGGGATACCTTCGAAAGGGAGATCCCCATAATACTGTTTATTATTGTTTTGTAATACAGTATACATAAATACCTACATACTTTATTGTTCTAGTTGCTATAATTTATATATAACGTTATATTATAGTGTTAATCATTCACTATATCTATTGATAATATTTTGACATTTCGACATCACAATACTCTCGATATTATCGATAACATTTACGCACAGGAAGCGATAATTTCGTTCCCTCCCTTCTATCTATCGTCAACGCAATATTTTAAGTTTAGTTTGTATAATGGAATCCACAGGCACGGCACTGTGATTACCTAATTCAAAATGCATATGTCACTGTCGTAGACTGTCGATGCATTGTGATCTGTACCATATTGCTTGCAATGTGGCGTGTTAATTTTCGTTAGTTCATAGTCCAACCATGTCAAACCGTTAAATTATGAACTGGCATCATCGACAGAATACAATTTCACAAGATGGATTCTAAATTAACGGTGTTCGCAATCATACTGTGACACATATTTCCAAGGTATAATTATAATAAAATTCACTATACAATAGTGTTGTGAGATTTTTATACGACGTAATGAGGTACCCAAATAATGTAATCTCGCCAAAATGTTCATTCGCCACATGATAATCAGCTGATTTTATTGACATCTTATGCATCAACAAGAAGATTTTTCCATTGAAACGTAGCCGAAAGCGATTAGTACTTCTATAAATAAATGCACTCAGGCAATACTAAATGTTATGCACTGAGATATGTTGTATACTTATACCTGTTCTGCAGCAGACAATCTGTTTACTGTTATTCGTTCAGAATATTAAGCCGTGTCTATGTCAAGACAGTGGGACCTTGGAATTCATGGACAATGCAACACCGATATAAATTCCAAGTAGGCCGTTACCCTGGTTGTGCCCTGGGGTTTGCAATCTACTCTGAAAGCAGCTAATACTAGTTTTCCATAGTAAACTCAATGAATTTAGTTGTGAGGGTACTGCCGACAAAGACTTTGCTCACTTGCTGGTTTGCGGTAAGGCTGCAACAAACCAGTTGCAAGTTATATCGAGCCGAAGTGATAAACACGCAGCCACGCCAAATGCCGGATACCAATAGGTATCTTTCCTTACACCTAATGTTCCACAATACCGATACCATAATGCCAGAGTTGGTTTATTTCCTTGAAAAGCTTTACAGTAAAAAGTCGAGTATATTGGAATAACATTTATCGAATACGTTAATCTTCATTTATGATAGGTACTACATAGATGGATTGATTAGTCACTAACTTCTGCGCCGCGGTTTCACTCGCGTTCCCGAGGATCATATGTTTTCATGACTTCAAAACTATCAAATTAGAGTTTCTACATACTTAGTTATTTTATTATTTTTAGTGCCTTTGAAGGCGAGTGTATTTATTGTTTAAAGTTTTTTATTTATAATATTAGTAGAATAGTAGGGTAGGTATTGAACTATATTTATTATGTAGGGCTTATGTAGGGGTAGCATCTAAGCTAAGTATCGATTTAAATTTACTGAGACAATTGCGTGGATTCTTCTATTGATTTCGATCTGTAAATATGGTGTGTGTGTGTGTGTGTGTGTGTGTGTGTGTACAAGATACTTACAAGTAGCAATTACCTGACTATGTGTTTCTTGAGATAGCCTGCTCGCAAGGTGATTGCTAGTTGATGACTTAGTGATTGTAAGTGATACACAAATCAATATACTTAACATTTCGACGGGTCTATCAAATTATTTGAAAATGGTTTTCAAAGAACTTTAAACAAATTAACTTTGAAAATTTCATTGAAAATTATTTATTCATACATTATTTTATAACAAATAATTTGGTAAAAATTATTTTTAGAAATAAATTGTTGTTTTAATCAGACCACGCTTTATTTATTTACTGCGATCAACGATTTAGCCATGATTTTGTGTTAAACTGCATATTTGTTTATCGTAGTTTTTTTAAATAATTAAATAAAACCTATTCAATCAAATTGTTTACAAAAGTTGTAGGTATGTGAGATGTTGCATCAAGCAACTGCAAATTGAATAAAAATATATGATAGGTCGGTCGGTTTAGTACCTAATCCAATATTTACTAAATGATAGGTCACTGTAGGGTTGTTTATGAAATGTTCGTTAAACAAATGGTAGAGAATATACCTACATGGCAACCAATTGTAAAACAGATTTCGGTAATGTCACTTGGTCTTTGGTGTTAAATTAATCTCGTGCAACTGCCTGTTACGGGACAATTGTACTTATTCAAGTAAGATAAAATCTCAGCTTATATTTACACGAATTCCTTAAATGTCTGAAGCAAATTGTATTTGAATAGCAACAAGGTGGAGTTAGAGGCAGTAGCGAGGCAGGCGGACCCGCACGGCGGCGCCGCGTGCGGAATGCGTCGGGAACCGGTCGTATGCGCATACGTAGCGCACACACAGTTGATCTAGGATAGTGCACTTTTATGTATTGAGATTGCCAGGCGGTCTGGACTTATCTGGTCTTCGACAAAATTCTCGACAGTTTTCTTATCGGTGCGACAATTATCTAATAATTACAGCATTTTAAAATAGTTACTGTGTGACCAGTAAGGGTGCAACCTTTTTAGGGTTCCATAGTCAAACGAGGAACCACTGCCTTGATAAAGCAATTGGTAGTATCTCACAAAAAGTCACTATTAAGTTAATTATCATCGTCTAACTTAAGACGTTCTGCATCAGATGAACTAAATAAATTAGTCGTATCTCAAATATATATATCATGACCAAAACCCCCTATGAATATTTTGCATATCTCAATTTTCCCATAATTTACTAAACAAAGCCATTTGGCAGTAATCTAATATTGCTAAGATAAATAGCAGTGTACAAAAAACTAATAATTTTCAAAGAATTAGTATTAGAAGGCAATTGGCGGTAAGTTATACTTAATTTGTTTGACTTATTTTGTACCACGAGTATTGATCTACTCCTACTTGTATTAGGTCCTATAACGTTGCTTGTGACAGTCCTATACTTAGCTATTGACTGTTCCGGATATAAGCTGAACATATGTAATGCAAATTGTAATAGAATTATGTAGTTTGGAATGCGTCATTCAGTCGGATGTATAAACCGAAATATTTAGTTTTGCTGTCTAATAAAACCGTATAGTAAGCGAAATAAAAACGTTCGAATATAAACAAAATCGCCAATAACATAAATATCTTAGACGATAAATAGACGCGTTAAACTACGATTTAAAATGTATCATTAGCACGTAGGTACCTAATGTTAAATAAGATTTATACACTAAAAGGAAATAGGTAACACAGTACGAGTTTTCATAAACAAAGCAAGTTTTTAACTAAATGATGGACTTTGTGATTAGTCTTGAACTGTTCTAGTCTAGTTTAGTCCTAGTTTTATTTCCATATAGGTACACATAGTACTGGAACCCGCGTCCCATTCACGGGCCAACAGCTAATCATGGATTTCAATAACATTTTATAATAATATAGCCCTATTTTGTTATCATAAATCATACATAACATTACCTAGTCTGATACAAAAAACCGTTATTGGTGTATTTAACAATCAGTGTTCCAATTTAACTCTTGTCGCTCATAAATATAAGTACTCCTTTCTATCGACGACAATAAACTCTTAGCATAATGGAATTTACGAATGGATTCTATTAACAACTGTCAGCAAATTTAACTGATTCAAAATTCAATTGGAAATGCATAAATTGGTTCTGTCTGCATCAAATATGGAGTTCCAGCGTAAAGATTCCAACATCGCCGTTCGGTTCTGAAGCGGATCCGGTTGAGACTATCAATGTGGCACAACACACGTCTGCTCGCGGGCAGGAACTTGCCACGAACTTAACTTATAGAGCACGACCTGGTAATGTATGAGCCGGCACCGATAAACGATGTCCTCCACGATTTATAAGCCCTTTTGAACCCTCTCACGATCCCAAAAACTGCATGGAGTTGGTTACCGTTGATTATAGACAAGGCTTATTTGCGAGCGAAAGATAAAGACGGGATAGCTAGCACATGGCTCGACTTCGCAAATCGCGAAAATACACTGTGTTTAGACAATTTCGTTAATACATCCTTTCGTCTATTAATCCTACGAAAAACATATGTTATAGTTTAGTTCATTATGTTTCAATTGTATTGAACTATTGATTAAAATTGAAGAAAACATTCATAAATTTGGAAAAAATATCCTATCACAGGCAATTTTAACCTAAATGGGAAATTGTCGACAAAACGGCTTATCCGATATAAATCAACCTTACACCAAAAAAAGAAGGTATATTTTTGTCTTGTTCATATACCTAACTTTTAATATCAGTCGAACTGTTTTATCTTGTCATCCATTATTTGATTCCTTCATATAGCTACACATGAAGGAATACTGATTATGCTCATCATATAAAGAACATAGGCCTCAAGAATAACGATTTAGACTATGTAAACCTAATAGGGCATAACAAAACACATGCAGTTCGGCGCAGGGTCAATGACCTTCTAACAAACTTGTTTATCAGTGGGCGGGCGGCGCGTGCGCATCGTACGTGACCTTCAATGACACCAGCGAAAAATAGACCTGAATAGATCCTGATTATTCCCGGTCGATCTAATCATAGATGGATGGAATTCACGAAAAAGACGTCATGTGACGTCAATAACGAACTAGAGATGCCGCGAATAGTTGTTAAGGCGAATAGCGAATATTCGGCACTGCCTACTGCGAATTGTCAATATCCGCCATACTTTACTTTTTCGACATCAAACACGATACTATAATAAGTAATAAATAACATGCCTTCGTTAAATACCTACGATTGATTTTCTTGGCAACTTTTCTAAAGGCCCAGCAGTCAGTCAGTAAACGCCACTGAGGTATATTTCTACATGTATGTACAAGTATATGTCATATTATACACAATCTGCCCCTTCTGAATTTTGAATTAATTTTCTCAGCTTCAATCCTAGGTTTTACCCGCTTTCCTAAAGGATTTTATGTTTTCCCGTATTAAAAATTCCATATGTATTTTATTCAATGGTTTTATTTAATTCCGTCCAGCGCTTGATAAAAATGTGAATATTTATAAACGTCTTTGTAAACAATTCGGCAAAGTCGCGTAAGTGCATTGACTTGACTTTCGTTCCTCTGTAAAATTCTGTTTTCATTTAGTACCTACTTTATACACCTACTCATAGTTATAAATGATTAAGCACAACAGCATAAGCAGTATCTCAACTATGTAGATTGCATCTAGCTGACAACCTAACAACACACTTTTGTTAAACCAAACAAACAATGACTCTAGATTATATTTTAACAAGCATATCTTTGTTGGTTCGCAGTTTTGAATCATTCATGTTTTCCCTAAGCTTGTAATTATTTGTGCGATAATAATTATATATATTATATAAAAAATGTGATATTCATAAATAGTATCAAGAATTTGTTTTAGTAACAAACACAATCGCTGTTATCTTAATAAAGTGGAGGTGCTGTCTCAAATCGGTCATGTGTCAATACACGCGTGTTAGTGTAACGAGATATATATGTAGGTACCTAATTGAGTTACTGACTTTGATAATACATATGCTGGGATGTGACCCACAATTTTATTATGCAACGTTATACAACGCACCGTGACGATGTCCACGACCGTGACATGACAGCGTCACTCGGCTCGACAGGCGATACCTTCACTAAGGAAGCACCTCCATCATTCTCCAAGTCTCCATGAATACAATAAATATAAGGAGTAAGATTATTGTAGTAGAACTTGTTTGTACAATTATGAAAATAAAAGTGAGCGTAAAAGATTTATAAAAAAAAAAATAATTAACGCTAATCTCCGGAGCTACTGGGCTCCGAAAAAATATTTCACTAATAGGAAGTTACATTATCCCGAAGATTATTATAGGCAACTTTTTATCCCGGGAACGCGAGGGAAGCCGCGGGCAACAGCTAGTAATTAATACACACAGCAAGAAGTAACTGCTATCGATAAGCGAGATCAGAGTACCGAAGGCATGATGTAAATTATACAAGAGATAATTTGGACATTAATGGTAATAGCAACTGTTCCCGATTTAGGGCATAGCCCCCTAGACAGACGAGCCATAAAAGGTTGGAGCGACGCCCTCGGGCACTGGTGAGCTTGTAGAAGGTACTACACTATTTGAACATAAATGCAACTATCGCATAATATGAATAAAATTTACATTAATATAATCTAGTATATTCTAGCCTATTAATGTAATAAAGCTATGACAGTATAATATTTTGTGAACTGCTGAAAATAACCTCTACACTAAAATAAAACCACATCGATGCCAACGATTCAATTCAAATGTAATAACGGACAAAGGGTTATATTTCTACGACATAGTAACAAAAAAGCAACTTTCGAAAGTTTGTTACCTGAAAAATATTTTTGATATGAGCTATTATAGTAGCACTATACCTTCTACTTTAATGTCTTTGACCTCGACAAACAGTATAGAGGGTAGGATTATGATATATATTTTTTTTTATTCATATTTTTTTATTTTATTTTATTTATTTATTATAACAACAAGGTGTACTTCAAACTAAGAAACTCTGTATCCCACACTGGGGTGACCTGTGTCGTGGGATACAGTTACAAATACTTAAAATTAATTAAAAAATAATAATTTAAGAATTCTCTTTGATGGGTGAATGTGAGGGTGAGTGTGTGTGTAAATGTGAGTGTAGATGATAGTGGGGAGTAGGTTATAAATCAGAAAGAAATTAATATATATATTTGAATATGAGAGGCGAAGAAGAAAATTTTGTATAATATATACATAACTTTCTTCTAACAGCCTTCAAAACACTAAAAAGTATAAAATAACTACGTAGCAACTCTAATCTAACAGTTTTGAAGTCACCGAAAGTGTAGTTAATGTTCCTTGGAAAATATCATGGTACCGCAGACTGACTGAATAGCTTTAGAATGTATATGAAAAACTTTGTAAAAGCCTATAAAATTTGAAGAGTTCTCTCGATTTGTCCAGGATCCCATTATGAGATCCTGACCTGGTGACCATGGGACCACCTGTTAAGTATACCCTTTCAAACAAAAGAAGATGTAGGAAGTATGTACACTCTGGTAATAAATGTGTTTTTGTAGCATATCTGATTATACAGATCGAAGCTATCGGATCATTTCCCTGTATCCGCACCTCGTTTATGGCCAGCTACATTTACGTTTAACACTTCCCGGAAATCTATCTTAATTAATTATCGCCATAGTTATAACTATGGACGTGTCAATTATTTTCTATTGATTAAATTATAAGATCCCAACATGAAATCAAAATTAGTCGAATTGCTTATGTTGGTCACGAATAATTATCCTGTCAATGACAGTAGTGGTCTGTGGTAGTGGTATAGACTAATTTGACTACTATAATTATATTTTATCCTTTTTCAATAACGTTTGTAAGAAAGAGATGAGATTGGGACATGATTAAAATTAATTTAGTTTGTCAAGAACAGAATCAACACCAATATTATTTGCTTTCTTCAATAATACTACGGCTGGTTATCGTAACTGAAAATAACAACCCGTAATCTGATCGGGTGGTGTGCGACCGGCGCGGCGGGTCAGACAGGGGTCAGACCGAGTATTTGATAGCTAAAACTCACTAACGACTTGAGAGAATGCGATGAAGTATCATAAATACTATTATCAACTAAATAATCTGACCGTGTACCAAATATAACAGTCCGTAAGCCCTTGAATAGCCTGCATATCTGTAATAGTAGATTATGCACCAAGGGGATAAAGCAGTGTCTTATGTCACGGGTGGTATATTGGATCCTAATCGAACGACGGATCATAGAATTAGCACATTAGCATTAGCAATTAGCAAATAATAATGTAGAGTCCTGAGTGAAACAAGGGATTCAAGCCTCCAAGACGATGATAGCTTTATCCTCGAGATGCATATTCTACTGTGAGACAATAAAATACGGAACTATCAAAATAACACCAAACACCGTATTTTGTTTCATATCATTTACAATCGCACTTTGTGTTCTGCAGTGACTTTAGGTTAGGTTTTCATGAAATATAACTTGACGTTCTTGAGTAGGTGGTATGAAAATGCTCTAACGATACTGAAATCACTGAAATGCACTGCATCTGGCATAATAATAACAACAAGAAGAGGACCGCGAGTCAGCTCCCTACAAAACGAAGTAAAACAAATTTTGTGAACACCAGTAAATCTCGGTAAAAACGATCCGATAACTCATATCCAGGCCTGTGAAACGTGTGGTGGAACGTCTGATATATTAAGTCTCAAAACTACAAGGGTTCATAGCCTTGCATATCTTGATGCTGTTTTTCTAGGATAAATCTAAAATCTTTGTGGAGTTACGGAAAGTTTATCTATCATGATAAAGATAAACTATAATAGATAATGATAGAGACGAACAAATAATTAGCAACTGGAAACACTTATGAAGCATTACAACTTCGTTTATAATTATGCTGGTTAATTGCTCCTCACCCTAACCTCAGCTTTAGCGAACGTTTACCCTCACGCTTCATTACATTTAAATGTTACGTTACCGGACGAAGACCGTTCGTTCTATATCGAGATTGGTGAAACAGTCTATCTATACGATCCACAGTGAACATATCTCAAACTTGCATCTGTTAACATAAATACTTTTTACCTCTTAATTAAAAAGGAAATAATAAAATAAATATATCATAAAAGCTGTCAATAAAGTACTAAACAAGATAAATAGTAATTTATCAGGGATGTGTTTATATTTGACCTCTCGCTTTGAAGTTAATTAATATTATTTTCTCTTTACAACCGCACATAAAAAGATAATAAAATGATGCGACATGTTTAAATATACATATTATAATGTTTTCATTAAGTTCTTAATTAACATAATAATATAGTTTATCTATATGTATATAATAAAAATATTAATGTATTATAGTGGTAAACGCAAAATATTATGAAAATGAATGATTGGGTATTAATCATAATTGATGTTTCCTGGGTGATTACAAAGAAATAAAAACAAAAACAATCCATTTGTAAAATATTTTCAAGATAACTTTTTATTTTTATGAAGACAACTTATTGACAATTTCTTTCCTCACATTTTCCTCGAATTGTTTTACACTTTCTAAGGAAATAATTAGATTTCCCATTTCATGCTAAAGGCTACCTACCGAACGATTGGTTGCACGGGTTGCACCGTCGAGGTTGTCTCACTTTCGTATTTTTAATACTACTAGCGACCCATCCCTTTCTTTGCTTGGGCAATGTACCTTTTACATAAACTTAACCTTCCGGAAAAAAATCTTTAAATGATGGTAAGTACGGCAACAAGCGTCTTTGTTTAGACTAATAAAAGAAGATAAATTAGGATTTACAAAATACGAGTTTGTAATCACATTTGAAGGGATGAATTATATTATGTAATAAAAATACTACGTATATTAATAATGTACGTTGACATTAAATTTTAAAAGCTAAATTTGAATATTATCTATGTACTTAAATGTATATGTATTTACAAATATATAAGTTATCAGCAGGGCAATTGTCTACGCATCTCGACATCGTCATCGGTTTCAATGAAAACGTTCATCGGCTTAAAATGAAGCTTTTCGTATTGTCTAACTTCATTACAATTAGTCAATTAGTTTTGGTCGTTTGACATTAGCCATCGGAATCAAAAATTATAGACAATACCAAAACTTTAAGACGATTACGAGGGACCTCGTAATCGGAATTCCGATTACGAGCGTAGACAATTGCCCTGCTGGTTTCCATAGTACAAGCTCTGCTTAGTTTAGGATCGAATAGCCGTTGAATAATGTCCCAGGATATTATTATTTTAATATTATAGGAATTACAACAACTATGCTGTATAGATACAAGAAAATACGATAGTACAGTCGACCTCATTATTACTGCATCATAATACGGCGTTCTACAGTATCTTCACACACAACACATTAAGATCGTATGACAATGAACACAATGGCCGAGAGAGAGCCTAATAATAATTTATGTAAATAGTAGAGACAGAGTGTTATCTTATATGTACTTAGCTATAGGCATAAAAAGTAATTCATTAAAACTCCTAGAACTTTCTGTGGGAAAATAAATCATATACTTACAGGGTTATAAAATTCGCTTGTAGTAGGTACGTACTTAATGAGGTGGAATTATTCATCAATATGAAATAAAGTTTAACAACATTTTGAAATGAAATTAAATAAAATTTATTTATTTGTGGACTATAGATATAAAAAGATCTTAAACAGGTTGAAGGTTCCTCTATGTCTAGCCTATTGGGCACAGAACAAAAAAAAAATTTGTCTTTTAGTTTAATTTATTATCTTAAATAGTGTACCTTACATAACAAATGGGAAAGTCTGTGCTACATTTACGAAAATTTGGGATAGTTTGGACCCTAGATGACGATTTGTTTTGTCCCGGTAATGCGGATAGATCTGCGGGGGACAGCTAGTCTCTATCCATTAAGCTTTTTCAGCTGGTTTCAGATGCAACATTTATTCTGTTTTCGATTTATTTACAAAATAGTAATCCTAAAACTTGATATACTTAATCACAAACTAATCTGTAGTTTGAGTGCTTCAAACATATATAGATACAGATAGCTACAAGGTAATATAGATAATAATAAGTACTTGTCCTCTATTATGCCCATGATACAATTGATAACTTACGAAGTATGCTTATTTTATAATTAAAAATTTTGGCAAAAAATAAACATGCAGGTTCGTAGCATTTGCTCGCGTTTAAGTCTTTTCAAGGACTATTTACATAGATTTGTCAATAGAAAAAGGAATTCTCACCCGTAAATCCATTTCATGTCAAACAGTCACAAATACACATTCGTCATCACAGTATCTTTATTGTTCGATGTAAATAATTAAAACACAGTGTTTATCAGTAAGTATGTGAAAGTGCACGACCGATAGCTCGTGGTGCGCGAGAGTGCGTGTCGCGCGACAGGATGCAGCCCGACTGTGTCCTGCTCGCTCGCCTGCACAGGACTCTATGACTCTACCGAAGAAAATCAACCTCCCTCCTCCCTCTCACACCCCCTCACCCTAGCCCGAGAGTCAATAATATCAATGTATGTAACTCAATCATAAAAAAATAACTATATATACAAATGATAATGATTGAATAGAGAGCAGCGCTATCCTAATTCGGTTGTGTACAAGTATGAGTGAGTTTTAATTTAATATGGCGCGAGCCCGCATTCTCGCCACTTATCACCGAGAGGTTAACGATTTTCGCATGGAAAAGTACCAGTGTGATTACGCCTGCCTGTGGCAAATAAAACAATGTCACATTTATCTATAAATAGTAGGTCGCACGATGCAGGGCGGATGCGCGGGCGCGGGCGGGCGGTTCCAAACAGCGCATGCGCGAAAATTTGGCACACGCTTTTTACAAGCAGCTAAAATTGACTGACACGAATTTATTGATGGCTACTATAAAATGCACGTATGCAGGCTCGGATGCGTCATGACGTCAGAGAGCTTTCAACCCAAAATATAAAAGCATTTCGTTGCAATCTGATATCTTAATGGAACTCACATCCCATACAAATATCCTGAGTTTCAATTTAGAAGTACCTAAGACAAAAATCAAGACAGTGTCAAAATTCAAGCTAACTTTAATAGAAGTAAAAAAAGACGAGGATTATTTTCGTATTATAAGTGGACAAAAAGTACTACAGGTACTTACACGTGTATACACACACAACCACATAAGTAAGTAATAGTATTTTGAGTTGTATTGATCGTGTTCGTTATAAACTCCCACGTTGTATTAAGAGACGGTGCGGAGGTGTCACAGGAAAAGATCACCCGACCGACACATCCCACTGCTCTGCCAAATCTGACAACATTTTCTATCATACACAATAAGTGTTTATTGCACGATTTATACGTTATTACAATATTGAACCTCATACAGAAAACAACATCTATCATATATATAGGTAATTACATGTCCTGATTGATTGATTCATCAACGCA
This sequence comes from Tethea ocularis, assembly GCA_963555595.1. Taxonomy (NCBI): domain Eukaryota; kingdom Metazoa; phylum Arthropoda; class Insecta; order Lepidoptera; family Drepanidae; genus Tethea; species Tethea ocularis. The sequence goes on along the minus strand of OY741963.1, from coordinate 4,640,406 downwards.
AAGCCTATACAATACAAACTTGAAAGAAAGGGTTTTCCGAAAATCCCCTCCTAAGGGGGTAAAACAGGGGATCGCAGTAGGGTTTGACTATTTACATAATTACTGTAATAAATAAAGGCCAGGATATGTTACTCCGTACTATTTTCTACGTGGAACTAAATTAGTGTTACAACAAAGTAAAGTGCAGACTAAACGAAGTAGAACGTGACACAGTGGTCACAGTGGTCGGTAACACAATATTAATATTTCACCGACACCATGTCCCAAGGCTTGACTTGAATATATGTTGATTATAATGATTTATTTAATTTAATGCTATATCCATAACTAGCAAGCAAGCTAGCTATTGCTATAATTGCTAGAATTTTATAACTAGTTTGATTCTTTGTGTGTGTAAAAATCCATAAACGATCGCGCAATGACATAGGTACTTACTTGGTACATTTTTAGGGTTCCGTACCTCTAAAGGAAAAAACGGAACCCTTATAGCAAAGAATAAATAATATACTACGTACTACTTATAGGATCACTCGTGTGTCTGTATGTATGTCTGTCCGTCTGTCACATCGAATTTGCTCTGGACCGATTGAGTTGAAATTTGGTACACATATGTAAGTCGGTGCCCCAACATGGTGTGGGGACGTTACGAGCGTGTAACGTAAATAAATGAATTTTAAACAAGGGGCTACTTTTGGGGGTATATTAGAAAATAAAAATAAAAGTTTTGCAAACTATATCTTGTGACATATCAAAAGAAGAGTTCGTCCTAAGAATTTCATATAGTTTCCCAGTCTTGAAGTTATTTAAAAAAAAATACCATCCCCCCATACCACTACCAGTTTCTTTTCAATATTGATAGCCTTAAATACCTTCAGCAAAAACAGGCTATTCTGATCGTAAATAAAACATTATAGTACACATAATTTACATAACTACTTTAAAATTGAAAACAAGTAATAGCATACAAAAAGATCTAAATTCCTTGATGACAAATTTGCAATATAAATATGTACCATTCTCATGAGCTCTAATGGCACAGACTGTTTAATTTGCTCATTACTAGTCTCTATGGTCAACTAATGACATGTTTTCCCCTATTGGATAGATCTAAGTACTTATTTGGACTTCTCAGACACTATGCTAAGATGTAAATCCCGAGAAAACACTGGGTGTTGCTATGTGTACAGCGATTGCAAATAATGGACAATGAGTAAATAGGTATATGTGTGACTTGCAATAGAGGTGACACGAGCACGTAGGTATTATAAGAATATTACCTATGTATGGTTTGAATACTTACTACATACCTAGTATCATTAATTTATTAATTTAAGGGGATGCTCTCCGCGAATGACTCCCTCTCTTACTAGACTGATGTGTGACTAGCCTTTTTTAAAGTTTGAAAACGATTCCCTGACTATTAGATCTCAAAATGTATGTTAATATTTTCAAGATATTTAGATGGCCCAATTATGAGAAAAAACATTCTTAGTTTTAAAAAGGGGCGTATTCACGATTTTCTAATGAAAACTTCCAATTATTAAAAAACTATTTCTCGTCACATATTCTCTAAAAGAGAAAAACTTAATTTATAATCATGATTTCTCGGATATCGTCGCCTTCTAAACAAAAACCGATCGGTTAAAAAACGTAAGTTTCGCAACAACGTCATTTGCTGACATCGGCTAGTTTGGTTTGCTAATAAACGGATAAGATTTTGCACATTTTTAGATCATTAAACTGATTAAAACTATGTAAACAACTTAAATGTAATAATAATGCTAGTAATAGAAGCCATAAGTAATGAAACATGACTGATTGTTTTGTATTGAGAATGATTGCCGGCCGAGAGTCGCGAACCTGAGAAGTGCGGTCAACCGCACTGCCTCCAGTCCGCACACAAAACTCGATACGATGTGACTTCGTATTGTCAAGCTGTAGGCAACCCATCTAGTTATTACCGTACTAATAAGATTTAAAATATGATTATTGTTAGGTAATATATTTACGTTACTGTACGTTTAGTTATTAGGTATTGATAACTATCGGTTCCCTTAGTTTCACTTGCGTTTCTGGGATAAAAGTTGCTTATAACACTGGGGGATGATGTAGCTTCCTATTAGGCGCAATTGCACCAAAACGTCTTATAGCACTAACTTACGGGCTAAATATGGCTATGTGACCGAATTTGTATAGAAAATCTGTCAAATTTACATATTTAACATTGGGCTTTAGTGAAAGAATGTTTAAAACTCAGAACTTAAAAACATTACCTATTTATAATAATTATTATAAATAATTAAGTAATTATGTGCTTACATATAGGTAAATAAGTGATAACAGATAAATAATGCTAATAAGGTGAATGTCTGATAATATAAAAGTTTGGATTGACCCACGGTTATCTTCAATTAATTATTACAGGCTAGTTTTTTGGCATGTATTTGCCTGCGTGCAACCATATCTTGTAACTTGTGTAGAAGTACCAACAATCCAATAGTTTTCTATAGAAATATTACATACAAATGGTTATGTTGTCATGTACTTTTAGTAGGTACCTGATCATGTAAATTGGTGACAAATCAAAACAGTTTGCCTAAATTTAATGTAGAATGTGTGTAGGTACTTGAAATTGATAATGATTGTAGGTATGTGTGTGGGTACATACTTATGCGTCCACTAGTGTCGGTGGCGGTGTCGTTTTCGTTATTGGGCCATTCAATAAAGAAGCGCTCATTAATGGCTGTGTAAACATTTTGTCATGAATTTACCTACTCACGTAACAATGCTCAGTTCAAACTTAATTGAAACGAATACCTTAGTTACGTAAAAGTTTGTTAAGATGTCGGAAACAACTGAACGGATTTTGATGAAATGTGACACTATTAGATATTATAGGCTAGGTCTAAGTACTTACTTATTACCCCGGGAACGCGGATGAAACCGTTGGGTTAATTATTTAGCTATTAATACAATATGTTTTACAAGAAGAATACATACTTAGTCCCGTTTAGAATTTCTGTCAATAATAAATTCGACAAAGTGTAGCAACACGATTGCTTCGATGCAACTAAATTATCTCAAGTGGTCACAATGTTAGTTCCATTTATTTTACCCGTCCATTGTCGTATCATGACCTCAGACAATATAAACAAATATTACACTACATAGATACCTACCTACCTACTTAACGATTGTAGTAAGCGAGTAAGTAGTAAGATATAGATAACATTAAAAAGTATGTATTTATATTTTGATAGGTAAGTACCTATTACTAGCTGATCCCCGTGGTTTCAGTCGCGTTCCCGGCATAAAATGTAGCCTCTAACCTTCGGGGATAATGTATATAGCTTCCCGTAAGAGAAAGAATTTTCCGAATCCGAAGATTAGCTTTCAAATAAACTCTTCAGCTTATTAGTATAGATATCACTTGGACTTTGTCCGTCATTTTAAGTAATTTTTTTCACGACTTCCATTTTGTATGCGGTTAATTTAAGACTTAAAATGCGCTTGTTTTGAGATGAATCACTGGTAAAAATTAGGAATCTATAATCAGTTTCGTTTCCATACGCTAGTAAAATAGTCATCTATGTTTCCATCTCTATCGCCAAATGTAGGTACCTATATACCAAGTACTTTTCAAATTAAATTCACGACATCCACAACATAATATTATGTATCTTAATAATAATTTATACGTTATGTATATTGTAATAGGAAGAAATAAATGAGGACAGATTACGACGCTACAATATTTTAAAAGGAATATTCCATTATGAATTTATCGTTCGACTATCCCACCCAAGTAAACATCGTGCATACGATTTCATAACAATTATTTTCTCTTTAATTACTAGTTAATGCACTAGTTAATGCATAGGTACTGTAAGTAGGTAGGTACCTAGGACTATGTGGTGCTGTTACATAAGAAAGGAGGTTCCTTTTATTAACATGCTAAGAGAATCTTACTCACGGATGGATGTACCTGTATTACTCACATGGGGGGTCCAACAATCACAAAGGTAAACTACCACTTCCGATTAAATCAAATTACTAAACATTGATTACAATTTGTACCTAAATGTAAGGTTCTCTAGAAGCAATCGCTTCTTGGCGATAATTAACTAGTATTTACTATTTCTGTAATTTTTGAAATATAGGTATATCTAAAATTTTCTAGATGATGGCGTATCAAACCAAGAACCTGTCAAGTGTTAAATCATATCGCACCCAAGACAGGTTTCATGCACAAGTGGGTGACTTCTAGTAGAACACGAGACTGTAAGTGTTGAAGTACAGATTAAAGACTGCTTCTATTGTATGCCACAAACGGACAGATCAGGCGACATTTTTGGCAGGGCACGCTGACTCTTAGTGCCAAGGTACGACTTCCTAATTTCCCAAACAGTAGTGTTCAACTGTCAAGTGTTCCAATTTGCAATTATATAAAGGATTATGAATGTTATTGTTACCTAGACAAGTACCCTACTATGACAAAAATATTATTTAGCTATTATTTTTATTTATTTATTAACTATTTACATTTTTAAAAAACAATTTAATACTAACCTAACTACTAAACAAACTAACTACTTATAAATATAACTAAAAAATTAAATAAATAAATTATAAATAAAAAACTTCCCCTAACTCCTCCCCTGGTGGCAGAGAACCTAGAATACTGGCGGCATTGCCTCGCTGTATTGCGAGGCTTATTCTTTGGCCTAAGTAGCCGCCAGCTCAGGGATCCCGCGTAGCTTCCAGCAACCGCTTAGAGATTTCTCTAAAAAGGTGGTGAGCTCGATGACCCCAGGGTCCTAAGGTTTTAACCCCAAACGGCTCAAATATATACGTACTCGATATTCCGCTATATTTGTGCCGTTTGAGGTTCTCTGCACTGTTAGCTGCTGCGCCAGCTTCGGTCGATGTACCATGGAGATGCGATGGAGCAAGAGTGTCCACACACGTGGCAACCCACACTAATGCCCTACCCATCCTCCATGGTAAGAGCGTCAAACCATCTGGTCTCTTACCATCATCACGAGCCAATCCATTGGGCTCCAGAATTGCGGGCACGCCAGCGGTGGCAAGAGCCCGACATATGATATCATTGATGTTTTGATGTCGCGGTATTCGGCCCGCACTCCTAGAGCAGGAGAGCCCATGATGTCCAAAACTATTGACGGCAGCTCCGCAGCGACAAGGGTGAGGGTTGATGTTAGGGGCACCAAGACGCAGACATGTACCCTACTTGTATTGATAACCAGTGTGAAAAATGATGATCCTGTACCAATCTATATAAGTGAATTCACAAGACTAGAAATTGGAGCCCGACGACTAGCCTGAAGAATTCCTAAACTAAAGTGGCAGTGGGCGGGGCACATAGCTCATAGAACCGACGGCCTACGGGCAGAAAGGTTTTCAAGAGGCGTCCAAAAACCGCGAGAAACCGCTGGATGCGGGTAGCGCAGGACCATCGTGGAGATCCTAGGCCTTTGTACATCAATGGACGACTTTTAGCTGACATAATGAGGTCGGGATGAAAAAAGAGAAGATGGCAGCATTAGATAATCACGTAGGAATTAACGGTAATGTAACGTTTTATTAGGTAGGTACCTATAATTTTTTCAGCAAATTTACTAAAATAATTGCGCCATTAATCCGAATGTAGCTCGATGATCGCACGTAAATGCAAAAATGTCTTCATTGGAACCGATCCAAAAACAATGTACGCAGGATTTCACATCGCCTGCTCAAAGCCTTTGTGCTCAAAAATACCAAAACGAAATCTGAGGAAAAAACCAATGATACACCACAAGGATAACATAACAAATTATTACAATAAATCAGAAATGGTTTAATATATTTTATAGTTCATTCAAACTGAGCACATAATTTCTCTGCTGTCGTTGTCTGACAGCAACCTGATTGAATTCAGCTTTGTGTAATGGTAAAAGGCATAAAATTAAACCATCCAACGCATTCATTGGAAACGGCGTTACAGTCTCAGTACCCCAAGTAAAGAATTACAAAACGTTTACTATCGCATTTGCGTTTGCTTATGGGAGAAATTAGTTCCATGAGTATGCCGCGAGAGGCACTGTACCAAGTTTTATAACATGAATACTCCATAAATCTGTAGGTACATATCACAAAATTGTCATATAGGTACCTAATGAGCTAGTCTAACAACTTATCTTAAGTTAGCTTGATATTAAGCCCAGTGACAGATCGTCTCGCGACGCACAGTAGATGACAGACGTGGATGGAGGCTATAAGATGTAGGTAATCTGGTCCCGTTGACAACCTTTAGGTATTCCTTCTCCTGTCGTTCAGACCATCTACATCACATCGATTCCCGCTAAGCCGCTTCTTTACTATATGCGATGGGTTGATTTGTCTTAATGTACAACTGTCTTCTTAAATCAACGAAGTACCTATATATCACAAAATGGTCGGCAACATCATCATGTGATCAATTCAAAGATCTGGCCACGACATATGCATCCAATCGGCTGTGGTTGAAACTAAACTATGTCCCTCTCATCTTACATCGATAGTACCGGATTGTTTATAATTTATTTATAAAGGTAAACGGGCATTTTTTTCAGACCTGTGTCCCGCCAGCGACCACTAACAAAACTAGTCGGAGTATGAATCCAATAAGATAAGTTGCATTCCTCAAAAGTAAGGGAATATTTTTTAGCGAAACATTGAAACTATTACAGTTAGTAGTAATCATTGAAAATCAATAATTGATCAATATACGTTTTGCTTTGAAGCACATAATTTTTTTTCCCGATACAGATATTAAAATTAATACATTCCGTGAAATGTTAACCTTAAATCTTTTTATTTTATTTTCTTTATTAGACACACCAACAGTATACACATTAAAACACAAATAAAAAACTACAAAGTTGGTACAAAATCTGATGTGTACAGCATCTTCAAAGTTTTTTCAATAATTAACGCGAACTTCGAGCTTACCAGGTCGAAAATTCCCTTTGCTAGAAGTCTTTTGTTCGTCGTTTGTCTCACTATTAATGAGTGGAGGCAACAAATAAAATAATAAACAGTTATTGAATGTCTAGCTTTGAAATTATAATTTAGTAAATGAGGTGCAATACTATGATAACACATAAAACGATAAAATATCCTGTAGGTATAGTCGTAAAATGTCTGCACAGTCAGATGATTTGATAAATCCAGACGGTTCCATGAAAACTAATGCAGTTCATTGAACTCCTGTGAAAATGTTAACTTTACGATCGACTAGAATAGCTGCATAGATAAAAATCTTAGGTTTTTAGGTAGGTTCAGATAAAGTTATTAAATTAATGTCTGGAACTGAACATGCTTTTTGCCTTTCCAGTGATAAATAAAGAAATAAATGTTCTGGGACATTCTTCACACACGGTTATCCTCTGATCCCAAACTAAGCAGAGCTTGTATGTACTATGGAAACCAGATTAACTGATATACCTACTACATAATACTACCTTTTTTTGTAAATACATACATAAATAGATAAATACATCCAGACACCGGACAAATAGACATGTTCATGCACATATATGTTTATCTGTCTGTATACCTGATAGTTACCTATGTACCAGAATTACAGACAGATTTCCCATAAGTTCCCATAATTATAATATCGTATCAAAGTCACTGCTGGTGGTGAGCAAGCAAGAACTGCTCCTGTCCTGCTACTCAGACTTAGCATGATTCGATCGTTATAACTGCATGCATCTAATATGCTACTAATATTATAAATGCGAAAGTTCATGAGTATGGATGTTTGTTACTCTTTCACGCAAAAACTACTGAATTTGGATGAAATTTGGAACAGATAGTTTATAACCTAGATTAATACATAGGATACTTTTTACCCCGCGATTAAGATCATTAAGATCCCTCGGGAACGCGGGTGAAACCGCGGGGCGGAATCTAGTGTAGCTATAAGTACATTCAATAATTCTATAATTGCCAATTGTAAGGCGGGGGCACCCACACGTAGTCTAATATCTCCAAACGAAACCCAGGCCCTGCCCCTATTGTTATTTATGATCGAGGACAGTTTGACTTCTCTTCCTCAACACTTATTTACAAAATCGTGACTGTTAGAAATTAATGACGGTACTGTCGCTGCCAATCAGTCCCAGAGACATTGGCTGGCCTACATGACTGTACCTTAATAGCTACTTTTGCATGATGACTGTACAAACTAATCACATTCTAGCTATAATAATACATAGACTAGGTTACCCTATTCTGAATGAACGATCCAAAAATTGGAGGAGTCTTATGATACTTAGATATCACCATTGATTATTTTTTTTATTCATCACATTATAGAATGCGATTATAAATTTACATCCACAGTTGGAGATCCTCAATTTGTGATTGTCGTGCAATCCGACTTATCTTTACCGAGCCCGGATAAAAGAGGTATTAACCTCAGAATATTACCCTCTTTGTGCTTTTAGCCCGTAAAAACATACCTACTAATATCGATACTCTCGAATCAAGTCCAGAAGATGTTTTTAAAGACCTAGAGCACCTATCGATGTTTTGTTTGCTATCATCAAGTAAGTATTAGAATTTGTAGTAATAAGGTTTCTTAGGACCATATCAGTACGGGCTCTTAATAGCAGGACCATTAGCTAAAAAAGGCAGGTAGGACTTAATTCTGGAAGAGATGCGCACCGTGGTCTGGAAATTACAAAAAGTGATAACTGACTCTTGTTGGTTGAATGAGGATATTTTTTTTAATGATAATTCATTGACTAAGCTAATTTTTAACTCAATTTTCCTGGTCATACGGTTTATGGTTTATATCATACCTTTCATACACGACCATTGCTAACCAACATTTAAGTTCTTTTTTGCACCAGTTATTATCATTACCTTATTATTATGGTACCTACCTAGGATTCATTATATTATCTAGAATGAATTTATTATTATCTAGCAAATCTTGTCACATTTTTATAAATTATAAAATCTTATTTTATGAAATGATATGCCTAAGCTCTTAGACCCGATTTACAAAAACTACATAGGTACGACATACCTACATCTCTATTTAACAACTAGGTAAATATATGTATAGGTATACCTACCTATAATAATTCCCTACGTAAATTGTTTCTACCTACTAGGTACCTACAAGAAAATGAGGTTACCAATTAATCTTCATGAGAATATCCTTTAACTATAATATAAAGCCCTATAGATCCTACCAATCAAGCAGTCGTTTTACGCACATTGACCTTATGAAAGGGGTCAAGGTCACAAAGCCGGTCGAACCCAATTCATTCATAAATCCGTAGTATTTACAAAATACCTAATTTTATTCGAGTCCGTCTTTATGAAATAGGTAAGTTGAGTTCACATAGCATTTGCAGTGGTTATTGCGAATACCTACCTAATGGTTGTAAATAAATTCGCATTTTAGTACATAGTAGGATAACTGCGCGCTTTAACAATAAATACAAACCTGTTTTCACGCAGGTATCTTCAAAATTTCACTAGTTTCAATACAGAGTTCACATCACCACAACACTTCACGTTTCGTCGTTGTTGTTTGCGTCGGACTATCGCTATGATAACGTGAACGAAAGCGAAAGTGATACAGTTTATTGTTTCCTCGTATATCAACATGCGTGGTGTGGTGGCGCGGCGCGGCGAGAGCCGTCGACTGGCGGTACAGTACAGTAAGGACACGAGAAGGTCGTCCGTAGCGCTGCGCATGCGTCGTGATGCCCATAACGCCGCCAAACGGTGTCATATCAACCCTCTGACCTCTGCCAAACTCTCGGCAACGAATGCACCCGCTGATAAAAGAAAACTCAACTCAAATGGACGGACCTCACATAGCTTACTTTTGACATGGCGAAAATCTTTAAATAAATTAGGTATAAAACCTAGGTATTTATAGCGTACGATAGTTCAAACAAAAAATAAATGGGTACTTACTAAAATATTTTATTACATTTGGAATAAAATTCTTTCTACATAGGTCCATAATTATATGTATCTACCAACATAACTATAGGTGATGATAATGGTGCTACTTAGCTTACTTTACCTACTTAATTTAAAAAAATACTAGAGATTCGGAAAGCATAATTAGGCAAACATTAGTAGGAGGAATATTTATAAAAGCACCAGGGGGTCTGCTGCAAAAAAACTGCACAGAGGTATGGTGGTGCTCTTCTTCAAAAAGGGGGATAAAACCCTATTCAGCAATTATAGACTCCTGAGCCATGTTTACAAGTTGTTCTCGAGATTCATTACGCACCGTCTCGAACGCAGGTTTGACTACTTCCGGCCTCCCGAAGAAGACGGTTTCCGAAAAGGCTTTAGCACAATTAGAACACATACACACGCTGCGGCAACTTATACAGAAGACTGAGGAGTATAACCAGCTAGTAGTGCTCAGCGTTTGTGGACTATGAGAAAGCCTTTGATTCGATTGAATCCTGGGCCATGCTGAGGTCTCTTCAAAAGTGCAAAATCAACTATCGGTATATCGAGGTGTCCTAAGTCGAAAGTCTTCGACCAGTGTGAGTTGCCAGTGATGACTTACGGAGCAGAGACGTGATCGATTACGATGGGCGTCATAAGAAGGCTCAAGGTCACCCAAAGAGCAATGGAGGGCTATACTCGGAGTTTCCCGAATCAGAAATGGTGAGATGAGAACCGACATGCTGAGGCAGAAGGATGGTCCGAGTAGCGACCATGAACCCGAAAGACGCAGCGTGGGCAGGCCCCCAACAAGGTGAACCGACGATCTTGTGAGGGTCGCGGGAAACCGCTGGATGCGGGTAGCGCAAGACTGGCCATCGTCTTTGGGGGAGGCCTTTGTCCAACAGTGGACATCTTTCGGCTCACATGATGGTGGTGGTGAATGTACCTAACTATCTAGTCTTATTTAAATATTCACTGTTATGTACTTAAAACCTATAAAACATGACTAGTAAAGAATGTGCCAATTGGGAATTGGACTTGCATACCTATCTTTAACATTTCAAAAGTTATTTAGTTAAAAATATAACAATGGTTTGTATAAGCCTAATATCACAAAACCTGACCAATTAAAGCATGACTTACTTCTCGAGACACTCAACATAAATAAAGTATTTGAGATAATTACATTGATTATGATGAAAAATAATTTAAGTACAAAATCACCAACATTTCTGGATTATGTTAAGTGGACTAGTAAATTGTACAGTCTCTTTCTTATATCATTAGTTGCTGATGCTCGAGGCACATCTGTCTCACTGGCTGGATTGGCACATGTTTCTAACAACTCAATGAGGATTCTTGGAGTATGAGGTCCCAGGAGAAGGCCAGGGACCATCACCCTACCAGACATCAACCAACCAAGAAATATTCTTTCACACACCATTTGTAAATTATTATTGACAACACCATGCTCACATTTAGATGTCAATAGATTGCAAAAAGATCTGCAGTCCAAAAAATCACAGTCACTATGCTGTTTACAATTTGAACCATCTCCAGTTATTCTATTGGTTATTGTCAGAGGATGCACAGTGTTTAAATCAAGATACATAACTTTCTTATGATCATGTGTTATACCAAAATTTATCATTTTCATATCACAAATATGTAGTGGCTCTGGAAGTACACTCTCTAACTCCATCAAATAATCTAAAATCATAACAGATATTTTAATCCGTTTTTGCCATTCGTCTTGACTATCATACAGTGTCATGAGATGCCAAAAGCCAGATACAGAATCCAATTTTTGTACTGCATATAATGACCCACATGTGCCCATTAATTTAGGAAATATATCAAACTTGCTATATAAATTTAAAGCCAGGTATTCATTATCTCCTAATAGGGTCCAAATATTATCCATTTCAGTGTGTCTAAGCCGTCCACCTCGACCATGTAGAATGTATGACATTCTTTGGGCATCAATATCATTAAGGGTTATATTGAACTTCCTCTTCACAATAGTTTTAATCATATTTGAAAACTCCTTTTCAGATGGATAGATCTTAAGGTTGTCATCACTTAAAGTATATATGTTATTATCTGCTGTAGTTCTTTTAACCAGTTTGAAAACAACGCTTGTATTCATCCATGTTCCTGAGAAGGCAGCTTTTTTTTCCAAGTACAAGTTATCACAAGACAAAGGAACTTCCCGAGGTTGGCAAAATTCAAGGCACAGGTTCCCAAGAAACTGACCATCAGCATATCTTGAACACTGAAACATTAAATAAAAATAAAATTGAGTTTTCCAATAATAAATATTGGTGTTGGTCTATCTATGTACACTAGTATGGTGTTTGACCATAATCTCACCATGGATATAATGGTAATGAAGCTTTACGATGTAAGTGAACAAGGCCTAGAAGGATGCGAGTATTCCAACAAAAAATATTTATTTCTTTTTGCATTCTATCTTTATTTATATCTAAGTATGTAGGTATGGTCGGCCAAGAATGTGGTGTAACACCCTAAGGTTGAATGTCGCTTGCTGATTCATAGGTGATAATGATTAGTTTCGCTTGCAGATCAATTTGACAACTTCTATTGTCATCTTTATCTGATTATTGATAATGATAATTACTGTTTGTAAGAACAGCTGTCATAGCTGTTCTTAGTTTGAACTTTCAGTGATATCTTTTTAGTTTGAACTGTGTTGTAATTTTCGATGACTAGGAAACTAAATCAAAACTGGCACACCACTTTCTTGGCCGACCATAGCTAGCTATCTGACTTGAATCTTGGAAGGCTTTTCATTTCAATAGCTAAAGGTGGCTGGCATCCCCTACCCGTAACCATAGATAAACATATTATGGATCATGAGTTTTTGTATACTTACAACAGATATTGCATGTAAGCGGGAGTGTGTATTAGTGCATACCAATCCCGACCTCAGAAGAATATAGATGAAGCTACAAGAAAAAAGAAATGCCAGTACTCTTCGCCAAAAGGACTTAAATATTTGCGCCACAGTCCACATACAAAAGTGGTGCAAGCTGCCTAAATATTTCATCCAGAGAATCATTTGACACAGTGACTTCGAAATGAAATGACGCATAAAACGCACCTCAACTAAGCCAGTTTTCTTTCTTTCTTTTTAGTTTTCTTTCTTGGACACGGGAAATTCACCAATTTATGCCGATTGTTTTGATTGACTGCCAGGGTCAAGTATTATTTTCTCTTTGTGAAATTGTGACCATATATGAATATTAAACGGTGACTGCAAATAAAATAATCAAAGGGTAGTTAAGTTAGTATGGCCCATTAATCATTATGGGGGAGAAAATACTAGGTAGGTAGGTACCTACTAGTGATGGAATAATTCGCAGTCGCATTCATTTTTAGCGCTACGCTACTGCGTCAGTAGCATTTAACAAATTAAAAGTAGTTGCTATATTCTACGAAATGCGAAACAAATTCAGTAAATAAAATGTTGAACGTGAAAATGTCTCAACGAACTAATCCTATATGGGATTATTTTTCGAACGTTGCTGAAGGAAATAAAATTGCTAACTGTAATCAATGCTCTAAAATCTCCTCCACTCTCGCTATTGGCGCATACTGTCTTGCGACAATAGCTAAATGATAATGTGGGTTGTTTTGTTGATAAAATTTACAATGGTGAAATCGCAGATGTATAAACAATAGGAATCTGAGGGTGAAATATACTGTACTTTAACTATAGTGATAGATATGTGCATTTGTTATTATGTGCAATTATCGACATTTTATATTGTAATCGTAAATAGCATAGCAAAAGCAAGTAGCATGCTATGGCTTAGGAATTCACATGGTCATGAAATTATTTTGAAATCGCAATAATTGCCATCACTAGTACCTACTCTCTCTGTTGTTGACATTGACACTGACAGTTGATTGACATTGAGTCATTGACGTGACACATTATTAAATATTTGACGTTCCAGTGGAACGGTTCCACTGTGCGTTCCACATACAGTACAAGTAGCGGAAGTTAGCCGGAAGGTGTTTATGGGTGTTTGCTGCCGCTGGATCGCTTAGACGGTTGCGAAATTTCCTCCCCATAGACACTAAGATTGCGCTCTCACAGTCTTTACTCTTGCCGCATCTCGATTACGCTGATGTCAGCTACCTTGACCTTACAGAGGAGCAATTAAATAAACTTGAGCGTCTCCAAAATTTTTGCATACGGTTCATTTTTGGCTTGCGCAAATATGACCATGTCTCCCAGTTTCGTTCTCAGCTCAAGTGGCTCCCAATTCGCCTTCGCCGGAATACTCATATACTTTCACTATTGTATAATATCCTGTTTAATCCCAAAGCCCCATCTTATCTCAAGGAAAACTTTGATTATTATAGTGCCCAGCATCACACCCTTCGTAATTCTGACCAACTTCGCCTCAAAACTCCTGTACACACTTCCCAAACTTTCAGTCAGTCCTTCACTGTGCAAGCTGTCCATCTTTGGAACTCCCTTCCTCTGACCATTAGACAAGCTCAGACTATTGAATCTTTTAAGTCGCAGATATTTTCCTACTATCTCTCTCTTTAATCATTTTTATAATATATTGTATCTATATGGGTATTTTTTTTTTTTTTGTATTATATTTGTATTTATTTATTATTATCATTTTTTTTTTTTTTATTCATATAAGTATTATTTATTACACTACTAGCTGACCCGGCAGACGTTGTCCTGCCCTGAGAACAAAAATAAAACTGGGACCTACAAACCTATCCCTACCTACTCCTATCTACCTCTACCTGCCACTACCTACCTTACCTACCTACCTACCCTACCTACCTACTCTACCTACCTACCCTACCTACCTACCCCTACCTATCCTATGTCCTTCTCCTGGCTCTAAACTACCTCCCTGCCAATTTTCAGCTAAATCGGTTCAGCCGTTCTTGAGTTATAAGTGGAGTAACTAACACGACTTTCTTTTATATATATAGATATATTATTTTATTCTACATAATTTATTTATAAAATTCATAGGTAGAATGCTACACCTGCCTCTATTATTGTATTTTCCTGTCACCCAAAGGTAGCCTGGAAGAGATCGCTTAAGCGATAAGGCCGCCTGTGTTGTACTCTTATTAAATGTACCCATATTACATAGCGTCATCACTTGTTTAAGGTGTACAATAAAGAATATTCTATTCTATTCTACAGTACATACTAATGTACTCTTTGCGTTCACTACACATTCGAAGGCAGAAGCATTCGAAGCAAGGAATTATCCTCTAGCTCAGAAGTCCCAGAACCTTACCCGCAGAACCGAAGAAATTTTAAACCACAGAACAGATAACTTAGCTATAATATTAGTCGGATATAGATAACCATTTATTACTTTTACCACAGTCATTACCACAGGATTTAGGACTACAGTGCATGTCAAAGAGCTTATAACCACTACGTGTGCATGTGGCCAAAATCGGAACTAACGACTAATGTTGGCGATCTGAAATCGATTAATCGGTTCATCAGGATTCGATTCGAATTAATGATAGAAAATTCTTGTTAAACGCCCGATTATAATTTATCGGACCGTTTTCTTTTCGGTGAAAATCGACATAAGTAGATGCGACTGTATTTGTCACAAGTCGTTAAACTATACCACACCAAAAACAACAATTTTTTTTACCGTCCGCCATCTTTGGGTGGCGATGCGGGGCACGTCACGTTTGATTTGACCAAAGAAATACCCAAATACTACCTTTTGACCAATCAGCGCGCAAGGTGTGATCCGTCGCACATGATGTATCATTGATGTCAGTTCCAGCGAAATATGTTTATCTTATTTCGCTGGTCAGTTCATAATGTAACGGTTTGACATGGTTGTATTTTTGGTAGTTCATGGTACTAGGTACCTACTACCAAAAATTAACACGCCACATTGCTATCAAGCAAGCAGCATGGTATGGTACAGTTAGAGTTCATAATGCATCGACAGTCTACACAACAGGGGGTTAGGCAACAGGCGGACCGCGGTCCGGAGTTTAACTATTCTTCGCTCCGCGGTTTCTCCCGCGTTCCCGAACTATCTTGTTTCCCGGGATAAAAATTACCAGCCTATATATTATTGATCTATCTATGTGCTAAGTTTCATCCAAATTCGTTCAGTATTTGTTACGTTGAAAGAGTAACAAATCTTCAAAAGTACCTACAGCAGAGAAATTAAAGTATCTAATTCTATGACCTACAGTAATACAATAGGTACACATAGTACATACAATACGTTATTGGCTATAACCGCAGCTTAATTTTTCCCTACAGTTGGGTATCGAATGTACTTGCGCAGAGCAACGACGGGGCTTATGCGGGGAAGCAGGCAGCACGGACCGCTGCCTGAAAACTAAGCGTGTTTGCAGGCTCGAACGTTCAGGGACGACGCGAATGCGAGCGTGTTAAACGTGACTTCGTAAAAAAACACCACTGCACGGAGTGTACCTACCTATGGTATACCGATAGTAAAT
Source organism: Tethea ocularis (assembly GCA_963555595.1). Classification (NCBI taxonomy): domain Eukaryota; kingdom Metazoa; phylum Arthropoda; class Insecta; order Lepidoptera; family Drepanidae; genus Tethea; species Tethea ocularis. The sequence goes on along the minus strand of OY741963.1, from coordinate 4,623,909 downwards.
AATTATAATAATATTATGCAATATAAATGTACGTAGGTATATTAGGTAGGTAGTTGTGAATTAAAAGTTTATTTTATTTTTTAATTTTGTGACAATCCTGGCACGTCTGCGTGCGACAGCATAAGTACTTACACGGGCGGCGGCAACGCCCGATATCAAACGCGATTCCACACTGTAGGGAGAATATAGTTACACTGTGGTATAACTATGTAAAATCTAGTACTGTTTGTTCCTTCCTATTCAGGTACAGAACAGTAGAATGAGTTCACGTTACCGTGACGTGCTATTTCTCTCATATAACATTGGTAACATCAAAAGGTGTAGGTACCCTTTAACAATGAGCTTGGCAAGTGCTTCTTTACAATTATATTTCCAGTCTAATCAAACCAAAAGCAACTTATATACCTATTGCGAGATAATAGTCACACTTAATAAAATAGGTGATTACAAATTAGTCCAAAACATATTGATATTTCAATTTCAATTAAAATAAACCCAGAGCCAAGCTCGTTTTGAAATTTTATTCATGTAAATTTGCAGATATAATTAATACAAATTATGGTCATGTAAATTGGGATCTATGATAAATAATATAACTATCAGCTGGGTAAGAGGACACTGTTTTTATACTGCCTCCGAAAGTCTGATGACTCCAGCCATTGTTAAATTTAGATGACTCATCGAAATATAAAAGGCAGTCTCGGAGGTGTGGCATTACAAATACTGTCTTATTCCTAATGTTTACATTATGAGATTTTTAATTGTGATAGTGATAAAACACAAACTTAAACTATGTGAACATACTACGTCCTGAATGGCTACAGTATGCATGCATGACTTTATTACATTAGGTTCCTCACTTTCTAACTTGTTTTAAGTGCAGTGCTACATTATTTCATTATGTCAACTAATAAATTCCTATAAGATTAAAGTGACCAAACCTATATTGTCTACATGTCATACATCACAATTTTTCCTAAAGCTATCTGTACAGTTTGGAAATTTTGATATATCTTATATAATGCCAATCAAGTTACATTATATGGTGTTGTTAATATGTTGCCACAAACAAGAGCAGCATGTGTATTTGATACATCATTACTACTGCTAGTACAGAGGATATCTGAATATGTAGTTGCACACAATTTCAATTCTGAATCTGGCTTTGCGAACAAAACAATCTAAATACAAATTAAATTATTCACAAACAAATCCATAAATAAACTTTTATTAAAATGTAGAACACTGAAATACTTTGTATGTTGACACTACTGATTCCATAAAATTATGATCATCATCCACTTGAGAGAGCAATGTATACTATTCTTCAGACTCTTTTTGTTTTGGATTGGCTGTCTTCAGCCAAGGGTGCTGAAGGCACTCATAAGCAGTTGCACGCCGATTTGGATCAAAGTCCAACATGGGCTTCAGAAAATCTGCAAATTCCTCTGCATCTCTCTGACTCCACTCATACTTTTCAGTGAGTACAGATACTAGCCCCCAAGGCTTAAGCCCAGTTATATTTCTCAACTCACCCTTTTTGTTGAAGAAAACTTTTGAATACTTCCCTGATGCTGCTATACGCTTGGGAATATCTCCAAGTAGTTCTATTATATGTGCAAGATGATCTTCATCCCTACTGTAGCCTTCACCTGAATGTGGTTCAAACAGATAATCTCCAGTGGCTAATTCAAAAGCCATACAAGCAGTACTCCAGATGTCAGCTGATGTTCCATATCCAGCACTCAACAACACTTCCAATGAACGGTACTGTCTTGTCTGGATGTCTTCAGTAAAGTGACGGTGAACCCAACATGCATTACCAAGATCTGCAATCTTTACTTCTAGCTCACACTCATCAAATGCAGGGTCGGGGTTCTTCTCCATTGATTTACCTTTTGTTGATAATGAATTGAAAGATGGGGGAGTGTCAGTCATCTCTCCTTCAGACATAGGGGTTCCAGCATCATCACCACAGCCATACTGCTTGTTCCGTACTTGCACAGCTTCAGCATCAGTATCAAATGCCTCATCATCAGCTCTCTGAATGTCATTGCAACCATTCACATTATTATCAATCTCTGAATGAGTTGTTTCAATCACACTTGATTCTTCTGGTGTTTGTGGTGAGTCTTCATTGTCCTGGGACATAGGAGCAGATTCACTGTTATTATCAAACTTTTTTTGTTCCTCCATCTCTTCAATTTGTTCCATTTGTTTTTTAAGCAGCATGGATTGACGCTTAGCTTTTTTCTTTAACTTTTTCTTTTTATTCCTACTCATTTTAGCAGTAACAACTTGTTCTTGGAACTCTTTAGGAGCAGTACTTATCAAAGAATGGGGCAGTCTTAAGCCCAGGGAATGTAGTTCTGTGGCCTCTGCTGCCAGTTTGCGGATATAGGTTTCGTCAACACAAACCAACACATTTTCAGGCTTAATATCAGTGTGTATTATCTTACACTTGGTATGAAGATAGTCTAAACCCTCTAGAACTTGATGTATTATAGTTTTGACGTTCTCACGTGGGATGCCCCTATAGTTAGACTTGAGTATGAGCTTCAGAAGGTGGTGGCCCAGAACCTCAAATACCATACAGACATGGGTTCCATTTACACCAGTAATTTTAAAATCATTAAGTAGCTGCACGGTCTTGTTTCTTTTAGGATCGGCAGGGTCACTGTCACGTACAGCTTTCAAAATTTTTATTTCATCTAGTGCAGTCTCTGTAAAATGGGGTGCCGATTTCACAACTTTTAATGCGACAAACCGTTTATCGACGAGATCCCAGCACAGCCACACGGTTGAGAAATGGCCCCAACCTAATTTTCGAGTGACGTGGTAGCGATTCAGGAATAAGTCTCCAATTTTGACAGGATGGTATCCACCCTTGCAATAGTCGGCGCTATCCTCCTGCTCCTCGTCGTCACTCGCATATTGATCGTCCTCGTCCTCTTCGATCGTCTCATTGGAAGAACTATGTGTTGGTTCTAAACGATTTTGATTCTGGTTACGCAGCCCATTTCCTTGTCCAGCAGCCCCGTGATCTTCTTCGCGATTTTTCTTCTTGCCGAGTTTATGCCGCTTCTTTTTCGCCTGAATGGCGAGTACTCTTCTATTTACATCTGATTTAGAACTCATTTAGCAAATTAAAACACTTTCAACAACTTCTAGTATATATAAATTTATCTTTTCATCTCAAATCTTTTTGTTTGAGTATGGCGGCCGGTCGCAGAACAAAATGCGCTCGAACAAGAAATAAAAATGTTGCCTATTGAAAAAAAAGAACTATTCTGTATTCTGTATTAATTAAAACCGACTATTCACTTTACCGGTCTATAATTTAAATATTCGATTTAAGAACTTTAAGGTTTTCCAAGATAGTTATTTTTATCTAATAACCATTGCGATTAGATTAGCGCACACGTTCCTGAGCACATAACGGATTTATTAGCCATCTACTACTAATAATATAATAGTAACGTACTACTAGCTCGGACTATAAGCTTCCGGGATCACCCCGCTCTGGAACAAAAACCTAGTTAGCCATTATTCCGCATGCTTGCTATGGACTACACACAGGCAGTCCGAGTGAATCCGGAGAACTAACATTTTGACCAAATTTTGACAAACATTATGACCTAATTACTGAGCTGCAATTAGTAAAAAACTTGATAAAATTAGAATTTTGCGCTCCAACCATCCCCCTTAAGGGGGAACGTTCGGTTGGAGCGCGAAATTCAAATTTTATCACGTTTTTTGCAAATTGCAGCTCAGTTATAGGTCGTAAGTTATCAACATGTTATTTGCGAGACTAATGTTAGTATATTTACTGATTAATAACAAAAGAAATCCCAACCTATACCCGGTTGGGAGAGATTCTACACACCTCCGGGCCTACCCACCCGGGGCGAATAGATAGGTTTTAGCTAGGGCGATTGCCTGAAGTTTCTTGTGACTTCTTCTCTCAGGAACGCCACGCGAACGAAGTCACAATAGTGTCGTCTTAGATTAGCTCCCCGGCCGCAAGGCCCGGCTGGCCACCATGGCCAGCCAACCTCCAACTCTGTCCCTAGAGGACATCCTTTTAGATGAGGAGGTACTTCGGTACCTCCAAGCCAAATTCCCGGGACACCAGATCCCCACCCCATCCCAAAGCCGTCCCTCTTCCCGCGCTGATTCAGAGATGTCGACCCAGTCCATCTCCGAGTCAGTCGCTGAACCCATCCCCCCTACCCAATCGTCTGAGGAGGACGATAGCTACCAGCTCGTCCCTGGCGGTCGTAAACGAGGTCGCAAGGCCCGCAAGGCGGCCGCCAAGGCGGCTAAGGTGACTTCCCCCCCGGAGGATTACCCGGTGACCCCTTCCTCCCCCGACTGCTTTCCATCCACGAATCCTGCCCCCACCCCAATCTCCACCCAGCGCGTTGCCGCCAGGGAAGGCACCTTCTCCCCTCCCCCACTCATGGATACCCCAGTATCGGCTCCTCCTATGGAGGTAGCGCCTACCCCTTCTGCTGCCCAAGTTCCAAAAAAGAAGGATGTACCCCCGCCCCTTTTCATTCAAGATAAGGGCAAATGGCCCGATGTGTCATCCTGGTGTAATGTGCCCGGAGCACACATCAATTTCACCAATGCCCACCCCACTGAGCACGGAATCCGTGTCACAGTGTCTACCTCCCAGGACCATAGAGCCCTAACTAAGCTGCTCAAGGAGAGGAAAGTAGCCTTTCACACCTACTGCCTCCCCGAGGAGCGTGCCCTTCGTGTGGTAATTAAGGGGATTCCCCACGAAATTACCACCGAGGACATTGAAAGGTCCCTCAAGGATCAAGCTATCCCCGTACATTCCGTACATCGAATGTACAAAGGGCGTGGCCATACCCCATATAATATGGTCCTCGCCCAATTAGAACAGTGCGACGAGGCCAAAAAGATATTTAAGATCAGCCACGTCTGTCACCTGTCCGGTATCTCATTTGAGAAACCCCATAAGGGAGTGTACCCCTCCCAATGTCACAATTGCCAGTTGTACGGCCACACCGCCCGCAATTGCTTTGCCCCCCCCAGATGCGTCAAGTGTCTTAAGCCCCATTCCACCATTGAGTGCGATAGGCCGAAAGACAAGGCCCTGTGTACTGAGGAGCCTGGTTGCGTTCTCTGTAACCAACTCGGCCATCCCGCTAATTACCGCGGGTGCCCGAAAGCCCCTCGTCCCTCCCGCAAATCAAGTAACTCGGGCCCTCCGCGCAACTCGCGCACATCGCGCAACTCAACGCGAACTGCCCCCCTCACTGACCCCTCCCAGACTGTCCTAGCCCCACAAAGATCCTCGCCCTGGAAACTTGTCAACTATGACAAGGACTTTCCAGTTTTAAGTAGTGCACCTTCAGTGCCTCCAACTCCAGCAGTCAATCCTCCAACTGTCCCACCCTCTAAATCCATCCCCGCACCCACGCAACCTCTCCTTTCCTCTCCCCCACCCAAACGTTCCCCGACAACATCCAATAACCGTCGCGCAAACACACCCAAACTACCACTGATCGAAGACCCGGACTTCGCTCTAGTGGAGCGCTTCGCTGAGGCAATAAACCTCGACGAAATTAGGGACCTCGCGACCCAGATCAGAGCGAACGAGGGCAACGGTCGTGCCCTCGCTTCCATCGCGATGCGCTTCCAAAGCATCGTGACAGTCCTTTCCAACTTCCGCGTAAAACCATAATGGATAATACAACCGTAACGTGCAGAATTAAACCCCGATCCCTCAAAGTAGGATTCTATAATGCAAATGGCATTAAAGGTCAACGCGATGATATCGCAGAGTTCCTGCGAAACCATCAACTTGACGTCCTTCTGATACAAGAGACTTTCCTCAAACCTTCTCATAGGGACCCTAAAATTGCAAACTACCAAGTAGTTCGCAATGATAGGATTGACTCTGCCCTAGGAGGCACCCTTATCTATTACAAAAGGTCCTTGTACTGCTCCCCCATGGATCCGCCTCCCTCCCTCCAGTGCATTGAAGCATCGGTTTGTAGGCTTGGCATGACAGGACACCAACCTATAATTATAGTATCAGCATATATATCTCCCTCCCGTAATGATTCACCACTCAAAACGGATCTAGAGTCTATTTTCGCGCTAGGTAACTCTGTAATTCTGGCAGGTGACCTAAACTCGAAAAATGTACTCTGGAACTGTCACTCAACTTCCCCCAGAGGTAGACTATTAGAGTCCCTCCTTGACCCTCTAGATATAGATATTATCGCACCCCTCGACCCGACGCACTATCCCCACCAACTGACACACAGACCTGATATTCTCGATGTGGCATTGTTACGCAATGTAAACCTACGTGTGCATGACGTAACAGTGCTACACGAGCTCACATCCGACCACCGACCTGTTATCCTAGAATTAGCAGGGCGCATAGGTTCCCCAGATGCAGGTCAAGCCCCCCCTACAAAGGTCGTGACAAATTGGAATAGACTGAGTGAAAGCCTCAAGTCAACCACATCCGTCCACCTTGATCAGATCCCAGACAGCCTCAACACCGCTGATGAGGCTGTCGGCGCAATTGACTCACTCACTAGCCACGTGCAATCGTTAATTAGCGATTGCTCACGGACAGTGCCAGCGGACAGCGATCAACGTTGGCGCTTGCCCGATGACGTACGTGACTTGTTGAGGCAGAGAAATGCCGCCATTCGCGCCTATGATAGTTTCCCCTCAGAGGACAACCGCATCCGTATGCGTGCTCTCCAGCGTGACGTCAAGTCACGCATTGAAGAGCTACGTCAGGTTCGCTGGGACCAGACCCTTACAGACATTAGACCCTCTCATCAAGCCTTTTGGCAGCTTTCTCGTGCCCTTACCAAGGACACGGTAGCACCCATGCCCCCACTAAATAGGCCCAATCTCCCTCCCGCTTTCGATGACGATGATAAAACAGAATGCCTCGCTGAAAGCTTAGAGTTTCAGTGCACGCCCAGTACCCTCCCGATAGACCCGAGTCATTTGGAGGAAGTCAACTCTGAAGTTGAACGGAGAGCCGCCCTCCCATTGCCACCCCCTCCTCTCAGCGAAGAGGATGACCCCCTTCCTCCCGCGACCCCTGACGAGGTCAAATCGATCATCAGGAACTTACACACGCGGAAGGCCCCGGGCTCGGACAAAATCACTAACAAAGTGATCAAACTCTTCCCCGCCCACCTCATAATACTGCTAACATCCATATTTAACGCTGCCCTCTCTTGTAATATTTTTCCACATCAGTGGAAAGAGGCCCATGTAATTGGAATCCATAAGCCCGGCAAACCCAGGTCCGAGCCCTCCAGTTACCGCCCCATAAGTCTATTAAATGTCTTGGGCAAGATGTATGAGAGACTGATCTATATCCGCCTCAAAACATATGCCGACGCCAATAATCTCATCCCTGACGAACAATTTGGCTTCCGAGCCAAACATTCTTGTGTTCAACAAGTACATCGTATTGTTGAACACATCTCTTCCCAGTACCAAGAGCGTAACATGACAGGCGTCTTATTCTTCGATGTCGCGAAGGCATTTGACAAAGTGTGGCACAATGGCTTAATCTTTAAGCTATTCACCTTAGGTGTTCCACATAGACTCGTGCTTATCTTACGAGATTATTTGTCAAATCGCCACTTTCGATATCGCATTCTAGGCGCACTCTCCTCCCCTCACCCCATCGGTGCCGGTGTCCCTCAGGGCTCGGTACTATCTCCCTTGCTATTCTCACTCTACACGAGTGATATGCCAAAGACCGACAAAGTGCAGCTAGCTCTTTTTGCGGACGACACCGCGGTCTACTGCTCTAGTAAGTCCCCCTCAGTCATTGTTAAGAACCTCCAAACCGCGGCTAACGCCCTAGGCGCCTGGTTTCGGAAATGGAGGATCGAAATCAATCCTGTCAAAAGCCAGGCGGTCCTATTCTACAGACCCTACCATCGAGGTACCCCCACCCCTCCAAAGGCAGTTACTCTATTCGGTGAACCAATCCCCTGGGAAAGGCAAGCCAAATATCTCGGAGTAATTCTCGATGATCGTTTGACCTTTGATGCCCACATTAAAGCGGTCCGCGCGCGCGCCGCCTTTGTGTTAGGGCGCCTCCACTTTTTATTGAATCATAAGTCTAAACTTGCCCTCAAAAGCAAGGTTAGACTATATACCACGTGTATCCGCCCCATTATGACCTATGCTAGTACTGTGTTCGCACATGCAGCTCCTGCACGGATCCATAGCCTTCAGGTGGTTCAAAACCGTTTCATGCGCAAAGCCACGGGCGCCCCGTGGTACATGCGTAATGAAAATCTCCACATTGATTTAGGTCTCCCCACGTTAAAACAATTTATAAAACGCGCCTCACGCAGATTTTTCAATACCGCCGTTAATCACCGCAACCCTCTTATAGTGAAAGCCGCAACGTACACGCCCTCTCGTATACTCCGTATCCTTAGACCAAGGCAAGCCCTCAGCGAGCCGGATGACCCCATAACATTAGCTCAGATCGAAGCTGACGAAGCCCGTAAAAGTACACAACACACTACACAAAACCGATTACGCTACCGTCCTCGACGGCGAGGACCGCCGCGACGTCCCACTCAGTCTCGTCCCGTTCAAGCGGCCCGAGCTGCCATTAGTAATCCGACCGCCCCCAATTAGTCGTAACTCGTACAAAGTCCTCCCCTTCCCCCGGTAACGCCCTGAGCCGAGGTTCGTACCCCACTCGGGGGTGCCCTCAGGCGTTGTTACCTAAATGTTACCCGGCTGAGAGCTCTCTGCGCTCGCCGATTGTCCGGTAAGGTTGGAGCAGCCATCAGAGGCTACCAACTTTAGTCCTTTCAAAAAAAAAAAAAAAAAAAAAAAAAAAAAAAAAAAAAAAAAAATTGTTTTACATAGTGATCACAGTACTTTTTATATACGGAAAATAGTATTTATTAAACACAATGAACGATGCTATACGAATCTATGCCTTGCTTTGCCTTTAATATTCCTTGAGAACCGATAACTACAGAAATATCGAGTATATTTCACCCGAAGCCGGGTTTTCATCAAGTAGTATTATATTTTCTTTGCCGGTGGATGCCGCGGCATACCGGCACGCAGACGCACTGAGAAGCTGGCAAACGCTCGCGGTATCATAGAGGATGGTCAGAGTGCGCTGGCGGATACAGAAATCGTCCTTGTTGCTCTCCCCCGCCGTCCGCCAGTGTGCGCCGGCCATAACGCTTCCCAATATTTATAAAAATGGTGTTAATTAAAAAAAAATCGTTTTAACTTAAAACAAAATGTATCATTTATTTAATATAGTAGGTAGGTAGTGTAGTTACTTATAAATGTATATACTTACGGCATGCACGGTAATTTAACTATTAGGTACTTTGCTATTTTTGTATTTATGTGGTGACAGGAGAGTCATAAATAGCATTTTTATTTTCATTATTACAAAACTTTTGGACAGGTATTAAACATAAACCACTAACTACTAAAAATACTCCCGCTACAATGAAAGAACATGAATAACCTGCACTATCTTTAAGGGCTCCTGCCAATGGTGTACTTACTAAACTTCCTAAACCATGGAACATCATCATCATTCCTGTGCTATTAGTCAAGTTTTCTAAGCCATATAAATTAACAAGTATATAACATACTTCTTAAACATGATAAACTTGAAATAAAAAAACCAAAAATACAACAATATAAATATTGATAATACAAATTAAACGATATATTCGATAATATAGTGCTTATCCCTGAAACAACACATGCCATACCATAAAGTTGTATAGGATTAATTTTGTAAGCCAATGCACCTATTACTAATCTTCCAATACAGTTGGCAAATCCAATGGTACTAACAAAATAACTACAGTGTTGGGGATCAATGCCAGCTTCTTGGTTTCGATCTTGTATAAACACGTATGGTACTAATACTCCTACAAACGTGAAAAAAGCACTCATACATAACGCAATAAATGAGGGCCTCTTCAAAATCGTTGGATCCATCATTGTTGCAAGAATTCTTCTGGCGGCTGTAGTAAACACGCCTCGACGTTCCTGTAAATCCGCTGTTGTGACTGCCCGTGAAACTGCCATTTGGTATTCTAGACCAGTCTGAATATCTCTAGGTGTATCTATCACACTTTTTCGATAAACAGGCAATTTTTCAACTTTTCCTTCATATAATGCATCATCTCGGTACATTGGGCGTGATTCTGGTACATGTTTCTCCCAGCTACATAATCGTGCCCAACAACTACGTTTTTTTGTTTTTTCTACTTTAACCGTAAGTTGCACAGACTTTCTTTTCTCATCCCCTTTTGCAATAATAGATTGAACTTGTTTTAGTTGTCTTTGACTAAGATTATGAGGTGTTACAGAAAGTCTAGTTACCGCTGCTGTAGACGGACCTGGACCTTGAACAGCTGTAGTAACAGAACCATCTTCAACCACTGCTGCTGCAGTTGGAAAATTTACATTGGAAACGGCACTAAATAAGCGCTCAGTTCTAGTCGGTAGATGACCTCCAACCTGTGCCTGCGATTGTGATTTTAGTGCAGTTATAGAAAGATTAGGTAAAAAAGTCACAGTTCGAGTTGGGTCATCAGTAGCCTTCATAACAGTTAATGAAAGTACAGGACGATATGTCATGCCAGCAAAATAAAGTATCCCAAATAATCCAGAATGTAATAATGTTGCTACTCGCCATCCAACTAATTTAGTTAAAAACACGTTTAAAGGAAACATGAGCATAATACCGACACTTGATCCAGAAGCTGCTAATGTCAAAGCCAGTGATCGTAGTTTCTCAAAATAAAATCCTACTATTACACAAGAAGACATATTAATGAAGCAAAACCCAACACCAGAAAAAAATCCATAAAATATTAAAAGTGTTGCATAAGTTTCACTTAAATATGAAACAAAAAGAGAAATGCTGCATAATGCTGAACCACTCATTACGGTTGCTCTAAAACCGTAACGATTGATACATGCAGATGCTAATGGACTTGCGATAAAGTACAAAGCGACTGCTATAGAATTTATAAGAGCAATAAGAGAATCTAACTCTCTAAGGTCTTCTGCAATATTACGAAGCATACTTCCAAAGGTGTAAGCAACTCCGTCTAAAATACAGATACAGAAAAATGCAGTTAAAACCACAACCCATCCCCAACCTCCCTCTTGGGGAACGGATATTTGTGCCTCAATCTCAGTTTCTTCTCCACTTTCAAATCCATCTGATTTGGAAAATACTCTGCTCGTTGCTCTCGGTACTATGATTACACTTTTTCTTGGTATGCTGTCGTTTGTTTTAGGTGAAATTTGTTCAGGTTGCATTTTATTGCATTTCTGTAAGTATTCAAATCATCTTTCTAATTTACGTCTTTGAGTATTTACATTAAAGCGATATTTCAATAGTAATAAATATTGTTATCCTTCCTTCACTTCACTTCTTGACTATGATGGCATTAGATGCGTTTTGTTAACTATCAACGTCATTTGACACTAAACGTTGAATTATATTCTCTTTGTTTGACACTACGACATAGAGAAGAAAATGGAAAATACAGAGTAGCTACAGCTAGTTATAGTATCTCATCTAGATATTTGGCCATAGTATCTCTAAGTAGTTTGTGATATTTGGCCACACAGCCAGCTAAATAATTTAAAATGTCCAGAGGCGCTTAGAGTGATTGATGTTTGTTATACATCAAAATTGGTCCAGCCGTTTGAGCGAGAAAACGTGTTCAATTCGTTAGTATTTCTATTTTCTTAGTTATCGTAATAGCACCTTATATTCGTACCTACCAGTGGCGAAGGGTCCATACAAGCCGATTCCCATCGGTTTACCTTTTAGAAATCCCAGTCCCACATTTTCATCATTTCAAAGCCACTTTTATCATGCTTAAAATAAAATTACAGGTGTTTTTTGAACGGCTTACCCTCGCCATAATTTCACCTCTCGCCACTGGTACCTACTATTCATTACGGCAGTAAAAATAAATACGTGGGGTGGGCTAGGGCGGGCGTGCTCAAAACGTAGTATTATGTTCTCTTTAGGCGTGCCTACGTTGTCATAACTGCATCATGGTAGTAACAAATTCTTAATCTACGATTTGCATTTCCTTCTTCCAAGAAGGTTTTGATTTTGACTTTTTTCTGTCAATTTCATGCATAATGCACAAATCTACGGGATTTTATCTATTGTGCACAATATAACGTTTATTTCCCTGTAAAGAATTTATTGATTATATTTATTTTAAATGATAAATATAATGTTATGTAATGTGCAAACATTATTGAAAAAATGCAACCTAAGCCAATAATTATTAAATCAAATGACACCACGCAACAAAAAATAGTAGTACCAAGCAAACTTGATTCAAGACCACATGAAATCGAAGGAGAAGAAATCGAAATCGCAGTACAAATAACAGTTCCACATGAAGGAGGCTGGGGATGGATCGTTGTTATTGCTGCATTTTGGTGTATCGGTGTTTTAGACGGAATCGTCTATACATTTGGAAGTTTGCTTCGTGACATTGCAGACGACCTTGGGGAGTTAGATTCTCTTATTGCTCTGATAAATTCTATAGCAGTTGCTTTGTATTTCATTGCAAGTCCATTAGCATCTGCGTTTATCAATCGTTTCGGTTTTAGATCTACGGTAATGACAGGTTCAGTATTGTGCAGCATTTCTCTATTTTGCTCATATTTTACGACATCCTTTGCATCTCTATGTACGTTTTATGGATTTTTCGCTGGTATTGGATACAGCTTGATAAATATGTCTTCTTGTTTAATTGTAGGATTTTATTTTGAAAAGCTCCGATCACTTGCTCTATCAATAGCAGTTACTGGATCCAGTGTCGGCGTCATGCTCATATTTCCTTTAAACGTGATATTATCAAAATTAGTTGGATGGCGAGTTACCACATTATTACATTCTGGATTATTTGGTACAATTTATTTTGTTGGTATGACATATCGTCCATTACTATCATTAACTGTTATGAAGGCTACTGATGACCCAACTCGAACTGTAACTTATTTACCCAGTCTTTCTGCAGCTGCCCTAAAATCGACACCATCACGGACAAGGCCTAAAGGTATTGCCACCACAGTTACAGAGCGCTTATTTAGTGCTGTTTCCAATGCAAATTTTCCGACTGCAGCAGCAGTGGTCGAGGAAAGTATTGTTCCTACAACCACTCAACCAGGCCCGTCTTCGGCAGCGGTATCTCGACTTACTTTAAAAGCTCACAACCCACAGGGTAGTATAAGTCGAAGACAACTAAAACAAGTTCAATCTTTATCAAGCAATGTTTATAAAGGAAAAATGACTGTTGAAGTAACTATTGAAGCAGCAAAACCATCTAAGGAAGCCAACGAGCCAACGAGTCGAGCTAAAAAACCTAGTTGTTGGGGACGTTTATGTACCTGGGAGCAGCATGTGCCAGAATCACGCCCAATGTACCGAGATGATGCATTTTACGAAGGGAAAGTTGAAAAATTGCCTGCTTATCAAAAAAGCATGATGGATACATCTCCAGACGCTCAGACTGGTCTTGAATACCAAATGGCAGTGTCTAGGGCAGTTACAACAGCGGATTTACAAGAAAATCGAGGCGTGTTTACTACAGCCGCTAGAAGAATTCTTGCAACAATGATGGATCCAACGCTTTTGAAGAGGCGCTCATTTTTAGCGTTGTGTTTGAGCGGTTTTTTCACATATGTAGGATTTTTAGTACCATATGTATTTATACAAGATCGAAATCAACAAGCTGGTATAGATCCCAAACATTGCAATATGTTTGTTAGTACGATTGGATTTGCTAATTGTGTCGGAAGATTAGTAATAGGAGCATTGGCTTGCAAGGTTGATCCTTTAAAACTTTATTGTATGGCATGTGTATTTTCGGGAGTAAGCACAATGTTATCTAATATATCGTTTAATTTGTATTATCAATATTTATATTGTTGTGTCTTTGGTTTTTTTATTGCAAGTTTATCAAGTTTAAGAAGTATGCTACTCGTCAATTTATATGGCTTAGAAAGGTTGACCAATAGTACAGGCATGATGCTGCTGTTCCATGGTTTGGGAAGTTTAATAAGTACGCCTTTAGCAAGTATTCTTAAAAATAATGCCGGGTATTCTTACGCTTTTAATGTATCGGGAATATTTATATCACTAAGTGGTTTGTTTTTAATACCTATTCCACGTCTTTGTGATAACGAAAACAAAATAGCCACATCTGCTCAAGCTACAAATACCACTTCTGAAAATACTTAACCTGACGAGATAGGCATGTATATATAAATATATGTTTATATATTGATTGGTATATGATTGTATGCATGTATGATTTTTGACATAGTCTATACTACTTTCTTATTAAAATAGTTAATTTGTAGTTATTTTTGCATAATTATATGAAAATAGTATAAATCAATTTGTAAATATATAACATTACATCCCTCACGCGAAAGCGAATAGGTATGTCTATTTGTCATACAAACCCACATTGGAGTTGTATTTTTATTTTCTAAATTAACTTTTATTTATATTTTGCATTCATACAAAATTACTATCGTTTTGACATTTATTAAAAATTTGCTGATTTGATAAGTCAGTCAACTAGGTACCTTATTGTCATAAAATATTTCAATCGCATTATTTTTGCTTTCTTCCGTCGAGGAATTGCACCATATTTCTAAATGTCATGGTCATATCATCAACAATTTTATATTATAAAATATTAGAATACCCAAGTTTAAAATATATAAAAAGTTAAATTGTTAAAAATACATAACACGCGTCAATTGAAAAACCACCAGCACCTATTTTTCAAATCTGTACTTAATATAGGAATAATTTAAGTGTAATGAATACGTGTTTAGTTATATAATCGCTTGTATCCAAATTTATCCTTTTAGGTCTTAGATTAAAACAAAAAGGGATAGATACTGTAGGTCCGATCACAACTAAGTTCAAACAACAGACAGCAGTGTTACAGCATGACACAACTTAGATGTAGTATCGGAAAATCGTATATCTACACTTCACTTCCGATGTACACAACTAATAAAAATCATTCATTATCGCGCCATTCAACGTTCAACAAGATCATTTTCGCCTAAAGTACTGATAAATATGGGTAATGTTGTAGACGCACACTTTTCGGAAACGATCGATTTTACGAATATTGCCGATGCTTCATCTAAGTTGTGTCATACTGTACCTAGTTCTTCATCTAGCTAGATGTGATTTGTTGTGATTAGATATCGAACTTATGTATTGTCCCTCTTTGTTTTAGTGTATATTTTAGGTATGTAAATTAATAATTAATTCCTTTTTACCATCATTTTACAAATTAATTAATAAACTACTACATGGATAAAATTCGTAAATTTTAATTATACCTATGATTATACTAAACAACAGGATCAAACAGGATATTATGTATGAGTATTACCTATGATTGTTTTACTCAGCATTCTTTGTTGCAAGAGATTTGTGACGAGGAATAGTTTTTTTTTAAATTCGAATTTATCATTAGTAACGTCAGATAAAAATCGTGAATATGCCCCTTTTTAAAACTAAGATTTTTTTCTCTTATGCGGTCCATCCAAATAACTTGAAAATATGAACATACATTCTGAGATCTAATAGAAAGGGAATAATTTTCTTACTTAAAAAAAAAAGGCTTAGTTTTTTTTAAATATATAACTAACGTCTTTTTTACTAAAAGTGTGCCTCACCTGTCTCGCTTGTATCCGTCAGTTTAAGTCATTTGCGGAGAGCATCCTCGCTCTCCGCAAATCCCTCCGTGTCCCATTCCCCATATACATATCATCCTTATGGCCGGCGTATAGTGGCAGACGGACGGCAGAGGGAATTGAATCCAATCAAAATAAGGTATATATTTCAATGCTCGGTGATTGGCCTCGGAGCATCGCGGCGCAGTTTTCTCTAGAGCATCGCTGGTTGAAATATATACCTTATTTCGATTGGATAACTTAAATTCAATTGATAAATTTGTATTCCTCTGCCGTCCCGTCTTCCACTCTGCGCCTGCCATTACTCTCTTACAACTGTAGTGATATAATCGATATATAATCTTCTTTTATTTTATTTAATAACATCTCTAACAATACTAAAATAAAGCTGAAGAGTTTGTTTGTTTGTTTGAACGCGCTGATCTCCTCTCTGGAGTTACTGGTCCGATTTGAAAAATTATTTCACTAATAGGTAGCTACATTATCCCCAAAGGTTCTATAGGCTACTTTTTATCCCCGGAACACAAGTGAAATCGCGGGCAACCGCTAGTTAAATAAAATTATAAAACCTTTCCTTCTCTCACCCTATCCCTCCTGTAAACGTATTACTGCCCTTATCTCCTTGTCCCTTCCATGCGAAGCTAGGCTTTACGCGTTTTTTAAACATAGATATTGGCAGACATATCCAAGCGGGCGATTGCCATATATATATTTTTTTTTTTGAAAGGACTAAGTTGGTAGCTTCAGATGGCTACTTTAGATCTTAATTTCGAACCGTTTTCTGGTAAATATTTTGTCCATTGCATTGTAAACTTATTTACATATTAAAAATCCAACTTTATGTTCTTACAAACTCTAGTTATGGTATGTATTACGTACATTCATACAAAAATATACATCCGAATTGAGAACCTACTCTTTTTTTAAGTCGGTTAAAAATAATTCTGCTTTGTTTCATTTCATCAAATTAATTAAATGTTTATAATAAATTATTCAAAGAATAAGGTGTTGTAAGCTTTTCTGTCTTCATAGCGTTTCAGGATCTCGTTCGTAGGATTTGACATAGATTAACTGGCAACGTATGTTGTCGCTTTCCTGTCACTGTCAGTTACAAACGTTACGTCTGACGTCCGTTATGTCATTCATGTCAGCGTCAGTCAGACACGCTAGACGAGACGAAGATTTTGGAGGGAAAAGGAAATTCTGATAATCACTAACAGGTTTTTATACTAATTAAACTCTCTAATTAACAATTAGTTACTGTGAAACATAAAAATGTCTCAAACAACAATTACATCCTTCTACAATAGTAGAAAAAGACCTGCTACAGAGGAAATAATAAGTTCAAAAAGTAAAGTTCCGCACATTGATCGCATTGTAGAAAATAGTTCAAAAGGTACCATAAAAACGCAATTATTAAAAAAATGTGAATTCACCACGAATATCAATAATAAATCGACCTCAGCGTCTTGCGAAATCATCAAAGGGGAAATTAAAAAACCTGAAAGCCTACAGTGTACCTCAATTCAAGATCGCTCAGCGGAGCAATCAAGAATCAAAGTAGCGTTTGGGAAAAAAAATAATGCAAACAATGCTGCCAAGAAAGTTGAACCCTCCAAAACTGAAACATTAAGTTCGGCACGTAAAGAGTTGAGCTTAGGAGACATCAGGAAGAAATTAGCTGGTAGCTCCAGACTGGCTGAGTTGCGAGCATCTGCTGAACGAATCAGTGGAAGCATTCAGCAGCTGAAAGACACTTGTGTAACACGGAATCTTAAAGAATTTAAATCTATTGATGTGGAAGTACCTTCAAGGTTTGTAAATTAGTTTTATTGGTATGTGCAGTCATCCAAAGAATATTCATAGTGTATGCCTTAAACATATACTAGGGTAGGGTTGTAGTTGGGTTTGTTTTTTGAGTTTAAGTTTATTTTAATGATATGGTTTTGTATGGCAAAATATGCCTCTAATACATAAAGTGCAGCCACTGAGAGAAGGTACTACTGAAAACCAGTAAATAATAGCTTAATCATTTTATCATTTTAATCTGATTTGAGGGACTTTTACAGAAAATCAAAATATAAGTATTGAGAATATTCCCAAGTTATAACAACTAATTGAGTTGTTGAGAATATTTAATGTATTTATTTAGTTGAAGTATCACTACATAGTATGTAGTGAGCATCCCACTTCCTACTACTATCTTATCCTATTCATTAATTTAATAAATGGTTATGTGTATGTGTTTGGCACTAAACATGGCACAGAGATAGTTCACATCCTGGAATAATGTATAAGATTATTTTTATCCTGGGAAAACTCCCTGTGGAACAAAGGTATAACCATGGTGTGAAAGCTAGTATTTTATTTAATTATTATAATTAGATGATGAATGTGTTCTCCATGTTGAGAAACACATGATATAGTGCCTATATTATTTTTCAGTCCAAGTAAGAAAGCATTGATTCCTAATGACCTACCAACATCTAAAGAGGCTGCAACTACTCAAGAGAGACCTCTCTTATCACCAAGAAAAGTTTTTGTGAGTCCTGTTAAAAGTCCAAACAAGGTACGTGTAATTTCTCCTAGGTGATTTATCAAAATTTCATTTACACCTGATTTTCGAACCCTGGGGCGCTTCTGGGGACAGTCTTAAAAAAATATTCCTTGAATTTTAAGTTTAGTATTATGAGGTGAGGTATGAAATACTCATGCCAGTATATTTGTAGCATTAAATCTGAACATGTATGTATTTGTTTAATTATAGGTTCCTGCCTACATTAGACATGCAGCATTGGCAACTTCAACAACCAGCTTGCCTCTACCACATCACTACAGGTTCCTTGCTGAGCTGTTCAGAGGTATGGAGACTGTTGTTGCCCTACTATACAACAGAAATGAAAAGATAACCTTTAACAAACTCAAACCATCAGTCCAAGAAATGCTGAAACGAACCTTTTCTGAGAAACATTTAGCTCAAATAAAGCATTTAGTACCAGACTTCTACAATTTTGAAGTGCAAAAGGTAAAAAATTTCAGTGCTACAACTCGAAAGGATGCATTTGAATTAGAGGTCACACCCAATTTTCCTAATGATATTAAAGTTATGAATCCAAGTGTTCTATTAGAGAGACGCAGATACTTTTACGACACTCTATTACAATTAGTAAAAAAGCATCATTCTCAGTATTTGCTTACTCTTGATCCTCCTATGGTTATACCTGACAACAAATTGACACGGTGGCATCCTGAATTTGAAATAGAGAAAGTAGCAGAAGTGGAGAGTGCTAAGTTACCTGAGATGCCCAATGCTGAGAAGTTTTCTACTGCTCAAGATGTACTGGCTAAAGCTCGTGAATTGTTCAAATGTAACACTAAAATGGAAAGGGCACTTGAAAAATTATCTCAAGCAAAAGCACGCGGATTGACAGCGCAGGAAAAAGCTGTAACCGGTGTGAATGATAATCCAAAGTCAGCCATTAGTACTAGCACTCAGACTAGTCAACCATCCAACAGTGGTGTGGCAATTCTGAACCCTGCACTTCGTAACTTACCAACTGCATTACTTGAGAGAGTAAAAGCCAAACAAGCTGCTAAAGCTCTTGAAGCTATGACGAGATCATCAGATAATGATCAAAAATATTTAATTTACAGCCGTCTTCCTGATCTTGCAAGGACATTAAGAAACATTTTTGTTACAGAAAGGAAAAATGTTTTGGCTCTCAATGTTATCCTTTCCAAATTAGACAGCAGTTTTAAATCAAATGTAACGGCAAATGACTTACAGAGAGATATTAAAGTTCTCACTGAAGCATTGCCCGATTGGAGTAAGCTGCATGAAATTAGAAACAACACTTATCTTAAGCTGGATAAAAATGCTGACTTAAAAACTATTATTTCTAAATTAGAGGCCTTAGCAGAAAAGTATAAATCTAATTAATATTATCTAGTGTTAAGTTGACGTTCAAACAAAGACTGAGTAAGTAATTTATTTCATTTCTTTTTCAACTTGGCTCAATCTTTTAAAAAAACAACTATATACGTTGAAATCTTTTCTATTTACTAATTTTATGACTTATTTTTAATGGAAATGATCTAAAAAGAGTTTGTATGCTTTACCATTTCTTTGTAAAAAAAATATATTAGTGATTAGTTCTGACTTGTTACAATAAATATTACACCAAATGATTTTGACATGAGTAATTATAATGTTAATTTATATATAATTTTTTATCTTATATTTCTTTATTATTATTAAACCACATTAATTTAAGAACAATATTGAGTATTCTTAGGGACATTAGCTATTCTTGAGATCATTTGAGTTTGTAATTGATTAAGTATTAGTATATGTATAATAATAAATTCTTATTTCTTTTTCTTGTAAATTAAATAATACTGTGTGGTATTTTTTCTATAAATAGAATAATGAAGTGAATAAAATCTTTTAATTGGGATGTAAGTTTGACGGATAGACCGTTTTCAAGCTCTATGCCGAATTGGTATGAGAATTTCATAAATTGAGTGTAAGGGCGCGTCCACATAAGGGGCAGACTATCCGCTGACTGATTGACCGGCGCGGCCGCGGCCGGCGCGGCATATCGGTCGCTAACTCAATGTATCGCGCGCATCGTTCGCTGTGAATCAGCCGCTCACTGAATAAGACCCTATAGAGTTCTATAAGTGTTTTAATTGAAATTGAAATTATTTATAAATTGATATTCAATTTTAATTAAAGTATTTGAGTCCAAGCGAAACGCCGCAAACTGCGTTAGTATGTAAGTACATCACTTTCACGTGTGCGGTATGGACGGACACTCCATTTAAAAATTATGGGGAGGCAAACTGGAAACTACTAGTTGCTACTAGTAAACAGTCTGCCGCTAACTGTGTGCCTAATGAGGACGCGCCCTACAGAGACCCATACAATCGAACTGTCAAATTACGACAAGCACAAATTATGGCACGAGAACGCACTGTAGTAAGCCCTACTAATAAGGTAGCATGGGACTATTTTCTGGTGGTGTATAGTAAATAACGGCCAAGACATCCTTGTCGCACTGTATTTTATGATGATTAAAAACAAAAAAGCAACATGATTTTTTTAAGATTTTTAATGTAGTAGGTACATAAAAATAATATCCTTTTCAATACTTAATTGATTAGATTTCGTTCAGTAACTCATAGTTGGGCTTCTTTCCTTCTTTGTAGTACTGATGGAACTTGACAAAGATGTCTTTAGGGATTAAGTACTGACTCACTGCTGGATCCTGGTACATGTTGTTGATCCACTCCATCTAAAATTGAATAGATGCCTACAGATTATCTGCTGGGAATGGATAAATAATGGGATTCTCACTCAAGGTTGATACTTGTTCACTTAATTTACCAAAGCGAAGATGGGCGGAGAGATGTGTTTTCATAGAAATGACAACGTGAGCGGTCTGCAGCTGGCTCATTTTGGTCGATTCCGAGCCTAAGACTTTTGAGTTTTGCCTAACTATATAGCCTAGCTAATAGCAGCAAGTGCAAAAAATATCTGTAGTGTTTGTAAATAATACACAAGTAGGTACTGCATAAACTGCAGTGTTACGCCCATACTACATACCTACGCTACGTCCACAAGCCAAATTGCTTGAATTGCAATGGTTTTGAGACACAATTGTCTCGAGATCAAGTGAGCAACTGCAAGCAACACACTTATCATAGATGACCCTATACAATATCTTACCAATAACTTATATTTTTCAGCATCAATTTTGACCCTTTCGTCGTCCAGAACCATCACCCTCTCGAACCAGGGCCAGATCATATAGTCTGCGAAGCCAGGTTCACTGCCGTCTAAGAATTTTGTTCCACGTTGTCTAATTTGATCTTGAATGAAATCTAACGCCTTTAAGTACGCTGTTACTGTAGCTTCTTCAACAGTATCGGGGAATTTCAGCAATTTGATGTAGAGACTGAAAATCTGCAAACAATCGGTATTTCTTCTAAATTATTTTTACATCTTATCATCACATTGTGATCATAAAATATAAAGAGTTAATAGTTATCCAATCTAAATAAGGTATTTCAATGCTCGGTGATCGGTATCTATTGCTTTTCTGCGCACTTTTTAAAATTTTATTGTGGCCCCCATTTTTTATATTTATGATTCTGCATTTGTAATACCTGCTAAAAAGAAAAAACATTAAAAAAAAATAATGCTTACGGGTCCAGAGGCCTCCACAATGATTTTATCGAAAGCCTTCTTCACGGGATCTTTCGGCAATAAAAGTCTTTTTGGATAGACGTCGTCCAAATATTCTACTGTCACCAGACTCTCGTAAATTGATACACCATCTTCGATTTCCAGTGCTGGTACTTTTCCTTCAATCAAAAACAGTAGTATTTTCACATTTTTTAATTGAAACTTCAGCTAATATGAAATTAACCTATAAATTCTTGCTGGTTTTTCTCAATTGAAGGTACCTAGAATTATCGAACCGATGGTAACAGTGCTGCTGCTTCAAAAGCTTCGACGAGTCTAAACTGATTAAATGGCTAGCGTTAGCGGACACATAAGGAGATGATAGGTCATTTATTTCCTCAATAAACAGTCAGAAGTCAAAACCGGTGGAAAGCTGAAGGAAATTAATGATAGATGAATGAATTGAAAGTCAGATGATCCCCGCATCATTCATTAAATTTTACGTTAGTTTCAACACGAACTAGTGAGATGAGGCAAGTTAGTGTTCTTTCGATAACATAGAAATTCATAATTGACCTATCGTTTCTGGGAAGCTGGTGTTGTGATAGGTATATAATACTTTTGTAGAGTCATTCGGGGTAAGAGCAAGCGGTGGGTGCCTAAGAGTTCGTAATAGCCATCGATCCCTGAATAAGCCGTTAAATGTATTCAGCTCAAAAACAACAAATACAGTTGTGCAAGCCGACTGTATGTAGGTAGCGAGGAATATTTTAAGAATGCCGAATCTTACCAAAAGCACTTTTACTGGTCAGCCACTCAGGCTTGTCCATCAAGTCAATGTTGACGACCTCGTAATCGATCTGCTTAGCGTTAAGCGCCAGGATGGTGCGCTGAGCGAATGGACAGTACCGCATGTTGTATATACGGAGCTTGCCATTGTATGGAGGTAGAGAGTCGCCTGAAATTAGGAAAATAAAGAAATTTAGCAATGGCATATTATTCAGTTTTGGAGTTACTGCTTTCCAGATTAATTTAATTTTGTCCTTACAAAATATATATTATGAAATGTATTTAATAGCACAGACAAAATAATATCCTATAACTAATAGTAATCAACCTACCTGCTTAAGTTAGCATCATAGTTATCTTTACAGTTAAATAGTTAAGAGGATGCTCTCCGCGAATAACCCCGTCCCAGACTGAGAAGCGAGACTAGATTTCTTTTTTTTTTAAGACGATTATTACGTTCCTATTAGATCTCAGTATGTATGTTAATATTTTCAAGTTATTTGGATGGACCATATAAGAGAAAACAACATTCTTAGTTTTAAAAAGGGGCGCATAAGTTTCTGTCGTTACTAATTTTCTTATGAAAAATAATTCCTCGTCATAATATTCTCTAGTTTAACATAATAATATATTTATTACAAATCTCTCGCATCGCAACAAAGAACACAGATTAAAACAATCTAGAACCATGATTTCTCGTATATCGTCGCCTTAATGTGTAGGTTGTTAGAATAGACGCAATATCGACGATAAAATTATAGTTTTATGTCTATATTAGATTAGAACTTTAAAGTCACGATAAAATACGTATCAAAGTCCATAGACATGGAATGCATGCACAGATTATTAGAAGAAAAAATAGAACTAACCTTTTGTCAAGTGTTTTGTGTTAAAATTAATGCTGGCTTTAATCGCAGCCATGTTGGCGTACGGGAGCGCGTAGTTGACTACTTGACCAACCGCTCTCACTACCCGAAGCGATGAAAAAAACAAATGATGCATTGCAAAACCAAAAACGTATGTTATCATTATAGTTTTTTAGGTAGGTACTTATTGGCTCCGATTATAATAATACTGATAAGTACCAAATCTACAATGTTACCTTACCTACGTTGATTGCGCTCTTTGTCTTTGTTGTTAAATATGTAAGTACGATACAAACATAACCTTGTTAACATTAACGATGAGTAGGTAGGTAGGTTGGTACCTATCTAATTATATTATAGGTCCCTAACCTAACATTTATAACCTTGCACTATCATGGTTAAATCAATAACGGCTAGTACGTTGCTGCTACACGAGATGGCACTACTAGTTAGTAAATAGACGCGAAAGGTTTTTGAATTTAAGGTTTTTTGCTTTTTTTTATCACCAACCACTGCACTGCCTTACATACCTACAACGGAGAAATCAAGGCCATGCGCCACATCCGATATCTACGATCTAAATTTGCCTATATCTGTCTAGGTACATATTAGTTAAAAGTTATAATTCTACAAAGTACTTCGGTAGGTACCTAAAAACCACGTACCTACAATACGAAAAACCTTACAAGTAACGAGTACGTAGGTACCTAATTTGGAAGGTAATTCACATCGCATCTAATGTATCGACAATAAAATTAAAGATAGATATATCATGTTATCTTATCACGAAGAAACGAGTGATCTTAACTTCCTTTCCTATCTTCTTCTGTAGATATTATAATAAATATTGGCCTAAGATTCATTCTAAGCAGAATGATCAGTTATTTTGAAAAACTTCTAGCCAACTAACGGCCGCACTCAGACTCGTCAATTTCCTAAGTTTAATTTATTGATTATTTATAGAGCTATCCTTTTCTATATGTATTGAATAAAAATGATGGATATACTTTAATCAGTCACTAAATTGTATTTTAACGTCTCCGAGTACGGCGCGCGGCGGCAGTAAATCCTATGAATGCATGTAAGAGTCTGCAGAAGCCAAGCAAAATAATTAGAGCTATTATTATTATTATTTATTTACTAGCTTCCCCCGCGATTTCAGTTTCCATAAGTAAGCATTTGTGATAAATTTTAACAACATTATCACATTGTTTAATCTTGTACGAATTGTACCATTGATAACGTATCAATCTCAACCAAAAAGAAGATAACAATTCTCAATGATTTATCCCCGTCATTGTGAAAATACAAGTATGCCCTGATAAAATAAAGTAAGCAGTTTTATATTTGCCGCTTTTTTTAAAGTGGAAATGTATCTTTTGATTTTAGGAAAATTAAGCACGAGTTCTGATCGTCAATTAATGTGAATATTGAGATTACCAAAATGGCTACAACACTTATAAAGTATGAAACGAATGAGATATCAGTTTTTTTTTCTACCGGTTTAACAAAAAAAAACTACTGTGAATGTAGGTACGGTTATATTATTCGAATAACTCTACATTAAATTTTCCAGAAGTATATGCCACATAGAATTTGGACAAAGTATCACTAGATATCACGTACTCATTAACTACAGGATCTTTAGTCATGTTTTGTATGTACTCCATCTGAAACACAAAATAAATTGTTTTCCAGTAAGTCCACAAAAATACAAATCAATAAAACTTCGCACAGTTCCGTACCAAATGTAGAATATGAGTTTGTTGTAATAGGAAAAATGAGGGAATTTCAACGAAAAATATCAGATTTATCAATAATATATAGGTGTGTTAGTAAAATATACGTATCATCACCATCATCATTGGTCAATGGGAATTTAAGAAGTTCTTCGGAACAAAATTTTGTAAAAAAAAAAGCTGACTTTGTGGCTCCTCATTCCTTTGATTTCCAATATTTTTTAAAACGAATAATATAGGTACTATTGACCTATCATCTACTCATGGAGCTTTAAACAACGATACTCGATGGTGTACACCATTTTTTTTTATTCGCGCTCCCATTGAACTGTATTTTGGCTTTGGGTCGACAAGATGTTTATGAGTGACAGACGACGGACATACAGACTCACACGTGAATGTAAAAAAATAAAATGTCTTTTACCAGTAACTTATATTCTTGGTCATCAATCCTGACCCTACCATCGTAGTTGAATGTTTCGTATCTTTCGAACCAGGGCCAGATCATGTAGTCAACGTACCCGGGCTCATCACCGCTCAGAAACTTGGTGCCTCGGCTTTTAAGCTGATCTTGTATAAACTTTAAGGCATTGTGGCATGCTGCAATGTTATCATTAGTAATGGTCTCTGGCCACTTTAACATTCGAAGATAAAACGAGGAAATCTGAAAAAAAATACAGGAACTAACATTTTGAGGTCTGTTTTGATTGAGGACCGTGAGAACACACAGAACTTGAATTAAAAAAATACACCTACTAGACTGAAGAGCCTAACTTACATACCTATACTCAATATAAAATAACTTACGGAATCTGCAACTGCTACAATGATTTTGTCATGGGCTCTCTTCACGGGGTCTTTGTGCAATAAAGGCCTTTGCGCGTAGACTTCATCCAAATATTCTACTGTTACCAAACTCTCGCAAATAGTCACACCATCAGATATTTCTATTACTGGAACTTTACCTATATAAACAGTTAGTTCATGGATAGACATTTGTTTGACCGCAATCAGCTAATGTTTTTATCTAGTTTAGTATAATATATAGCCTAGAAAAGTAGCGGTAACAAAGTATCGATGTTAGGATGTGATTGTCTTACCAAAGGTATTTTTACTCGTTAGCCACTCTGGTTTCTCAACCAGGTTCACGTTGATGATTTCACTATCTATCTGCTTTGCAATCAGCGCCAGAATAGTGCGCTGGGCGTACGGGCAGAACCTCATGTTGTATACCCGCAGTTTACCATTGAATGGTGGGAGGGGATCGCCTGAAACATCACGTCTTCTTAAATAACACCAATTTTAGATATTTAAACAATTAAACACGGTGATTCATCGAAACAGAAAGTACCTTACCTATAATTTTGCTAAAATGTAACTCTTACTCACCTGTTTTTAAATGTTTTGTTTTGAAATTAATTATATTATTTTCCATTTTCTTTATAGTTTCGACAAGTCTATGTGCAGTGAACCGCTAGCACTCGTTGTATCCATGAGAATATTATTATTCAGATGCCGTAACAAACAATATTCACCCAAACACAAACATTGTTATCGTATCGTTTAAACAATTATAATTACATAACGAGTAAAGAGTTATATAGGTTCAAAGTTTGCATATCAAACTTACACAATCGACATAATAAATAACTTCAATTATTGTCTTAAATTTACCTACTAGCACGTAGTATATTATTAATTCTTTGCCACTAGCTAATAAATGAAACTGAGTTTTAAATATTGTACTTTTAATGACGAACAAAAAATTATAACATAATTTAAGTCATTATATAAATTTATTATTTATTCCTTCTTCTTTCTTGGGCGCATGCAGCAAGCACCACCAGTAGAGGCGAGCATATTATAGTTCGCTTCGCCCTTCGAGCGGGATTCCAAGAACTTGACGTGGGATTCAGGTGTCAGGTAGTAAGCTTTTACTGGTGGCGAGTTCTTCATAGCGTCGAAATATTTCAGCTGTAAAAAATATTATCATTAATAACACGTTGATTCAAACCATTGAATTCTTTTGTAACGATCTTTAGTATCCGACAGAAGTTCGATGTGTGTCTCATTATCAATAGAATAGAAAACCATTAAATTTTTTATTTAATAATATAAAAAACTTACCAAACGTTCATACTTTGACTTGTCAATAGCAAACTTAGCATTGCCAAGTAGCACAAGGGCTTCTAGACGCTCCAGGATTGGCCAGATTGTGAAGTCGATCAGACCAGGCTTGTCTCCGAAAAGAAATGTGGTACCACGAGATTCAAGTTCTTTTTGAAGCAGTTCCAGGCCCTTGTGGTAGTTTTCGTATGTTGTAGGTGTGAGGGCTGGAGCGTTGAATGCACCAGTGACATATGCCGCTTGAACCTGTTGAACAACATCATAATGATGTAGAACAATGCATTCCAGTTTTGTGGATTTTGGTACAATCCATAACTTGCATTGAAAAATCAATATTCCAAGTATTTTTCTTATTTATGTTACAAACATAATAATGTAATGTAAAAATGTATATTTAACAAGGTAGATTTTTTTTTGTATACCATAAAGGACAACGTACTGAATACCTACAACATGGATTCAACTCATGATTCTGGAGCCCAGACTTTGAATTTTTCTTCTATCTTTTCATGAATTATAAGATTTTTACGGGCTTTAGGCAGAGGGCAAAGAAAGACGCCCACTTTCGGATCCTTTGACAACGTGCATCGCTCGCCAGCCGCTGAGTAACCCATGACTTCTGACATATTGATTTCTATAATTTTCAGTATGCTGTCCCGGTATAAGTTACCTAGTAAAATTAGATATTTTCAATTACTCAACTATTCATATTGCATGTTTGATGTGGACGAGATTGTTGAGACTCATGAAATTTATACTAATAATAAAGCTGAAGAGTTTGTTTGATTGAACACACTCATTATCCCCAAAGGTTATAGGCTACTTTTTATCCCGAGAATGCAAGTGAAGCTGCAGGGAACTGCTAGTGTATTATATAGCACCTGTATTCTGTACAATTTATACAATAAATTATTACTGATTCTGATTAAATAATGTTGTATGTACCTAGTCAGATGTAACCCTTAATTAAGTTGTATTTATTGTCAAAGAAGCAAGTTTATTTATATTACTTGTTTATAAAATATTATTAACCAAACCTAAAAAAAGTAACAAAGTTGCATTGTTTTCTTTTTACATACATGTAAAGGCCTAATAAATATCTGTAAATGTTATGATTTAGAATTTATAGTGATTTAAAGAACCTGAACAAGTTAAAGAAACAAAATTTTGAGAATAATTTTCTTTAGATTTCACATACCCCACTGAAATTTTCCAGGAATAGTCTATCAAAGGCCCGCTGCAATGGATCGGCTGCTTGTAGAGGAATTTCTGGATACTTCTCATCCAAGTATAAGTTTAGAATGTTGCTGTCGTAAATAGCTTTTCCTTCTTCATATTCTATTGCTGGCACAGTACCTGATTGACAAGATACAATTTCTTTTTAAATGTACTTTAAACTTAAGTTTTATTATGTTGATAAACTAAAGACAAGCCCAATAATTATTTTAGTGTATTTGGTTTTGGGTCAAAACCTACAAACACAAATTAGGGTTCTATAGTGATCCAGAAAAGGGCTCTGTTATTTCAAGGAATTGCTTGAACTGGATCACAAACTGTATCCCCATTTGCAAACTTATGCTAATTTGTGTATAATGTATATTAATATGTCATGTTTCAAAGTATTTACATTCATGTTGAACTTACCTTTAGGACTAAAGGAGTAAATCCATTCAGGCTTTTTATCCAGGTTAATGTTAACCGATTCATAAGGCAAATTCTTCGCATTTAGAGTAAGTACTGTTCTGTGAGCGAAAGGACAGAACCTCATCGAAAACAAACGTAGTTTCCCGGTGTATGGTGGCAGCGCATCACCTGAGGGACCACATAAATCAGTAAAACATAATGAAGAGTGTTAATAGCTAAATAATGTGTATTTAAAAGCTTACCGGCTTCCAGATGCTTTTCAGACATTTTATTTTAATTACTTGAGTTTTTATCAAGTACAAAATTGGTACAAAACAAAAGATTACCGGCACAGAGTACTTTTTATATACCGGCGAACAAACTAAAACGTGAACGTATTATCAAATTATGAACGTAACGTAAAAAAAAACGTAATAATATGAATGAACGTAGTGAGTGAGTGAGTGATTCAATTTGATTATATTCTCTTTCGAACAAATAAACCAACCGATGAAGTTGAATTGAGTAATTGAATCACGAACACAGATCACTTTATACTACAGTGCATTCACAGTTATTTTACCTCTAGCTGTTAGGTTGGCAATCTGAGCGTTATATTGCCATAACTAGCTTCTATGACTCCCATAAACGAAATGTAAAAAACAGTAATGCTAATATGTATTACCTAACTATGCCGATTTAATTTTACACTTTGTGTGATAATGGTACATATAATACGATATTTCTTAAATATTTAAACAAGCTAATCCTGTATATATATGTATATTTATTTATTCATATAATATCCTTAACAATTTGAATGAAATTTTATACTTAGGGTTTACCATTATAAGTTCATTCAGATACTTTTCACAAGAAAACGCGAAATAAAAAAAATAAAATAAACCGCCAACCAAGTTTGGTCTCCCAGGTATTTTGAAAGTAATGTTTTTAATAAAATATTTATCTCCTTACAAAACCAGTACAGTTGTGCCAATATTCGATTAACATAATTATGTAAGTACCAATCATATTATATTAATCAATAATAAACATTAGATCGAACTGCAATAAAAATATTTATTTTGAATATGCATGTTCCAGGCGAATTGCCAATGATGAATCATCACAATCAGATGAATCTTCGTAACTGCTGTCGGATTCTGTATCAGACTCGTCATTTAATTCTATTATTAACCTGTCTATTTCAGCGTCCATACACCCATCTCTTTCACGAAGCTTGTCTTCAATGTGGTGCACATGTTCGCATTGTTTTTGCCAATCTTCTGCAGTTATAGTTTGAAACGCTTCTTTGGTTAAATTAACTATGTTATTTGTTTCTTGTCCTACGTTTTTATCTCCAACACGTCTTTTGGCGAGACTCCACATAAATTCAATTGCATTTAGCTCACAGTGGTATGGCGGTAATCTGACCACTTTGTGACCATGCGCTTCAAGCATTTGATCAGCTTCATATACTGGAGCTTCTTTATGCTCTTTTATAATTTCATATAGTTGAGCTTTAACCATGGTAGGCAGATAAGATAAGCCCTTATTTGTTATCCAGTTTTGCATTTCTACTTTAGTAGAGCTTAATGTTGGTGCCTTGTTTAACTTTACTGTGTGGTAAGGGGCATTATCCATAACTACTAAGCTATTAGCCGGCAAGTTAGGAATGAGTTTTTCCTGAAGCCATTTCATGAAATTTGTTTTATTCATGTCATCATGGTAGTCACCTGATTTCGACTGCGATTTAAATATTAAGAGAGCATTAGGTATAAACCCCATTTCACCACCCGCATGAACAATTATCCATCGTGCACCAGCAGAATCGTTCTTGAGGACACCTTCTTCATTTTCTATTTGCCAGCATTTATTGACTGTGTAGGACGCGTGAATATAAGTCTCGTCTAAGAACACAACAGGCCTGCCTTCATCGCGATTTTGCTTCAAAATAGTTAGGTACCTGTATCTCCAGGCCACAATATCAGGTCTTTCCATCAGTAGCTTTCTTTTTGACCCACATTTTTTAAAACGGAATCCAATTTGTCGGATAATTTTCCACAATGTAGTACGCCCTCCACGAAAATTTATGTCAATCTTCAACTCTGCTAAGAGTTTTCCCAAAGTCGGTACCTCCTTTCTGACGGTATACATTTGATGTATTTTATTTTGAATTGCACACAAATCAAAATCATCCAATTCAATTTTTTTTTTCTGCATTCGTTTCTTTCTTGGTGTGGAAATTTTTTGAGATGTGGAAGCAGCTACTTCACCTTCTTTGGTAATGGTGCTGATGGTTTTTTCAGATATGCCTGAAATAACAAACAACTTTAATTGATAGCCTAAATATATAGTTATTTTTTATTATTTATTTATTCATATGGCAACTTACACTATTTGACAATAATTATTGTATGAATGAATAACAATCTTCTTAAATTATAAATAAAACACAAATAGAACGAAATTAAAAACCTAAATTAATAGCAACATAATACAAAAAAATCGACATGATCTTAAATAATAAAACTTCAAATTCGTTGTCCTCGTGTAAGTAATTTCACAAAAATACTTATGCAATATATGTTCTAAATATGGTGCTTACGGTATGACATTCTTAGTTTCCAGTTTAATTGGGTAAAATGTTAAGACGGGTAACCCTTTTTTACATACCTGTAATGGCGGCTACTCGTTGACGAACATTGCCAAATGGAATTAAAGGAGCATTATCGTCTTTTTCTCTTTCACAAAAATCACGCACTGCTAATACAATCTTTCTTCCGCTACTTTGAATCCTTTTCGGCATTATATCACATGAAATATCACAACTGATAAACAAATACGCAAGATTTTTTTCAAAACGACTCAACAGTAATACCAACACTCAGAAAACATCTGTCAGAGGTAAAATAACTGTGAATGAACTGTAGTGTACCAATCACGAATGGAATCACAAACAAAAAAACAAGAATTTTCTGTCGAAACCAAGGAACATTTAAACATGATTTAAACTGTAGTAGGTCGAAACTGTATAAAATAATAACCGACCCAGGGTTGCCAACTACCAAATTTTTTTACCCCTAAAGCTCCAGGCAAAAACCCCTAAAATCTTCGCAATTACATAGAAAACCCCCTAAAAAAATACAATATTATAAATTGAGATTTCTTTAATAAAAAAAATTTTCTTTACTAAAACTGTTACACTATCAAGAAAAAAAACTGTTAGTTTATCGTATAATTCATCGTAACACTCGTAGTAAAAAATCTTCATCTTTGTTCGTTACTATCATCTTTCGTAAAGTTCATCTTCTGTAATAGATATCACTATAAAATTAAACAAACAAATTCAAAAAATCACAAAAATATATAGCCTCTAAAAAATCCCATCACACTTATTTTCTCTCTCAATTTACCTAATTTAGTGGAAAACCCGTAAGTTAGGAACCCTGAACTGACATATGAAGTTATTTTTTTGGCAACACACTTAGTGAATTTTGCCAGTGTCAAGTGGAGCATAAAGTAAATAATAGAAGTGGAGTTTTCATGAAAGTTCAAATCATTTTGAAGTGGCATAACTATTTTAATAATTATTTTTGCGTTGAGTTAAGTATAGCTCCAAAGTGGTCCCATTTTAAAATTATCTTTGGGTTTACTTACTCTTTTTGTTAAAAGTTGATTATGCAAATATACCGTCTACTACACCTGATGCGATAATGCCCAATACACAAACACAAATAGCCAAGTGCCGGCATTAAACGATTATTCAGAGGTATAACTCAATTCCAATAAACCCGCCCTCATGTAGCATTGAGGGCGGGTTTATTGTAATTGGATTTATTGCATTCTCTCCGACCGGATACATATATATTCGGCATTTGATTATGCATACGCATAATTACTGAGTTACGTTTTACTATCCACGTTCTGGCAATCAGTAACATCTTTTAGGTAACTTATGTAATTAATTCTTTCAGGAGTAATTATTAAAACTAAAAATTACAAAATACTTTCTTTTATTTCATAAATAAAGACACAACCTCTATTATGTCGTCATGGATTTATAATAACAAAATGAGATTTAATTATCACGGGTTAGTAACAATCTCAATTTTTTTTTTGTAAATTTTGTATATTTCATATTAGAATACATTACATTTAAGTAGTTGCTCGAGATTCCTATACTTATGCATAATTCAATTTTATGAAACTACATGTATCTTTTTGAAACAACATTCGTCAAATGTATGTATGCCATTTTAGAAATAGGAGTATCATGTTTGGTAGAATAATGTATACAACTATAACAATATTAAAATAAGTTATTTAATAACAACAAATTATAAAATTATAATTATTTAGAAAGCACCAATACTGACAGTGTTAAATGTTTCAGACACTAATAAAATACAAAGGAGATTCCTTATTACATCTAAATAAAATATAATTCAGGTTATTTCTAATTTATCTGAAATGCTCTCTAGGGTGGCATAATTCATCAATATTAACAACTTTACTATGGGACCAACTCTGGAATCGTGAAAAAAAAAAATCTTCTCATACAAAACATCATGCAGAACAAAATGTCGCGATATTAAGTTTGGTCCCAATGTAAAAAATATTCATATTGATAAGTACTTCAAGCACATAAAGCAAGTGAATAACAAATAAACCTTTATATTAAATTATCATTGATGAAATTTGATAACATACAATACAAATTATATTCGTTTGACGTTAATTGCACTATTTATTTTGTACTATTCTAAAATTAAATTAAAATAAACAATTGTAATTAAGTACATTATCGTCTTAACTAACTTCTATTCTGCTTAATGAAAGCCGGTAATATTGTAACATTAGGAATGTATTTATAAATAATCGAATTGTTCGACGTCGCTTTTTAATCTACATAAATCTGCTGTCCATAACATATCATACCTTAAGTGATCGCTAACTAAGCCATCATCGGCAATAAAGTTTAGCGTGACGCGCATTAAGTACGTATGCAGCCAACTACCCTTCGAATTCTGTCCGACTACAGCTGTAGTAACTACAAATCGTGCACTCTATCGAAGAATTCGTTTCGCCGTAAAAACAAATGACTACACAAGAAATAGAGTTCGCTAAGTTTTCTTTTTGAAAATATTTTGTAAGTTGATATTGGTCTTGGAGTGTTGGAATATCTGCGTGACCCTCCGGCCGACCTCCTGCGCGGCGTGCAGGTTGGAGGCGGCGCGCGGATGCAGCTCCCGGCTCGCGTCCGCACCGCCGCCCACGCTGACTGCGCTCGCACTGCCGGCGCCTGCACTCGCGCCCGCCACGTTCTGCACTAACGCCTCTATCCCGGCTCTGTATTGCGCTAACGACGGATTTTGTACAACTTCTTCTAATTTCCTGAAATATAATTTCGGTCGCATTAATGGAATGGTGATTTTTTTTTAACTATGCATCAAACTGTTGTTAAGTATTAAATTATAGTTCACAGAATTATATAACAAAAGTTAGAGTTGGAGACTGTCAGTGTAGGAGATGTCATGACTTAACTAATAGGGTTAGAATATTATTTTAATTTTTGTAAATATTTAATTAATTGAGTAAAATAAAGATGTTTGACTAAAGGGTTATTGAATATAACCAGTAGGATTGACGTCAAAATCTGGTTGGGGTTGGATATTTCCAGATATTATTATAATCCTTAATATTTAATTTTAATATTTTTTGCAAACTCATGAAATCGCAAAGAATATATAGTAATAACTAACTTATATATAGTAAAGTATATAAATAGTATGAGATGGTATGGTTGCGTGTACCTAAGTGCAGGCAGGAGGGCGGGATGGTGCCTGCAGTGGTGCACGGCGAGCTGCAGGCCGGGGCACAGCGCCGCCACCCACTCGGCCGTCCACTCGCCCGCGCCCGCGCCCGCGCCCGCCTCCACGCCCGCCCCCGCCCCCGCCCCGCCGCCACACAGCGCGCACAGGAGCGACACCGCTGTCATACATGCCCATAACATCAATTAAACTAAACACTGGACATTGAGCTAAAAATTCAAGATATTATGTTAAAAAAAACTAAAACTACCCACATAAATTATTTATTAAAAAATAAAGGAAAAAGGAAATAATATTTTTTAGAACCGTATTTAGATTGTACAAAAATAATATTGATGCTTTCGGAACACACCGATAGCTGAATGAACATGATTATGATAACTATAAAGTTAATGTCGGAATTATTAAAACAATCAACAAATCAATCAATCAACAAACCTTTCTCGGATACAGCATGGCTATCAGCAGTGGGCAGTACGAGTACGGCGAGTGCCTCGGCGGCCCTGACAGCCTCCCTCGGCGCTAGCGGCGTGGTCTGAGTCATGGCGGCTTCCGCCGGCGGCCAGCAGTACTGTGCGCAAGCTAGCCCTCGCACCAGGCATGCCCGGGTCATCCCACCCCATGATGATATCGCTACTTCGCGGACAGATCTGAAACATTAAACAAATTCTTATTACATTCTTTAGATTGCACAACTTATTTAATTATTTATATGTATAGGATTATGTTTGAACACAATCTCAAATCTCATGCTAACAAAGATTTCAGATGTAAAACGTCCAAGCCAATACGTATAGTTTAACCAGTGATATAATTTAACTAGACTTACAATCCACAACCATCAATCTTCGAAGAGTAAGTTAAGAGTAGTAAGTAAAACAACTCACACATCGTCATCGTGTAACAACGCCACTACAGCTGGCAATAACTGCTTCTCGATACATCGCTCGCTAATATCGGCAATGTTCAACAATTCTGTTATGAGATTACCGATGTACACACGTATCGAACTGCCGCTTGAGCTTTCACAACTACTTGCCGCAACTGAAAAATATGCAAAAATATAATGTTACCCTTTTAAAAGAACAAAGCGAAATATTGAAACAAGTGAAGAAAAGTAATGAGTTGCATTTAATAATACTTTGAATATTATAGTATCTAGGGCAGGGATGGCGAACCTTTACATATCAACGTGCCATTTTGACTTTGTGATTATTGGGAAAATAATAATAACAAATACTATCACTTTGTAGTAAATAAAGAGGCGTAGGGATTACTCGCGTTCGCTTATCATTATAATACCTACTTCACACTTTTTTTCGTAGTGCGTAATGAATTTTGTGATCAGTGACGTGCCCAAAATATTGTGTCGCGTGCCATTGTTTCGCCATCCCTGATCTAGGGCAAGGGTAGGCAACAGGCGGACCCTGATCTAGGGAGTCTGGATGTGGACTAGAATGGACAAGGTGCTAACCTATGTTGGCTTTTACACCGTTACGCAGATCGAGGGTGAAACCACCTGCACAACTAGAAGAGAATTCAAAAATAAATAAAATAATAAATGCTCACACTCTCTTAGATGATGTAGATAGAAGTCAAGCGTGTCCGGTCTATGTACCGACACCCATTTGAGGGGTATTGAAAATAACTTTACAGGAAGTCCTCTTATACTACTATACACAACCCACCTGGAAAAATAGCATAATTATGAAATTACTATACATATTATACATTTACTTTTAATACGGGACCAACCTTGAAATCGAGAAACAAATTCAAACTTACAAAATCAGTCAATTTTTTTCAGTAAGTATCTTATATTTTTTCGTGATTTCAGGTTTGGACAATAAATTGAGAAACTACTGTAAAAGGCCTGATTTACACATGTCACATATAAATACAAAATAATTTAATTTGACTAAGCAGCCGATATTCGCACAGATCTGCCAAGTTGTATCTAACTTGCACTTAGTTAGATACAACTCGGCATCAAAATGTTTTGAACACAAGCCATAATCAAATTTTAAACTATTAGAAAAAAGTAAAAAAAAATACAAACTTCTGTAAAAACTCTCCATGCTGACTCCTATCTTCAAGGGCAGCTAATATAGTGACAAGATATATTCCAACAATAACAGTACTGTCCACGTTGACCGAGTGGAGCTTCTCCATTCTTTGTTCCAAGTCCACAATATACTCTGTGAATATAGGCTTCAGTATCTGACTACTGAAGTTTGCGCCAAAATTTTCTATGTAACTATTGAACAGAGATATGAGCAGTTCGTATACTGTGGCATGGTTTAGTACTTTGGCTGACGTCGTTAGTTCTATTATTTGCTTCATTCTGGAAGTGAAAAATTTAAATGAACGCCATATATTTTTTAGACAGAGATATAGTGAATTTATTCTATTATTATTTTTATTGAAGCAACAGCCATACAACCAACCATTGGCAAAAAATACGACAAGATTTCAGTCAAAACACATTATTTTAAAAGATTCAAGTAGGTATTTCGGCTTGATCGATAAAATAATCAAGATAATAAATTGTGAGTGGGTGCAAAACACAGCATTTTGTTAACACACACAAGATACATTATACTCACAAATCAATAAACCAAGTCAACTCCGTCCATCTGACATCAGGTTTTTCTTTGATTAAATTATTCATGGCTACCAACAACATCTTCACATCAACATTATCAGTCACGTAACATTGTAAATCTATAAAGTATTCTTGTTCATCCAACGGCACTTCTTGTAAATTAACAGTTTGCATATCACAGTTGGTCAAGGTAACGTCCCTAACTATTTGTACATTAACTACGTAGGCCAATTTTGCTAACACTAAAACCCTCATTACATTTAAGTACAAGACCACGGTTTTCCATTCGTCATCGTTTGTCGCTTTGGTTAAATTCGTTATAATGTTTGTGCAAAAATCTGTAGAGAATTTTCCTGGAATACAAATATGAGTATTTTCAGTAAATTTCACACATCAAAACTGTTTTTAAGAGGGTGTGTACTAATTTACCTGCAATCAAAGCAGTTCTTGCCATAATGGGTACAAACATTGCAATGGTATCTTTCACATTCTTCTCTACTGGATCTTTCAGGAAGTTCATCATGAGATTCTCCAGTTGTACATATTTGTGGTCAGCAACGGGA
This sequence comes from Tethea ocularis, assembly GCA_963555595.1. Classification (NCBI taxonomy): domain Eukaryota; kingdom Metazoa; phylum Arthropoda; class Insecta; order Lepidoptera; family Drepanidae; genus Tethea; species Tethea ocularis. The sequence continues at coordinate 4,585,766 of OY741963.1, read as the reverse complement.
CATATAAGGCATGCGGCTTTTAATCCTAAACCTAATGATAAAAATGATTCGTTAATAAATGTACTTGTTGACTAATTGATACCAGAGAGATATTTCGCAATGTTGGATTGATCAATACAATTAGTCTGATTGGTGTTATTTAATATTGCGTCTTGCGATTGGTGTTATTTAATATTGCGTCTTGCGATTGGTGTTATGTAATTTGCGTCTGAACTAAAACTATATAAACATTTTAAGTTATGGGCTTCTTCTAATGTTCGAGTGATGGGTCAGTGGGAGTGGAAAGTCTTCAACTTTCGACTAGGGTTTCTAGTTTCTTGACCTTTTAAACCAACTTCAAAATGGAGGAGGTTAAAAATTCGTCGGAATCTTTCCCGATTACTCGCAGACGCCTGAACGATTTGGAAAATTATTTTTTTGTTTGAAAGGGTATACTTTACAGGTGGACCACCTGCCATAATCCATAGTCTCCAAGTCAGGATCTGGTGATGAGATCCTGGATAAATCGAGGGAACTCTTCAAATTTTATAGGCATTTACAATGTTTGTCATATATTTTCTAAAGCTATTCAGCTATTTGCGTCTGGTAGTCATCATCGTATGTTGCTGAGCTGATGATGCAAGGTACAATTCCTTGACGGTTAGGAGTTAGGGGATAATTCTTTAAATATTATAGGATTCGACCGTTAGTTGTATTCTTTGATGTAATTATGGAAGGTACAACGCTAATATGCTTATACTAGGTCAGTGATAAAACATAAGAAACTAAATATTGAAAAATAAAAAACTTAACAAAAAAAACCGCCTTCAAAGGCACTAAAAAGCATAAAATAACTATGTATGAACTCTAATCTGACAGTTTTGAATAATATTTATACGGTTAAATCAAATTAGTTAGCGAAAAATTGCATTTAGTATCTGTTACTGACACATTTACGTGATAAAATTTATTATTTGTTATTTTTAATAGTGGCAGAGGCGCGCGTTCTTGTGAGCTTGTATCAATTATTTAATTAACAATAATAAAATGTTCAGGTTAGAGGAGTTTACTGTAGGTTATATATAAAATGGTAGTTATTCTAATTTCTTAATTCTAGCTAACTCACAATAATAATAGATACTTTAATAGAAATACTGTTACCTCTTACTTCAACTTCATTTGACTCGCACATCATAATAACCAGGCTGAGAAGTAATGATGTGCATAATTCTATCGGCACGTAAGGTGCGATGGCGACGCATATCTGACTGGCTAGTAGTCGACGTTCAGCCGAGCGGGATGCAAGCAGTTCTGCTATCGATGATAGAACTTCACCGCTACCACCCCACTTCACTATTAAACATGTTGCTGGAACAATTGTTTAAATCATATTAAATTATACTTTATATTTTTGTATTTCATGTCTTTTTAATAATAAGAACATAATTATGTATCATAAAAAGACACAACGTGGACGCTATAATTATTTTGACGTCTGCCATTGCCGAAACTCGAAAGCGAAGTGAGTGGTATGGCAGTATGTATACACACACGTCTCTTGATCCTGCTGCAGCAGTATTTAGGGAATAAATGCCGGCAGCGCGAGGAGCAGCGACAGGGGGTGAATGTAAATGTAGCATAAGGTTTCTCGAAATTCCATCCCTTATTTGAAGAGCATTTCAATTCATGTTTCACATTGAAATCTATTCATTCTATTAGATCCGAATACCTACACGTAGAATAGTTGATTACCCTTAGGTTCATGTGGTGTAGACGTACCTTCGCAGATGGCCCTGGCGTCGTGGTGGTCGGGTTTCTTGAGGAGCGTGAGCAGCGCGTGCAGCGTGCGCGCGCGGCGCGGGTCGGCGGCCGGCAGCAGCGCCGCCGCCGCCGCCAGCAGCGCCGCCGCCTCGCCGCGCCGGCCCACCAGCGTGTGTGCCAGCACCTACATCATTCATTATTAACCAGTTTTACTTTACATTACGGTCTTAGGTAACCTATACCGGGTGTGGTGTGACTGACATTGCAACGAGAACTGATACCATAAATACAACTCATGATTCTGGACCCCTAAGCGTTAGAATTTTACACAATTAATTAATTTGACATTTTTTGAGTGCACAAAATTTACTATCAAATTGTAAAGGATAAAATTATTTGAAGTGTTTCATAGCGATCTGTTTGTTTTAACAATGAGCTCCTTCTTTTGCCGACTTTAGTCTGGAGGGGTACCTTAATGAAAAATCTAACGCAAATTCTAAATCTAAGGGGTCCAGAATCATGTACTGAATGGTCCATGGTTTCAGTCTTTGTTTCGATGTCACTTACCCGGTATATACAAAAAACTGTATATACAAATTCTGTGACATAGCCATATTTAACATTTAGTGCTATAAGACATTGGAGCAAATGGGCCTTAGTTCTTCAATTTCTAGTTAGATTTCTTGTAGTTAGTTTCCTTAAAATTGGTCAGAGAAAATGTGTGCTTCTGTGAACCCCCTCCATAGAGCTTTACTTTAACTATGACATCACAATCAAACTATGTCTATGGTTTAGTTACAGAGTTTACTTTCATAATAATTTAATTGGGGGTGATACTTAGAAATTAATGTTATGTTGTAAACTTACTCTAGGTAAAGTATCAGCCACCAAAGTGAGAAGACCAGGTAGAGTGATTGGCTTATCACTGCTCACCAATTCTGCGAGCAGATCATTTGCCAGCGGTTCGTTTAAGTTCAGTGACTCGCTACACCAGTTGAGGATTGGTACTTTCAGACTATTTGGTAGCCCGCTGTGTACATAGCATACATTTATTTTTTAACTAAATATTATATTAAATGATATACACACAGATTCTGATTATAATTTATAATTATACTTTAAGATTTCCAACTGTTAACTGTTTATGCAAAGATAAATATTTGAATTTTGAGGTCTTGTTTGAGATATTGAACTGTTGTACAAACAAATTGTACTAAATACTGTGGATATAAATTGATCGTAATTGAGGAATCATGAAATAAATCATGTGAAGTAGGTAGTTACATAAGCTGCTTGCTTGCATGTTATTATGATATCAAACTTATTTATAAATCATATTAGTCAGTTCAGCAGACGCTACAAAATCAGATTTTAAGCCAAATAGCCGATATCATACTACCTATTAATCCACATGTCTTTGCTATTGACTTCGATGGTATTATATTCGTATGGGACGCGGGTCCAGTCTCCACCGTCATTGATGCTTAGAGTTTCGTCTAACGTAGTGACACTGCTGCGGCGGAGCGGCGACCCTCGGACGCTGTTGTCACACAGCACGGCCGGGTCGAACGAACTCGTGTTTGAACCATCTTTCCTCATACTATAACAATCATCGTTATATAAGATCCAAAACAAAATAAAGGAGACAGTTCATTACATGATAATGGATCGCTGATACTTTGTTATGTTGCCGACCTTGAAATAAACTAAACTAGCGGCACGCTATGATGGCCATTTTGTCATGAGGGTACCTACATCTTGTCTCGCTGTCTCGTGCTCAGCTATACCTGAGCCGAAAAGAGACAGCCAGAACTATTAGTCTCACTATATCTCTTTACTCTTCTCTCTAACAAGAAAGATCTGTCTGTTCTTCCTTGGCAGTTGGTTAAAAAAAAGGAGTGTAATATTTTTCAGGTATGTGAGTTTATTTATTCCACAATAACTTTTACATGCCTGAATGGGTTTAGATGTATAAAATATCGTTAGAATCCTTACATCATCCTGTATGGCACTGGCTATGATTAGTTAAATTTTGTAAAGGGCAGTCATTGTTTTTTAATATTTGTATTAGTTGGTCGGCCTTCTTGGCATTATAACTGGCCGGCAGGCAACTCATTGGTAATACCTCTGGTATTGTAAATGGCGATAGGCATCGGTACCTACGGACTATAGGACTTCTGACATAAAAAAAATTGTTGCATAATAAATTATAAAATTTATGTTTTCATTTTTGTAAACAACGGAATCAGCACTATTGTAAAAAATATATTTGTGTGCAATGAGGAAGTGCTACTCATGATTTTTGTTAACAGTTATTTGTTTAATTAGAATTATGTCCTTTGAATTACTTACATTACACTATTCTTTTCACTATCAATAATTTCAAACTGCTCAGGTGTTGCACTATGTGTTGAATTTCCACTGCCATAATGGTTCTCAGTAGCAGTACATGTCAATGGCCTGGTTTCAATTGGCTCCACTTTTGTTTGAACTATTGACAATTTCTCTTCTGGAATATGCAAATCGAGAACTTTGCTTTCAGACGATGGACTTGTCAGACAATTTAAACTTACAATAGCTGCATCATACAATTTCTGGAAGTTCAACTTTTCAGTTTCTAAAGCTATTATTTTTTGTTTCAATAGTTCTATTTCTTCCGCTTGAATTAAGAGCTGTTAAAAATCATAATAATTATGTAATTTTCCTGTCAGTATAATGATGAGTCACAAATATTATTAATAAGAAACACTTACCTCGTGACTCCAGTCAGTGTCCGTCTCTAGCGTTTGACAACTCACACAGACATTTCCTTCATCCAACTCCGTCTGACAATCTACCTCAACATATTGCCAGTCCATTTCAGTGGATGCCTCTATCTTGGGTATACTCAAACTTGCATTGGTTCCCCGAAATAAAGATATCAAACCTGCTGGCCGTGGCATGTTCAAGCCAACATCATCCCAATCTTCAAATTCCTACAAAAATTAAGATCATCTATAAATTTTCCAAAATTTCTTGTGGAGCGTTAGGTGGGAGAATATAGATTTACCTGATCAGGATTTTCATCCGAAAATGTTATAGAAGTGAGCTTATAATCCTGAAGCAATAAGTACTCATTGATTAGAAAATTGAGAGCTCTTTTCTCATGTGGTTTAAGGGTGCGCTGTATAGACAAATCTTTTGTACTCTTGTCTAGAGTAGATTCACCATCTAAAACAAATAAGCGCATCTGATATTTTTTGGACATTTCAACTACAAATCATCATCAACAAAGTAATTAGTAAGTTCAAACTTCTTGTAACAATACCTGCAAATTGTGTAAGGTTTGCTCTCAAAGCATTTATAGTTTCACGAGCTTTTCTCAACTCAAACTCTAGTACAGCTACATCTCCACCACTGCCTGCTCTGTCTCCTCCTCCATCTTCTGAATACCGAGCTGTGTCAAGGGAGTCAAGAGTAGCTTGACTTGGTGATCGATCTGTAATAACAATAGAATATAAATCTCTAGATTAACATTTCCTGTATTATTAGGAAATGTTTATTATTGAATGAAACATTGAACAACAATGAAATATTTACTTTAATGTATTTCATTTATGATTATTATTCAGTCTGTAGATTTTTTTTGTTCATTATAAGTTTAATAAACAACTACCCATATAGCTATGCGACGAATGTCGATTAATGCTAGGTATTATTCGGTTTTCGACGAATAACAAACAAAATGTCGAGTACTGCCGAGTATTCGAGGCATCTCTAGTACATACTGTCCTAGTTGTAGATGGCTGATAGAGTTAGACCTATATTTTAACTGGTTATAATTTATTTCAAAACTATGCAGTACTTTAATAAAATTAAAGCGAATACTTACGCATGGAAGAAAATTCGGACGCTCTAGATACATGTTGCTCAAAGTTCCCAGGGTTTGAGAAGAATTCTCTTAGCTGCGGTAGTTCTTTGCCACTCTCTACAAGTTCAGTATGCAGCTCCAAGGCTGATAGAAAGTAGTGGTCTTTCAATAACTTCGTGGCTATATCCTCATAGGACAAATGCGGAGATGCGCTGAATGAACTTTCCTCAACATCCTTGTAAGGATTCATTGTTGTTTATTGGTTTTCACATCACAAATTAAATTACGACCACTGATCTGAATAAATTAAAAACTGTTAAAAACAAAATCCTTGATTTCTTTATTTGCAAACTCCAGAAAACCGTAGCAGAACAGATAGAAAACAAATTGAAATAATACAATACCTGTGTACAATACCAACATTCTCTTTGGTACTAAACTAAAGTAATACCAACCTACCAATTATGTCAATAAACCAACCATAGTCCATCTGTCCCACCATCTCTTTGGTCCCACCCGTAGACCGAGTATTAGACTAGACAGGACATGAATCGTATACAAATGAAATAGCGATACTTTATAACGGGGTTACCAACCTATTACAAGTGTATTCCGAACCGGTAGTAGAGTCTATTGTACAACTGTAACTTTTGACTTTCATAAGTGCCTTAAGGGTAAACGTTCGGTTGGAGCGCGAAATTCAAATTTTTTCACGTTTTTTGCAAATTGCAGCTCAATTATAGCTTTTGTTATTAATCAGTAAATATACTTCCATTCTTCTTGCAAATAACATCTTGATAACATACGACCTATAACTGAGCTGCAATTTGCAAAAAACGTGAAAAAAAATTGAATTTCGCGCTCCAACCGAACGTTCCCCTTAATAGGGCCTAAACAGAATAAATGAGTTTAGATTTGATTACCGTTTCCCTAATTTCGTTGGAATTCACGGCATTTTTATAAGAGTTTGAATATCTAAATAAATAAAAAAAAACGGATATAACTCGCGCACCACGGGTTCCGTAAAGATAATTTCCTATGTTACTTTAAATACTTCTATTTTTATTTAAATAATTTTTAGATAGGTAGGTAACTAGGTGTAGGTTGGTAGGTAGGAACTAGGTAGGTGTATAGGTAGCTAGGCAGTAAGTGGGTAAGTGTAGGTAGATAGATTTAAAACTCAAAGATTTTAATGACAATCATGTCAGATAGTAAAGTAATCTAGTTTTGTGCTAAATACTACTATCGATAGTACGAGTGATTTGGGGGCCGTCGATAGTATCGATTGTCCGGCAACACTACTGTGACATACAGACGGACATGGGGAATCTATAAAAGTAAACCTTGTGGACTCGGAACCCTAAAACTATATTATGCAAGAAAGAAAAGATTTTTTTTTAAATTAATCGTTTTTTAATTAATCGATTTTTTGCAATATTAAAATCGATTATTATAAGGGAAAATATCGTTTTTTTTATAAATCGATTATTTATTCACATCCCTACCGTTGGCTGAGACATCAGATCGACCGGTGGCAGCGATCCAACGAATACGGACTGTTGGATCTTTAGGGAATCTGTAAAATGACACACAGATGATGAAATGTCTGTAACTTGTAAATTCTGAAAGAAAATAAATATAATAAATAGAGTAAGATTCCTCAAGAAAAATAAATACGAACAAATTCGGGTAATTTTTTTTTTACTTACTGGTATCCCTGTAACGATATTATATATTTTCGAAATTGTAATTTTAACTAATTAGCCGCTAAAAAGTTCGTAAAAGCATACGTGTGTGAAAATATTGTCGAAAAATGTATTCATACATTTTATATGAGTTTATTAAACTCCTAATATCAACAAAATACCTCACTTACCGCTGAAAGGTTATGTTTTCTCTTTGCGTACATTGTCGCTTTTACAGATAATAATATAACAATGCACCATCATGTATCACCTTATTAATGTTTTACGCAACTAAAAACACTTTAATCACGATAAAAAAGGACTTGTATGGCCTAAATTTGGTTAGCAAAAATTTTCTCTGTTTTTTGTTGATCTACAAATGCGTAGTCATTTGTGGATCGTTAGTTTGCTAAGTAGAGAAGATACTACGTGCGTAGCTAAACAAACATTTGACAATCCTTACCCCATAACCGAACGATACAAAAACTTCAGATAGTGTCTCTCTTGCACTTACGGCCATTTGTATTATGACATCTCATTTCCTCCCAGTAAAAAATATTTTCTTCTTTCTTAAATATTGTCTTCTCTACATAATCCCACCCAACCACCAGCTCCAACACACCAGCTACACCACAGACAGACAATGTTACCAGGTCAATAAAAGAATATATTGTAAACAGTTGTACATACAAAGTTGCAGCAGACTAGCAGCCTCTTTTAGCCCCGAATGTGGGGTACATTGTCGCCACCCGGACACTAAAAAAGGTTGCAAGTTGCTGGCCAGTTTTAGTGCTATCAGTTTAATCCGATCACACATTTCAAACGTGAATTTAAGCGCGATCTTTATTGGTCACGACTATTTACCCGTACATTACGACTGTATGGATTAAACTGACAGCATTAAAAATGTTTTATCTTTATTCAATAAGGTTAAAATGAAAGAGAGGTGACAATAGAATCGGCACCACTGATCTTCAAACGGCTGAGCGGATTTTTGATGATAGCGAACGCTCTATAATAAAAGACATCTTTCAAACAAAAAATCAAAATCGGTTCATCCGAGGCGGTTGATCTCTAATTCGAGATATGTCAAAACAAAATGGCGAATCTATAATATAAAATGAATCGCAAAATGTGTTGGTAAGCGCATAACTCAAGAACGGCTGAACTGATTTGGCTGAAAATTGGTGGGGAGGTAGCTTAGAACCAGGAGAAGGTCTTAGGATAGGTAGGGGTAGGTAGAGGTAGGCAGGGGTAGGTAGGTAGGTCCCAGTTTTATTTTTGTTCTCAGCGCAGGACAACGTCTGCGGGGTCAGCTATAAATATGGCTTTACCACAGCTAGTCTCTAATAAAATAAATTTTTCGTATTCTCGGGATGTCACGCTAGAGAAATGTCGAATCCCTTTCGTTCGAGATGCAACGGATGGTCCGGAGCAGTAGAGATTTCGATGTCAAATGAGAAATTAGGTAGAACGTTACCGTAAAATGGAGTGAATAGACACAACTTTCAACTTCTACACTGATTTTCTTACATATTTTGTATGAAAGCTGTTATTAAAGAATCGTCGAATTGCGAGTCTCGTTTTAATTTACCAAATGGTAATTCTTTAATTATGCATAAATATGAGAATTATTTGTTAAAAAGGAAAAAGTAGGCGGTTTCTATTTACCTTGAAACTGGGGTCAAAAGATACGACAGAGGGGTGAATAGAGAAAAAACGTAAGGGTTTTCAAAATCAACTTTTATTATACCTATTTGTTTTTCAGTAAACAACTATCAACAATAATTGAAGAGTTTAATTTTTGTAATTATAATCACATAGGTATAATTAATTATAATTCGAACACAAAATACTAATCGTCGCTAAAATCACTTACGCGTACGAGTTGAAATTAACCAAGTAAAAATAAAGTAGAATTTAGAATACCTGATATTTAAATGTATTAACGAACATTTAAAAAAAATTGGGCATATCGAAAATATGTATTTTTAAGAATAAGTCTTTCTGCAAATGAACCCACAATTAGGGCAATTTTGGAATGAGGCTTATCGCAAATATATCCTTAATATTTATCTCAGAAATCCAGAAAATGTTATATTAAATTGATTAAAGCCGTTGAAGATAAAAAATCTAAATTTCAAATTGTCACAGAAAAACATTTTAACTAAAATTTTTAAATGAAAACTGTCATGATGAAAAAATACTCGATTGACAACCCTGAAAATCATGTTTCTATTAACCTCTTTCTCGTTGCTATTAACCCCTCACTCATATCTATTGACCCCTTTCGTCGTGTCTATTGACCCTAAAGGCGTTTCTAATCACCCCCGACTCGGTTCTATTCACCTCGAATTCAGTAAAAAAATACTAAGTCTCGATTTTACTAAAAAATAAGAACAAAATGATGAAATATTGATATTAACCTTTTTATTCCTAATAGATGAGAAACTTAACTATCCAAGTATGCAAATTTACAAAGAGATAACAGTGAAGAATATTATGTTTTTTAAAAAGTTTTAGACTGTCCATAAACACTTGTACGCAGACGTTCACTTCAACGGCTTTTTTCTTTATGTCATTAGACTTGACGTAAATTTTAGGGTTGCCAGAATAAAGGAAAAATGTTGCAGTGTTATTAATAGTAGAAATAAAGATACTTTAACAAACTATAGAGCAACTAGAACGACCAAAATCAAATTCTCAGATTTGTATTGTAATATACCCCGCGATTTCTATTGACCCCATTTTACGGTACTGACGAAATTTTATTTGTCGTTGTTGTCGACTGATGTCGGTGTCGGTGTTGGGCCGGGGCCGGTGCCGGGCCGTGTCGTCCAATGAAGAAACGCTCAACGTAAATGTATAAAATAATTTTTTTTACTATAGAACTCTGATTAAAGATGATCTCTACTCGCGCGAGCGCGAGAATTGGGCTCCACAGACTTATGGTAATAAGTGTCTACAGAGTACAGGCAACACTGCTGGGTCAGTCAAGTCCAGTGTTGCCAGAAGGTTACATTTCTTACGTTTTTCATAACTTTGCGTAACATATAGGTAGGCAATTTTCGTAACTTTTGAGAACAACGAGATTTGTTATACTAGATTTTTATTGCAAACAGCTTACGAACGCATTAAAATTCAAGGCATCCAAATTGAACGCACCTAAAACTTACTTTATTCACTCCATACATTTTATCACACTCACGAGATGGCTCTGAATGGAAAGAAAAGCGCCACGACAAACTTATCCTGGATATATTGAAACTTGATTTTGCTTGAGCTGCTGCACGCACGTTTTCTATCAGCTTCCGACCTCCGCATCATAAACACGTAAATTAAAAAAATACTACAATGTAACTTTTGCAGCAAAAATGTAACATTTCAGGAAACGAAACGTAACTTACGACTCAAGGGCCCTGGCAAACACTGGTCAAACAAAGGGTACATTCCGAAACATGCCATAATCGATCTTAGCGCTCACATCGATAATTTGCGTTCCGATACGAATATCACCTCTATAAGAGCTGTGAACTGTCAATGATTCGGAACGCTTGTGAACGCGCTGACAGTATTTAGAACTAAAACATTCGAAAAAGGGATTAAAAAATTAATGATCAACGCGTTGGTACTCCCTAACTTCAATTATTAGACTCCCTAACTTGAATACAGTGTATTTTTATATGTTATTCTCACATAAAAACCTTTGTCAAAACAAAAACACAACACAAGTGTCACTTTTGACAGCCACGCTCACGGCGATAACGTTTGGACCATGGTCGTCGTAATCGCAATATGGCGCATGTAATGACGTCACCGATGACGTTTCGCGAGGCTTCGTTATCGCGCTAAAAGTGATTCGGTACGCGTTTTAGCGCGCTCACATCGATAATTATCGATATCATTATCATTCGGAATGCAGCCTTCGTTATCGCGCTAAAAGTGATTCGGTACGCGTTTTAGCGCGCTCACATCGATAATTATCGATATCATCATCATTCGGAATGCAGCCCAAATAATTGGAAATGAATACCTACATAGTTTGATTTATAGAATTTTGACAAATCTGTAAAAGAATTAGAGACAAATTGAGGGTAACAATACTACTATGTAATATTGTGAACAGAACATTGAACTAAAAGTGACTAACCAAACAAAGACGATAAGCTCCATGAGCTTAACCGGCTGTGATTTGTGGCTTGTGAGTTGTTGTGATATATCTAACCAACAAACATTTGGATTTGATATAGTTGTGTATTGAAAAAATGGGTGAGGCATATTTTATTTTAAAGCAAAAATTAGAAGGACTTGGTTACAATAATATATTACCAATAGAAGCAGTTCCTCTAGTAGAATGTGTGTTGGCGGACTTATTACAGACAACTCGTAGCTTACAACATTATATGGATTTGTCAAAGGAAGCGCTAATGCAGCGTGATTCGTTGATGTTAGAAGCTGAACCTTACAAATGTGATAATGCAAAACTTATACAAGAAAATAATCAACTGCACAAAGATATAATGCAATTAAAAGAAGAAAACCTAAGAGTTTCTAGAGAAGCCAGAAGAAAAATAAAAAGCTTGACTGAAGAACTAGTAAAAAAAGAAGCCACAGTTAGTAAATTACAATATGATGTTAGAGACCTCAGCCTCAGAGGTCTCTGTGCTGAAACACAGAGTTCTCGTATTAAAAGTAAGAAAAAAGATGAAGATACAAATGTTCCAAAACTTTGCATGTGCAATGACAGGAAAGTTCAGAATTTTGATAATGATCTTTCAGAATTAACAAAAAAAGTTGTTTCTTTAGAAGAAAAAAATAATGCCTACTGTGATGAAATTATTTTGTTGAAGGATAAAATAGAACACAGAAGTAATGAGATAATTAGATTAAATATGTTGTTAGAAGGGGGTCGACCTTTTACAGCTATAAGCAGAGACTGTTGCAATACTAACTCTGACACCAAAGTTCAAAAGCTATCAAAAGAGCTCCAAGAAATGGAAACTTTAAATGATAACCTAAAAAAAGAAATTGAAAATATTTTAGAAAAGCAGCATGAGGCTATGCTTCGTGCGCTCAGTCTCGCTGATAAGAATACTAGCCTACAGGAAGAGATACAAAAAGTTGATTCTTTAGCATTGAAGGTTGAAGACGACTGTAACAAGAGATTATCAGTAATGATGAATGAAGTCAATGTGTTACAAGCAAGAGTAGAAAGTTTATCCAAGAAAAATTTTATGCTTGAAAAAGAACTTTCAGAGCATTGTACCAAAAAAAGTTCACCGAAATTAATGAAACTTCAAGAAACATTAAATGAAACATTGAAAGAAAATGATGCATTACGTAAAGAGATAAAAGATTTTGTGGATCACAATAAAACCTTACAAGACAAAATTATGTCTATGAACCATGTGAGTAAAACTTCTGTATTGAATACTGAATTTGTAAATGTTAATGATAAACCTAAATGCCCTACAAAAGATGAGCTACAAATACTTCTTCAGGAAGAAAGAAAAAGTTATGAGCTACATATAATGGGCATACAGGAAAAAATATCTGAAACAATGAAGGTATTAAATGAGCATATTCTTAAGTGTAAAGATCAGGCTAGTTCAAGATTACAAACATCACCTGAAAGTGCATTTGTACGTGAGCTTCATAATAAACTATGTGAAAGTGAGCAAAAAATTCTGATGCTTAGAAAAGAAAATGATGAGTTCAAAAGTAGCATAACAAAACAAGATACAAATAATAAACAGAATTTTAAAGATATCATAAGTCAGTTGAATGCTGAAAATGCAGAATTATCTAAAGAGAACATATTATTGAGCCAACAGTTAAGCCAGTATAGAAATATAAATACTGCAAAATATAACGAGAGAATTGATTTTACTAGAAAAGATATTCAAAAATACAAAGATAAAATAGAGGAACTTACCCATGAAATGGATTTATTAAAAAAAGATAGACAAGAATATAAATTACGATACACAGAAACAATGGACATGACAGAGAAATTAAAAAGAGATCTAGTATTTAAGCAAAACCAAATGGAACAATTAGAAGAAGAAAATTGCTCTTACAAAATGACTAATAGAAATGGAAAAGCTTCATCTGATCATCTCAAAGAAGAATGTAAGTTTTTAAGGGAACAAATAAAGAAAATGCAAACAGATGTCATCAAAGAAAAAACTTTATCAAGTCAAATAAAAAATATACAGCTTGAAACAGAAAGGAGTAGTAATGAAATACAAAATGAAATGCTATGTGTTCAAAAGAAACTCAGTTTATCAAAGGACACAATAGAATCATTAGAGAAGAAATGTAAACAACTTCATTCAGAAATTGTATCATTAAAAAATGATAAATCAAACTTAATTGATAATATTAGGAAAGTAGACCAAGATCGTGATAAATTAGTTATAGAATTAGATCATAAAACTGAAAACATTAATGTTCTTGAACAAAAGATTAAATCACAAACATTTGATATCAGTCAATTGCACAACGAAATTTCCGAACTCAAAAGGAAGTTGAATGTCAATAAAATTTCAGAGCACAAATTAGTAGATAATGAAGCCCAAATAAAATTCCTAAATGGTGAAATATTAAAACTGACACAGCAGTTTGACACTGCTATAATGGAAAATAAACATTTACAGAACAGTTTGGCTGACACCAATGGAAAATTAAAAATTACCATGATAGAATATGAAAAGTCTAGAAAAGAGGTTGAAGGTTTGAAGCAACAGTTACAGCATTATGTGGCAGAAATTAGAAGGATTGAAGAGTTATTATCACAAAAGGAAGCTGAAAGGTCTGACATGCTGGAACACTTTGCCAGTTTGTCTGTGGAAGCAAATATATTAGAAAATACAAATCATTCATTAGAAAGTGAATCTGCTTCTAAATCTCTTCAATTGCAGTCATACATAAGTAAAATACAAAACTTAGAATCCAATCTTATAGATAAAGAAAGCATAATTGAAAGTCAATCAACTCGCATTGCTAATATGACATGCAAGGTAACTGCCTTAGAAAATGAAGTAAAACTACTTTCAGAGGAAAAGTCAATCCTTGAACAAAATATCTCATATCTTAAACAGATGTGTAATAATTTACAGTCTGAACATAATACTACTAAAAGAGGTATTGGTGAGACTGATTCAGAATTAAAATTATATGAAAAAAGGATTAAAGGCTTAAGTAATGCAAAAGCAGAATTACTAGAAGAGAAAAATGATATCAAAGAAAAGTTAATGACAACAGAAAAGTTGTTATCTAATGCAAGAAGAGAAATTGTTGAACTTAAATTGGCATTACAAGATGCTACATCTGAAACTAAATCATTACAAGATAGTGTGAGCAGACTGAGTCGAAGGGAAACCGAAATCCATGAGGTAATTTTTTGTACCTATTAAGTACATACTCCTAATTACATTTTTCAAAATGATACCAATTGTTTACAATACTTAACCTTATGAAGAAGAATACTCATCATTATGATCAACTTTTAATAAGGGACCAACCCGGAAATCACTAACTTTCCAAACTTGTCATACAAAAAAACATCAATCTAGTTCGTTTAAAATGTTTTGGATACGCATTGAAAAGTAATCCTGTAGAAATACGAAAATTAGTTCTTCATGCCATTAGAAAACTAATTTTTGATAAAATTTTACCACAGACAATCATGCCAATTTGACAAAACTGTTTGAATCAGCCTGCGGCCGTAAAAAGGCCGCACGAGCCATATTGGTATGCAATTCATATCTCGATTTTACAACAGGGCCAAATGTTTTTAAATTTTTTTTTGTCAAAACGTAAGTTATTTTAGCAATTTATTTCCAATATAAACAAATTACACCATAATCTGCTGTAGATTCCAGAAATGAATTGCATTTGCAATATTGCTCGAGCGGCCGTTTTAGTGTTTGATCTAATTACTTGAATATCTATGGCCAGCATTATGCTTAGTACATATTTTATACTTAGGTTTAGTTCATTTTTGATTTTCAGACTACATTGACTAAAGAAGAATTCGAGCTGCCTTTAATGTTAGAAGAAATACATGAAGTAAGTCAGGAAGATGACGAAGACAGCACACATTTTCAAGCAGTTCGTAGAAGATTTTCAAAGTATACGCACAGTGACACTTTGTAAAACTATTAATACCTACTGTGTAAGTATAAAAAGGATGAAAGCTTAATGCCTCACTCCACCTTTATTTTCGCTCATGAGCGAGTCCTGCTATCTCGAGTCTAAATAAATAAATTCTCAAGTCTAAAGATAATGGCTTTAAAATCCCTTTTGTTGTCCCTCTCGCGACTCGCGTAGCGCAAGACTGCGGGACCGCAAGCGAAAAGCGTCGAGACGACGTGTATACCTACTCGGGGGTGAATCGTCTTTATCCTATTGAATTATATAAAAAAGTTTGTAAATAGTATTCAAAGATAATAAGAAAGAAACAAAAGAGGGTGAAAGCTGAAAGACCATCCTACTAAAATAAGAAAGTATGTGTGTGTAAGTTTGTTACCACTTAACTCCGTAATTATATATTATTCGACGGTTTTATATTATTACAAACATTCCAATTAATTATTTTTACGATTTATTGTTAATAGGTCATTTTAGTAACACTATTTATTACTCGAGGTTTAGCCCTTATGGGAAATAAAATTATTTATTTTGTGTGTTATTGTTATAAATAAGAAAGGCGTGTTATAATATTAAAACCTTAGGTATTAAATTTTTAGGCAAATCTACTATCGTCAGCTTATTGCTTTGTTCGCCGAAATCACCGTGTCAATATTATGCGATCAAAAGCTGAAAAAAAAAACACTTGTAGAACATAAGAGATATCTATATCTATATTCTAATAATAAAGCTGAAGAGTTTGTTTGTTTGAACGCGCTAACCTCCGGAGTTACTGGTCCGATTCGAAATATTCTTTCACTAATAGGACACTACATTATCCCCGAAGGTTATGGCTACTTTTTTATCCGGGGAACGCGAGTGAAGCCGCGGGGAACAGCTAATTAATAATAAAAATCTTTTACCTAAAAATAGAACCGCCTTCAAAGGCACCTACATAGTTATTTTATGTTTTTTACATAACTATGTAGGAGCTATATGTGACTGTTTTGAAGTCTTCTTGGTCAAGATTCCGACGAATTGTTAACCTCCTCCTTTTTGAAATCGGTTAAAAAGTTATCAGCCATATAATCTGCCGAGTTTGGTGAAAGCAGATTTTGTCAATTTACGTTGTTATGAGAAAATATGACTTATGTTTGTATTAAGTATTATTTATTTGTAAATAATATTTAATGAAATTAAAAGAGTATCTACCTAAGAGTAATCCTTATATTATTTATTTCTTTGGATAATACTGGAAAATGATTCAAATTCAAAACAAACTCTTTTTTTTTGTAAACCTCACTTTGAACCTAAAAAATACCTTCATAAGAGATGATGAGAAATGCAAGAAACAGAAAATAGTTCTTTACCTATAGATTACAGGAAAACCTATGGTATTTAAAACAACATAGAAAACTACGGAACTCTCGGTGAGCGAGTCAGACTCGCACTTGTCTGGTTTTTTTGTATGGGTAATGGGAACCACCTTTATTTTTTTACTTTATTTAATTTTTATTATTTGTTATTATAGCGGAAACTGTAATACAAATTCAACTACTGCCTACCTATTACGGTTTATGAGATACAGCCCGCCGACAGACGAGCTTAGTAATAAGGTTCTGTTGGCACCTTTTTGGTACGAAACCCTAGAAAAGTGCAAATACAATGTTTTTTTTAATTTTTTTTGTTTATTTTAACAGTTATTTAGATACGCCTAACATACTACATAGCGTCGACATCTGGTGTCAGAAAAAGAAATGGAAAACCTCATTCATTGATCCCTAGTTGGAAAAAAATATTTTGAAGAGAAAAAAAAAATTGGTACATATAGTGCATTATTTTTTATACAATATCATTGATTTACATGAATAAATGTTACATACTATTATGTCATGCATAGTTTTCGCCCCTAAAATCTGCCGACCTAGGCTCCAGCTTACTCAGCCTCCTGGTAAATCCACCACTGATGTATATTACATAATACTATAATATTATATTATAATAAAGTGACACCCCTGGTGATGACGGTGTCATCAGTCTGTCTAAATACAGAATCTCAGAGCCCTAAATAAGACCAAAAAGTCAGTAAGTACAAACCAATACTATTTTGTGCATTCATAATAATAAACAGGAAATTAAATTAATGATTGCCACTGGACAAGATTATTATTTTTATCGGTGGGTCTAAATAAATTTCTAAAAATCAGAACTATCAAACAAATTATAGTTTAATATATTATATATGTATATGTGTACATAGTTAGAGTATTAGAGTTAGTCATCAAAACTTATAATATGTTGGATTATTATTTACAGTCATGATTGTGGAATGCATATATTTATATACAATATGTAAGGGATGAGAGTGTAAGTACCAGATTGATAAGTAGTAAGTATACTAAATTATCTCATACAAAATCAGTTTTATGTAACATTTACTTAACATAAACTGGTTAGATCCATAGTCTTCATTATAAAACCTATGATGGGTTCAACATGGTATTCAATTGTTTACTGTGTAACAATCAGCATGGCAAACCTTACTTAGGTTTTAAAGATATGACATTGTAAGTATCCTCCTGTTAAATATGTAGGACATACAATTAGCTACTTAATAACATATTTACATTAGATTATTACAATATTATAATAAATAAGTATTATAACTACTTCATTTACAATTTTTCTTTGATTTTAAAGTTCAGTTTAATTCACATGCCTTGCCATAACACTTGTTAAAACAGTTGCTATGCTATGCCCCAACTCAATATTATATATTATTTTAGATGGAATGCACCATAATTATACAATCACAGGTTCTCTGCTGTTTAAATACAACATCTGAGAAATGGATATAATTTGCCAAATAAATCAGACTGGGGCAGTTAAAACCTTAATTTGGTATACAAACATCAATTTTATTTATTTATTATTATGAATTTTCAGCAATGAAGTCGAGAGTAATTTCTTTATATTACCATTATTAAAAAAAAATACAATTGCAGAAATGTATGTAAGCACAGAATGGCAACAAAAAAGAATTATATTAATAATTCTTTTTTGTTGTTTGTAACTGGCTGAAAATTAATGGAAAACCACCGGGAGTCAGAAATGTATGAAAATCTCAATAAGAAATCACCAGGGTAAGATTGATGCCACATGGGCGTTGCCG
Source organism: Tethea ocularis (assembly GCA_963555595.1). Classification (NCBI taxonomy): domain Eukaryota; kingdom Metazoa; phylum Arthropoda; class Insecta; order Lepidoptera; family Drepanidae; genus Tethea; species Tethea ocularis. The sequence continues at coordinate 4,567,186 of OY741963.1, read as the reverse complement.
AGGGTTGCGTCGTTGCAGCGAGGCCTGAGTGTTTAGAGCGGTGACACGCGGCGACGACGCTCCGTAGTTCTACCCAATGAAATTACAGTGGTGCGACGACGCAACGCTCTTGTGGCATCACTCTAACACCGGACACGACCAGCTAGTAGTAAATATATTATTATGAAGTTAAATAATGTTATAACAATTTAAGTATTACAATTTTTTTTTTAACAATAAAATAAACTCCTAAATGAGTTTGTTCTAATAATAAAATACAAACAAGTAGGAACTCTAATCTGACTACAATTAAATCAGTAATAAGTAGAGATCAACTACGATAACATGGCGCGCCCTTCCAACCAAAGCTCAAAACGTTTGGTTGGTAGTAAATAGAATAGAATAGAATACACTTTATTGTTACCAAATTTCATCACAATTGGTCCAGCCGTTTGAGTGTGAAGAAGTAGCAAACATACTTTCTCACAAACATTCGCATTTATTATATTAGTAGGACTCTCTATATAGGATGAGGAATAGTTTGTAGTATCATCAGAAAAAAATTGTGAATATGCCCCTTTTGAAAACTAAGAATGTATTTTTCTCTTATTTGATCCACCCAAATAACTTGAAAATATTAACATACACTCTTAGATCAAAATAGAAAGGGAATAGTTTTCTTACTTCTTTAAAAATGTTAAATTACGTAAAACCATAATTTTTATTAAAAATGGGCCTCGCCTGTCTTGCTTATCCCAGTGAGTTTAGTAAGGGACAGTTACATTAGCAGAAAGAATACTCTTAATCACTCATTATTAGTATATGGCGCTGCACTGACATACTCTATGACACATCAATTGTCTTGCACAGTCAGCTAGTTATGATTAATTGACCAACAAATCTGGTAATAAGTGAGATACTGAAGATGGGGCCTGCTACTGGACAAATATTTACACCAACATATACTCTTTTGTTAGAATGTGACTAACAATGAAACAGTAATTTCAAGTGGTGCACTGTGTTAGAGTAGTTTATCTCTAACAGTACTTAGTTTATATCTGGTTAATAATAATTAGATGTTGTTATAGCAGTCAGTGAAACAAATCTGCAGTCAAGGGTAAAACATAGATTTATCCAATCTCAAATGAATACACTTGTTTATAGATATGGTTAAATATTTTAGAGAAATTTATTGTATTTATGTTTAGCCCCTGACTGTACCATACATTTTGGATGGGATTTCTTCATGCTATTATAAATTACAGTAAAAATTGTTTTTTTAGAACAATCCCATTTTGAGTCAGTTTTAGTGTTAAAAATATTTTTTATTTCATTTCAGAAATGAGTATTTTCTATTATGGGTATCATACTTAGACATAATGTATACTTTTGTAATTTTGCAATTACAATAAACCATATTATTAATAACCATCCCCCAAATATCCCATCACTATAATTCTATTATAATTGACTCTGAATTAATTTGCACTTTGATTAAATAGCTGGTAAATATACTGAACCATTATCACAACTAGCTAGTTATATATGTCTTGCTCTGTTTATAATTACAATGTAGCTAAAATTCTAGTAAAGCCCATTCCTGCCCCAAGTAAAGTTTGTCCTATTCCCCAAATCATAGCGTGTATCGGGGGCATGGCTTGGTTCGCGGCACGGTAAATAAACGCGACGGCAGCACTGCTTGCCACACCAGAAGTTACTGGTCCCACTACTCCCATCACTATCAGAAGCACAGGAAAGAATTTCCCATATTTATGCTTCCTAAGAGTTCCGAATGCAACGAGTGCTGCACAAGTATGTACAACGACAGACGAGCACAAAGACCATAAGAACACTGGGTACCACATCTCGCCAAAAGTATCTAACGGGTCACCAGGCGTCAGCTTTAAGATATCCACGAAAGAATCGAATTCAGATACTCTGAACTCAGACAACATGTCATACATGTTGTCATAAGTATTCTAAAGCTCACAGGCATTGGGATAGTTTTGATCTTCACCTCTAAAAAATGTTGACAATGTTTTTGTTGATGCCTATTTATTCTATGTCTGGCTCTTTATAAATAAAAATTCGTAACAGTTTGACTCACTAGAACACTTTTGTACACTTTTTATATATTTTGGATTTTTTGGATAACTCCTGATGTTATTCATTCACTATTGAATGAATGAATGAATAACAAAGTTTCTGTCGCAGAACTCGCAGAGGAGAGCGAACACCATAGATTAATATGTATATAGGGTAGCGAACACGAAGAAACTTTTGGAACCACAGATCACATCCACAGACTTTCAGTTTGGCTTGGGCAAAAAATATAGATAATTTTTTTAAAAATAATTGATAGGTCTTCAATATTTCTTTCCGAGTAATGAACTTGTATCAAATTTGGACGATACTCTTACATTCATACGTGCGTCGCATGTAATAATGCTCCAATCATATTAGTATCACCGATTCCATGGATGGGAATCGAACCCACGTACTTATTTTATTAATTCAATCATAACTTTTAATATTAACATTCATCAAAAAAAAAATCAATGTTATATTAATTTTTTATTATTTAGTTTATGTAAATAAATGTTTGATAAAAAAAACTAAAATTTATTAATAGAGTAAAGTTATTCATAATTTTGGTTTTGAATAGACTAAAAAAAGTTTTTTCAGATTCGGATCGCTAGTTCCGGTTTATTAAAATATGATATATAAATATGATGTTGTTTAATGTTCCATACCATGAAATAATATAAGATGTATACTAAATATGATGAATTCTAAAATATTAAATTAGGTTTTTCTTAGAACTTAAATAATTTGCCAAATACAAAACTATGGCAAAATCTAAATTCAAGTTGGTCAAACTAAAGTCTGACTGAAGTTAGGACCATTTTAGGAGCAAAGGGGATATTAATTTATTTTTTAAGACAGGCAAGTAAGTGTTAATTTGTCAAATGTTAACCTTGGTTGAAGTATTGTTTTAAGATTTTTAGGTGATATAGAGCAAATTGAAAATATAGATACGCCTATAAAACATTAGTTTAAGGAGTACTTGAGGATCAGTCCATATTTTCAAGGTAATTTTATTGAAAAAAGAAATCATTTTACTAACATGAATTTTAATTATTCTGTCTGAAGTTAGGTACGAACACGAATGACATGAACGTATCGTAGACTGACTGACTGACATACACAAAATAATAGAGTGCGCGAGTTAACCTAGTAGTAAACCAAGAAAACGTAAACCGCGTGTTATTATTTAATCGATTAAACTGATAATTATATTATTTAGACAAATATTTATATAGCTAATCGCCATGGGTAAAGTACGATCTGCACCTGGTGCACCTCGGAAGCAGGGGTTCAACAAATCCGGGCATTCCATGAACCCAGACCGACCAACTGAAGGTTTAAAAGGTGTAGGAAATCCAAGAACCAAAGGAACCATCAAACGTCTGCAGATGTACCGTAACTTCAAAGCAAAGAGGGATAAAACTGGAAAAATTTTGACACCTGCACCTTTCCAAGGTTGGTTACCTTCTGGAACACAGGCGCGTGTGGAACCAAACCAAAAGTGGTTCGGTAATTCTCGGGTGATATCACAGAATGCGTTACAAAAGTTCCAGGAGGAATTTGGTGCTGCTGTTAAAAACCCATACCAAGTCATTATGAGACCCACCAACTTACCTATTACACTGCTTAATGAAAAATCAAAAAATGCCAGAGTTCATCTACTAGATACAGAAGGTTTTGATAAGACATTTGGTCCCAAAAGGCAAAGGAAACGCGTAAACTTAAAGTTTAATGATTTACAAACCCTCTCTAAAGCCGTTGAAGAAAGTATGGGTAAATATGATGAAGAAAAAGATATAGACAGAGTACGTGAAGATACAGGTGTTAAAGAAGGACAGAGAGATTGGGTATTTGGTGCTGGTATGAGCCGAAGAATATGGAATGAATTATACAAAGTTATTGATTCATCAGATGTCTTACTGCAAGTCCTTGATGCCCGTGATCCAATGGGAACTAGAAGCCCATACGTTGAAAAATTTCTCAAGGATGAGAAGAAACACAAACACTTGATTTTCATTCTGAACAAAGTTGATTTAGTACCAAATTGGGTAACACAGCGATGGGTGGCTATCCTCAGTGCAGAATACCCAACAATAGCTTTTCACGCTTCAATGACACACCCATTTGGAAAAGGCTCACTTATAAATCTTTTGCGTCAATTTTCTAAATTACACATAGATAAGAAACAAATCAGTGTTGGATTGATTGGCTATCCTAATGTAGGAAAATCATCTGTTATTAATACATTGCGATCTAAAAAAGTGTGTAAAGTTGCACCTATTGCTGGAGAAACCAAAGTTTGGCAATACATCACACTGATGAAAAAAATATTTTTAATCGACTGTCCTGGCATTGTTTATCCATCTGCTGAAACCGATACAGAAAAAGTACTCAAAGGGGTTGTCAGAGTAGAACTAGTTCAAAACCCTGAAGATTATATAGAGGAAGTTATCAAGAGAGTTCGGAAAGAGTATTTACTAAAAACATACAAAGTTGAGGGTTGGGAAACTGCAACAGAGTTTTTAGAAAAACTAGCAGCACGCACTGGTAAACTTCTTAAGAAAGGTGAACCAGATGTCAATCAAGTAGCAAGAATGGTTCTCAATGACTGGCAGAGGGGTAAACTGCCATTTTATGTTGCTCCTGAAGGCTTTGAAGTACCACTGTCTAAACAGTCAATTGAACCAGAAGTCAAGGAGAGCCAAATTGTTACTGAAGAAAAGAAGGAAGAAGAAATTCCTGAGGAAACATTTGTAGACCATGAGACTGAGAGTCCAGTTGTGAATATTAATAAACTTATGATAGCTCAAGATTTTGCCAAAATAAGAGTTGGTTTACAGTTTGACAATGATAATGATGTTAAACCTCTAGATAAAATAGATATCCCGGAGGATCTTAAAGGAGTTGATGATCAAAATGTTTCTAAAAATGGTGATGACGAGAAAGATGAGAATGTTGATTCTTCAGATATAAGTGACTTTTACAGTAGCGATGATAATGATTGCAGTGATGTTGAAGACTATTTGACAAATGATATAGAAACTGTTAAAGAAATGAAACGTAAAAAGATTGAGGCAGCAGCAAGTGGTACATTTACAGTAGAAGAAGTTTCACAAAGTGGGAAAAAACGCAAAGCTAATGGTGATGTTTCTATTGGCAAAAAATCAACAGCAAAACAGAGAAGAGCTGTAGAAAGAGCGCAACGACGAACTAAAACTGGAAGCAACTTTTATGAAGTATCAAATGTAAAAAATAGAAATAGGAATAAGAAAAAGCTGGTTTAATTACTTTCAATAAATATTATGTAATTTTAAAATAATGGTATTTTTTATTATGTAAGTATATGTTATAGAACAAGGGGATTTTTGGAGTAACTCGAGCGCGGTAGAATAACAAGGGGAGATACCTTGCACTTTGTTTAGTACTTCCACCATATTTCAGTAAAACAAATACATGCCTATAACCCAAAAACCCGTTAGAAAGATACCGTTTCGAAAGCCATAATAGAAGGACGAATAGTTATGCTACTTTACTGACACTTGACACGCATGCTTAAACCTACCAGAATCAAAACAAACACAGTTGAAAAAAACGGTCAAAACTTACTTTAGAGGTATTTTTGCAGTACCGACTCGCTACGTTAGGAGGGGTCCAAAATGGCACATATCGGTGATACAGCCATCAGTGAAAACAGTATAATTCGTTTAGAAACTCATTTGTTACGTTCATCCCGTGTTACTTTCATACCTGGTCTCCCCATACCATTATGTTTTCGTTTGTAACTTCGGTCAAAATTTCAGGAGTCTGAAAATTTTGCGGAAAACTTCTGGTAAAAACCCTAAAACACACTTAGAATCATAGTGGAAATAGCGATGTTGGTGACTTAAGTACTTGTTCGTAGTTACACAATTACGCATGACCTACTTTCCACCATCTGCCACAACTCATCACGGTGTAAGCCTATTGACACCATATAAAACTAGGAGTCTAAAAAGTATTTTTTTACGTTGGGACTCTCGCAGAAACTGACATAAACATTCCGTAGATCTTCTATTATTAATAAAATACTAGGTCGTAAGTAAATACTCTCTTGATATGTCTAAAATACAGCTTTATTTATATTGCAGATGTCGTCGGGCAGTGAGAGTGATGAAGACTTTGTACCTGGACAACCTGAAAAATTGTCCGAGGAAGACTCGGCAGATGAAGAAACAGATATGCAATTTGAGCAAGAACTGGTAAAAAAAAATAAACGAAAAGTGTCTGTAGAAGGTACAGGAAAAACAAAGAAGCGACGAACTCGAAATGGTATTAGGGATCAAGCGAATGAACAAGAAGATAATCTAGAAGTTCCACAGGAAACTCAAGACCCAGAAGAACTAAAGAAAAAAGAAGAAGATTTGTGGGCAAAGTTTTTAGAAGGTACTGATACTAAACACAAAGCTGCTCCTAAGCAAAATACTACTTTCAGTGAACCTGCGAAACTAGATAAACAAAAATCAAATATCGAGAAAAAAGACGACGATAAAGCTAGAGAAAGGCGAATATTTGAGTTTGCTGGCGAGACTATTGTCGTAGAGGGTAATGTTATTAAAGAGAAAATCAAAGCGACTGATAGTTCTGCTTCAGGTAAATATTTCTTTTATACAATAATACTGTAGGTACCTACACAGTTCTGAAAAAAATCTAAATGCGTTGTTCAAAAAATGTCTCCTTGTTTTCTTACTTAAAAGATTATTATTAATTTCAGTCAGTAAATTTGATGGTCCTTCGCGAAGTCGAAGTGGCGCAGGGTCAGGTGGTCTGTCGAGCGTGCTGGATCAGTTAAATAAGAAGAACAAGCTATCTACTCTAGAGAAATCCAAGTTGGATTGGCTCACTTACAAGAAAGAAGAAGGCATTGAAGAAGAAATCCAAAGTCATAATAAAGGAAAAAAGGGGTCAGTAAATTAATTGATATTTTTTATATTCTTGAAAATATATCACGTACGCTATGTGATCTTCTTATATACAGTGTGTCTGGTCATGAACTAGCGATATTTTAGGTACTTATATTTCACCACTTTTTATACAAAAATACACGACACACTCGGGTCCAACCTCCCCACCTCTATGTGGCAGCCATTTTGTATTTCTTCTTGAGATATTCTCTACAAAAAAATCATATCTCTTAAAGTTTTAATCCCACTGAGATAAAAATAAGCTCATTCAAAGGGTAACAATATTGTCTATCATTTAAAAATACGAAATAATGTTGCACTTTTTCGTAACTTTAAAAAAATATTAAACTCCTAGAAAATTAACAAAATTTGATCACAAGATTTTGTCAAACAGACCCACTTGAAAAATTCTCATGTATAAACTAAGGCGACTAAGCTAAGAGATTATTTTATTTTTCCATTGCTATGTAATTTAGGGTTTTACAACCAAAGTGTGCCAACTGAACCCTATTTGGGATGTCTGTAACCTGTCAGTAACATGTATGTACATGTGTAGTGTGTCTTTGGGCGTTAGGCGTAAATCTTGGTAAATAACAACTTAAACTATGTTTAACCTTCTTCAGATATTTGGACCGACAAGACTTCCTGGAACGTTCGGATCATCGGCAATACGAAATCGAAAGAGATTTGAGAACTTCTCGACGAAGCAACCGATAAAGGTCACAACACAATTTGCCATTATATAATATTACTCTGAAATCATCTCAAAATAAAGTCTTAAGTACCTATCTACATACAGTTTAAACTGAAAGATTCCTGTCTAGTACCTATGGACCTACTTAAGTAGGTATGTTGTGCAATATTGCATCACAAAGTAGGACATCTGCGTAAGTTAATTTATTTCAGTGATGAGTAGGTACCTATAGTTAAAGCATAATAGTAATGAAACGGTCACTTGTCCTTGTAATGGATAGTCTAGTTGGTACACGATGCATCTATAATATTCACGAAATTCTTGCATCTTTTAGAATAGGAATCAATCACCTAAAACTATCCATATACAGAAAGTTGTGTGACGTCATATAACAGAATATAATACTGTTTGATTTAAAAATTGCAAGCGTATCATAACAATCTGGGTAGCTACCTACGTACGTGAAGATATGTGAAATGTATATAGTCAATGCATCTCGTACTTCCCACAGTAATTCGTAGGAGAGTCGTCTAAAACATAGTGTAGTGCACCATTAATTTGCACACATGTCGGGTCAATAATAGTAAACGGCCTCACAAGGTCCATTTCATCCATTCTACTCAATCACGCCAATAAGAGCGACTCTCAAGCAGGCAATCAATTTCAATCTGAACGAGCTGCTCGGTCGCTGCGCTGCGAGGAACGATTTGCACACGTTGTGCTAATCAAGCACTAAACAGTTTATTTGTCGAGGCCGCGGTGTCACATAGCAGTTATACCCAGTACTGAATTCTCGTCCGTCCAAGCTTCATGACGTTCGATTTGACATTCAATTATTAAAAATATAATTATTATCCTATTAGTGAGCATACGTCAGGATTTGTGTTTCAATCAAGATTTATGTGAAGTGCTATAATAATGACGACGTATGGAAGATGGACCTTATATGACGGCAGAATGGAAGGTGTTCAGGTAAGAGTGAGATACAACCTTTATTATATCAATATCTAATAATAATATAACCTATATATGTACATGTATTTGTTCTTACCCTATATATATGTATAGTTTATAAATACTGGTTTAGCATTGCATCTCAGTTTATTTCCAGTCATTTAAGATTACGTGGCCATGTCCATTAAAATGAGTATATCTTGTTTCTATAGCCAAATATGTATAATGTATATAATATCAACCTTACTCAATACAAATGTATGAATAGTATGAAATTATTTGCGTTTATTATTTAAAAAAAATGAGTATTGATAAATACCTACCAGTTCCACCCCTTGATCACGGCAGGTAAATGAGGAATAATAACAAAAAAATCTAATTAGTCCGTCGTCAGTTAGATTATCAAAAAATATATACGCTACGTATTTTTTATTTTATCAAATCAATAAGAAATTACAAAGATAAATTCCATCAAAGTGCAGGAGTGAGGGCTTGTGACGCCATCGTACTACTACTTTTTAGTACACTTTTTGCAGACCGGAAAATTTTAACGCACTGTATGTATGTAATGTAACGTTATTTTTTGTTTTCGGATCAAAATAAAAAATACGTAGGTATCCAATATTTTTTGATAATCTAACTGACGGACTAATTAGATTTTTTTGTTATTATTCCTCATTAATAATAACACTGTAGTAGGTATAATACTTTACTGTAATTGAAATACCCAAGTGAGAAGAGAATTACTCCATAAAGTCACGCCGAATATGAGTAAAACTAAACACGTGATTGAGACTAAAAATATAACAAAAGTACGTGAAATGTCTCTATACATGATAGTATTACAAGTGAGCTGTACCTACACTAATCTATAAGGTTTTGTTTAACAAAATGTTTTCAAGCATTTAATGAATAATCAAATTTTTGGACCGGTTCACAAGGCAGAGGTTTCACTAACAAATACAGGCATGTTTGGCTTGGGCATCCTATCCTATATTGTGTATGAGCCGTTTTTTTGAAAGGTCTAATGTTGGTGGCTTCATCAACCTTACCGGATAAATCGATTCAACCGGGCAGAGCTTAGGTAACCACGCACGCACGAATGAGGGTGTAATGTCTTAAAATTTCCAATTATAAAGTTACCTACATTTGCAGTTGGAGATCCTCAATTAGAGATTGTTTTTCAATCCGACTTATCCGTACGAAACCCTTTTAAAAGATTAAATCAACAAAAAATATGCAAACAATGCATATATTTTTTAACATCTCTACATAGTATAAAACAAACATACATGCATCTATTCCGGTAAGGTTGGAGCAGCCATCAAAGGCTACCAACAAACATGCATCTATGTACCTACGATAATTCGTTACTTCGTGGTATCTACACGCTTAGATCTTTTAAACTACGCAACGGATTTTCATGTGGTTTTCATCTAAAGATAGAGTGCTTAAATAGTAGGTAAGCTTTATACGTAAAGTTATATTGTTTTATGGTAATTTGTTGAAATATGAGGATGATTGTTCAAGATGTCGGAAAAAATCATACTGCGCCAGCGCAGATAAAACTAGGCGAGCAAGCGGTTCCACACCGTGCGAACCCGGGGCGGGTAATATATAAGCGCAAAGCCTTACTTCTTAGCCGTAAACTTTGAATGGACATAGGTATGATATAAAGTTAGCTAGCTTCAATGGCCATTGAGTTTCCAGGAGCTCACTTGTCCAGTCCACCCACGTGTATAACCAAGGTAGCGAAGGACTAAGTAGCAATATCTAGTATAGGTTATGACGTAATCTGGAACAGTGAACGTAGTAGAAAGGAAAAGTGGGCGAACTACCGATTGAATATACAGCCTCGAGCTGCGCCCACGCTAGCCTCCTCAAACCCTTCCAAGTCAGTTAAAACCTAAAAATTAGATAGTACCTAGATTAGTAGTATTAGTAGAGTGTAACTATTTTTTATTTTTATTTATTTACCGCACATTGTTCTTTTCTTTAAAATAATTTCATGAATTAGGTATATCTAGTGTCGTTCAACTTCTACACCACAGCCTCCAAACTTTTTGTTCAGTAGACCCTGTGCCGTTTCTATTGTTTACAATAGAGGAGGGATCTGTGTGACGTTTACGAAAAAAAACAATTAGCCGAAACCGAAATCTTTATTTTTCACTTCTGTCTGTAGGCAATATTATCTAGTAAAATATTAGCGTGAGCGAAATTTTCATTTTGTAAAATCTTTTAAACATGGTTATTTTTAAGTAATTTGATGAAAGTATGTGAAAACCAACGGCCAAGCCTCGTATTTTGACTAAGGGCAGTTATGTACTTGTTTACTTATTAACTTTTTGCACTTTGAACATAATTTGTCTTCAATTCTATTCTATAGGTCAAACTTGAAAAGTGTCTAAACCAAGCATACAGATTCCCTTGCCTATAACTCCCGGTAATTGTTTTATTTCGAAACAACGGAGCTATTGTCGTCGTGTACCATAATATTTGCTCAGGTGTGCACTATTCGAGGTGAGGTGAGATCTACAAATGAATGAGCCACGGCGGGCGATAGTGCAGCGCACTGCGCATGTGTACTCGCGCTCGATAACCGCACTACGCCCGTGGCCGCGGCACGTGTCCATGTGATCAGCCGTAAGGATTCTAAAGTGTTCCGAGATGGAGGAGGCTGTGCTGCGATCCCGTGTTGATCGCAAACGTAGCGGATATGCGGGTCGGGCTCGGGCGGCGCACGAGGGCCCCGGTCGTGTCGTGCGTGGTGCGAAGGCGCGGGGTGAGCGATGCGCGCGGCGGCCGGCGGCGGCTTGGCCGTCGACGGCGGCGCGCCAGTCGCACACTCGCGCCTATCGGGGCGGGTGCTAGTCTTGTCTCGTTCGTATCGCCCCGCATTATACAAAACCGTATTCTGATAATACTAAGGGATTTACTTTTCTTCTTTAAGCGAGTGATTTTCACAAAACTCTGAATGAGGGTTACTTCATGATGTGTGTAATCGACGTTCACCAAAAGAGGTGCTGTGTTCGGATCTAATAGCTCGTGGAAATTTCGCATTTTTTGGGAAAGTGTTTTTCTTGTTTGTGTGAGGCGTCGCGGTCGGTAGGACCGGCAACGGGCGGGCGCGCGGCCCGTAGTGGCGGGTCGGTGGATGGTGCGGCGCGGGCGGGCGCCGGGGTGCGGCCGGCGGCGCCGCTAGCAAAATGTCGATACCCCTAGGCCGGGAGACTGTGCTCCCTTCGCAGGTGAGTCTTGGTTTTCTTCTCGCCTTTCCGAACGCGCTGTAGAAAGCGTGCGCCCGCGTGCAGGGCTTAGTCAGAAGCAGGGTAGCGTTTTTAATGTATGTACAGAATAATTTGGCTGAATTATATGTTTGCGCATGCTATCCTAGGCTAGAGCCCGTCCCACAAGGGGCTATAATTTAATTAAGTAAGTACCTATAAGTATAATAATAAATTAAAGCTTGACATAATATTACCATATACTTTGCTATAATTTATAATATATACTTATTATTGCTATTTATTTACTTAGAGTGTTATGAATTAAGTCAATAATAATAGTTAATAATAATAATATATAAATAAATACATAATAATATTATTAGGTATACAATTAATATATTACACATGCTGACATAGTATGATACCTAAGTTCCTATTAATTGGTATCATTTAAGTAGGTAGGTACATACTTACACAGATTTTTGTACAACTTCATCAGTCTATTGTGAAGATGGAGTGTTTTCACTTGAAATTATGTTACTTTTAATACATTTTGTCAAACATATACATTGCTATGATTTCCTATTTTGTTATTTTTGTATCTGTTTGACAATAAATTATTCTATGTCACTCAGGAAATTAAACTATTTAGTAACGGCGAAAAAGATATAGGTATATTATATAGAGCTATAATGAAATTGTTGAAAGCACCAAAATAAAAATAATTATGTTACATAATAATAATATTATATTAGGTATAATGTATTTATCACAATAATTTGTGACCCGTGTGAACCTAATTTTTATTAAATAAAAGTTGATATTTGGAATTTACGCGTTAGATATTTTTGTGTCAAATCAATAGCTATATATGTGAATAATAGTAAAATAAGAGACTGTTAATCAACGACCGTTCATACTTGTAGACCATTCACCAATAAAGTTTCCTGACATATCAAATCAGTTACTTTTTAATAAATGTCAAAACGATAGTTTATATGGAATTTTGTATGAAATACTACACTATGACGTCATAGTTTCACAGCATCAAATGATCTACTCTTAATGGTTCTACTGGTAATTAAAAAAATCATAAAAAGCATTAAATGTTAAAAATATTTGATGTTTTCACGTATTTTTAGATGTTTTATGCATTGGCTGGCTAGTGTTTGGTAATTGATGTTTGATACTGTCAACTAGCCTATTGTAGACTCTTATCGTTAGTATTTCGCGGAACTTTAATGTTTAATACTTCTTCACCATCTTATCAATAACATGACGTGGAATTAAAAATAGTAATTTACGTGAACGTTGAACGTGTCCCTGATAATACTAATTAAAAAAACCTAGTTTGTCGAAGAACAAATCACCAAAAACTAGACTAAGTAACGTATACCTAACATGTCTAAAATATTGTGGGTGTGTAGGCTTGTCTTGCTTTATAGATACAAGGCAATTTGCAGTACTCATCAATATATTATTATTATATCTTAATAAATTTAACTTTGGGCGACAATCTGATATTGCGAAAACAATTGATCAAAATATGATGAATACTTCCTATAAATGCGAATTTGTAAATAACCCTGTAAACACCTCGAAATTAAATTAATTTGTAGATATTAGATATGTAAAAAAAAATTTTATTTGTAAAGGGTTTGGATTCTGGTCTAGTACTAGTAAGTAATGTGTTTTAATTAGGTACATACTTACTCACTCGTAAGCACTTGAAATCCTTCATGCATGCTTCGTTTTATTTATTCAGCATGCCCTTATTTAATTGTCTGTTTTCAAATTACAGTAAGTACAGTGCTATTAACATAATTCAATGGTGTGCTTAGAATAATAATTTCTATTTAGTTTAGCATTACCAAAATAAAATTTATGACTGATTGTCAATGTCATGCCACTTATTAGGAAGCGATACAGTAGCGTAGTACAGTGAATAAATTAATCATAATTATCAATTTTGTATAAAACAGGACCTGGACAATTATTTGGAAAAAAAAATGTATTTTGTTCATAAACATAATGTAGGATAATCTTATTTTTGTACCTACTTAGTACCTACCAATTACTACAATTGCGTAAGTGTCCGTTAAATTAAATCTTTAAATGTCAATGGAGACAGTACTACTTACAGCTCTACAATTAAATTATATCAGTGAACTTATCTGATGTGTGACACAATTCTACTGACACCATTTTTGGTGTTCTTATAAATAACATCTTATGAGTTACCACATATGGAGTGCACGTAAATCAAATACACTTCATAGTATAATTTAAACTTTGAAGCGTAACCAGCGAGTCCTAACGGTTCATCCACTACACGGTTCGATCGTAAACTTGACACTGCCTGGACAGTTAGGATTAAATATCTACAGCTATTAAAAAAACGTTCAGCTATTATGTTTTTTATCATTAAAATTAATCATAACTGAAAGACGTTTCATTATGCATCAAAAATTAAACCGTCAGAAAGTAAACTTTGGCATAGAAATGTTTGAGATAAAAGTTCGGGAAGGAAACACGTTATGCGCACTTTTCTTTGCGAAAGAAACTTCGTTGAAGCCTTGTTATCAGTGATGCACAAAGTACTTTTCGTATCGGATAAAGACTGGATTGAATATATATTTTATGGAGTGACATGTGAAAAGGTTTTAGGATATTTAATGTGCTCTGTACACAAGCAGCCTAGAAGAGAACTGGCTCTCAAGTTCAGTTGTCGGATCACACCCGTAAGTGGCTTGGCGACAGATTTTCAACTTGAGGTTGGTAGCCAATCATATACTACAAAGTACTCTACCATGTCACCATGGTTTCCTTCAACGCTTCAACGAATTCATTTAATTTAATGAAGCCATTAAACAGGTAAATAACTAACCTAATAATGCGTTTCATTATAATTCTAACAACATTTATTGGAGTAGATTAATCGGTAGGCTGGCGGTTTGACTTCGGTTGCCACTTGGCGGCGCAAAGTTCAAGGCTCTATTGATCCATCAGGCAGGGTGCAAGGTTGGGCTATTTCCGTCGATTATTTTCACATCACCTTTTCCTCAGCTGGTTATCTTTAGACAATCTTCTCTTTTTGTTTGAACACAGTACCTACTATATTTATCATCATTCATGTTTCACAATCTCAATGTGTGATAGGATTTAATAAGTTGATTTATTACCCGTCATAGGCAATTTACGCAAGTAAGTTATCTATTTGAGGCCCACTTTATCTTGTAAGGAGGAATCTACTCGTTCGTAACTTTAATATTATTTTACAGATATCCTGTTTTCGAATGTATGTTAGTTGTGTAAAGCTAAAAGATTTAAATGCAATTACTGTTGGTTATTGTTGTGGTAATTTATTATCTAACTAGGCTACTGTTATCTACAGTGCGGAAAATAAACCAATCTCACTCATAACATGAGTGGCTAATGAAAGCACAGAGGAGTAAAGGCTATGAAAGCTTTTGCGGGAATGTTCTCGGATCGCCTGACGCTTCATAACGCTACCAACATAGTCATATTATTATCTTACTTTAACATATTATCTTAATGTGTTTAACTATGTGTACCGTAAGTTAAACTAATAGTCGCACCTCTAGATAGTAAGTTCAGTGTCCGTGCACTTCTTGCGTTAAGTTATCCACTCGCATTGCTCCACAGTGACTCATGAGTCTTCTGCGAACCTCAATTCACTACCTGTAAAGTCAGTAACAAAGTCAAGTCACTCGCATCTTTTAAATACATAGATATTTATAAAGGCACAACTTTATAAAAACTAGGTTTATAAAAGCACTTAATTGTGTTTTTCGCAGTGTTGTTATAATACTCTTGGTCAAATAATATTTATCAAGAGATATATTGCAAATGGCGATAGGCGACGGTAACCACTTACCATCAGGTGGGCCGTATGCTTGCTTGCTACCTTAGTAGTATAAAAAAAACAAACAATTACTTCACGTAATCTTTTTAATAAGCTTAATTTGCCTACTCTTCTCATGTTTTTTTTATAATAGGTTTACGACTTAATTTTCTATTCTTCATGTAGATAAGATAGTTGCATAGTAGGTACTATTTTGTATTTTATATATGATGACACAGGAATAATTTTGCTAAGGATAGTAGGTGTGTGAAATTATACGAATAGTTTTGGTGCCGAACATTGGAACAGTGGTTTTGGTACGGTGGAGCGACCAACTTATTCTACGACAATTAACTTTTTTTAGTTTAACTTACCCAATTTAATTGGCGAGGTCTTTTTGCTTTCTGTCCTTGTCGATTCATTGTTATTTTGCATCGCTTCAGTAGTGGCAAACAAGGAAAAAATACAATACAGAAAATACTTTAAATGAACAAAGATGTTTTACCAATACAATGTCTGAACAGATATTGAAATTTAATTTTAAGCTGCAATCACATAATATGTACAAAGTTGTGTATCACATGTATTAAGTTTAAATAAGATATTATCCTTATAATCCAGATGTTTTTTTAACAACATTAATAATATTTGACATACCTATTACCTATGTAAAAAGAAACGATTTGATAAATCATGATTGAAAAAAAATCTTGATTGCATTAAAACGTGTTGCAAAGTGGTTTGGCAAGTTAGGTGTTTAAGCTGCTGTCTCCTCGCAGTCTGGTGATATCCTATTAGACAATCGAGCTAAATATACCTACTTTTCTTAGTCTAAATTACTAATATGCTACTAAATTATGTATGAATCGTTCCTAAAACACGATCTAGTATAGGTAGAGTCTACACAACATGTTGAGATTTAAAAACAAAGAAAGTCAATCAGCTCAGCACCTTTTGATCACCTCACATATGATAATGAGATTGTGATTCATACGAAAATAAAATCGCATTTTATAAAAGTAAACTAATTAATAATAACCTATAGCCAGTGTCACATGGAATGATGTAAGGATCCTAACGATACCCCATACATACAAATCTGTTTAGAAATTTAAAAGTTAGGTATAGGTGTGGTGATAATTAAACTCACATACATACATGAACCCTGAAAACATTACACTCCTTCTTTGGACAGATGTGTAAAAATAGGTAGTTAAAGTACTTACCTACTACACAAAAATATCTAATGATTGCAAATCGCTGACAATGCTAACGTGTGGTACGTTCCAAGAATGCTGACGACACAACGGCTTGTGACTAAGTGCTTACTTTGTAGATACACCTATTATTCATAAAAGCAACATTTAGCATTAAAAATATATAATTATATTCCTTAAATTCGTCTAAGTAACTTTGTGGTACTAAAATAGAGTAGCTACACTCGATGTAAGAATATGCAAAGCGTTACTAAAGCACCTACCTACATGCAGGCTCTATAAGCACGCAGCCTTATTGCTAACTAGGTTATCCTGAGGCTATATCCTTATCGTGGGTACATTGTCTGCATCTTAGCCGCCCTTATTACGATAATGGATCGCCTGCGCTGCGCTAAGAGCCCTGCCAATAATGTAACGTGTTAGTAATAGACTAACAGTACTTATCCGTATAGGTTTCTATAGAACGTTTTAGTTATCCAATATATTTAGTATTGCTGTGTATACGCTGATAAATGCGTGGCGTTACCCTCTAGTCACTCGGTATTGACCTCACACGT
This sequence comes from Tethea ocularis, assembly GCA_963555595.1. Taxonomy (NCBI): domain Eukaryota; kingdom Metazoa; phylum Arthropoda; class Insecta; order Lepidoptera; family Drepanidae; genus Tethea; species Tethea ocularis. The sequence goes on along the minus strand of OY741963.1, from coordinate 4,549,665 downwards.
CAAAAAAGTATTTTTAAGTATAATATTTACCTTAAGCCTAACTAAACGTCCTCATTCATTAAATGTCCAGGGTATCTAACGCATTCAGATCATGCGGTAGAGAACCGCTACAAGGCGATAGAATACCGCCAGTACGACTCACTAATGAATCTGTTGCTATTTTTCCTGCCCTTCTATTATGTACGTATTCCATGTGACAGACTAACGGTCAATTAGTTACCACCAGCTTCCTAATTAAGGATTACCGCCACAAATTACACTCGACTCACCTGATTAATTTCTGAATAGGAGTTAGATCTCTACATAGCTCAGTTTTGATAAAGTATTTGAATATTTCTTCCAGGACCTTTGTTTCAGTATACCAAATCAAGTCTCAAATTGTGAATTTCTTTGCAAGGCTGAGGGGGACCTCTCACACAGTTTATTGCATTTTGCAGCTGTTTTTCAACTCAGGGCAGTGCCGGTTTTAGCTCTACCAGCACCCTTCTCCCGCCAACAAATTTTAAGCCATTATAGCCATTTTATCTTTAGACTTGAGAATTTATTTATTTATTTAGACTCGAGATAGCAGGACTCGCTCATGAGCGACCGGAAATAAAGGTGGGCCTGGCGCCTCTTTACATCTGGCGCCCTGGGCGATCGCCCTACTGGGCCCTACCCTAACGCCGGTACTGACTCAGGGTGATTCAGGTGCGAATTGATTTAAACGGGATTTTTTGCGTTTCAAACTTTCCTTCGGTGGCGTCACCAGGACGGACGGAGGGCCTAAAACCGGGAAACCAGGACGTATGGTCACGTTAATAATACATTGCTTGACATAAGAGTAAAACCCGTTCTATGTAGGTACCTAAGTAGGTACGGATACATCTACCGGTCGAGTCTTCGCTTCTGATGTAGATTTTATTGCAAAACAAATACAATAAATGATGTGTTAAAGGTTTCGTTGTTTGCGTCTCATTGTTTGCTCGAAAACATATTGGTTGCATTACTCGTTATACCGTCGCGGTGTACTCTTATCTCACCTCAGCCGTACTCAGATATCTGCACTTAGTATGGTTCCTTTATCGGTATTGATAATATACCGATAAGAGGATAAGCTTGTGGTTTCTGTTTGGCTATCGAATGTTTATACCTTTATTTACGAGTTGAATATAATACTTACATTACAACCTACTTATGATACTACGATGGGAAATACGTTGTATTATTTGCATATAAAAATTGGGTATTGTTAATTTTAGAATGAGGAATACCAACAAAAAAATCTAATTAGTCCGTCAGTTAGATTATCAAAAAATATTGGATACGTATTTTTTATATTATCAAATCAATAAGAAATTACAAAGATAAGTCCCATCAAAGTGCAGGATTGGGGCTTGTGACGTCATTGTACAACTACTTTTTAATACACTTTTTGCAGACTGGAAAATTTTCACGCACTGTATCTTCGTTATTTTTTGTTTTCGGATCAAAATAAAAAATACGTATCCAATATTTTTTGATAATCTAACTGACGGACTAAATAGATTTTTTTGTTGGTATTCCTCATTCTTCTCACTTCAAATCCAATTTTCCTAAAGAATCCTCTTGTTCTGTGTTAGGTACCTATACCAAAACCTCGAATATGGTTTCTACGAAACTGTTTCTAGTTTGAATAGTCAATTCATAGTTATGTATTTTATTTACTATTAGTTTGTTACAAATAAAAGATTTTGTAAAATGTAAAAACCAAAAATTCCGTCAAACTCATGACGAAATCCAGTTTTAACAAAACAGCAAAAATCACAAGCATCCAAGCTATGTTTACTATACGGGAATGGCGTGCGTGATTTCGCAGAACCGACTGTTCTTTAAATAAGTGACCACAACCAGTAGTGATTCGGTTTCTTGTCGCCATCCTCAGTGCGGCGTCCTTTGGACCACTCCGCAGAATGTTCCCGACACCCATATTAGGCTACATAATAACCCATCGCTCCTGTATCTTCTGAAGCATCGATTGTTCGACCCAGTTTGGAAAGCGACGGCATTTTTGGCTAATAATAAAGTTGGCCATCGGAATGCATTCAGATTAGTTTGTTTTGAGTTTGAGTTAATTATTGGTTCTCAAATTACTTACCTAACAACTAGTAGGTATCTCTTACCTTACCTCGGCTATGTTTGTTTTCCAACGAAGTCTTATATGAAATATTTTTTTAAGTTGCGATACAGCGTTGCAAGCGAAACACGAGTTAATTATATATCCATGACATTTTAAATGATATTAAGCGCATGCGAGTTGCACGTAAACAATTTAGGGCTTATGCCTAAAATATCTGCCCGAGCTGTCGCAAGTGGGTGCCGAGTAGTGGCGAGCTGGTCGGCCGCCAGCGCCATATAAGGTGTCGGCACATCGAGGCCGCAGCCGCAGCCCTCTCCCGACCGGCGACCGAGCGCCGCCGTGCAGCCGCGTCACCGCGCGTCACCTCACCTCGCCTAGTGCACCAACCAAGCACCAGCACCATGCCAACACCTGATCACTTGAGGGCATCTTCGCCACGAGTTCACAACTTACAATAACCCTGTTAACCTTTTGAAAACAAATATTTCATACATGTTTCGGCAATGCAAAGTTTAAATTCAAGTAATTAAGTTTTGAAGTGGCACTACGGTTATGGGTAAAATTATTTATGTAATGATTACGTGTAGTGTATACATTTTTTTTTGCAACTTTAGCATCACGGTTATGAAACCGTGATGCTAACGTTGACGTTAACGTGACGCTAATGTTCCTGATATGAATCGGGAACATTTCCTCTTGGGAGATGATAGATATTGTCAAGCGAATAAGGTTGAATCCGAGATAAGACACGTCGCGAATTTCAGTGCAAATACTCGTTCTAACAACCTAATCAAAGGCTAGCCCTCTGGCGGCGGCTCATCTCGTTCGCTCCTACGTGATAACCTAATCTAATATAGATCTAATAGCGTCTAGCACATGAAGCTCCGATAACATTGAATGCCTATACTGACATGTAGCTGCAATAACGACTAGATGTCGAAAGGTTACAAGTTACTTCTTTGCGTAGGTAAGTAAACGGTTCTCGAATGGCACAGAAGCAGGCGCAATTAAATAATGTGCTATACATATTTCGGAGACAAGTGCTACTATTTTAGTAGTTTTATATTTTTATATGTTGCATTGTAGGTTATAGAATAAAATACAATATTGCTAATTTATAAACATATATTTTTAATTCATCAAACTAACAACTAAAATATTAACAAGAAATAATATATATACCTAATGTTTATAAATTTAAATAAATGAATTAAAACTAAACTTAAATCTAATTTATAAACCAAGTATTTTTTTTTAAATTACTAATAAATAATTAAAAAAAATACTTGTTAATGTAGGTATTTCTTGTAAATGGTTCAATTGAGTCTCATTTCAGGTCATTAGAGATCCTGGATATGTAATATTGTTTTATACGTAAAATTATTCATGAAACTGTGCGTCGTGCCCTGTTTTTAATTAAATCGCACATCTCCCATCCGAAAACGGTTTGCGGTTGGATAATGAAGTTTCCATCCAGTTTAGGTCCCAATTTGAATTTAAACCGAAAATAATAAGCATGTAAGCTTTCAGGACCGAGAAATAATCATAAAACATACTAGCATTGACGCCAACGTATTTAATTTCTGTTCATAGAGAGTTCCCGAAACTGAAGTAACATAATAAAATATAATATTTTTTACACAACGTCAAATCATTACCAAACTAGGAAAAATTAATAATATAGCGCATATATTCTCAAATATTTTCTAGTTTATTTTGTGTTTCGTAGCTTAGTTAGCAGACATCTTTGTTGGTTAGTACTTCATTTCTGTACCAAATAATTTCTCATATAACTTACTCTTCAACATAATGTAGCACATTGTAAAAATACTTTTTAGTAACGAATACATATGAAGAATCAAAATATAATAGGTACCTAAATTGTCCTGAAAATCCGTTTTGATCATAATTGTGACATCAGTTCAGCAAGCTATAAATTAGATCTTAACTTTGTTAATAAGCACTCTAGCCGATTAATACGACGGGTCAATTGATCAAGAGTGGCTCACGTACCTACGTATCAAGGCAGTCCATCGACCCAGAAAATAAATAGGCGTCTAACATAGAGGTAATTCAATAAATCTACATCATAAATCTAACTGGCAAACCAACATTTGTTATCTGCGAAGTAACTGTGACAAATAACATAGCTTACCTACATGTAACTGGAAGACCTGAATGTAAACGGCGACGACGATCACGTATCTAGAACATTTAATGAAACTAGGTAATTCGGACAAAATATTTCATCTTTTGCTTATAGATACGTAGGTACCTAATATATTTTATTATATATGTACACATTCACAACTTTAAGTTGAAGCTCTTGACTCTCTTCTACAGACTTCCATTACAAAATGTGTCTAAAGATATGTTGCATGAAAAGCGTTTTGTCGCAAGTCTCAGGGGAGATGCCTGCGACTACGGATCGAGCGGCGACAAGTTGTCGCAATTAGAGCGCCTACAAGAAGAATATAAATCACCATGAATGGTTGCCGACAGCTGGTTGACACTTGCAACTTTCTGACAACTTTTTATCTTGTCCATTTTACATTATCATTTATCATATTAAGTTCAGTTTACTTGCACCAGTCAGGCAAGATAAGCAGATGCAAATAACAATGTTCGGAGAAAACGGGTCAAACGAGGCATTTCGTCCGACAGTCTAACAGAACGGCTCTTCTTGATAATACCTACCTAACGTACGTTTACGTTAGAAGAACAAATTAAGCGAAGGTCAAGTAGTATTTCCCGGTGCGTTGACACCTTGCAATACCGTGTGTTGTTTAGTATCGAGTCAACGACCTCGCGTGTTATAAAAAGTAACTTGAACCTGCCCGCCGTATTACTGCAAATTGACTCCATATCTGCCGATAGCGGCTTGGCTTCCACTGTCCACTCCAGTAAGTAGATATTATTGGCTATATACATTCACTGCTAATGTATTAAATCAATCAAATTGAACTCAAGGTAGTTTAAGATAAATCGAATATCAAAGAATTTTCTTCTAAAGATCAAAAGGATAATCTGGGTGTTAAGGACTTCTCCGGAATCTCAATCCCGGTTATAGCTATTATCAGCCGTAATGCCTCAGCGATGATCCTCAAAGTATCCACAGCTACTTTCATCAAGAGAATTCGAGTATAAATCGACGACGCGTCGTTTCGTCGAGTGAGATAACGTTCGGGTGAAATATCCCTTGAAGCGAGGATCAAATATTAATAATAACTTTTGTTAATTAAGGTTTATTGACATCGTTAAAAAAGAAAGGCAATAAGATATCGCTTCGCATCGTGTCGGAGATACGCGATCGATTGCAATCTGTAGCGACATTATGAAGTAGGTATCATTAGTTACGTTAAAGAAACTAAGTGCTGCTCCAGTCCGACAAAATAACATCAAATAATAATATATCGATAGGCACTATTCTTAAGAGCTTTTGTGAAACTTCCTGTGCGGAACTTTCATTAATTTGTCTATTAGGTATAGCTAGGTAAGAATGAGAATCGATTAAACTGATCTAGTGTACCCTCCGGAGCCGGAGCCGACGGTAGAGCACTCGTAAGTGGTGATACCTCTTGACTTTCACTGATCAAATTTTTGCTAAAAGCCGGTCCATGTTTCGCGAAAGTGGTTGGGCTGGTGAGCGCAGGCTTTATCGGTGGTTAGCGCTGGATAGACAAGGCATACTATATTTCATGCTACGGTTGAGTATCCTGTTACAATTACTTTTAGTAGCGCGCCATTCATTAATGTCATAATAAATTAATTTTGATGTTTATATCGTCGAAAGAAAGTTTATCAGAACATAGCCTACAACCTGCATATGATCTGCAATACTTACTACGTATCATATGGACTCTATATACCTATGTTTGTGTACCTAGTTAGTAGAATTGGAACAAAAAGGGGTATACCTACTTCCTGGTTGTATGCAAACAACTGCTAACTACCCATCCTCGGGAGGGATCGCCAGGACCCAACTTCCCCGTTTGTTAACAGACATTACTTTGCGCTCGTGGTCCGTAACGACGTTACAGATAATTGAATTTTTTGTGGAAATTAAATAATGGAGTTTTCATGAAAAGAAGTTGTTATAAAGAGGCTACCGCTACCTACTCTACGTCTGAAAAACCGTCATCTTATACACGATTTACGTGTAGGTATATACGATTGAATCCTATTATAAACGTGAAAGTTTGTATGTGTGCATGTTTGTTGCTCTTTCACGCAAAAACGACTGAACGGATTTGGATGAAACTTGGCACATAGATAGATCATACCCTGGAATAACATATCTAGGCTACTTTTTATCCAGGGAATGCTGGTGAAACCGCGGGGGACAGCTAGTCATTTATAAAGCTTTTATAAAAAATGTGTTGAGTTAGCTACTACTTATCTGAGTTTATTTTTTCTTTAGGTAATTTCATAATAAAGGTCTCTCATTATTCCTATATACTGCAGTAAAATACAATATCTATAGTTATTATATTTTCTCTCATTCCATGCAAGGGTGTTAGGAGAGCACTCTTTTCCGGGGTTGACTTTCTGGCTGACACCCACCCACTAACACTGAAATTCAACTCGCGTACAGTACACACAAATTGATATCGATCGACGCACAATCTTAAGAAATAACGTTTATAAAAACACATTTTACGAAATCTATTAATATTCGTGAAGGCCATAAAATGATAAAGTGTCGCTGCATACTGAATGCATAAGCGGGCAAAGGCGACTGAATCAGGTTGGTTTTGCCTGTTTAGAATTCCGTGTTGAGCGCAAATATTGTACTCATGTCTTTGTAGACTTTTGCTTTCGCGTATATTAGGTTAGTGTTTTATTCTAAATTTATCGTTAGCACAAAAAGTAGGTACGCACGCACTTCCCTTTAATTTAAGTCGAGTAATAAAGTTACTTATCACGATCGTAAGGTATTTAGGTATTATTTTGTTTTTTTAAGCTCCATGTTAACTCTTGATGATTTGTTCCTACCCATGTAATGGAATTACTCGGAATTACTTTATTAAAGAGAGGCGATAAGAGATTTCAAGTCAAAATTAAGTTAATGTAGGTTTCGTGCATAGATAGTAAACATCAGATTACGAATGACTCGTGACAGGTCTACATTTCTCTCTGCTACTAGGTGGCTACCAGGTTATATAGAGACATTTGCTGTTTTAACTAATTGTTTATTTAGTTACCTATTTAGTAGTTATGGCAGAGTCGATTAAGGTACAAAAGTAGTGTTGCTAAAAATAATAAGAACATAGCGAAGAAGTTTTGCTCGGCATCATGTATTTATTGATAGTATTTTAATAGTGATGTACCATAACGAATGGTATCGACAGCCTACTCGCATCAGAACATTCAAATATGCAAATAGAGCACTGATACGTTGTTGAGATCGAGATACAACCTTTAATTCGATCGACGTTACAACTAATGAATTATTCATCGCTTGTCCGACGGCCGACAAATTTTTAATGCCATGCAAAGTCATCTGTTGAAAGCGATAGGGCTTAATGCAACCCAACAATAAAAATGTACTAAAAGTGAAGCTATAAAACGCATGTTTTAATGCACTTGCGAGAGCACAGCGTAAATATTATTTAGGTTAATTAGCAATTTGGTTTATAAAGCTTACGTGTATGTGCAGATGAACACACGTGGCAATGGAATTAAACAAACATGTTTAACTTGAAATGTGGGTAACTTCTTCATTACACAATCTCACGCTGTAATTATGTAAGTACCTAACATACCTATCAACCGTCCATCACTCTGTATCTTGTCTTTATTCTTGTGTTCAATTTATAGATTGTTCGTCCTTAAAGCCGTTAAATGGTAACACAATAGCTAAATAGGCAGAGCATCACATCTGAATAGGTACAATTAATTTGGACCTATTTATAAAGGATACTTGATGATCACTGACTGATGACATGAATGAGCTAAAACAAAAGAGTTATATACCTACCTTTATATTTCTTGTTCAACGAACGCCTTCTCGTTCAGACGTGTCATCATTAAATTACAGACAGTTCAGAGACGACTCATATTTCAATATTTATTTTTGTATCACCCAGACGCAACTGTGTGCTATTGTTATAAAATAATATCAGACTAAATTATTGCACATGGCGCCGTTGGGACAGAAACTTTATCATCTTAATAGTAGGACACATGTCCTGCGTATCTGTTACGTACTTAGTTATTTATTATTAGGTATATCATCCCTATTAATAACGAATACCTAGTATTAGTGTGTTCCATTCACATGCATTCCTCATCGCAAACCGATCGAGTTTGGAGAAACTTAATGATTTTATTGAATAGGTTTAACCCGAAGAATATTTGTATTATGATAAGTACCTAGCTAGTAAATAACAAAATATTGTAAAGGTAAATTGATATTAGCCAGATGAAAAGCTTAGCTAAAGCCATTTAAACCTATGAGTAACGTTTATCTTTTCGTAGTTGTGACAATAAAACGTAAATTTTATAGCAGAACTGTATTTGGAGTGGTTTACTTTTACAACAAATGCTGGATACATTGTACTGTTCGGTGTAAAGCGGGAGGCTAGCAATTACATTTCAAATAGCCACCGCCGGCGACCGCCCATGCTGGCTGGAGCCTGGGCATCGATTCCATGTCTTTGGTCGAGGGAGGCAATAGTAAAAAATTAAAAAAACTTGACTTAAACGCTTGTTAAATAAGGACCCTTTGGCACCAAAACGGGTTCTGTCGTTTATGATTCTCAGAGGTCTTAAACTCGAACGAGATTTTATGAACTTGTATTGATATATATAACTATTGTGTGCATTTAGTGTTAGTTCTACCTTTGATTAAAAATAAGGTATCAATTTTGTGGCTGATTTGATTAGGCATTTATACCATATAGATCATTGAGAAAATTGTTATCTTATTAATTTCGTCTTTATCTCTTTGATTAATTCGTCAGATTGAACGTCGGGATGCAAGTTAATTTGAGATTTAATTTAATATTCTATCTACCTATGTTTTGTTTTAATATTCGTTTTCATTCAATAAACGGGGTAATAAATAGTACTTACCTATCAATTTTTCAGAACTGACCCACCTACCTAATATAACGTTTCCGATGGTCGTAAAAATACAACAACTGGAGTTACATTAGTTTTACGGCATTCGTAATTATGTACATAATATACCATTTTATTTTATTTAGATACAGACTTAATCGATCATTATTTTTGTGCTGACTTGACTGATGCGCTGAACAGAGCACTGGTTTTCAGAGAAATTTTAAATATTTTGCTTAACTGATAAATATTACTGTTTATCGTCATTCAATAACACCGTTCAATGCTTCACACGCCACAACATGGCCAATTTGGGCACGTTGCGGACCTACCTGGAAATGTTTTAATTTAACATATGGGAACTGACTGAGCTGGCTGACTGAGGCCATTATGCCTTATGGGTTTTTACAGAAAGCGGCCGCGGTCGCATTTTACGACTGGCTCAGATTCGCCCAAAACCTCCCAGACATATTGCTGTATGCAAATTTAATGACATGTTGTTTATTTACTGACATAACGACACCATCTTACTCAACATATGTTTATGAACATTCATGGGATGATTTATGACTTGGGCGCAACATAAATCCAGATAAGTGTAATTAAGTTTATACCTACTTGATTGTATCTATGCGTGTTTTGTTAAAGGTCGGTAAATTTTGTTTTGGTCGCTTTTGTTTTCGTAAAAGGAAACAAATCCCCAAAAAAGGTGAGAAGATACGCATCAAGGGTACAAACAATCTCACGCTAACGAGTTATCTCTTAGCTATTATCCTACAGGAATCAGTAGCGAGGTCGACGGCCTTCGGAAGTCACGTTTCTTTACAAAAAACCGACGCAATAAAGCATTGTAATACAGCTCATCTGTCATCTAACCTAATAGCCACCCTGCGCTCGTGTTAGATGCTTATGCTCTATAACTTAAGGCTTACTGTCAAAAAAATAAAGCCTGTTTATTGAGGCTTTCTATTCTCACTCTCGCTTGGTGCACCCTTTTGTGTGGGATACAATACTAAAATTGTATTTTGACTGCTCACATCATGTCCTGTCCTACTTTTTTATGAAAACTTTGCAGATTCCTAACATTTGATATTTTTTGTTACAGGTTGGTATCTTTTTGATAACCATTTATACAACATTGGTACAATAATAAGTGCTCGTATCAACTATATTGGTAAGTGCTTCAGAAAATACTTCCTGAGATATTAATTACTCCACAAAGCTAAATCATGTTTTACTCACTTAGTCTTAGCTAAATGAATCATGTTTTACGCGTCTTTGAGCAACTTGTGCTTTGTTTGTTTTACATTTTCCTTACATGCTAAGGAATATATGCACAACATTACTAGCTAACTAGCATTACGAGTTGTGTTAGGTAAGTCATTATTATCTAAAGGACTTTAAAGGCAGCGCTTCTCTCTCGCATCAGTCACGGTTATCAAAGTTATAAAGACGTTCTCTCGCATTCTTCGTTTTGTACAAGGCCGTGTGTGCCTTATGTTGCTCTGGTGTCGGCAGCTAGCAAGCAATGTGACTTAGCGCCGAGTGCCGACAAAGTGCGCGTCGAGGCGGACAATCAAATCAGTCGCGACAATTTCTCCTCCGAGTGTACTGACACTACCTTTGTCCTTTGTAATCTTTGTACTGCGGTTCTCTTGACGTGTACGTTCCATATTTTGTGCCGCTATATCTTCCATATCTTTTGATCTTTTCTTTACTACTGACAGCTTGATTGTTGCTTTAATCCTTTATATTCTTGGTAAATGTGTTTATTATGTGTAATTGTTGCTAACATTAATAGTTCAGTTGAAAGATCAATTTATTGATTTAATCGCACTATAACCATATGGCTGTGTATCTGCATTTATGTTTGTTTAAACACCACTCGACATACTTACTGGGTCAGTTCCATGAGGTATAGTATTATACTATACATTTCAAAAGTTCAATCCTGTTACATGTAGTGGTCTGCTGATCGATAAATCGAATTGGGTTGGGTTGCACATATTTGTGTAGCACTATCTCCGCTATAAAAAGCAGGTAGTTGCATTCCCAGAAGTGTAGAGGCCACTTGAGGGCGCATCGTGGCATGTGTGGAGATACCCTTTAATGGTTCCATTTGAAAAATCTGGCATTTATTAGTTTTTGCACAAACATTTACGGAGAAAGCGAAAATAAATGTTTTTAGGTAACTAATATTGACGCCATGTGTGTACTTGTAATGCTTTTTGAAAGAACTCTGAACTATCTTCAGTATTTTGTAGGTTATATTTGCATAAATAGTTCAGTGAGCGTATCGGTTTGAACCCCATTCATAAATTCATTTTAAATTCCCCAGGATTAGCACTTGCCTCATTCAAACTTTTTCGAGTATTTTTTGTATCCTCAAGATTAAACAAAAGTGTCGGCATGCGGTTTCCATTGAAATTTGAAACTTTATGGGTTTTACGCATTCCTTAGCTGGTGGTCACAGAAATTTATGCACATGTGAACTCGTAGGGTATCCCGATTCTAGATTTCTTTGATAGTAGTTTGGGGCAATAAAACGAATATCAGAAATGAAGTCATTGGCTGGCATACTATCTTTTTCATGTGGGTATACGATTTTTAAATACATCTATCGCATCGCATTACAAATAAGGTAACACACATCTTTATAAAATAATCGACTCAACCCACTGGCTGTAAAGAGGATCAATATGATTACGTCAGATAAATAGCAGCAAGGTAGCGTGGTGAGTGACCAATGCAGCCGTGCGTCAGCTGGCCGAGTCAAGAAGCCGTGAACTGTTGCCCCGCGGCAAGGACCGTGGAAAGTGCTAGCTGCAGTAATCGTACAAAGGTCACGCGCATATTTCATGAACTCAAAAACATTAACATTACACATACCAGTTTATTGTGTTAATAATAATAAAAGTACTGTCGTGTTTCTGTTGAAACACAATTTGTTGCAGTTATTGATGCTGAAGTTGTAGATACATATTTATGCAAGGAACAAATATGCATTGATTAAACAGATATTGGACAGATTTCGACTACGACATAATGTATATTGTAGTCCCACTTACATAAATCAAGGCTCAATTCGTCACGTGTGTGAATTCGCTTCGCACACGAATCGACTCTGACTCAAGCACTAATCACTAATCGACTCAGATTAATAACTAGGAAAGTTCGCACACTTCGCTTGAAGCTAACGGTAAAGCAACTCCATGGAGTAGGTCAATCGTAGGTTCTTAAGCATGTCTAGTTGTTAGGTAGGTACCTACGTCTCATTTGCGCAACGTGTGCGCCAATAAAACGACCAATAAAGAGGTTACGTCAATTTCTGTTATTGTTACACCAGCCTAAGTTTCTGGTTCCCCCCCCCCCATAAGCTGTGCAGTTTAGGTGATGGTATTTTCATTGTTGCCACCAATGATTTCCATCAACACATAGGTATCACAGAGAATTAGAAAAAAGTAATTTCGAGAGCAATACTTGCGATTGTAGTTCTCATTCGAGCTGATAAGAAACATTGAAAGTACCTACTTATATGTGTAACCCCATTTACATTCGATTCATACTTCCTTTAGGTACCCACAAGAAGTAAATCTAACTTTACTATGAAAGGTTTTTTGTAAACTAGTGTCGTCGTCGGTTACATTTATTGTGAGATGCAGGTCCATATGTTGCATTTGCATAGCATACTAAACTGTATCAAAACAAAATCACAAAAACGAACTCTATGACGTCTTTGTGCATGTGTTAATTGCGGATATGACGACAGAAGAAAAATATTTATATTATCCACATAATAAAGCCCGAATGCAGTTACTGCTGGCAGCGATTGCAATAACATACGGTACGCAGCAGTAAAAATAATAAACAATATGAAATAATGCCAAGGAAACTTTTAATAATATACAGTAGGTAAGGTGAGTATCAACTTTTTAGTCGTTAATAAGTACTTACTACAAGACAAGTGCAAGTTTTTTTTTCGACAAAGAAATTTCTTAAAGAGTCTGTTAATCTTGTATACCTACTTCCATTATACCTAGTACCTCATTAACTAAATACACGTCGGTACCCAAAGTTAATGTTTAGGGTAGGTAAAATAACATGTTTTCCTTATTTACCAACTTTCTTTACTACGCGAATATGTAATAAAATTGCGTAGGTTTTCCGAAAATGTGTTTCAAGAAATGTAAGCCCTCTTAACGAGTCTCTTTGAAGGATATTTACATCAATTTGTTTTTTTTTAATGTTTTAAATCTATTAGAACTATATTATGAAAATGTTAATCACTATTAGAGTATCTTGGAAATGTTGAATTTCTGTTGGTCAAGTAAGATACAACTACCGCCAGCCCCCGTAGCATATTCTGGACTTGAGTCTTCAACCAATAATATTCGCGGATTAATTTATTACGTCATATTTATGTGATTTGATTAGCCGAAAATTCGAGTGTTCTCTAATCTACGCTAGCCATGCTACGACGGGGGCAGATATCTTCGTGAACAAAAACGTAGAGCAATACCAGGAAGATATTTTGTAACTGACCTGCACTTTCTCAACTCGGATATTCGGTCAGTATACAAATAAATTGGTAGCCCATGTACTGGTACACTGTAAATATACAAAGGGCGGAGGGTCGGCCGTTCGATATATCGGACATGTAATCTCTTATCGAAATGTAAAACGTTAATAAATCAGACGATACATGCACTTATCTTCTTTTGATTTTATATCATGAATATGTAATTTACTTTTATGTTTTGAAGTTTCAACAGTCGTAATTTAACAATAGTGTTATATGACACAAGTAGTACATTCACAATAACCATATCCAGTATTTCTTGGTATGTGGCAGGCGCAAGCAACGTGTGCTTAAATAGCTGAAGATCCTACAAATTGCTTTTTGTACAGAGTTTAGTTTCCCAGCTGGATCAATCATTGCTTATTCAGTTTATCATTATCTCAGTATTGTGTCATGGCGAATACCTAGGGAATATGTGCCAGCAAATTAAATATTAGAATAGAATCACCCTGTTCCTGCTCCCTTGTCAATATCTCTGATTGGCAACGAGCCGGTCGACGTTGTTCCTCCATGTTTTATTGCCTTTATTTATTTGCGAGGCACACCCGTAATATTATCCTCGCCCTGTCCCCTTGTGTTCTACCTCGCTTTGTTGTCTTTTTTACCATTACACGACTTTGTACTTAACAATTTCAAAGGCCTTAATTATTTTTAAGGTCCGTGATGGTCGAAAGTAATCAATCAATGTTGAAATTCATTAATTAACATCATGAAATTCATGACATAAAAATCTACTCTCATTCTCTGATGTTTAGCATCAAAAGATTTTTCAAACGACTTTTTACCAATAGGGGGTAATTAAAGTATTTTCAAGATTTTGCTATCTACAAATTCTATACTTGGAATTTCATTAAGTATTTATTTCTTCTAAGTTATTGTCACTTAGAACTACTAAGCTAAAAGACTCTACCTATTGCAATAAATTATAAAAACTTTAAAGTTGTACCTATAAGATATTGAAATAACGGAAGTCACTAATTGCAAGAAAACGCTTGTAATCTGACTTACGACTTATGCATTACGCATTACTTGCTTGGACATTATGATGTGTTGTAGGTAATGTCACGGACATGACCGAGGGTGGCGCGCCCGGCGCTATCTGCCGCGAACAGGCGCCAACAGGCGCGCGTGACCGCTCATCTCGTTACGATCGCCCGCGCCCTCGCACCACGCGCTGGATAAAACCCGCCCGCCCTAACTTACTTACCGCCCTACGTTACGCTACATTATACATTTAACTTAATTAACAACTGTGCTATATCTACTGATGCTTTATTTTACTGCACGCGTCTTTAATAAGAAGTGTTCCTGTTATGGTGTATTGTATGTATCTCACAGTTTAATTTTATGCTGTATAGTATCATTAAGTCGTAAGAGATGTTATATTTTATTTGGTAATATAACGAATAAAAAAGCAATATCCATCTCATCGAAATATTACAATATGTGACTCAACGGAAATAGGCGAGGCAATAAAAATGCATGTTTAATTTTGTTAGTCTGCATTTATAAGCGCATATGTAAAGCGCTCACAAATACATACTTGAAACCTGGTTTATGTTCGAGCAGTTTAAATCTGATCTTAATTACGAGATACCTACGGTATAATTAGGTTAATTTAATCAAAACTACGTAAGTCCGGAAATGCTGATCAATAGGTACTAAGATTTCATAAAATATTTTTAAATTGAACGATTTATTTCAGTTACACTATATTTAGCTACATGGATATTTCATCCGGTGCTAAGCTTAGCTAATATTTATGCTCTAGGTTGGCATGACATGGCTCATAGTAACCCCTACTTTTCATCCATGTTTATTCTCTGAGCTAATTTTGTAGTGTACAGGCCTCAATGCTTCGTATTTATTTAGGGCACCCTTTATCCGATTGCCTTTGCCGCTGTGTTTTGACCTGTAATCTACGAGAGCCTATAAATTAATATTTATATTTTAGAGTTTATTTAGGGCATAACATGGCATTAGGTGGATTTACATTGCAATAGGAAAAGACCTAAATAATTTATATAAAATTCAAAGGCTCTGACTAATCACGGAGTTTCACATCAACAGGAATTAGGAAGCGAACCTAATGTTCGTTGTGAAGTGTTTACAGGCGTCCATTAAGAAAGGGTTTTTTGAAAATCACTCCTAAAAGGGGTGATATAGGGATTGCAGAAATGCCGCGGGATATAAAGCTATTAAAATATAAGTGTACATTACTTAGGATTCAAAGTCAGGAACTTTACTCTAATTTCTGAAAATATTTATTTTTCTATGAATATAGATTATTATTATTTAATGGTTTTAATGTTTTTTTAATTATCACTTGAACCACTAAGGTCCATGTTCACCGACTAGAAAACGGTCCCATAAATTATAATCGGGTGTTTACCATGACTTTTCGTTGGAAAAAATATGGACCTTAGTCAATTAATTGCTAATTTGATATTTCGTCATTATACCCAACTCCTTCATACTGGTAACAAGATAGGATGTAAGGAAATTAATAATTTTATTTAATTAATTTCCTTAGACGGTTCAGAACCATACATGTTTTTCACAAATAGAGTCTCAATTTGTCTCTACTTCTTTCAAAGTCATATCCTGCTCTATTTATTTCTACAAATGTTTTTTACATAAGTTGTGACAATTCAACAGTATTATATCTACATTGAATTCGAGTTAGAAGCACTTCTACCTTAAACTGCTGTAAGTTACTCGACGAACAAGTTATAGTACTCCTCGACATTAAGTTTTAACGCTTTAGACAAGCGAGTCTCTGGCGCACTCTCACGCGGCACATAAATCTTTTTGCATTTCTCCAAGACTAGGCAGACAGTGGTAAAGTAGGCAATCTCGTTCTAAGGATGTGTGTGTGTGCTGACACAGTGGACTTGGTGAATACACGAGTATTCAAAAATAAGATTGTTTTGTTAGGATTTAAATGTGACTGATATTTTTACCATAAATGTTTTGAATCAGTATTCAGTTGTAAGTAACTCGGCAAGGAAATATATAATCGCGAAATAACGAATCAGATTAATTAAGTCATTCAATTAAAAAACAGTATTAAATTTCATGTCTGTAAAATACCCTAGATATAAGTCTTGGATTAAGTAAATATGTAGGTACTCGTACTTGTAGACTATTTAAAATTTGTATCCCACACAAACCATAGGTAACAAAACTCGTTTTATGAATAGCTTTTTAGATTAATATTAGCATCTCGAAAACTCGTTTTGCTAGAAAGCTTGCAAAAATCAATTGGCAATTTTTTGTAGCTGATAATATCACCGATAATTGACTATTGTCACGCAATAACTTTCAAAGCACAGGCAATTAGTGTTTGCGTAAAAGTATTTATTATATCTACTGTAACGAATATAAAAAAAATACGCTAAACTTTCTAAAATAATTCTTTATTTACGTAAGTATCGCGTCGGCAACATTTACTTAGATTTGTTCAAAAGAGCTGGGGGTTAAAAATAATACCGCGCCTAGGGATTACGACGCCTGCAGGTGTCTCCACTTTCCGAGATTGTTACTTCTGCTTCATTTCACAAAATTGTGTCCTTTTCTACTTATTGCAAACGGTTTAGCATGGATTGTTGGAATTTTTATTTCAGTATTGATTTTATCAGTTACTTATATTGCTTACGGTAGGATTTCATTGTAGGTAGTAGATACCTGTGTAGATACCGATATTTCAGTATTTTCATGAATTTAGACTAATTATAACCAACTTGATTTTATAACGGAATATATAAATACAACTTTATCAGATGTAGACATTTCTTCAGTGTATGGCCGTAGCATATAAAAAAGTTAATTGGCCATTTACGTAGTTTTTGAAGTCCGTTGTTAGTACCCATTCCGCATATAATAGCTTGTTTAGCATGTTAGTATGGGAATCGGCGGTGGCTGCACCACTGACACCGACTGGCGCCGCCGCCGGCTCCGTCGCGTATCTTAGTATTCTATGTATCACGTGTTGTCAGGCTATTTCTCTTGCGGACATCGACGACGACGACGCGGCGATCGACGCACGCGCAAGGTCGCCGGGTGCGCTCCTATCTCGTACGGCGCCATCCATCTTCTGGACAATTGAATTAGAATCCTTTGTCTGTACACATTGAACGCCTAGTCCTTTAATAGCCGTCCTTTATCTCGTTTATGCAATAACATAACTCAGTGTATCAACGGTTCGCTTTTACTTTCGTCCTATTTTAGTAACAGCATTCGCATGCATCAATGACTGGCCTAGCTCATGCGTCAGACCGTCGTTAGCTCTATTTTGGTCGTGCTATGACTAGGAGTACTCGTTGCATTGGCGATGTTAATTTGTGGTTCTATTTGGAGGTTTTCTTCTTTGTAATCATTTTTCTATTGAATTCACGGACACGGTCGATAATAAACGTTTATTGTTAGACGATACTTTTAACGTTGACGTTGAGTCAGAGAGCCGCACCTATAATCGGCTTACTCATTAATTTATTGTCTGCGTTTGGCTTGTTATTTTCCCGCTCATCCATCGTTTATCACTATAAAACTCCCCTCTAGACAAATGTGTATTTTCACTGAAGTACATTTATTTATCTGTAAAGTACCTGACTTTATAAATCAATGTAACAGGCAAACAATGTCGATGTGTCTGTGAATGTACTGTATCTGGCATTGAATAAAACAATCGATAATAATTGATACCGTTGCAAATGTTAGCCGTATCTTATTACCGGGGCGTTTACGAACATATCTACTTATTGACATTCCTACGTGTTAGTTGTATGTACTTAGATTATACAGATTATTATTATCTTTTCTGTAGGTAAGTATGTAGTTTTATTTCAAATAGGTATGTAGGTACCTAAGCCTGCTAGGGTCTCTGCTCGAAAATTCTCGAGACGAGAAAAATAAACTCAACTCCGTGCCCTAGGTATCTAAAAAAAAACGCGTTCAATTAAAATTTGGTTTCATTTTTATTGTTTTCCACTTTACTGGTTTAGTTTTAGTTTTCGTTGAAAGATCTTTATCTGGTAAGGCTCTCAGTCATCAATCAAGAGGCTACCAATTTTAGTTCTTTCCAAATAAATACTATGCTCAAATGAAAAAATCTGTTTGAAAGTTCATTATGATTTGTTTAATGGAAAGACGATGTTATTAACATAATAATTTTACCAAAGCTAGTTTTAGAAAATTATGATAACGATGTATAGATTTTGCAAATTGGTAGGTATTATTACCCTTTTATAGTAGGTAATTTTATTCATATTTTATCCACTCGTAGAGTTCTAAAAGAATCGATTTAAAAAAATATTCTAGTCGCGGCGTAGGCCGTAGCTTCGTAGCGTAGCTCTACGAAACATTATTATCGCGTATACCTTACGTAATCTATAATATTATTGTGTTCGTATTTTTATTTAGTTGTATTATTGAAGCGACTTTGTGTTGGGGAAATCTGCCATCAATCGTAGACACGCGCGTGCTCGGACTAAGCCCAGGGAGATTAGGTACCCGACCGCCGGCCGGGTCTGCTAACGACACTGAATGAAACATATGCGACCCCTCCGATGAGCATGACAAGGGAAATTTTAGATTACATTCACGTTTATTGCATTATTTCGTACCATTATGGATGTCTGAATATAGCACACTTTATGATTTTTTCGAATCCTGCGTCAATGCTGCACTTGACTCGGCAAAATATTATCGATTACTGACCGTATAATTATACCCACACTACAATTGGAACAATGGTTTGTACTGCATTCACATTAATTGTGCACATGATATGAATACATCATATTTTTATAATATAGTGACGTCATAATTCCAACGTGTTAAATCGTCGATTAGCATCAATTAATAAGTAATTATATTACCTACTAGCATAAGATTATAAAGATTCATATAACTAAACTACCTGTGAGGTCTTTGTCGTTGTTATTATCACAGTCCAGTCACACAACTTGCCTACACGATTAAGAAACTCCGAAAGTATGTTTATGGCTTTGGTTAACGTTCCCATTATTTATAGATTCATTCATCTTAAATGATTACTCATCAAAATGGTTGTAAACTTTCGACTCGTGCCGGTGAATATTTTGCACAACTTCGTCCCTCGCAAAATCACCTCATTTTATCTCGAATCGCTTTCGATCTTTAAAAGGGGGATGTCGAAGTAGCGCCAGCGAAGTGATTTTTAAGCTTTACGTACACTCGACTGAGTCGATTAGCTAATATACCAAACTGCGGTTTGCTACTTATTTGGTATTGGAAATTTTTGTGAAGGATTTATATGAAAATATTTATAGGTAGCGTATTTCCTACTGATGGAATAGTGAAATGAAAATAAAGCATATTTATATATCTATGGAAATATTTTCAGTACAGCGATGTTCAGCAAGGTGGTGTCAGTGCCAGGCAAGTGATGCACTCGAGCGCGTACGTATCGCAGATTGGAGTGGCTGTCGCTGTCACGTCACGCCGAGAACGGTCGCGTTGTCGCCCCCTAGCCTCCCAGCGATGAGCCACCTGATGACTACGGAATATTCACCCATTCAATTTAATGACACGTTTAAATCAACCTAAACATTGCTCCCAACAGATTTATTATATTCGAATAGACGATTGTGGATCGTTATTGTTTCTATAATGTTTTGAAAGGACTTTGAGAGAAAATAGGGCTAATTAATAATTTACCTGATCTAAAACAGATATTTATTTTTTTAAAAGGTAAAACAAACGCTGAATTTGATCATTCTTAAAAATGTACTTATAGGTAGAGCTTCCAGTGAATTAAAATAACAACGGACGTGTATGTTATATCGAATCAGGACGACTACAATACTATCCTATTGAAATCTCAATAGGAAACCCAGAACAGTGTGATGAGCGCAATATTACTTGCAATATCCTGCACAGTTGAAACACATTATCGCCTCGCACAATACAGGATACAAAACTGCTGCAGCTATAACACGCTGTCTTTATTTACACCATACAATAGAGATGGCAAACGTTTCAGTTAGGTACTTTATTACAATTCAGAAATATTTTGAACGAGCACGCAACCATCATTAACTTGTACGAACAAACTGATTGCTTCAATTATTATAAATGAATCATGCGATCGGTTAATTTGTTTCCACATTTTCGTGAGGTCATTATTCAAAATCAGCATTGATTGGCTCCATAGTTCTAATTCTGTAGCATGCAGCGCCTCGGCGAAAACAAACATTGTTTCTAGCTATAGCTCCAACTACAGACGCACATAACTAATGCCTGTGATGGACATACAGAAGCGACAACGCGACAGGCTATTCATCATCATAGACATCAAAACGTCTCTGCGCCTCAGGCGCGTTTATGGTTACCAAAACCGCTGCGTTATCTCGTCGATTGATCTTTAGATGTTGTTCCCACACTCATAGATGTTAATGGTTAGGCACATCTAAAAGTTTGAATGTATATGTCTGTGTACTAATTACAGGTAAGATGTTTTATTACTTTCTCTACTACCTTGAAATTTGACAATCCAAAACTACATCGTTTGAGAACTAGATAACAGCTAGTACGTAAATGTTAATCAGTAGCCTTATCAGC
Organism: Tethea ocularis; assembly: GCA_963555595.1. Taxonomy (NCBI): domain Eukaryota; kingdom Metazoa; phylum Arthropoda; class Insecta; order Lepidoptera; family Drepanidae; genus Tethea; species Tethea ocularis. Next base: position 4,528,321 of record OY741963.1, on the reverse strand, counting down.
ACGTAACACATGATATCTTTTATATAATTTTTTATTGAGGTACGGATTGGGGAAGGAAATAAGCACAAAGAACACACTTTTTATAAAAGAAGAAAGTATCTAAGTAATTCCGAACATGTGCCTTTATTGTGATGGATAGGGGTGATCTGACCTCGGCATAATCCAGCCTCTGATTCTGCGAATACGTAGGTATGTTGCTATTTTTGTGTAACCTATTGTTTGCCTGCATTAGGGGAACGAAATGATACAGTAATGAGAGTACCTACATATAAAGCTACCTTTATATATCTGTAGTATTAGGAAAAAATGGAGGGTGGCAAAGACTTTCATCTTGTCAAGTTGCTCTCTGCGTGCAGGTCGCTAGGGAGACAAGCTCTCGAAACGTAGTAGGCATTTGGGATTCCTTCAATATGTAATCTTTCCAGAAATAATTGAAGCTAATCAAATTTCCTATATCTAGATCCAATTACGTAATTATTTGAGCCTGTGGATTTGAGAAAATATTTCTACCCACCTACTAGTAAATTGGTGTCTTGTTTTTCTGTTTTGTTTAGATATGACACACCTTTTATTTATATGTAGGTAGGTACCTACCTACGTTACAATTTATTAGTGGAATTATTTGACATAAATGACAATAAAGGCCTCTGGAGGACAAATAATGTTATTTAATGTTTGTAAGTCGCAGTTTAGTCTATGGAGAGTCGTTCGTTCGCTTGCAGGCAGCGGTCCTCAAACATGAGCATAATATTTGCTTACACCACTTCATTCGAGAATCGAGAGGCTTTGTTGGAGCAAAATAGCTCCGTTTTCAGCATCCTTCACAAATGTTAAGGACGTTCATGGGAATCGTCGGGTTGGAGGAAATACATTTCAAAGAAATATTTTGTTGTACAATTTACTGCACATAAAATATTATTTACTTCCTCCTCACCTTTAATTCAATGTATGGTACCGTCCAACATATAACCATTATTGATCAACTTGTTTTATATTATTTATTTGGCGCTAGGACTTCGCCCTGATAATATATACTTAATATACCCTTGAAAGAAATGCTCAAAATCATAGTAAACACAGCATTAAAATTACTGGAGCGTTTAAGTATAATCATAATATTCACATACACGGCTACAGGGGGCTTAAGTTAAAAAGTTGACAACCATTGGGTCGGACAGAGTAGGTACCCAATACCCATGCCATCTAATGCATAACCCAGTGCGTCTCTCTGTCAGTTTTGAGTATACCGTGGTATAACGCCACCCTACTCTACATTAATCATATCTCCTAAATTAAATTGCATGCAAGATTAGAAATTAATGGTAACATGATAATGTGGTTTACCACTAGACGTCTACCAACGTTAAATTAAACTTTTTTGATGTTTTATATATCATTGTTAGTTAGGTACTCGTAGTATCGAATCGGAGCCCAATTTACTTAGCGTACCTAACAATAAATATGAGTGTATTATGTTAACCTTACGAAGAATATAGGTATATTCTTCTAATAATATATAATTACAGTATAGCAAATAAAAAATAACTTTGAGGAAAACATTTCGATTAATATTTTATAGAATTCTATCATAGTTAATGTGGTTTACCTTAAAAAAAAGTTTAGTTACCACACAATTTCAATTTGAGCCGAAGTAAAGTAGGTAAAGTTTTACCTACTGTGGCACAAATTGTTTTGAACTGCCACGAATAAACTTGACTGATATTGAAATGAAGGATAAATAAAGCAAAAGCTAGCGAAGCGACGCTGTGCGGCACAGCCTAAGTTTAATCAGAAGCAGTGCTCTCGAGTTTTCGAGTGTGCAGTTGTGCATCAGACGAAATTGTTTGAAGTCGCCTCGAGTGCTACAGTTCGGCTTTATTATTTACAGAGGGTACCAAGTTGCCTACTGTTAAGAAGCCGCTACAACTTCGTTCGTTAAGTTTAATTTATTGACACAATACTTCAACCTTATCCCGATCTACACAACCACAAACGTGCCTTATCCGGAGTTACAAAATTGTGTCACATAGGCGGCTATTATCACCAGCAGAATGTGAACTAATAATAAGCCGACCATTCTAACTAACAGGCCTATTACAATAGACATAAGCGAGATTAGTAGGAGTATGTTACCTAATTAGATGTTATCCAGTTTGGTGTGTCAAAAATATTAAACTGAAATGTATATTTTAATGGAAAAAATACTACGGAAATGAAACAATTTTCAGCACAGTCTACAATTTATTATGCAATAATCTCGTGTCTTACTATGCATGTTTACTTTTTCAATCAAATAACAATTTGTATGCATGTTACGTCGTTGTCACATATTAGTCGGGGCTACACGAGTATTGTATAAGTTGTGACAATCGTGGTTTTTGGCCGACTGCCAAATCCACAAACGTTCGTCGACAAGCTACAAGTGTCACATGCAGCCTGGAGTTTGGCATCAGTCAGACGCACTCCTTGCGACAGATGCATAATTGGGTAACAGAAATGGGGACGCGATTAAAACATATTCGCCACAACCGAATAATAGAGCTTCAATGAAAAATATTTCTTTTCATTCCACAGAATGTCACGATCCAATCTTGAAAGGAGTCTGCTATGCGTCTCTTTCTGCAAAAAGTAAAAAAGAACGGTTACGTTGTGTTTAAAGGGAAATCGCGGTCTATTCTTCGTATCTGCAAAATTGCAGTGGGAAATTGCATCACTCGGCCCTCCGTTATACCGCTGTCCGTCCCTCGGTAGTCGCCCTGTTATAGGGAGGGAATCTATACAATACGACCCCTCCCCTCCATATCCTGCGTTGTTCTGTTTGCAATGTAGTGCGGTAATTTCTGTGATGAATAATACCTATTAAGTAGTTCTAAATTTATTTTTCATTTTTGTGTTATGTTATAGATTACATCTATAATATTACACAACTTATATTAGGTAATCAAATATTTTATTACAGAGCCGTATAAAAGTAAATATACGAACCTGTAACGCACATCTCAGTTTATAAAACACCGTCATAAATACCCTAATTATCATATTAATACGAGATATGAGTAATAAACATTGAATAGGCTCATAAGCACCACACATTGATGACGGGAAAGCGGCGCGGTGTTTGTCCGTCGACTTACGTAGGACGATATCTATCTATTATACGTAGGAGTTGATCATCCTTTTGTTAAGAAACTTATATTTACTTATGATGACACAAATTATTGACTGAAACGCCTAAATGGTAAAGTATTGTTGCATGTCTCTCTAGTAAATATTTTTTAATTCTCTAAATAAACCATACAAAGTATTCAAAGGCGACTATCGCACAAGGAATTGCTGATAACGGTCGGCACAACTTTCGATGAAGGTACCTGTGAACAGTACTAATCTACACAATGTTTACACATGTCCGGTCCGCGTCACATTTCATGTCAAATGAAGCCACCAGCTCTGCTGGGAACATCAACACTGTAAAACACTGTTTGTGTTCACCAATCATCACCCACGAACGTGTATTTTTCTCACGGACGTTATATTTAACATTTCCTAATGAGTTATTCGATTTCGTTTTAGTTCAAGACGAGGTGTAATGTGGATACAATTCGACGTAGGTAATATGATGCACATGTTTTTGACGCTTCTTTCTTATGATGCGTAATGCTTTATTAGTTTTTGTATAAAACTATTTTGCAAACTTTGTGGTTGGAGTTCAAGCCATGTGAGGGCAAATCCTTGGGGTATTCCCAATTTAATAAATTAGAGTTCCTACATTATTTATACTATTTAGTGATTTTAAGGCGGTTCTCTTTTTTATAATGTTATTTTTAAATTTATATTTTACCTTCCTGGGATAACTTGGTGACAATGGGACCACCTCAGGAGTAAACTCTATAGAATGAAAAAAAAATCGACCGATTATTGGCCGAGATATCAGTGAACATACATTAAAAAAAATGCATACAGTCGAACATAGAACCTACTCATTTTTTGAAGTCGGTTAAAATGTGTTATTTCGAATTTGATACTTACCTAGTCAGTAAATATAATTATGTAAACCCACAGCGGGTGCAGATAGGCGTGGGAGGATGTTTTATCTATGGGGATGGGTCGTTGACTGGGACCTGAGAGCTTCGGTAGCCGCCCAAGCTGATTGAATATTGAATGACGCAAGTCATACCTGCTCATGTAAAGCTCAAGGGTAACACGATATCGTATCGTTCATATTTTTTATAGAACATAACGTTGTTTTTTGTTTTTATATCCATACATCGTATCTAAGTACCTGACATTGATGTAGTATCATAAAAATAATTTTATCACTCGGCTAAAAATATAGAGTCTACACATTGCATAGATACATTTGCTATTATCATGTAAGTGATAATCGCGTTGGTTTAAGTGGTTGGTGCAGTTGGAACCACTTGTAAAGTTTTCAAATGTGTTTCGTATGCATGTGTCTATCTTGTTCTGCGCTGATTGCGAACTACTCTATTTCTTGTACGACATGAATTTATCAGAATGACGTAATTAGCTAAATTGATTAATTTTCTTGTAAGTTAATATGTTGAACCGGTTTCTACTTATAAGTAGTTATACTTTTATAACTTTAAACTAACCACTGTATTAAGTAATTGTTGTTGTTGGTGGTAAGCACACGAAGCCTAGAAGGGAACTGGCTCTCAAGTGCAGCTGTCGGAACACACCGGAAGGTGATAAATTGGTGATAAATTTTCAACTTGAGGGTGGTAGACAGCCAGGCGGGTACTACAAAGTATCCTACCACCGTGCTATGGTTTCCTCACGATGTTTTCCTTCACCGAAAGCTCAAGCTCATTGCAGGATTCGAACCTTGACCTTCGTCTCGGCTTTCGACGTCACTTTCCACTGAGCTGTCATCGCCCTAAGTCAGCTCTGTGACTAACAGACATAGAGAAGAGGCTTTGGTTTCGTTAGATACCTACTACTAGACATCTTACTAACATAGAGCTAGTTTATTATTATATGAATTATATCCTTAGGTAATTATCACATAGCCGCCAAATATAGAGGGTTAGTTATGTGTAATTTAAATTGTATAGTTTTAATTTCAATTAAAATTAAATTTATGAAAATTTTATACAATAATGTTACAAATAAGTAAAAAAATATAAACAAGGATTGTTTTGTTCTTGTATGATTGTAGTGTATAAGTAATCAATTGTAATGTGTAATTTGTGTAGGTATGCTTATTCATTATTACATACAGTAGGTACCTTAGCTGTAGCTGCCTTAAATGGTACGCTAACTGATCGAACGATTGACGTGTAAGAAATGTTTAATGAAATTTAAAAAAACGTCGGTTTGTCTAGACGAGTGGCGCCAAGCTAGTGCGACTGTAATGTCGCAGTATTAAATAAAACCGCAACGACCCGCTTGTGACTATTTTAAGTGTCCCCGTCGCTTCCTGTACCACTTATTCTGTTGCGATAACTATATTATTCGTAGGTACGACAAGTTTCGCTTTGCTTTTAAACAAAGTTTATCTACGAATTTGCCTTAATTGGTAAAAGGGGAAATATAAAAACTAAACTTCGGAGGATTAATTAAATTAATTGGAATAGGTTCTTTATGGGTATGTGATGCCCGTTGCACTGCATGTACTTCAATCAATAAAACACGCACTGACCCTTTAAATAAAATCCTATCAAGCAAGCGAAAAAAAAATCCTCGGGTGTACCCTCATCTGGCGCATGCGCGTAAGCCCTTCTCGTACTACGGGGCCAGAACACGACCTTCGTAGGTCGCTGCCCCGCCATTCAGTCCCCTGGCGTTCCTCATTGATTTTCGACCCACTACCATATGAGAGTGCTCGAGCGCGAAAACTGACCGAACGGTTGACTTGGTGATATGCACGTGTCGTTAATAAACTAGTGAAATTCTTATATCGTGGAAATTGTGTGATCTAGATTTTCAGAATTAGGAACAAAACCTCACATAAGTAGGTATGTATCTCAAGCAAATATATCTCACACAGCGTAATTTACAGTCAATAACAGCAAGGGGAATTCTGTACAATCTTCTGTAAGCAGATACGCGATATGATATTCTATCTACTTATATAAAGATATCTATATGCATGAGGTGTAGAAAGTTAGGTAAATGTAATGTATAGCTTTACATGTAGTCATGGGCTCCCCGTAATTCTACTAGTTGCTGAAATATGCATCTGGACGTGTTCTGTTCAGATAGATACCGGGGACACCACACATTTCCTATGCGAAAGCAATTTTCTTTACTTTGTTAGCAGAATATGAGAATACATTTTATAACAGTATTTCCAGTATTAGTCGTAAATTATTAATAACGCGTCCACGGCGTCTACGTTTATGGCAAAACTATGTATGAGTTTATCGCACTGACTGCTGTTATCTTTCAAATACTTCGTGGTATTACCTGATGAGATCCATAGATGTGACTATATTACTGGGTGGGTAGGGTACCTACCTACCTAATTACATTATATTTGTCGGTATATGCCGACTATGAACACAATTATTAATTTTAATAATAATGTATGACCACAGTGTCTAAGCGAGGCTTGCATCGTCTTTATTTTGTAAAACATGTCATCGACGCGGTCATGCTTTTGTGGTTTTCGTTCATTTTAGGTACAAAATAAAGTAAACATTACGGGGTAAAACTCAGTAAAAGACATTGGCTCGTAAACAGTGGTTTCATATATATTTTTATGTTCATTACGTAACTATGATGATATCAGTTAAAATATAATGCATATATAGCATTTAATTAGCATTCGCCTCGCGCGTTGTATCCAGGATAATCTTATGTTTTCTCGGGATAAAACGTCGAGGAACGGGGAATCAAATCCTAATGTTTTATTCCAGAGTATGTTCTATCTACGTGCCAAATTACATACAAAATTGATCACTGCGAAAGGATTGAGCAGGTAATACAAGGTTTGCACCTTTACGTAGAACAATTACAGGAAAGGGCAATAATAGTTAAACCTAATTAGAAAACTTCCTATGAAAGGACGCTGTTTATGAACTTAGAAGGAAAATAAACATGAATTAATTATAATTATCTAGTGTAGTAGGTAGGTACCTATAGTTTATTATGAATTAAACTTATTTAAGGTCAGCCAATGACCTCACTAGGCACAGCACAACCGGACTGCGTGTGCTTTATGGTGCCTACCGAACACGCAAAAAGCGCGCGCGCTCAATACCATCCAAGTAATTCTACGAACGTCGGCCGGCGCCATCCTCATGATTCACTCTTGGCTATCCGGATTTACAGCATCTTTGTCATGGACTCTATCAAGGCAATGAAAAAATTACATCACTACAAACTTTCTTGTTTCAAGAAGGTACCTATGTAGCAAAGAAACAAAGCTCTGGCTGAAATAGATAAAGCTAACTGACATAAAACCTAATTAAAAAGGCGGCAGAAGATCTACCTGCCTACGCATGAGTGAGGAAACAAACAAGGTTATTTTTCCGAAATTATTCCATTCATTAGTAATTTCATATCTAAGGATATATCTTATACAGGACTTGGAAAAAATCTGTTTACAGCCTAAGAAGTACGTAGAGATTTTTTCCTTTTCTGTTTACAACACAAATTAGATAGCAAAGGTTACTACCTAGTCAAATTTAGGGAACGTTTAAAAGGTTTTTTAAAAACTAAAATTAAACTAAGAGACAACGTCTACACCGATGCGGAGGTGAATTTATTGTGTCTAACAATACAAGAAGCAGTTGCCACCAGCCGTTGCAACGACTGCTGACCTGCATAACATTTATACAGAAATCGGCCCACGCAACAGGACCACACACAGCTGGCAATGCTGAGCCAGCGCTTAATCTAATACAGAAGGGCTGGAGGCATTCATAACTCCTCCCTCCCTAAGAGCGAAATTACCGGAATTATTGTTTTCAATATGATTCGGATAATTTCGTCCAAAAAGTAAACATTTTATAAGCTTATGATAAAAAAAGTAAATGATAAAAACAAGAATGGTTAAAACTAGCAAACTTAATGTTAAATAACCTAAAACACCGAATTTAGAGTCTTGCTCTTTATAAACACTTTCCACTATTTCACTATACTTCATCGCATGTGACATCGATTTTAATTCGTCTAAATTAACACCTTTGATGTTCAGTACACGTGTACTAAACAAACTCGTATTCGCCGGTAATTGCGGTAGGTCGATTAGCGGGATTGGCTCCACTACGTCTGCTTCAGTATAGACACGATGGTGTCGTATACGTATACCATGGATCTCCAGATCACATGGTTCGTTGATGGTCACGATGTAAGTCCCGAAGACAGGATGTTTGCTTATTTCATTGTCACACACCTTGGTTATGGTAGTATGTAATCTGCTATACAAAATCCAATTATCAGCATTAACTTGCTGTAACTTTACCTCCTCAATTAGAACTGAATGTTGTTCACAATAGGTAAGGTTAGTAGCGAATCTCATAAGAGTTTCGATACAAGTTGGCTCGGTTAAGAGAGCTCGATTGTCGTCAGCGCACAGGAAATGGTTGCCAGCAGCTAGCGGGCGGCATGGTTTAACGATCGGTAAGTATTTCATTCCTTTCGCCAAAAGGTAGGGGTATTTGGGGAAAATAGATAAGGTTTTATTTTCAGGTTGATGGAATATTGGTAAGGAATAGATTTTATAATAATTGTAAGTACAATTATCAATAAGTGGAATTTCCATTATAAACGTGATCTGGTTTTTCTTAAGAAACGATTTTAAGTTTATAGTTTCCTCTAGTTTTACTAAGTTCAATTCATTAGGTGGATAAACTAGGTTTTCAGTATTCGATATGATCTTTAAATGATACAATAATTCTGTAGAGTTTACAATAGACTGGTGTAGTATAGACACCTTACTTAATGCTAGAGCTGTTTCAATTTCACTTAGTTTAATAAAGATAGTACGGAAGCTACTTATAAAAATGTTAAATAATCCTAATATGTATGTTGAAAATATCCAATTATTTTCTTTGGTTGCTAAATCATTGACCTTTGTTTCTACTCTTTTTAATCGAGTTTCTAAAATCACAGAGTTATTAGATATAGTTTCAGTTACATTTATAAAGCTGTCTAACATTTTAGAAACCAAGGTAAGTTTTTGAGACACTATAATTTGATTATTTCCCAATTCAGAAGTAATCCTATCATATTTCAAGGCGTCATCATGGTCAAGATTTCCCGTAACGAGTTTGATCAAAGATCCTAATGGATTGATAATACCTCTCTTAAAGCGTTGTGGTACAAGTTGTTGGTATTTTTGCACAGTTAAGTCGCGAATAAATTCAGTATGCACTTTAATACTATCAAACTCCTGTGAATATGGTTTATCACTTTTTACTAAATTACTAAAATCTTTAAACTGGATAATAATGGAATTAAGATCATCATGAATTCTATCTAAATTCAAAACCTTTACTATAGTCCAATGACCAGTTTGGACGTAGGCTTGACCTTCTTTTATAGGAATTATTCCTGGATTTCTTTCAAGGGATCGCAGATGAAGGCCCAGCATCGGCGTCACTACCGCCATGACGCACCACCTGCGAAGGGCGTTTTATATTTTTAATAGGGACCTTTGTTTTCCTTTCACCTACTTGTATGGGTACTATGTTTCTTTTAGCTTTACCTATAACCTTAGCTTTCACGTATCTTGCTTTATCTTTGGATTTACGCTTATTAACATCTTTCGCGAAGATGATATCACCAGATGGGAATTCTATTTCTTTTTCACCGCCTTTTCTTTCAATAATTCGTTCTTTATTCGCTACCATTTTATCTGCTAAATGTTCATACAAATATTTAGTTCTTTTGGCATGATCTTTCACAAGTTGCTGTAAATACTGTTTTTCTAATTCGACACCATAAGGGCTTCCTGTATCTGTGTGTCCGAAGACTACCTCAAAAGGAGTTAGGTTAGTAACTGAATGAATAGCGTGATTGTATGCCATGACTGAATATGTCATAACGCTTGCTGCGTCTGTACACTTTCTTTCGTACTTAGCTAGTCTATAGATCTCTATAATGGTTGAGTGAAAACGCTCAATAAGTCCTAGCGAGTTCGGATTGTTCGGTGTACCGATATGTAATTCAACTTTATGTAATTGTAAGAATTCCTTCATTAATTCGTTATTGAACTCAGTTCCTGAATCTGAGCTAATCTTTTTGGGGATACCGTAAAAAGAGAAATATTTCATTAAGGCGCGGACTACTTCAGGCGTTGATTTGTTGGGAATTTCTATAGCCTGACCTAATTTACTGAACGCGTCTATAAGTGTCAAATAATATTTACCTTCTATGTTGAATAGATCTATAAAAATTTCTTGAAACGGAGCATCTTGGGTCTGAGTTAGTTGTATAACGGGCTTTATGGGTTTACGGTCATATTTCATTTTACGACAAGCTTCACAGGCGTTAATGATGGCTGAAACGGTTTCCTGCATTGCATCCCAGCAATAGTTTCTGCGTAACCTTACTAATGTTTCCTTAATACCACGATGGCATGACTTTCCTTCATGATGTTTTAATATAATCGCTTTCTGTTCTTTTTCATCTTCAACAAACACTACTCGCTCTGTGCATTCATAAAAGTGAACCATATCTTTCTTGAATAGCTGTATAATAATATTACTGAACTGTCTACGATGTTGATTATCTTCGAAATATATGAAATATTTTAATTTTGGCTTTATGTATGTCTTCAGAAATTGTTTTACCAATTCTGAATTATCTATTGGTAGAAAAACTTCTAGAACTTTTTGTTTCTCTCTGGAAATATCTTTAACAAGCAACGAATTTTTATGCCATGTGTAAACTAAAATTTGATTGGGCTTCATGTCAATAGCCTCATGTAAAATTGGTATTCCTGTTGATTCTAAATCTATGCCTGAATGAATAGTTTGAGATTTACTTGATTCTGATCTAATTGGGTATTCTGATATTTTCTCAGAACTGGATACTGATAAGGTATCTGAAATACTCATAGGGCTAATTGAAGCTGTACCACTTTGGTCTGATATAGTTATTGTTGATGAGTCATTACGAGTCTTTTTGTCTGTCGTTAATTGTCCAATATTGTCAACTAAGTTTTTTAGATGTTTGTCAAGTTTTCGTTCCTTATCGTCAACGTTAACTATCATTGATTCATTTTCCTCATCAGAACTGAGAGCATTAACTTTAATTCTGGACAAAGCGTCAGCGTTAGTGTTTTGCTTCCCGTTTTTGTACACGATTTCAAAGTCATAATCTTGTAGGCGTAATCGCCACCGGGTGAGTTTGCTGTTAGGATCCTTTAGAGAGTTTAACCAAGCTAAAGGCCTATGGTCGGTGTATATTAAAAACTTGCGGCCGTACAAGTATGGTCGGAAGTGTTTTACTGCCCAAATAATCGCGAGTAATTCACGTTCGATAGTGCTATAACGTGATTCAGTGTCACTGAGAGTGCGGCTCGCGTATGCAATGGGTTTGTCACTGCCAATTTGACCTTGGGATAGTACTGCGCCAAGCGCTACGTTAGACGCGTCTGTCGTCAGTATAAATGTTTTATCGTAGTCTGGGTATTGTAAAAGTGGGGCATTTGTCAGTAGTTCTTTACATTTGTTAAAAGCGTTAGTGTAATTTTCGTCAATAATAATTTTGTTTCTCTTTTTCAGGCAAGCTGTCAACGGTTGTGTAATCTTTGCAAAATCTTTAATAAATCGTCGGTAATATCCTACAAGTCCAAGGAAGCTTTTAATTTCAGTAGTTGTCTTGGGTATTGGATAATTTAAAACAGCGTCAATCTTATCGTCATTAGGTTTTAGTCCGTCTGCAGTTACTGTATGTCCGAGGTAGATTACCTCTTTGCGTAAAAATTCCGACTTGTCTAACTGTACTTTCAAGTTGGTCGCCCTAAGTCTGTCAAAAATTTTCCTTAATTTCTGTATATGGTCATCTAAACTTGAAGAGAATATGATGACGTCATCAAGGTAAACCATGCAGTGTAGTCCTTGTAGCCCTCTTAGAACACTATCCATCGTCCTTTGGAACGTGGCGGGTGCTGTCTTTAGGCCGAACGGCATCCTAAGGAACTCAAAGTGACCGTTTTGTGTACTAAAAGCTGTCTTTTGTCTATCCTGCTCCTCTACTTCAACTTGATGGTAACCACTTGCCAAATCAAGCGTACTGAAGTAAACGCTTTTCCCTAACTTGTCAAATAAATCGGTAATGTTCGGTAAGGGATATTTGTCGTCAATGGTTATGTCGTTAAGTCGTCGAAAGTCAATCACCATTCTATGTTTAATTTCTCCAGACGCATCTTTCTTTTTAGGCACCAGGTGAACGGGTGCGTTCCAGGGGGAATGTGACTCTTGTATAACATTGTCATCAAGTAACTTTTCAACTTGTCGGTTTATTTCGTCAGTCTGAATCGGAGCTAGTCTGTATGGTTTAACATAAATTAGGTCTTCGTTCTTAGTTCTAATTTTATGTTTCACTTGATTTGTAAATGTTAAAGGTATTTGGTCACAGTAAAATATGTCCTTATATTCATTACAGAGCTTGGATATTTTGTTACGTTCCTCGTCGTTAGTGTGGTCGAGTCTTAATTTATTTAAATTCGATTCAAGTAATGCGTCAGTCTGTGGGTCTGTTTGGTTGTCAGTGAAATTTAGATAACAGTCATTACTCTCATATTTCATAACCTTAAGTGGTTGTCTTATAGTCAATGTCATTTGTTTGTCTAGGGTATTCTGTATAACGGTGGAACAATATCCATTGGTGCAGTTCACCAATGCACTTGGCATTCGCACTCCGGAAGTAAACTCTTTAAAATCAAGTAAAGCTTCACCGGAATACTGGTCAGTAGGTAACTTAACTCGTTGCTCTGATCGCGCGGGTAATTCAATTGTATAATTTAAATTATTATTTGTAATGTGTATGTTTGTCGTTTTAGTTCTAAGTTGCTGGTCTTTCAAATCAATTATAGCGTCTAGTTGTAATAAAAGGTCATTCCCAATAAGTCCATCATACCGTGCATCAACGTCATACAAATAAAATTTGTGCCAGTCGTCACTCTCAAATGTTGGCAAAAGGGGGATTTCAACAACCTCATAATGTTTGCTAGACGCGTGGGTGCTAACTACTTGGAATGGTTCCTGCCGAATATAACCTGGGAAATATTCGTATGCTTTCTGGGGACTAATAAACGATCTAGTACTGCCCGTATCAATCATCATTTTTGCGTCTATTTCAGGAATGTAAATATACGGAAGTTTTAAATTGGGGTCACAGTTTAACTCTATGACTTCCTGTCTTGCATGGAGGCATCTATTTGAAAATCCTGAATTTGATGTAAGTCTGCTTGTTCTACGACACCGCTATCGTCAGTTACGTAATCGTAATTCTCATAATCATACATACCGTCGACGTCATTATGGTCGTACTCGTATTCATAGTACGGTTCATTATTTTCGTCTACGGCAAGCTCATTTAATTTAAAACCTGACTGTGGCTGATGCGCAAGAGGCGCTGTCCTCATGGTTACGTCACTAGACTGCAATTGGGGCTTTTGTATTTGTGGAGGTGTATACCCTATTTGAGGTGGCTTGTACCCGAATTGTAGAGGTGGCCTATAGCCGAAATTCTGAGGTGGTTTGTAGCCTAAATTTTGAGGTGGCTTATAGCCAAATGTTTGTGGCGGTTGAGCACCGAATTGTGGGCGATAACCGAATTGAGGTGGTCGATAACCGAACTGAGGTGGTCGGTAACCTATTTGTTGGGGTTGCCCTTGAGTAGTTTGGGGTATCCTAAACTGTGCGGGGATCCCAAAATTAAATTTAGGTGTTACGTTCTGAGGTACGAAAGGTCTAAAACTGTTTGGTTGGGGTGCGTTACCGAATTTACTGACGGATGGGTTCGGCACATTCGATGGTAAGGACGGCCGCGATGATAACGTACTATGATTACCATGGATTCGATTCCGCATTGTATATTGGTCATGGAAATTAACCTCTTCTAATACGACACTTAAGGCGTCCTCTAATGTTGAAGGTGAACTCAATCTCACTACGCGTACCATATTCTCAGGCAGATTGTATAAAAATACGTTCAACGAAGTGTGATCATATATGGCCTTTTTGGCTCGCTTTAATTCGGCATCTTGACCCATGTTAACTTTTGACATAAGCAGTGAACGAATTCCTTGAATACGATTACAGAAATCTAAATAACTTTCACCGGATTTAATTTTGGTAGATTCTAACTCTATGCTTATACATTCTTCACTACGTGGATCTCCAAAATGTTGTTCTAATAACCCTTTTAATTCGGTCCACGTAACAACATCCTCTCGTTCCGATAACAACGAGGCGGCGCTATCAGTGAGCCTACTCGTAATCGAATGATACACATATAAATTCTGTTCCTCATTACCTCTGTATTTACTTATGATATACTCAGCTTTCCGAATGAATAAATTTAATTGTTTCTTGTCACCATTATATAAAGGGATTAATTTTAGCATCTCACTGGGTATAGATATAAGTTGAGCTTGAGCCATTTTAAACAGAGTAATGTAAGATCAGAGTTAACACAAACACAGAATAAAACACAATCTATAAAATATAACACACAAAATATAAAACACACAAAATATAACAGTAATAAAAGCAAACTTAAAGTTAGGTAAAGGGGGTTTGATTTAATACTAATGTAAAAATAAAAATTTTAATTTAAAAAAAATAAAACTGAATAAAATTGTATATTCTAGCTTTCCTAAAACTACACTATAATGATCAATGCAAAGATCAAATTACAGTTTAATTAATTAATTGAACAAAGGAAGAAGTGTATTCCCTATTCGATCATTAATCTAAGGTTGTTCTTATCAACATTCCAACTAAGGCACTAGCAGAATTTCATACTATGTAACCAGATACGTTATAATGAGAGATTTCCGATCTCAATAATAACTATTAATAGAATTGGAATATAGGAAGTTTGGGAACAAGGATTGGCGAAAAGTTTTACTCACCAACCGACCGCGACTCCCATATTCACTCACGTTTACCCGATTGACTAATTTATTTGGTTCGTGGATTCACTCTTGCAGCTACACGCGCGTTTCACTTATCCAGGCGGATTTGGACACCCGAAATATATAACGAAACTACGCAGCCTGAGCAAATCCTACCGGCTGCGCCAGTCAAATTTAGGGAACGTTTAAAAGGTTTTTTAAAAACTAAAATTAAACTAAGAGACAACGTCTACACCGATGCGGAGGTGAATTTATTGTGTCTAACAATACAAGAAGCAGTTGCCACCAGCCGTTGCAACGACTGCTGACCTGCATAACATTTATACAGAAATCGGCCCACGCAACAGGACCACACACAGCTGGCAATGCTGAGCCAGCGCTTAATCTAATACAGAAGGGCTGGAGGCATTCATAACTACCTCCTTCCTAAAAGGGTTTTCTGTGAATACCTACACCGGTATAAAAATACTGATTACAGCCATATATTAGACAGATAAAGTAGACAAGTAGACATATATTATTTATGTAGGCAACCGAAATAAGCCGAAATCTTTTATGTTAACATGACTTACTCTTTTCTTTTATGTCTCCTCTCCAGCACGAAAAGGGCACTTTTGGCGCGTAAAAACACGCAGCAATCGCTTTTGCCACATCTTTTGCTGCGAGCGTGAGGAAAAGTGATTCGATTTTAGAACACCACCTTTTACTGTGCTCAGTAGTTTATATTAGAATCACTCGGTACGCTAGTGATTCATTTCCAGACTACTTCGCTAGTTTGTGATTTAAAATCAGCCCCCGTAGCAAAAGAAATTAAGAAAATATTTTGCTCACTTGTTGAAGAAATAATTTGTTAATTTATTGTTTATTAATTTATTTGTAAACAAAATATTTAAACTGTTTTACGGTTCTCAATAACGAGCTTTTCATGTTTACAATACGAAATCAGTTTAATAACATTTAATGACAGATTATTTTTAAACCAATTCATTACGTGATTCGGACATTGATTTGACCATACATGATCACTTTCACATAATATTGCGTTGAACAAGTTTTCGGGTAATAGATATATGTACGTACTCACTTAATGACAGATGCAATGAACTCAAGCAAGATAGGAGATATCAATACCTTAATGGCTAACTGGATGGGAGCAAACGCACGCATATGACGTCGATGAGGCCTGTGAGTCACACGACAACACGACCGTTTCTAATAACTTTAATTCAATGTGTTTATATTAAACTTTGTTTGAATAAATAAGTACATAATATCGCACAGTTCTCTCAGACTCATTGCAGTGAATACACGTGGAATATTTAATTGAACTTTGGTTTTAAGATATAAAATCACATATAAATCGACCACACATACAAATAAGTTAGAGCCGTTGTGAAGTGTAGTTATTGAAATAAACCCAAAATGTGTAATTGCAAAGTGCATAAGAGCAGTGTACGAAAAGTGTCTTTATTATGGGTAGGTAACAATAATTTGCTATCTAATTTTTTTTTATTTTATAAGCGCGAAAGTTCGTTTGTTGTTTTTTCTTTCTTTTACACAGCAACGGAACAATATTTGAAGGAAAATATCGTATGGAAACCATAGCACGGTAGGGTTCTTTGTAGAAGCCAGACTGGCTATCACTCTCAGTAGAATAGCTGCACTTGAGAGCCACTATTATAGGCATTGTGTGCTTACTACCTTCGATCACATACCATTCTGAGATTATATTCAAATGCAAGCCTATAAAGTAATCTCCTAAATATAATCGATGGGACAGAGACTATTCATGAACGCAACTCCATCACGTTCGACTTAAGCTTCACATTTTCTGATCTTGAAGTGCGATGACATCATCTGTGTAGGTACCTACTACATTTAAAGTTGTGCTTAATCTCAGCTACTGATACTTAGATATCTTCTTTGGTAGGTAGGTATATTTATGATTTCATAATTACTCACAATCGAGCCAAATGCAATAAATAACATTGCTAAATACAAAAATAAATATGAACTATGGCGAGGCTTGTATTAAGGTCAATTATTATTACCTATCTGACTCATTATCAACAAATTTTGATATCTAAGTAGATATATTAAGACCTTAATGATTATAAAAATAATCTTTTATTAGATCGCAATACCTGTTTACCATGATAAATACAAAACGCAATAACTATGAATGAACAATATTAATTATGAACGGGATAAATAAACCTCATTTGCCAATTTACGGCCCTTATCGGTTGCATAAATGATTGCGTGGATCGGAAACGGACATGGCCTGCCTCAACGTTGGGTCGGCCGTCGCCCACAGTGGTTGCACAATGCAATCCGTCATTATCGTCTGATTTAGGACGCGTCTGTTCCGCTGCAGCTGCGACGCGCCTGCGCCCGCGCACAACACATGCGCCAAATTAGTATGTGGGTGCGACGGTGTCGGATTATAATAGGGATAATATAAATGTTTTATCTATAGCTATACAAGCACCCCATTATTTAGCAACGCTAGTTATGGTGTCTATAAATAATTATAGTCGCTAAGGAAGGTGTATTGTAACCTTAAACCGTTGGAATATTTTTTTACTGAAATGCGATACACGTTTGTATATTCGATGTAACGTATTTAATAACAGTAATGTTTTTTGTTTCAGTGCATGGCGCGAGCGTTGTATGACAACATAGCGGAGTCACCCGACGAGCTGGCGTTCCGACGGGGCGACCTGCTGACCGTCCTGGAACAGAACACGGGTGGCAGCGAGGGATGGTGGCTCTGCTCGCTGAGGGGGCGACAGGTAATACCCCTATTTTCTGCTATTGAAAAACCGAAAACCACTGAACCGAGAGTCGACAATATCATCACTATACTTCTAATATGCTGTGCACAAGAGAACAGAATGTGATGTAAGAAGGCTATAATTAAAATACTTCGGCTGCAGCTTCTCAAAACCTGAAACCTACTCTTAGGATGGATCATGTGATTTTTTTTTATAAACACATGTTCGAAGTTTATACGTACTACGTAAACAAAACGTCATAGATGTAGCATGCTATTGCGCATTAAACTATTGAATGATTATCCTTAATTTTATTTTGTTATTGTAATAAATCACAGTTTTGATGACACACCTCACGTAGCAAGCTGCGATAGCGTCACAGATACCTATTACGTATTTTATTTATCCTTCCCAATTTAGTGGAGATGATTCAAATAAGTGACGATGTATTTTCAGGGAATATGTCCGGGGAACAGATTACGGATAGTGGCTGGCGTGTTCGACGCGAGCTCGGCGATGCAGCGGAGGCGCGCCCGCCCGCCGCCGCCCGTCGCGCTCCAGCCCATGCCGACGCACCAGTCACCAGCTTTCACAAAGGTACTTTTTATTACACTTCTTTACTTAAAAGCAGTGTGTCTTAACTATGTATCAATTACGCAGACATTACTACAATTACCTACAAATTCTCGCTAACATAACATTGGAACGTTTCAGATCGAGGAATGCTCTCACTACGACGTGCCTCGAGCCCCAATGCCGGTCCAACGTATCGGCGCGTACGATTGTCCACGTCCGCTGGGCGACTGGTACGACGCGCCGCGGGCCCCGAGACCCGCGAGTGCGGATTCCGCGTGCAGCGGCACCGGCTCGCTCACATCCGCCACCTCTAGCGCATCCGCCAACTCCGCGGGATCCGCGCACTCGGCTGCTTCGGGGTCTAGCACGTACGACGTGCCGCGGTCGAGAGCCCTACCTTTACCTTGTGATGCTGCATTAGAAGCACTGGAAAGATTACAGGTACGTTCTTGTCGTGACACCAGTAGTTCATATGGATTAACACACAATAATACGTTATACCCTCAAACGGTTAATTGCGTTGATTAATTTTGAAGCTTTCTATTTTTCTTGTCAGCAGCTGCTGTAAGGTAATAAGTAGGTAGGGTAGACTGGGTACGGTTAAAACAAAACAAATATCTCGGCAACTGTTACGCAGGGAGTGAGGGTTGCAAGGGAGAACGAGAACCAAGCGGACGATAGGTCCGGTCCGAACATGAATTTCAGATAGATCCTTTTGTTTGTCACAATTGCGACTCAGATTGAGCTAATTTTTTATTTGATTGAAACAACGATATTATGTAGGATGAAAGCCAAACGTTTCTACCTTACCTATTAATTGAAATGAAACGGTAGTGTAACAAGCAGGTATATGTATTGCAGGACGAGGCGTCGGCGGCGGTGTCCCGGCTGCTGTCGTACGTGACGACGGGATGGCGGCGGCGGGGCGCGCTGCGCGGCCGCGTGCTGGACGTGCGCGTGGCGGCCGCGAGGCTGCGCGCCGCGCTGCACGACCTCGCCGTCTTTGCGGACGCCACGCTGGCTAACGCACACGATGCGCAGGATAAAGGTACGCCATGTAGCTTTCACTAATTGAACTGCAGAATGGATACCATGTGTGACCCCCGGTAATTAGCTACGAAGTAGGATAGAGTTCGAATCCTATATACATAATCTCCAAGGATATTTTGCTAAGCATGCAAGCCAGTTTGTTTAGGTATCTAATGTTAATGAATTATGAAACAGTAATTGAAGCTATGTACACACGGCCACATATCAAGCTATACATTTTGTTGTAAAATAGCGCCTATTACAACCGCATAAGGTGCCGCAGAGTGTAGCTTGATCTGTGGCCGTGTGTACAAGCGGAAGGAATCCCAAGAAAATTTAAATCAATGTCGCTCATTATCCAGGTATCGCAGTGAAACTACGTCCGCTAGTGAAAGCGCTGAAAGACGCGGAGCGCATAACGCACGAGGCGACGAGCGCGCTGGACGCGGGCGACTGGGCGCCGGAGCGGCTGGAGCGCGACCGGGAGCCGACCGACGGCACGCTCGACGCGCTCGACCAGCTCGTCGCCTGCGCCAGGTCGCTCACCGAGGACGTCAGGAGAGCCGCCTCCTTTATCAATGGAAATGCATCACTTCTATTTCGGTGAGTTGCCTTTAGCTTTGTCATCTTCTTTTGGAAAGGTTCTGGTGGTGTCTTTTATTCTGCCCGATATTTATAATGAACACCATGAAGAGCAGATTCCGGTATTCTCAATAACACTAAAACTATCAATCGGGTATCTCAAAGATAAACGGCCTGGTGAATATTCGTAATTTCGTATTACAGACGGTCTCCGGCAGTACCGGAGCACGAGTGGACGGAAGAGTACGACTACGTAAGACTGGAATCACGGTCGGCAGTCGGCCGTCGGAATGCGGAGATTCGTGCCGCCCTACCGGACAAACTGCGGGCTTCTTTCGACGCGCTCGTCAGAGATGCAGATCATGCGGGAGAGGTAAACTAGTGACCAATTTTTTTATTTACTTTACCCGTGATGGGAATCAAACTGAGGACATTTTCATTTGAGCATAACGTTATAAACGAACCTTATTTGTGTAGGTGAGCGCAGTAGCAGCGGCGACGAGGATGCCCCCCGATGACCGGCAGCTGGCCGCCTTTTACGCCGCGCAGACCGCCACGTACGGCGCGCACCTCTCCACGGCCGTCGAGGCTTTCCTGCGCACTATCGAGATGGGACAACCACCTGACGTATTCCTGGCCCACGGGAAATTCGTCGTGCTCAGCGCGCACAGAATAGTTCATGTAGGCGACACAGTACATAGGTAAGAATTATTTACAGTACCTATGTTATAAATACTCCATAAATACGGCGCTTTAAAGTAGGCACCTTGTTTGCTAGTTATCGAGTAGGGAATCGAGGAGCTCCGATAATGAGCAGATTCAGTGGAAAAGAATGAACTGGTAAATTAACGTATTTTTTTAATCGCAGGAGCGCCCAACATGCCGGTCTGAAGTCTCGAGCATTACGATGCTCGGACGCGTTATCGGACGCGCTGGCCGCGACGGTAGCTAAGACAAAGGCGGCCGCGCAGCAGTTCCCCTGCGCGAGTGCCGTGGCGGATATGGCCGAAGCTGCACGAACGTTAGCGGCACGAGCGTTGGAGTTGCGGCGGGTTTTAGTGAGATCAGCCGACCCGCCTCCGCCGCCCGTAGACACGCCGGCTACAGCCGTGCCCCCCTCCGCGCCCACGACACCCCTAACCCCGCTCACCCCCCACAATAGTTCAGGCACGCCATCGCTTGCTGCCCTGCAGATATAAGAGCGATCATTGGGCTTGGACTTATGCCCGTTGTGACGATCGTGGGGGCCCCCGAGGGGGTCGCTAGCCGGCAGGCCCCGGCCCCGGCCCCGCGGGGGACGCCGCGCCCGCTTCCAGGCGAAGTGTAACGTTACCAAAGAGAGCCGTCGATCAGCACCGCCGCGCGCCGTGGTGGTACATCGACGTACACTACCGATCGAGTGAAAACCCAGTTTATATTTAAACGTTAGCGTAACTGAATCTACTTACTATAAATCGAAGGCTGCCATTAGTTTTTTTATTTGTGAACGAGGTTCGCCGCTAACTAGCGGAGCGAGTTTTAAATAGCTGGATGCTCATTTTGCCGTAGTGAGTTGAGTTGTCCGTCCAGTTTTATACAATTTTGCATCAGTATCGTAACTTTGTACTTTGTAGAACGTTGTAAATGTCGATTTTAATATAACTTTGTAGCGGGGAAATAGTCGTTTCGGTTGTTATACACACAGATGTTCGACGAGTACGCCGGTATGAGATACAATGCTATGATAACTTAAAAGCTTCGCGTGGAGTTTCGCTCGCAGTCCATTCGGGGCTTAAAATTAATTAAGCCAGAATCGAAGAGTTTCATAATCGATCATGAATAGTAGTGTAATCGTCAAAAAATGCATCTTAGAACTACTGATCTCGAAATGTTAAGCGTAATTAAATAAATAATATTGCTGCGTTTATCGTACCGAATGCTGCCTAATTGACAATATTGGCGAATTATATTCAGCGAGCAAGTTGTTATATAAAACTTAGCAATTAAGATACAATAATATGTCGGAAATATTTCCTACATGAACGAATAAGAGAGACAGGAAATGTAATTGATTATTTAACGTCATCGTAAAATATTGTGATAGAATCCAGGCAAGAGATGTGAGACACGACGTCAATGAATGATTTAAATGTTCCTTACATAATGCATTGGCTCAGTCAGTCATCAACACGTGATCATTGTAATTCCTAGTATCGACAATTTCTATAATATTGATGTAAATTATAATAAGACAGAAACGCTAGATAAATATTTTTACCGAACAGTTGTTACGTGTATTTGGTTCAACATGGCTACCGTGACAAGCAGCAATATGCTC
This sequence comes from Tethea ocularis, assembly GCA_963555595.1. NCBI lineage: Eukaryota > Metazoa > Arthropoda > Insecta > Lepidoptera > Drepanidae > Tethea > Tethea ocularis. The sequence continues at coordinate 4,505,979 of OY741963.1, read as the reverse complement.
AATTTAAATTTACAAAATAATTTTAAAGGCTCACCTTTATACTATTTGTGGCTTGTCGTTACTTAACGAATACTTACTACAAAGCAGTGTGTGTACCTAAATTTTGTATTTTATACATAATATGTCATTAGTATATAGATGTAGGTTATGATATCGATGTAAAAAGCATGTTGTATATTAGCGATGTGTAATATATTTCATAGACGTCGTAGTTTAGTTAGGTTTAGATGAAATTGTACAAATGCATATTAATAAATATAATTTTAATATTGAATTATAATTTAATCATCTTGTAAAACGCAATCAAGTAAAATATACAAATTTTCATATCTATGGCTTTGTTTTATTTTTAAAAACTAGATAAGTATCAAGTTTTCTAGTTCTACTCAAGTAGTAGACCTCATTGTCTTGGATTAGAACCCTACTTAGATTGTACGGCAGGATTTATCGAAAAATAGACAAAAAATAAAAACTTTTTTTTTATTTCTATAAATCTTATAGGTAAAGTCTTTAAAAGTAAAGTATGTAATACTTAAGGTAATTTGTTTCTAAATAAATTTTAACAGTTACATATTTACACAATACATCTACATATGTAGGTATTTACCTATAGCCTTCATAAAATCTTGTACACTATTTTGAATCGCTGCCTTGCATAGGTCCTATAGGGTTTACAGTTAGAAAATACGAAATTATTTTTTTCTTTTATAAATGTAAATCCAAGTAGACTATTTTAAATCTGAACAAATGAATCTTAAAATAAACATACTATTATTTTATAAAATATATGTGAGATCAATTAATGTATTGCAATCAAAACATACATGTTCCTAACGATTCCTGCAATTTAAATATCAATTCTAAACAAACACTGATTTGTACAATCGTAATTAACAACAATGAGAGTGAAGATATTTTTTTAAATAAAAATAATGTTAATGTCGTCATTTTTAATTCTATGACTATCTCAGTAAAAAACGGAAAATAAAATTCATGTAATCGAATAATGAGTTTACCATCACTCCATCAATAAATTATTAAAAAAAAAGGGGATCGGAAGACAATTTAACATTTGTGTCGCTTATGATGAATTAATACAAAAAAAACATTATCGTGATCCATAGCACGGCATGGTACTGTATGTTTTATGCATATATGTAGGTACATATAACATGGACAAAAAAATATATAATAAGCTGCTTAACATCAGAGAGGCCGTGCTCTAAATAAAGAGGCATGTATGAATAGTACAATCAAATTGACATGGTAATATTGTACGTAATATATTATTGTCTCCATGGTTATACTATGTTATACTATAGAGCGTAAGCATGCCACTCTGAAGTTAAGCTATTAAAATAGGCAATCTGCGAGAGGCTGAAGAGACGAGAATGCGAACAGCATCCTACGTCTCTCCCTCCTTGCCCCTAATTATTTCGATTTGGACCCAAAAAATTATACTATTGTTGTTTTTCCTGTTCTTTATTATTACCACTTTTCTTTAATTGGTCTTATCAATAAGGTAAGATTTTTATATTGTAGTCACATACTTCAATATGGGACCCATTTCCTATACATATAACGCGTTGCCAATACTTACGAAAATAGACATTTGCTGTACGATATTCAACCTTAAGTGGGTCTTAAATAAAATTCACGACTGTACTTTAAGCCATATGCCGCAACGTGGGTTGTATTAACTGGTAAACGTTAAAGATGTCATTAACCATAGCTAACACAAATTTCGCGTTGTTTCATGGATTGGCAGAAAAAAAATATAATTAAATAAAATGACAAAGTCTGTAACCCTACCTGTTGTAAGTAGTAACATTAGCATTAGCAGTAGCAGTAGCAGGTCAGGTGTGATGGTAGATGTGCAGGTAATGTTGCGCACGCGCCTCGTCAGGCGGGAACACTAGCGCAGGGTGCTGCGGCGGCAGTCTCTCCGCGGCTGCCGCTGCTTCCAGTCGCGCCGCACGCAATCTCAGAGCACTCTCTAGAGCTCGGGATTCACGCTCCGCCGCCTCTGCTTGTATGCAATCCTCTATGCGCTTGCGTTGTAACTAAAGATAGAGTAATCATACAAATACTGACAATATTTTCCCCGAAACATAGCTAATGAAGAAAATCTACGCAAATAATTATCGGCATTTTCTGTAACAATGTTGGAGGAATTTGTAACTTAATGTTATAAAAAGTACAATTATCATCTAAAATCTAACCTAATTTTATATGTGAAAGTAAGCTTTTCTGAAATTAACGTAAGTGAAATTGATGATACCTTAGCGTTTTCTAGTTCATAGTTTAGTAGCTCCAATTTTAACTTCACTATATCTTTGTTTTCTGAATAGTTTATTGGACCTGAAATAGAACAATATTGTCTGGTATTACCTAGTGTTATACAGGATGTTTTTTAATCACCGTCCAAATTTTGAGGGATTATTGTACTCATCATTATGAAAAAAATGTACAATGGGACCAACTTCGATCAATAATATCATATAGGTATCGGGACACGTACAAAATCCAAGCTAAATGCTGTCCGCGTGAATATATACTTTTACAGCTGCATTTGTTTACTAACAAACGGAGAAAAATGTTTTAAAACAGTTTTAAGTTCAACATAATTACAACCATAGCACCTAGTAATAAAGTTACAAATCTTCAAAATATTATCTATTACTTACAATTTTCTGATTCGAACTAAAAAAAATAAGAGCTCACTTCTCTAGAGAGCTGTTATTTACCGAGACTGATTTTTTGCGCCGACCCGAAATCTATGATATTGTTGATCGAAGGGACCAACCCAAAATCACGAAAAAAATTACTAATTTTTTATACATTTTGACCGAACAACAAGATAGATGTTTAGTATGAAAAGTTTGAAAAAAATTTCGTGATTTCAGGATTTTTTGTAATGATGAGTACAATAATCCTTGAAAATTTGGACCGTGTTTTTTACAATAGCAGGCCTGGTTCCGCAGTTTAGGTACGAAAATATACCTACAGATGCGCAACTACTACCAATCAGTTAGATATTATAGTAAGGTCGCGAATTGACGCGATAGATAAATTGCGATTAGGGAGCGAGCCTTTTTTTTTTGTGGTGATAGCTGATGTACCTATATTACTTACATCTCGATGGAGCATTTAGGACCGTGCATAGAGGATCAGCTGCAATATCGATGTGGTTATTATTCTTATTGTCCACAGTATAACTGTAGTCTTCATTATAGTCATCCCCATTGTTGATTTCTGAATCTTCATTGCATTCGAACAGTGGTTCAGATTTTATTTTCTGTAAAAGTGTTAATTTATACCTCACTTGAATCGCAGTTCTTAGAAATACAAGCGCAGCGAGTGATTCTAATGTAGTCACCGAGCACAATGAGTGATTTAAAGGCATGAGATGTAAAAGAGGAGCTCTCGTGTGATTTTTTTATTTTCATGCTATTTTATTTGTCACATTCAGTAAAAAAAACATTGTGATTTTTTTATTTTACAACCGTCATATTAAGAATCAGCATGACTTTTAGGACATCGTGCTGAACCGTCTGTATGAAAATCTGACGCGCTCGAGTATTTCGAAATGACGATATTTTTTCACATTTTCAAAAAGCCGCCAGAAACGAGCTTGCGTCACATCTAAATCGTTAGGGTTCACTTAACAACCCCTATGAATTACTGACGCGCTTGAGTGACTGTACCTGTGGTGAGGGCTGAAATTATGGCGAGGGTAAGCCGTTCAAAACTCCTCGATAATTTTATAATTACAGTGTATTAAGTATGATAAATCATCGATTAGCGGAATCTGACTGTTAATTTGGAATTAGAACATTCTTTGTATAGAATTATCAGAGGAATACCTTATCTGAGGTTTATCAACAGCACAACTAGTATTAGTAGTAAAGGTTGTATTCATTTGGATAATTACAATGTTTTAAAATGCAATATCTAGTGTAGTGGTCAAGTGTATTCTGAAACGGTGGTAGAATCAATTGTAACTTTCAACATTCATAAGTGCCTTATTAAGGCCAAACATTTTTGAGTTTGAAACTTACATTATAGTCCTCAACTATTTTCTCATGTTTTTTTTTTACACTTGAGTTCATGTAGTCCTTAATGTTTATACCCTTGGTCAATTTCTTCATGTTGATAAACTTGTTGCGTAACATGTCACAGGAGCGCTTGTTCGGACTTAGTTTATTGTATCTTTGGGTTACCTAAATTAAAAATGATGTGATGAAGAAAATGCTGACTACAGAAATTATTAATATTAGGTACTGAGAATTTTTCATGTCTATGTTGCTGGGTGGATTTTTTGAGATGACATATTTTCAAAACCTATCGGGCCAACTCACCAAATTTATATATATATATATATTTTGATTGAATAAAATTGATCTTTAGTGTGAACAATTATTTTCACGATTTCACCAAACATAGATTTCGAAAATATGCCATCTGAAATGCATAAGCATTTTAAGTCAAACATTTAATGTGCAAAACTATTACTATTTATATAGCATATATGTATATAGCAGTTTACAATTTATAAAAACATACCCTAAACCAGGCGCGGAGCTTCAATTTCTTGGCCGCCTTGGAAAATATAGTGGCTTTCTCTAATCTCACACACTGCAAGAGTAGAGTGCATTCATCTGGTGTAAAGTTCACTGAACGGTTAACAGTCCTGAAAACATTGTTTGAAAGTGTGGCCAACATTGTGCATTTCTAATATAAACAAGGCAATGTGATCAAGTAACTGATAAATAAACATTTTAATTAACCAACATATTTTTAAATAGCTTTCGACCCACTGCACAAGTCTCATAGTCCAGTTATGCTGAAAAAAGGGGTCAACCTGGGAATGAGATATAAGCCGGAGTGATTAAAAACATATACACCTTCATTTTGGCGTTTGAAAAACATTTTGAGGTAATGACCGGACTATCTATATATCTAATGGGCATAGCTACAAAACTTACTTTTTTTTCCTAAAGACTCTTTCATCTGAAAAAAAAAGATTATTTTTTTACTTACTACTAAACATATTGACCATGTGCATTCCAGCTAGTTAATTAAAAAAACCGGACAAGTCTGACTCGCGTACCAAGGGTTCCGTAATTTCACGTTTCTTTAAATACCATAGACTTCTTATAGGTTTTTCTGTAATCTACAGGTAAAAAACTATTTTCTGTATTTTTTTCAAAATTTTTGGTCCAGTAGTTTCAGAGATAAGGGGGGTCAATTTTCGCCTATTTTCTTAAATAACTTCAAAACTATTGATCTTAAAACTATAACAAAAATATTACAAAGATCCTCACAATGGGCCCTTTCATTTGATATACTTTGTAAAACTTTTTTGTAAAATTTTCTAATTTGGGTTCCAAAACTGTTTCCCATGTTTGAAATTCATTTATGCATTACACTTCCGTGTTTGGGTCACCAACATACATATGTGTACTAAATTTCAATTCAATACAGTCCACTATTTTCGGACAGACAGACAGACACACAAGTGATCCTATAAGGGTTCCGTTTATTTCTTTTGAATTTCAGAACCCAAAAAATGCTGAAAGTATTTATTTGTAGTACTATTATGAATTTACTTATTAGATACCAGAACAATATGTTTATTCAGCATTTTAAATAGATAGGGCAGTAATTGTGAAAAGTAACAGTGAAAACTCCAAGTTCACTTCTCAGCTAATTATTAAAACCAGATCATAGTTTTGATCATGTTTTGACATGATTAACTTATTTTTATTTTGCTCAATTTACTGATATTTCTATTCAATTGACTACTAATAACTGATCAATTTTATTAATTTCTGACCTTTAGCAAATAAATCAATGTTATGTTCGGACTCTTCTGAAACTTTATCTTCATTATCATTACTTTTGTTATTGCTTGTTCTTGTTTCTTCTTCAGTGGCTGAAAGATAATTTTAAAAAGCAAACTTAATTGACAGTCATTTAAATGTGTGATATAATACATAAAGATAACATCTGAATGACTTTCAGTATAAAAATCTGGTCAAGTGTGACCAATGATGATTTGATGGAAAAAAAACATTCAATTCAAATAGATGGAAGTGATCTTTATTAAATTTCCATGTACAGGATGCCATCAAAAAGGCTAAATATAGTGACATGAACATGGTATCATAATTTAACCACTAGAAGTAGGCAAGCATGTATAAATTACAATTACCACTTAATTCATCATCCTTCAAGTCCAATGGCTCCTCGACAAAACTGGTGTTGCTTTCAGCAGCACATATCATTGTCACAATCTGGTTTGTAATATCATCACAGTCATTGTTTCTATCATCCATAACATTTTTTGTTACCTTTCTTGCTTCTCTTTTAAGATTTTCCAATTTGGTTTTTAATGTTTCCGGAGTTCTAAAATGTTTGAACCCACCATTGTTGAAAGTCTTTGCAATCATTATCCAAGCCTTTTCCTTTGCATGGTTAGCAGCAGTATTAGTTGCCTTATTGAAAATAATATATTTGTATTTATCTACTAATTTCAATAATGTTTTCACTTCTTCCACACTGAATGTTGGGCTCCTGTGTCTACTGAAAATTAAGCTCAATATTCAGTACATAAATATGTGAGAGAAAATGGAAGATTCTCTAGCATCAAATCAGAGTATTCCTTATTAAAGTCGTCATAATCTAAAAAGGAAATTTTTACAGCACATATACAGGTTTTTTTTTATAATTCTTACTTTTGAAGGCTTGCAAGATTTGATATGGAGTGAAGTCAAAGCTATTTATTTTATATACATAGGACTTATTGCAAGAACAAACATGCCAGTGGTACAAGGCAATGAAGGTTTGCGTCCAATACACATTATTACAGCATGTCTAGCGCTTTAAAGTATGTCAATGGGGGAGACCCCACACTACACAGAAATTCTGTTGCCGATCTACCGTCACGGAACGTATAGCATTCCAATGACTAAGCGAAAGAGCGACTGATCTTCTGTTTGGTGTGCCCATTATTAATAATTTATAGGTATGCATTAAAAAATTTTTTTTTACTTAAGTTTTTAGCTTTTACTATTCTATTCTAATTGGCGGTCCATGACGGAAGATCCGCGACGGAATTTCCGTGTAATGTGGGCTTGCCCTATTTGTAGACCCCTTTGATAAACCCATTGTCAAAATCAACAGTTCCACCTGAGTATCCCAGTGCAGAATAAACCGCGCCACTTAACGTATGGCAAATATGTAAAGTTATAGTCAAGTATATATTTCAGAGGAATAAAGAGTACAATGTAATTGAATAATTATATTTTCTAATTAAATACTTACGAGAATACAGATAGCTTTCCGTCTTGACTATCTTCGTCCATTTTCAATAATAAATCAAACGTAAAATCTTTAATATTTCTATTTGCAATGCATCAATAAGTACCTAATCTATTGTAAATGTTTACGGTTTAGTAAAGTAAGGGTTTATTTTATAATTCATGATAAAATTCAAATATTAAGTAAATAATCTCTAGCGTATCCTCTTTGTCTCTTTCTGTGTATACAACATTATTCTATATGATCTGTGCTTTCTTTCTCTTGCCAAAGAGAATTTAAATGTCTCTTGCTTGTTTTTTTTTTCTCAATGCCTCGTTCGTTATTACTCGCAGTGTTGCCAGATGGGTTTTACGTTCCTTTACGCGCAGTTCTTAAAAATAGTACGCAAATTCAAATTTGAGTACGTAGTACAACATTTATTGTCAATCTGTGCTTTATGCAGCTGTTGCATTAAACAAAGCCTTTAAAAAACACGTTTCATACTTATAGCATGTTTTTTTTTTCGTTTTGATTAGACGCATTTTTGTTTTTAAGCAGTAGAAACACAGTAAAACCCCGGTTTACTGTAAGGTGAAATGTATGAAACCAAGTTACAGGTACAAGTGTAAATTGGCATTTTACGCGGAAAGGTTTATTCTTGTTTTAAACTGATGTTATGTCTATAATTCACCTGTTAACATCCAATCCAATTAAAGACAATAATGTATAGTAATACTTACTCATAATCCTTTTTTGATAAAACACAATCACAAATATTACTTGACTACAATAACTACTACTTGATGTGACTAGAAAATAAACCGCCCGCTGGCTAAAGAAAATTAAGAAAAAGCAAAGGTGCCAACAGCGCAAAACTGCGGCGCTGACCTAAAATAGTTATAATCATACAGTACAGTCAAACTCAATCAAACTTTAGTGCAACAACTATATGTTCGATTTTGCCTTGAATATCATGGTGCCATAATGTCATTTGAATTTGTAAACTAGCTTGGCCTTGTCAGTGTCACTTGCTTGTCTGTGCTCTGTGCCACAGGCACAGATAATCTATTGAAATATACAGACATTAAAATTACATTATTTTAAGTAGGTAACATTATTTGGGTGCGTTCTTAAATAATATTAGTCTAAAAATATTTTTTCTGGCAAGTCGAGTAATGGCTTGGCTGTCAGGTGCTAAAATATAAAAATAGTACGCAAATCGACGGATGAGTACGCGAGTACGCAAGACTATAAAATAGTACGCAATGCGTACTATTGTGTACCCATCTGGCAACGCTGATTACTCGTTAGCACAGAATATTAAAAACTTAGAAATATATTCTCTCTCTTTGAATATACTGGGTGAAAAGTACTCTTTGAGTCTCTGTGGCTGGGTGGCTGGCTGTTGGCTGGCTGTGCAGTGCACACGATTTGTACGGACGGAGTGACAGTTTGTGTATTTTGCCAGTGTCAAGTTAAGCAATGTATCCTGGGGGCTTAGACAAAGTAACAATTTAAAAACGATAACGAAGTTCGAAAAGACTAAAATGTATGGGACTGACATAAGCCGCGTTAAATCACGTGGTCAATCTACATCGTTATCGCAAGTTGGTAGACAATGTTTACTTCATGTCGAAAACGAATCGAAATCATAAATTAGCGAAGTGTTTATTCGCCTATTTCAATACAAATGCGTAGACAAGCGGCACTTTTGACGTTCGCTTTCTCTTTGGGAGCGATCGTTCGATTCGCCATCAAAACGAAAGCTTGGGGGCTGTAGATATCTCTACAAAATGGCCGAAAATTACAGTCAGCTGTGATTTGTGTACAAGTGCTAGTTGCGATATTACAGTTTTATTTAATTAAAAATGCATTCTTTACGTTTATTGTGGGCTGCACATAATGAGAATGCCTGGGTGAGGTGTCAAAGGCGATATACATCAAGGATAAATATGGAAACAATTGAAGATATGCCTGAATTGTTGTTTTTTTTACATTACCCGACCTTGTGCCCCTGCAACAGGCCTAGCCAGGTCACCATGACTGAAACATAATAATAATAAATAATAAAAATTCTTTATTGCAGTTTTTACAATTACAAAAATATAACTGAATAACAAAGTTTGGTTCTTATTAATATTACACAGACAATTTATTTTGTATAATTGAAAGTCAAAGGTATAAACATAAACAACGATTCAATACATAAGTGCTTCATTGTTATTATCGCGTAATTGTTTACATTAGCGACTGAAATGATACCAAAGTTTTTTACGACTGAATGTTATGGAAATGGAAAAAAACTTGGATTTACTTACCTTTCCATATACTCTTTTAGAGTTGAAAGCTGTTCCGGACATACTCGTACCCTAGAATCCATGCTATATCACTAAAAATAAAAAAATAACTTTAAATTTTGAACAGTCACAATCACAATGATTCTATTTAATTTTGAAGAAAACTTGTACTTATAATAACACTCTAATAATTTAACACTATCATCGTATTGCTATAAGTTTATCAAAAAGTGTCAAGAATTAAAAATATCAATTAAAAACGACTCACCACACTCACGTAAACACAATAACATTTGAAACAATCCCGCTTTGTTTGATCCAATTTGACACTGACAGCTAAATTTTCGTTACCATAGCCAATATTTATTTTTTTATCGAACAATCCGTTCGTCTCTGCGATCGCGACAATTGTGTTACATTGGCTAGGAAATGTTTATCGTTATCTCTAAAACGAAAAAGAACTTCGACATCGTTTCGGTACGAAGCGATGTTACTTTGTCTAAGGACCCTGTATTATAAATGCGAAAATTTATTAATTCTAGTCAAGTTATATTCTAAGTTCAAGTATATATACAAATATATCTACCACAGACTACTAAATAAATGCATTTTTTGTTTCGAGATTTTAAAAAGTGTTGTGTTTCTGAACGACAAATTTAATGTCAAAATAATAATAGGGTTCAATCTTATACTTTCCTATTTTAATAATTTTACGAAAAGGTAAATGAATTACGAATGGTTTCTTGGTTTAAAGTCATTAGGTTAAACCAGTGTTTATTATTTTTCTCAAAAGTAAATCTGAGACAATACACACATTATTATTATTTGATCAATCAAAATGGCGCTGTAAATATCACAAGTAATAACATAGCTCACGTTAAAAATCTGACACGCACGTTCTGAGTGATTAATTAGGTAGTCTTTGTTCTGGTTAAGTGAATGTATTAATCTCGTGTTCTTAACCAATAACCTATGCTTAGTAAGATATGAAGGAAGTTATTTTAGCTATTATAACCTTCGTATGTAGCGTATTTTTAGTTTTTATATTTGTTTTATTTTGTAAGTAGTCCAATCTGCTTATTTACAATGATTTACTTACTAATCCTGAAGTAAAATTTGCTTAAAACTGGTCTTGTTGTTTGTAACTATTTACGTACCTATGTCTGTCTTTGTCCTTTGTTTTAGGTTGGTACATAGTGTGGAAGTGCTGCTTGTCCAAGTTTCGATTTGTACGGGAGCTTCTGGGTGGTATGTCAGATACCCCTCCAGCTTCTGAGATCAGACAGCCAAATAAAGTTAAGAAAACTAGAAAGGAATAATTAAAAAGTAAATATTTAAATTTCAACTAGTATTTTTGGTCTACCATGTGTTATGATTATTTTAAATTGATTTTTAGTGATGTGAAAAATACTGCTTCAAAATTATTATATGTAGTATAAAAATGATTATTATGAATTAGAGTTTAAATTTATATCAGTGATAATGTTTCCATACTTGTTATTTGAATAGATCAAGAAAATTGTTACTAGTGCTAAATATGATGTTATAATGTGTTAAAACCTTCTAATTACAGGTTAAAATGAACATTCGGTGTGCTCGTCCTAGTGACCTGATGAACATGCAGCACTGCAACTTGCTGTGCTTGCCTGAAAACTATCAGATGAAATACTATTTCTACCATGGCTTGTCCTGGCCACAACTGAGCTATGTAGCTGAGGATGAGAAAGGTCATATAGTAGGTAAGTCAAATAATAGACAACAATGTTCCATGATTAATCAAAGATACACACAGTACAAGTGAGGAAATCTGAAACATCACAGATGGTTACTAAGGGATAAAGCTATAATAAATTTCTCAATAGCCTATAACTTTTGGGGATTCCGAACCAGTAGTAGAGTCTAAAAAATGTAACTGTTGACATTCATAAGTGCCTTATTAGGGCTTAAACTGAATAAATGAGTTTTGATTTGATTTGGGATAATGTAAATTAGTGAATTAATTTTTGAAATCAGACAGTAACTGGAGATTAGCATATTCAAACAAACAAACTCTTCAGCTTTATTAGTTTATTTACATCTGATGTAATATCAATATCCACTTAATTTAATAAACCAACAAATAAGGGTATATTCAATGTAATATAGAATTCTGTCAATTTGTAAAGCCTTTCACAATGGCTGGTAACCAAAAAATATAATCATGTTGTAATTTACAGGTTATGTCCTTGCTAAAATGGAAGAGGATGGTGAAGACAACCGCCATGGACACATTACATCTTTGGCAGTGAAGCGCTCACACCGACGTCTTGGCCTTGCTCAAAAACTAATGAATCAAGCTTCACTTGCTATGGTTGAATGTTTTCAGGTTGGTATGAGCAATCAAAAGAAATCTAAACTGTTTTGAAAACCGGAGAAAGTTTTCATTCAATGTTTTTCTTTATTTCAGGCTAAATATGTATCTTTACATGTTAGAAAAAGTAACAGAGCTGCACTTAATCTATACACAAACTCACTTGGCTTCAAAATCCTTGAGATCGAGCCCAAGTACTATGCTGATGGTGAAGATGCATATTCTATGATGCGTGACCTTAGTGCTTTTGCAGCTGAAAGCAAGTCAGATCAACAAAATGACAACCTGGAAATCAAATCTGAATCTGCTATTATATCACAGTGCTAAAATATATTTGTAAATAAAGCATTTAACCATATTAAATATATTTTTTTTATCTTTGCACTTTACTAAATGGAAACCCATTAATAGATATATCATCATCATGAACAAAGGCCTTTGTTCATGATGATGTATGTGGAGATCCCTCCACGATGACTGGTCTTGTACTGCCTGCATCCAGCATATTAATTATACCAACAATTTTTTTTATGACTATCATATGTTCATAGGTTGTGGAATTAGGCAGGTATTTAGTATAACTTTGGTATAACATTGAAAGATAATATCATTAATCAATCAACTTTTATTATATAATCCTTAAAAAAATTACTGCACTAAATTAATCTTCATCCTCATAAAGATGGTTCAACTTTAGCTCTACTTTTCGTGGTGCTACTGCAGATTCTTTTGGCAAACCCTTTAAACTAATTTTATTTTCCTTCTTTTTTGTTGATAAACCTACAACATACTCTGGCATTACAACTTTAGAGTTCTCAAAAATTGCTTTTTCATTTGGGGGTGATGGTTTCTTTATAGTTGATGACACACGAAATGTGGGCTTTTTGAATACACCAGACTCGTCAAAATCTTGTTCCATTATTGATTGAGCTGCTTCTCTTTCTTCCATTTCACGAATAAATGCAAGTGCAGTAGCTGTGTTGGTGGAATCAGACATCTGTTCTTGAGTGACATCTGATAAAGAGTAGTAAACCCATTTTTGAGGATTTTTAATATGATCTGGGATTGTTTTGGCCCGTAAACATTCTTTGATGTTTGCATCTTGCCTTTTGTATATGCTCTCTCTACCTCGGAACTGTTTCATTTCATGTTTCAATTTCCTGTACACGTGTTTATCTATAACTCCGAAGTCTTGTGGAATCGTAGCTTTGTTTATTTTTGAAAAACTGGTTTGCTCTTCAGCGTCTTTCAAGTGGTTGAAAAGACTTTTCTGCCTTTCGTGAAATGACGACATGGTAGATGTGATATCTATTATTATTCCACTGGTTAGTTGGTATTACTTACGTAAAGCTAATGAGATAATTATAGTAAAAAAGCGATCTAACATTAAATTCGAAAGTTTATTTACTTTATTTCTCAAAGGTTTTGTTTGATTGCAATGCAAGTCTAGAAATCATTTTTTTTTATTGACGTTTGAGTTTTGACAATATTGACATTGTCAATTTTCCACAGTGCTGCCAACTATAATTTTATAATCCCGTCAAAAATCCGTTTCCTTTTATCGCCAGTAAAATGAAAATCCGTCAAAACATTTCATAAATAATGAAGGTAGGTAAATAAAAAATGTAGGTAAGTAGGTATGTCAGTAAAAATCGGAAATACTAATCGCCATACATGATATTCAGTCTATATTTTGATGTGTTTACAATGATACAGAGAAGTAAGTTCGGGTCAGTATATGTTTTAGTTTAAAGTTCTGTGTATCGTTCGGTATTGTGAACATAATAAAATAAAAACTCAATATATTTAAACAGAACATTGAATAAGAATCAATTATTAAGATAATAATAAGAAATTTTAGTTATCTATTTTATTCTAATATAAATACGTCAAAACACCCATCAGCCGTCCCACATTTTCGTAATGGCAATTCCGTCAGATTTGAGGGGAAACCCGTCAAGTTGGCAACATTGCATGCATGACATAAATGTAAGAAATCGAGGCAGTGCTGCCAGATGTTATGTTTTTGAACGAATGGACTTGTAATCGTTGAGGAATAGTAGAATAAAATTGTACATATTTTCCTAGTGTTATTTATCACCGTTATTTACAGCTGTAGCTGACCACGTCGCATGCACCGCCGCGCTAGACTTGAGCATAGTAGTCTGTAGGGGGGGGGGGGGGGCGTAACGTAAAGTATGCCTTGACAATAAAGCGTAGGTGTGTAGGTACCTACTTAGTTCATACGAACTCATGTACAAAGATGTACCTGTTTGCATAGATTTAGCATGGATTAAACTAGGTAAATATGAGGCAAATGCTTGCTGGAAGCCGATTAGATAAACTTTTGTAAACGTTTACGGTGGGCACTTACCTTACTTTTATTCTAATATTGTTTGTATACCTAAAGATAATTCAGTTTAGGTAATTATATTGATAAGAAGTCTATAATGAAAACTAGGTACCTACTTATTAAATGTTTGTTCCTATTCTAATCTAGCTAACTCCAGGACAGTGCCGGTTTTAGCTCTATCAGCACCCTGGGCGAGATGTGATACATATGAAATGTTGCCAAGCCTTGCCATATGGCTCCCACTTTCAAAAAGTTATCAGATCTCATGTAGAGCCAAGCTTCTATCTCTACACGCCCTAACTCTCGAGCTCTAACTTCACAAACTCTACCCTTAGTCAAAATAAAGTAACTTGGCCGTTTCAAGCACCTTTCGGTGTGTTCGTCCGACAGCTGCACTAGAGAGTCAGTTCCCTTCTAGGCTCTGTGTGCTTATCTCATCGGTCACATCATCACTGACCACTGTAAGATTGTGATCAAACACAGGCCTATAGGTACATAGTAAAAAGGTAAGTGCTTACTTTCGATGATACAAGTGAAAGCGCGACCTGGCAGTTTTTTAGTTACCTATTAAGGTCTATCCAAAACTACAGCTAATTACTCCTACCTATCTATCTCCTACTATAATAGGTACCTATCTACGTCCTTCATTATGTATGACCTTAAGTAATACATTATTTAACTCTGATAACGTTCACTTGCGGTCGATTAGTACCTACAAATGATTTATCACAATATTATAAAAAAATACTGAACCGCATTATTTTATATTTATTCTTTCAATTAAATAGGTTCATGTTTGGCTGTCCGGAACAGCCTTAGGTGACCAACGGTAAATAGACGGAAACGGAACAATTTGGCGGTCAATTTTATTATTTGAACGATATATTAAACCTTTCTATATTACAATTATAGTAAATAATGGAGGGCTAATAAGATTTATGATTAAAGGAGAAAAAAAACATTGTTTACGTGGTACATTGTTATTGTTACAAATTATAGAGTGCGTGCGTGAGTCAGCGGGTGCGCGAACGCTCGCCCCGCGTAACGATCGTATTTACCCACCATGTTTACCTACGTGATCCAGCAGCAGCTACAGTAGTCGCCATTCATTAAATATTAGATTATACAGTTCTTTTGGGGTTATCTAAAAAACCCAGTTAAATGAATGTTCTCAGAACTATGACAACAAATCATAACAGCAACAAAAGGCTCTTAATTAAAAAAGTATTTGGCCCGCCATTGAAGTACCTACTTAAATAGGTATAATGAATGAATAAGGGTTATTGTAAAAAATCGGTTTAAACTATTCGAAGTGCCACTCTTGAATATAATAAGTGGCTTTAACATAAGAAATAAGGTATTTATAGTAAGTAGGTACCTAATACCAGTATATTCTTTATTCTTTGCTAACGTAGGGTACTACAAATTATTTTTTATTGCCTACTTATGGATTCATTTTTATTACGTTTTATTTATTTATTTATTTTATTTAGGAACTCCGACAAAAATATACATTACCTACTATTAAAAATATTACAAATGGTATACAGACTCGGTACATCTTCAGTTACTGGAGATCACAGCAGCTCTCTATCTTATAAGTATCTTATAATATAAACTTACTATAACAATATTATGGTGAGTAAAATAAAAATTTAAAAATAAGGTAGAAAGATATAAACACAGCTTAAAATTTCCTAGAAAGGAAATGATTATGGACATTTCTATGTAAAATATGTAAACTATCACAAAATATATCATAGGTACCTAATTTAAAGGCCTAGAAAGGTAATTATATAATCAGACTATTCTAGTCAACGGGGAATTAAGACCTCTAAGTTAAGTCATAGGCTTCACCGATACATATTCGCGAACGATCCTCGATTGCGTTATTTTTATGATTATGCTCCTTTAATAATGTAATTTTTCAAAATTGTTGGGCCTGTAGTTTCGTACATTGTGTGGCTTGTACATATTATTCCTAAATGATAAAACAACGGAAGCCACAAGGGCTTATCTGTAGAAGCTGTCGCCTTCACAAACAAGGCGGCCAAATTATTCTTATAGTTTTTGTTAAATTAGCTATTATAATATTTGTGTTGATTATATATATGTTTTCATTCCATTCATCCATTGTACCTAGCTGGCCAGGGCGGAGGTAGATTAGGTAGGTATATATAATGCAGAAAGATTGATACCTACACAATTCCCTTGGAAATAAAAAGTAATGGAGCTTAACCATATAAAAGCTTATAGGTATCTAAGGTTACAGACAGACAAAGGTTTTGTCAATACTCAAGACTGCTTTAGATACTGAATATGAAGTGGTAATGTTTGTTGGTATCGTTGCCGCGGCACATGCGCCGGCCGCTTCGGCTCGGCCGCGATGGCCATCGGTCGGTAGCCAGACCATCGGCCACCGACCGACCACTTATGATCGGAGGCTTGGAGTGACGCACGCCTTCTTGCCGCTCTACGCGAAAATCACTCGCTAATATTAGCACGCGGGAAAGTATGGACGACGAACGTGGGGAGCATCGCACGTTGCGCTGAACGTTCCTCTTCGGGTTTTTCCGGGCGAGGTCGCGCAGGGCGGGCGGCGCGCGCCGGTCGCGCCCCGGGCACCCTGCCTCTCAATACAATATCTGCCATAGTCATCACTGCACGTTTCCTCAGTTAATTGAATTGAAAAAATAATTAAAACCATCATAAGTGTGGACATATTAAAGTGTATCAGTAGCAGCGTGCCATTTATTGGATTTCACGGGAACTGAAGGCGATTCTCCACTGAAATGTGAACAACCTGACAGGTCGCTACAAAACACAACAGGTAATAAAAATTTGTTTGTAAAACAACGTGATTTGGATTATTTCAGGAGATTGATTCAAATAAATGTATTTCCAAAATGAGTAGGTATGTTTGCAAGATATTATGATTAATTGCTTAAGTTTTTCTTTTGTGATATAAATATAGTTTCTTCACGATTGGCTCTAAAATTCCAGAGTGTATAGGTATCTACCTACATATAATATAACAATTTGTAATATAGGTACTATTCATATATTTTGTTCAAGGTGTATAAGCAAATGATTAATTGAACACCTAATTACACAAAGTAGACTGTTTCACATTTTACATACTTACTCAATTGTTTGTGTGGCATTTGTCGTTTATTATAAATGGAAATTGTGTGAGGTGAACCTTGGGTATTATTATGAACCAGTAAATGAATTCATAAATTGGAAAACAAGACAAGTATTATCTACTCGGGAGCTTCGCAAATTGGGTTTCCTTTACTAATAATTTTAAATCCTAAAATTTAAATTATTAAAAAAATCTCCTACAGCTATCATCAGTGGTAGTGACGTCGAATGCCGTGGCGAAGGTCGCGGGTTCGAATCCTACGGTAGGGTACTTTGTAGATGGTATGGTAGGCTGCCTACCACCTTGCTGCCTGTTCCGATAGTTGCACTTGAGAGCATTTTCCCTTCCAGGCTTTGTGTGCTTACCACCTTGGGCCACATCGTCACTGACCTAGGTGAGATTGTGGTCAAAGCATGTAGCATGTAAACAGTATGCACAGTAATAAAATTATTAAAACGTTAATTTGTATAAAGTTACAATAAGATATTTTTTAAACATTACTAATGCTTAGCTATATACAAACTTACTCATAATTTCGTGTTGTTCATTCATATTGGCACATCTCCAAAGATTAATACTTTGATTCATAATTCGTGAATGATTCCATTCTAAGAATTTTATCATTAGGTACAGTTTTATTTCAAGTGGGGACTGATCGACATCACTAAGTTAAAAATAATATACCTACCTAATTTCATATTCTAAATAATTACAAGTGTATTAAAATGCAGAAACCTTGCGATGCAGGGGTACCATTGTATAAATCATGATCATTATATTCAGTTGTCCGATGTCTCCTCTCCTCTCTCTTATGCCTCTCCTATAGGTTTTCTGTTATGATCATAGCACAGTTTTACAAGTAGGCAGCGTGCATTCAGAGGCTCCCATCGTTCTTGGGATCATTCGCTCTTTTTAAGGTTCCGTACCTCAAAAGGAAAAAAACGGAACCCTTATAGGATCACTTTGTTGTCCGTCTGTCTGTCTGTCAATACCCTTTTTTCTCAGGAACGCGTGGAGGTATCAAACTGAAATTCATATCAAATACTCAGGTCTACTGTCTCTTAGAGCTGTGAAAAAATCAAACTTCTAAGCCAACGCAATCAAAAGATACAGCCGTTTATGCTGCAAATTTTCGACACTCGCAAGGGAATCAAAACCTACAGGGGCCTTCCCGTGAACTCAGAATCTTGAAATTTGGTACGAAGCAACGTCTTATAGCACAGATAAAGGAAAAATTGCGAAAAGCATACATTTTTCACACTACACACTCAATTACAAAGCTAAGTTTGTACGGAACCCTCGTTGCGCGAGTCAGACTCGTAGGTACTTGTCCGGTTTTTTTTTACTAAACCATCATACACCATAGACCATCGTGATATAATGAGGTGGCTAAAGGTGGTGGGGATATAAACCTAGAAGGGCAGGCTATATAGCCGCGATTTCCTTTCAGTAACTTTTCCTCTGTGCAATGTAGTAGGTATGTAGATTTTTTTTTAAAGGGTTTTAGGTACTCAGCTTTATATATAGATATCCAGCTAGTGTTCTATGTAAAAAGTATTCTATGCCCATTTCCGGGGTCTGAGCAACAGTGGGGTAGCATGGGTTTAAGCCGCCCGGGGCACAGGCAAATTGTATCGCCGCCTCCTTAATTAAATTCAAGACTCTAAATTAAATATCCTATCTTATAGAGTTTATTTATATTATAATATGTACCTACCTAATCCGAAATAAATTTCGGCAACATTAATATAAAGATTATTTATTGTGAAATTATGCCGCCTCCTAAAAGTGACACCCGGGGTGAGCCCCCCCCTGCGCTACACGTTTTCCAAGCAATCTTTCTGCCAATTTCCATAAAAATCGGCCTATGTTTCAGCTATTTCTACGTTTAAAAAAAAAGAATGTGTGTAGAATGTCCCAGGATATTTATTTCGGAATTAAAATAAATAACTATACCTACAGTTAATAATTATATTATCTGTCGCTATTAATTCAAGGAAATTATGACGAATTAGCACTCAGGCGACTGTATTTTATAAATATTGCGGTTACATTATGTACAATGAGGCAAATGCGATGTTACTAATGTCTATCTAAAAACTAACAAACTGGGTACATAGTATACAATAGTAAATATGTGCAATTGCTTCGGATAACATTATGAGTTGAGATGAGAGTTTAGCTCATTTAAATTAAATCTTGTACCAGAGCCTAACATTCGCTTTTATCGGACGCTTTTTTAACGGAAATTAAGATAAAATCCTCTACGTTAAAACCAAAACTAATTATTATTTGCGGTTTACTTTCATGTTTTTATCGTAAACGCAAATAGATTAGACGTGTTTTTTTTATTTCACGCGTACCTAATGATACCTTCATATTATATTTCAAAATAAAATAATTTCAAATATTAAAAATATTTTTGTTGACATTATAAATTAATTTAGAACAACTAGAGGTCATGGCCCTAGATGTCAGAAAAGTTTTCAGGCTTTGTTCGTTGCCAGCGCCTCGTGGGGCTCCTGAATAATTACGTGAATCCATTAAGTCTACTGAATGTGGAAATATTATGTAGATATATATAAGCTCCTGACAGCAATTTGGAAGGTTCTCCATAAACAAGACCACTATTATGATTACTTTAGAGCTTAGGGTCGGTTGCTTACATTTTAGTTAAAGTTATAGTCAAAGTTAACTTAATTATTTGGTAATAATTAAGTTTGCTTTGACCGTAGATTCACTTTGACGATGACCGATCTCTTTCGGTCGGTTATGGTTAAAATTTTTGTTAAAGTGACACGAGCAAGCCAGTTTGCTTTCTTTGCGGTTAAAGTTAACTATAACCGTAACTAACTATAACCTTACTATGACCGCGCTTTATGCAACCGACCGTAGGTTGACCGAATGTAGGTTATCTACTAATGAAATATAGATTTGATACTTAGGAATTTAGTAGGTACTACTACTAGGCATTGACTACGTAATTTTAATCTACAAAACTAAAAAACATTTCCTCAGTACTTACATTTTTCTTAGTTCACTCCGCTAAATGGCCACCTTCAAATTGGCTGGGCCTTGTTTGGTTTTTGTCTTCACTAGAATTTCCCATATCAACATTTAAGATACGGATTGAACGTAATATATAGAGAGTATAGGACGTTTTTGAGTAGGTACTTTGTCCAAATTTCATCCAGTTACCGATTGCGGGCTAATTTTAATAGACATAACTTAGGTTTTTATTGTAATGACGTGCATAAATACCTATAATGCGCGATGACTGTACCTCGATCAAAGCACAGGTTCGTATAGAACAAAAACTTACGTCAGGTCGAGGAATAAAGTGTGCTAATCGAAAATAAATCCTATATTAAAGGTCGACGGCTTAAATTTAATTGCTACATTCTTGACTACTCACTCATTATACAGGGCATAATTTACTGAATTATTAGACGCCAGATGAATAGTCATCAGTTTACTTAATGGAAACTTAGCATGGAAAACTTTATTCAGGCTTTTGGTGTATTTTATGTGAATTCTCCCCATAAAAGTTTCCGTGTGAGTAAAATGGCATTAGAATGAATAATATGGGCATATATTAATCCATTTCAGGCAAAATATCGTTTAGTATGTTCTTTGCTGTTTGATGGAGCGTATATTCGTCGCTGTGTGCGCTGACTTGAGTGAGTATCATACCTATACAAGTGTTTTTTTCAATTATCTATTGGAAATATATTCATTATGTACACACTGTCTAATATAACGTAGCTAAAACACCGACTGACGTGGATTCTGAATTGTGGACTTGTTGTTTACTTACTATTGAAAAATGTTAGAGAGAGTGATCTTTCAGGAACTTTTGCCCGTGGTTTTACCCACGTACCCGAAGGATTTTAAGTTTTCCCGGGATGAAAAGTATTTTTTATGTTATTGTAAGGTATGATCTATCTATGTGGCAAGCTTTATCCAATTCCGTTCAGTCGTTACGGAGATGAATGAGTGAAGTAATCATGTTATGTTTGTCGTTATTCCAATATCCAACACAACTTAAAAAAAAATATTCCTTTATTTGGGCCACAAAATCTAACTAATCAAACAGACATAATATAAATAACTGTCTTTACATGGTATATATTAATACAAGCAACTGATAAAATTGTCCTATTAAACTAATTGTATTTTAAATGAGAATAGTCTATTGAATACCTAATAAGTATGCAAACTGCTACTAATGCTCTTTCACAGTATTGTTCAAGGAAATTACAATGAAATTAATGAACTAAAAATCATCACATCAAAGTTCAAAATTGAAAGTTCTGTCCTCAGATTGTTTCGAAACTACCGTGCAACTTTTGTAGGTGTTATCAGAATATCAATAATAAAATGTTATCTGATTAACTACTCTAGGTACCTATTCGCTATTGGTCACCATGCGTATGTAAATGTACGTAAAAATTGTATCTACTTTATTTACAAGTAGGTATTGTACCTACGTCTCGTGCATATTACCGTTTGCTACGTGGTATATCTGTTGGGTATGATTCACCTATATAACGTAAACTGTATGCGGTGAGAAACAATTTGACTCATAGATGTATATCTCCTTGCCAAGTATTTTGACCTTCCCAATTTTATGATCATTTTTAACGCCCAAGTCGATGGGAACGTCCAAAAACGCGCTATAAATTGGAGTTACGATTTAATTTTCATGACCAGTATTTTAAATAAGTGGCTAAAATAATAAAACAAAGAAAATGAGTAACAACATCACATCACTGCCTCTATAAATATCAAAATTAAACGTTCTAAGATATACATAAGGAATCCTAGCCGACTATGAAACATACGGTGGCATCAGCTTTTGAGCTAAGTGAGAAAATAATAAATGTGCAGTTTTTAGATATAGGTATACAGTACCTAAACAATTTAACCGGGCTGTTGTTAGTGGTAGATATTTCTTATTTTTAAACCATACTACGGTAATATCTAAATATCTAAATCTCATAATATTGAGACATGAGGCAAAATATCTACGAAGTCTGCATAGTGCTAGTACCTACCTAATTCATACAGCCTCCTAGCTTTGACGACTTTATTAAATGTACTACATATACAATACATAGGTATACATACATACATGCCAGCCAATCAATAACCGATAGCGCTTCTGCGTTCCTGACACTCCTATGATGGATGCGAAAAAAGTATCTCGCATTCCCTAATATTGTGCAAATAAATATTTTTTATGCGACTAAATTAAGTTGCATGTCGTAATAGGAGAAAAATAAAAGTTCACCCATGAAAAACTGCATGAGACATAGCTGCCAAATTTTCCTATGTAATGACGTAGCGGGCACGGGTTACTCTTGACCCAGATCGAGGTATGTAGGGCGGCGTTGCGCTGGGCCCAGCCGCCCGCCCGTGCCGAGCTCTTTGCTTACATTGCTCCTGCTGGTTATGATAATTATTTTATTACTTTTTGTAAAAAAAATTGGTTGGAAGTTTTCCTAACGCACTTTTGAAATGTATAGGGAACTCAAACTCAAAACTCATTCATTCATTTTGGACCCTGATAAGGCACTTGCACGTCGAAAGTTACAAATGACTCTCTCGTAATATACTTGAAATGAAAAGCACCCGGCAAGAAACTCAGCAAGGCATCAAGGCTTCTCTTTTGTGAATCTTTCTACGTGTAATTACGATTTTTGTTTTAAACATAGGTACGTAACGTTCATGTAATTGTCATTCGGCCACGAATAAAGTAGAAAATAGACTCTAGATATGAGAAGTATAGATAGATAAAACAAAACATACTGAATTAATTGCGTGAAAGAATTCTCGTAGCATGCTTATTAGTATTACTTACATACATACATATATACTATATACTTACATTGTTTACTTACCAAAATCAACAAAATTAATAATGTAAAGTTTTTCGTAACGGAACCTAAGCAAGCTACCTTCAAAACCAGTCAAAATAAATATATATACAACATTAAACTACTTGTGTCCATTGTAATCTTTATGTATTCTTCCTAATTGGAACTCGCTTTGAGGTCACACAATGGTTTAGTTAGCACAAATGATGCTCTGTTGGCAGCTCTCATCTTGGTTTCCAATGCCATGCGTTCTTTGAAAAGGTCTTATTACAAAACCCAGAAGTGTTTACACAAATATTATCCGTAAATCTGAAAAGAGTATTGTTTGTTTGGCTTGACCGTGTTTTACTGTTTGAGTTCCTGACCCAATGGTAACATATGTGTTATCAAGTTTTGTTGGAACAGAAAACTTAATACTTAAATAAAATTAAAAATTTAAAGATACTCCCGAAACACACTAGGAAAGAGATGATTTGACCTTCAAATAGCTGAGCAGTTTTCTCGATTAAGACACATTTCAAACAAAATACAGAATCAAAATTTCAAGATGAGGCGATGATAGCTCAGTGGTAGTGACGTCGGATGCCGCGACGAAGGTCGTGGTTTCGAATCCTACAATGAGCTTGAGCTTTCGGTGAAGGAAAACATCGTGAGGAAACCATAGCACGGTGGTAGGGTACTTTGTAGTACCCGTCTGGCTGGCTACCACCCTCAAGTTGAAAATCTGTCGCCAAGCACCTACCGCTGTGTTCCGGCAATTGCACTTGAGAGCCAGTAATTGCCTTCTCGGCATTGTAACAGGTCGGCAACACATTGGCAATACCTCTGGTATTGCAAATGGCGATAGGCGACGGTAACCACTTACCATCAGGCGGACCGCCTGCCTGCTTGTCAACTTTCTGACATAAAAAAAAAAGGCCTATGTATGCCACGGACAGACACACACCAAACTTATAACATCAATCTTTTTCATAGGGGGTTAATTAGCCTGTGGGTATGTAATTAGGTAAATTTCTAATCTGTAATGTTATGCTTGTGTCTGAATAGTGCAATAGGCCGTGGCTAGTCGTCTCGTCAGTCACAATAGTTGCAGTTCAGTTGCCGCACGATGTCGATACAGTGCGCGCACATTTCCGCATGTCGCATGCTTGTTCTATTTCCGAAACTCTCCTGCTCCAATCTGCGATGTTTTGCTTCACTATAAAGTGCTTTTATTTTAATACCATTACAAGTAGCTAGACTGTAGGTATTATAATATATTATACTTATGGAAAAGCGGGGCCTCCTAATACAAGCATTATTATGCTTAGAAGGAGACTCCTGTTACTAATATTTGTAAACCACAAAATTGTTAAAGAAATAAATATTTATTATTATTATATTATAAGAAAAGTATAATTAGCTTAAAATTCATAATAATAATATCCGTCAAAAATAATTTGTAATAAATAGTAGATAAGAAAATAAATTATTAAATAAAATGCGGCCCATCCAACTTAAGTGCTTCTTCACAAGTTGATCGTGAAAACTATTCACTAGTTACATTATTAGTTCTCAAACATATGATGCCGCTGAATATTATGAGATAGTCAATTAAAAACATAAATGCCTTGGTTTTGATTCAAGGTTGCCATTCACCAGATATTATCGCATTAAGTCATATTGTTAAGCAATTTGTAGGATCCACGCATGACGAGAAGTGAGGGCATTATCCGACCGTGTCTAGATTATGATTAAGCACCTAATCTAATCCTTTTAATTTTTAAAATTACAGTTTTATTTAACGTTTACTCCATGAACATTTGACAAGCCATTTGGCGCAGTTGGTTATAACACCACCTATCACGCCGCTGGTCATGGGTTCGATTCCTATACAGGACAAACAGACATGTTCATGAACATAAATAAAGTCTGGGTGAAAATAATCTATTTAAGTATGTATTTACAAAAAAAAGTAGTATATGTAGTATATCAGTTATCTGGTTTCCATAGTACAAGCTTTGCTTAGTTTGGGATCAGATAACCGTGCGTGAAGAATGTCCCAGGATATATTTATGAACAATATGAATAATCCATGAAAAATATAAAACCACATTACATTTTGATCTTTTTGTGATATTTTGGTTCCTTAGTAAAAGTTACTGCTGGTCACTGCTGGTAAATTAAAAATAACACTGTATTGTATTTTTTGTTTTAAAAAAAACCAGTTGCTTTGGGTTTTTTAATATTTTATTTTGTGATAATGTACTAAGAAAGATAAAGGTACACAGAAAACAAACACGAAATACAAAGATCTCACAGATTTAGATTTCTCTGCGTCCCTAATGGCTAAGGAAGAGAAACGCATTTATATTGTGCTTTCGTAACATTGCACCCAACGGATTACTGACTCTAAATATAGGGCAATTCCAGCCCACCGTCGTAAAGCTATGCGAATGTATGTGGGTCACCGAGGGCATCACAAATAACTATCGTAAAATGTCCCTGCAGTTTCAACATATAACAAATTCTCGACTATTAAAAACACACGGGAAGTAAATCTGTGGATATGTTTGCGTAACGCGAAACAAAATATTTTAATGGATAACTTGCACTATAAAAAATTGAGAACGCGGAAACGTGGTCGTCACTAATTGATATGCTTTATGGTGTCCCAGAATAAAAATTTGTAGGAATTCTGCTAGAAAACCAAATATTTGTTTATATAGAAGAAAGTATACATTTCTATAGATAGATATACGTAACTACTAGTGGTGCCATCACAGTTGGTATCGACTACGGCCAAAGGTAAAAGGTAAAAATGTAGCGTCGCTATGCAACGGTGCAAGGCCCAGGGATCTAGGGACCTGCAGGCGAGCTGGATTGATTGACCCATTTATTGCTCTACAATTTTACATAGATATGCCAACAATCTCAAAACTTTTACATGTTTTTTTCATACCGTATTGTAGATTTGTTGTAATACAACATGTTTTTTATGTCAAAATCTAATAGATCAGAGTCAAAGTTGCAAGTAAATAAACATTATTGTGGCGATAGCTAAATAAAGTGTTTTCAGCGAAGGGCATAGTCAGTGCGAGTAAACATTTCAGTCTTCAGGCGTATATTTTTGTTTATGCGAGAGAGAATGTGGAAAGTGACGCATCGCGAAGCGTTGACGCAAATTTTGCAAAACGGACGCTTCACCGCTCGCGTTGTTGTGGTTTATCCGCATTCAGAGAGTTATAACATTCGTTTCGAAGTAATACATTTTGCATGTTTCGTAGAAGGTAATCTATACTATTAATATAAAGCTGAAGATTTTGATGTTTGAACGCGTTAACTTGAAAAATTACTAGTATCGATATGAAAAAATATTTTTGCATTATGTAGCCCGTTTATTGATGTAGGTTTTAAGCAGGTTTTAAGCGTAGCACGGTTAAAACTGCGGGGCTCGGCTGGTATAAAAAAAAATGTTTAACCAGCAATTAATTCGCTATCATCGTGATGACCCATATGTATCTATATTCCTTGTTACTTTATAACGGCACTGCGTAGTTATTATTAGTACAGTCTAAAGTACCTACATTAAATTATGATTTATCTGTTATTTATATACCATGTATTCAATACTAACATTATAAAATTCAATAAGACCAAGACACAATGCAGCTGTTTGTTATACGATAAAACCACAAAAGTACAATAATATAAAGAAATACCTACTTATGATATATTTATTTTGTTCATTATCCAATAGGATAAATGTACAAGAGCAACATGTATTGTAAAAATAACTACATAACTGTGACTGCCCTTGCCTTGCTCACGTAATTAGCACCTAAGATGATTCGTAATACAAACCAGAGTCAATAATGATTCTTTATATGGCGCGGATATGCACACATAAGATAATAATCAGGGGCGCTAACAAAACTTGTTAGCCATGTTATTTCAAAGGAATAGGAAGGAAGTAATATGCACATTACGCAATTACTGTTTTAGATAAAAAAAACATTTTATTCAAAGTAATACTTGGTATATTCTACATATCGACGTTGAAGTGACAAGAACTCCTATGTGCATAAACAGAATTTTACAGGAAACTAAAAAAACATAACATTGCTATTCGTTTATTAGGAAAATTTTATGCACAATTGCAATAGTTATTGTAGGTAATCAATAATTCGTTAAAAAAATAGAAAATAAATTTAGCTGTTCTTGCCAGCTCACGCAAACGATTTTTTTAAGTCTATCTATGTAAAAAACTCGAAATCTCCAAAATGTCAGTTAGGAGTTCTTGTCACTTCACCGTCGATATATACTTTCGTCATCCGGTCATCTTACTATCATGTTGATTATAAAATAGATACAATAATTTTGATATTTCCTTATTAATTGGTTGGTCTTTCTTCTATTTTCAGATAACGCAATCAAGAAAAGATCACAATGACGGTGGTGACCAATCCCGCCCGTACCAATTCCGAAGAGGAGATTCAGAGCAGACGTGACAGTGATGTCGGATACAACGACGTCGGTGGCCTCGAGATCGACGAGAATGCCCGACTCTATGACGACGAGAAGCAGAGTGACATCGTGTTCGTCGCCGGTATCAATGGAGATACTTGGCGTTACCCGGGCCACCGACGAGTCCTCGCCGCCACTAGCCCTGTGTTTGCAGCTCTCCTTGCCGTCAAAACTGATATCATCGTAGTGGACTATATAGATCGCCGAGGCTTCGAGCAACTGCTTCGCTACCACTATTGCGAACCAACGCAACTAAATTCCGTAGCAACTGCACGATGTGCTCTCGACGCCGCCTATAAATTCCTGTGTTCGCCACTCGCGGAACGGTGCGCCAAACGACTCGATGAGATGTTGGATGCAGGTGTTGCACTTGAAGTTCTGCGTGACTTACGATACCTATGCGCAAGATTACCAGGAGCCGCTTCAGCTCCACCGCTCCCCGCACTTACTGACGATGCCGCAGCACGATCACTTGCGCAATGCTCACGTTGGTGCGATTCACTAGCACATAATGCTCTTTTGGTTCTCGATGATAATGCCGATGCCGCGCTCACCGATGAACGGCTCGAAGAATTAACTTACGAGGATCTCGCGCTTATTGTGAAACGCGATACGCTCCGTGTATCCAGTGAGTTAGTGCTGGCCGAAGCGCTGTCTAGGTGGAGTACGGCTGTTTGTAAGCGTACGAAACGAGAATTGACACCGAGCAACAAGAGAGCGGCATTAGGGGAGCTTGCGTATTGCCCGCGCTACTTATTACTGACTGGGGAAAATCTAGATCGCGCTTTAGGTCTCGAATTATTGGAACCCATGGAACGTGCTCTGGTAGTAGCTCGCGCGCGCAAGTTATCGGCTCCGGTGCCTGTGGGAGCTGAGCAGGAGTCATTACTGAGGCGTTGGGCGCGACCGCGGCCTACTGAGCCCGCTGCGTTACCAGTACATCTCAGTATTCGATCTGAACCTCCGATTGAGGAACCGCAGCCCAGCAGACTATGCGCTCGTCGACCCAAGCGTCCAAAACAGCCGAGCTTTGCACCTGATGATAAAAACCAGAGAAGTGGATGCTGTGCATGTTTCGGAGAAGGTCTGCTGAGAGCTCTCATTTGCTTGTTTGACTGAGAGAGGGCCGTGGATGTTTAAGCAGCATAATTGACTCGAGCCTTATAATGACGATAGTGACGATTACCATTGATGTGAAGTGTATTAAGTGGCAGTAGAAATGACTATAGGGACATCCTTCAAATTTTTTCGCCTCCTAAAGTCTCCCACTTATCTGCAGTACAGAATACATCTCCTCTACGCTCTCACAATGTTTTTGGGTGATTGCTGGAACGATTGGTATCCAACGGCTACATGAAATGTAATAGGATAATTTGTAAGTACTTAGGTGATTGTGATAGAAATGGAAAGTTAGGTAAAGAACGAATGCCTTCTTTTGTATTTTTTTACGAATCAAATTGAGACTATTCGTAGTAAAATAATTTGTAGTTGCTTTAAATAGTTTATAATTTCTTAGGCAAATCTTTAATCATGAATTTTGTTAAGTAGACTTGACCTATATATATACTTACTTACTCATATTATGTTGAATCATTAGATTACCTTATCTACCTATATTATGCTGTTATTCTAAACATTTATCTCGCGAACTTTGCTAGCAAGTTTTTACGCCATTGTGAAATATTAAGATAACATCATAATCTCGAATATTTCAAAGAATATTAGACTGATTATGAGTGCTTGTTGCAGCTGATTTTTATATTAATATTTTATACGTTATTTGACAATAATTACGTTTCTTCTAAATACTTTTCTTATTATAGTATGACACAACTTAGATGAAGCATCGGCAAACTTCGTAAAATCGATAGTTCTCAAAAAGAGTGCGCCTACAACATTACTCATGTGTTAAAAAATTATCGGCGAAAATGATCTTGTTGAACGTTGAATGGCGCGATACTGAATTATTTTTATTTGTTGTGTAAATCGGAAGTGAAGTGTACGAAAACGATTCGCCGATGCTACATCTAAGTTGTGTCATACTGTACCTTGTTGATTGATACCTTTTATAGGAGGCACTTTGTAATATCATATCCTTCACTTACTTTCTCAAATATTTTAAAAATATAATACTTTGTAGCACGGCTACGATATAGACCATAAGTACCTACTTAAGTACATTATTTAATAAATGTGTTTTATGTAGTGTACACCATTTATGCATCTTAATGTTGTGATATTTAAACTTAATTTATATATTTTGTTTTATGGAGTTGTTTGTTGAATATCAAAATGTTGTATAATTTGCATTTATATACAATGCAAAACTATGTGTGCAAACTCTATTCAAAAAACTATATTCGAAAACCTAATGTTTTCGAATATATATATATATATTATGTTTGTTTAATTAATCACAATTTAGCTGAAATTTTATTGCATTTATAAATTAATAGTTAATGTCATCGAATTGTCATATAATATTCATTATATTTTATAGAATAATCAAATCTATGGAAGTAAAATTATCTTCTCAAACAAAATCAAGTATATTTCTAGTAAACTTGATTTGTAAAAACATCAATATGTACTTTTTGTGTGTAGTATATTATAATCTTCCATAGTTTAATGAGCTACTATTTAATTGTTTACTAGTCGTATTTTAAGATTTACTTAATAATGGCGAAAATTCACGGAATAAATCTTCTTTGTCAGTAAAATTTAAATCCAACCTTTCGTATTCGTGCCATAAAAATGTGGATATAAATTATTGTACGTTTTTATTCAATTAAAATTGGACTACATAAAAGAGGGATACCCTCCATGTTTATTAGTATTACATTTCTTGTGTAGCAAGGTAAGATAAAGCTTTTATGTAATCAAATTACTTAATTGATGTATTAATTGTGGCGTTTAGAACGATTTCTTGAATGTAATAGAAGGATAATTTTCTGTAATTTCGCTGTTAATTTAATTAATTATCATATTGATATAAATTGATGTGTTCAGCTCAGAGCTGTAATTATACAACGGTCCCATCCGAATACAAATATATGATGTTCAAAACTTGATATATTTTATTTATCTAAATATCTATCTGTACCTATAATTACTAGTGTGACATAGGGTATAGTAAGCCACAAGGGCATTTAAATATACCTTATATCTACCACCAGGTCATAAAAATATTTTAGAGTGTAAAAAGACACTAAAATATTTCAATACAAATAAAAAAAATATTGACAAACAACATAAGTATACCTATACTTATACATATCTATAGATTATTCCTATAGAATAACGTCACGGGTTTGAATCCTACAATGAGCTTGAGCTTTCGGTGAAGGAAAACATCGTGAGGAAACCATAGCACGGTGGTAGGGTACTTTGTAGTACCCACCTGGGGGGCCAATTCCGCTAAATTACAACGGTTCACATCCAATTTCGATTCAGTTGTAATCGTGGTTGCCCTTGGTATCCGAAACAATTCAAATCCAACATGAATACGAAAACGTGCAAAAGTCGTCATTCAGCTGCGATCCAATTGTAATCTAATCAAAATTAATTAGTGGAATTGGCCCCCTGGCGGTTACCACACTCGAGTTGAAAATCTATCGCCGTAAATATTCGGATAGCTGCACTTGAGAACCAGTTCCTATCTAGGCTTTGTGCGCTTACCATTATCGGCCACATCATCACCGACCACGATGAGATTGTGGTCAAAAACAGGCTCATTGTTAAAAGTTAATACACATACATTTATACAGGGCATAGGTTGAAGCTAGTACCTACTCACCAGTATGATCGTTTCGTTGAATAAATAAAATAAAAATATATAAACTTTTATAATTTGAAGTACTTAGGTGCATTTTTGTGTTGTCGTCGTTGAAGACTTTTTCATAGAACCACTGCAAAAAGACTAGTGAGATTTGATCGAATTTTCAAGATACTTAAAGACGATGATAGGTCAGTTGCCGTTGTGGTTGTGGGTTCAAATCCTGCAATGAGACTAAGCCACTTAATAGCTCACTACTGCTACTATAGCCTCTATTTGAAAAATACCAAATTACCTACTAGTAAGTTCCGGCATATGCTAGCTACTTCCATTATAGATTTTTTTTATGCCACCCAACAATAAAATAAAATCTGTGTAGATATGGGATTTTATATTTGCGAATTATATATAGGTATATTTCTTATATTCTATTTTTGTTTCAGACTAGGTATATTGTGATACTTAAAAGGTTTCAAATATGAGTGATATTAGAATTATCTACTTCTACCTCTTCCTGTATTGGAGCTTGGGTGCGAAATGAACTTTTTTGAGATTGCAAACTAAACGCTTCACTCTTAGTGAAAACTTCTATCTTCTTTACTTTATCCAGTAGTTCTACAAGCGTACCTTCAGCTGAGGAAAGATCGTTCCGCAAACCCAAGACCGTTTTCTGTAGATCTACCATTGAGTTGATTTTCGCATCTACTTTCATAAACTTTTCCTCTATCGAATCGCGAGTGTTATGAGAATCTTCAACTTCTTTGTCTATTCTTGAGGCAATTTCTTTTTTGAGTTCTTTGAACTTTCTGTCGAAAGCGTTTTCTTCCTGACTATCTCGGCGTTTTCGTGATCCAGTGTTGGTTGAGAGGGTCCGGTACTTGTAACCGGAGCTACGAGACGTATAGCAGCTTTTGTGAAATATTCCTGACATTATTTAACAATAAATTAATCAGTATCCTATGGCAGTACCTATCTCGATAATTTATTTCGACCTAATATTAATTTATTTTTTTTCATTTCATTTTTTTTTATTTCTGACAATGACATAAATCATAACATACACTCAATAAAAAAAACATAGGTATTTATGACACTCAAAAATGGTAAAAGATATTTTTTAAAATAATCAAATAGGTAGCGGTAGATTTGTAAGTGCTAGAAAGACGTAAATAGTCTTTCTAGCACTTACAAATCTAGTAGATAGTCCGTGTGGGACCTGAGGACCTACTCCGATACGATACGATAAGTAAATAAAATAAAAATATTCAATTATTTTAAGGTAATTAAACAAAGGGTGCCCCACATATACATATGTACTCTTTTGGGTGCCCTACTGCCCCAGCAGGTGAAGGAAATGCAATATCTGTTGAAGTTGGTTGATGCAAAGCAGACATGTATAATTACGCCATCTAACGTTGGTTTCCTGAAACGTTTAAAACAGTTGCCGTTTTTATGAGGATTGGTGTAGCACAGTGGCGTTTATGGCTTGTTATCTTCCATAACTGTTTCAAATTGGAACCGGTAGAGGGCAACATGGTACTTATTTATCACGAACGTTAATATTTTTTTTACTAGGTATGATCATGTATGATGTAGTGAGACGTAAGATTGCTTTGAAATACCTAAATTCCCTATCCAACTACCTCATACAGTCGTTATGTTCAGCGTTCAGTGAAAGTATTATTATTATGATCGTGACGAATTGAAATGTTAATTAATGTTGATGGATCTTTATAACCAGAAACACATAATGTTTTTGAATAATTAATTCGTCAATTTTATTGCTACATTGATGTTTGTAGTTGTAAAATAATAAACCTACAACCCCGGAAATAAATAAATACCTAAGGCAAATAATGATCTTGTGCGAAACCTATGCGTAACCTTAAAAACATTGTAAGATTACAGTTTTAAAATAACGTAACCATTTTATTAACTTCTTTGCCAAAATTTAATATGCAAGGTATATGGCTACTAAAAGTCACGATTTCAAGTATTTCAATAAGTCCATTGTTATAGATAAAGAATGGTTGTTACAAGTAACAACGCATTTGAATTAATACAATGCAACCTGGTCATTTTAAAAGGAAACAATTCATAGACCACTCGAAACTGCCATATAAAAACTTGGTTAAAAACAATAATTCAGTTTCATATTTAAACTGACAATGGCAGTTTTTTGTAAGAGAAATGAAGCAACAAAAGGCTAGCAGGTTGGGACGGCACCATACTATTTCTGGATAAATTTATTTTTGATGAAGTGCAAAAGCCGGAGTATTCTTTTGACAGTTTTTTCGGTAAAATTTGTGATTTGGTCACAATGTGGACACAATCGACCGTGAAGGGTTTTGCACATATGGGCCAAATATGTCTTTTGTACTTTGTGAACTGCGCCTAATGAATGTTGGTGTGAGAACTTGCGTTATAAAATATGTTTTTTTAAATTTAAACTTTTGTGTTGAATACACTAATACACTACTCCTAAGAATTAGCCAGCGTAAAATAACTACGTTTCATATGTATTTGTTGATAAGTCATCGTGGAGGATTATCTTTGTAATATACCTATACATATTTTTATGAGGTTGTATGATTCATACCAATGAAATAATTATAATTTTAACGAAATGCATTTTTAACCAAGGGGTCTGTTGGGATATGCTTCTCTTCTTAGAACGATGTGTCAACAGTCAGAATATAAAAAATGACCATTTAAAAAAAGAGTCTCAAGTTCATAACTTATAACAGTGCCTACTGGAATTGCATTATACACCTTATATACCTCCGATTTGCTTTGGATTGTTTTACACTAGATGACTAGAGATAATCTTATGCTATATTTATTGTGTGTACCTATTTTTGTTTCTATCGTTGTAGTCATTTATTAGGTAGAGTAGAGATACTACGTATAGTAGATACATACATGATTTCAGTAGTGTTATTAGGTATAACTGTAATGTAGAGCTTATAACATATCTCGTCACCTTTTTAATGTAGGAGGTAATCTCCGGAACTATTGATCCGATTCTGAAAATTTGTATACCAATAGGAATTTTCCCCGGCAAATTTACATCCCAGAAACGTGGGTGGAACAGAGTGGGATAGTTAGTAGTAAGTTATAAAACAATTATATTTTGAGTTTAAATAGCCGTAAGTTATCTATGACAGCAATTATCCATATCTATTTGTAGTGACACACCCACTCGACTTTCGGTATTGTCGTTGACAGTATTTTAACCGGCTGCCGAGTACTGGGAACATCTTTGCAGGTAGGTGAAGCATCACTATATTATAATACCGCTTTCAAAGGTGCTATTGAAAAGGTTTATTGCATTCTATTAAAGAGAAGTGTTATTCCTTTTCAGGTCTAAGCGCCACCTCACTGAGACTATTGACATTTTTTTTCTCAGCGTAGATTCGTAGTAAGGTTTCGTTGGAAACAGGTTCGGGCTTTAGACGCCAGGTACGAGTTTTTACAACTTCGCGACGATCAAGGGTCTCCCCCAAATTAGATTTTGGGTGTTCTTATTCCAGGTAAGTTATGTGAGACGTATTTGTGTAAATAATAATAGTATTAGGGTAGGGTGGTGTAAGATCGCGCTCTTAGTGGTTTAGAGGCTATAAAATAAAAACGGATAATTAAATAGAAATCAACTTTAATTTTTCTTTTAGCTTAATCAATATTCAACAAAAACATAAAGGTTCATTACTGTAATTATAGTACTTATTGAGCTATTAAAGCTAAATCACAAAATGAGAATTGCGCATTTTTATACAACCAGGCGTGTAAAATTGCGCAATGAGATCGATAAGATTGCGCGGGTGTTGATAAGGTTGCGCATTAATTAAATAACGTCAGTCTTAGCACAAATCACACAAAAAATTTCCAGCTCCTGTGTGACTAGTGCATTTCTCATGCCACCACTCATCACAACCTTCACATTTGATCCAATCCTCTGTAATGGGCTCTTCATAAATTTCCCCACAGCCAGGACAGTTCCAAATTTTCTTAGTGTTTTGATTTGTTTTGGTTTTGATAACTTTCTTTTTGATAGTCTTTTGCTTTGGTTTTATCCTTTCAGTCTTCTTGCTACAAGTGCTAGTACTTGCTGTTAAATCAAGTTTGATTTTCTTAGGAATTGACTTTCTTTTTTCTTGGATTTGCATGTCAAGTTCAGCTTTATAAGGTGAGCTGCTAATTATTTCAGATTTTTTATGTTTTCTTGTAAAAGAACGTTTTATTTTAGATTTTGGTAAAGGAGAAATGTCACAAACTTTAAAGCCTAGTGTACTAAGAGAGCTTGTAGAGCATGTAGGAACAGATATATTATCTCGTGGATTTTTTTCCGTATCAAACACAGGTAAATACTGACTTTGTTTATCTTTTCTCGTCGTGTCAGGATTTGTATTTTTGGGGGAGACGTCTAAATTGTGTAGAAAAGGTTCTCGTTGGAATATTTTTCCAGAAGTGTTTTCAGATACTTGAGAATTCCGATCCTGCGCCATTTCATGGACAGTTTCAATATTAGTATTGGCTGTTGAATTCCCTCTATCTAGCAGCAAAGCTTGATCATTAGATACACTGTTCCGTTCCATTGTTGTTTCGGATTCTTTATCTGTAGCTTCATTTTCCCTCTCAGTCACGGTACTAGCTAAAAAATCAGCCTCACTAAAGACATCTGGATTGTATGGAGATATCCCCGTGGTCTTAAAGCTTTCAGCTGCACATGCAGGAGTAGCTGCTTTGAAGAATGCTGGAGTGAAGATTCTAGCCATCTGGTAAACGGTAATTGCTCGTCCAGGGTTATTTCGAAGCCACTTTTCACACTCATTAGAGTAGTATTTCTTCAATGCACCATGGAAACCTCTGTCTAATGGTTGCAGTTTGTGACTGCTATGGGGTGGCAACGTCAAAGCTATAATATTATTATTGCGGTAAAAATCCACAGCACCAATAGTTGTATGTGATAAGTGATTGTCTAGAATTAGTAATATGGGTTTCTCTTTTGTAGGTTTGGTTTGGTCCTTGAAATGTGATAGCCATTGTAGAAATAATTCCGCGTTAATAAAGCTTGAATCTGATACCATGGCTATAGAACCTGGAGGTGCACCATCAAGTAATTCAGCTTTCATCC
Organism: Tethea ocularis; assembly: GCA_963555595.1. Classification (NCBI taxonomy): domain Eukaryota; kingdom Metazoa; phylum Arthropoda; class Insecta; order Lepidoptera; family Drepanidae; genus Tethea; species Tethea ocularis. The sequence goes on along the minus strand of OY741963.1, from coordinate 4,469,235 downwards.
GCTTTCGTCCAAATATGAATGTAGGTGGGACAAAATGGCCAGAAGCACTCATAGCACTCACTATAGTGACATTAGTGCCTCTTTCACCGCTCGATATTTTATTAACTGCACGTTTGCCTTTGGTTGAAATAACTTTAGGCGGCTGGTTCGGCACAGAAGAGATGCCTGTTTCATCCATATTATAAATGTTATTTGGAGGGAAATTGTACCTGTCCATTAAAGCTGAAAGATTTACAAAAAACCTTTCACACTGTGGCATATTGAAGCCCATAGCACGAGCAATGCTTGTAGAAGTAGGTCGTCTCAATGATATTTCAGGATTACGTTTCATGAAACCACGTAGCCATTCCTTGCCTGCTATCTTTGTCTCGGGGTTAAATCGATGGGATATATTATTTTTTTCTGCAAATTCATAGGCTAATACTCTCAGATCTTTTGCAGTCATACCAAAAAACATTGCATCTAGTTTTTTTAAATAGTCACAAAATTCAGCCTCTACTTCTTTTGAGAATGTAACGTCGTATCTTCCTAAGTTTGTTACAGAATGGGACCTATTCAACCGAGTTCGTAGTGTAGATTCAGCCATACCAAGTGATTTAGCAACAGATCTCTTACTTTCGCCATTTGTGATGCGTTTACGTGCTGCTTCTAATATATCTGGAGGACAAATCGATCGATCTGTTGTTCTTTTTCTTCGCGAAGTCATTCTGCAAAATAACCAAATTAATGATTCTATTATATATCCCCTGAAAATACAATTTTAAAGATAAAACAAAAAAACTGGAGTGTAAGATTGCGCGCGCAATCGTACACAGTCTCCTACTGCGCAAACTTATACGATTCCTTATTTCTACTATGTCCATCAAGGCAATGCCATCTATCGAGAATTACCTGTATTAAATGGCTAAAAACTGTCAGTCGACCGTTTCAACTCGCTGTATTAAAAATGTTAACTTTTGATATAATTAAAGATATAATGTAATAATACAATCAAATTGAAGAAAAATAAAATAAAACAGTGTACAAAAGTTCAAACTTACCTAGGATTTAGTATTTTTCCACTATTCGAATAATTTTTGGGGAGCAACAACAGGTATTGTGACACATTAAAATACGACTGAAGTTAGCTCCGAACTTCATTCACATTTTGAGAGAGCAGGGATTCGCAATCTTACCGACCGCGCTATCTTACACCACCCTACCCTATGAGTATTTTGCGACGGTGCGCGCATTTGTGGCTGAATAAAAGTTCCAGGTTTAATGAACTTTATTTCTCAAAATAAATTATACATTTTACATAATAATGAGATTATACCTAAACAAAAAGTGACGTAAATAATAATTATAACATATTTTTATGCGCTATTTTACTTAGTTTATATAGATAAATCAAACTTTTTAACTCGTGCGTTGTATTTTCAGTAACTTTGATCTCGGACATTTGCATGTAGTATCAGGCGCCCTTTTCTCAAACCCATTTAGGTAGTGGGAATGAGTTTTTACCATAGAGTATAATTTTATTTTAATATTTACTTGGGTCGTTTAATGTTGCGGCGTGCACTTTTGGATTTTTCAAACATTTTATTATTAACATGATGGGTCGCCCCTAATATCTAGCCGCCTGAGGGCTTACTCTGAAAAACGATACACGATATAGAAAGAATACAAAATTTATGTCTTGTCAGTTTGCTGCAATTTTATTGGTTAATTCTTTGACAAAGATGATTAGATTATCGAGAATCGTTTTTCGGAGTGGGCCCTCTGGGCTAATCGTGCATCAGGGCAAAACCACTACACATGGTTATCTGATCCCAAACCAAGCAGAGCTGTAGGTATACTATGGAAACCTGCATGAAAACTGATAGTACCTACTACATTTACCTACAACTTAATAACATTATACACTATTCGTAGAATTCAGGTTAACATACCTGCCCAAAATCTGTATCCTGTATAGAATTAAACCTTTTTAAGAGCTCCTATTATTTATTACTCCGTTTCACATAGTATTGGGTATGGTGCGTGTAGAAGGTATAGAATACGTATTTATATTATTTTATTTTACTATATGTAGCTATGAATCTGTGTTTGACTAAGTACATTCGTATCATGGTCAGTGGTAATGTAGTTGAAGTCTGTCGAAGGAGGTAATTACATAAATGCCTAGAAGGGAACAAGCTCAGTGCACTAGTAATAGCCAGCAAGTCAGGTAACTGTATAGGTAGATACTGTATCTCTACCTTCGTTATGGCGTCACTCCCTACTTGTACCGTCGTCGTGGCGTCTGACGTCACAAAAACTCACGTCACAGAGGTATTCGTATCAGAGTTATCGGGATGATTGGGTGAAATTTCATAAAAATCTTGCTACGCACCCATCCTAGAGTTTATTTTTACGCATATAATAATAATAAAATAATTTATGCTTATAATCCATCACACAAACGGATTATAAGCATAGACATGATCAAGTAGCGGCAATAGTACATCAATATCTAGCGTACAAATATAAACTAATATCTGAAAAAACTGCTTACTACAAATATTTACCCAATATCATTTTAGAATCTGACGACTACAAACTATACTGGGACAGGACTATAATGACTGATAAAACAATACATTTCAATAGGCCGGACATTACACTACATGACAAAAAGAATAAATCAGTTTTTCTTATAGATATAGCCGTACCGAACACGCATAATTTACAAACCACTTACACTGAAAAAATCGCCAAATATACAGACTTGGCAATAGAACTCAAAACACAATGGAGAGTAGAATTAGTCCGTACAGTACCCATTATTATTTCATCCACCGGAGTCATACCCAAATCAATCCACGACAGCCTCAAAACACTTCACATACATCCCCTGACATACATCCTCATCCAAAAAGCCGTTATATTAAATACCTGCAGACTAGTCCGGAAGTTTTTATCTATAGTTACATAGTAGGTACATATCATTTTTGTTTAGGCCAAAAGCCCGCAGAATTTATAAAAGCGCCAGCAATGGTAGAAATTTTACAAATAATAATAATAATAATATAATCGATAATAACTTTCATATAAGCTACATTGAACGTTCAGTGCAGGAAAACATCATGAGAAAACCTCAGCACGATGGTAGAGTACTCTATGGGTAGTTCTCGCGGACAATAAATAATATGATGGCCCAGAAGAGTACACACAAAGCTATTAAACTGACTTTATCGCATGATTACCTAGTACATGTTTAATGATTACCAATATCAAACATTTGTTTAAGAAACTTTACTACCTATTAGTTACTTATGGCAAAGAATAAATAATATACCTTAAGGTAATTTTTTCTCTGCCAGTCACTGGTAATCATTCTAATTAGATGATGTTAATTTACGTATCTACATTACGTACATTACATAGTATGAGTAGGTAGTATATTACTTCGTACTATAGTGCGTGCTCTTATCGGGAATTGGACACGCACGTCCTCTAGTCACCCCGCCTAGTGCTGCCTACTAAACATTCCAAGATAGTAATTCGACACCACTTTGCCGTAGAAAAGAAAAAAATGTAAATAATGTTGATGGTGCGCTCCGGGAGTAAACTTTTTTTGTAATGGCCGCGCCACGCCACCGTGTTGATCGGTTTTATTGGCGTCAGTGCTCAGGGGCCACGTACACCCATAAAAACGTTCTCTTTTCATTTTTTATTGAATACATTGTCAGACACTAGGCCTCGAGATTAAAACGATTCGATGACACTAATAAAAACAGCCCAAAATTAGAACTCTCGTGATATTTTTCTTTCAGCGATATGATTAACTCTTGAGGTAGGTAATTGCATCACACCACATCATAATTTATGTTGGTATATACATACATCATATCATATTCTCAGTATATACTTATGTAAATGCGAAAGATTGTATGTCTTGTGTATACCTATGACATATTGGATAGGTATTTCTTTTCCTGTGAAAATATAAGATTCTCGGGAAAGCGGGTAAAACCACGAGGCAAAAGCTAGTATACTAGTATTAGTTTGTCTCTATAGTACTAGTGGTAGGTATGTACTTAGATACCTACTAGAAGAGGGTCTTATCGTCCTAGGTTCCATATATTTATAAATACGATTACATAATCAATAATAATGTCTTATGATTGGAGCAGCCATTGATCAATTAGTAATTTAATTTGTGGGAAATCATACATCTACTTAAATAAAAATGTATAGGTACAATCAAAACTTTATCCCCGGTGGTTGTCTGTAAATTTCAAGTACCTACTACAAATAACTGAAGACAGAGAAACACTATAGTGTTAAAAAATAAGGATATGGTTCGACAGGTGCTAAAAGGCTTTTCACTGTTCTTGTGTAAGCTATCTTTGTAGTGTCTCGCCTCCATGGTTCACGAGCGAGTAAACAATAGCGTTGAATCGCCACAACGGCGCCACCTCTATTACCTCACATCAATGGAAACGTCTCAGAGATAAAGGAACACAAATCGTGCATAATTCAGTGTATCTTTGTTTTTCTGAGAGCACTGCCAAGATTGTTGAGGTATTTGTCTCGAGATAAAACACTAAGCACCCATAGGCAGAGGCTGGTCAGGCATTCGGCGGCGGAGCTCGTTTCAGGGGAACCGCAGCTTTTGTGGCGGACAATGCGCGATGTTAATTCCTCCCGTAAAAGCTCTAATTGGTCGTTTTTCACCGGCTCGGAGGACGGCCGGCGCGGCGGCGCGGGCACCGAGGGGCGAGCAAAAAGTGGAGCCGGCGCGGAATGCGCCCGCGCGCCCGGTTGAATAACCAGCCGTCTGCTCGGCGACGTTACTGGCTATAAACAAAGAGCCTGTTGCGTAAAAATACGTTATCCCGAGCGTACCATATCGTCGTGATTTATTTTTCGTGCCACTGCTTGGAGTGCGCACTTTCAACTCGGACTGAGCTTATTTACGTTGCTACTCGTTTATTTTTTCTCAGATTATCGGAGCTGCGCCAAGAATGTCGAAATCATTCAGGCCAGTAAGTGGGCAGAGGAATTTGCCATTCATATTGCTGATGCCGTCAGAATAACTATGTGCATTTTTGGGGCAAAGAATTAGGGTTAAGTGTGTAAATAATAAAATAAAATTTGATTATTAAAACTTTTACTATAAGACCAAGGAACGCTGAAATCCCTAATCAACCTTATCCTATTAAAAATAATGTATGAAAAAAATATTATTCCCGATTTTCGAATTGGTTCCTCCCTAGTAAATCTAACAATACTTCCAAGAGGAAGCTATAATACTTAATATAAGGGATAACTAAAAGTGTACAAAAAAAGGAGCAAACGATCACGTGTATCTCCGCCTGAATTGTTTATAGTACTTGTTTATTCTTCTTGTTGTATTTTTCTTGTATCTGTTATGGAGTAAACAATAAAGAATCAATCTTTTGCATATACCTACTTTAAAAATACTACTGTCAGGTCGTATTAAATGAAGGTATAATAATATGAATACATCTAGAATAAACGTTTTAATTTTATACAGAACCAATACACACAACCAATAATATTTTTGTGTTTGGCCTTGGTTTGTATTTTGACATCAAGAATGTAGGTGTTATGTGACACTTTTATTTTTACTGGTAAACCATGAAACAAAATCAGCAATCAATTACCTTGTAATGTTGTGATTGTGATTCAATTTAAAAACATTTTTAAAAGAATATTTACTTTTAAAAATTATGAAATTCAGTAATAAGAATTCAGCTGACGTTATCTACCCACATCTGGTTGTAGTGGGTGGGATAAAAGTTATATACAGTAGGTGAATAAGAAACCCAACAATCTCATTTATTATGTGTTTTCCGAATGTGACGGGAAGAACCCAAGAGTAATTTTTCATTGTAGTATTGGTAGGTATACCTATTACATTCCACAGTTGCTTTAGAACAAAGATATTTTAACCTAAACGATTTCCTAAGTTTGCAGGAATTATAACAGTGGACTAGTTACCAGTGGCGTGGGGTAAAATTATGGCGAGGGTAAGCCGTTCAAAAAACACCGATAATTTTATACTTAATTACAGTGAATTTTATGTAAAGTGTCTTTGAAATGAGGAATCTCTAGGACTGGGATTTTTAAAAGGTAAGCCGATGGGAATCGGCTTGTATGGACCCTTCGCCACTGCAAATAATGGCACGCATAAAGCCTAAAATACGGAGAAAAACAGGCTCCTTTTTATTCCGGGAATGCGGGTAAAACCGCGGGCGAAAGCTAGTAAACAAAACCGGCCAAGTGCGTGACGAAATTCACACATTTATATAGGGTTCCGTACCAAATGTAGAATATTAATTTACACCCAATTAGGAATAGGAAAAATTTGGGAATTTCAAAGAAAAATACAGATTTATGAATATATTGGTATTTGTTAGTAAAATATACGTAAACATTATCACCAAACGTCAACCCCATAATGTAAATGGGAAGTTAAATAAATCTTTAGAACATAGGTATTTTTTTTAAAAGCAGACTTATTGGCTTCTCATTCCTTTGTTTTCCAATATTTTTAATACAAAAAACACGAGCTCTAAACAACGATACCCCACTCGATGGGGTAGGTCATGTTTTTTTATGACCCACCTTTAGCTGTATCAGAGCCCTTAAAAATAAAAAAATAAATCAATTGCATGGCTTCGGGTCAACGAGATGCTTATACTATGAAAATTTTAAGACTCCAACCGTTTGTCTGTAAAACCTGTGTGATAGACGATGGACACGTGAGTGACTCAATAGGGCTCCGTTTGGACCTTTGAGTACGGAATCCTAATCATACTAGCAAATTTTGCATATACTATCGAATTTGCAATTTGCAATACACGGGAACGTGCTCTGCGACTGTGATGCGGTCCTTGGCACACGGCTCACTGTATTTTTGGCTTTGTTTTGTCAGTGATAATATGGTGATAATTTCCACGTGTTTTCATTCGCCACTCCATGCAGATTCCGCACACCGTCCTCTAAAGGCAAAATTTATAAATAGTATTTCAATACTTCCAATACTCTTTTTGAAAATGAACAAAAAAATATTAGTGCTATAAATAAATAGATTCCATTGCGACAAAAATAAATGCTTAGTTTTATTAGAGACGCACCTATTTATCTTGACAAAAGGTACATTTCAACTGTTGGTTCATGCATTTGTGCTAACAATAAATGTCAAGAAGGTGTGTCATATACATATTATGTAGGTAGGTACATCAAGTACAATGCATGTAAGTACAATGTTTGTAGTACGCAACGCAACGCTCTATTATGGTGTGGAGTAGGCGCGGTGAGGGGCGCGGGCGCATAGTGCCTCATGTTCAAGGGTCATTATACCGGGTCTTACCAAAGCCCATACTGGCTAGAGATAATGTTCAACTAAGTTTGACCTTATTTTCTTTTGGTTTCGGAATAAGTACCATTAAGTTATTTGACATGCGCATAATAGATAAGTAGGTACTACCTACTGTGATGAGTGAGTTGAGGAAGCAGATATACCAATATTTACTGCTTAATAGGTAGGTTATTCTCTGTCTGAAACTTGAAACAGTCTTACCTTCAGGACATGTTGGAACATAGGTATTATGACGAGTAAACAAATAATGTTATAGTTACTACATTAACCTTCAGTCTCACGTAACTAACTTCTGAAACACCAGTCAAATGCGTGAATAGCGTGATCGAGTCAACATTTTATTTTTACAGCGTTTATATTACCTGTATTATAGGTACATATGTGTTTGCTTTATACATACATACTAATGCGCTTTAAAAAACTTTAACTTTTTAATTAAATACAAAGTGGTTGTTAAATTTCTGCAAAATTAATCTAATTAATTTTACTGGACAAGCTAAATAATTTATTAATCTCCTTCAAATTGTCGAAAACAGGTATTCAAAAGCAGTTCAATCTGAATATATCTTACTTGAAATTTATCAGCATTAATGTAGCAGATTATGAATTTAATCACATAAGAGTGAGTAAGAAACGAAAACATTGTTGAAATTAATTGGCAGCGCCAAGGTTGCGCGGAGGTCGATGTCCTTGCGGCGAGTGTGCGCAAACGCAGCGGCAGTAACCTCAGCGCGGGCACGGCCGCAGTGAGGTGACCAATCTCGTGTCGATTGTATACAATAGAAATAGGAAATAACTAAGGCACGATCAGTTTCGGTTCACTAATGTAAGTATTGCATACTAAATAGACAGAATTATACGACAAAAAAACAAAATTGTAATCAATTAAACAAACTAAACTCAAACAGTTACTTCAGTCACTGCATTTAACTAATTATGATGAATATATACCTACCTATTAATCAATAAAATAAAATAAATTAAATCAAGAATGTAAATAAAATAGTGAATATTGTATGAAATTAGAAATCTAGAAAGAAGGTAGAGATAAACATACATAAAAACCTTCATCCTAAATAATTTTGATCACAACAGTCATTGATGAATATATTAATTTATATTTGTCATTCTTATGTGTGATAGATGTCGAGGTCGACTACTGGACTACGCGCTACGTATCTGCGCTGCCTGCGCGCGCGCATGTGTCGAGATTCTCCGTCCACTCGGAGACAAATTGTTAGCAATCATTTGTTTATTGGCGCATAAGCTCCATCGTTTCGCACTACAGTCATTAACGTACGATGCTATTTTAAGATACCTACTCTGGTTATTTGTGTGCCCCATTTTGACGATACCAATTAGCTGAATTGTTGTATCATTCGATCAAAACAATACATTTCAGTGACTCACATAGGTACTCATTTTAAGACGATATTTGCAACAGTTTTCTTGAATAATTTCAAAATGTTTCTGATTTTTGACTAGGAATCTCTAGGAAAAACCGCAGCATTGTTTCAGTTTAAATTACTTATTAAATATTAATTAAAAATTACAATATCGTATGCATTATGACTCATCTTCGTAAAGAAAATACAGTAAGTAAATCACCACAAATGAAAGGATATTAAGATATTGTCAGGCTACGTAATGCAAGAAATTAATAACAATAGATCGCTTTTATTATAAAAAAAAAAGAAACTGTCATATTACGTAAGGCTTGCCAAAATGTGACGAAACAAAACTTTCAGTTCGAATGGCTAAATTCAGAAACCTATATTTGTTTACCTAGCCTAGGTTATTAAGCATGCAGAATATCATTTGTTACAGAATGACCGCTTACGACCCGGAAGTAATGATACTGTTAGTAGTAGGCATTGCCATTACTTGGCTATGGTATCTATTTACTGGAGAGTTAAGAGTTTGTATAATATTACAGCTACTTGAAAAGAAACAAATAAGAACACCTCAGTCAACTGTTATGAATATAATGAACAATATCTGAACACAGTTATTAAATTAAAAAAGGAAAAAATGGTAAAAGTATATCAGCGTCATGCACAAGATTGAATACCTACATTTGGTAGCGTGCCCGCTGCGCTGTGCTGCGATCCACGTGATCTGTTCGTTTCGTGTAGGCAGATCTTGATCAGCACAAGGACCACGTCTGTATGCTATGACCCATTAAATGGGCAAACACAGTAAACCAGTTTGTGTCGATATTCGCACATCGCTACGTTCTCTCACTCGTTCACCGGTTACCAGAGAGATTTCGGACCATGCAATGCAAATAAATGAAATCGGGTCCTCCGTTAGCCCTTCTTATCGAGTTCGATGGACTTAATCTTCTGAGCAGTTTCGTGGTTCTATAAAAATTTACTGTTCTTTCCGTATTAAGTTTCTGTCATATTATTTAAGAATTAGTGATAATACATAATTAAATTTGTACTACATAATACATAATACCAAAGAATAAATAATATATAGGATAATACCTTCAAATATTTACAAGTAACATTTTTTACTTTCGTCGGGACAGGTGAAGGTCATACAGTTTTATTTCTATTCCAGCGACATTCAAGTTATTCTTCGATTGTATTATGTTTCTGATTGTGTAGAGTGAACTAATGGATTTTTTTGCGTTCTCACGCGGATCGCTCGTTGGCGGACCTTGCGTGATCAACTTATGTGAGGCTTCTTGCCCATACTCGGGAATCCTGCTATACCTACACCGTTTGCTGAGATTTGTGCGAGCCCTCGAATTATCCGTGCCAGTTAACAAACCGATGTGAGGTAGAGTTCACGAATTTTGCGTTGAATTTTTACATAGGTACCTATTCCAACTAAGTATCTGGTATACTCGGGTGATTTTGTATTTCGCTACATAGACTTAGTATACTCTATAAATAGACGTTGTTTTGTCATCTCATATAATAAAACATCTTTTAAAGATTGCAGACGACAAAAAAAGAATGGCACAAACGCCGACGGCGGCCGGCGGCGGTGGCGGCATGTTTAGTGGTGGTTTTATTACATTTGCACGAGCGCGAAGCGTTTTCTTTTTAAAATTTCAATGAAAAATCATACGTACGCATTCGAAAAACTGACATTCCGACCTACCATTAAAGAAGTGTATTCCCAGAAAATGAGCGCTCGGAATGCAGCTCGACCAACCACTTCATTAGGGGTCCGTCGGCAATAAGAATGACCATCCAACAGGCCAATAATATTAAATAATTTCCAGTAGGACAGCATATTTTATTTGTCTAAAGTCCATTTAAAGTTAAATGCATAGCTCAAAGTTAATTTGCTTACATAGTACCTAACTGGTTATGCCATGTACCTAGTGAGTGACGGTGACGGTATGCATTCCGCTCCGTGACCAGCGGCCTAGCGGCGCAGTGAACTTCGCTTCCCACGAGATTTGAGACCTCTACACTTATTATTTTTATTCGGTCTCTACTATCGTAACATCTCGCGACATACGCGGGCGCTCACAGGTAAGGTTCTAAAAGTTGAAGCAGCAAGGAACGAGTCTAAGTTCATCGGAGAAAGCTCGTTTTGTATCTAAGATTATTTTTACTTCGACGAAAAAAATTGCCAAACTTGCGTTTGTTGCGTGATAATGTGCGTGAAAGTTAATGGCATGTATCTAATTCGAACAATGAATTATTTATTATTATTACGCATTATTAATTTAGCGCTGTTTTCTCTTTGTCAGCATTACGATATAACCTCATGGGTCCACACATCGGTAGTGGTGTATATTGAATCAATTATATCCTATATGGAAGAGCGTATACCGCGAAAGGAAAAAAAATAATCGCATCGAATAATTCATGCGATGTACGTTGAGCTTTACATTGAATGCTTTCAAATCGCACAAACAATCGAGTGTACGCATGCCTTTTTCAAATATTTCTTTTTCTCATTTCGCCATTTCCTTTCCTGGCTTACTGCCACATGTTTTATTGATGGTCAGTTCATTGATATGGCTGGCTCGTTCAGCCGTTGGGTGAGTGGCCACTTATATGAGCCATAAAAGGCCTAGCCTTGGCCATATGGGGAAGCCGTCACACCGCGAATGCATTCATGCGCGCGCGCCTATCAGATCGACGGGTTACAAAATAATGTGACGGCTGAATTTGTTATTTGAGATTAAATTTATATACAGAACTTGTACTTGTAGGTACAATAAATAAATACAGCTTTATTGAAATAAAATGGGCGGACGAGGTGATTTACCTACCTGTAGGTTGAGATTATGAAACAAAGTAGCTTATTACTTAGTATAATAACTTAAGCTACATTAATACGAATATGAAAGCTTAAATGCGATATCAATTTTATACCCTTTACTTATCTTAAATTAAAGAAATGTGGGTAGATTGACTAGAGTTCGATTTTTTTTAGGTATAATTAGGTACTATACCTACAATTTGGAGATGTAGACTAACTACTTTCGACTGACTCTATATTGTTATGACTGGAAGTAATCTGTATTGAGTGAAATAAAAACATTAACTTTAATTATTACCTATTGAATTAATAATTCAATCCTCGAAAGTATTGTTAGGAACTTGAATATGAAATCATGAAATCATATACAAAACTAATTCAATAATGAGACAATTATAATTAAATATACGAATAGAATCTTGAAGATATCGTGAACGGAAAGAGTGACCAATGAAAGTGTTTTGCAAATAGTGAACATGCAGATGAAGGTGTTAAATACTGTCAAAAGACGCAAAATACATTATTTGGATCATATAATACGGAATGACAAATACGAACTGCTCCAGTTACTTACTTATACAGGGGAAAATGTTCCTCGAGGCTCAAAAATCTCCGAACATAGTTTAACTTGAGCACCAGATCCTTATTTCGCGCTGTGTCCATAATAAAAATAGCCCCAATGATAGCCGACCTCCGGTAGGATTTGGCACCTGAATAAGAATTAAATATAAAATTTTATTTTCTATATTTTATATAATATCCTAGATAATTTTTGGTATTCGCACATGCCACTGTTAATTGGTGTTCTTCGTAATTAGTTTGGTACTGGTTCAATAATTTTACCACAGATCAACTAAGTACATTTTTATTTATCATAACATTCTTAACGCAAAACAAAGTGCATTGGTTGCACCTACAAATCTTAAAATTTTCTAAACAGCAAACGTCATCTAACCTCAACTTTACATCTCAATATTGCATATGTACGCATACATAATTATGTTTTACATTACTGAGTACTGACAGACCTAAATTGTACTTACTTAGCTCTTTATGTATGTTATGTTGGGTGGGTAAGTAAACAGAGTTGGCTAGCACAGCCAGCAACCACCAGCCACCAGTCTACACTAGACAAAATAGTATATGCGGCGCACGTGTCGCTCAGCTGACAGAGCGAGAGGCACCAGTGGGAAGACTACCCTCCACCCTCCTCCTCCCGAGATCCGGGACCCGTCCCGAGTAGAGCAGCGCCGCGCCCACCAAGTGGGACTTCATCGAAAATTGTTAAAAATTTAAATACCTATTTTCTTTTGGAAATTATCATAAAATGATTTAACTATAACTGAATTAATATATGTGAAAAAACATGTGATAATGTGGCCTTCATTTACAAAATATGAATTTGGCTAGTGCCCGACTCTCTTATACTTACAATAGAGGTGTAAATAATTTGGCCAGTCAAATACTATAAGCATGATAGAAAATTCCTACAAATGTTATGTGTACACACGGTCATAGATCACATATTTTTATTGCAAAATAGCGCCTATTACAACCGCATAAGGCGCCGCAGTGTGTAGCTTGATCTGTCGCCGTGGGTACCTACGTCAGAATACCTGACTTTTCTATACGAACCGTTATTCTGATTACTATTATTGTTATTTTTATACCTATAAAAAACGACCGTAACTAACTGACTGAAAGACAATCCTGTGGACCTATAGAGATTTGAAGGAAGGAAATATTATTTGAGTACCTACCTACCCTCCTAGGGATGAATTAAGGCAGGTTTTTCAAAATTAAACCTAAAGGGGTTAAAAAAGGAGGTGAGAAAACCACAGGGTAGAAAACTTGTCACATAAATTTACTACACCACTATTTTATTCCTATATGGATAAAATAGTGGTATTACGTCGATTATTGCGAGTCGATATTATGGCGATCGTAGGGCCACCGCCCTAGTGACGCACGTGTCTCGCGGCCAAGGCTGCGTCGTGAAAGCTCTGTGTACGAACCGCCCACGCTCCTACTACCACACTACCGTATTCTGGCGGCACACAGCTACACTCACTTGTGTGCAGCCTTCGGCGTGCACTCCACAGCTCTGTTGCCAGGTTTCGTGCCGTGTAGTCATCGCGTACTCACTCGCAATACGTTACATGTGTGAGTTAAAATTACAGAATACGGATTTGTTCATGCGAGTGTGATACCTCCAGCAGCAAGCTCTGTTAACTTGTTTAGTGAACAAATTCTCAGAATCGGCTAATGTCAGTGGTGTAGGTAACTACACCGACTTAAATTTCGTTCATCATTCTTCCTTGACTCGTTAACTGGGTAATGTGTTTTTATGAGAAGGTAGGTACTCTGCCAGCTCAGTTTGATTTGATATACACACATTATGTAACTACGTAGCTTATACATACTAATACATCGTGTAATTGATAATATGACTTAATCTAATTTAGATGTTATACCTATAGAAATTGTGCACAAAATTAAGCTAATTTCTTTTCAGTTTTTAATTTCAGAAGACTCATGAATTTGAAATGCTCGAAAACTCGTAAATAATTAAATCAGACAAAAAAAAAGGGAAATACCAATAAGAGTGATCAACTCGTAACGTAACGATATTATACAGTGCGCCGCTGAGATACTACGTTTAGATATCTGTAACGGCTACTTATTCTGATTTTGATGGGTACATAGAAATCAGATCAGCCGTTTCCATTTCATCCATTGATTAGGTACTGCATTATTATATTTTACTCCAAAAAAAATTTATATTTTTAAAAATTATAATAATCGTGTTGAGCATATCTAGATTTATATCTAGTATAAGTAGACCTAGGAATCCTAGGGTAGAATAAAATTCAAATTCCTGAGTGACATCATCGCATAGCCTAAACCGGTAGTCATAGAGACATGAAATTTAGGGGATGTTGGGTAGGCATCTACTATGAATGGGTTTCTCAAAAATCCACCCCTAAGGGGGTTAAGTAGGGTATAGCGGGTTAAACCGCGGGGCGAAAAGCTTCGTTTGTAAGCTAAGCGAGCTATACTTAACACATAAAATTACAAATTATAAAAAAAAAATGCGATATTCCTGCTCTTTCTACGCTGAGGAAAATATTCAAATCTTGATATTCCATGATCAAATTAATCATAACAAAGTAGCATAGAATCATCTCGAGAGAATTTTCTTTATTTATATATCTTTCAAATCATGCAGATAAACAGTAGCGTAACAAAATGGTAGTGAACTTCACTAAACTGGGCTTCCATTTTCTTCAATTCTGGTATCAGTATTTATGAGACATACGCAGACGCGAATATCAAATGAGTCGATTAAACCATCCATGGACTCGTCCAAAGTCCCGGCCGGAGTCTAGATATTATAGAACTACAGATAATGGGAGCACAGTTTAATGAAGTTCATTACCATTGTGTTACGCGGAAGTCTGTGGGCTTATAAACACTATTCTATCTTTATTTGATTGAGAACCTCCTCCGTATTACTTATATTTTTTAATCTATTGCAATAATGAATGACTAATGTTTTCGTCTGACTATTATAAAGTAATTAAAGGTAGCTTTGGTTGTGTAAAACAAAGAGAATATAACATTTTTCCTCCGATATGTGTGGGATGTAAGCCGCGGTAGGAGATAAAGCTTTAATTATGGGTATGAAACCGAGCGCACTTCCGTTAACAACATCGCTACTTGTTTAGATTTCTGCACTATTCAATTATTATGATCTCATTTTATTTAGCTATTTAACCTAAGGACATTGCACTTAATTTTTATTTTATTCTCATACTAGCGACCAACCCCGGCTTCGCCCGGCTTTTCTCGGTTTTTCCTACTATAATATGCATGTATTATACATATAAACCTTCCTCTTGAATCACTCTACCTATTAAAGAAAACCGCATCAAAATTCGTTGCGTAGTTTTAAAGATCTAAACATACATAGGGACAGACAGACATCGAAGCGACTTTTTTTATACAATGGAGAGATTAAATAACTGGTAGGTATATTAATAGAGATGAGTGTCCTAAGGTTTATAGTATTTTATTGAAGCAAAAGTGGAAACACGCAAGGCTTTACAGCTGAAACAACTCGGAAGAAGGGAATTTAAACTGTTAGAAACAAATATAACATAGATATTTTTTGTTAGTTTCACTAAACCTGGACGATACACATAACCATACATATGTATTGTAAAAAATAATGCTTAATAATAATTCTAGAATACAGCCTTCTTGATGTGAACACAACATGTTTAAATAAGAGCTAAAGCTATTTAAAAAAATACTGTAGACTATATATTGAGTGAGTAAGTACCTATAGACTGTGCTATAGATAAATAAAAGGTTAACCATCTTAAATATAATAAAATTAAATCTTAAATATATCACTTTCATTGTGAGGGGGAGGGATCAGTAGCTCTATAGGCTTAAAAGCCTTTCATTTCATTTCAACGCTCGAGGCCATCATTAGCAAATGCAGCATGTTGTTAGTTTTTCATTCAACCAGTATAGCACGACCTTCTCTGGTATTTGAGACGGCTCCGTTTACAGGGCGAAGAGAGATGTAGTCAAAGGTCTGGGAGGTCTTACAGAGTGGTGTTGTTGTGGTCGGATAGCGCAGGGGTATGGGACGTGCCCTTGCGTGCATCTGGGTTACCGGGGCGACGTTGCATCCAGCCCCTGCCGCGGTGAGGTATCGCGACCTGACCTATATTCCCTAGTATGAAGCATGCAAATACAATTTTGTTTATTTACCTACTCGTACTAAAAGATTTGGTTACCTGTTTATACATATATTTTTCTCGCTAAAGGCTGACTGTTCTTAAAAAAAGCTTTTCGTTTTTCTAGCTTTCCGCCCCGCGGTTTCACCCGCAATTTTCCTTAGAGGTTGAATTATCAAATATCCTTTTTTGGAGGATGCCTACGTCATAATAGCTATCTATATGCCAAACACTCTGAGCCCTCCAGTGGTTTGATAGATGTGTGCGTGCGTGCGTTGATAGATCAGTCAGCCAGCCACGTTTTCCTTTTATACGAAACTTTAACCTATCACATTTAAAGTCCCTATTAAACAGGTGAAATTGATATTTTTCTCAATCGTTCTAATGACCCAATTTCCGAGTATGAATGATACCCTGGTGTGTAGCTACAGTACAGTGAGGAGGCTGCCTCCCTCTACCGGGCGAGGAGGGGTCACCCGGGTGACCTGGCAGATGCTCCAAATATATAATATATACTCATAAAAAGCAAGCTAATTGATACACGTGTAACGATTGATTTTTGCGAGTATCTCCATTCAATATACCTAATAGGTAACTAAAAAAATATTGAAAAACAGTTTGTGCAAAGCCGAATTGCTTGGGATAGACGTACAAAAAATATAGTTTCGCCTAACCGAAACTGAAGCAACTCAAGAATGCGGGATTTTCTTGTAAATACAAGCCCAACACACACATTATACAATGTATGGTAGGTGCCTAACCTAAGTTTGATACCGATAAAAAGTTATAGTTGAGAAGAAGTACCTACTCGATGCCTCTTGATATATATATAATGTGAAATATTGTTGCAATTATTTTTGTATCTGTGTGTAGCAGTTTATTAATCCATGATAAATAAAATAAAACAATGTATTTTTTTTACTACGAAATGCGATTTTTTTTAACGGTTCATTCATTTTAATCGATCAAAGTTAATTTATTTTTGTATGAATCGTCAAATAACCCTGTTTTTTTTGTAACCCTATAGCCAGTAGGTAATAAATTACTTCCTCGATTGGGGCAATGGCGCTGTTGGGTAGCTTGCAGACTTATGGTTAATATTCATAGTGTGACAATCTGGTGTAAATACGAACCCGCACTGTTTTGTTCTACTTCTTAACTAAACACATTTTTATGTTATGCCTTCAATATTGAAAGTTTACTAATGTTCTCTCTACTAAGTACTTACGCCTTTACGCTATAGAAAATAGACAAAAAGCCTCCAAAAATCTGTTTTATTTCACAGAAACCATTTTTTTCTACATGCATAGACGAAAAAGGCTAGTCTTACCTACACCTATAAATATCTAGCTTAGGCAAGCTACAGAGGTCAACAAATATATTCTAGATTGAGGCGGGAGCGTCTGTCTGTAGTGCCTATATTATTATAGGTTTTATATTTTTTTGCTAACGAGCTCTTCGGGCTATAATGAAGCTTATCTTTTGTGAATTATATTTATTATAATATAATAATATAGGTACTACAGACAGGCGCTCCTGGCTTAATCTAAAATATATTTGTTTACCTCTGTCATGTGGTGTTCCTTGATCATTGAAACAATACAATTTTTTTATAGAAATAATATTTTAATAATGGTTCATCATCAATACCTGATGGATATCCTTAAAAAGTATCTCTATTTTAGATTGCGTGAGTTGCATGCATGACTAATCCCTTTTATGTAGGTACTCATTCATCAAAATCTATTGAGACCTTCGCTCACGTAATCAAAGGCTCACGTGTACTACGTGGGAATGAAAATGGAATGATAATACTCATGTACGATCCTTTTTTTCTTAGAAATTCTTCCATTATTATTTGAGTCTCTTAGATGCTATCATAAAAAGCAATCGATACTCGACTTCCTGTCAATACTCAGAATGTATCTGTATCATAAACATTTTATGTTTCTTATACTAAGAGTAGTCTCTTCCTAGTGTATTTATTTTCTAGCCAAATTAATATTTTTCATAAAGTAAAATGAAATACTGACGGTTCAAGGTAATTTCAGGAGAAGTTTGAATATTAATTATGTACCTACAATAAACTGATAAACTTTGAAGGTATTGTTCGACTTAGCAAGAAAAAAGGAAATTTTTTTATAAATAAAATTCGGAAACAGCATGTGTAAATTGAAAAACAAAAATCAAACCTAATTGAGACTTCCCTTATAAAATAACATGAATACCCAAACACGTAGATAATTGATTTTAAGAACACAACTCAATATTGAGAAATAATTTTTCATTTAAAGTAATGAATGGGCTGTTATAATTATGATATGATTGTTCGAATGAGACAATTCAAAATTGGTTTATCAATAGAAATCATGTAATGAAACTAAAAGTAGGTACTATATTTCATGCTTTTCCTCTACAACTCATCTTTATATTTCAGGCATACATAATGTAATCATATGATTACCTATTTAGGTAGGTACTCTATTGTTATTAGCGATCACCTCGGTTGATTAGTTTGGTTGGAGTATTTAGTATTAGTTGGTTTACCGTTTTGCAAGTAGCGAGTTAACGATCCATTAGTACCATGATGGACATGTTTAATGTCCGCTCGTCACGCGCACGCCTGCTCGATTGACATTACGAAGAATTTGTATGATGTAGGTACCATTATAAGTGCGACTGCTCACACTTGCCACAATACCTCCCACTGTCTGAGCCATAAATAAACATGGTTTTAATCTTGTTTATTCTGATCGAACTGTAATGTCTATGATATTAACGACGAAGATCTTTCATTCCTAATAAATATACCTGTAATATTGTTATTGTTCGACATGGCGAACCCAACTTATGTTTTGAAAAGGTTATATCTGATACCAGTACGAGTATCTATTTGTAGAATATATTACATATAAGCATGAAATAAATAATTTTAGTTCTAACGTTTCGGAATACGATTAAAGCTTTTGAAAAACATACATAAATGTTACATACATTTTACTGCTCTAGATAGAGCTCAAGACTAGAGCGATAGAGGCCAATTACTATGTTACATAGATATACCTAAAGAGACCTAAAGATGATAAATACAAAGTTGTTTTTAGTACACCTAATATTATAATAATACGAAGGTTACACAGTGGGTAGTTACTATGACGCCATAATCTGTACAACGAACTACTGTACGCACAAATAATCACATTTTTTTGCGACGAAGTTATTACAAAAAAATATGATAAAAACTTTCATTCAAATCAAAAATAAATGTACGATAGACGACAGGTAATGTCAAGTTGTTGAATTAGTGAGTGAATAGTACATTATAATGTATGTAAGTATTTGATTTAAAAAATACTGGAAAAACAATTATAAACTGCACATCATTAAGTTTCCTAGAAACATTATTATTAATAATTTAATTATTAATAACAATAATATAATGGCGCAATAGTTATGAATAAAATACTGATTATAATGTTTTCAGTTTTTGTACATGTACCGTTTAGATCAGAGAAGAGGTCCAAATCAAGAGGATTAGCTTTAGTAAAAAAAAAAAACAATTTTGTAAAGAATTTGAATGTGCAACACATGTACCCAACTTTAGTGCCACGTAAAATTGCAGCTAGTTGTTAAAGTGTAAAGAGGGAGATGTATTCACACCTCCTGTATATCTACAAAGCACATAGTTTCCTTTCACGCGTAGCGTCTCTACAACATCAATTGTTCTAAGTGTAGGAGTATATCCCTCACTACAATAAGTTAGTATTCAAAACATGAGTAAAGGTAATTCAGTGATATGAAAAATGTACTATAAATTATTTTGTTGTGGTCACTCAATTCATTTGTCGTGCAATAAATTATAGCTTTTTACAGAAGCCGTTTCTTTATTTCCCTAATTGTGACCCGTCTATCTGTTAATTACAGCAGCAGCGCAGGGCGTCGCACCTCGTAATGGGGATGTCCCTTAATCGAGATAATTCAATTAAATCCTTGTGCGTCGTACACTCGGCTCATTAGTCAACGTGGAGAGGATTATCGTCGCCACTCGTACATGTATCTAAAGTCAGCTTCAAAAATATATTGACACTTTAGTACCCTTTCATAAACAATCAATTCAAAATCTATCTTTTGATAGTTTGTTGAATAACTGTCAATTGCGTTAATTTGACAAGGTTCTAAACTGTTTAGATATTTTTGACGCTGGCTGTATCTACCGAGTGCACATCCGCAAAATGTTACTGTACCATGAGGAATTTTAATCGCTTGGATTAACACAAAATTACGAGTGACTATAAATAAGACGGTGTGTAACGTAGCGTTACTATTCTACTCGCTCTTCATTTTCTGTATCCTCGCTATCTCGTAAAATACGCGTGTTGTAGATCAATAAAACACTGTATACTGTCAAGATGGGAAGCCATCTAACTAAATAGAGGCATGTAGAAATGCTAAACCTGTTCAGGAAGTCAGTTAACGCGGTCAGAAACGTAAAGCCAGCTTCAATCGCTTCAGATTTCGATAAATATTGAATCTGTCCGTAGTTTTTACATAAGTAGGAGTTGCATTTCGAAAAATACAATTTACATGCATCACTCTGCTTCATCATACCTACCTACCTACATTATAAAAAAATTAAAAATAAGCATAAAATAACCGTAGAGAGGAATCCAATCTGACTGTTTTGAAGATCTTTTTTGTTTGGTATACCTTTCAAACAAAAAAAGAATTTTCCAAATCGGTCCAGGCGTCATCGAGTAGGTAATCGATGAACATATATTTTTTGAAGTCGGTTAAAAAGGCACTACCCCTGTAATTTCGTAATTCTACGTGTGTACAAAAACTATGGGTTTGGGTTTTTTTTTAGTCTGTCCGTCTATCAGTTTTAGTGTTGATAGTAAATATTTGGCAAGTATCATCCTCGATTTCAATTCCAATAGAGTTTTTCCCACATGTTTTCATCGCGCAATATTAATGCTAGCTTTTTGGCAACGGTAGTTATAGCCTACTGACATTAGTGTGTGTCACGCCGATGCAACAATAGCGCAATTAATTGATGCGCCGCCACCGCCGCGCCGCCGTGGCGTCGTCATATAACTGCGGTGCGCCCTGCGCGTGCGCATCCCACTGGTGACGTGACATTTACGCGGATTATTACTCGTTTGTAGAACAATGGGAATTATATTGTTGGCATCTTAATTGGTATTTTAAACCTATTTATATTGCAATGGGTTTTTTGTGTAATCACGTCTTTACAATAAAGTACCTCGATAGAAGTTAAGTGGGGTAAAGGTGGGGCTATTAGAAATTCGAACCTATAAAATATCGAAACATTTCATAAGATTTTAATATTATTATGATATCTTTATTTATTCTCATAACGGGCGTAAGTACCTACAGTTATGAATGAATAAAAACAATGATGAAACCGCCATTATTAATAAAATCCTTTCTGAGAAATAATATAAAAATATACGAATTCTCACACTACTGGCTAATGAAAGTTCGCGAAACTGAATACAATGTGACATTTAAAAGTTAAACAGAGTTCACGAGCATCAATCTTGGCTGCAGCAAATGCTCTTTAGTCGTAATTAAAATAACTGGTAATGAGTGGTGCATTCTGAGTGGTGGTCACGACACGACACCAGACGCGTTGATGTATTGCTTACTGCGTCGCTCGCGTACACACTTGCCTACCGTTGCTCATATAAATTGTATATGCATTACAAACTCTCACATCGAGACGCTTACGCCCAGTCAGTGCTAAATAAACGCAAATTCTGTGCACTACATTTGAACAGGGAAGTGAACATAATATGCACGTAAACATCGCGAGCTTGCTCCTAATGAGCTGGCACGTTGCTTTGAACTCAAACCTATTTCAGTCAAAGAACAATGTTGCTTTGTCGTTCTGGGAAAAATAAATCTTCACACGGTTGCCGCGTCTCATCGGTGCGCCCTGTTGTGTTTACTATGAAAACTTGCGGCTTGTGTTTCTTTCTCTACAACTACATATACGTAGATTTTGCAGTAACGCTATTGTTTCAGTTGACACTAAAGACGATGTCTTCGTCTCGATTTACATTATAACAACTAGTTAACGTTACCTTTAATGCACTTACTATGCAAGATTACTTATTTATTTTTTCTTTATTCATAGTTGAAGAGGTATTCAAAGCTAGTAGCTCTAGCAAAGGGTAGGTAAATTATATTTTGGATATAAGATATTTAGTCTATTAATCTTGCACTTAGTAAAAACTACAATAGATATTGATGGATAAAAAAATATATAAGCTTCGAATATTTACTGGGCTAACCGATTTATTCTTGGCCTCGTTACATATGTGTATTATATACACGATACAGACAGCACTGTTAATGTATATAATGATAGTATTTTATATGGCAAACAAATAGAAACTAGACGGCGATGCGTAGGTTTCGTCCGAAATAGACTAGCGGCCGCCCAGACTGACTGGACGCCCGCGCCCGCGCCCTCGCCAACAAAATAAGAGCATACCGTGCCGTGCCTCGCGCCGCCTACCGCTTGATTAATTATGTCATAACCGCTACCGCAAATAGTTATAATTACTACATACGAACAACTAAAAATAAACGCCTGTACTTTACACCGGACGTAAAATGAGTAAGTACCTATGAGTTGTATGCCTGCCTACTAAAGGATAAACTAGCGCGAGCACCCGCGCAGTTTACATATAGGTATGAATGTATTCTACTTATGAAACTATTTCAATTTATATTTTGCGGACGCAGACCAGTTGGTGTTATCTTTCAACAACTGAGAGTATCTACAGATACGGATGTAGGCACATTAATGTAGTGCACTGCGCTTAATATTTGCATGCTGTCGGCACCACGCTGCATAAAATTCAGCATTACCTACGTCTGGCGGGCAACGAACAGGAATAGTCTAAATGGCAGACTATAATAAACTCTAACATACTTGACGCATTCATTGCACAATATTCACGGGTTAGGTAACGTTCAAGAGACTAATGAACTTTAGATGCACAAGAGGCGAATAAACTTACACGAACACTGGGTAGGTAGGTACCTTGACTACGCTTGTTAGATATTATGTTTATTTTCATCAAATTATTTTGTTATACTATATTTTCTCGGTATCTAGCTCAAATAACAATATTAATTATATCAATTGTGTAATAAACAAAGTAAAACAATAAATAGAGCTGTTTTTTGATTTCCAATAAGTAAGTGCTTTAGTTTATAGTTCATTTGTTGGTAAATAAAATAACGCTACAATCCACAGCTGCATATCTGAATCTCGAGAAAACTGTAGTTCAGAACATTTCAAGGAAAAATAAATTGTGTTGGAACCCGCAACGGGCTTAATAAAAAAATACTGCTCTACAATCTGTTGTCTACGAATTCCGTAAAGTCTGTTTAGAAGTTAAGTCGTGAGATGGCGGTTTCATTCGATAGTGCTCTTTTTTATACTAGGTACTAACGTAGCAAACAAGCATACAGCCCACCTGATGAGAAGCGGTTACCGGAGCCTATGGACGCTTGCAACATTAGGGGTATTACTCACGCTTTGCCAACCCTATAAAAATCTCTTCACGGCCTTCTTGAAGAACCTCATACTGTACTCCCTTGGGGAAACCACGGCTCATCATGAATCAGTCATCTCAACCTCAAAACTTATTTATTGTTTGGGCCCTGATAAGGCACTTATGAACGTCGGATATTACATACAATTTACTCTATCTCGATTAAAATTTTTGATATGAATGTAGTACAAAATTAAAATTAATTACCGTAATGATGATAATGAATAAAACCGATTTCAAAAAAGATTTCTGATAGAAAGCATACAATTATGATGATAATGCAACGTCAGTAGTGGGACACCGGGGATGATTCAAACAGAAGCATATCCATCGATAGTTATAAAACATGTAGGAGCTTTAATCTGACTTTAATCTAGGTAGTAATAAGATGCTATTGGTTATGGAAAATAACATAAAATTAAAGGCAGCAAGAAGTTGTTTTCGCAAAATGCCCTTCGCCTTTTCTTTCGTTTTATTATTATATTATCTGAGAACTTATTTTTTTTACGTTGTTAGTTTGTAAATAGATTGCTCATGAAATACGAGTACCTACTTATTTTGTAATCTGAGCTACTTAAAACAAAAGGGAATATATTTTTACACTAGCTATCCGCCCCGCGGATTCACCCGCCATCCCAGACCATTACCAAATTTATTCAAAATTAGTCCAGCCGTTTGAGCGTGAAGAAGTAGCAAACATACACAATCATAAACTTTCGCATTTATTGTATTAGTAGGATGTGGATATGACCGCCTTTAACCACCTTCCATAGTACCTAACTGATGATGGTGCAGTCGAAGGTGGTAAGCACAAAAGCCTAAAAGGGAATTGGCTCGCAAGGGTAGCTGCCAGAACATCCGATATTGAATTAGTTTCCTTCTGAATCCGATCCCGTGACCATCGCCTCGGCATTACACGTCACTATTTCTAAGATTGATTTTATTACAGACATTTATATATGATCCCATGAAGGTGGATTCCATAATGAAAGAGCAATATACCTATAGTTATTAGAAGGTTCAGGGCGTGGGCAGGCAGACGTCTGCGATGTAGATAAACATCCTAGCCGAGCCAAGTCAACAAACTGCACACAGATTGCTCAGATGCAATACCAACAGGTGTGCACCTGTTATGATTTATAAAGCCTTATTTATCCAAGTATTTCAGTTTCTAGATTGTATAGTAACTAAGAAATTAGTCGGCGATGAAGAATCACCGAAATATATTGAAAACTGGTTATAAGTGTCCGGATGATTTTAATTTAGATTTTTATACGAAAACATTATCAAAATTTCCAACTTTTCCGGTTGATATTCCAAAACTTTCATTCAACCCTGTCCTGACAAATTTTACATTTTTAACTTGACAAAAAAACAGACGAATCGGTAGAGCCGTTCTCAAATGAAGCTCCGCCATATCTATACTAATAATAAAGCTGAAGAGTTTGTTTGTTTGTTTGTTTGTTTGTTTGTTTGTTTGAACGCGCTAATCTCTGGATCTGCCAGTGGGATATGGAAAAACCTTTTTGCAATTGAAAGCCCATTTATTAAGGAAGGTTATAGGCTATAGAACATCACGCTACGACCCTCAGGAGCTGAGCAATGATAAAAAGAACGTTAAGCGGGAGCATGTATAGCATGGGTGAGCGATGCGACGCGGTTGTCAATGGATGACAGCGGTCGCCTAGGTAACAGTTTTTTGTTATTTTTAACTGTCATCAAGAAGAGGTTATCAATTCGTCGGAAACTTTTTATATGTATGTTCCTCGATTACTCGAAGATGCCTGACCCGATTTGGAAACTATACATACAGGTGGTCACATGGTCACCAAGTCAGGGTCTGATGATGGGATCTTGAAGAAATCGAGGGAACTCTTCAAATTGTATAGGCACTAACAATGTTTTTCATATATTTTCTAAAACTATTCAGATATTTGCGTCTGGTAGTCGTCACATGTTGCTGAGCTGATGATGGAAGGTACAACTCCTTAACGGGTAGGAGTTAGGGGATAAATCATTAAATATTATAGGAACGATGATGGAAAGTACAACGCTAATATGCTTATCTTAGGTCAGTGACCTTGAGAGTCATTGATTACACATAAGAAACTAAAAAATTAAAAATAAAATACTTTTAACAAAAAAAATCCACAAAGGCACTAATAAGTATAAAATAACTATGTAAGAACTCTAATCTGATAGTTTTGAAGTCAACGAAATTAGCCATTGTTGTTGCATCATCAGATATTTATTGCTGCTACACTATTGACAGGTAGAAGGACGGCTCATTTCACTTCTAAACAGACCCTTACGGTATTTCTTGAAAAAGACAGCGTACGATCTAACGTAAAAATGGACCATTGGGCAAGGTTTTACAAGATGCAAACCTAATAATATGGGATGAGTGCACATGACTCATAGAGCTCATCTAGAGGCTTTAGATAGAACTCTCAGAATTATAAAATGCACAAATAGCCATGGGTGGAATAACTTTGATGTTTTCTGGTGATTTCAGATAAACGTTGCCTGTTAGTGAAACTAGAGCAGATATTATTAAATCTTGCTTAAAATCTTCCTCATTATGAAAGTCTGTTGAATTATTGACTGTATACCAAAGAGAGGAGTCACTTGGGTAGAGGAAGCACAGATTTCCCAATAAAGCTCCATTTAATCGGGGATGGGAAAGTACCTGAATCAGATAAAAAAATAGCTATTGACAAAGACCTTCGTAAAATCGTGACCAACATTGAAGACCTGATCTGTAGAGTATATCCGGATATAGCCAATATCGTCCAAAAAAACCATTAATGGATGTGTGAGAGGGCAATTTAATTTAATTAGCTGCCAGAAATATAAGCGTTGACGCCATCAACGACAAAATAATGGCTAAACTACCAGCCGACAGCGTAGTTTTCGAATCGGACCAGTAACTCCGGAGATTCGCGCGTTCAAACAAACAAACAAACTTTTCAGCTTTATTATATAATGCTTAATAGCTTTCCACCCGCGATGCCACCCGCGATATGTCAGTCAATTAACCAACTTCAAGCGGAGGTTAACAATTCGTTGAAATCTTTTTTTTCGTATGTTCCCCGAATACTCGAACGCCTGGACCGATTATGAAAATTATTTTTTGTTTGAAAGGGTATACTTCACAAGTGGTCCCATGGTCACAAAGTCAGGATCTAATGATAGGATCCTAGACAAATCGAGGGAACTCTTCAAATTTTATAGGCACTTACAATGTTTTTCATAAACTTTTCAGTTTTAAAATAGAATGCTAAATAGCTTTCCACCCGCGATACCACACGCGATATCACCCGCGATCAGTCAGTCAGTCAATTAACCAACTTCAAGCGGAGGTTATCAATTCGTCGGAATCATTTTTTTTTGTATGTTCCCCGAATACTCGAACGCCTGGACCGATTTGGAAAATTATTTTTTGTTTGAAAGGATATACTTCACAAGTGGTCCCATGGTCACCAAGTCAGGATCTGATGATAGGATCCTAGACAAATCGAGGGAACTCTTCAAATTTTATAGGCACTTACAATGTTTTTCATCATACTTTCTAAAGCTATTCAGATATTTGCGTCTGGTAGTCATCATCTTATGTTGCTGAGCTGATGATGGAAGGTACAACTCCTTAATGGTTAGGAGTTAGGGGATAATTCTTTAAATGTTATAGGAACGATGATGGAAACTACAACGCTAATATGCTTATCCTAGGTCAGTGACCTTGAGAGTCATTGATTACACATAAGAAATTCAAAATTGAAAAATAAAAACTTTTAACAAAAAATAGAACCGCCTTCAAAGGCACTAAAAAGCAGAAAATAACTATTTAGGAACTCTAATATGATAGTTTTGAAGTAAGCGAAATAAATCTGCGGTACCATGATATCGGTTCAAATTTTTGTTAAAAGTTTTATATATTTAGATTGGCTATTGGACGCTGATCAGTGTTATTATCACCATCGGCATCAGCGTAGGCATCAAAGTGACCATAAGAAAGATCTTGGGAAAAACGTAACCTTTTGATGGGTTGGTCTTCTGTACCAAATTTGGCATACTGGTTTCCATTTCGATATACTTCAAATACAAATGGGTATATTTGACCGGCTGCAACTAACTCGCAGAAATGTAGAGTGTTGTAACATCTAATTTATACTTTTCTTTTGTCCCATGATTGTTGCCAAGACGGTCATGAGACATAACAGCAAATTCATCCCAATTGTTCGTCATATGCATTGCATTGCACCAAGCTTTTATGTGAGTTCAAAAGCAGTATTGATATCAACTTCGATGCAAATCACCCCCAAAATAACTTTCTACCCTTTTTTAACCCCGTTAGGCGATGAGTTTCAATAAAATACAAAACACGTCTTCCATCAATTATCTTAAAGAATGTTTATGCAAAATTTGAAGTAGATTGGACCAAGGAATCACGTTGTTCCATACAAACTTTGTCCCAGTTTTTCAACCCCTAAGGATTTCGGAAGATCCTTTCTTATAGGATGCCTACTTCATACGAAGAACACAACCTCTAAATTTCAGGTCGCTACGATCAGCGGTTTAGGCTATGCGTTGATCCGTCAGACAGTCATTCAGGACAATGCATGTTAAATAGATATTAGACCACCAAATTTATGTAATGGTACCAGACTTCAAGTAAAATTTCTAGATTTCTGTCATAGTAGCGATTGGTTTTGACTGAGCCAGCAGTTGGGCAAACAGTACTGATACCTCGCATTCCGATGATACCCACAGATTTACCATATAGATTTAAACGAATAGGTACAATTTCCTGTAAAATTACCTAC
The DNA here is from genome assembly GCA_963555595.1 of Tethea ocularis. Lineage (NCBI taxonomy): Eukaryota > Metazoa > Arthropoda > Insecta > Lepidoptera > Drepanidae > Tethea > Tethea ocularis. The sequence continues at coordinate 4,440,458 of OY741963.1, read as the reverse complement.
CTATCGTCTGAAGTCAATATAAATAAAGCACAAGGACAAACTTTTAAGCATGTTGGAATATATTTAAGAGAAAACTGTTTTTCCCCATGGACAATTATTATGTTGCCTTATCTAGATCAGGTTGCATAGGCTACTTTTTATTTGGAAACGCGGGTGGAACCGCGGGGGGCAGCTAGTATGATTATATACCAAAGTGTTAGTTGTGCCCTGCTATTCCACTCACGTTCTTGGTGTAAAAAGTAGCCTATATCTATTTTCATATAATGGATACCTGTTTACCTAGTACCTACCTTATTTCATCGCAATCAACAAAGGTTTAGTTACAAAAAGGGAACAAACAAACAAAGTTATACTATCGCATTTATATGATTGGTGAGATTACCACCTACTCACTCACTATTTATTTATTGTCTTATATTGGCAAAGGAACAAAAATAATACTGAGGCAATTAAGAAATTAATCTTAATTGCTTGAATAAATCTCGAATTCTGCGAACTAAGAGGCGTAATTCCCTATGGAGGATGCTTAGAGGTGGTTGTGATAGATTTTCTGTCTGGAGTATAATTTCAATTAGGTAGTTTGGTATTCTGAAAGTAAATTATATTTTACGGTATGAATTATAAATTAAATGGAATCAATAGTTACACGTATGTATACTTTTAAACCACTTTGGAATAAAATATAGGATAGGATGCTTTTTATGCCGGAAAATCTAATGCGTAGTTACCTATACTGATATAAAATAGAATAGAAGCGGGTAAAACCGAGGGGCGGCCACTAACCTAGACTCTTTAAATTAATTATAATACGTTATAATTTGATTCCGTTGTAAACATGAAAAGATTCGTAAGTACCCAAGAATGTTTTAGCTGTATCCTAGCAAGCCTAATTATATTTGTTCAAGCACTATAATTAGTAATACTTACCTAATAACCTGAAGGCCGTGTCTGTCCTGAAAGATCTTAATAGCGTCGGATACACGCCTCCATACATTTCTAATTTCGGCCTTTGCAAGACTAAAGACTTTGCACGGTGGAACGGTACTTTGTAGTACCACCTGACCGGGTACCACCCTCAAGTTGAAATCTATCGGCCATTACAGATTGCCAAAGCATCTGCACTTGAGAGCTAGTTCTTTTTGAGTTTGTGTTTACTACCATCTACCATATCAAACATCGGTCAAACACAAGTCTAGGTCTACGTGGTCGAGTGTGTAGGCAGGTATATCATTGATTTTATGATAATGATTATAGTGTTAGGTCTCCACGATATCCCTAAGTGGTGGGGGAGACATCTTTTTATAAATAGCGACGCCCCACAGAGCGGACAACACTTTTTACTGGGACTCCGTCGCGAGCGGAAGCGCTGCCCGATTGTCTATCGGTCGGTGCTGTGAGTGAGTGATTTAATTTAGGTTTGATTTGTTCATGTGTACGGTGCGTTTGATTGTCGATTTAATTGTTAAAATAAGTGATTGTGCTTGTAGATTATTAATGTGTGTAATTTTGTAAAATCAACTGGATGTCAATAAAGAGTGTTTTAAATATTTTTATTGATATTTCACTTCAGATCTATTATCAGAAGTGGGATCTCAATCTAAGCCTTCCGCCTTAGCCGTTTTGCTATCCGAAATAACTTTGCCGATTACCTGAACAGATAAAACTACCCTACTTTGATATTTATTATTTTCTCTGTTTTATTCCAGTGCATATTTGTTTCATTGCATTATTTCACTGTTGGTAATTCATAATGCCAAGAGCGAGTGATTCACGTAGCCGATCGCACCGGCGTCGTTCGTCATGCGAACGGTCGCGCCGCAGGCTACGTAATTCGAGCGAAAGATCACGTCGCACCCGCAGCAGGTCGCGACATTCACGTTCTACATCACGTGTTGTGTCCCGTTCGCGAAGATCTCGACGGCGCACGCGCACGCCAACACTAACGCGGTCTCCATCTCGGAGGCATCCTCACATGCAGTCGCGGCCGCGTTCTCGCGTAGATTCCCCCTCGCGAACACGTACCGAACCTCATTCGCGAACTAATATGAATAGCGACCGTGTAGAATCTATTTCGCGTGAAAATCTTGACCAAACGTTAGACACTATTCTCACTAGATTGCAGTCGATTGAAAATAACTTCGCGTCTACCCCCAAAGCAAGTAATGTTGAGAGTGTAGTGCCATCTACCGCTCAAGCTATAGTTGACGCAATACAGTCTGTCATTCCTACCCGCTCTCACAACTACTACGTGTCGAATTTTGATCCGACGATACACGATATAGACGCGTGGTGCGATGAAGTAGATCGGGCGCAGTTATCCAATCGTTGGGATGACCGGGAATGTTTGTCGCGCGTTGCGAGTTGTTTGAAAGGAGATGCCAAGACGTGGCTAAATGAGTGGGTCACCAGTGATAGGTCTTGGAGTAGTTTTAAACGTGAGTTTAGACCTCTTTGCCCCCGAAAGCTCGATTATGCAAACATCTTATTCGAAACGATGCAAAATACTTCCGATAAGTATTCCTCGTATAGTGAATATGCCCGTCGGACACTATTACGGTTGCGAATAGTCAAAGGACTCGGCGAAGAGTTAATGGTTCAAATAGTTATCCGCGGTATCAATGATCCGCAAGTTCGAGCTGCTGCTGCCAATGCAGACTTGACACCTGAGAATCTCGTCTCATTTCTATCAATTTATGCAAAACCTAGTTTGAATAAAACATCGATTAAGAACCAATCGTCATCTCAATCAAAGAAAGGTCCCCATATTAAGTCAGGCCCCAGTCCCAAATGCTTCAATTGTAATTTACCAGGGCATAAAAGCTATCACTGCCCGAAAAAGGTAAAACGGTCGGAAACCTCTACTTCAACTATTACCTGCACTTTTTGTAAGAAGCCCGGTCACTCAGAGGATGTTTGTTTCGCTAGGGCTAGATCGGAACAGAGTAAACGTAACGTTAATTTGTGCCGTTCTCGCGTCAATAACGGAAACAACGATATTACTACTGCGGTGGTTCAGGGCGTGCCGGTTGATGTGCTCATAGACAGTGGTGCTCTGAATGTTTCCCTGATCTCCTCAGATATCGTTAAATATTTTTCGTGTCAATTAAAGCCAACAAGCTGTACTTTGAGGGGATTAGGTAATCAAGAAGTAGCAGCGAAGTCGTACGTGACTCTTACCCTTGAGTTTAGCGAGATATCCGTGGAGGCGGATTTAGTAGTAGTACCAGCATCATGCATGTCTACGCCCATTATAATTGGCACCGACATTTTAAATAGGGACGGCATAACATATGTTAGGACAAAAGATAGACAATATCTTACACGCCCCGCGAACATTGTCTCTAATATTGCCGTAGCTCCCGCTAACGTCGAACTAGAAATTAACACGCCTTTACAAGATGCAGAGCGTGATTGCTTAATGGAGATAGTCCACAGTTTCTCCGATTTTTTCATATCGGGTACCGCATCCACCACCGTGACGACTGGTGAGATGCAAATCAATCTCTTAAGTAATGTGCCCGTTACTTATCGACCTTACAAACTTTCCTTAGCAGAAAAATTGAGGGTCCGAGGGATCGTTAGCGATCTCTTAGAAAAAGGCATAATTAGGGAGTCTGAATCCGAGTACGCCAGTCCGGTTATTCTGGTCAAAAAGAAAGACGGATCCGACAGGATGTGTGTTGATTACCGGGCTCTGAACAGAATAACCGTGAAGGATCGGTATCCACTACCACTCATCGACGACCATATTGATCGGTTAGGTGACAGAAAAATAACACGCTTCACGTCGTTAGACATGGCCACCGGCTTCCATCAGATTAAGCTTAGCTCGGACTCTATCCACAAGACGGCCTTCGTGACACCGGAAGCTCACTATGAGTATTTAAAAATGCCCTACGGCCTCAGTAATTCTCCAATTGTGTATCAGCGTATTATCAACAAGACGCTACGTAAACACATTGAAGCAGGCAACGTGCTAGTCTACATCGATGATGTACTCCTAATGAGCTCCACGGTACGCGACGGAATCGAACTGCTACGCGAAGTACTTACCACTCTAACCGAGGCAGGTTTTTCTATTAATCTACGAAAATGTGTTTTCTTAACCACTGAAATAGAATACCTGGGCAGAGTCATTAGCAAGGGTCAGGTTAGGCCGAGTCCTTATAAAATTAAGGCTCTTGTAGATTCAATACCACCAGAAAACGTTAAACAAGCACGCCAATTCTTAGGACTGGCCGGGTACTTTAGGCGGTACATTAAGGGGTACGCAACCAAAACGCGTTGTATTTCTGAGCTCACGAAAAAAAATGCTCAATTTAAATGGGGTCCTAGACAGGAATCGGTCCGTCAGGAAATTATAAAAATATTGACAACAGAACCCGTTTTGGTTATCTTTGATCCCGAGTTACCAACTGAGGTTCACACCGACGCAAGCAGTATCGGTTATGGGGCAGTGCTTCTCCAAACTCACGAAAATCGCATCAAGAAGCCCGTGGCTTATTTCAGTAAGGTTACCCAGGGTGCCGAAAGTCGATACCATTCGTACGAGCTGGAAACACTCGCCGTCGTAAAAGCTTTACAACATTTTAGGCATTATTTGATCGGCATTAGTTTCAAAGTCGTTACTGACTGTAATGCCCTTAAGTCTACGGAAAGAAAAAAAGATTTGTTACCGCGAGTAGCACGCTGGTGGGTCTACCTACAAGACTTCGTGTTCGAAATCGAGTATAGAAAGGGCGTCATGATGTCACACGCGGATTATCTGAGCCGAAATCCTCCAACTGAAGTGTTTAATATCACGAAACCACGGAACTGGGCTCAGATAGCTCAAGAGGCAGATAATGAGACCCAGAATATTGTCAGACGGCTTAACGAGGGTAATTTAGATTCGACACGATACATTTATCAAAACGACCTTCTGTATTATCGTTACATTCCCGTAGGCGAAGAACCCAAACTTCTTTGCTTTATCCCTAAAGGTCATCGGTTGAGTTTGTTACGTGTCTTTCATGATGAACATAGCCATATCGGACGCGATAAAACATTGGATCTCATCCTCAAACACTTTTGGTTTCCTGGCCTGAGGCAATTTGTTAAAAAATATATCGATCATTGTGTGGTCTGTATGTCGAAGAAACGGGTACCTAGAGCTCCTCTCCAAAACATAACCTCCTGGGAAAAACCCGAAACCCCATTTTCCACACTACACCTTGACGTGTTAGGCCCCCTTCCCGAATCCAAAGGTTACAAGTTCGTGCTTTTGTTGGTGGATGCATTTACCAAATATGTTTTACTGTACCCTATATATAGACAAGATGTAGACGAACTATTACGCGTATTCACTAGCGCGGTCTCTCTTTTCGGTGTACCCAAGTTAATAGTGACAGACAAAGGCCGCATGTTTGAATCATCGAGATTCACTAATTTTGTAATGGATATGGGGACTACAATTCATTACATCACCCCAGAAATGCACCATGCAAACGGGCAAGTTGAGAGATACGCACGTACCTTACTCAATATGATTCGCGTCGAAGTCAACCATAGAGATGCCACTTGGGCTGATACGCTGTGGAAACTACAACTGACACTCAATGTTACAAAACAGAAGACGACACAGACTTCCCCACTAAATCTCCTCATTGGAGTTGACGCCTGTACTCCCGTGATTCGATCGCTAGTCCGCGATGTCGCCCTTGAAAGCGCTCAGCCAAATCGGGAAGCACAACGTGAACTACGCCGAGTTCGTGCCGCTGATTTATTACAACGAAATCAAGCTCAGCAGGATGCGTATGCTAACCAAAGCAGACGTTCCCCTCGAAAATTTAATATTGATGATCTTGTCTTCGTAATCAAGTTTTCGCAGTCAACAGGCAAACTTGATCCAGGCATGCGAGGCCCTTATAGGGTCATAGGTACGCTACCCAGTGGACGATACGAGCTGCGACTGCTGAGTGGCTCCTACGGGAAAGTCACGCAAGCCGCGGCACAATACATGATACCTTGGCGTGGCGAGTGGTGTCCGGAGACCTGTGCTGCATTCTTTGAGCGTAAGTCCAAGATTCAACCTTTGGGAGGGCAAACTGCGGGGTGCCCTCATGACATATAGAACGCGCACTGCGGGACGTTTGTTCTACATGCGCATGCTCAACACCGTAAATGCGATGGTGGTGCTAAGGTGGACTGCGGGACACCTCGAGGGAGGCAAACTGCGGGATGCCTATGATATGTAGAGGACGGACTGCGGGACGATCCTACTGGCAACAGACTGAGGGATGTTTTGCCTTACAAATCGTTTTATGATAGTGACGAAAGTACGAGAGGATGTATGACTGATGAAAGTGTGATTTTATCAAATTTAACGGAATTGAAATACTTCTCATGAGGTGATAGGCACTTATAACTAGACTGAGAGATTACTGACTGAGGGCCTTGTAAGAATGATGTATGTATTGTGAAATATAGGCAAATTTTGTTTATATATTTCGAAGTAAACGTAATCATGTCATTTACAGTTGAGACTGATGGAGACATCACTCCCACAAGAGAAAGTCCTGAGGTCTTCCCGCCCTGTTCCGAGGGGGCTGGACCTTCTCAGCCAGCTACGTCTGAAGAAACTGCAGCACTCAGCGCCCTACCTGATATCCAAGACGCGGTCGTGGGCGACGCTTAGTCAGGAGAGGCCGTGTTAGGTCTCCACGATATCCCTAAGTGGTGGGGGAGACATCTTTTTATAAATAGCGACGCCCCACAGAGCGGACAACACTTTTTACTGGGACTCCGTCGCGAGCGGAAGCGCTGCCCGATTGTCTATCGGTCGGTGCTGTGAGTGAGTGATTTAATTTAGGTTTGATTTGTTCATGTGTACGGTGCGTTTGATTGTCGATTTAATTGTTAAAATAAGTGATTGTGCTTGTAGATTATTAATGTGTGTAATTTTGTAAAATCAACTGGATGTCAATAAAGAGTGTTTTAAATATTTTTATTGATATTTCACTTCAGATCTATTAATAGCATATTGCGATACATTTTATATGTAGAAACACATATTTATGTCCATAGGTATAGTCAAGGACATTGATATTAGATGACAATTACCACAACGTGTGTGCGTGCGTTGTGCGCCGACGCACCTGCCACGTTGTCGCGTCACGCATCGACGCACTGCGCCCCGAACACGGGCGCGCACGCACTCCCTCAGAGACAAAGACTGTTTGTACTCAGTGACTAATCAATACAAACGACTACTTTGATGAATTTTACGTACAGAACCTAACTCTCAAATCTAGATACTATGACTCACATAATTTAGTAACCGTGATGACGTCAGGCGACTAGAAGATTCTGGTAATAGCGAAACAAATTTGTAATAACAAATATTTTTAATTGCTTAATTTTTCCTACTGAATCTCCACTAGTTTTTTCATTTTCTTATCTTTGTATTTTTCTTATCCGGAGACTTCTTTTCAACTAAGATAATAATGAACATAAGGATGCCGGCACCAAAATTCTTAAATTGAATTCTCAATTCCTCACAATATCGAGCATTTGATGCGATTACTTAAAATAAAGCTTTCTAGTCAGCAAACTTTGGTTGTTTTTCATGATTTCTAAAATTGATCATTATCATTCTCTCTTTCGCAGCTTATTTAAAATGATTAGGATTTTATACTTAATTGTCCATTGTTTCTAAATAGGTATTCTGATTACCGATTGAGTAGGTATGTTATTTTAAGGATAAATATACGAATGTTGATGCAAGCCATGTTTAATAAACAAGAATTATATCGCTTTTATATATATATGTGCATAGTAATTCAATACTTCAAAATATACGATTACGTCGGAATGTTAACAGAGAGAGGTGATTGTCAGTGTGTAGTTAGTAGAATTAAGCATGTTAATTTGTAAGAGTAATTACGACACGTTTTCTTCTTTTGTGCATGGACAAGGTTTAAAACAAAAGTGAGACAAGAATAAAGATACATGGCATAAAGTGTAGGGTTACAAAGAAGTATAAGCACGACAAGTTTCTGAAATAATGTCCTTCATAAAACAAATATTAACAAGCTTAATCAATCCTATCCTACTAATATAAAAAATGTGCATGTTTGTGAGTATGGATGAATGTTTGTTACTCTTTCACGTAAAAACTACTGAACGGATTTGGGTGACACTTAACACATAGATAGATCATACTCTGAAATAACATATAGGCTACTTTTTATCCCGGGAAAACATAAGTTACCTCGGGAACGCGGTTGAAACCGCGGGGTGGAAGCTAGTAAATTAATAACAACAGAAATGTTATGCAAATAAATAATATTTTCAAATACATAATCCTCTATTTAACTAAGTATTTTTAATTGTAATAATTCATAGCTTATTTTTTAAGGTGTGTATTGTTATGTATGACAATAAAGTGAATCCTAGGTATAAATGCGAAAGTGAGTTTGTTTGACCTCTCGATGTCTCAACGAAGTTAACAGCACAATCAATCATGATGATATTTGGGACTCAAGTTATTCATGACAACCAACAAAAGGTAAAAGAAATAAAATAAAACTGGTACAGTATGACACAACTTAGATGTAGCATCGGCGAATCGTTTTCGTACACTTCACTTCCGATTTACACAACAAATAAAAATAATTCAGTATCGCGCCATTCAACGTTCAACAAGATCATTTTCACCGATCATTTTTTAACACATGAGTAATGTTGTAGGCGCACTCTTTTCGAGAACGATCGATTTTACGAAGTTTGCCGATGCTTCATCTAAGTTGTGTCATACTATACTGGAAGTTTTGTAATAAAAAAAAATTACCTATAATGTTTTGTAATATTATATCAACAAAGGTATACACATACATAGACATCTGTAGATATTTATATAAGCAAATACCAAATAATAATATGGGTATGTATGTACCCACGATAACGTTATATAGCTGTGAATATATTATCTCATAATACATTTACATTACATAAAGTAGGTACTTATTCAACGTTATTTTTGTTTACCAAAGAGTCGTTATTTTAGTACACAGATATTCGATATTTTATACAGTATTTTTTTTACTTAAAGTTTATTTTATTCAGTTCCATAATATATTATTTTATTGTCATCAGATTCACATATGTGTATCAAATTTCAGATCAATGGAACACCGGGAAGTGGGTTAAATAGAATTGATTTGCAAGTTTCGACCTAAACATACATAGATAACATACTAACACGGTTCAATAAAGCTTGTAATAAAATATTATCAATTTCAGAATTTACCTTATAAATATAAAAGCATATGCGTTTTGAAAATTAGGATAAATTATTCAAATTAAATAATATAGACACAGTTTCGTAAAAAAAACATCTCGTTTGAAAAAAAAAACACGTTTAACTCTTTTCCTGCGCTTGAGCGTGGCAAATCGATCGATGGCCCTTGCCGTAGAGTTCAACGCAGTCGTACTACACGCTTAAATAGATTCAACATTTTCAAAAAGCTGCAACAAATTTTTAGAACTAGTTATTTGTAGGTAATTTAAAGTATATTTATTATTTACAAAAACAAGAAATGGATTTTATATAGAAATTACTATTTTTATTACAAACTTTTATTTAACTTCACATGTTAGTATGTTTAGGACTAAACTTGAAAGTCAAATTTCACCCACTTCCCGGTGTTCTATTGATCTGAGATTTCGTACACATATGTAAGTCCGATGACAATACAATAATATTATGGTGTCATTGAGCTTAAAAAGGTCTTAAAAAAAAGCTTGTCCTTAAAAATTTTTACTTACAATTTTAACTTATATGTAAATAAGTTTGCATTTGTTGCTAGAAATACAAACTACTTTATTTTAATGCAAGTTGGAACCATTGAATTATTATTATAAATATTATGAATTATATATTAAATAGGTATCTATAATGTTGCCATACCGGAAAAGGGTCACTAGTAATAGAATAAGACCGTTGTATGACACTTAGTTGTAGAATATAGAATATGAATACTTGATGCAGTTGGTATACATAGGATATATTTAGTACCTGTTAGGTAGCTAGATTTTAAAAGAATTCGCTTGAAGACACTTGTACATGATTGCTAATGAAGATACGAGTTCATTGTCATCTCATAGCAAGCGAGCTAAAGCTATTTTCCTTTGTAGGCTATAAAGCAGTTTCTTAGTTAATCAGAATTTAAGCAAGGACCTTTACCAGGGAAAACTGTTAATAAAGATTAAGTGAAACATATTTCTGTTACAAAAGAAAGCCCGTGTCCGACCATTTGTCCTTAGGGGCCGTCCCATTTCTTTTCAAGGCTTATCTTAGGAACCGTTTCTCGAATACAATGGACGTCGAGGATTACGTATAATACTTTCGTAGCTACTGATGATTTTGTTGTTTCATAAGATGGTTTTCAACATTCCTTGTAATAGATGTGGCAAATACATCCATTTGAAGTACTCGTTCTTTGTAAATTGCCGACCTTTCGAGTTTATTCACATTTAGCTCTACAATCTAGTGCCCACTCTCCTCATACAAAAAAGGCTTAAAATGTTACTAAAGAGTGAATAAACAAGAGAGTTGTTCCAAAAATAGAAAGGTCTCAAGAGATAGGTATCATAAGCATGAGGCATGTGGAATGACGTCAGCCACATAGACATACAGAACCGGTTTGAAAACCTTTCCACTGCAGAAGGTGATGTGTGGTGTGGGGGGAATACCTGTTGTAGAGAGTAGGTAGGTGTCACCTGAATGTCACCTTGGCATGGACATAAACGACCGGTGGACTAAGCAAGTAATCTGTGAATGAGCCTGGTTTGTCCATATAACTCGGTCGCGGAAGTGAACTTTCATATGATGTTGAAACAGCTAATAGTCGCCAGACTCTACATAACTGAATGTTTCAAGCTCGTTGATTGATAACCTAAAGAGTGTTTCTGCGTATTGCATCATGGGTTTACGTGGCGAGGCGCGAGGTTGGAGCATGGCGGCTACACGCAGCCATGATTCGTTAGCAACTGCTTACGCTACACAAGAGTTAAGAATTCATTTCGCCCCAAGAAGTGTCCGGTTTCAGTCTGGCACGACGAGCGCTCATGTTGCATTTAGTATTTATTTATGTATCGGTCGAACGCAGGTTCTATCGGCGGTGGTGTCGGGCGCCGCGGGCGGAGCGCGGCCCAGGGGGGCATACTTACTACGTGATTAATCCGCGTCCCCCCCGGCCCCGGCCCCCGGGCGCCCGCTGTCGCCGCGGCCGGGCGCTCCGTACTCGCGCCGGGTTTCCTCGTCCCCGCGCCTCACGGCCACTCACTACGCACGGGGCTCCGCGTAGTGCCGCCGCCAGTCGCGCTGCGACCCGCGCCGACGTCGCACTTTGTCTACGTCCAGCTCCTCGCGACATCGACCCGTGATATCATTCATGCTAATCTCCGCCCGTTGATTTTCCTGCCGAGTGACCGCAGTGAAACCGGCGCACCGTACCGCGAGTGCCGAATGTTCTTGGACGTCACGCCCGTGTACATTTCTATCGGAATCTGAGCGTACGAAACCAGTTCGAAGTGGCCCACGGCGCCTTCCTTCGGATGAGATCTCCGACCGGCGAGCGTAGCTGTGACCCGCGGCCTGTGATGCTGCGCCCGTGACCGTCTTGCAACAGTGCCACGAAACGTAAGGATCTGTTAGTTCATTCGGGCGGCTCGCGTGCACGGGCCGCCTTCCTATTTGCATGGCGCATACGAGTGGATTTTATTTTCGTCTGGCGACCTATGTGTGCGAAGGAGCGAGTGTGTGAAAAGGCGCTCGTGTGTGCGCCGCTGGGCCGCGTGTGTGCGTCGCGTTCCGCGTCCGCCGAGACGGCTACTCCCTGCTGGCCTGCTTTATTTAGGTTGTTTCTGAGCGTGTCGGCTCGGCAGCGCACGACGCCCGCCACCACCACCTCGCCTCGCCACCACTCCGCCCTCGCCCGACCCGCTCTATCTCTACCTGTGTCGTGTCGACTCGATCTAGATCCATATTCACATCCCCCTTTAGACCTGTATTCTTATTGTGCCAAACATTACTGAAATGGCTCGTAGTCTCCGAGGAAAACAATAGGTATTGAGGCCCAGCGAATGAATAGTCCGTAAACGTTTTAAATAAATTTTATTCATATTTGTATAATCTTTATGAAAAAAACTGTAGGTACTCGTTTAAATAAAGCTCGTTTACACACCACATGTCTTCAAATTCAGTATAGCATGTCGTCGTAGTGTGTGAATACTATCTAAACCGGTCGCACATTATGTCATTATGTTCGTTGGCTACATTAACATTTTCTACAATTCATTGTGCGTTACATGTCAATGATCTCAGTACATTGCGTGTGCAACTTGCCGGTATCAAGATCAGGAGCTACAACCCGCGCTCGCGCCGCGCTGTAGGCACTGACTGACGGACGTGACCCTATCTAGCGAGATCATCTCGAACCAATTTTGGCCACATTAATATAATATATCACATTGTACAATATAGCACTTTCAACAATACTAAAAGTAGTCAAAATGTTTAATTTAATTTTCTATGTTTACTACACGTGTAGTTAAGTCTAAATAAATGGCGGACGGGTGTTACCGGCCATATATTCATGCCATTGGACAACTCATATTTGATCAAATTTTCCCACTGACGTTCATACCAATTTGATAAAACTGTATGAACCAGCCTGTTTGGTCAAATTGCTTGAACGTCTATGGCCGGCATAACATGCAAAAAACAGTGCAAAGTAATAAATATTTTGAGATGGTTATAGTAGTGAAGATGAGCGTAACCGTTTTATATTCGGACAGTTCTGTTTACTTTAAAATAACCATTACATTTTCCTGTGTATTTACATATTTTATATTACATCATATACCTACTTATTCACACCTAAGGTTAACAATAGCACTTGGTAGCGCAGGCGCAGAGCGTGGTATCAGTTAAAAGTAGTTGTACCTATATTTGGTAAGTAATGTAATGTAAATAGTGATAAGCCTAAAAATTGCCAAAGTACCTACACCTACGTTTCGTAAAATATCAATAATATACAATACAATGTTTAATAATATTATTTTATCATAAGTACTTACATGATTACCAAAAGTAATATATATCCGTTATAAGTTTTTAATATGCGGTCGGCACGGACATAAAATAATTAATTTACAATCACAACATTTATACATCTACGGATAAATATTTCACCAAAAAATACCATCGTTTTGCTACGACATTTAGTATGCTACGAAATTTTTACCTATCCAACCGGTTAAAATAAGTATATTATTTATGTTTTTGCTTTAAATTCCAAAGATAAATTATTTACAATAATGCTTTAAAAATACAATGAAACAAGTTAAAATTAGTACAAGTAGGAAAATTACGGAGTGGGCACTTAGGTCATTCTGATAAACTTCGACCCCACGTCCACTTACATTACTACAGAACGCACTGTAGTGGGTACCTACCTACCTACTTACAATACTATTATACATATGGCTTACCTACCGTATTCTAAACATTCTTGTTAACAGATAAAACATGTCAAACAAACAAATTAATTAGTTAGACAGTTTATCACTCTTACACGATTCTTAATGACTCTAATACTCTTATAGATAAGAAATACTTATTATAAACCTATTGCTTATTAATAAATTGAACTATTTTAGTAAGTATCTCATGACGTAAATAACTTTATGATATAGCAACGAAAGCCTCTTAGGAGAATATACCTATCCGACCCAGTCTCGACCCCACCAGTACTATGTAATTATTATGTAGAGTTACATAATTTATAGAGGTTTAAGAGATAGCTATTTTCTAGATTTATTAGTACTTTGTAATAAAGGCTTATCGTTTGGTAAGTAACCAAGAACCATTGTGGTAATGCATATAGGTATTTATGTTGAGTTTATATTCTGCTATTGAATAAATTTAATATAATTTTCCACTAGTAAATATAATGATACAAATCAGTTTTCAAATGCACTCAATCTATAAAGTCATGATTCCATTGATACCAATTCAGAAATCATTACTTGCCTTCGTGTATTGATACCAAAAAAATCAGACACACCAACTACAAATTATTGGAAGTAATAACCCACGTATCGATGAATCAAAAATTTTATCGAGATATTTCTTTGCAAATTGAATATAAAATAGATACAATAAAGATAATTTTTGATTATCAAAAATACGACCTTGTTGGCTAATTGATTCAAGTTGTTTGCTTATATGTATTATCTTGTACCTACTCACGTGGTACCAATAACTAACTACACGTACTCATAGTTAAGCTCGACTACGGGAAAGAAATATGCAATTTATCCATATTGAGATAATTTATGTATTGATGTACGCTAACCAGTAATTACCGTCGCAACTAAGCAATGAGGGTCATCCCTTCCATGTCCAGTTTTCATGCTAAGGGTGTACGATACCTACTATTAAATAAACGAGACCCATTTGTCAGATAACAGCGGCGGTCGCAAAGAAAACAAAGAGATATCATGGCTTGTGTCACCGATCCGATAGCGTTAGAGGCAAACACAGATATAAGTACCTACTACGACTGTGTGCACGTTTATATACACGCTATGTACATACACACGAGTAGGCGTGTATGTATAATAAACGTTTGTGTGTATGGCGAACGTTATCAGGGAGCGAGCTACTGCCTGCGTAGCAATATCTATCGCTATCAGCTGTATTAGCGACGATAATACCGCGCATACCTGCATTCATATTATACACTTCTTTCATATACTCACAGGCACATACAGTTATGTAAATAATTTACAGACATGAATGAATAAGTCATAATGTATGTTTCTTACAAAAGACTCTGAACAATAAAAGATTAGTTGAAAATGGAATGTTTTTCACATGCTTTTGTGTCGGTGTGTATTACATATTAGGTATACTTTATAGGCAAAAGCAGAGGTCAAGATTCAAGGTAGTTTTCCAGTTTGTTCTATCTAGTCTTTGGCAGTTTATAGATACATAAAACAGCTATTTATGTAATCGATTTATGGAGGATTATTGCTTTTATACGAACCTACTTAAATCGAAATACGAGTTTTGTAACTTTAAAGAAGAAACCAGTAGGTATTCAACGTCTATGATCATATAAAAGCATTTATGACTCCTGTTAAGGCAACCTCTGATTCAAAGATAAATTAATGGGTAGGTACTTCATTTTTCACTATAAATAGGCAACATCAGTGGAATGTAGAGATGGTTCAGTTTTTAATCCACCTTAACTTTATATCGTAGGGTTTCTCTTAAGGAAACTTAGAGCTATTTTATTTATGATTTTCCTTAAAGGAGAATGGACTTAAATTTAAGGAAATACCGCTTATTATGATAATAATTATACAAGTAGAAGGAAGGAAATCTGATTCCATTTAAATATTCACTGTACAGGAAAACTTGAGGATTTTGTGTCATTTCAATTGCCAGAATTAGGACCAACAGTAGAAAATTATTAGTATTATAGTATTTAAACAATAATACGGACATACATAAACAAACAAATATGTATTTCGATTTTAAAATTACAAATACTCAAGACGTAGAGAAACTCAAAATGTAAAAGCATATTACATATATTAAAGAAAGCATATTGATGGTATTAGACGAAATTTCGTCAGGTACCTACTATGATTATTGTTAACCTTATACATACATAAAGATACACGCAGATACTGAAATTATCACAAAACATAACCAATACGTTCATAAAACATTCTCACGATCATATGAACATGGTATCTTATTGCAATATGTCAACAATCAAAGTTGCTGGTCATTTTCAGCAGCGTCTCGCGTTTCACTAGCGTACTTATGCTGGCTGGGTGGTGATCTTTGTTATCATATTAGTTTTATAACACCTCACTCACACGCCGCGTCGCGTGTAGTCTATCATTCGTCTTCAATAGGTATTCAATCTAACCACGATTTTGGTATCGTAAATTTATATTTACATTTCTCATAAATCGTGTCAAATATCAATCCACAATTGCAAAATAATAGATTGAATATTGAACGGGCGTATTTCAGCCGATTAGTTTTTAAAATCGATTGACACCTCAAAAATCATTTATTTAGGCCCTGATAAGGCACTTATGAACGGCAATGGCGATGACAACTCAGTGGTAGTGACGTCGAGTGCCGCGACGAAGGTCGTAGGTTCGAATCCTACAATGAGGTGAAGGAAAACATCGTGAGGAAACCATAGCACGGTGGTAGGGTACTTTTGTAGTACCCGTCTGTCTGGCTACCAGCCTCATGTTGAAATTCCGTTGCCAAGCACCTACCGATGTGTTCCGACAATTGCACTTCAGAGCCAGTTGCCTTCTTGGCATTGTAACAGGTAATACCTCTGGTATTGAATAGGTACACTTCAATGACTAAGTAATGATAAAAAGTAAATTATAAAAAAAAATGCTCTGTATGACTGCAAAAATATTATATTCAAACTCAAAACTCATTTATTCAGTTTAGACCCTATAAGGCACTTATGAACGTCGAAAGGTACAAATGACTCTACCACCGTGTAAAGTTTAAGAAATAATGCTAATTTTCTCTCAACCTCATATTTTACTCCTTTTAGGAGTCGATTTTCGAAAAATATCTTCTTAGTAGAGTCCTACTTAGCCTACACTTGTCAAGGAAAACACTCTCCAAATTATATGTCTGCAGAACCAGCAGTGTATGCTGTTCGTTGATGTATCAATCACGCTTTCCTTTTATATATTTAGATACATCCAGGAACCCAGACAATTAACAGATAATGGAATAACAAGAACCCAGTTCAGTCCATGTTAAGAACCGGGTTATTTCTGGGGCATCTGAAACAATGTAAATCGTGAAACAACTTGCATTTAAATATTATGCATTCATCACAAACATACATTGTTGCACAGTAAACAATGAATTTGTTAAAGGTCCTGTGTTTGTCAACACGGCCCTTGCACAGTTGGATGTTTGTATGACTGTTAACTGCGTCTTTCAAATGGGTTAATGTTCACAATGACTACTTATATAAACAACATAGAGTCTATGCTATTAGAAATTCGCATGGAATATCGATTTAAGTTGAAAAGTTCATGTTGATAATGCGAACTTGAATCCCACAGTACTATATAGTTTCAAAACAATATTATGTTATTATTATATAACGTGTTTTTATACTACACTTTTACCACGCTACTCAGTTTCATCCACATCAGTTTCCCTTGTAGCTAGCTGTATTCGATTACATTAAGATCCTGTGTAAAATTTTAATCGCGCATTTAGACAGTCATGTAAAATATAAATAAATAAACGTATAACATTATTATTCTTGGAGATCACTGTGACACCTGTGACAGTAATGCTAAATTAAAAGGTATATCTCGCCTCTTTTTCTGGAATAATTTAACATAAGGTCTCGAATATTCTCAATGCTACAAAACACAAGAGTTACGACTTAAATTTGGTCCATAAATTATTCAAATGGGAAGGTTTTTTTCAGTCACCTTGTAAATGTTGTTTTATATGTGAAAAACTGTAAACGAGTCGAGTAGGTACCCAAATTCTTACTGGATTTGCAGTCAATACATCAGGAATTTACCAAACAATAGTTGCCAATAATAATTCATAAAATGACCAAATACAAAATCACGTAATTTCAACACAGTTGTAGCCGGCGCCATACTTCGTGTACGTTACGTATAATACGACAGTCCGACGATAGATGTTTCTTGAAGATACTATTTCGTGATAAAAATAAGAAGGCATTACAAAGATTAAGTAACCGGTTACATTCACGGCTCGGTCTAATCAATGGGCTGGCTGGGTTGGTGGTGCGCTGGCGCAGCGCAGCGGCGGCGGCCGCGCGTCGTCGGTCGGAGGCGTTACATCACGGCTTTCGCGACTACACTGTAGTAAGCTCTTGCGAAATACAACAGTTATGCAACAAGTATGCGATACGCAAATACGCGATACCAACGAATGTTGCATACACATCGTGATAATATATTATTGCACATTGCGACGCCAGTCTCTTGTCTGTTGTATTGCATTACCTGCTTGTCTCATTTTTTTTTCGTTTTTCTACGTTTTTTTTGTAGGTTTCCTAATTATGGTCTACCGTAAGCACTTACTTAAATATCTATCGAATTCTACATTACACTTCTTCCAATCATTTTGATTCATAGGAAAGGATCAACTAAACATTTTAAAATGTCTGGTACATACGGGCGAGGTAGGTAGGTACATAATTCAATACAATTTGATGCGGAAATAATAAACATTCACATTGCATCGGTAGTGATATGAAGTTATTTATAAGTAAGTACAATTTTGATAAGCAGCGCTGCGTAAAAAAATAATGTAATGAAATTGTTTGTGGTTGTCAGTCGTTGCTTCGGTATCAAGATCCATTCAATACATTTCGATTCACTTAAGGTAATCAACGAATCATAAACGACTATACATCAAATTATTCTAATATACAGATAGTGATATTGATAAGATTATTTATGCCGTAGTAACTTGCACAAATAATGGATATAATTAAAACGATAAGTGATCAATTAATAATATAAATCTAAAAAATAATCTTTGTGAGGTACCTACTTCATTAGATATGTTTTTATTAATAGTAATGAGTTCCACTGCAACATCTAATTACATTGTAACAACCGTTGCTTGTGGGTAGGTAGACTCTACAAATTAGTATCATTACCATACCTCATGGATGTATTAGAGGAAAAAGCTTCAATAACAAGTGTATTAAACAAGCTAGGTATGCAATCGTTTCTATCTACATTATGCAAGGTAAATGAGTTTCTAACTACACATTACGAAACCTTGGTAATGGATTCAACTTCGACCTCAGAGGCCGTTTTGCATAATATAATAAATTGACGTGTAGAAATTGCCACAGCTGATATGTGAGAGGCCTATCTAATCAATAATTTTATATTATCACTATCAAACTACTCTTTCGTAGTGCTGTCCAGACAGCCGAGAATTATTTAGAACGAGTTTTAAACTTGTATAAAATTTATTGCAGTCAAGGTTTTGTGACATACTTTCGTGGCAAATTCATGATAAACAAATTTCATGGAGCAATAATACTATCTAATCTATTTACTAATGTATGTGTGTGTGCAGAATAATTTTCTACTTGGCCTTCGATGACTTGTTTAGTCGCCTGGGACACATACCTAGCGTTAACATTTGCATACGAATATGGTAACGGAGCAGGTGGTTGTTATCATAATAATTCTGATTACAACCTTTTAGGGTACAGGCACAGATAAAGAAAATGTCATAACACACGTGACTGTTGATATGTTATAACCGAAATGATTACTATAAAGTGTAAGTTAAGGATATAAAAACAATTTTAATAGAGTTTCTTATTAGAGTTATTATTCAAGAAAGGCAGGAATGGAAGGTAGAATAATCAGAGTGAATTTCATCTAATGGTTGTCAGTAAATCCAAAATAAATATTGTTTTATGATAACTTGGACTTATCCTGTGGAGAATCTACAGACAGCCACAAAGTAAACAGAAAGTATCCTCTTGTGGGATAATAAAGTTAGGAATTGTAGTCACTAGCGACGAGCTAGCTCATTGCTGACGACTGACGACACGTGTCATTTTTGAGTGACGTGTAGCATTTTTATGTATATTTAGTGACTAGCTGCCCCCCGCGGTTCCACCCGCGTTTCCAAATAAAAAGTAGCCTATGCAACCTGATCTAGATAAGGCAACATAATAATTGTCCATGGGGAAAAACAGTTTTCTCTTAAATATATTCCAACATGCTTAAAAGTTTGTCCTTGTGCTTTATTTATATTGACTTCAGACGATAGGTAGGTAATTTTACAGGAAATTGTACCTATTCGTTTAAATCTATATGGTAAATCTGTGGGTATCATCGGAATGCGAGGTATCAGTACTGTTTGCCCAACTGCTGGCTCAGTCAAAACCAATCGCTACTATGACAGAAATCTAGAAATTTTACTTGAAGTCTGGTACCATTACATAAATTTGGTGGTCTAATATCTATTTAACATGCATTGTCCTGAATGACTGTCTGACGGATCAACGCATAGCCTAAACCGCTGATCGTAGCGACCTGAAATTTAGAGGTTGTGTTCTTCGTATGAAGTAGGCATCCTATAAGAAAGGATCTTCCGAAATCCTTAGGGGTTGAAAAACTGGGACAAAGTTTGTATGGAACAACGTGATTCCTTGGTCCAATCTACTTCAAATTTTGCATAAACATTCTTTAAGATAATTGATGGAAGACGTGTTTTGTATTTTATTGAAACTCATCGCCTAACGGGGTTAAAAAAGGGTAGAAAGTTATTTTGGGGGTGATTTGCATCGAAGTTGATATCAATACTGCTTTTGAACTCACATAAAAGCTTGGTGCAATGCAATGCATATGACGAACAATTGGGATGAATTTGCTGTTATGTCTCATGACCGTCTTGGCAACAATCATGGGACAAAAGAAAAGTATAAATTAGATGTTACAACACTCTACATTTCTGCGAGTTAGTTGCAGCCGGTCAAATATACCCATTTGTATTTGAAGTATATCGAAATGGAAACCAGTATGCCAAATTTGGTACAGAAGACCAACCCATCAAAAGGTTACGTTTTTCCCAAGATCTTTCTTATGGTCACTTTGATGCCTACGCTGATGCCGATGGTGATAATAACACTGATCAGCGTCCAATAGCCAATCTAAATATATAAAACTTTTAACAAAAATTTGAACCGATATCATGGTACCGCAGATTTATTTCGCTTACTTCAAAACTATCATATTAGAGTTCCTAAATAGTTATTTTCTGCTTTTTAGTGCCTTTGAAGGCGGTTCTATTTTTTGTTAAAAGTTTTTATTTTTCAATTTTGAATTTCTTATGTGTAATCAATGACTCTCAAGGTCACTGACCTAGGATAAGCATATTAGCGTTGTAGTTTCCATCATCGTTCCTATAACATTTAAAGAATTATCCCCTAACTCCTAACCATTAAGGAGTTGTACCTTCCATCATCAGCTCAGCAACATAAGATGATGACTACCAGACGCAAATATCTGAATAGCTTTAGAAAGTATGATGAAAAACATTGTAAGTGCCTATAAAATTTGAAGAGTTCCCTCGATTTGTCTAGGATCCTATCATCAGATCCTGACTTGGTGACCATGGGACCACTTGTGAAGTATATCCTTTCAAACAAAAAATAATTTTCCAAATCGGTCCAGGCGTTCGAGTATTCGGGGAACATACAAAAAAAAATGATTCCGACGAATTGATAACCTCCGCTTGAAGTTGGTTAATTGACTGACTGACTGATCGCGGGTGATATCGCGTGTGGTATCGCGGGTGGAAAGCTATTTAGCATTCTATTTTAAAACTGAAAAGTTTATGAAAAACATTGTAAGTGCCTATAAAATTTGAAGAGTTCCCTCGATTTGTCTAGGATCCTATCATTAGATCCTGACTTTGTGACCATGGGACCACTTGTGAAGTATACCCTTTCAAACAAAAAATAATTTTCATAATCGGTCCAGGCGTTCGAGTATTCGGGGAACATACGAAAAAAAAGATTTCAACGAATTGTTAACCTCCGCTTGAAGTTGGTTAATTGACTGACATATCGCGGGTGGCATCGCGGGTGGAAAGCTATTAAGCATTATATAATAAAGCTGAAAAGTTTGTTTGTTTGTTTGAACGCGCGAATCTCCGGAGTTACTGGTCCGATTCGAAAACTACGCTGTCGGCTGGTAGTTTAGCCATTATTTTGTCGTTGATGGCGTCAACGCTTATATTTCTGGCAGCTAATTAAATTAAATTGCCCTCTCACACATCCATTAATGGTTTTTTTGGACGATATTGGCTATATCCGGATATACTCTACAGATCAGGTCTTCAATGTTGGTCACGATTTTACGAAGGTCTTTGTCAATAGCTATTTTTTTATCTGATTCAGGTACTTTCCCATCCCCGATTAAATGGAGCTTTATTGGGAAATCTGTGCTTCCTCTACCCAAGTGACTCCTCTCTTTGGTATACAGTCAATAATTCAACAGACTTTCATAATGAGGAAGATTTTAAGCAAGATTTAATAATATCTGCTCTAGTTTCACTAACAGGCAACGTTTATCTGAAATCACCAGAAAACATCAAAGTTATTCCACCCATGGCTATTTGTGCATTTTATAATTCTGAGAGTTCTATCTAAAGCCTCTAGATGAGCTCTATGAGTCATGTGCACTCATCCCATATTATTAGGTTTGCATCTTGTAAAACCTTGCCCAATGGTCCATTTTTACGTTAGATCGTACGCTGTCTTTTTCAAGAAATACCGTAAGGGTCTGTTTAGAAGTGAAATGAGCCGTCCTTCTACCTGTCAATAGTGTAGCAGCAATAAATATCTGATGATGCAACAACAATGGCTAATTTCGTTGACTTCAAAACTATCAGATTAGAGTTCTTACATAGTTATTTTATACTTATTAGTGCCTTTGTGGATTTTTTTTGTTAAAAGTATTTTATTTTTAATTTTTTAGTTTCTTATGTGTAATCAATGACTCTCAAGGTCACTGACCTAAGATAAGCATATTAGCGTTGTACTTTCCATCATCGTTCCTATAATATTTAATGATTTATCCCCTAACTCCTACCCGTTAAGGAGTTGTACCTTCCATCATCAGCTCAGCAACATGTGACGACTACCAGACGCAAATATCTGAATAGTTTTAGAAAATATATGAAAAACATTGTTAGTGCCTATACAATTTGAAGAGTTCCCTCGATTTCTTCAAGATCCCATCATCAGACCCTGACTTGGTGACCATGTGACCACCTGTATGTATAGTTTCCAAATCGGGTCAGGCATCTTCGAGTAATCGAGGAACATACATATAAAAAGTTTCCGACGAATTGATAACCTCTTCTTGATGACAGTTAAAAATAACAAAAAACTGTTACCTAGGCGACCGCTGTCATCCATTGACAACCGCGTCGCATCGCTCACCCATGCTATACATGCTCCCGCTTAACGTTCTTTTTATCATTGCTCAGCTCCTGAGGGTCGTAGCGTGATGTTCTATAGCCTATAACCTTCCTTAATAAATGGGCTTTCAATTGCAAAAAGGTTTTTCCATATCCCACTGGCAGATCCAGAGATTAGCGCGTTCAAACAAACAAACAAACAAACAAACAAACAAACAAACTCTTCAGCTTTATTATTAGTATAGATATGCTCTAGTTTATGATATTTTTAAATAATAAATTGTTAAAGTTGATGAGAGCCACTACTTAATGAGCCACACAAAAATGAGATATAAATAGATGATAAACAATGGACGAACTAATAATGAATGATGTATTCACACGCATCGATGATGTGTAGGGGTATTTTATGGGCAACAACTTTCTTGTTTTAAACATTGGTGGTTCCATCCGCGTTATTTTAATAAAGTACTACGCTGCTATGTAATACTATAAACATTGAATTATGAAAATTCAGCTTTTCTTTGCTTGCGTGTGCTAGCAAAGCTTGGGTAAAAAATCAAGTCCTAACTTCCATCCGATACAACGAAAATGTTAAACAAATTCAATTTGTTAATTACATTATTATATGCAAACTAAGGAAGATATTTTATTAACGATATGATCATACTTTATAACTCAACAAAAAATAAATTTACTTTTATTTTATTTGTCTTTGTACATCTACGCGTTTTGACAGCTAGTAACTACGGACATAAATCAAAGTACCTACGTATTTAACATGTTTTGTTATAGATTTAACAAATCAAAATCAGGATTTTTGTGTTGATTTTCCTCATTGTTTGAGAAGAATAGTTTGTTTAGTGTACCTTTACTAACTACCTATAATCGACCGAATCGACGTTGTTTCAGCAAAACCCGAAGCGGTTTCGGTTTTCATTTGAAAATTCAGTAGGTACTCATCTCAGGTAAAACAATATCTAATATCGTGAAATACATAACTAGAGACGATGTTTAATAATATGATAACTATTATTGATCGGAACAGACAAGATGGAAACGAGAAATGACACGTGAATGCTTATATTCAGATGTGTTTATCGGTGTTAGGTTTGATAGAGGCTTCAGTTAGGATGAAAGGCTGGCTTTGTTCATGGTTAGTTAGAGGCGAACGGTGATGGTGATGTGGCTGGTTGGTGCGATAGGCGACGGGCGGGGCGGCATCGCGGCATCGGCAGTGGCGGCGGAGGCGCGGGCGGTGGCGGCCTTGTGGCGGTCGCGGCGAGTGTTGCGCCCCGCACGTGTATGTGTGTGCGGTGACGTCACGCGCGCACGCACCGCGCACAACGTTCAAGTTCAATGTTGCCTATTAATTTTACCGCGCCTTGCCACCAACTAGCACTGACTGCGATAACCACCGAAATGCCATTAAACAACCTAGTAATCGACAAGGCCGTAGAATTCGAGATATGATATTTTTAAAACACCTTCCAATTTGTTGGAGGAAAACGACGCGATTGTGTGACTGAACAGATTGGCTTTTGTATTAGCGGCCTTATATCAATTTAATGTGCGTTCACTTTCAATTAATCAACAATATTAAATAGGATCAGGAATCTCGTAGGCCGTAGCTTCGTAGCACAGTAGGTACCTTCGGAATAATAACGTGATTTCGTAGGTAATTGATTTTGTTATTTTTCACAACTATTACTAAGTTTTTCTCTGCCATGAACATAATTGTAATAATTATTTCATGTAGGTACTCATGTGTGTTTATTGTCGTAGCTTCTTCACCACCACCGTTGTCCAACCATTTCAATGGTTGTATACTATGACATGATTTCATATAGGTATCTTACTGTTATAATGAAGTGAGTAGGTACTTACATGTTCTAAATGGCGACCTCAATTCGGTTGTATTTTATGTGATATATTTATGTAGTTCTCAGAAAAAGGTTTCTTCTCGAACAGATTCAAAACAATGTTTCTTATCATAGAATTTTCTTTGTTACCTTTAAGTATTGCCTTGTTTATTTTTTAAGAAACTTTATTGTTTGTTATTCATGGTTAATTAGGCAGTTGCAATTAAAATTATAGTTGATTAGACGCGCTCTTTTCATTGGGTGCCCTACCTTGATTTTGATGATTACATTGGTGAAACTGGCACTTACAATTAGGTACATGACAAGTAGTGTATGATAGGTAATCAGCGCTAGTGAAGAATCATCAACAAAAAATAAGGTAATGATCCATACATACAGAAGGTAACCGAGTGTAACGTGGTGACTTGTGGGTAGAGTAGAGGGGTTATTCTGAAACGTTTTGAAAACAATAACACTTCCCAAGCCCATAGTTTGTCTGTAACTCGTTTCTTCCTCGAAGAACGCGTGCGCATCTATCAACAACAAGCAGTGCAAGCATAACATAGTCCAAAGCGGGTCTTGGCGCGCGGCGCTCCATTGTGACGTCACCAGCATCCGCATGCGGCGCTCTCACTTCCAAATATTTTGTATTTATGCTAACAATTGACCACAAGCCTTGTTACTATACCGTCTATATACAATTGTAGATATCTGTTCGGCCGCTAATTAATTCTATTCATTCGTAGCACTTGCAAAAAGTGATAAAAGTAGTATTTCTTGTTTATTGGGTGATTCCTCATCCATGTAACTTGTCAATGTTATCGCTACCTAATCGTTTTACAAGCACGAATGTCATCATAAATAAAACACTAGTTTTTGCTAGTCAAGGTGCGATCATAGAATATATAAATCATAGTCGAGAAACGTAAACTTTTTATTTCAGCTACATTTAAGTACTTACGTAGGTTTTTTTTTACGTGAATCACTAAAATAAATATATTGGCTGTGTACGTGACCATTGATATCTAGTACGGAGTTTATCGGAGGGTAATATATTTAATTACAACTATCTGTGTATCGCAAAGCCGGTCAAGTGGAAGTCGAACGTCGCGGCGTCGTACTGCGATCCCGCTTTTGGGTAATTATTGGATCCACTCGGTCTACTGTCTTTTTTTTAAAACGTACATTGATAACGATGATTTGTGAAACGAGAATATGTGTATATTGTGTAACTTTTAATTACATTCAGTGGGTACTTATTATCATCAAGACTCTTTGTTCTACAGATGAATTCCGAGAGTTCCTTATTTCGTGTAGTTACGGGGCTCCGTTATCATGTGCTACGGGGCGCAAATATTAATGCGGGTCACTTGATATCACGTACACAGTAACAGCAGCTGTTTACCGAGAATTATCTTATCCGCGAAACATGATACCAGTAATGAAAACATTTAATAACATAAATTTAGCCCAAAAACATATACGACTTAACCCGGGAAGTGCATCGTGCTCCACATAGATTTTATATCTAACTAGCTGCCCCCCGCGGTTCCACCCGCGTTTCCAAATAAAAAGTAGCCTATGCAACCTGATCTAGATAAGGCAACATAATAATTGTCCATGGGGAAAAACAGTTTTCTCTTAAATATATTCCAACATGCTTAAAAGTTTGTCCTTGTGCTTTATTTATATTGACTTCAGACGATAGGTAGGTAATTTTACAGGAAATTGTACCTATTCGTTTAAATCTATATGGTAAATCTGTGGGTATCATCGGAATGCGAGGTATCAGTACTGTTTGCCCAACTGCTGGCTCAGTCAAAACCAATCGCTACTATGACAGAAATCTAGAAATTTTACTTGAAGTCTGGTACCATTACATAAATTTGGTGGTCTAATATCTATTTAACATGCATTGTCCTGAATGACTGTCTGACGGATCAACGCATAGCCTAAACCGCTGATCGTAGCGACCTGAAATTTAGAGGTTGTGTTCTTCGTATGAAGTAGGCATCCTATAAGAAAGGATCTTCCGAAATCCTTAGGGGTTGAAAAACTGGGACAAAGTTTGTATGGAACAACGTGATTCCTTGGTCCAATCTACTTCAAATTTTGCATAAACATTCTTTAAGATAATTGATGGAAGACGTGTTTTGTATTTTATTGAAACTCATCGCCTAACGGGGTTAAAAAAGGGTAGAAAGTTATTTTGGGGGTGATTTGCATCGAAGTTGATATCAATACTGCTTTTGAACTCACATAAAAGCTTGGTGCAATGCAATGCATATGACGAACAATTGGGATGAATTTGCTGTTATGTCTCATGACCGTCTTGGCAACAATCATGGGACAAAAGAAAAGTATAAATTAGATGTTACAACACTCTACATTTCTGCGAGTTAGTTGCAGCCGGTCAAATATACCCATTTGTATTTGAAGTATATCGAAATGGAAACCAGTATGCCAAATTTGGTACAGAAGACCAACCCATCAAAAGGTTACGTTTTTCCCAAGATCTTTCTTATGGTCACTTTGATGCCTACGCTGATGCCGATGGTGATAATAACACTGATCAGCGTCCAATAGCCAATCTAAATATATAAAACTTTTAACAAAAATTTGAACCGATATCATGGTACCGCAGATTTATTTCGCTTACTTCAAAACTATCATATTAGAGTTCCTAAATAGTTATTTTCTGCTTTTTAGTGCCTTTGAAGGCGGTTCTATTTTTTGTTAAAAGTTTTTATTTTTCAATTTTGAATTTCTTATGTGTAATCAATGACTCTCAAGGTCACTGACCTAGGATAAGCATATTAGCGTTGTAGTTTCCATCATCGTTCCTATAACATTTAAAGAATTATCCCCTAACTCCTAACCATTAAGGAGTTGTACCTTCCATCATCAGCTCAGCAACATAAGATGATGACTACCAGACGCAAATATCTGAATAGCTTTAGAAAGTATGATGAAAAACATTGTAAGTGCCTATAAAATTTGAAGAGTTCCCTCGATTTGTCTAGGATCCTATCATCAGATCCTGACTTGGTGACCATGGGACCACTTGTGAAGTATATCCTTTCAAACAAAAAATAATTTTCCAAATCGGTCCAGGCGTTCGAGTATTCGGGGAACATACAAAAAAAAATGATTCCGACGAATTGATAACCTCCGCTTGAAGTTGGTTAATTGACTGACTGACTGATCGCGGGTGATATCGCGTGTGGTATCGCGGGTGGAAAGCTATTTAGCATTCTATTTTAAAACTGAAAAGTTTATGAAAAACATTGTAAGTGCCTATAAAATTTGAAGAGTTCCCTCGATTTGTCTAGGATCCTATCATTAGATCCTGACTTTGTGACCATGGGACCACTTGTGAAGTATACCCTTTCAAACAAAAAATAATTTTCATAATCGGTCCAGGCGTTCGAGTATTCGGGGAACATACGAAAAAAAAGATTTCAACGAATTGTTAACCTCCGCTTGAAGTTGGTTAATTGACTGACATATCGCGGGTGGCATCGCGGGTGGAAAGCTATTAAGCATTATATAATAAAGCTGAAAAGTTTGTTTGTTTGTTTGAACGCGCGAATCTCCGGAGTTACTGGTCCGATTCGAAAACTACGCTGTCGGCTGGTAGTTTAGCCATTATTTTGTCGTTGATGGCGTCAACGCTTATATTTCTGGCAGCTAATTAAATTAAATTGCCCTCTCACACATCCATTAATGGTTTTTTTGGACGATATTGGCTATATCCGGATATACTCTACAGATCAGGTCTTCAATGTTGGTCACGATTTTACGAAGGTCTTTGTCAATAGCTATTTTTTTATCTGATTCAGGTACTTTCCCATCCCCGATTAAATGGAGCTTTATTGGGAAATCTGTGCTTCCTCTACCCAAGTGACTCCTCTCTTTGGTATACAGTCAATAATTCAACAGACTTTCATAATGAGGAAGATTTTAAGCAAGATTTAATAATATCTGCTCTAGTTTCACTAACAGGCAACGTTTATCTGAAATCACCAGAAAACATCAAAGTTATTCCACCCATGGCTATTTGTGCATTTTATAATTCTGAGAGTTCTATCTAAAGCCTCTAGATGAGCTCTATGAGTCATGTGCACTCATCCCATATTATTAGGTTTGCATCTTGTAAAACCTTGCCCAATGGTCCATTTTTACGTTAGATCGTACGCTGTCTTTTTCAAGAAATACCGTAAGGGTCTGTTTAGAAGTGAAATGAGCCGTCCTTCTACCTGTCAATAGTGTAGCAGCAATAAATATCTGATGATGCAACAACAATGGCTAATTTCGTTGACTTCAAAACTATCAGATTAGAGTTCTTACATAGTTATTTTATACTTATTAGTGCCTTTGTGGTTTTTTTTTGTTAAAAGTATTTTATTTTTAATTTTTTAGTTTCTTATGTGTAATCAATGACTCTCAAGGTCACTGACCTAAGATAAGCATATTAGCGTTGTACTTTCCATCATCGTTCCTATAATATTTAATGATTTATCCCCTAACTCCTACCCGTTAAGGAGTTGTACCTTCCATCATCAGCTCAGCAACATGTGACGACTACCAGACGCAAATATCTGAATAGTTTTAGAAAATATATGAAAAACATTGTTAGTGCCTATACAATTTGAAGAGTTCCCTCGATTTCTTCAAGATCCCATCATCAGACCCTGACTTGGTGACCATGTGACCACCTGTATGTATAGTTTCCAAATCGGGTCAGGCATCTTCGAGTAATCGAGGAACATACATATAAAAAGTTTCCGACGAATTGATAACCTCTTCTTGATGACAGTTAAAAATAACAAAAAACTGTTACCTAGGCGACCGCTGTCATCCATTGACAACCGCGTCGCATCGCTCACCCATGCTATACATGCTCCCGCTTAACGTTCTTTTTATCATTGCTCAGCTCCTGAGGGTCGTAGCGTGATGTTCTATAGCCTATAACCTTCCTTAATAAATGGGCTTTCAATTGCAAAAAGGTTTTTCCATATCCCACTGGCAGATCCAGAGATTAGCGCGTTCAAACAAACAAACAAACAAACAAACAAACAAACAAACTCTTCAGCTTTATTATTAGTATAGATAGATAGATATATAATTAAATATTTATTTGGGAGTTTCGAATTTTTAAAATAAGCTAAATTCCTTTTCCAATTTATCAATTAGCGAGAATACAGCTAAAACTTAAAGACTACCTTGTGTTCCTATTTTTTTTCTATTCTGTATCTGGAAAAGGAGAAACTGACTGACTGACGATAAGGTACTACGGCTCAAGTCTAGCAGCTCTAAAAAATTTAAAGGGAGGTTTTAATAACTCAACCCCTAAGGGGGGTAAAATATGGGATCGTGGGTGAAACTACTACTATAATAATTAATATACAACGACAATTAGCTACAACTCAAATCACAAACAATTCGTGTGTGATAAATTTTATTTTTTCGTTTTATAAACATTGAACATTATTTTTTTATTTCTGAATTATTGATGGACAAGTATATTTTGATAAATATGTGAACAAGGCACAACACGTGACTTGTTACATCACTCGCCGAGTCACATTGTTTGCAAACTATATCAATAATTTAATTTGTGTTCATATTAAATACGGGATAATTGTAACATTAACTTAACCTTGTGTGTTTACCTAGTTAGGAGCTTACTATGTTTGTCCAACTTAGTCACCGTTGTAGGTAGGTACCTACACACACTTTTATATATTTAGTCAGGTGACCCCTGATGTCCTCACTATGCAAATTCGATTCTTGAGGAATTCGAATGAAAACGCCCACATAAATTTAATGACAAATAGAAATTTGATACTTATATTTGCATAAAAACAAGTTAATTTTACGGTATTTTCTAAATTTACACGCTCATACTAAACTCAACGTTTCTGTTGAGGCAAATATTTATTTGCTTGTTAATATTCACACGTCAATTTCACTTATATGCACTTCACCAAATAGAAGCACCACATGAGGCATGGGTTAGACACAAACAGATAGGTACCTACATGTACGAACTATAGTACATAGCAAGCTTACTTAAAGCTACTAAACGGTTATTAACAAGTCTGAACTTGTTTGAAAAGGCAGGATGTAAAGTAGCCGGTTGAGAGAAGGTACCTATGTGTCATGTAATATATGAAGAGATAAATATTAAAAACAGTTTCAATTCGAGTGCGCTGCGGGGATCAATGGTAGGGAGCCAGTACAATGCAACGTACCAACATCGGCTGGACTGCTTAGCATACAATCGGTGGTAATTCCTTCTGGCAGGTTAGTCACGCGGGCACTCAGATCTGCGTTTAGTATTCAAGAGACGTCGGAGTTTGCCTACGCGTGTAACAATCACGAATGGAATCTAAATCGAGAAGCAATAACTGTTCACACGAGGTCAGCATTACTCAGCATTGATATGTTTGCAAATATTACAAAATAGGACAAACGGATATTTTATACAAACAATAGTTTATAATGTTACGTAGATTTTACTGCTTGGCATCAAATAAAATTCGTCGTTTAAATACCTACTGCCAAGTATTTTAAATGCGAAGAATGAATTAAAAGCATGAAGGAGAGTGCCGCATGGCTGGCACGCCAGGGAAACCACTTGGCAGCTCCATTGTGTATTGACGCGGCAGATTGATTGATCGCACACTATTCTAGGATAAGCATATACTCTAAAAAGATTTGGCAATCGGTTCACATCTATTTTAGCTGTCTGTGGTAAACAACTGAATTCGTAGCTTATTATAAACACCATAGAGACAATTCGTAAATCATCTAGTAAGTAAGAATATTTGTATTATAAATGACCCTTAATATTATAGCTATGTATGTACATATGAAATTGACTGTGTCTCGAAGCGAAACACATAAATATTGTAAAAAAACTCTGTATAAAAAAATACAAGCTAGTGCCTTCATAGTTGTTAATAGCTGTTAAAAATATAGGTACCTGGCGAGGGTTCACATTTCCATATGCCAATAGAATGGAATTATACAAGGTTATAAATCTCGACAGCGATCGAGGCATGAGACGACGGGAAAGCGCACCTTGCCTTGCGTCACTTATGATCCAGTTGATTAATTGCTGACAAGTCGATCCTACATACCTACCTACTGTAAGAATCAATTTGCTCACTTTATTTAGGATTAAAGTTTTTTGTTCATTTATTTTATTACGTGAAATGATATTGCAAAAGAGTCCGTAAAATTTATCTCAAACTATGAAATAAAGAAGATTAATGAACAATATGGGCTAATTAAATTTAGTTACGATCAAAATAAGTAAAAGGAAAATAGATTGTGAAATGCCAAAACCCCTTTCATGTTATTTGTGTAGTGCGACAGAAGCTGTCGACCCCAAGCACTTGAGTCAGTAGGCTGTGAAGCGAGCAAGATTTTAACGGTTCAACCACTTCATTTTAACCGTTATTATAAGGATAAAGGATAAGGAGGATCAATGAAAATAAATTTTCAAGGCGCCACAGCTTCCTCCGCTGTTGGTACCGATTTACTCACAGTTCACTGCTCAACTTATTAACACATGTGTACAAGTCACATTAGGTCAGCATTATCTCTCTCACGGCTACATTATATTTTAGAGAAGTTACGTAAGTGTACACAACAAATAGTAGGTATGCCTTTATATATTAATTTAATACCATATCGAGAAAGTTTTTGTTGTCTTGCAAATAGCAATCGAATACAGCAGCGGCTGTGGTGACCTGTTTATTAAAAAAGTTCCGAAATGAATAGCGTAGAAAAGGGGAATTTTAAATTAGGTGTGACCTGGTTTCAAAAGGCTATTTCGTGCTATCTAATGCAGGCAGATCCGTTCTAAAATAACGTCCATTTAGCGATGGAGCGCGCGTGGGTGGACACTGACACCCGCCCGTCTCACATCCGCACATTTTCACCTAAACGATTTGTTTACTTTAAAATAACCGAGGCGAATACCCAACATGTTAATAAATGTGATCCGATAATAAACCTACATAATAATCGATATCACAGTTAATAATTAATTACACTATGAATTGTATTTACTGTCTAATATAATGGCTGAAACCACACAGTTTAAACCTTTAAACAATATAACTAAATATCATCGTAGGGATATAAATCATGTGAAGTATATTTTTGTAGTTTCACTTTAGTAAATATTAAATTATCATAGCAACAAAAACGTGTTAAAATTATTGGAAATTGTACACATAAAGCTGTCCGACATTGTTGTGAATTTGTTGTGCCGCGTGCGTTCTATTAACACTCCCGAGTGTGTGGGTGCCCCCGGCCGGCCGGCTAATTATATTACACGTGACGATTCTACTATTGTGTCTAGTTTACAGCTGTAAAATTATTGCCTTTTCATACATTACCTACCTATTGATGACTAATCTAGCTTTTACCTACTTCAATATTATCTATAATAGCAGTAGTAATACACGTGTATATTGAAAATTAATCGGGTCAGGTACTCTGCACGTCGCTCAAAATTGTTGACAGTTGCAGTGTGGCGACACAATGAAAAACCAATTAAACTAGATCCGAAACAACTAAATTAGCTAACAGCCGTTCATCGGTCATTGAACCGTCTAATTAATGTTAATGTCTCAGCAATTCGATTTTATTTATCGACCAATGGTAAATTTACCTCAAACAACTTTCTTCTTTTACTTTTACAAACAATGTTTAGCGAGAAGATATTTTTTTCAAGGATACATGAAATTGTTTGGCGTATAGGTACCTAGTAGCTATCTACGAATCATTTACAATTGAAATTAATTCAATGTAAGTACATATTTTTTACATGTTAGTTTTTAATCGTATATGGCGCCTGTAAAGTTGAAAACAGGTAGCTCACTCGACAACGTGTTCAACAGTTCACATATTTGTGACGCGTGGGCGAAAGTGCCTGCTTGCCGATGTTCAAAATCTGTCAGGGTTACCAACATATTATATCAACCGATTGTGTACTCGAATGTTATTAATAAACGTTCTTTGAATTGGGTTAACAAAGCCATCCTTGGTTATGAAGTCTCTTGTCTGGTGTTATTAAATGATGGTTTCATTGAATCTTAATTATTACTCTCAAATTCAATCCAAATGAGCTAAAACAATACAGTAAGCCAAGACGTAAACAGTGGAACATTAATTTGCACTAATTCGCAGAGTTGTTGTTTCATCTGTAAACCCTGAGATGTGTACAAATATAGAAGATTGTGGCCGTGTGGCAAGCGTCGCGAGTGTAGGCGGGGTTGTTTGCCTCGGCTCTCCTATTGCGTGATCCACTCAATAAAACTGTTGTTGGACTCCAAATTGGTCGTTTAAACGAGTATGCCGCCTCCTTGTATGATGGTCCTCAATACAAAATGAATCTTAGAATAAGTACATTTAAATATTGTAACTAAACATGTTATAAA
Organism: Tethea ocularis; assembly: GCA_963555595.1. Taxonomy (NCBI): domain Eukaryota; kingdom Metazoa; phylum Arthropoda; class Insecta; order Lepidoptera; family Drepanidae; genus Tethea; species Tethea ocularis. Next base: position 4,406,067 of record OY741963.1, on the reverse strand, counting down.
CAGCCTTGCCGTCGTATATTAGTATAATAACGTCGGTCAGTTAGTTCCGGTACGCCTTGGTGACTCTTATCTCACCTGATCTCAGGATATACCGTAAGACAGCATGTTGTGATATAGCGAATGTATTTCAAAATGACTGTCTTTAACACGTAGCAGGTTTCACGATAGAAATCAAAATGCAAGTTAATATTATAATTAGCCATACTGCAATGCAATTAACACGTCAGTTGCCTTTTTACTGCAAACAAGTAAGTAAGCTAAGTAATATTGTGGAAACTCGACTTTACGTAACAGCCGTCGCGTGACTGAGAGGCCGTTCATTCAGCCTCGTAACCGAAGCTCAACAACACTTTATATCTACCTATTACATTGTGTTATTTTAAACAACAAAATTTGTTATTTTATATAACTCGAGCCAATTATAACTAGCTATTAACAAGAGAATTTTATAATCGAATCGGAAAAATTTATTCAGGATCATTTTTGTGATCAACGAAATTAATTATGAAACGTGCACGAAAAAAAATGAAATGTAGCGTATTGCTGAATTAAATTATTTAGTAACAATGAATACTAATTGTTACTTAATTTTCAATTCGGCATTAATTATTAACTAAATTTTATTGGTAGGTATGTTCAAAATGGTGACCTACTTACTGCTCAGACGAAGAGAATGCAATTTTTCTAAAGTCTCGAAGCAGCAATATGAAGTCCTGAATTTATATAAATTATACGGTCAAAATTATCCTTAAGGACTATCCTAATTAAAATTCGTATAGGTTTTAAAGTACGATTCATATAGATTTTGTGATAACAGCATAAAACTTATAAGAAGTACCGTTTTTAATTCAAAACAAAGTAGAGATTAGGTACGTAACGCTCTACAAACATGGTTGACTCCAATTGTTACAACCATAAAAAACAATTGTGACGTTAATGACGCAGATTAAATTTAGCCAGTTTACTAATATTTCACTCGTATCGTTAAATAAGTCAACATGATGTAAACATGAGAGATAAGATTCAGAAGAGTTACTTATTATTTAATTAAAACAATTTGTATATTATTGGAGTTGACGATAAGTTATGTGTGTTTATATGAATTATAACCACGATTTATCGACATTGATTATTATAATATCTTTCGAATATTAAGCTAAAGAGTTTGGAATCTAATCTCAGGAACTGCGAGTCCGATTAGAAAATATTTTTTGTATAGTATTATCCTTTTTTTTGGTGTGTGAAAGGTTCCTATAATATCTGACTAATTAACTTTCATTCAAACATTATATTATTGTGATGTCTATTTTGGCCAAAATAATGAAGATTCTTTTAAATAAAGGTTTATTCATTGTTAAAATAAAACATTGTAAAGAAAGTTAACATTTCCAAGCTTCAAAGTTTTGTCTACAAAGTTTTACCTGAAGCCTCATTCAATAAGCCTCAAAAGAAATAATGGGTCATTAACAACTCATTTATTTCTGATTACGATTGGATTAAAATTCCTCGATATTTGATCGAAACATTATTTTTTCAATAAAACGTGAGAAACGGAAAGTAACATAACATTTAATAGGTTATCAATATATTGCCTTATTTTGCCTGAAAATTTGTTAGTTAACTATTTGAAACTGGCATAAAACTAAATGCAATAATTATCATTCGGTAGGTTCGGGAGGCACTGAGAGGTAATCAATGATACGATTGCATTTCAGTGAGGCCAATGTCGATAGGAATCAGCTGGCACACTGATGTTTGTACGCTATACAATATTGTGGCGCGCGTAATTACCTACTAATTACACAGAATGATTCTTGTTTGTGGGGACAGCAATTAGATGGCAGGGCTGCCAACACAATTGACTGAAAATTCCTATTTTTTTATGATGGTTTACTCGAACAATTTTTTATGGTAAGTATGTTGATCAATAACTTATTATCTCGTATTTATATATGAAGGAAATTATCGTACGGAGATCTCAAGACGGTAGATAAATAGGAATAAAACATGTAATTTTACACGATTGATGCAGTACTTAATAACTCCTGCAAATCCAATTTCAGTTAATGAAAAGGAGATTGGGCCAAATCCGGAGCGAATGATGCGCAAGGGATAGTCAAATTATGGCAATCAATGTCGGGGATTACTTGTAATATCCAAGACAGGTGACAACCCTATTCATAACGTTTGCGACAGCTGGGTGTAACAGGTGCGGACCATCATATCACATAGTAATGATTCCGCTCCACTACATACTGCATAATTAAATTAACTATGAATGTAAACATAAACAACACATCTCATACATTTGTTGGAAACTTGTTTCTACAGTTTTGCAACGTTAACGTATTCCAGTTTTTGATATAGTTTCTCTATAATAGATAATTTTTTCAATGGGAAATTCCTCTACGTACGAAAATTCAAACTAAGCACATATTCTTTCTGGTTTTAGAACTTATTGTAGAAACAAAAATAAATAGGCACTTATCAGCTTGTTTCTTAAATGCATGCATTTTATAATTTACAATAAGGTTATCTGCCTAATAATATGCCTTAGGTAATATGATATTTTTAATGTTATATCACTTTATTTAAAAAGTTTGGAGATTATTTTATTTATAGCCAGATGTTTATTAACGTATTGAGGAAAATGTTTTATTTTATTAAAATTGAGCTTGTTTTATGGCGACATGGTTCCAAAATATTATCTTTATTTACATATAAGAAAATTTAATTAGGATATTTTATACATATTAACCTACCAGAATAAAATACCTACACGATGGTGAAAACCGTTTCAAAATCCAATGAGTGGTTTAGGAGTTAGCGGATGAACAGACAGACAGACTCTGAGGGCGACTTTCTTTTATACTATGTAGCGATGTTATTATTTGTAAATTCGCAGTTGGTTGGCAAAAAAAAAACAGCGTTATCTATTTATTCGTTGGAATTGGAAGCTCAATTGCCAGAGGTTTCGATAACACCATTCGATGATTGATAAAGAGATCAGCAAATCAAGCGGAAAGTCAAAATAATCCTAGCATTTGTAAGTTGGGGTGGCGGCGGCGGCGACGGCGGCGTCGTGACTGTGGGTGCAGTGGGGCGTAGGGGGGGCGTCGTGGGGTGGCTCGAGGCGAGCGGGGTAGCGGCTGCTGTAAGACGCGGCGTGAATGGCGGCAGCAAGGTCAGGGGCGCCGGAAGTGGGTTACGGGCGGCGCCCTATCGACCGCCCGCCACCCGCCCGCCTCGTGCCACGCCGCCGCCCGCCCGCCACGCTGCCTGTGCCTACACCATTGTATTATTATCTGCTAGCTAAACTATACCACTCAATTTGACACAATTATTTAAATAATTTCTAACACAACATGTTGAAATTGTGGTCAAAACGTAAGCTAAGCAAAGCAAGTAAATAAAGCTTTTCGGAAGAGCGTAAGATTTTATGATTACTTGCCTGAATAATAAATAGTTCACGAAAAACAGATGAAAGATCAAAGTTAAGTAAAGTAAATGCACATACCTATCTACAGTCTGTATCGAAACTAAAATTATGAGATAAACTTTTGAAAATAAATTGACTATGTAATTTAAGTAATGGACAAAACACGATACTGACGCTGATTCCGTGGCGTAAGGAATGTAATCGACACAAAATAATGAATGTAATTTCAAGTTTCTGGCCCAGGTCTACCTAGATCTATAATCTACATAATATCATCTATAAGTGCGTTAGTAGTATTAGTTATTATACCGTGTAATTTGGAAGTAGTACTTTGTTTGTAGGGTATTTCGTAATATTTTTAAGTAATCATTGACAAGGCTGCGGATACGGTTCAACGATATCTACGCGCCGCCATGTTGCGATTGTTGCGCTGTGGTGCCGCGTGATGTAAGCGCTTCCGCGCAGATTCGTTCGCAAATTTGGCTCGCCATTCATACGAAGATTTTTACAAAGCGGCCGGCGAACCCGCGGCCTTGCTGGCTGCGCCTACGCCGCGCCGCACCGTCCTAGCGCTACGATAGCGACCGACAGACAGTGCGCCCGACGTCAAACTTTCAAAATTAGATCGTTCTCTAAATAAATTAATACTCGTAGTAGTTTGTACGCTAGTAAGTACCTATTATAATATACTCTTACAACCGCAAGTAGGTATAGTGGTCCAAAAAACAATTGCAATGAAATGTTTGGTAGGTTACAGCAGGAATTATCTCAAGTTAAGCAACATAAAAGGTTAAGAAAATTGTTATTTGTTTATGATGAGTACTTTAGGAAATGCACTGTATAGGAAAAATATTTTAAAACCGGACAAGTGCGAGTCTGACTCGCGCAACGGTTCCGTAATTTTCCGTAATGTTACTTCAAATAATAAGTTTTCCTGTAATCTAGGTAACAGTGGCGAAGGGTCCATACAAGCCGATTCCCATCGGCTTACCTTTTAGAAATCCCAGTCCCACATTTTCATCATTTCAAAGCCACTTTTATCATGCTTAAAATACACTGTCATTATAAAAATCGGTGTTTTTTAATGGTTTACCCTCGCCATTATTTCACCCCTCGCCACTGCTAGGTAAAGAACTATTTTCTGAATTTTTTCAAGGAAAAAGGTAAAGAATTACCTTTAAAGTAATGGTAATTAAAGGCTGTATTATTAAAGGTATATGAGGTCTCTATAATAATATAAGGATATTATAGTTATTATATCATATATAACCAGATAAATTATATAACATCAGAGTATGCCATTTGTGAACTTTTATATTGAGATCAGAAGCAGGTTTCCGTGAAAAATAAATCCAAAATTGGTATAGTCAAGCAGTGTCAGCTCCGGCCGAACGAGCTCAGTTAAGAACTAGCTAATTGGCTTGAATTTTTAAAGGCTTAGTCACGATTCTCCATCTCTCATTGTTTTTTTATGAGTCACATTGGCAAACAATGTAACCTATAGCGATGTTGTTTCCTCGTATGCGAAAACATAGTCTATTTTGTCTGCTAAATTTAAAATATGCATTTAATTTACGCAGTTAAATACTACACATTGTGCCGAACGTGAAGGAAAATAATAGTTTTTCAATGAAGTAGCCAAGCAACATTACGTGGAAACGCTTCAAGGTAAACGAGCCTAAATTCGAGGACTATTCAATTTTAATAGGACACCATTACGGATTCATTTTCATACAAAAATATACTCTGAAAACACTACCATTACGAAACCAACTATAAAGCAATAAAATATTTCACACAAAGCCGAAAACAATCTGCCAATCGTTAGTTTTCTTTAGGTTTTTACAAAATCGTTTTACACGGTTACAAGGCCATGAAAAGTTCGTGACTGTCTAGAATTCTAGAAAGCCTAGGCTTGTGTAACGTTCTAATACCTATAGAGTTTCACATCTTTTAACGCCTTTTATCGATCATTTTGTAACGTTTTGGTAAATACGAAGAAAAACGAGAATACTGAAGTTCGTGATTACGAAACAATCTGTTCAGTTCATATATGCCAAGGCTATTTGAATGAATTTTAGTGTAAGAGATATAATGCATCGTGCTTATGAAAGTAGGTAATGAAACATAACTTCATCCCCTGCGTGAACGTATGTATGCTAACTCGACAAGAGCTTATTGTTTGCGCAGGTGCGTCGGCGCATTCTTTGTTCTTTAAATTATCGCCTGTACTATACAGAGTACCACAAACACGCACAGGAATGTCGAAGATCCTCTCAGCTCGCATCTATTTCTTATTTCTTCCAAGTAATATAACTTAACAGCCAGTTTTTTAATTATAAGCCCAAACCTACACACACAAAACTTCTCTCGAGTAAATATCAAATAGAATATTGTAGAACGTAAGTATGTAGTAATTTTATTGAAACGATAACTATAACCGCATAACAAGCCTATATGTCTATGAACAATGTTTACGTAGTTACACGTGTTCTTTTAATAGTTGTAAGTCATCCATTACAAATGAGATATCGACATGTTTAAGTGCATTAGATAACCTTGTGTAGCTCACATACTGCAGCTTAAATTTGAATATTTTTGATACCATCCAAACGTACCTATCTATTATATGTTAAGTGTACATTTATAACAAGCAATATATGTACACATACACTAAAGTTCCGGTTAAAAATAAGAGTTCACGCATCTCTACCATGATGTGTGGACGATAAAGAAACAAACATCGTGTTTTATTATTCTTCGATGTAGACCTACAGAACCTTAAAAATAGAACAAAAGCGGTGTTTATAGTTTACACGACAGACTACTCAGCGTCATGTGGCGTGCATACCGAATTAGTAAGTTTTATATGTACCTACGTGAATAAAATCTATTTATAATGTTGACGTCGACCGCTCTACATTCTTATCTCGTCTTGATATTATACACACGACTCAAGCAATCTAATACAGATGTTGGATGTCAGAGGCTAACAATAAAGGAACAAGGGCTCTCGAACTAAGAACTAGTTCATCTTTAGTCAATAGACATGCTTATTTATGGGCCAGATGAACGGTCAAGATTCGCAGAATTTCGATTAGGTACTTTAACGGTCAACGATGTCGCGCAGCGCAACGTATTCATAGGCAGAATAGAACTGTGAAATTAGCATTTCATTGATTTGAATCAGCTTTAAAAAATAATGATACGAAGACACGAGCTACTCACTTCAATAACTGTTGTAATAAAGCAAGATTGATTTATGCTTCAACAAAGCCAGTTTTGATTGAAACCAACATGAGTTGAGATGAGTGGTAGTATGAATTAAAATCTAATGAATGTATTTTTTGTTTCACAGCCCGTCCGATGATCTCGGCGAGCCTCCCCGGCGAGGCGCTCGCCCAGCTGGGGCAGCTCGGGCAGCTGAGCCACCTGTACCCGCCACCCCCGCCCTCCGGTATGACGCCCGAGTTCCTGGCGCCCCCTCCGCGGCCCTTTGCGCGCTATGCGCCGCGACGGCCGCGGGACTCCATGCCCGCGCCCCCCGCACCATCCGCGCCCTTCCCTGCGGTGCCCGGAGCGTACGCGCCTTTCCTGCCGCACCCTGGCTCGTACGCACAGTACCTGTACCGGACGCGTGCGCCCGCTCAGCCGCCACCCACTTATACACTGCCGAGGAGGGCGACCTCCGGGTTCGTGCCGCCAGCGCCGGCGCCGCATTCACCGCCGGTCTCTTTACCGGCACCTGCTCCTCCCCCTAGAGAGGTAAGCTTATCCTGTTCTTATAGAGAATGTATTTCATATTTTCTCAAATTTCAATTCCCTTCATCTATCCTACATTAGCTTTCTTTAAAATGTTGCACGATTTCATGGTTTAGACCTGGTTTAGATTTCTTATAGACTTCCAGTCAGAAATTAGTAGCTGCAGTATTGATTATTTAGAATCTTTTCTTAAAATTACTTACACCGCAATCTTGTCTACTTAGCTCGCACATTTCTCGATACGTCTTAATAATAATAAGATGATGATGAAATTCCAGGAGCCTCCTATGTCACCGGAGCGTGGTGCTCCCGCGCCGTATTTCTGTCGCGGCGCGCTGATTCGCTTGGAGGACGGCACACTGCGGCGAGTGGAGGAGATGCGCACGGAAGACTTCGTGATGAGTGCAGACCGCAACAGCGAGCTCGCGCTCACGCAGTGCACGCTGCTGCGGCTCGACGAGCGAGGCGACCGGCTCGCACTTACACTCACCTACGATAGGAATCGCTCACAGGTCAGGTCACTCACTCATGCTAAATACTTAAGGGACACTCTTATGAGACGGGACATGTCTTACAGACTAATATAGATACATTTTTATAGCATGGTTCGAGCTGGCAACTCCCAGTGGTGCAAAGGACTAAGAATCTACAGACAGTTCTTTGTTTCATAATGTAACCGTCTAATTGAGATAAATCTACCCGCTGTCCTTGTATCTTGGTCATAAATTTTTATAGTGATTTATTTATCAATTAACCTAAAATGTAAAAGAATACCTACCACTTCTTAACAATCTCATTGAATATCATGTTAAAAATTGCAGGTGGAACTGGAGTCGACAGTGGAACATCCGTTCTTCGTGTACGGGCGTGGATGGGCGTCGTGCAAGCCGGAGCGCACGCTGGCGCAGTACGGGCTGCGCGTGCAGAGGCTGCAGGTGGGCGACGTGTGCGTATCGCTGGTGCCGCGCAAGCACGCGTCGCCCGCCCCTGCCGCCGCCCTCGCACCCGCCCCTGCTCCCGCGCCACAACCGCCCCTGCCTACCTCCGCACCGCCACAAACGCATCCGGAAAACCTCAGCGTCAAGGAAGACGCTCGCAAACGGAGATGGTCCGCTTCCGACGTCTGCGAAGACGACCGTCCACCCGTTAAAAAGCGCTGAATCTCTGCTCGCCAGTGCTCGTCGTTTATGGAGGAGAACTATCTTGACCGTGTTGTGATCGCCTTCGTTGAAGACTTTCGGTTTCGTTTCGAATTGTGGATCTTCGGAAATGTTGTAGAGACTGCGAGTGTTTTATTTGACTTTTCTACTGCAGTAAAAAAAACTGGTGTAGATACGAACTGACCCAGTGATAAGAACGCCGTGACACGTGCACGTATGGTATTTTTTGCGTAGTTTCTGCAGCGATCGGCAGTCCACAATCGTACGCTTATGATATTCTATTCGGGAACTCTAGGTGCTTTTTACTGTCGGGTGCTTCTGTACGCGTTCGTGTACAATTTTGTAAATATGTATGTAAGTAAGTTAGATCAAAGTTACACTCCATGACTAACTTTATGTGTCACAAAAATAGCGTTACGGTGTCATCCATAGCACTGCACTATACGCTACGTTGCTGGCGACGTGCACCATAAGTTGCAGAACTTTGTTATTCCTGTATGACATGATGCAATGATAACATATTACAGTATGCTACTGAACTACTGCAGGGCTATAAGGTTTGCAGATATATCCACCACGTACATGCCGACACATGATTTAAATATATTTTAACCGTATTCTATGAACATGGAGAAAAACATTATCAGATGAGCACAAAAATAACAATGTGTTAATTTGTACCAGATCTTAAAGTAGGTTAGCTATTGTGATATCCAATGAGATTTTAAATCGCCAGTCTATGTGGACACGTGGCAACGCATATTATAGACAAAACAAAAAGGTACAATGAATGTTAGAATGTAGCTAGTAGTAATGGGCTGACGTGTGCTTAAATTTTGACTGATTCTCTCTTGTGTTTTGTGGGTTTCCCGGACGACTTAGTTTGTTTACTCGAAGCAGTCATGTCAGAGTTGCATTATTCTCCTCCAATGGTTGTGACTGCAGACATATCCCTCGACGCGACGATATGATTGTCGCGACGTAGCCGTAGCCCGCTCGTTGCACTGCTACCTACTTGATACGGTGGGATCACTCCCCGAAACATGGTGGCAAACTCTTCTGACAAATAATTCGTTCGTGTTTAATATTAATCGTTGATAACTAATAAGTATATATTGTAAAAATTGATATGTATAATGATCATGGTTATTTATATGTCATCTCTATTGCTTTTTGACGTCCATGTGTATTACACATAACTTTTCTATGAGAAGATGTATACATAATAAACACACAGTCTGTGATATTTTGTAGTTATTGATCAGAGTAGGTATGAAGTATTGCTTGAATAAAGGAAATATATGTTTTAGAATAATAAGTGCGTTATTGGTAAGAAATTGTATAGTTGTTGTATACTCAAAAGTAATACGCTGAAATACTAAAACTGAAAACATAACAAGTAGCGTCTGTGATTAATATACATATACCGTTATGCCATATAACGACGAATGCATGGCCATATCAAAATCAAATTAATTTAATATAATTATTAAGTAAAAGTTACATAATTAATTATGTACTCTTTTGTTCGGTATTCTGCTCTATATTTATTATGCATAATGTTAAACGCAAAGTTATGTTGTCAGATGATGACAAACCATCATGATCTTACCATCGCGAAGGTATAGAAAGCGGGAGGGTTGTGCGCCGATCACAATGGATGGTCGCACGAGCTACCTGCGACACGCGACAGTGCAGTAGGTAGGTAGCTTGATCATAGTCCGCACACCAACTGTGCTCGCAAATAGAGCCGCAGAACCTTGCGGAGTTTGCCGACCGACATGATACGATACGATACGATTACAGAACGGTTATGGATCGTTAGGTTTGCAAAGGGTTAGTTTCATTGTACCGTTTATTGCTACATGCTTATTAATCATATTTTTTAAATGATAACCGACGACCATTGATTGTTATGGACACCTCATCGACGACGAATGGTGTTGTACAAAGATTAATAATTTGTTTATAATGTATGTAATTCTAGTTTTATCGTCTTTATATTAATATTTGTAATTGTAATGAAAGATCTCATTTTATTAATCGGTATTTTCTAACAAGGCGCTTTCATTAGATCATGACTAAGCCTACCTCACAAACTTTATGACCTGCGCCCGCGCCGCGTCCGTCGTCGCCGCGGGCTGGTCGCAATCAAGTCTAAACAAGATCTCAATTTGATGAAAATAAACTTTTAAAAAGACTGGGACGCTTTACTGAATGTTGTGGGATAGTAGTTTCTTTGAAGATATTACTTAAATTATGGGATAGGAGCATTTATTATGTAACCGAGCGCGAGCCGTCGTATAACCTGCTACAATACAAGCTCCGCTTCTGACACGCTGGACTATCATTTAGTACAAAATTTGTTACAAAAGTATTATTTCCCAAAATCCAAATTCAGAAAGTATTAATTTAATTTCAAAGAAAGGTGCTATATTGATTTTATGGACGTAGTTCAGGCACAATCATGATTGATATTACTTATAATGTAAAAAAATGTTGTTGTCATATTTGCCAATTTCATGTATTGGTATAATCGATGTTCTTCCGCGGCTCCTAGTAGATTTAGCGAGTCAATTGAAATTAAATATCGTAACATTTGTTACTTATTATCCTCTTTGCAATATGTAGCATTATTATAATCAGTGCAAATTCTATGTTTACACATGATACTTATTTTATTGCAAGCATTGCTTTGTTTGTTGTAGAAATCCGAGGAAAAAACATACATACTTTCATATATCAATGCGAACAGCATTGATTTGATATTCAGTTAATATTACCTAAATCAAGTAGCAGTTTTTGTAAGATGCGATTGAATGGATCTGTATATCGTCCGTCACCTTTGAGTGAAATCCTCATTTATGCGAAAGAGGCAACACAGCACCCTGTAAAACTTTCCTACCACAGCTTATTAAATTTCAAGGAAGATTCGCGAGAATTTCACTATAAGGTAACGATATACAGACTGTAAGCAAATAATCGCTTTCAAAATGCTCTTGTTTTACATAAATATAGATAGATAGATTGAATCCAAATGTAGTAGGGCAACATGAATATTACACTTGTAAAGACAACTGTCTTTCGTTCGTCTATCACCGCATGCAAGTGACGTGTTTATTTGTGTGCGAGATTTTATCTCAACTGTTAATGATTGTGATTGAACGTTTCGAGTAGGTGTTACAAATTGTAGTGACAATAGATTATAAATAAATGTATGCGAGAGATTCATAATATAATTATTTTGATGTTGCCAATGTTAGGTATGGCCAGTAATGGTTTCCATAGTCTGTAATGTTAGTTTACTTACAATATCCGCGCACTAACATATGTATTGACACAAACGATTGTGCCATCCTTAACATGTTTTCGATAGCTATATACTTTATTTAGTATGTCACTTGTTTCTGGTAAGATCAATAGTTACTGAAGTTGAATATATTTTGGGATGTTCCGTTAGAATTAATATAAACTGTAATAATGTATTCATCTTACCATAAACGTCTATGCGGGGTTGTACATAATGGGGAACAGTTCAAGAAACATTTTTGATATTTCCAAATGATTGTATAATACGAGTACGAGGGAATGTGGACTGTTTTCAATATGTTATAGCAAACTGTGGAGAACAGGAAATGTGTCATTTAAATTAATAGATAAATAATTATAAAATCGTTATATAATTATAATATGACAAATATGGCAAAAATATATTATATATGTATATTTTATTATATAGCGGAATGAGTACTATTTCAGAGTTATTGTAAATGGAAAAAAATGTTATAGAAACGAGATATGTTAAAAATAAGTTAACTGTTTGTAAAAAGAAGAGAAAATATGTATAATTGAATATTTGCTATGAATTTGTTTTATTCCATCATCCTTATACCTAATAAACTTACTTCAAGCATATACATAATATTACAAATAATAACTGAGCTACAATACCAACTAATAGCGACATAAGAGCCAAATAAACTACAACTAAAATAAAATATAATTTGTAAATTACTTACAAAAGGCTTTATTATAATCACAACAAGGAATACTATGCAGAACACTGGTAACATTATACAGTATTACACAACGTAGATGTAGTATCGGCAAATCGTTTTCGTACACTTCACTTCCGATTTACACAACTACTAAAAATCATTCATTATCGCGCCATTCAACGTTCAACAAGATCATTTTCGCCGATCATTTTTTAACACATGAGTAATGTTGTAGACTCACTCTTTTCGGGAACGATCGATTTTACGAATTTTGCCAATGCTTCATCTAAGTTGTGTCATACTATACCTAGTTGTGAAATGGTTCATACATCGGACTTGAGGTCGAGGATAACTTTGTCGCCCGGCTTGAAGGCAGGCATGCCGAGGTACGGACACGTCGCGCAGCGGAAAGCATCGCCGAGATAGCACTGGAAACAAAACATCGACAAACCAAACTGAATATACAAAAGTATATAAATCTACAAATACGTACATATATTGTTATAGTTTAGTTTCAAGTGTTTGTTTAGCGTGATAGTTTAATTCTTCAATATTTTCTGTACATTAGAAATTGTAAATCCTTCTAATATTATAAATGCGAAGTTTGTGAGTGTGTTTGTATGTTTGTTACTTCTTCACGCTCAAATGGTTGGAATTTATGATGAAATTTAGAATACTTAGAATACTTTTATCCTAGAGAACATATAATCCCTCGGGAACGTGCCACGCGGCGGAAGCTACTTCCTACATAAATATTAGAAGATAAATGCTGTCGTACATAATACATATGACCGGCAGGCGGGGAGCTTTTACCATTACGCATTAGCTTAGCCACCCAAAGAGGAATGCTGCCAACCTCTTGAGAACCTTGCTGATGATCGGCAGCAGCGGCCAAATGTTTTTAATCAATTCTTAAGGTCTTCTGCATACTAAATAACATCTATAATGGAGCAAAACGAAACAATATTCAAAAATTTCCACCTACACTGCCACATGAAGATTTGGGCGTCTCTTTAGTTTCGCCGCGCAACTCTTCGGCGAGACCGCACGAGCAATCTGCGCAGGCCTTACGCTTGCCAGTAGTTGCACACACTGAAAACATAATTAGGTACTTAGTTGTATTCAATTCAGACAGGCCAGTTGGCGCAGTTGGTTAAGACGCCACCTATCGCGCCGCTGGTCGTGGGTTCGAATATCCATCCAGGACAAACATTTGTATGCATGAACATGTCTGTTTGTCCTGAGTCTAGGTGTAATTATCTATATAAGTATGTATTTACAAAAAAAAAAATTGTATATGTAGTCAGATAACCGTGTGTGAAGAAATGTCCCAAGATATTTATTTAATTATATCATGGTAAGTGTTATGACCCGAGACTGGTAATTGCTTACCACTTTATACACAAAGCCTAGAAGGGATCAGGCTCTCAAATGCATATCCTTAATATCAACGAATTATTAATATACTCCTAATATTTTAAATGTGTGTTTGGTGGTTTGTCCTTTCACGCAGGAATGAATTAACAGATCAACAAAAATATCACCATAACCAATCATAGGTTTAAAATTCAGATCGGTTCAGAGCGATACAAGTCGTTAAAATATACCTAAAATGTACAAGGTGTTGTGTGACCTTGTTTAAGTATTATTCATGTAGTGTAGGTACATTTTAGTTAGAGGTTGAATTAAGTAAATTAGCTTGAAGTCATGCCAATTCGTTTTAAGAATTTTATTCATTTAGGCATTCGACGTCACTACCACCAGTGAGCTATCATCGCCATAAATAAGTTGCCATGAAATAACAAAATTGTACTCTACGTAACTAAATATAAAACATGTTTTGTAACAATGACATTGACCTAATGTGTTCACAATAGATAGTCCCTCGAAACACAACACCTCAACGACCGTAACACTTATGAATGATACGCTTGGAACACAAAACCTCAACACAGATGTTTATCAACAAGATAAGGATGGGAATGTGTGACATTTTGATAATGAGTTTTATTGATATTTTTTTGTATTATTGAAGATTGTTTGAAATTATTGGTATTTATTTAAGTATTATTGATGAAATAATGCATATTTTTGACTTTATATTTCTTTTGAAGCATTTGAATTAATAAAGACTGGGTTATATGCAATATAAAAAGCTTGATATATGCATGCAAATATGCATAATAAATGCGTAAGATATACCTAAAAATTGGTAAAATATGCAACATTAAAATATATACGTTTTAGAGAAATATATGCTAAATTTGTTTTTTGTCTTGATATGGTGGTCTGGCGAAATTTTTGATACAGTTAATTTTTATACTAATCAGTAGGGTAACTTATCGAAAAATATAGTAAATGGATATAAAATGGATTATAGTATGGAAGAATATTTCTCCATTACAAAGTTAAGTTTGTACGGAACCCTTGGTGCGTGAGTCAGTCTCACACTTATGTGATTTGTATTTTAGAATTGTTTAAAATTGGCAGGTTCTGCCCCATATTTTAGGGTATGCTCATATTATGTGCAAAGTTTCAATAAAATCCTCTCAGCCAGTTTGGTAGCCATTCACATCTTCTATATTAATAAAAATAAATGGCTAAATGTAAATCTTGAGAAAGGCTGGACCAATTTGGCTATTTTTTTATAATTTGTTGAAGTCCAAGGAAGGTTCTTACTTATGAGGAGAATTATTGGAAAAGATGCCAAAAAAATTGGAAAATTTGAGAAACACTTAGTGTTTTTGATATAGGATTTTTGTATGAATTTGAAATCTTGACAGACAATGTTTTTTGAGTCAACTAATTCGTAAAATAACTATTTTCTCCTTTTAATAATAAGAAATCAATATTAGTTTACCACATATACAGTAAGTATCCTAAATTTATGATTAGGAGAGTTAAAAATTAAATATATTTGGTTTCTTACCTCTTAGGGACTCTTTATCTGGTTTCTTCAGATCATCTTCATCAAGCAGCTGCTCATCATCAATGATGTCTTCATCATTAGCTCCATTCCACGCAGCCTCCACTGTATCATCTAGTTTCCACACCGCTGGCTTGTTGTTCAGTTTTAGAGATAAGGATGCTTTTGAACCAACCTGAAATGTTTAATATAAAATCAGTTATTATGCCAAATTAATGTAAGTGTAGCTACTAGATACCAAAAATCTTTAAGGTTTATTTTTAAATAAAGAGCCAAAGCAGACATGCACACATGGATCTTTTGAGATTAAAACTCAATATTTATAACAAAAAAAATTACATACCTCAAATTTAGGTTTTTCAGCAATATAAACATTGTCAGTCTTTACCACATTTATGAAACCGTTAATTTTGAGTGTGCTATTCAGATCTGTTCCATCTTTCAGTATCAGTTTACCACTGGGTTTAAGGAGTTTTATTATAATAGCCAATAGATTATCACTGTGCTGCACTGTTTGTGGGCTCAGCCAGTTTGATACTACTATGTCAAATGATGAATTTGATCTTGAAGCTAAAAAATATTTAATTTGGGTAAGTACTTATACTATAAATAATTGTAGCAAATGTAAGGGAATTACAAAGCAACCTTACAAGCCTGGTCCCAAACAATTATAATTATATTCTGGAAATTTCGATAGAAAGCCAGTCTTTTTGTAGGATTTTTAATGGACAACTTTGGCCACATTATTACAACCTAGAGTTAAACTATTGTCTTCTTTGACTTTATTTTTATTTAAAAAATGTATGTATGCATAGATTTACATTATGTAGGACAAAATTACTACATACCTTCAGTGATCATATCAGCGTTTTCTAGTACCACTAATCCACCTTTAGCAGCACTTTGAATTTCCTTAACTAAATTACTTAAATCATTCTGTTCTCCGTTCTTCCATATGATCAGAACATTGTCCCCGCTCTTTATGTTATCCATACTTTAAAAGTTTATTACAGGGGTAATGCTGCCTGCACAATATAAAAAATCCGCTTTATTGTACTTGACAGGCCGTCTATCACTTGCAGAAGTTACAGATCACTATTTTTATTTTGTGAGATGTCCGTTTCTATTTATGGGCAGCAGTAGATGCGTCCTTTATTGAGGAGCGACGATTTGAATTTGATAACTGATTATCGTACGCAGCGCGCAGGGAGTAATAAATGAAAAAATAATAATTCGCACACACTTTAGGATAAAATATTTTCTTTGACACTCACTGACTGACCGACTGATTGACTGACACAGACACAAACCAGTGGTGCCAGAAGAAGAAATGACTTCTGGCTCCACAGGCTATTAAATGATGAGGAGTATGGTACCGAAATACACGTCGCAAAGTTTTATAGGCATATTTGTTTGAGATTTGGTTTTGTCCGGTAAGGTTGCTGCAGCCGTCAGAGGTACCAACTTTAGTCCTGTCAAAAAAAATAATAATTTGGCTACCTTTTTTCCTACAATAATTACAAGTTAAAATCACAAATTATAAAGTAATATGTACAAGTAGTTAAAATCATCCGAGTATATTTTACCTCTTTTACTGAGACTATAATTTGTGTATTGTTTAATAATCACACCTCTATGATTGAAATTACCTCTATTCTCACCTCTATAAAATGAAACCCTGTGTAAATCAGACAGATAATTTATTTATACCTCGATCTCTGAGACAAGCGCAGGTCCCAGTTATCCAGGTTCATGTATTTACCAGAAAAATACAAAACTGGCCATAGGTGGTCACATTTGTCGTCATGATTAAGTGTGGCCACCCATTGCAGATTTGTACTATTCTGGCACAAACTTTCTTGACTCGTATCTTTAATAATTTGTTGATACTTTATTGTATAGTTATTATTATTAAAATAAAATAAATAAAACAAAATTATGGTTCATAAAATGCCAATCCTGCATACATTTTTGGTATCCAATAGCCTTGATAGCCTTCTCTATCCAAAATTTGGGTGATTCTAATTCGTCAATTTGCATAGAATCCGATAATGCAGTAAGTAAGTATTATTCCTAAGGCTACCTCTACTGATAGCTCAGTAGAAGTATTGCGTCAAATACCTACAATGACAAAGATTGAGAGTTTGAATCCTACAAATTACTTGAGCTTTTGGTAGTGTCTGAAAGATTATTGTGTGTGTGGACACTCTCTCTCTCTAGTCTCTACCATAGATAACTACTACCTTGTTGTGGGTGGAGTTGTTGTTTTCCGTATTTATAAAGTACTCTGTGGACATAGTGGATTTGTGCAAAGAGAATATTACTACGTATAAAAGCAAAGGGATATGAAACAAAATTATGTTTTACGAAGCATTTTTAGCCGGTATATGGGCATCTATTGGCAGTACCTTGGGAAAATCAGCAGGAGCTAGCAATGTTGTTGTAAGTACCCATCTATTAAGAAAATGTCCAATATTAAACCTTATAACATCGACATACAGATGATTATGATATGATCATACCAGAATGTTACGTACTACCAATTTCATGCTATCAATGAACCGATATAGGTAGATACCTACCTTGACAATAATAATATATAGCCCGCGAAATTCAAATTATATTACGTGTTTTTGCTAATTGCAGCTTAGCAGTTATAGTTTGTAACTTTGTCAACATGTGATTCGCGACAAGAATTACAAAAGAAAGAGTCAATATCACTGAAATATTTTTGTGGGAAAAAGTCACGTTCCATTATATCCCTCGCATTATCTTAGCGGCCGCATTTTATTAGTGAGTGGTAATATTAAGTTTACTAGCATTTTTGTATGGAGTTAAGTTTCTAGTAAACTTAACTCTAGTAACATTTTTGTATGGAGTTCTGCTACAATTACAAGATTAATGTACCAACGTTTTGATTCATAGCGAAAAGTATCTAAATCTACCTAATTATTTTATGAACAAAAAACATCAAATTGATAAATCTAATATTTTTCCGAGATTGGTTTTAACAATATTTAAAAATAGGTATATATATATTTAATATTTATATAACTTAAGTTACGTAGGTATTTTAGAACCAAAGAATATTTATCTGTTTAGAACTCAAATAATCTCAGACAGAATTAAGGTATAGGTACCTAGTTTTTTTTAATTTTTTAATAACGTATAATACCTATATTCTATCTTAGTTAATTGTATACCTAACTACTTAATTCCCTCTCGTAAATGGTTTACCTAGGCGGGAACAAATAATATCGGAACCGTCTTTTTTTTTCTTGTGAAATTCTTGCGAAAACAACTAGGTACCAGTCGTGAGTCACGTACGGACATGACCTTGCGCCTTTCTTTAGTGTTTGAACACTTTGGACGTCTCCCTTCGATAGAAATTCGGGCGGCGTCCCGTCCGAGTCTGTCTGCATGCAGAGGCTTCAGTCGCGACAAGCAATCAGCCAATTTGTTTCCGAAAAAACAAAAACGTTTTGAATGCAGCCTGTCTGCCGTGTAGTGCTTTTCAAAGGTCTAGCGTGGTTTCAAAGGTGTAGGCGTTCTGTAATGGACTTTTGCGTTTGAATACCTATCTTTTTCGCCATTATTACTTATAACTTACCTACTTAATGTTGGTTCGGATTTTCTGTACTATAGTAGGTTCTATTATACATATCTTCCTCTTGAATCACTCTATCTATTAAAAAAACCGCATTAAAATCCGTTGCGTAGTTTTAAAGATCTAAGCATACATAGGGACAGACGGGAAGCGACTTTGTTTTATACTATGTAGTGACTTTACAGTTTATTCTTTTTTCATTACAGGGTGACAGTTACTTAATATGGGGCAGTCTACTAGTGAGCATGGTGGTCGCTAACACGTGGGGTTGCAGGCATTACCTGCGTTCATTAGATGCAGCCAGCAACTCTGCTGCGCCTACTGTGATTTCTGCTGCATCTAGTTATGTTTTGTCGGTGAGTTTATTCAATTTGATCCTTAGGGACATAGATAGCAAATTATGCGATATATGATACGAGATATGATCTACATATGGTACGGTCATCAACGCAAGTAGCTAGTAGCCGAATATATCCAAGATAACGACACCTGTAAACTATAACCAAACATAAAGTTACAATCTGGATATCTATGGTGCGGATAAGCGGACTTCGTATGCACTAATATTATAAAAGGAAAGATTAGATTTTTTTGTATGTTTGTTTGTTTGAATGATTTAAAAAATGATTTCACCTATAGAAAGCTATCACTGAGTAATATACGCTATATTTTATTTTCAAAGAAATTGGGTGTCTCTAAGAAAACTCCAATAAGGTAAATCATACTAATATTATAAATGCGAAAATAACTCGGTCTGTCTGTTATCTTTTCACGCCTAAACCGCTGAACCGAACACGATGAAATTTGGCATGTAGATAGCCTATAATATGGAAAAGGAAATAGGGAACTATTTATCTAAGGAACGCGTGGAACAACTAGTGTAAAATATTGGCAATCAATGTATGTACCTGTATTTATTTTTGTTTTGATATTTCTTGGTTTCAGGGAGTAATCGGAGTAATCCTCTTCGACGAGGGTTCTTCCATACTATGGTGGTTTGGTACAATGCTGATCGTGCTAGGGTTAGCGTTAGTTGCGCGAACCCGCACCAAGCAAAAGGACGAGTGAATAAGTTAGAGCGTCAAATGGGAGAGCTGACGACGGCTTTTGGGCAAATAGTATTAAATATTTCTCACGTATTAACTTACTATTTGTTAAGTTAGGTTAAGTATATATTAGGTATTATATTTGATATACTTAAGTATTTTAATAAAAACAAAATCCTTAGGTATGTTTCATTAATTCCATAAATTAAATGGGTACAAATAGTAATGTAGTACTTATGATAATAATTGTCTACTTCCTTACTAACTTAAAAATAAATCAAATATTTATTCTACTTAGTCTTCATTTCATTTCTTGAACCATAAAATAAAATACGTAGGAAGCGTCAGTACGTCAGGCGCGAATTCAAGGGGGGGATTGGGTGCAATCGACCCCAGTTACGACCAATTCATCAAATTTTTGTTTATTTTATTTATCAATTTTCTGGAAGATTAAGTAGGAAATGAGCTAAGATTTCCCGCTCTAAACCAAATCCTGGATTCGCCCCTACAATTAAACCGAAACTAGACCTAAAAATACTGTACCTAAAGATATTATATTTAGAATACAAGGTTACCGTCTATAATATGATATGACCGCATTGAAAATATACTTTTCTCATGTAAAAAGAGCATTAATACTATTTTGGATGTGGTTTGTAACAAAATAAGACTATAAAACCCTTGACGATCGCACGGTGATTCAGAGCAAACAAATAAGCTTTGAATAACCTTGTTCAAGCTTTAAAGCTTTATTCTATCTTTAATTTACTTCAATTTAACGAGCTAAAGATTCTAAGGTCTGCAGTTAGCGAGTCTTCAGTGCAGGAGGGTATTCTATTCCCCCTTCTGCAGCAAAGCGTTCAATAGTGCGTTACCATTTAGTTTTAGAGATATCGATGATAATATTTAGTTTAGTAAGATTTATATTATTAACAATTCATAGTTTTTATTGTTTCTAGGTTGGTTGGTTGGTTTGTTGGTCCTTATAATATTACTAGCATTCGCCCCGTGGTTTTAGCCGCGTTCCCGGAGTAAAAAGTAGACTTTCTTACCTATCTCCATGCCTAAAATCACAACGATCCGTTGCTGCGTCGAAGAAGGTTAAACCAACAAACCCACATTCCAAGTTATAATATTAATATGGATTGTAGAACTTAGTAGAAGTTAAAATAACATTTATTTTCAAATAAAGATGTTAGTCATCAAAGTATTTTGGAAACAAAAAATGCATTATTTGGTACCTACATTTCTGATGGATAGTGAATTTCCTAAAGTTTTATACGATGTATCTACTTATAAGTCGAGTTTAAATGATATCGACATTTCACATCACTTTGGGGATTTATAGACGCAATGACGCCGGCAGTCGTCACTACTCGGCACGGCAGTGGCGCGCCGCTGGCCGGGAAAGCCGCACGCGTCTCACTTTCACCCAACGACTCGACCACCGCATTCACACACCTCGGCTCACTTCAAAGATACACGATCGATAGCACAAAACCGACATAAAAACTTGAAACGTCCACTGAGATTTTGACACGAATCGTAACCTGAAAACTGACTCATATTGACATGTTATACGTTTTTATGTAACGGACTCAAATATGTCTAGATGAGGACATCGATAGAATCGCGTGGCGCACCGGCGTCAACAATGTAGTCATAGTGACGCGCTCCTGTTGACATTTTGACAGTTTAATGTGAGAGCTTTACGATGCCGTTGATTTTAATAAACATGTTGTTTGTTAAATATTGTTAAGATGACGACAATAATTTTGATGGTTAATTAATATAACTTAGAAGAAGCAAAATGGGCAATGGAATGAACAAGGTAAATATTGTATTTCAATTTTCAGTTTTAATTATAGTTATTTAAGTTTAAAATATGCGGACGAAACAAGCAGTGATTGTTACGTAACAATAACGTAGCCGCTCACGTAGTGATTCGTAGCCCGTAGCGCGTAGCATCCGTAGCAGCCGTAGTAGAAATTCGTAGCTGCACATTGCATGTATTGTGGTCGAAGAAGTTGTGAAATTAAATTAATGTTTTTTTTGTTGATATCGTAATTGTAAAAAGTAGAAAGCCTCCGAAGAAAAGTTTTTTGCAATTCTGATACGGTCTGCTTTTTCCTCACTCCCGCTCTCTCTCAGTTTTTATATACTACCTAAAATTTTTGTTAGAAATAATGATTTAAAATTAGTTATACCTACATAAGTTTACACTACCAATACCTAATTCGTTAGCATAAATAAGATAAATATAATGAAATAATTTTATATATTGTATTGTACCTATGTTCGCGTAAATAACGCTAACCACTTTGTCATCTGTTTTACCTATTTATTTTATTTTTTTATAACCGTCGGTATAGCTTAGTATTTAAGGAGATAGTTATTGTTATGTGAAATAAAAGAACCTTGGGCAGTTTAGGGACAAAGTAAACAGTTAACTTGGAAAATTCATCGTAATTCTCTCTTGTTTGTCTCCCGAACTCTGTTGTTTACATGATGTTCGACGGTTTGTTTACACTGTATTTAAACATGTAACCTAGTACATGAACAAGAACAGACACATAAAAAAAGAAACCTAATTGCTGTAACATTAAAATACACTGAAATGAGTACCTATTACATTACTCGAATACTAAAATCGCTATCTGGCCGTATCACTAATTTAGGTTTAAGGGAAAAAAACGAGAGGTTTTATGCTAACTTTCAAATTGTTATAGCTGCGTAATGCTTTAGCGCCTGAAATGTTGTAGGATTATTGATAACTAGCTGTCCCCCGCGGTTTTGCTTGCGTTCTCGGGATAAAAAGTAGCCTATGCAAAGTATCCTTTTCCATATCATGGACTATCTGCGTGCCAAGTTTCATCGCGATTGGTTCAGCGGTAGGCGTGAGGTAACGAACAAACAAACAGAGCTACTTTCGCATTCAAAATATTATTATGGATGACTAGCTGTCCCCCGCGGTTTCACCCGCGTTACCGGAATTTAAAGTAGCCTATATGTTATTCCAGGGTAATCTATATATGTGCCAAGTTTTGATCCAAATGCGTTCAGTAGTTTTTGCGTGAAAGAGCAACAAGCATAAATACAAACTTTCACGTTTATAATATTAGTAGGATGTAAATTATCAGCAATATTCGGTATATTTAAAATCTCTGTATATAGGGACGTATTGAATCTATGTACAATGTAAATGGAGTGTTAAAAATACTTCGCATTATAACGAAACAGCTACAAAATGATATTTTTTTTGTGGCCCGAAGCGAATTCTGAACGTTTTAATCACTTAATCGATGACCCAATACATCAGTCAGTAGGCGGTATAGAAATGTATAATTTTGGCATACTTTAATATAGGCGCCCCATAAAACTGGCTGTTTGCCTTCAAGCAATAACTTGAGTCGTAAACTGGTAGTTACAGGATTATGCGGATATGTATGCAAATGAGGTTATTTTGTATCGTTGTATAGTAATAGGTTGAATTTGTACATACTAAGTAATATTTTTACTATGTGGGTGTGTTTCACCACAAACTCACAGTGGTCTGTGGTGATATGACCGAAGGTGGTAAGCACACAAAGAATAGAACTACGGGACCTAAGTACTACAAAGTATTAACCGTGCTATGGTTTCTTCACAATATTTTCCTTCAACGAAAGCTCAAGCTCATTGTAGAATTCGAACCCGCCTTCGTCTGACACCACTACCACTATAAACAACAAGTTTCATTATAATTTCTTTTATTTTTTTATTTTACAATCAATATTATAACATTCCGATGGTGAATAAATTTATTTAGTCAATGATGACTTTCACTGGAACTCATCGGCATAATATTAGATCACAATCATTTATCTGAAGCCATAGCTTTTCTAGTTGAGAATAGTACCTAGCCAGCCAGGCGGGTTCTTTATGCTTCCTATCACTATAGATGTCTCACGATGTTTTTTTTCCACCGAAACTCCAGCTCTTTGTACAATTCAAACAAACTAACGACCTTCGCCACAGTTGCCAGATAACATTGATCATTTATTTTGCTTAACGACATATTCATTGTTATATAATATATCTATAGCCATGCACAGTTTGGCATTAATATATCTGATTTCATGATACATTCATTAATTTTTGTTCTCAGGCAATATTTATTAAGAGAGAAAATAATAGGGCATGAAAAATTATTGTTCTCAAAGAATAGAAGATAATGAATCATGAAATCAGATATCGTTGCCAAACTTTCTTTGCCTATTATATCCGATTAAATATTTTATCAATTCACAGTCAGGGAATAATAGTACCACAGCGTAACTCAGTGTCAGTCAGTCAATCAGTAACGCTTTCCTTTTATATATTTAGGTGACGTACACTATCCGTAGAATTATATGTAAGTAAGTATACCATACCAAACTAAAGTAAAAGCAAATAACTTAACAGACAGAAAACAAACAGAGCCAGCACCTATACCTACTATATTACTTTTTGCGACATATAGAAAATTGGGTAGATGTTATCGTCCAAAGTTGGCCTACGAAAACACCAATCTTTCCATCTGTTTACACAATCCACCCAAATTTAAATTCTAGTGCCGTGGCCCGCTATTCCTATATTGCAGGTGACGTGTAGTTCAATCAAATGTGAAATCAAGGTTTCATTTAATTCAGTAAGGGAATAGTGGTCAGAATAATAATAGGTGCACTATTTAGGAAAAAATATTGGGGACGTTTTTAATTCTTCTGTAAGAAATAAATTAAATGCCACCAGCTTTTTTTAATATATAGCTAATTATAAGGAGGTAATGCTTGTTTGTTAGTTTCTGCACCCAACATCCAGTGCCCAGTGGTATATAATTTTCGGAACTACTGATCTGATTCTCAAAATTCTTTTATTTATGCCATATTAACTCTTGAGAGCTTTAAGCTAAATTTTTTCTCTGAAATATGGTTGAAATCACCTAAAATAGCTAGCTTATTACAAAATAACCGCTCATAATGACGATTATATGTAATGAGTTTTGTCCGAAAGTCCAGTGATGAGATAAAATAATTCATAATCCTCTAAATATTGACCAATTTATGCATATATGTTACTGACTGCATTATTTTTTGGGTGCCTCAGTAAAATTTTCTCAGTACTAACATACTAATACTCTTTACTGGAAAATATAGATAAGGCTTCATATTTTTATGTACATTTAGCTATATTTTTTTACTGACCGTATTTTTACTGCCTTACTGAATGCGTTTATTCGAGCTAATCTGTAATAACTCTCGTTAGTTGAGAATATAATGACGAAGCCTAATATTCTTCAAACATATTAATTTAATATCCTGTTATAATAAAAATAGATGCAAAATACATACTTCAAGGAAAATTTTAACCAATTTTACGTAGGTATACGCTAGTACCCCCGATGTTAATTGACTACAATAGTTTACAGACCGGTTACTATGCATATCTTATTAACCTTCGTCGTAGCACAATGAAACCTCATATGAAGGTTGTCACGGAGACGACCTTTATCTTTTTGGTCAATGTGATTCATTTTATTGAGGTCAAACAATTAGCTGTTTTGTAGGTATCTGAGAAAAAAAAATATTACGTCTACAAACTACAACGTTCCTAAGGCTTCTAACTAAGGTAAGCGAATAAAATTCTTAATCGATATAGTTACAAATTTGTGTCCCTACATTACTTTTTATAACATTGTAATCGAGTTATAAAGAAATATGAAAGAACACGCATTATCAATAAGGTTGTATAAAACATGCAATAAAAAGGTTTTCGTGGCACAATTTATATTGCTTATTGGTGTGCGTATTATATATATATATGTATATTATTATATGTATATATATATATACCTTACTTGCCAAGTCACTTACTATTTTGGTTCAAACAAAAATATAATAAAAAAAATCTGTGGCATAAACGTACAAAAAAAAACTATGGAGCCTTGCTTTATACGAAAGCACAGACTATTGTAAGTAGATACGTAAGTATCGGTTAGTAACATCAACACTGGTAAGTGACACTAAAAGAAAGTCCCAAGCTTTTTAAGACGCTAAGTTTAGTAATTTTTATCGAATTTATTTCGTCGTCACATCGCGTTGAGTGGGAGACTCCCTTCAGAAAATGTTCTATTTCAAAGCGATGGAATAATTTGAAGTTATTTAGTTGCTCTCATTAGGACAATATTGGTTGTTTTCATAAACTTTGATTATTAAGTCTTGTTAATTGTATTGTTACAATGTAAATGCTTACCAAATTATTAAAGCACATTAAAGGACCAGTAGGAAAATATACAATGGAGTCTCAATTGATTTTGCGACACATTTTATTGCGTTTGTTGAATAAAAACGAGTAAAGTTGCCTGTACCCAATTGCCTGTATCCTTGGAGTTCCTGGAGGTTGTCTGGATAAAATTGCTTTAGCGATAACACCGTCTGTTTTCTAATGACTTTTATATATTATTTACCTCTTCTAAGTTGTTATAAAGATTACTAACTAATAATCAATAATTAATAAGAATGGAATTAATCATTTTTAAGAATGGAATTAAAAATAATATTTTTTTTATTCCATTCTTTAAAATCATCGGGGAACTAACATTATTAGTCAAAATTATTAAAAAACTTATCATGCTAGTCAGACTTGGCAGGTGGGTACTCATTGAAAACTTAAAAAACATATATTTTACTTACTATTATTACAATACTACCCCTGAATGGTTCATCATCAACCACTCTATTCAAAACGTGACTTTCCTATTTTATGTGCCCAAAAATCGCCAAGTGTTCTAGCTCAGGAACTTTGGTTGAAGACTTCCTAATTCAATTGTCGATAGTGTAAATTCACAGAGTATAATATTTGCAGGTGCTTCCCGGGCTGTACGTGGGCAACTATCGGGACTCCAAGGACCCCGTGCAGCTCGACAAGTACAAGATAACTCATATACTGTCCATACACGACGCTGCAAGGCGATTACATTCTGTAAGTATTTTTAAACCTAATGTATCATCGTTTTCGATTGATTTTTGGCCTAATAGATCTATTGTCAATTTCTATATTATGAATACGTACCTAAACATTGTTGTTTCCGTTGTGTTTTCGAATTTACTAATGCAAAATTTTATATCAAACTAGTTTAAAAAATACGTAGGACCTATTCGGTGAATATAAATACTTTAATTAAGTTACAAGGTAGAAGTAGGTACGATTTGTGGAATAGATAAAATTAGATTTAGAAGGGAAATATACTTACCAAACAAATTTTAATATTGTATTATATTATTTTATTTTCTCGCAATCGTAGTGAAAAGTATAATGTACCACACGGCGCTAAAAACCTATTACAACTCGGTTTCTATTTACTACCTCGTATGAAATGGATCATTTTAGCCCCTTGTATAACAAAGTACTATTTTTTCACGACCGAGTAATTTTAACTAAGTACTGAGTAAAACTACCTACTTTTAGACCCAAATTCTTCAATTCAATCAGCGTTAATTAATTCCTATGTTATGTAGCCGTTAAAGTTTATAAGCTATTTTAGCTAGTTACGACAGATTTTACGTTAAATATTCTGGATGTAACAATTTTATCTTCCATATGATTAGCACTTTTTAAGGGCCTTATTAAGTACACGTAACAAAGCTCAAATATAGTATATCTTAAAGTTCTCTTAGTTTCCGACTCGTGTACACTCGAATAATTCAGTTATTTTGTACATTATTATTCCGTGAACAGACGTTCGTCTACATTGCTAATTACATTAACCGCAACCTCGTCGCACCCCCAAACAGGTGTTGATGACTTCAGACACAATATAAGGCTTTCATTAACTCCAACTTCGAATTAGTATTGCTGATTAATGTTAAATGATGGAAACTCTATTAATTCATGTGCTTAATTAAATGCGTCTCATACCAAACACAGATGTTTTTAACATCACATGTGGCTGAATTTGCATAACATTGACGACTTATAATTAAATTAATACTTATTATCCAAAGAGGAAATCCTGATTTTTTTATATGAAGATTGTATTTTGTATATACATACTTGTTGTAAAGTTACTAAACTTTTATAAAGCCTAAAGACGTACGTACCTACTTATATATATAAGTTAACAAGTAATAAATAATAAGTTCGTTTAAAAAATGTTTTTGATTTTATGAACTCTATTCATGTAAAGTCATTATATTGCAGATAAATGTAATAATGCATTTACTTACAGAAAAGTTGTTTTTCTGTCTTGCTATCGTAGTCGCGTAAATAAAGACATTAATCTTGTCATGGACTTACTGGCTTTATACAATAAAAATACATAATTTATTTGAAAAAGAAAACATATCTATAGATATATCAAAGATTGATTTAAACTTTGTTTGTATTTTGTGAACTATTAAAGGGTAATTTAGATACCTACTGAATCAACTGAATGTATAATTCCATAACTGCAAAATAAAATAAGAATCAAACATAACGATGTCAGACAATAAATCTTTTATACAGCATTTTTATACCTATATATATATATTCAATTTATTGGTAGGTACCTATTTACAAAATCATCTACCTACTACTCACTTATTTATTGACTAATCATGAAAACTACAGGTGAATTATAGGGATTAGTCATCGCTTATTATCCTGGACCGACAGGCAGTGTTCTATTAGAATAAATATATAACTAAATATGTTTAGGATGTCAGTGTCTACCTATCCATTCTAATTATAAATACGAAAGTAACAGTCTGGCTGTTTGTTGCCTTTTCACGCCAAAATTGCTGAACCTATCGCGGCAGATAGCCTACATTATAGATAATGGCGCATAGGCTACTTTATCCCGGGAACCTTGGTGGTTGGGATGTCGGTGGAATCCACAGGGAACAGAAGTCAAGATATAAGTAAAATAATATCAGAAAAAAGATGGAACCATAGGTACTAAGTATAATGATATATTCGTAAAATACCGATTTAACTGAATTTTACGGTTTCAATGTCCCATTTATATGGTTTCCAACTCTCGGAACTAACTCTGAATATTCATTGTGCCACTGGACAGAACTTTAGTATGCAAAAACGATTCCCACGACGCGATGCTTCTTCCACACGTATACCTACGCTATGGTTCAAAAGTGAGCTTAAATAAAATATTGCTTTGTTTCACAACAGTTTGTATTCCATTATTAAAATGGTACAATGTAACTAGCTTGAATTCCCATTATATAATGTCAAATAACATATCAAGTTACCGATACAATTATTTCATAAAAAAAAATCACTGAAATTTTTAATATTTTCAAAGGCTACGTATTTGTACCTACAGCACGATTATGCGTAGGTACGTAACCATGGGGATACAAATAATTTTCTATTTTCAGATGTAGCTAGACTTTAGTGGACGTTTTAAGTTTTGGTTGTTTTTTGGTGTGATTTTGTTTGTAGTGTCTGATTCAATTTGATTCGTACAATGCTCTTAGGTAATCTGTCTGATCATGTAATTAGAATTTATAGAATGAACATGAGATGAACTACATAGTTAGCATCAAATATTTGTAGTTACTCCCAACTGATTGAGAACTGCGGATATTCTGATATTGGATTACCAGAAAATCGGATTCTAAAACTATTCACTGGGTATCTATATGTATATCTAGCCTGGGTATCTATATTTATGTTTATGCACGAAGTCTATAATACAATTACCTGTTATACTTACTATGGTTTGGTTATTAAGATTCTAGTTTGATGGCAGATATTAAAAATTAGAAAGCGGAATCAGTTTCATTTTACATAAATGCAAATCACTTGTGTATTGCGGCAAAAGAAGATTCAGAATTAGTAAACGTAAATGCGATAGTAAGCGTTCTTTAACGTCAATATTTTACATTTAGAGTACTGTTAATTCTACTATTAGTTATAAAAAATACTCATTATTTGTGATGCGGATATTTTTTATATATACAATAGGCTATTAAAAAACCATTGAACGAAAATCGTTCATAGCAATATTTCCCTTGCGCTGGAAAAAGAAAAAAAAGCAATATCATCCAATTATCCGTATAACTATTGATTTCTATACACGCTACGATCACTGCAAGTAAAGTGTTCTAATTCATACCTTGCGTGACGGAACGCGATATCGCCACCATTATTTTTATAATTCATGTGAAACTCATAATACCGAACTCATAATACTTCATAGAACAATCGATATTTGTTGATCAAACAATTATAATAGGTACGTCCGTTTCATGATATATTTATTTATTAAATTTTTTACACGACTGACTGACTATGTTTCTCTAATCCAACCCCAAATTAGAAATCTGATATCCTGTTGGGCGTCAGCCATCTACAGCGGAGGTCACTGATAGCTGGCTAGCTAGTTAGTTAATTTTGTTTTTCTACATGAAATTTTCAAAATAAGTTCCCAGAAACAAAAGCGTTTAAATGCCATCACACGGTTGTCCGCTATAAAGGGAAATCTATTAAAGCTGTATTAAATGGTGGCGACGCCCAACAGGGTATTTTAAGAATCCATATTGTGCTATTCCAGATGACTATGGTAAATGGTATTTAAATTAACAATTAATGCGATCACGATCACAATAGTGATCCTTTTATAATCGAATATTGTCCCTTTACGACTGCAAACATTTAGAACATTTCAGTTTTATTTCACTAAAACATTTCTAGGAAATTTTGAGAATCGGTAAATTTAAGTCGTATTTTAAGATCAATTTACATTTGGTTTTACGCAATTAGGGATCCTACCTATCTATATCAGATTTACTGTCTAGACTTGATAATCTTATTGTAGATAAGCTCCTACCTCTATTCTGGGTTAGATATTCTTCTGTCTCACTTATCTAGTAAAATTTAAGCGATGCTTGTATTTAACGTTTTCAAATGATTAACAGTATTACCAACATACTTCTAACTAATAAAAATAGTATAATTGACCTCTATCCCAGTCAAGGGCGGTTTCAGGATTCCAATTTGGGGGGGCTGGGCCTAAGTTGGAAGAACAAGCAGATGAGATAGACCCGAGTTGTGTTGTCCGAATTCGTTCGACTGACGGTCAGCAGTATAGGTAGGTATCGCATGAGCTGATCATAATCAGAGCTTCATAATAGCTGGCCTTGTGGGGGGGCCATGACCCCTGGGCCCCCCCTGGACCCGCCATTGATCCCAATTCAACAATAGTCGTAAAGTTTAATAACGACGTGTTGTAAATCAACTTTATTTCTACTTCGGACAATTGAGTATACTTAAGTTGAACTCATAGGATTACTTTCTAAGCTTAGTTTTGAATAGTTTTATTTGTTTGTTCAGATATTTATGACCTTAGCATTTTTTATCTTCGGTCTAAGTAAGCACTTACTTTTTCTTTGAACTTTTCTTGTTTACAAAGAAGTAAGTACTAAGTACCTACTTCTTGAGCTTTAAGACTCTATACATAATGAATGGAAAATCTCTTGATTAAATACAGCGTTTTTATCACAAGTCCTTAGTACCTTAATGTGTATACAACGGCATTAAGGGTAAACACGGTAAGTTTTGAGCGTGACTTTGATACAACCAAACTACATGAACTAAGATAGGTACCTACTTAATGTATTATATCTTCAGACAGTCAGTCTATGTGAAGACGAGATACTCAGACATTAGAAGGGAACGTATTATTAGGATAATTTAATTCGGTGGTTATTATTTCATTATTGTATAGTAGCAGACACACTCCTATAGGTGTTTAGCAAAGATTTTCAACATTGTCATCACATTTCAATGAAGTTGGCGTACTTATTTAGAATATACATAGGTAAGTATACATACCTTGATCATATATACCAAAGTAATATAGCCGACTTCTTTCTTATTAATGGAATACGGTATCTTATCGGGTATTCCGAGTACCCGATAAGATCATTGCCACTGTGTCACTTACAGAGTTCAGCTGACTCGATCTCACTCGAGAGAGTTGGCCCCAATCAGCGCTCGTGCGAAATAACCTCATGTATGAAGTTGCACTCGACGGGGCCATAACTGCCTGACTCAAATACCAGAGATTAAGGTCACGATCCAATAAACATGTGCCTACCAACTCATGCTGATTGTATTGCGAACTTTTGACGTGCTAATGGATGAGTATAGTCAAGAGCCAAAAGTAGTTTATTAATTTAGTACACTTTCATCTCTTGACAGTTTGTATTACGGCTGTGAATTGCATAATTAGCCACGGTACTACTTCGACGTTGACTATACCGCATAAAATGGCAGGTTGTTAAGAGTGGCATTTCAAAATATTGACAATCAAATGTCTTGCCGTAGCAGTGAATCTGCTTCTGAATTTTGCTGCTATACCTAGGTATTTGTGCTGCAGATTTTCTACATATATGTAGTTACATACATACATATGCCATCCTATAATAATTCAAAAACATTACATCAATAATAACGTTGGAGTAAAGCCAAACAGAGCTCCAGCTGTCTACGACGAGAAACCAATCTTGAACCGACACGGGTGTTTTGTCAGTTTCCATAAAAAGAAATGTTATTTTTCCTTGCGAGCCTTTGCTCAATTATTATTCAGGTCAGCGATCGCTCTGTAAGACTGTTCATGTCCCATTTTAGAGTTTGATTTCTTATGGAATTAAAACAATGGTACGAAAATATTTGTGTGAACAATATCTCTTCACAGCACTTAAGCTATAGGCTCCTTTTGCTTTATGACTATTTTTTGTTTGCAGGATAAACACTACCTTTGCATAATGGCGTCAGATTCTCCAGAACAGAACCTCACTCAGTACTTCAGTTTGTGCAACGATTTCATCCACGCTGCCAGGCTGAGAGATGGCAATGTACTTATTCACTGGTGAGTGCCCACTTATGAACCTCTAATAAAATAAAAGTAAAGTAGGCATTCTCCAGGTTCGTTGCCTGAATTATTGATCAGCCTGTATGAGAAAAAATGCCGCCACTTATGGCAGTAATTTGTTAGTTCCTTTCTTGTTTGTATTTTATTGAAGGGGATATTACCTATATTGTACCTATTGTATTTTAGGTGCTTGTGGAGTGTTGTAAAGATATCGTTAGTTCCCATTGAGGCAATTATGCTGAAAGCATCAGTATAAAAATGGAAATCGTATTCTCGAGTACAGTTTACACATTTTGTAATCGATTTGATCATACATTAAATGTTATTGGGCTTTCAGATTTATATAAGTACCTATTTCAAACACTTATTTACATAGGATCGTGGCTGGACGTAATTGTGGCTAAAGTAGGTAATTAGGTAGATTATCGAATAGGGTAGAATTATCGATTAGAGCCGCTTAGTAACATGATTAACGTCCATCGTGCCAGCCCACTATTTATAAAATAGTAGCTGCTCGCCTTGGCTTCACTCACACGTTATGGATGCTACGGTGATAAAAAATATTCAACAATCTGTTTAACATTAAAATGTCTAACTGACCACTGACTGACACATCAATCCACAGCCTTAACCAAATTCTATATGATCCCAACGAACTTACAGATATCGTACTAATGATACAATATATATGTACCTATATAATATCGCTTTCAGAGTTGGTACTTACTGTGAGACGATCACGTTGCTTTGTTGCAATCAGTTTCAATCTTTAAATTGTAAGAAATTATACTACAAATTGTAATGTTGATATTTCCAAAACGTAAAAAACATATAAGGAAACCGCTTTATATAACCAGAAAATCATCAAATTTATTGCCCCTTTTCACTAAGTCGCATCCTTATTTAAACGATTGCGTAGTAGGTAGCCATTCCCGGTACGGTATTCTGTAAATAATTGCGTCTCGTCCAGATTGTCCTATTCAGAAATGTTGGGTGGAGGTGATCTTGGCCAGAACAAGGTTGATAAGACACGTTTTATTTGCTTTGTCATGCTCCACTACCACACCTATGCTACATAACTAGTATACAGAGTGAATTTTTTAAGTGGGCGTGGTAGACCAAATCCTGAAGTATTAGGAATAGCGATAAATGCTGAAAGGAGTCTCGGGGCTGATTTTGATTAAAACTAAAACTGTATACTTGGATTTTCAAAAAAATTATTTGCCTTTCCGGGAATCGAACTCAATGATTTTGAAAAAAAAAACACAGCCTGTATTATTGCTCCATATCATAGCGTCGCTTATAGTGATCAATTTCTGGGAAGTAATGTTATATGGCAAAATAAAGGAAAGGTCAATTTTTTAAGAAAATACTGTTTACTTTTAAAGAAATTAAATCAAATCAAAATCTATGTACCTACTTATTAAGACCCCATTCCCTGAAAAACGCTAAAACATGTGTTACGGTTTCCCAAAAATAACGGCATAAAACCCACATTTAATAACATCTCAAAGACATTTTAAAATTTAAACAGGTATATCAACAACTTCACCTTGCCATATTTTTGAAATATTTTCTCATTTCCAGAAAAAAAACATAATAAATTATCTCAAAACCTAAAATTGACCTTTGCGGTTTTCCAAATTTACATTATTTCGAATGAATTTATTATAAATCTTTTTGTATAAAATAAAACTTAAAAGTATGAAACCCACCTTCACCGTCTCAGTTTTTTTTACAAACTAACACCATAACAATAATCTACGTTTAAATATTCATGAAATTCGTCCGCCATTTTTCATAGTAATTTGTATGGCGGAACGTCACCGTATTTATTTGAAATTGATTTGAATTATTTCGAATGCGTGTATCAAACATTTTCAGTACCTTTTTCGAATCAAAGATGAGAGCACGCCAGTTTGAAGCTCGACGAAAATTTTGTTTTTTGCATAAGTTGGGTCGCGACTGCTCAATAAGACATTATGACTGACAACTGTCAATATTGTTACTACCTACATAACTGTAATATTTCAAAATTATTGAAAGTCATCAATATTTTAAACTCAAACTAATTCATACAAACATACGGATAAACAAATACACTAAAAATATTAATTCGTTTTCAGTGTCGCTCAATTAGTTCCTTCCTTTTTTTTCTCAAAAAGTTTGCAATTACAGACGAATTTTCTACAAGCTTATTATATGTATACAGGATGATTTTGAAATGGTCTTTTAGCCCGAATTCTAAGGATAGTGTACATCATTATCAGTAATCCTACAAAATTTCAGGTGCCTGAGCACTACCATTACGATAAGGTATACATCAATACAATTTCGGCCTACTATACCATTTAAAAATCAGCCTGTATAATTCGTCAAATCATGATAGGTTAGGAATATAATGATTTGGTGAATTATACGATTGGCCACCGACTAGTTCAGACAATGGGAATCATTTCAAAGATTGGATTAAGTAAAGTTTAATAAACATAAAAATAGTGTAGTAAAAAAAAATAACATCTTTCCATATCACATTGACTATTTACCACAGATGGATCTTTATATATAATTGTAAAAAGCGAACATGTTTATTTTATGATTTGTAGTGAGGTGAAAAGTTGCATGATTCACACGAGAGCATTTTTTTTTTATCTCGTGCCTTTAAATCACTCACTGTGGTTAGTAGTTAAAGAATTTTACTAGACGTTAGACTACATACTTAATTAGTTCATGATTTGAAATCCGCACTCGTAGCGAAAAATAACTTTGCTTGCGTTATTTTTGTAAGAAGTAGTCAAAAATTGAATCATGGGCATAGCGAGTGATTTTAATGTAGACTATTGAGCACAGTGAGTGATTTAAAGCCACGAGAAAACAAAATATCTCGTGTGAAACACATTTTTTCAATTCTACCAGCGAGAAAACAATTAAGTCAATATTTGAAACTTGTTCTATTAACGCTTGTGGAGTTAGTCAACTATCTTCATTGCGGTCCAGCACAATTTTTTTTAATATATCATAGAAATAGTTCAAACAACGTAAAGCTGAAAAAAATTGATATCCGCCATTCCGATTTTAAGTTTTTTTTTTTAGATGTTGTGTTTGGAAACTACACTGCTTGACATTCGTATCAAAACTGAACATGATATTTTTATAGGAAATTTGTTATACAATTTTATATAAAAATATTAAGTTATTTATTTTAAATATTATTTCGTGTCCTTAAAAAGGCAATAGTAAAATTCATAAACTTTAATTTCAACAAATAACACACAAAATGTTGTGCCTATGTGTTAAATCGCTAGGCTAAAATGATTTTCTGATCAAACCATCGTCCATTTTATTTTAGACTAGATGGTGCTCCAAAAGGCGGTGTTCGTTCGAATCACTTTTCTTCACGCTCGCAGCAAAATAGCTTTTTTTGTTTTTACACGTCAAAAGTGCTTTTTTCGTGCGAGAGAGGTGAAAATGTTTCTTACACTTTCAAAAATATAAGGGATGATACGCTACCGCGAGATGCCTGAATCGGTACATTCTTCATTGACCGATGATAAATAAAACATCATTATAAATTGTTACTAGCTTTGCGGGATACAAGTTAGTAGGATAGTTCAGTTAGCTCTCCTACTATAACCAAAATTAAGTGTGTATGCTAATTAATATAAAAGTGGTTATCTAAATAACATGTAGTACGCGGACAGTGGCAATCCACCCATTTCTCTGTTAAAATGATGACGCAAATGTGTGAGTAAAATATGTCAATGTGTGTAGTCTATGATAAATTCCCACGCTTGGAGACTAGCCTCTTAACAAAATTGTAATCCGA
Source organism: Tethea ocularis (assembly GCA_963555595.1). Lineage (NCBI taxonomy): Eukaryota > Metazoa > Arthropoda > Insecta > Lepidoptera > Drepanidae > Tethea > Tethea ocularis. The sequence goes on along the minus strand of OY741963.1, from coordinate 4,369,408 downwards.
TTAATTACTTGTCTTCTATTTATTAAATGAAATCCTAAAATATGACAAGTCCCTGTGTCTGGACCGTCTCCTTTATTTGGCAGGTCGGGTTGGGTCCCCAACTATATAATAAAATAAAACGTTGTGCTTTTATATTGGTTAGGTTAATACAAAGGGCTAACATGGCCACAATAAATGGAAATAATACATACCTAGGTATTTTATTCATTGCTTAGTTATAAGCCTATAACAGCCATTATAATTATCATAAACATTAACTTGTACAGGAAATAAAAGCTTAACGGGTACTTTTAATAAATTTGACAATAGATTGTAGGTTAAACACGGTAGTTTAGTTTGTTATAGTTTGTTTATTTCGCAAAACTATATCACAACTATTAAAACTAACCTTAGATACGTATAGGTGTACCAATGTAGGTAGATAGGTACTAGCGTTTGTACTTTTACGTACCTAGTATATTAACTCCGAGCTACCGTTCAATCTTTGTGGCATTTACGGTTGCCAAGTAATTTGGTGCTCATAAATCCTTACTTACCTCGATCAAGTGCCAATTATATGATCCCACCTGACACTGCTCTGCTCTCGACTTGCGATTGTATCATTTGCCTTATTTTCACCACAGAAAAGAGGCTGCTAATTATTTTTTTCTTCCATCAGTCTGGCAGGGATGTCTCGTAGTGTGACAGTTGCAGTGGCGTACATCATGTCAGTGACACCCCTCACTTGGCGCGAGGCTTTAAAAGTAGTCAGAGCTGGTCGTGCTGTCGCCAATCCAAATCTTGGATTCCAACGGCAGCTTCAAGACTTCGAGACTTATAAACTAGTTGAGGTGGGCTTCATCAATTTTATTATAAGTAGAAACAGAGCCTAAATGCTCACATATGAATCTAGTAGTATTATTATTTCACAGGCATTTAGCTACTCTATAATGTAAAAACTAGAGCATACAAATAATATTATGTTTTGTTTTTAACCCCCGATTGAAAAGAGGAGTGTTATAAGTTCTTAGTGTGAACCGATTCATGCTAGGTTTCAAGAAAATCTGTTCAGTCATTTGAAGATGTCACCTTTTTTCTAGTGCGTTTCGAGGGTTTCAAAGTTATAGTTATTGATTACGATTTTCGCATTAATTCAATTGTAACTTAAAAATGGTTTTACTCGAAATACAAATAATAAATGGGTATCTATCCTACCTTCCAAGATATTTTAAAGAGCTAACTGCATCGCGTGACAACATGACCTCTTGTTTTATATGACGTGACTCAAGTTTATTCGTTTCTTCAGAATGAAAAATGTACGAAGAAAACAAGTAACAATAAAGTGAATAAAACTGTGTTTTACGTCCCAGTTTAGTTTCTGAGAACATTTTATATACATTTATAGCGTACCTTGTTACTGTATAAATCAATAGTAGGTACAACAAAGCATTAGCTATAAGGCACTACTTTTTGATTCACTAAGCTCGTAGCTTTACAATGTGCAAAATACATTTTAAGTATTCACAATAAGAAGTGGGTGATACTACACCCAGCTAACTATTACCACAGATTATTTAATTAAGTATGAGTAATCCATTTGGACACGTTTTCGTATTCCCGAGCATTGCCGAAGTTTTCCCTCTAAGACGTCGTTAAGAGAAAAGACACACACAAACACAGCGTCTTCACTTGGCTTTAGGGCTGCAATTATTAATGAAATGCAGCCAATAGATGCTTACTGCTCACAAAAGCCTTGAAGTTGTCACATCCTCGGGCACTCCACATTCTACTCTACTGCTTGTAAAATAAAGTCTTAAATCTCGTCAACCTGAATCTGTGACACAGATACCTAACTCTATCTCGGAATTCGTCATTAAGGATTCTATACTATATGAAGTATTTAAATATTAATTAAAGTAATGATGCCTTTAGGAAAGAAGAAGACTGAAAGAGCGATATCCCTCATTGGCGCTAGCAGACCGAGATTTATCGGAGTGTCGCATTATGCTGGACTCTTATCAGACCATGTTGAATCAACGAACTATTTGTGAAGGGAAGTGCTCAATGGGACGACAGTGTCCTACTGGTAAGGTAACATATCATAAAGGTATTTTATTATATGTAGAAGTGTTACAGCACTCTGCACAAGTAGGGTCAGAATTCAATCTTTGTCAGTTGCTAGAAATGGGAATAAGGCTATTTCTCGGGTTATGAAATATATGAAAAATGTTTTATTGCTTCCTTGAGTAACCTTTCCTTTCCCGTTTCTAGTAGGGATACAATAATCGACTATAGAAAAAAGAGTAAAACCTCCTTCACTTACACAAAATTTATATGGGACTAGACCACTTTGGAGCTATGTACTTATATAGAACCCAACGCAAAAATAATTATTAAAATCAGTTCAAAAACAAAAAAAAAATACAACGTGAACAAACATTTAAAAAATCATACAAACGAATAGAGGATCTGTAGCGAAATAAAATACCAATTCTGAAATTAATAACCCAGTTACTTACATAATTTTAGTACTTAGGAGGTATTTTTCAAATGTGTTGTGTCATTGAAGGTTCAACCGTGAATATGATATCAGGACATGCGACACACGTTTTAGATATTCAGTATAAATATCACCTGTCCGGAATATTCCTTTCACAGGTGTATAAAACACGGGGATTATTTTGTAGAGCACGTCCATAATTTCAATGTAGGTAAAAAGGTAACTTGATGGAATTTAAATTCTTTATCTACTCTCATATCGTAATGTTCTTATTATGAAATCAAAATCAGTACTTTAATGAGCCACTTTAGGCACACCCGTGTATAATGATTCATTATAGTACTATTAGTTGTTGTTCCCAAGATAATGCTATAAAATAACTTTTTTTCTATTAAAGTACACTTTGGACCTATCAATAGTATAATCAATCAGTATCAATTCAATTTGACGATGACAATGTCACAAATTTTGTAACTTGAACTATAGAGGTAAGAATTTTTGGGAGTTGGCAACACGGATTTGATTAAGTATATGATTATTGTGTCTGTTTATTTTATTGTTTTTGCCTACACATATCATTTTGACCAAAAATGTCACAATTTTTTTTAATGTTTTTTAAAGTTCAGTTGGTAGAAAAATACTATCGATTTGTCTATTTTTTTAAATTACATTATTTATATGAGTTTAGATAAAGTACTGTATGATACTGCACATAATTCGGTATTAAAAACTCGTGTGATACTATTAAGAACCTCGCCTACGGCTCGGTGCTTAAACTCACACTCGTATTTAATAACCCCTATTATGCAACAGTATCATAAACTACTATTATCTACTCTCATATCGTAATGTTCTAATTATGAAATCAAAAGCAGTACTGTAACAGTTATGACCCACTTTATGCACACCCGTGTATAATGAAATTAAAAAATTATATTATAGTACAGTTTTCTTCCCAAGATAATGCTATAAAATAACTTTTTTTCTATTATAGTACAATGTTTTTTTGGTTTTAATACTTCAATTAATGTCAGTCGAACTTGTCAAACGAAATAATAAAGAAAAAAACATTATAAGTGGCCAGACATGACTAAACACTTAAACGTAGTATTATATTCTCTTTGTAAATAATTTAGGAATCAATTCAATTTTAGATGAAAATTTACTTTGTCTGTGGTCGCGTATGCGGTAGAGATTTCAACTTAGGAGTTTTTCCCCACACGGATTTGGGTGCCATGATGATTAATGTTTGTTTATTTTATTGATTTTTTTGCATACATATTTTATTTTGGCCAAAAATGACAGAAAAATAGCAGTGATACTTAGGTGAAATAAACTTGGATCTCAAATTGTGGAGGCGGCAATGGAAATGACGAATAATCGATACCCGTGAGTCATGAAAACCTATGACAAAATATTATCAATTTTTTACCTTTAAATTACATTATTAGATGAGTTTAGATAAAGTACTGTATGATACTGCACATAATTAGGTATTAAAAACTCGTGTGATACTATTAAGAACCTCGCCTACGGCTCGGTACTTAAACTCACACTCGTATTTTAATAACCCCTATTATGCAACAGTATCATAAACTACTATTATAGTATCACACAAAATCCAGAAGTGTAGGTATACTACAACACTACAAATTATTATTGTAGCAGTAGCGATGGTTTCCTATTTTCCTGTTTTTCTTCGCCGCAAGCTCAAAATAATAAAAAGAAAGCGTTAGGAACGCGTTCATTTAAAAAGTTTATCATGTTTCCCTAAGTTATTTTTTAATAAAGCAGGAGGTTTTTTTTACCGCGTTTTAATTTTCACGCCAGACTAATACCGCAATGCTCTGTTTTAATTAATATTGCAGTCAGCTCTGCTGCAGATTTTTTGCTAAAAATTGCTGCAAAAAAGCGCAATGCTAGCATACAGCGTAGCGCAAAGGCGGTTTGAATTCTATGGGCTATGAACTAACCTATTGTCGTAAAAAGTGATGGGGATGTACACTGTATATTTCACGCTTCAGATAGGCAGGTACCTCGCTAAGACCGCACTGCAGACCGCACAAAACATAACCTAATAAAGTAGTTAGATATTCTTGTTAAAATACAACTTGCTTCAAATTATGGTAATCAACTACGTTAAACTGGTGCTTATTACATCAATAATAGTTGAACAAAAAATCTGGACGTAGCATCAACATATCCGAAAGTGTTGTGAGTAAAATTAATACCTATTGGCATGCAGAATAGTGTAGGTATTAAGTGTGCGAGAAGCTTGTATTTACAAAATCCGCCATACTTGGGTGGCTTGACCTTTGTATGCGGCGAACTCCGTCCAGATACCAATTTAACATGATCCATTTCCATTCACTTCAAATCATTTAACTTATTGTAATTTATTACAGTTTTTATGTTAAAAAAGGTTATTTTCTCGTGTATCAGGCGTGTGCAGAACAGGATCTAAAAGACAACCGCGGCAACGGAAGCCTTCAAACGCGTCCAGTGCGGAAGCAAGTCCAGCGGGTCTGAAACGGTCTCCCTCCACATTTTCTACTATGTCTTCTGCTTCTGGGTATAGACCCAGGTCTTCGCCTGCGGGACTTTATAGTTATACTGGTGGTACGTATCAATTATCTTACTGCTGAAGATCATTCTTTTTAGATCTCCTTTAATCTCATAGACAGAAAACCACAAATATAATTTACTAGATTCCCCCCCGCGGTTTCACACGAGGTATCTTGTTTTCTCAGGATAAAAAGTAGCCTATATGTTATTCTAGGGTATGATTTATCTATATTCCAAGTTTAATCCAAATCCGTTCAGTAGTTTTTACGTGAAAGAGCAACAAAGATACATACATATTCACAAACATTCGCGTTTATAATATAATATAATATTAGTAGGATATGTGAGGGCTCTACATTTATGATTTACGTTTTTGTATAGGGTTTGATTTGATAACAGAGTTCAACGTAGTAAGATTTTTATTCCGTAAAATAAATTTTCTCCAGACCGCGGATAAAACGGCGAGGGAAAAAGTTAGATCGTTGATATCACCTTTATGACTATGAACCGTAAACGAGTTTGGTTTTTGGTGATTTACCTATATAGTCGATAGGTATCTTTTGAATGTCTTTCTTAGATTCATTGCGTTTTAAGAGTATTTTAGAGCATACAAGCCTTACCTTACTTTTCAGTCTTACTTTATCGAATTGCCAGTTCTTAGTTAAAGGCCGATTTTCAAACCGAAGACAGATTGTGTTTCTAATTATGTTTATATGATACCTATTAATGATTTGCTTTTCAAATCACAATTAGAGCCCAATTTATTATAGAACTAGTACTACTACTAGTAGGTAATTATGTAAGAAAGTAGGTAGGTATATCGTGCGCCTCATACAACGACTGTCTATGGGCCCGGTGTAGTCCGGTAATGGATATCAACCGCGTTCCCGGAATAAAAAGTACCATAATATGTCCTTCTCAATAGGCTATCTACGTAACTGACTGAGACTGGCTCCTGGTTTGGAAGTCAGTGCTCACCACTAAATTGAAAGCCTGGTGTTTTGGAAATTATTTACTTATTATAAAAAAACTGTGTGTTTACTTTACATTATAACGACAACTAACAGTCATGGATTTAGTTTAGTTTAGTTACATGACTCTGGATAAAAAATGAGTAGGTTTTCGCAAACTGTTCAGCACCATCCCGGCCGACACGGTCAGCGTCAGGGCTGAGCGTGACGCGGGTGACGGACCCGGCGGGCGGCGGGTCGGCGATGGCGGTGGGCGGGTCGGAGTACTCGCGGCGTCGCGCTGCCTCCGCGCCCGCCACGCCCGCGCTCTCGCCCGCCACCTCGCCGCCCGGCTCGCCGCACAGACCACAACACCATAGGTAACTAACAAGCATTGTCTTTTTTATATAGGTACAATCTGTCTCCGGTGTGTTCTGACAGCTGTACTTGAGAGCCAGTTCCAGTTCAAAGCTTTGTGTGCTTACCCAACATCGGTGACATCATCACAGATCACGTTCAGGTTGTGGCCAAACACAGGCCTATAAGTAGTCAAAACATTACAAAAAAAATGTGTACATACCTACTAAGTACATGTAGAAAGGATCAGGATCACGTTGAAACTGGTTACCTAAATATGGCAGTTTTCTCATATTTTTTTAAGTTTTGGTAATTCCATATTCAAAAAGTTCTTCAATGCTCATAGACACATTTTCAACATCAAGATAGATAACACATCGGCAATCCTTTTATTGGTTCTCTAGGTACTTAAGTAATGCACAGAGAAGGTAGTGGAGACTTAAAATTACCATCAGGTGGACTGTCTGCCCATCTGTATTTTTTTATTATAGGACAAAGATCTCAACCACGAATCAACGCACGTTTTACTTTCGATTTTTTAATATAAGCCACAATTAATTTAATAATGCAATTTGTTTTCATCACTAGATTCACATACATTTTACGCATCATATTTAATTACTACGTTTTATTTTTACATAATTTGCAATGCTTTGTTTTGTCATTCATTAGGGCCGGCTGTTCTTGGATTATACACACAGTGAATTGGGACCCAGGGTCCATGTAACGACGTCATTAGACGTGTCAAGCAGCTTTAATCACCTCGCACCCCTTCGTCCACCCTCGCAACAAGGTTAGGCACTTTATTGTTTCTTTTGTTTCCACAGTTTATTTAACATTCACCGTGTCTTTTATTTTACACACAGGGAATTTTAGATACGTACAAATAATACTTAGATATAGAAAAAAATCATAGATAAGTTTCTCAAATCATACCCATATAATAGAGACCAGTTTATAATGGGAAACAAATAGCTTTCATGACACCCCTAGTAGCATTTTGTGTTGGCCAACGGTGCCAACAGTTGTTTGTGACAATCTAACGAACGGCCAACAATGGCCTCACTACTAATTGGTAGGCTTTGCAACAGCAAAATCATACAAATATCTAACATAAGCCCTACTGCCGGTTTTGGTTAGATTTCCAACCAAAAATCCATACGAGCAGCCTACAATGGGCCTACTGTGGTTTCGCTCAGCATTCCCAACGGAACATCTATACGAAAATAAAACAAAGGTCTTACCACAGTTTTCCAACCGAAAATTCATACCAGCAGCCTACAATGGCCCAACTGCAGTTTCGATCAGCGTTCCCAACAGAAAATTTATACGAACATAAAACAAAGGCCTGACCGCGGTTTTAGTTGGTTTTTAAAAAAAAAAACTACGAAATTAGTCTCGATGAATGTAAGTAGTACGTGTAATTTACGTATCAACACGTACAGTACATCACGCTTAGTTCAAATAAATATGAGTAATTTATACTTAGTTATTTATATAACAAAAATATTATGATCCCTGAATAATTTTACATGCTTTATTACAAATGTTTTTTTCGAACATGAAAATAGGTAGTATTATGCCAACCAACAACCAACTAATTTACAAAGGGGTGCGGGCCGCGGGCGGGACGGGCGCGGGTGATGCAACCTTGACTTGACACGCGCGCGAGTCGCCAAACATTCGCCGTAGGACTGTTGATATTTTTAAAAATATCGGATTTTCGATATATCGATATTTTTAAATATATCAATATCGGAGTTTGATATATCGAAAAAAAATATCGATATTTCGATATATCGGCTTTATTTAAAAAAAATAATCGTAAGGCAGCTCAAAAATGATTACACAGTTTATAGTCCAGTATATTTATTAAGCAAATTAAATTATAAATGTATAAAAGTGTTAGGTTATAACTATATATAGTTCTTAGTAATTATTGTTTAATTTAAATAAGACAATTATGTGTACCAATATTTTTCAGTAAGAGTTTTTAAAAATACTCTTTGTTTTATATGTTCAGCTGTTTGACTACTACGATTATTAGGCACTAAAAGATTGATTGTAGAAGCAACTCGTTCAGATGCTACAGATGTAGCAGAAGAAATTAAATATTTAACAGCTATTTCTGATAGCACGGGAGTAAAATGCCTACTATCGATCCAAAATTTTAGCGATTAAATAATTAACGAAAAAAAATTAAAAATTAAAATTTATTTTAAAAAAATATCGACCATCGATATCTACATTTCAATATCGAAATATCGATATATCGTTTAAAAAAATATTAGTAATAAATATCGATATTTCAAAATAATAATATCGATATTTCGATATATCGATATTTTATCAACAGTCCTAAATTTCGGCTAAATCGGCCATTTTGTATTGATAATTTTGATGTAGTTGCGTGCTTTCTGTGTGCTCACGTTTTTTTTTGTTTTTTCAAAGGATAGAAGAGATTTTTGAAGTTTATTTCTATAACACAAACAAAATAGTGTGCAAGTGAATACCTACGACCTATTATTTTTTTAGTAATCTTGATAATGTACAAGGTGGTTGAGTTTGACGATTGTGATGGGAGTATTGGCGGTATTTTGGGTAGTTTGAGCGTCAAAGGAGTGGATTACTCGTAAACTTGAGGAGTGCCTTTAGCCTCCACATAAAATAGTTTCAAAATTCAAGAAGTGTCTGATAAAGTGCCTGCCAACAAAAATATTACCAGACGATACTTGGATCGTCTATCCCTTCAATCGGATTTTATATGAAACAGGTGAGTTGAGTGTTTTTTTTTACTGTCATTGTATATTAAACGGGACTATTACTATTTATTTTGTACCAGGCCCTCCTCCAAAATAAATAATGCCAGATTAAACCAAGCAAGTAGGAGTCGGACTCGAGCACTGAGGGTTCCGTGATCCATATAATTTATAAAATAATAAATCTCAACTCTAATGATAAGCATCTGTAAGCGCGGTCGAAAAAATAGATGGGTGACCGTTTTACATATACGTAATTTGTATTTGTTGTTTTACATACAAACCATATACTTCTCTTAAGCTTAATTTGATGGTCATTGAGTAGTCCTGGGGCGGGATTAATTTGACACCTGGAATATACAAGCTATTTTGGGAAAAGAGTTTGTACAAAAATGGTCTAAAAATTGCCATGAAATCGAGGTTACTGGTATGGAGATCCCCCTTGGGTTTTTTAATTTTTTCTCAACAATTGTTCTGTTTCGATTTATCTGGTCCTGACTACCTACCTGTGTGACATATATTTCTAATAATATTTTGTTGCTTTTTCTTGCCAAGTTCAGTGATTTGTATTTATTATAAAAATCAGTCTGACACAAGCATTAAATGTAAACGGTCAAAATCTGTGATATTAAATTAATTGATAGTACAGATCAGTTACTTGATGATAACAGAAAATAAATTCATATCACTCACAAAAACTGCAAACTTATGTTTACTTATGTTTTGTTAAATAGTATATTTATATATTTGTTGTAAATATTGTATATTATAGAATAAAGTAGTTCATAAAGATAGTGATAAAAAGTATGTTTTGATTTTACAGAAACCAGAATAATAAGTGCACCTTGTATTACATCAAAGTCAACTGGAGTAGATATGGGATCTAGGACAGCCAGCCATGGTCCTGGTAAGTCTCAATATATTAAATTAGTTATACTATAACTAAGTTATCTGTATTGCTGATAATTATTTGCGTGTATGTTTGTTACCATTCAGCACTGCAAGACTAAACAGATTTGGATGAAATTTGCTACATATAGAAATTTTTTAATGTTTTCGCGGCTCGGAATACAGTATTATATTAATTATAGTTTGTCTGTCTGTTTGGTACAAATTTTGCAATCTATTTTGAACTAACTTCCTGTTGGGCTGGAAACATTTATATGGGATAGGTGACCGTAATAATGGCGGGGCCTTTATTTAAAAAATTGATATCTATTTTGTATCTTTCGTAAAAATATTAATTAACACAAGAAATTATTAATTACTTGCTGGCCCGGAAGACGTCCTGCTCCGCAAAAAAATATGGTACTGAAACATACCTACACCTACCTACCTATCCCTACCCACAAATTGTTTCCTGCACTTTTGATGATGATTTATGTAGGTAATAGTAAAAACAATAACTATATGATAAAATTTCTTACCTACAGGTGCCGTTTGACTAAATAAACCTTTTGAAGGAGCCACAGATGCTGATATTCATGCCGTAGTTTCAAACTGGTTCCGGTTCACTAAAGATCAGAGGAGGCAGAGAAAGCCGAAGATCTTTAAGAAGTACAAAGCATCGCCATATCAGGGCTAGGACTGCATAAATAATAGGAAATTTGACAGCTTCAACATGTAATGTAGTTGCATCGAACCTTGAGAATTATAAAAATTAACGAATGTAATTTGTCTTTCCTTTTAAAGGTTTTCTTCTGCTAATAAAAGGGAAAGCTAAAATGGTGCTAAGACAAGTTATGGTTAGAAATTATGACTAAACAAAAACTTGCGGTCATTTTTGCTATAGGTAGGTATCTAACCAAGTTAAATTGCTTATTGATCTTAAAAAAATATATATATATTTATATTCATATTATGAAGCCATTGTCAAGTAAATCAAATTTCCAATAAACGTCATTGCAATTTTTTTTCATTTATCACTGATATCGAAATATTATGTAATTTATTTTTGCAATTTTTTTAAGTAATTATATAATAGTGAAATTCACCAACATAATTTAACTTTTAGATCTTCCATAAAGCATTCAAATGTCTGTTATCAAATGTTAATTTGCAGTTAGATTTGAGTGATGTTAGTGAATTCAGCCATAAGACCTTTACTTTGTATGTTACAGAATTACATTTGCAACATAAGGCCTACAGCTATATTCCACGGTTGGTATACAGTGATTCTATTTTGTAGATCCTTCCTACGCCATAACGTAGGGTTACAGTTGTTTTATCTCACGAAGACGGGTTGACCTTCCTTGAGTGTAGATGCACATGCACACATTATTGTGTGCACGGGCGGTATAGTATCGCTCTCGAAGACCAACCCGCCTGCGTAAGATAAAACATCTGTAACCCTACGTTATGGCGTAGGAAGGGCCTACAAAATAGAATCACTGTATACCAACCGTGGAATATAGCTGTAGGACTTATGTTGCAAATGTAATTCTGGCCCTACAATTCTAAACAGTGGTTGGCCCAACGTAGTCGTATAGCTGTAGGCCATAAGTTGCAAATGTTAATCTGGCCCAACGATGAGAAACAGTGGTTGGCCCAACGATGAGAAACAGTGGTTGGCCCAACGATGAGAAACAGTGGTTGGCCCAACAATGAGAAACAGTGGTTGGCCCAACAATGAGAAACAGTGGTTGGCCCAACGATGAGAAACAGTGGTTGGCCCAACATAGTCGTCCTGGTAGGCCCTATGTTGGGAGACATCGTTGGCATTACTGAAAACAGGTGTGTCACTCGCAACGGTTGACCAACGGTAGTGGTGGTTGTGCCGATCAGTGGCCCAACGAAATACCAACAAAAAATGCTACTCGGGACTTAGGTACATACCTACATATTATAATTTATGTTATACCAAATTTATGCATACCTAAGTACAAAGTAACTCTATAGGTATCTAGCGTATCTAGCCAAGTCATGATCCAGCGACTATAAGTTTTTAAGCTGTAAGATTAAAAATTTAAAACGTACCTACCTAATTACGTCTCCATTGTTTGTAAATATTGAAAATGAAAGAATCTCGTTTGGATTTAACGTAGCGTGAAGCATAATCGGATGGCTACCGATGCCGCCGCGCCGGTTTGACGATGCCGAAACGTCTTCCATTGTACTTATACAGATAAGTCGGAAACATTTCTGCCGCCTCTGTGGTGAAATTCACGTTTTACTATTAAATGTAAGCCTTATATAAAGGATATTCTTTTATTTACCGAGCAATTCGCTACATTATGAACGATGCCTTCCGCTCTCCGGCCGAGATACTTTCGTTTCGCGATACTTAAGTGAGATACTTTCAAATTTGAATAGGAAACTGTGTGAAAATACTGTTAACTTTAATATCTATATAAGTACTCATTCTTCGATTCAATCATTGTATTTTATCCATTAGAGATTAATATGTACCAGTGTTCGTTCGATGTATGCAAATTGGGCGTCCGATACGACCTCACCGAATGACACGGTGTCACAGACATACTTACATGTACGTATTCGTTGTCATTTATTATTATTGGTCACGAGTCTCGCTCCACACACTTATTTATATGTTGTCGTGCCAAATATCACCTTGACAAAGGTGACAGACAGAAAGCTTTATAACACAGCGACCTGCATAGGGCTCGGACACATCACCCCGGCGCGGTGCCGTTACCGTGAAACGGCACGACGTCGAACCGTGGTACGGTGCCGTGCACGTTGCGTCATGCCGGCTCATGGCGGACACTGCCAGCAGTTGATGATTCGCTGTCGCTAAATTTGTATCGGCCATCGTGGAGATCCTTGGGGGAGGCTTTTGTCCAGCAGTGGACGTCTTTCAGCTGACATGATGATGATGATGTCGCTAAATTTGTACGTTTTAGTGCAAAAAAAGATGTCTGATAACATCGATGTTGATTTGTTAATTTCATTAGTAGAAGCATGTTCCATTCTCTGGAACAAAAAAATAGATATAATCCTTAATTGTCTTGTCCCAGAGGTGCACGGCGTGGCGTCGTGCCGTTTCGCGCCATGGTGATGTGTTCGAGTCGATACTGAAAAGTTTTTTTCCACTTTATAGATCACGTGCACTGCAGCGGTGTTCGTAGCAGGCATCCGCACTTCGTCCAACATCCGCCCAGTGTCCACCGCACAAACCCGACAGCGGGATCCGCTGACATTTTCGTCCTTAGGTGAATTCGTGTACTTGCCTATATTGCCTCGTTGGCTGCTTAATGTGACGCTTAAAATGCCTTTCAAAACGAGGGAACTGGATAAGGCAACCTACGGAAAAGATAGAGAGCGTTGATTGTTAAGTGTTTACGCACGCTTCTTGTATACTTAACAAACAATATTGTATACTGCGCATTTGGGAATGTTTCTGCTGCCAGGCTGATGTGGCTCGCATAGTATATGATTTATTTAGGTATATGTATACAATGCGGAAATTCAAGTCACAACAATATATTTTTTCATTTCGCCTTAACTGAAAAGAATAGATATATGCATGATTTTTTATCGCTTTTCCTAACAAAACATGAAAATACCGTAAAAAAGATGTCATTAAGATAAATTAAAATCAACCAAGTAATACGGAAGGTACAAGCATTTTAAACTACTAATGAATTAGACAGCGATTAGATAGAGATCCGACTTGATATGTGACGTCCATGCTAAATTCTGTTTTGCTAGAAAGAAACAGAGATAAATTGATGGCTTGGTAAATTGGAATCTTGGTAATTTTTATAGTTATTGAAAAATATTGTTTTTATAATGTTTCTTAAATGAATAAGCTTTTATTAAAGCAAAAAAAGTCATGCATATTCCCTATTATTGGATGAGAGACGTAATTGTAGCGCTCGTAGTAGTGCTACGAAAGACTACGAAAAGATGGAAATGGATTTGTGTGAACTTTTTTGCCTTTGTCGAGTCAATGTAGATAGTAGGATAGGTAAAATATCCACTTGTCCATTCATCATCACTTTTCCTCGTTCATAATATCAATGCAATCTAAAATGTTTAAGCTTGTTGCTACAAAACGTGTCTTAAGGCGACGATATCCGAGAAATGATGAGTCTAGATTCAGTTTTTCTCTGCATTCATTGTTGCAAGAGATTTGTAAAAAATATATGTCAAACTAGAGAATATGTGACGAGGAATGTTTTTTTTTAATTTTTTATTAGTAACGTCAGAAAAAAATCGTGAAAGCTAAGAATGATTTTTTCTCTTATTTAGACCATGCAAATAACTCGAAAATATTAACATACATTCAGAGATCTAATAGAAAGGGAATAGATTTCTAACTTTAAAAAAAAGACTTAGTTTTTATTTAATGATATAAAACTGTCTTTTTTACTAAAAGTGAGCCTCGCCTATCTCGCTTGTCCCCATCTGTTTGGTAAGGGACGGAGACATTCGCGGAGAGAATTAGATGAGCATGATTAGGATCGGAAAATATGTAAGAAAATATTTATTAGTTATAAGTAATACGGTATAAGACGAGAGGGTATTTTCTGCAATGTCTAAAAAACCCCGAGTGCATGCTCTTTATGAATTCTATTATGATTTAGTAATAACATATTGGAATCTCTCTTAGCATCTCTAAATTTAAGCAAAGATTCTATGATATTACCGAGAAATGTCTTATTGTTCATTAAATTATTTGTTAATTATGCTAATGTAAAGAACGAGAGTACAACGTGCTAAATATAATTGTGTTTTTATAATATAATATGTGATCAAACATGCGTGGTAGAAATGTAGTAGGTACTTATTCCGTAGGTACGATATAAAAATGTTCTGGCTGGTTCAGATTTCTAACTTTAAGATTTCTACTTTCTAAATGTACCGAAGTAGCTCGGAAAATTGTAGTTTTTACTCTCTCAATTGTGGCGTCATTTCTCTCTTCAATAATGCTTTTACAAATTCTAGTTTATTTATTTACGAATTTGAATCAGAATTCAGATAAATGCGCCCGGCGTAGGTATTTTATATAGCTGGCATACCTACTTAGATTATGTACCTACCTATTACTAACTATCAATAGGATAATTTCAATGGTAAATAATATAAAAATAGGCTCACATTAGTAACTGTGGAAAATTTATAATCTATAGCAGCGATCGGCAACACACGGCCACGAGACTGTTCTTCATAAAGCTTAAAGTTGTTCATAATGACGAATCACAATAATCCCTGAAAATTTGAGTAGGTAATCATTGAAAAGTTATCTAGGGTAACTTTTCAATGATTACATACTCAAATTTAGGGTTTATAAAGTTAACCTATTATCAAAATTATGAACAAGAGTGGCCCGCCTCTACCTCATTTTGCCACTATGTGACCCTTCGCTTGCCTGTCAAAAGGTTGCCGACCGCTGTCTACACTATCGTTGTCTACAGTGCAATGTATACCTACCGATGACGTTGTCTCAGTTTGTAAAAATTGGAGGAAATATACTAGTGATTGCTCAAATTGGAAAACGTATTCCGTTCCTTGCACAGCACAATTTTATTTTAGAGCACTGCATCTGTATATTTACATCGCATTCTGTGCTCACTTTACTGTAGCTAGTCACAAATGACTACCTACAAAGTCATAGGGTCAAACTAAGTTGTGAATTTTTGCATATCTCTCTTTCTTAACCTTACGAGGCTTAGCCTGATTTAGAAAATTGTGATTTAGATGCCTTTAGCGCGGTGGCATATTATGTACCTAGTTGATTAGTATATAATGATTTATTTACGATTACTTATGAAATGCTGCCACTGTAGCTTTGTTATATATCGTTTATAAGTTTGTATATAAAATCTAAACTTACCTATAGTTAAATTAAAATCCTTTCTCTGAAAATTCCAATTCTATCATAAGATTAGTTATCTCTAAATACTAATAAGAATGGCTTATTGCTTGGACGGAACACGTACGTTTCTGGTAAAAAAGCTAGGATAAAATAGATTATACAAATATCTCTTATGAAAGGCAAGAGTTCATATTCCTCGAAGTCATGAAATATGAAATTCCTTTACTGTCACGGAATCTGAAGGATAGGAATCTTCGTATGTAGGATGATTATCATTTCTAATAATTTTATCAAACTTTGCTTATGCCTATTTTCACCAACCAACACCCGATCTAATTTTGGAAACTTCTAACAAATACCTAATTCATAAAGATTGAAAAGGTGTCATATTAAGTCTCATAAAGCGTAGCTATCAGTTGGTGAAAATGTTCATCAGTGTCAAACAGGCAGTTTCAGTTTTACCTGTTAGGTACCTACGTAACATTGTTGCAATAAGTTTTCATAATTCTAGCGCTTTCTTATTACTTTTCTACGTTTTGGTAACAGTGCTTAGTTGCAAACAAAAACATTTTAGACATTATAAAGTTTCTATAAATGTAAAGGTTTCTTTAATTGATCGTAACAAAACTGCGTAATCCACATACCTATAGCTACTGAAGATATTTTGTTGTATAGGTACCTATACCTCTTATCTATACCTATTATACGACATGTACTACTTTATTTCTCTTACCATATTAGTTTATATTAATATAACAGTACATAATATGCATTTGTAAGAGCTGCCTTATATTTCATTGGTAAGAACCTTATTTTGTAGCGTACCTATTATGTGGTTTATTCTCTTCAACTTTATTAAAATGTATATAAAAATGAAATAGGTTGATATACAACTATGATCAATAAAATGAATTAAATTCTAAATACCTACTCAAAGTTAAAACACCGAATATCACAGGAATGAAATTGATCCATCACAATTGACAATATTTTATGAAATGTTTAAGAGCACTATTTTTGTCAAATTTTGAAGTCATTTTGTTGAAATATCATGTAAAGAATTATATTATTGTAAAAGGTATTTTACAACTAAACACTGACATTCTTACGTGTATTTTTAATTATGTTGTTATAAAATAGATATCTACCCATCTATACAAAGAAGATATATCTATCAAAGTTAATATATCTAATACATATAGATAAGATATACATTGTCCGATTATATTTAAAGTTATAATATTTTAATGTTGAGCACACGATTAAAGCGTTAAGTATATAACTATTATAAAAATGGAAGCAATAACATTCGATGAGATCATAATAACACTACTGTGAGAAGTGGTTATTGTATGTAACTGTGTATATTTTTAATATAAAATTTAATATTAACCTTTGTTTCATTTCACATCTTGTAACTGAGCTTCAATGCATAAGCTCATAACTATCCAGAAATTGTTACGAGTAGTAACCCTTATGTATAAGAATCTGCGAGAATCTCAAGTCTTCTCAGTCAGAAGCTCACTTCTGAATCGGTATTAAATTGACTAAACTGAATAAATGTTTTACTTTATAAGGTCAAAACCTAAACGTAAATAGATATGGTTTTAAGTAGGAACTGACATAAATAAATCAAAACGCAATATCATTATATCAATATTATTATTTATTTACTTATACATATACTTAAAAACTTGGGAGCTAAAACATTTCAATTAATAAAATATCTAACGTCGAGTTATATATTTTCAACACGAGGAAAATTATTCTAGTTACAGCATCTTGCAAGTTCAGTTACAAAAATAAATTTTATTTTGTCATAATAGGGAATGAAAGCAATTCTTATTTCTAGAGAACATTAGCCTGCATCACGATTTTACCTACAAATGGTCAGTTAAATAAATTATAATAGTCAATTCGAGTTCACATTCAATATGGCGATATTATTTATTCGACGCATTCTAATTATCTTGTTCCTATTATTGTAAGTAATGCAGGCGTAATTAAAAATGTGTAGGTACAAGTTAGCAGATACCTTACAATAATATTTAAATATTTTTTTAGTATTTGGCTTATCCTCTCTGTATAATCTAATTGTAAAATCAAGGTTTTTATTCAAATGTATTAAACATTAATTGACAATGAAATGTGCAATCAACATAAACCGTGCATCTATATGACAGACTGTGATTTAAATAAAGAAAATTAATAATGTAGGTAACGCAAAGTAATGTTGTAATGTAATGTTAAGTATCTCACAGGTAAGCAGTAATCGAGAGAGAGGGGAGACAATAAAGCGTTATCCACACATTTCCGGGTACCCGGCCCTGCCGTGTCCCGTCAGGGACGGGGAAAAAATCGGTTACATACATCTAGTACGAGCTTGTTCACACAGCTCCGTGTCAGGGGCGTCCGGGCACATCATAGTATAACGAACAACTTGGAACACGGATAGCCCTGACCCGGCACGGCAGGGCCGGGTACCCGGACATGTGTGGATAACGCTTTAGTATGAACTTGTTCACGCAGCTCCGTGTCAGGGGCGTCCGGGCACATCATAGTATCATAACGAACAACTCGGAACACGGATAGCCCTGAAATGTGTGGATAGCGCTTAAAGCATGTTGTCATAGTATTCTTTATCTTTATATCGTATTATATCCTTAATAGGTTTCCGGAATAATTGTGAAACAATAGATATTAGTCTACCTAATGGTGATAACTGACGATCAAATAAATATAATAAGGATTAAGAATAGTAATATGTACATGTACTGATTTATAGTTAAAATGTACTTACAGCAACAGTACAGTAATAAATACACATTTACTTAAGACAGATGTATACTTATCTAATTTAAAATGTTACATGTATACCTAATCATAACAACAAAAAAATTACAAAGATCTAACACAACACATGAAATTAGTTAACATATTAATAATCATATTTTTGGCAAGAATATAAATGCAAAAATATGTAGAGAAATTGACGTAAAATGCATCATAAAAGCTGAAACTCATGTAATATTTGCTAAGTATTTGAAATACAAAAATAATCAATTTAAAAATTCAAACAAGGAAGGAATCTCGAATATAAGCAACTCATTCGTCTTAAAAATAATAAACAAAATATTTTGCAATACCTACAAACTTATAAAGAATAAATAAAAAAAAAACTTTGACTACATAACTTATTCATCAGTGAACTAAATGATTTCTCATTTATGAATAGGTAAGCAGGTATGTACCTAATACAATATTTAAATTTCACTTTGGATTGAACTTTCCAAATGGACGGCAAAGCAAGAGTAAGCTCATGAAAACATTGTAAGTATGGCAGTTAATTCATTTGAAGCATTCAAGGGCATAGAATATAGTTTTTTAGTTCTCATTTTTATTTTCATGGTGAGATAGGTGTGGTTTTGCCAACTCGCTATATATGTTACCTAGTTGATAAGAGAGCATTAATCAATTCAAAATAATAGTACCTAAAATAATTAATAATCTCATTTTTATGTTTGGTCCGGACGACTTTTAGGTGTATTAAACATTCAAGATAAATTATTTTTTCTCTGATTCTTGTTGATAGTGAGATCGCGTAACCACTTCCTGTAGGTATAGCAACATAACATACGACAGCAAAAAAAGTATCAATTTATGATTTCTTTGGTTTGAATTGTCAAGTTTCCTAAGAAACATATATGTATGACATATTTAAAAAAAGGCACGTTTTCAACGGGCATTGCGTCCTATATTTTTTTATTCACATAGGTATAATATCGAAAATAAACTGTAGTTTATTTATTGAATTAAGTAATTTCAATACAAAGGGTTGCCATATACCGTCTACAACTCTTACGGAGAAATAATATACCTATATTAATAATTCCTCTTATCCTGTACATTTTTATAATGCTTGATACTCTATTTCATTTAAATCTTACATTACACAACTATACAATCCTAGTATATCGAGCCGTAGTCGCCGTGGTAATCTTCTACATATCGGAAGGCAAAATTTTACATTCTACTGTGTGCCCCTTCACATACATTCTTTACTAGATCATAATAACTAGGGTCAGGCTAACCTTTATGAGCTGTTTTTTTTTGCATAATAAACACAATTATTTAGGGAATTAGGCAATTCATTGCCAGTAGCTATAACGCCCACGTCCAACAAAAAGAGAAAACGTTTTATCACACCTAAATATTATTCGATCTCAATGATTTTATATTTTACTAGCTGTTCGGTTAGGTAGGTAAGTTAGGTAAACCAATGGCTAATGGGACCGTATCGTTAAATCGTCAATCTAAACCAGCAGGTCGATTGTGTAAATGTCTCGTAATCGGATTCCGATAACGATGGCTCTCTCTCTAAAATGTGGAATAGCCTCTTAAGAGTAATTAAATATTTGGTAATTCAGCGCATTTTCTAAAGGCTTCATGAACGCTAAGTACTTAACTCATAAAATACTTTTAAAACTAACACAAATTGAGTATAGCAAAAACTAATTTAGTTAAAATTATGCTAAAAGCTAGAATAGATTTCGTAGAAAAAAGATAGGATACTGTCTGACATGCTTTTGCAATGCAGAAAAAATGTTAGAAAGGGGATGTGATTTTATAAATGATCGCAGTCATTATACTTTTATAGAATTGATAAATGAGTATTTGTTGATATTTTATCAGAGTAATGAAGCATTAGGAGCTTTGATTCTGAGTCAGAGTCGTCAATAAAGTTTAATGATTGATTATCTCTAACCCTTCCGATAGCTTTGCAATAAACAAATATTCAGTCATTAAATTCTATTTGACATCTCTGCGTAAGTACGCCTTAAAACTCAAGTCAAAATATTACACTGTCCGCAAATGTCGACAAATCGGAAAGAGTAGACTTTCAAAGTGCTGTATTACATAGTACCCACTGGTGAAGAATATTCATTAAGCCACCTTTTAATGTTTTATTAATCTGATAAAAAATCAACAAAATAATACGTTCCTCGGGGCTGTGGTGCTTTACATATCTATACACTATCTCACTGGAACTCATCGTCAGAGCTGAGTAGCGTGGTCTTCTCATGGTAGTTGGTCGCGTGGCTGATCGTGGAGACGCGTTGTGGCGGCGGGCGAGGCGCTAGGGCTGCACCCTCATCTGCCCCACGCTTCCCACCGTTGCCTCCACGCATCACTACACACATAGTTATATTAGCTTGCATTATGTTACACACAGTTTATTGACCCAGAACCACAACCTTTTAGTATTTGAAATAGAATATTAAATTACGAGAAGATCGTTTAGTTTTTATTAGTGATAACATTATACTATAATGCTAAAACAAACGCATTGTAAGTAATATTTACGTGAAGTGGAAAGGAAATACCATACATAACCCAATCGATAAAATTATTAAATGTTCGACTTTCAGTACATTTAAATAGCAATAAAAACAGTCCCTCTTCCACTTACGTGTGATGATTTAAAGAAAGTCTAGTAAAATCCAGGTTTTAAATATGTATGTATGCGTCACTTTCTAACCCCGTATGACAGAAAAAGCCGGGGCTTTACAACAAGTGCTTTAAACCATCGCACGTAATTATTGTGCTTTTGTATATTGCATATATCTTAGTCTTAGATATTTATCTACTGCAGTGAATCTATAGTCGTGAATCTGTGATAGAATAAATTGAAAAACAAAAGCTCAGCTGGTTGTTCCCTTTTATTGCAAGTGGTCTGGTCTGGCACGATGTAGTCGTGCCAGACCAGACCACTTCCAGTCCATCAAATCTAAGAAATTGCTGTTTAGGAACGTCATAGAAAAATATACTTAGGTACCTTATTTCGTCTTGAGAAGGTTTATCTGTTCTCTAATTCTAAAATCTATGGTTAATTGCAAAATAATACAGATAATCCTAATGATAACTTCAATTAAGGTTTACTTCCTTTGACATTCTAAGGCCCGTAAGATCAATCGTAGTTTAAACCACGACAGAGAGTTTAATCTCCCGTCTCCGATTATTTCATAAGATCGACGGCAGTTGATCGATGAATGATAGTTTAAACTATCGATTAATTTAAACTATCCTCTTTGAGGGTTTAAACTCCCGATAATGGATTAAACTATCATAATTTGACATTTCCCTCAAGATGTATGACCCTGACACTGGCAGAATTATGTAAAAAACGTATCTACACAGTCTGTGTCTTCTAAACATGTTATACATGTGTGAAATCGCAAAAAGACGCACTTATAAATGCGTTATCTTTATTTACTTACGAATATTTATCTGTAAGTTAAAACAAGTTACACAGTAAATACACGAGAGCAAACAATATGAATTAATGGTATTCATTCCATGATGATTGTTACTTACATACACATGAAAGCATGCTGGCAAATAATGAATAAAAAGCTAAATAAACGTTCAAAATATTCTTACCTTTCTGTTCAAAAAACAATCCAGTGTGAAGATATATCTTACTATACTCGTATGTAATGAAGTTATTGCTATACCATTTGCTAATATAAAATGCTTTTGTTTTCGTTTAACTTTAAAATAAAAATAATAAAATAAAAGTAAATTCTTTATTCGTTTATTAGTGAGAGGCTAAGTACAAGGTGTTTTTAATAAAATTATATTTAGAAGTGAACTGTTGAAAACTATAATAATTAAACTTAATACTAATCAGCACTAACATATTTAATCAAATCAAATAATGCCTTTGTAAAGGTATACTAAATTAAATATATTTAAACCGAAACATTTCAATTGGCTTTACAAGTTGTTTAAATTAAATCAGTAATATTAGGTACTTTAGTATATTATAAAGCGCTGTATATAACAAAGCAGTAGTTTTTTTGCCTCGACATTTACTAACTGCGTCAGGTGGAAATCTAAAATGCCGCTCTTTGGTTTGGCAATAAAAGAATTTACTTTATGAAAATTAAGTACAAAAACAAGACAACCTGATAAATACCAAATATTGTTGTAATTATAATATGTATACTAATAACATGTAGGTAGCTGCATTTTATTGTTTTTAATGTTTTTCTAGCATTCGACTAAAGGATCACATCCTGTAACTAAGAACATTAACAAAATACAAAACAGATAAGATATTAAAATCACAGAAAATAAAACATTTACACACTCAAAACGCTTACACAACACCGATACTGATAAGCAGTAAACTATATAGATATAATATATCTACTAATAATAATATTATGGTAATGATTAGTCCGAATAAATTTCGTTAAAATTATTTAAACCAATGAATAATATCAATCAATAATTTCATTGACAAATAAATCAAATGTGTGTGTCAGTTTAATTCTTTTAACTATAAACAATAATTTTATTGTATGTTGCGTATACGAGTATGTGTATATATTGTTATTTCTTAATGATATGTTACGTTACCTAATATATCCTTCGCGAAAAATTCGTTATGCTTTCCGGACTAGTCAAATACCTCGATAATTATCGCATATTTTATAAAAAATATAAAATAACTAAAACACCTTACATTATTAAGTGGGTTAATCGCCGAGCACCGAAAACCAATTTCTTTTCGCAATAACTAGACATGTTACTAACGAATAACTTTACAAGGCACGAATTATAGATTTTTACCAATTTATGAAATCGTTGTTGCCGCCAATTGATGAGAATTTGATTATGAATTTAAAAAAAACGATATTATATACTGTTATTTTATGGCGATTAAGGTATCCCACAGAGCCCAAAATACGCTGCAAATGATTCATGAAGCATTAATATCTCGATGACTAATTTAAGGTACATGTTACGTTATTGCAGTGTATTTGATAATCTACCTTATATGTTTGAGTTAAAGATCAAACAACACAGTGGATTATAAAATGACACAGCGTTAGTGTATTTTGAGTTGCGGGGATACTCAAAGCGACACAGATGTTAGTGGTATTTCCATGCTCGGACGTAATGTAGTTTTAATAAACATTTATGTATCGAACAGCAATGCACTTCATGCAGAGCACAGCTATGGCAGAGCTTATAGTTTCTCATAAGGCAGGTGAGATGTGACATCTGAAAAAAAAATACAAACCAAAACAATAAGACTAGCCTACTGAACATTCTTATTATCGACACTTTTATATGGGTCGAAATAAAAATAAAAATGATATTTGGTTTAAAAACAATGTGGTTCAAAATATGTACCAATGATAAACTAAATTATGAGACCCATTTCATGCGATTAATAACTCGTTTGGCAAATGATTGTGTAACGTCACAAATATTTGTCCAAAGTAGTCACGGGTCAGAAGACTTCTTGATATGAGAATTACCTATACCTAGCTTGATTTATATCTTATTGGCAAATAAATGTGATCAGGCAGCGAATGGGCATGCGCAAACATAGAGCATAGATCTAACATGCACTTACCGGAGCTATACTGCGTGTACTGTTGGTACTGAGGGTGGAAATTGTGGAACGCATCCGTCATTATGTCCTTAGGGTTCATTGTCTCCTGAGAAATACAAATTTATTGTTATATTAGCACTTATTTTTATCAATTAAAATATTTTTGTGAGTTTGTATCAAGTTTTTTAACATTATTATAAAATATTAAAATTTTAATAGATGGATATTTTGACAACTAGTTAAAAGTAAGCTTATTTTGAAAAGAGTAATTGCCGAATCTATAAAAGTGAACAAACATTAAAAAAATATATACATCCTAATTTTGAACCTCCTCCTTTTTTTGAAGGAGGTTAATTAGCACCAATGTGTAGTCGAATTAGTGTCAATAAGAACTTGATTTGCCTCCAATTAGAGCCATTTTGTACTCGAATTGTTTCGAATAATGTCAATTTGTACTCGAATTTTGACTATTAGTACTCGAATTGACACTAATGATGTAAGAGTCATGACTCATAAGTGCAAGCGAAGGTGTAACAATATCGAGGAGTAGATGTTTATGTAGAGTTGTGTAGTGTTATGTTATGTTATGTTGTTATTGTTAGTAGGTACATACCTTGAGGCTGCTGGAGATGGACTGCATGGTGAGCGAGCGGTGCGGGTCGCGGTGCGCGTGCGCGTACACGGCGGCGGGGAACGCGTACCGCAGCGCCACGCCCGCCGCCAGCATCTCGATGCAGATCAGGAAGTTCTGGTACCCCGCCGACACCGTGCCCGCCGTCGTCGGCACGTTGTTCGCGTCCACTATCGGGGATATCACCTCCGCCTTCTCCAGGATGGCGAGAGCTACGCCTGAACAATGGACACACATGCTTACCTAACACCCTTATACAGGCTAATATTTGCTAATAATTTTGCCAAAAACAATACACAAACACAAATACGCAATGCCATGTGTAGTGCCGGCATTACACCTGTGTGCGGTCATGTTTAGGGAACACGCATTCTATCATGAATTTTATAACCTACAACCTTCCATAAAAAACTATATGACCGTGAAAACCGCGCAGTAGTTTTTGTCAATGATCTCTAGAAGCAGTTTCATCTTCGTTCCTAAACCAGAGACCGCAAAAGTAATAGAAATAGCATGCAACAACTATCAACAAAATCTTACTATCAATATAAATGTGAAAGCTTAGGATGTGAAAATATCTATCACAGAAAGGATTAAGATGAAACTTGGTACAAACATGTTGGGTACTTTTTATGCCGAGAACGCGAGTAAAACCGCGGACATTTAATAGTAAAATCCAAAAGGCAGCAAATGTTGTCCTCTCAACTCCAATAACGTGCGCTATGAGCTAATATGCACCTAAAGGCATAATTAAACTTCTTTACCCGATATCAGAGTATTTCCAATAATAAATAATCTAGTGCAGTCTACGAACCTTGCCAGAACGAGAGGAAGATAACAGACTTGACGGTGAAGAACTTGAGCACCGGATCGAAAGGCTTGAGCATCTCCCTGGTGGCGCCGAGGAACAGGAACAGGCCGTAGAGAGCCAAGCTCACAGAGAAGTTGTACACGATCGTGATGTAGATGTACCCGCCGTTAGGGCTCCAGTCGCCATCATGGTAGTGACCCGCTGACTGTAACAAATAATAGGGAATATGGACCATTTCCAGATACCTATATTTCAGTCTTAATATATATAACTAGCTACCGCCCCGCGGTTTCACCCGCGTTCCCGTAGTATCTTATGTTTTCCCGGGATAAAAAGTAGCTTATATGTTAATCCAGGGTATGATCTATCTATGTGCCAAGTATATTATAATACCTATTAGTAGGATAATCAAATCAGATAATCATTATGTGAAAATAAGTTTTTTAGATTTATTTGGAGTGATGAACTCGTGACGTCAAAATACATGTCGCCATTTGTTGCTCGACTAAGGCGTCATTAATCGCTCATTATTATTAGTATGGCGCTGCTCTGACGTACTCTATGAAAATCACATACGTGCGTTGTCTTGCGCGGTCGGCTTGTTACGATTAGTTGACCAACAAATCTGGTAATAAGTGGGATACTGAAGACGAATACTTACAACTACATAAAAACTCTTTCGTAAGGATGTGCGTACACACATTGAAACAGTAATTTGGAGGAACAAGCCATGTTATCGTAGTTCATTTTCGTTAATATTGTCTAATAACGATAATTAACTATCTTCTCATTATCACGTTTCTACTTATGATTACAATGTGATAGGAAACATTTATTTGCCTTTAATTTGACTTACAATTAGCAGTATAGGTACATCTATACAACTGTATACATGCGAGTACATCGCGATGACATTTTAAGAATCAAATAGGTGCTCTAAACCAATGTTTTATAATAATTATTATTGTATATTTACTCATGAATAGCATTGTATATAAGCAGCAAGTATTTCTATATCATGTTATCTACAATAGGTATAACTAATCGTTTATATCAATGATAAACTGGTATCCCTTATATAAATATAGTACCTAATGTATATAAAAATATATATTAATACATGACGCATCAAGACAATATATGAAACATTGATTCACAGTTGATCAGAACATTATTTTGGATTTACCAAAACGTCATGTCGTCGTTTAATAGATTTCGTCACACGTAAAGTATGAGACTTGGACTTGACTAAGAGACTACTGACTTTTTATTGGCCGATTGTTTAGACAGGTAATCAGTACGAAGATATGTACAAGAAAGGACATGTACATTATAACGTTTAAAATCATCGGCTGATAAAAAGTCGTTACTCTATGTAGGCTGTAATTCAACTTTACAAAGAGTTGCTTACTTGCAAAAATATAATAATGAACGCGCACAGCGGCTTGATGAGACAGAACTGTAGTGTGGCTTGCTTGCAGAAGCGCAAGAAGCCGATAGTGTAGGTGGCGCCGGAGAGACAGCAGGTGCCGTTGACGCAGGACGCGCGCACCGGCCGCCCGCGCAGCTCCGACATTATGTTGCCCTCGCCGCCGAGGTACTCATAGCACAGGGATAAGAAGCTGTAGATCACGAATGCTAAAACAAAATAAAGATACATTTTTATGTGTAAGCACACGGTTTCTCTAGTAGGTACTTCTGTCGGTTTACCCACGTTCTCGGGATCTAATGTTTTCCCATGGTAGAAAGAATCTTATGATACTAGCTGATAAAAGGTAGCCTATATGTTATTCCACTAGACGTGAAAGAGCAACATATATCCATACATATGTTACATCCTCACAAACTTTTGCATTTTTATTATTGGCGTCACAGATAAAATTGTTAGCTCTAATATAAATATTCGATACTAACAAAGTCATTAAATGAATGAATCACCCGACAAAATATGTAAACATAGGTAAGTATATTAATGCCAGATAAACAGTATTTTTTTAACAAATCATAAAATATAATAAAAATATTGGGTGAAAAATTAAAGTCACTTTTTACTATAAAACTGTTGATCGCAGATTAGAAAAGACCGTGTTGCGTCACTAAATGGCCGCAACGGACGTGACCTTATAATTCTTTCGAGAATCTGTTTCGCTTACTTCAATCTTAATTCTATTCAAGAAATACATCTCTATAAGGCCATTTATTTAAAATTTAAAGTTCCATTTTCAATAAATTTACGAGGCCGTATAAATGATGTACGTTAGGATATGGAAACAAGCTTTTGTTATCGAGTAAAATCGCGAAGGTTAGTGACTCCACCAGGTTAGTGTCTGCATCACAGCAGCGTAGCGAACAGCGGATACACAGACAAGTCACGTTCCATTAAATTACATACCTACGTAAACCGTGCTCATTCGTCGCGCAAGATTAAACTGTATCTATACCTACACCATTAAGTTTAACCAGGATATCATTTCGTAAATATATCTGAGATATCAAAAATGAAAAAATCTGTGCCTCAGACAAAATAACCAGACAATGCGCTTTTCATAAAAATAGTCTAAATAAATGATTTTCAAGAGACGATTTTTACTGTCAATAATGGACAGGGAGAACTATGATAACTGGTTGCAAGTGAAAAGGTTTCAAAACTGATGATGCTTCAAATTTGTCAAAGGTAATTCAATTCGTGTGTAATCATTTGAAATAGTAAGGTAATAAAATAACACGTGTCTACTTGAAAAGGATTATGAATTGATAAGTAGTTATGTAGTAATGAAGCATGATTCATGGAACAACAATTAAAGAATCATAAAATAGTATGTGATATTTAGTATTAAACGAGTCAATAGAGAATGAAATCGCTAACGATGGAGAAAATCATGTTTTCTCAACTCGCACGCTGACGAGCTAATATGCAAGATGCGAGGGCATGATATATACCGCTTTTCGCCATTTCATTATATTATTGGCACGTAGGTACCTATTAAATCTGTTCTTTAATGACAACTAAACCATTACTAATTTTGTCGTTGCGCTCATATTATTATTATATTTTAGTCACCAAATTTTTTAACACTCATTTATTCAGTTTAGACCGAATATAATATATTCTGTCCTCCATTCATTTGTAATACAGGTTTTTGTTAAAACTAAAACCCTTTTAATATGTAACTTATGACAAGTGGGTGCCTCTCCTTGTCGCACTATGTTTGTCTCTTTTTGTACAATGTACTCGTATGTCACCGCTTATGGTATGGTGGTTTGTCTTCGAAATTATTACCCTATGTAAAATAAATGCTATAGTATAATAACATAATGTTTAGTTTACCTTCATAGCAATCCCTGACGGTGAAGAAGTACACATAATATGAGTCTCCATTGAAGAACAGCAGCGAGATCCAACTGTAGCACCCGTATATTGGGACGATGAATAGTATGCGCACTATCCAACGCTGCTCCGATGGGTTTGTGTACCAGCGCAGGTGCTGGTAAATCTGTAATGGGCATAAATCCTTTTTAAATGCTGGTCATTGTTCACAGCGCTATTTTTGGTGATCATTATAATTTTCCCCATTTTAAAATACGACCTAGTTAAGGAATTCTTAGAATTCTCTTTTTAGGTATAAATCCTAACGTGTTATTATGTCTGGAGACTACTGAAAAGGCATATAAAGTGCAGTACACTTTTGTAGAGCACGAGATATAAACAATGTGAATCAGGGACAAAAATAGAACATACGAAACCGGATCAGAACTACTTCATCTGAGTTTATAATAAGTACAGAGCGACCATTTATTATCGGTTTCACTCACGGAAACTCGGGTAATCACAAAAACTATAAAACCCAATTAAAGTAGAACATTAGCTAATTTCAATGTTGTCTTGCCACGTTGACGTATAGTATAGGCGTGGTTTATGTAGGCATTCTCTTCATTAGCAACTAAATCGAAACTTCACATGCATAAAAGATTCTGCGGCAGGTAATTGACCATCACGTAGGTAACGGTGTATCGTGTTAATTTATCGCCATAACGACTTTGATCTCTGCTACATTAAAATAGAGAACATTTCTCACGTTGTCATTGTTTAGTTAGAAAAAGATGCGGTACACGACTAGAATATCCAAAGAATGCGCCACTAAAGGCTGTAAAAAATTCAAAGGAATTTATAGCCTTTTAGAACAGTGCACTCATGAACACGATCGAAATTATTCACCGAAAGCCGAAAGAACCTCGACTTCAAAGAACGGAACGGGTAAAAATAATGAACTACATCATTATAAGAATTGTAAAGTCCTATGTTGACGTCTTGTTAGTGCGAACGAACACATTCGTAGCCACAATAGCTTAGGCAGAGTACCTAGATACGTGACATGGTAAACATGTTCCAGGAAAATGACAAGTTATACATAACTGGACAATGTTGGAACAAACACGTTGTGTTGACCCCGACTTTTTAGATGTAAACTCACGAAGGTCAATTTAGGTCCGGATTTTAACGATGTAGATAAAACCTTTGACCTTTAACGAAATCTATAATTTATATTGGCTAAATACAATAATAATCACACATCATGTATACTGTGTTACCAATGTAATCAGCTGTTGGTTTAAAAAATGATAAATAAATCTTGTTGCTCCCCTTCTGTTACTAGGCCTGTAGTGTGAGGTCTCTTTCAGTATGAACCTTGGGTTAGAGGGTACGCGGGGTGAGTTAGAAATAACACTGTCGCCACCTTACTCTAGTGAGCCAAATATTCACCTCAATATTACGTGGAAAGAGAGTAAAACCCAAGTTTAATATAACCGTCACTTTCTTACGTCATTTAACAGAAAGAGCAGGGGCTATCTTAAAACAAGACATAGTTTTGGCAACATTGAAAAAAAACCTGTGACACTGTGTTTTATATTTGCGAATACGTACACAACAGTAAAATATGCCATTATTCATCACCGTCATTGAACCATAACAATGCGTTATCGGTTGGTAAATACAAGACGGAATATGGCCCACTATATGCGATAACAATACGCTGATAATGCTACAAAAGAATTACTAAAATAGTAATTTACTTTTAACATAAACGTAGACTGTATCATTAACCTTATCGGACAATTTCTAGTATAACAATTAAAGGCTATACTTAAAGAAATAATACACTTCTCTCAATTGTGTTTTTTTGTAAAGTGTATGTGATCTACATTGTAAATTATATTTTATTGCCTAACACTGCGGTTCAAAATTGCATAACGTTCGAACGCTAAAACTATCTAAGTCAGGTTTATCTGCACTCTACTTTAAAACGTAGTTTACAGTTATTGCATAGCGTGTATTTTATACATATACTATACCAATATAACACGAAACCAAATAAGGTTCGAGTACAAGACAATATATCGATCATCTAAAAAACAAGCAGGTTCATTCTGATTCAATGGCACTACATTATGATAGAATGGAATCTCATTTGAAATCTTGATAGCTATTATAATGGCATAAACACTTTCTAGACACCATTATTCAGAGCTAAGTACGTACAACTGTGAAAACAAGAAAAACTGCATCCATAGTTGGCAATAAAACAACTTAGCGAACAAACTGGCAGATATTTCACTTGATTAAACTATAATCTGATTATTATACGAGGAATCCGTTTTATTCATCGTAAACGAGTCTGTCCAGTTGAATGGACCAATAGTTTTTTCACAAACTTTTGAGCACCAAATTACTTACGTACTTTTATAAAACTAGCTGTTCCCCGCTGTTTTACCCGCGTTCCCGGGATAAAAAGTAGTAGCCTATGTTCTTCTCCATATCATAGACTACCTGCATGCCCAATCGGTTCAGTGGTTTATGAGTGAAAAGGTAACAAACAAACAGAGTTACTTTCGCATTTATAAGATTATAGGATAGGAAAATGTATGGGTAAAACGTTATTTCCGCTTTACTTCCACAATTTACATATAAATCGTGATATTGGTACGGATGTGTCACAATGACGCGATCAGTAACCGTATTCTCACGTTAAACAAATGGACTGACATCACGCAAACAATTCACTAATATAGGTATTAGGTACCTGATAAATGTTCTTTCTAAACCAACAATAGATACCTAGTATATTTCCAACACTTGTTCTAAAGATGCTTGCGAAATTACTAGTAAGAAATCTGTGACGAAAGAAAACGTAAGAAATTTGTATTCTTGTGTCTTTTCTCTACTGCTATATGCGAGAAAATATACAAAAAAACTAACATATAAATGCGATTAGCGGATCTCAACAAAATGTGAGTAATACGTAATCGACGAGGTTAGCTGGTTAGAAGTTGTCGAATTTAAAATATATAAATAATAAATATTGTGTATTACAAATTTACAACACGTAAAGTGGCAGATGGATGACAAGTAAAGAAACTATGTAGTTCTCTTCATAATTCAAGAAGCTGTTTCCATCGAGTACCAGCTTGCCTCGTTCGAAAGTGGTCATCCTAAAGGAAGTGAAAGTATAAATGCCATCTCCTCAACCTTAGACGACAGCCTTATCCTATATGGTGGTAACAAGATATGCAAACCGAAAAGTTGTTAACACTGCTTTATTAATGTTTCATAACAAATCTATTTTGATACTTGCCTGATTAAGAAACTTCTCTAAAATTGTTAATTTTGCATTTAATTATTCACACCGAGTTACATGCGAATTTCACGATCATGCAATCAACATTATGTAAGTAGGTATGTTTCGTATAATCAATCTTAATATTACTGCACTTAGGTTAATTGTTTGTTTTTAACATTCAGCTATACATTTTTGGAATGCGAACTTGGATCATATAAGCAGCGTATTTAAAATGATGGTAATAAGATTTGGTACTTATTATTATTTGCCTCTCACTCACTCGCTATGTGCGGAAAAACTAAACAATAAAATCTCATTTTTTATACAATAACAAGTATGATAACAACTCAGTGTCATAAGTTCGAATCTTACAATGAGCTATTAAAGCTTTCGGAAAGGAAAAACATCATACGTACGTAGCCGTACGTCATCGTAGGCCTGTGTAAGGGTACTTTGTAATACCCGTCTGTCTGGTTGACCCTAAACATGAAAACCTGTCACCAAACACCTACCGGTGTTCCGCAAGTTGTACATAAGATATTAGCCTGTGTGCTTTCCACCTTCGACCATGGTAAGATTGTGGTAAAACACAGGCCTATCTATCATAAAAAGTATAAACGGCATAAAAACTGCCGTATTCTTCTGGTACATATAAGTACAACAACATTTCATCAACACGTTCAATGCAACCCTGATACCCAGGTAGGTACCTACTGCATTATTGTTATCTTATCATAATTAAAATCAGTTTCATTGTCAAAGTTACCTGTTGGCAAGTAATGAATAACGCCGTCCACACGAATACTCCGGCAATGACCTGAGCGGTGCGGGTCTGCAGGAACATCGGCTCCTGTAGCGGCTTTAGCATATCGTGGACTATGTCAGATATCGGCTGCGCCGTCACATTGATTGTCTTCGTAGAACTCATCCTGCAATTTACGTAAATTAATTAAATCATACACTAATTTACAAAACTATACTTATATAATGGGACTTAAAATAGTTATAGAGTAACGTAACAAAGGACATAATGGTGAGGAATGCACTACATGTCCGTTTTCTATTATATTAATTACATAATTAAAAAATCTATAATTTCACACATCATTGGGATTACAGAATGTGTAAATAAACATGAGATGAGGCTATAACAGCAAGCTAACACGACTTGAGTATTCGCTTATGCAACATGAAAGTTTCTTAAGTTGGTTGGTTGGTAAAATATGGAATAATAATATCAATGGTGTTCTGACCATAGTTGTTAGAAACATTAATGATGATTGGCTCATTATTATAAAGTATTTCAATTCCTGGAAAAAAATTATAAAGCTATGACGTCAACAACAAATTAAATTACCACAACACACTTCCCTAATGATTTTGACTTGGGAAAAATCTAGTAGGTACTTGACCAACACTATAGTCATAAAACATTAATTAGAAGTACAGATAAGTCAAGCAATTGCGACCCTGGTCGGAGAGTACTAATAATAAGTAATATTTAAATATTAAAGACAACTTAGCGCCTCTGGTTTTACCCGCGTTCCAGAGGGATCTTATGTTGTTCCAGGTTAAAAAAAACCCTTTTACTATGTGTATTCAAGATATTTATGATTTATGTAACAGGTTAACTGTCCCATTTATTACAGATTTAAATTAGGTGACACCAGCAGTGACGCAAAAACAGGCCTACATAGAAAAAAAAATGTAGGACAATATTAATTAGTATTAATATTGTCCTACATTGTTTATTTTTTAATGACATCCAACAACATTTACTATACAATATCATAGCAATAGAATAGATGCCAAGCCTCCACAACAACA
Organism: Tethea ocularis; assembly: GCA_963555595.1. Lineage (NCBI taxonomy): Eukaryota > Metazoa > Arthropoda > Insecta > Lepidoptera > Drepanidae > Tethea > Tethea ocularis. Next base: position 4,335,221 of record OY741963.1, on the reverse strand, counting down.
ATGTTGTATCAAAATAATAACAATGAGTCCCAGTGGCAATAAGTAATCTAAATCATCATCAACAAACACTGTCAAGTTGCTCATATATTCTGACCCAGCTATTTAGTTCACGGCTCTTTTTAAACGACTTCAAAAAGGAGGAGGTTATCTATTTGCCGATTTTTTTTGTATGTTCCCCAATTACTCAAAGACACCTGGACCAATTTGGAAAATTATTTTTTTGGTTGAAAGGATATAATTCCCAGGTGGTCCCATGGTCATCAGGTCAGGATCTGATGATGGAATCCTGGAGATATCCAGGGAACTATTAAAATTTTATAGGCTCTTACAATCTTTTCATAAAATATTATTTATTTATTATTATTTTTCATATACATTCTAAACCTATTCAGATATTTGCGTCTGGTAGTCATCAACTTATGTTGCTGAGCTGATTATGGAAGGTACAACGCTAATATGCATATACTAGGTCAGTGATGAAACATAAAAAAGAAATTGAAAAATAAAAAACTTTTGACAAAAAATAGAACCAACTTCAAAGGCACTAAAATAACCATGTAGGAATTCTAATCTGTCAGTTATCAAGGCTATGTACATAACATTATAAATTAATCCAAATTTAAGCAGAGTGAAACCACAGAGCCCATCTATAACATTCTGATATAATCCAAATTTAACAAGAGTAAAACCATGCAGCATGTCTAGCTAAGAAAATGTGTATGCTTTGGTTAACCGTAATGTGTATTTCAAGTACAAACTAGGACCTTACGTCAATGTTATTATATGTGAACATTTGTGCAAACATAATATTACTGCTCATTGTTGCAGTATTTATCTAATTCCATGATATTAGATAGAATACTGTATTTCATTACAAGTAAATGTTTAAATATTATTTTTGTTTCTATTTTGATTATGATTTAGCCACTCTGGATCAACCATATTGAAGTAAAATGGTGAAATGCTTTGGGGCTGCAATTCAATTTAGAATCAATTTGTGAACAAGTATATTGTTTAGTAGTTAGGTTTTATAATTTCCTAGACACCATCAAAACTTAAGACTTAAATATTTTTGTTTACTCAGATTGTTTTGCTATCTCTTAGGCACTTGATATATAAAGCACCCCAGGTATGATATATTTGCTGTGAAGAAAAAATATCAGACACCTACAATCTAAATATACTTGGTATCATGCGAGCATGGACACTCCATATATTTTCTTGCACAGTGCCCTGGGGTCAATTCACCAAGATCAGTGATAATGCGGCTGAAGGTAAGCACACAAAGCCTAGAATGGAACTCTCTCTTAAGTGTGGCTGTTGGAACCCACCAGTAAGTGTTTGGCATCAGATAATAAATAGGATATTTCTTTAAAAAAATATACAATAAACACTTTAAATCATAGAAATTATTAAATGAAGCAAATACATCAGATCACTAACACTCACCATATAATAAATTGGTCAACTGAAAGCGATAAATTTTCTTTCTAAATGCTAGTTCTTATAAACAGAGATAGGTAGATAGACGTTCAATCACCATTTCTTTTCGCCTACATATTAACTGGCACATTATTGCAAGATAAAATAATCGTTGTTTATTACGAGCATACACAAAACAGCTTTTTGAATAGGTCTTTTGAAACAAAAGTATTATAGAAGTCGCTTATTCGAGGTCACACGTCTTGACATTTTTCTTGTTTGGTGTACGTACGAGAGTGAAGGGCGATTCAATAATGACGCATATGTATTGATAAAAAATGCACATCCTTCTCTTTAACGTGTAAGTTAATACTAGGGAATATTACAATTTAAGCATATTATTTACCTTTATAAATGTATCACAACTGTTTTTCGTTTGTTAACATATGACATTCGTAATCAACACTCTGCGCATATTGTACACACTAACACGTAAATTGTCTTCACAACAATGTCCATGCAGTATACGTTTATATCAAACACTTGTACTCTATTATATTCACAAAAACCCAATGCATGAACTAAAAAAAATCACTACAGTTGCTTTCCCATCATCATAAAATACATCACATCAGTTCGCATTTCGCAAATTCTTCTTCCGTGAGTGAGTGAGTTGAGTAGGTACTAGGTAGACGTAGAGTGAGGTAGAGTCACAGATAACTATAAATTATAAATTAGTCGGAGGGTAGATTACTAAAGCAACGTAGTGATCACACACAGACCAAGACAGACAACCAGTGGTCTCGACTCGAACGTCAAACAAAATGTGAAATCGGTAGTGCTACCCACAAATATCGGTATCAGTATTCACACTATCCTATTTTTTATCCTACAATATGAGGAATCTTTGCCAACTAAGCGCTTGATGTGATATTTGCTCTTAATTACGCAATCAAGAGCAATTTGGCCTCACAATCAGCGTTTGTGTGAGGTGTAACCGTAAATTCAACAATTGTGTGATTTTACGATTTTTTTTGCAATCAATAAAACACCCTTACGATTGTAACTACAAAACAAATGGCCGAATAATTTCCATAGACAATAATTTTTTGAGCGTGTTAAGCTGGAAACAAATTATCGGACGCGGCTGATGGACGCGGCTTACAGTCGCGGCTGATAAGTGTGCACAGTCGTTTGAGACGTGGCTCGCGGACGCATTCCAACGCCTATTCCTGATTGACACTGGCAAAATACAAAAACTGTGTGACTAACGTTTTGTGCAATATGACGGTATATGTTGCCCTGTGTAATATTTGGTAATAATAAAATATATAATTTTTGAATGGTGTTTATCGACAAGAAAAATAAAATTAGATATTTTTTATCAGTTTGAATAATTATTTAGCTTGTTTATTAAATAGGTAACTAATAGTTATCTACACGCCTTTTAAAAATTGAATAAAAAAATACTAACTCCTAATATTTAATTCGGAAGCTATTTGCTCCCAGGCTTCTTGTTTTTTAGAAGCATTTTATAATCTTTTATTGTGTGATTATGTAGTATTTCTCTATTACGAACACACTCTATAATTTCTTCGTCCATTTTTAGGTAGTAGTAGTGTAGATACGTCCGACCTCTTGCGTAGTCCGCGTCCTTCTGGCGCACGGACGGGTCCCGCACCCTGTGCATGCCGTCCGCGGACGTTTTCGGCTGACAAAAACATCCAGCGCGCCAGATTTCTATCGGACGTCCGAACGCTCAAGATCAGCTCAAGGTTACGTCCACGACTTACATCCGATGATTTGCACAGCTCAGTGTACATTCATTATCTAGATACATAAAAGTCGCATCCCTCAGCCGCGTCCTATAATTTGTTTCCAGCTTTAATCCGACCCTGATCCTATCCATAATTGTCCATAAATTGCAATCCATAGACTGCCATAGACAATCAACAAACTGAATTGAAATGAAAATGTCCGTCGTAAAAATGTACTAGGTGTTTTATTTAGTGACCGTATTAATCGTAGCTTGCGATGTGAAATATTTAGTAGTATTTACATTCTATAAAAGTGCGCATTAGCTAATAAAATGATTGTCCAGGAGCCTATACAGGTGAGTTCTGAAAGAAACACTTGAGTTGGAACTGTCAAGGTATATGAGGATCGTAATAAATTATTTTATCCCTACAGGTTATCGTTTGGGACTGTCTCAATAATTACGAGTATGACAATGCTATATTTCTGGCTGAAAGATTACATGCGGAAGGTAAGAGTTAGAGATCTACCCACTTTACACTTCCTTGACAGGAATAATGATTGCATTTTTGTATTGATTTTTGCAACCTTTGATTTCGAAATCCTGCACTTTGTGAAAAACATTTTTGCTCAGTATTTGACCTTTGTTTGTTTTCAGTTACTTCAGAAGAGACAGCGTTTCTGTTGGGAACATGTTACTATCGAGCTGGACGTGTGAATGAGGCGCATCATTTGCTACAAAACATGTCTCTAACTCTGCCTCAAGCTCGATTCCTATTAGCAAAATGTTCAATTGATTTGAAATCGTAAGTAATAAAATAAAAAATAAACCTTCAGTATAATTTCTTTATACAAAATCTAAACATTTGTTTCATCAGTGATAGCAGACTCATAAAGTGATTTGACATAGACAATGGTTAGACACTTGCAGAATCTCTCATCATTGTTAGATTGACTATACTGTCAGTCAAAAATTTCTCACTTACAAATCCATACCAGATCTTGAAAGGTATGGGACAATCATGCTCATGCAGGGCTCTACCATGTATCTTTGGTGGTAATCGTAATTAACATTATTATTAAAAATCATCCAATGAGGGCTCACCACACCCACAAAATGTTCTTTGTCATAGCACATCATTAGATGTAATCATAATGGTGTTCATTACGATTATCACGAAAAGATACGCAATAGCCCGACAGGTCTTTGACACTAAAATTTTGTTAATATATGTTTGAAATTGATTTACATGCTTCTTGCAGTTATAAAGATGCTGAAATTGCATTGGGATCAAATCTAGACATCATCGCTTCAGAGTTTGGTGTGCAGGCACCATATGCACTGCAACTACTTGCCAAGATCTATAATATAACTGAAAGAAGAAGTAAAGCTGCTGAAGCTCACAAGAAATCCTTATCTTTGAACCCTTTTTTTTGGAAATCATTTTTACAACTGTGTAATATGGGTGAAAAGGTTGATCCCAATCATGTATTCCAAATTAACAACTCTGATTCTATGTTGGTGAATCTAGTCAGCAATTCTGAAAATATAACCTTCTTCAATTGTAACATTCCCAATAATACTGGTGTGAATTCTATTGTTACACCTAATAATGTTGCCACACGAACACCAATGTCTATGTCCACCAGTATCACTCCTGAAACTCAAGCTCCTGTAAAACGTATGCATAGTGTGTTTAGTGGTATGGCTCCCATTCCATTTTCCCCATCCTTTGGCATGTTACCCATGGAAGAATCTCCAGTGATATACACTCCCACACTCACAGACTCAAATGAGCAAAAAGCCATACCAAAAATAGTAAATTCCTTGAGAGCACAAATGGGTCAACTCAAAGATGCAGTGTTCAGCCCAGCACCGAGGTGTACACTCGGACCGGCTCCTCGACGTTCATCTAGATTGTTTAGTAATAATAACAGCAGCTATTCTGTCAAAGAAAATAATAAGTCACCTAGCAGGAAATTTGTTGCACCCAAGAGCCCTTCAAGGAAAAATAAACAGCGTACTGCCAAAAATATCAAATCAAATTCGGTTGAAACAAATGAGAGGAATAAGAGTATAGAGTCTACCACACCTACTATCCCACCAAAGAATTCAAATGGTGCAGCTTTATTAAACTTAATGCGAGAATTAGGAGAGGCATATAAATGTCTTGCTTTTTTGGATTGTAAAAATGCTATTAAGTTATTTCAAGATACACCCCCTAAGCAATTAGCTTCTCCCTGGGTGCAAACAATGATAGCTCGAGGTCACTATGAACTGGCACAGTATGAGGCAGCTGCTAAGATTTTTGCTGAACTTAGAAAACAATATCCAAATCGCACAGAAGGCATGGATATTTATAGCACATGTTTATGGCACCTACAACGGGAAGCACAGCTATCTGCACTTGCTCAGGAATTAGTTGAATTGAACAGAACAGACCCCATAGCTTGGTTGGCCGCTGGGAACTGCTTTTCACTTCACAAGGAGCGTGAGACTGCACTTAAATTCTTCAAACGTGCAGTACAGATTGATCCAGATGCAGCATATGCTCATGCTTTATTGGGACATGAATATGCTGTGGCAGAGGAAACTGACAAAGCACTAGCAAGCTTTAGAACTGCCGTGAGCATTGATCCGCGTAATTATGTCGCTTGGTTTGGCATAGCAACGGTATACGCACGACAAGAGCGATGGAAAGCATCAGAAGTTCACATTCGTCGTGCTCTTACCATTCATCCTCATTCGGGAGTGCTTAGATGCCAGTTAGGATTAGCACAAGCTGCTTTGGGTAAAATGGATCGTGCTCTTGCAACTTTAGAAAGGGCTGTGGCTCTAGATACAGATAATCCATTATGCAGATTCCACAGAGCCTCTGTGTTATTACGCGCTGGAAGACCGCAAGATGCACTTGTTGATCTTCATCATTTGAAGGATATAGCTCCCAGAGAATCATTAGTGTATTATTTACTTGGAAAAGTTCACAATAAACTGGGCAATTCCCATTTAGCCCTAATGCACTTCAGCTGGGCCACAGATTTAGACCCGAAAGGTACAGGAGGGCACATAAAAGAAGGCTTTGATCCTTCTAAGCAAGAAGATCCCCCGGAAAGATCAACCTAAATCATATAATTATGACGAATGTTGAAGGATTAAATGGATTGCAGATTCGCCAGTTGGCATTGCAGTCATTAATTGACTGATCCCATGTAAATATCGCTATCATCCATTGAGCTCTCGTTTGACACCAAATTCTTCCAAATGATACTTTTATGAAGTTCAATGGGTGTGTGGTGGCATTTAGTTGCAGTAGTAGTAAGGGCGTATGTGGATATGTTTATATAGAGTAAGATGTGGATATTCCTAATGTTATCCTAGTTTATTATATATATTGTATAGCTATTAACTTAGAAAGATAAATAATAAATTTTTTAAAGAGATGATTCTTTTGAAAGTTAAAGACGCAGAGCCTTGATCTCAATGGGAAGATTTTAATGATTTAATTCAATTTTGAACTCTAAAATATTGACATTGCTAACTAATATAATGCCATATTGATAAATATAATCAAGTTCTAGATAATTGTTTTCAAAATGAATTTGTACAAAAGAAGGCTATATTATATTATAACATAATACTATCAACAATACCTACTTCCGGGACCCGCTGGCGGTGTTATATGTAATAAATCATGTCAGTATTCTTATATTATCTTTGTCTCAAAATCCTGGAAACATTGCATGTAGGCATCTTCTTATTTTTCTGAATGATAAAACTATCTTCAGCTTTGAATGTTAGTTAAAATTAGGTTCAAATAAACGGAAAACATATTCATACATTATAATGGAACCAATCTAATTGATGTTCTTGATATTTTTCTGTATATATAACAGGATCTTAGTTCTTAGTATATTATGGAAACTACTTTTGTGTGTGTATGTACATAAATAACATAACTATAAATAGCACAGTTTGTCATTTCGAATCACCAATGACTGCTAGCTCTGTCGACAAATTTGTTTAGACCACCTCTAATATTGTATGAACTTATTAAAATAAAACTGATATAATGATTTTAAAGTGTTTTATTCATAAAATCATTACATGTATCCTGTTAAAGTCAATCTTGAGAACTTAGTTTCTATTTCATTCTTACATACTATATAAGTTTATATTATAATAGGTTGAATTTATGTAAATTTTTGTAATATTGAATCTAATGCTTTTCTAACAGTAGGATCGTTCAGTAACTTGTTCTGCGACGATGGCGCGACCACCGGCGCGGGTGACGGTACTGCAACTGGGGCGGGCTCATTCGGAGTCGAAACTTTTTTATCATTTAGTATACTCAGAATTCTTTGTTGGAGATCCACTTGGGTTTTGGTGGCTGGAGCGGTGGTCAGTGGCTCGCCTAACTCTATTTTAATTTGCTGCTCCTTCCGTTCCTGTGAATTTTTTAAACACGTTAATTACGTGTCATCATGAAACATGTTAGTAATTTTCATCCGATTTGGATCATCGCCCTAAGTATCTGTCCTAATCTATACTAATAATAAAACTGAATAGTTTGTATGAACGCGCTAATCTCCGTAGTTACTGTTTGATTTGAAAAATTCTTTCACTAATAGGATGCTACATTATCCCCTAAGGTTATAGGCTACTTTTTATCCCGGGAACGCGAGTGAAACCACAGGGAACAGCTAGTACTCAATATAAGTTAGTGCATTCTTACACGAGGTATTCACAACGTATGGCACTTCTTGGCAGAGCCACCATCACGGATCTGAATTCCAAGCCTGTCGGTATTTTGTCCTCGAATAGAAGAAAGTTATAAGGGATTTTAGGTGGCCCTGCCAGGAAGTGTCACACATTCACAACGCAATCGATCGTTGGCGCATACATCCAATACCTACAAGAAGGTTATTCTTTGAATGTCGAGAAGGTAAAGCAGGTTAGATGAGATGTATATAGTACTGTAGTGTACCTGTAGATACTCGATAACTTTATCGTACTGCAGCACGGTGAGCGTGCGGCCGTCGGCGAGCTGGCCGAGCAGCGCGTACACCGCCTCACGGCCCGACGGCCCGCCGCGCTGCACCTCCTGGAAGTTGCGCGACAACAGCTGCAGCGAGTCCTCCAGCGGCATGTTGCGGTGCTCTGCATACAACAAATACATATTCTCTATACTCATATATTTTTGATAGTTTAGCTAAACTAAAAAGGGTTAAAACTTTTACTACAAACCAATTCTAGAAAGCAGCTGTGCAATACATAGTCAACTGAAATGTATCACAGACTAGTTTCTGCCCCCATAAAAACTATTCTATATGTAAGTTCAGGGTATGATGTATCTAAATGGTAAGTTTCATACAAACGTGTTGAATCGTTTATAAAGAATCATACCTAAGGACATTTTCTTTGGCCAAAAAAGTTAAGTTGTTGTGTTCTGTGAAATACAGAAATAACTAGTTAAATCCAGCAAATTCTTATCCCTCGAATTGTTGTAAAAAGGCAAAAGAAAAACTATGATTTCATACCTTGTGGTAATCCATGCAATATGGTAAGTGTGAGCGATCTATTCTCCTGGTTCTGTGGCATGACTAGAATAGCGTAGAGGCAGCCGCGGGACGCGATGTTACCCAGCACCTTGCCGATAGGTACGTCTTCCATCGGAAACAGGAGATCGACCACGATTCCCAGCCTTTTGAGACGACCTTCTATGTACTCTGCATATTCCCTAGAAATATCAACATCGATTGACATTTCATGTTTTTAATTAACTTTTATTACAACATCTAGCTAAATCCAAAGATGAGATAGGTAGAGATAGATGGGTTTCGCCGCTGTAGCTGTGCCGCGCTTTGGCCGGCATAAAGACGGTACAAAGCATAATTTCAACATGAAATTCTTGAGATGCGTTGGCATCATGTTTGCTAGATCTAATCTATACTAATAATAAAGCTGAAGAGTTTGTTTGTTTGAGCGCGCTAATCTCTGTATCTACCAGTCAAGATTCGAAAAATTCATTCATTAATAGGAAGTTCCATTATCCCCGAAGGTTAAAGGATATTTTTTTAACTCAGAAACGCGTGTTACAGCTAGTTCAAGATAATGAAATTTAAAATAATGAAGATTATTACGTGAGACTTTTTGACACCACGATGATTTCACAGTCATTCCTTTCCGTTACAGGCAGAGCCCTGGGATATTCCGGGGGTTGATAACGGTCATAGCCGCCTCGGTCGGACCATTCACCTGAAAATAAATAGTATTAAATAAGGAGAATTAAAAGAAACTGACTTGGCTTTGATGATTAGCCAGCCAATAGTTTCTTGCCAGGGACTTCTCAGTTTAAGTGTATTTCGGTAATTGGTGGTAGTCATAAGATTCATAAGAGCCATAACTGGACCTAACTGAATAAGTGAGATTTGAGTATAAATAAATATTGAGATAGAATTTGAAATAGATATCATTCTGACAGACTGATGTACTAAGAGTGACCTGAAAGTTCTATGCCATATCAGTAGAGTGAGTCTGTTAAGTAAAACAAAAACATATAACAACAATGATGCTCTTAATGTTCAAGAAATTATAGAATGGTACCTCTGCCTCCTGGTACAGGCGAGCGCTCTCGGTCTCTGAAAGATACGGGGGCCCCGCGACCGCGCACCCCTCGCCCGCGCCCTCTCACGCCGCGCCCGCGCCCCCCACGCCCCTCGTTCCATCCTCCACCGTAACTCTCCTCGTACTCTTCTTCTCTGAAACCTGTATAATAAAAAGGAAATATCATGAGGCTTAATTTTAATATAGAATAGGATGCTATACAAAAAAACTGAAAATATGATAAATGATGTTAATATTTCGTAGCTTACTTGCAATTTATGACGAGTTTAGGCAAAATTCTGTGAAATTACAGTTTAGAAGAAGTTTAATTGTAGCCACAGTAGCTAGGACTCGATGTATTTTAAAAAACCATCCAATGCTATTTTAATTTAAAAAAATATGCCCACATTTCAGTGCTGGTGCCTCAGAAGAAAAAAAACTCCTCAGGTACTAAATTGTTTCTACAGCTAGTCCTTGCTCCATAGGCTCTCCGATTGAAAAACCTATTAAAGTTAAGAGTTTTAGATTTGCAATATAAAAAAATCGGATAGAAAATCAAAGTAAAAGTGCAAACTCCTTTATAATATTTTAGCCTGATTTTTACTGTATTCCTTGTACTTACTAGACGTGTCCGCCGATGGCTCTTTAGTCGGCGGTGACGTCTCGTTAGATTTGCGTGAACGTCGGCGCGAGCGGGGGCGTGTGCGTGTTCGGCCTTTTCGGGCCGGGGGGGCCTCAACTCCAGTAATCCACAAAACGATAAGTTAGCTAGTTGTAAGTTAGAAAGCTGGCCAGTATAATATAAAATTGATTACAAAGATTGTCATATTGGATAATGCCAAAGAACTGCATTTTAAAAATGTGTAAGACTCAGACAAAGTGGAGGTCGATTAATATGACAATATAGGGAGGGACTATATAATTTCAGCCTTTATTAAAATAAAACCAACAATAAAATGCCACCATAGTCATTTGTAAAATAAAATTTTATGATTTTACTTAAATCTATACGTATTTTATGGTGGTTCACCCCGCTGTAATTACCAGTGAAATTGGTACGTCACGTCAATCGGCAAACACGTCCAGTACATACAAATTTAATATCACTTACTTTGATCACCAATAAAGTTCCCATAGTTGTCATATGGATCCTCTGCTCCGTCTTCTTTGATTGATTGCAACAGATTGTCATTGAGTGCTACTGCTGCAGGGAGGTCAGGCTGAGTGATTTTTACTTCTGTTTGTCTGTATATAAAACAATTAAAATTAATTAATGATAATTGTGATATTTTATTTCTGAAATATTTTAAATTGTTAAAACAAGATATTGGTATAATGATAATACAGCAGTTTAATTAGTATCATTTTTATCCCCCGACGAAAAAGAGGGCTGTTATAAAGTTTGTAGAGTGTGGCCCCATAGCTCATGAATGGATGGATTGATTTTGATTTAGTTTTTTTTGTTTGAAACATGTCTTAATTGAGTGTTCTTAGCGATGGTTCAAGAAAATAAACTCAGCCGTTTGAAAATTAAGACCAATTAGCTAGTGAGGTTCAGGGGTACCATCACCAAATCTAACATTCAGAACATGGCTATAGAATAAACAATAGTAACTCACCGCTTATCTGGATTTGTCTGTGATGTTCTTACATTAATATTTTTACCCTGAAATATGCTTCCATTTGCCTTAGCAATAGCCTCCTGAGCACTGGATTCTTCTTCAAACTGCACAAATCCAAAGTTCCTATTTACGATAATCCCATTGATTTTTCCATATGGTATGAAGTGCTCATACAATTCATCCACATCAGCTTGGTCGGTTAAACCACCAACATATATTCGAAGGTGGGATGTAGACCGATCCTTCATAGCTTGTCTATCAAGAATAAGTTTATCTGAAAGTTCAAAAATATCTACTGATACATGGGAATAGTTTTTCATATAACTTTTGTAGGTTGATATGAGAAAAAGGTAGGAAGAATCATTGTCCTTATCTGGAACACAGGACTATAAGAGGTAATTTTTCAGTTACAAAAGTATCTGGTATTTTTTATTCTATATCTTTATTTATAGTCCATTTAAGACATTAAACAGTAAGTGTAGTACAATAAAGTCTCCTGACTTCGCCCGCGGCTTCGTTAGCTTTATACACAGCAAAGCCAGAAATCTAGTGTTATTTTCATTCACCATAAGTGCTTATAAGCATGGTATTATGCCACAATCGTACAAACAATTGCTTAAAAACCAGTAAACCAACATGTTCATCTATGAATAAAAAGCCGCCTAAATGGTACATAGTCACGGTATTGTGAAGAGCGACCAAATAAAGTTTTAGAGCAACCAAATAATAAATTATTACCTGCATAGTTGCTTGACATTGTTGTAGATTATTTTACTAAACTCTTTCAATAGTCTTCCTTTCCTTTGACTTCCTCCAGTACAGAATAGCATTTACAAAAATTACAAACTAAAACACAAAATTTTAGGTTTATATGTGACCTGTGACAATCTTTGACAACCTGTGTGACAGATTGAAGTAGGGATGCAAAATTCATAAACATCGATGTAACATCGTTCTTCATGAACGATGTCAGTCAGCTACACACACAACCATATATCTCTTAGTCACAAGCGTAGATTTTTCTATTTAGTGTTTCATTCGCTCTGCAACACAAACGCGCGCAAAACGAAACAGTTGTTTCGCTCGCCCACATTGATGGTCATTGTTTTGTTTGACGTTCACCACATCATAGGAGTCATAATCAACCAGGCCAGAAACCGTTTACTGGGCAACATTATTATTTTTAAATTTTCTGTGCTGATAAAATTAATAAATTCATTCACTTCTCAAAATATCGATGTTTTTTATGAGCGATGTTGCATCCCTAGATTGAACTCTGTGCGTGCGTGCTTGCTTGCCTTGGCGTCTTGGCCATAGACTAGAGACTACAGATTACAGAATGTAGTGACTATATTCTCTTTGCAAAGAAACTTTCGGCCACAGATGTTATAGAATATGGCACACAACTCTTCACACTAATAAAATTATGTGACAAAGTTAAAAATCAAAAACCCGACTGCAAAATAGACAATTTATAAGAAAAAATAAAATACTACATTAGACTATATACTATTTAATTTAATAATCTGTGCTTATAAAGACAATAGACAAATATTATATTCTCTTTAATAGTGGGCAACTATACTCTGATTTTTAATTCGAGTCACAAAAGGTAAACAATCAAATGTCTGTCAATATGTCAAATCATGACATTTCAGGAGGGCAAAACATTTTGATCTTAAGGTGGAGGCGTCGGCTGGAGCGCGAAATTCAAATTTTATCACGTTTCTTGCCAATTGCAGCTCAGTTATAGGTCGTAAGTAATCAATATGTTATTTGCGAGAAGAAAGATAGTATATTTACTGATTAATAACAAATGAAATCATCAAAATATTCTTCCAAGGTATATTAGTAACATTTTCATGAAATAGTCGTATATGTCAGTAATGGTATATTATGGAGGATTATGTTGATGATTTCCTTTGTTATTAATCAGTAAATATACTATCATTCTTCTCGCAAATAACATGTTGATAACTTACGACCTATAACTGAGGTGCAATTTGCAAAAAACATGATAAAATTTGAATTTCGCGCTCCAGCCGAAGGTTTACCCTTAATTACAACACATCTGGGGACATATAAAAAAGAAGTGAAGTGATCTTAATTACTAGTTTGTGTCATTTAATACTTTTCTAAGTTTAGGCAAATATAAAAAAATTGTAGTCAGGTATCTAGTGAAACGCAGTTCGCTGCTCCGGGGGGAGTGGCCGGGTTATGTCAGACTGTTACTCACTAAAACCCTGTGGTGTTACTCCTCTCGCCATGTGGCGGCGGGGCTGCGAGACATTCCTCGAAGGTCTTTCGTCACCGAGGCGGGCCGCCCAACGATGTAGGAGCACATCACGAGTGTCCTTCCTCCAGCGCTAGACCTCCCTAGCATGAGGGCGCCCTCCCTCGGCCTCGGCCTCCTTTGTTCGCCAGTACACCGCGGCGCTTGTTATAATTGTCACCACCTAGTCCCAGCGACTTTTGGCGGGAACATGCGAAGTGACGTTGCGTTTTCATTTTATTTTCATAAAATAGTGTATTTTTTGAGTTTTATTGAATATTATCGGTGGTATTTTGTCCAATAAAGATCAATACAAGTGCACCAGTGAAGTAAAATGAAATTATTACGTGTATAGTGGCTTTTTAAGTTGTCTCAAGAAGTCCATGAAAAGTTTTAGTAGAACGGCTACCATTGTAAAACCTAACTGAAGATGATCAAATAAGACAAGGCTGTATGGCTCTGTACCTTTGCAAGCCTTTTGGCGAATTTAATAAACAACAACTAGTCCCAGCATGATAATAATATCATGATATGATAGTTATAGAAGTTTTACATACGCAAAGGTATAAAATATATTTTGATTAATTACCATAAAGAATACCTGATCCAGTATCAGCACAAGCGAAACCGCGAGCGAGTACTAGTATTATAGATCCAAATGTTTTGCTTTTCTGAAATGTCATGATTTAACACATTGACAATGACATTTGTTTGTTTTCCTTTTGTGACACGAATTAAAAATCAGAGTATAATCAAAGAGACAGACTAGGAAGGAGGGTAGGGTATCTTTTTTATTTTATTTACGAAGTTTGAGGTTAGAGGTAAAGTTGGAAATTACGCGCAAAGACTATTACGCGACTTTTTTATCAGTATTAGTTACATAATTTATTTTCTAATCCAATGTTATGCGAAGATTTCGTATAAATATGTTGCTATAAAATTATTTTCTCAGTGTAACACGCTGTCGTGTGTGAACAGATTGTAAGTAGATAAATATCCTGTACTACAATGTATGCTTGACCTATTCAATTATTATATTAAATAGTGCGTGTTTTATCTAGTGTCTAAATGTTCAAATAGTTTTAGTAATTTAATTTCGAAGACTCAAATACTTTCAGATCTGACCTCTTGGTAGAGAGTATTATGTTCCTTGGATCTAACCCATCTCACTCATTTCACATATCATTTGCATTTTCGGTCATAATAAAATGAACTTCTTAAAAATTACACACCAATATATTCTATACTTTAAAAGCATACCAAGTAGCTACTACTTTTTGAGTATAGAAAACTTTATACTACTCACTACACAATATTGAAGTAAAACAAATAATTTTAATAATTAAAATTTGTTTTAGGATTAACTTGTTCATTAGTAGTAATGCCTATTAGAAGATTTTTTTCAAATGCTTATAAAACTTACAAACAAGCAAAAAATGATGCCTTTAGTCAAAAGTACCTGTTTTACACCAATGTGTTGCTTTCAATAGGGATATCATCACTCGGAGACATGTTTGAGCAGTTTTATGAGCTTCATCAACAAGATATTGACAAGTATGATACCGGGCGCTCAGTACAAATGGCATTTTCAGGGTTCACTGCTGGTATTATATGCCACCACTGGTACAATTTTCTTGATAAAATTATTATTGGAAGAACAATAGACATGGTTATGAAAAAATTGGTTTTGGATCAGTGCATCTGCTCACCTATCATTATTCTGTCTTTCTTTGCCACTGTGGCAATTTTTGAAGAAAACCCTCTTGAGAATTTCACTGATGAGGTCAGAAGCAAATTCTGGATATTGTATAAAGGTGAATGGATAGTGTGGCCACCTGCTCAAATAATAAATTTTTATTTCTTACCTACCAAATATAGAGTGGCATATGACAATACAATATCACTGGGCTATGATATATTTACATCTCATGTGAAGCATGATAAATCACTTAAAATTGACAAAAAAATATCAAACATGGAATTAGAATCAAATGACAAATGACCCAGTACCTAATTCATTTTTACAGTTTCTACAAAGTACATATTTTGAATTTTATTAATTAAATCTTATACACCTGTAAATTTGCATTTGATTGAGTAAATTTATAATAGGGTAGTTTACTGACATATCAAATCAGCTACTTTTTAATAAATGTCAAAACTATAGTTTAAATGGAATTTTGTATGAAATACTAACCTAATGACGTCATAGTTTCACAGCACCAAATGATCTACTCTTAGTGGTTAAAAATCATAAAAAGCATTAAATGTGCAACATATTTGATGTTTCCACGTGTTTTTAGATGTTTTATGCATTGGTTAGTGTTTGGTCATTTATTTTTGACACTGTAAACTAGCCTATTTTATTAAATTAAAATATGATGGAAGTAGATAGAATGTCACCTCAAAAAACACCTGAGGAAGTTCCAGAATCATTTTCATTTTGATAAAACACTTTTGATTAGGTACTAATAATTTCTCACATATTTTTTTCTCTATAAAGGGTTTGGGATCTGGAAAGACAAATTTTAAATTCTGCATCTATATAAAATTGTGATGTCTTAAAATCATAGTCAAAAAGTTTTTTTTTTACTTGTTTCAGATTAATTAAAATGCAATCACTGGGTATTACCTGGAGGAAGTTAGCAACAAATGTTCGTAGTTTAAAACCTGCATCATGTTTAAAAAGAATGGTGAAAGTGGCTTTTAGTGACAAATATTTATTTTATACAAATGTTACTATATCAATAAGCTTGTCTTCTGTGGGAGATATATTAGAACAGCAATATGAAATATACACTAAAGACCAGGATAAATATGATGCAAAACGGACTATGCATATGGCATTTTCTGGTGCAGCAGTGGGGGTACTTTGTCATCACTGGTACAAAGTGTTAGATAAATTTATAATTGGAAAAACTGTAGATATGGTTGCAAAGAAATTATTCCTTGACCAAATTATATTTTCTCCAATTATGATAGTAACATTCTTTGGAAGTGTAGCATTGTTTGAAGATGATCCTATGCAAAATTTCAAATCTGAAGTAAAAGATAAGTTTATTACTTTGTATCGAGCTGAATGGATGGTCTGGCCACCAGCTCAAATTATTAATTTCTATTTCCTCCCTACGAAATATAGAGTGTTATATGATAATACTATCTCTTTAGGGTATGATGTTTATACTTCGCAAGTTAAACATAATAAACCAAAAATAATTTCCAAAGACCCAACTTTTAATGGAAACAAGAGATCATGACGAAGGAAATATAATAGGGCACACTAGGTATATACGTAATAGTTGAATATAGATTTATTATAGCACTTTTACTTGTCAGTGTAAAATAACATGAATTCCAGTCAATTACTAGGCATACATGTACATTAATAGTAATTTATAAAAAATACCTAATTTATTACCTCGATAGTAAGCTGTGCTGTGATAGTCTCCATATAATTATGATGATGGCATATTATTATGTTAAAAACATATTGAATTTATTTTTTAATTGTGATTAATATTTTATTTTATATATTATATATAATATTTTTATTCTATTGTCTCAATAATAATAATAAACTTATACACAATAAGCGAGTTTCAGTAATTTTGTGGTATCTAAAGGGCCAAATAATTACAATGTAAAACTAAAAATAAATCAGATCCCTTCCACTATTTGGGAGTTAAGAATGGTTCCTCAACGGGAGAGTTCCGTTGGCTGGCTCTTAGGTTGCTGATAACACTGTGAACGACAGAATTTTCAAATATCCTATCTGGCCATGATTCTGATCTTCGGTTGAGTCCAAGTTCAGTAATAACTGGCATGCGGCTTGATCTTGGCGTTCCACGATGCGATCGAAAAGACCTACTCCGGCGTTTTTCTTTCAAAGCCAGGAGAGAAGTCAATAGTTTGTCCAGAGCTGCAATATCAGTCACGTTGGAGTCTTTAGGCCGAGCTCCTGGAGTGGTGTTACCAGAATTTATTTGACTTGAGACTGGAGTTCTAGATTGGAGGCCGATGGTGCGAAATACCTGTGTAGGTACATAATTATCGATAGATTGTTTCTAGTCTTCGTTAGTAGGTACCTACCTACTTTAAACATACCCCAAATTGGCTACTATTGCGAGAGTGACAGTTGCAAATAAAAAAAAAATACATAGTTGTTTAGCGGCAACGGAAATACCTACCAACACCATTTTGTGAAAATTTCAACTGTCTAAGTAGGTAGGTAACTATTACGGTTCATGATATACAGCGGTTGTTATGGTCGAGCAAAAACCCACCTTTTTAATTAACTTTATTTTATTACTTATTTGTTGTATTTTTAGGGTTTCGTAACCAATATGGTTACGGAACTCTAAAAAAATGTTTAGGTTGTTCGTACCTCATCAGCATTGTGGCTTTGATAGCTCATTCTCTTGACTTTCCTGTATGTGTCGTCATCTAGTGCTTCTTGGACAGCTGCTTCTAATTTTTCCTTGACCTCGTCGTCTGTTCCCTGATTGAGGTCATCAAGTACTAATCTGAAAGTAGGTATTATGTAACCATGTAGCTATATATATATATATATATCTTCATGACAGATTACCGCATTAATCATGTACCTACTTAATATGTCTTAAGTTAAGATTCCTAAATACCAAATTACTTCACGAGGTGAAAAACTGTAGAGTAACAATCAAAATACCACAGGAAAGCTTACCGATAAAATGATCTATCTACTGATTCGTACACGTTTTAGAAAGAAGATCTCTGAAATGCCTTTTTGGAAACATTTTTCCAAAAATTCCCGATAAATTGCCGATTTAAATCGATAAACCCTACAAAATGATATACCTACCTAAATTCAAAGGTGTGCGTGAAAAGTTGGGTATATGATAAGTCTAGTGTATAAGCATGTATGTTAAGACTGATACAATATGAAAGATTTTACTCTGCTCTTTCATCCTCTTCAGCTCGCTGCAAGTTGGCGCGGTTCGCTTCCCGCGCCACTTTGATGTCTTGCTCCCAAAAACGTCTCAAATCCGGGCTCGAGGTGTATGGAGCGGCAACTTCTTTGATTTTGAGGAATATTATCGCAGTTATGAATATACAGATCACGTTGACTATGGTGAGACAACAACTTACAATACCTGTAGGTAGAAATAGAAGATAGTATTGTAGGTACCCACCTATATAACTAACAATAGGACCGTGTAAATCAATTAGGTATACCTACTCACTTTAATTTTATTCTAAAAACATTTAAAGCGGAAAATTTACGTAATATCTACTTAATGACCGACACTGTATGTATCTTTGCCAATATTTTACATAATTGGACATGTGTAACTTATTTTCAATGTACCCAGCCAAAACATAAATTTATTCATGTACCTATCTACTTATGAATATGATTGGTTTTTAGGCAGGTAGACGACCTGACTGTGCTTAAAACGCTAAATACTTAGAAATAAACATGGACATACCTACATAAATCAGTAAGTAGTTATGTGTAGTTATTCTACTACTATAGAATATAAGAAAGAAACAATCAATGTGACAAATGGTTATTGAGTTACCTAAATCTTATATTATATCTTATCTAAAACGCATACCTACCTACCTTATATGTATATTGAACCTAGTGGTTCAATACATGACGAAATTTTTTCAAGTAGGTGTGTTGTTAGATTATTACCAGCGGGGCTGTTAACATGTAAAAAATGGTAATGAACTTTATTTAAGTTAGCTCCCATTATCTGGACAGTTATGCCATCTTTTACTAGTCAATGTAAGTAAATCAATCCACGCTATGTAAAATAATGCACGGTCCTTTCCTTATACATGTTAACAATTAATAGTTACCGTTAACAGCAAATTCAATAGGCATGTAGTTATGATATAAAGGCACGTATGAGGTATTTCCGAAATACGGCTCTCCTTTGATATGTGGTATTTTCACGCCCGGATATAGCAGCCATATGCAAGCTAACGCCCAAAATAAACCCTGAAGAAATCAAACAATTGAGTGCCAAGAAATGCATTCATCTATTACGTTGTATTAATTAATTTAGTGCAAATATTGTAGGTAAAAATAATTATCATACGCAATTAACAACTGGTGGTAATAATGACGCAGATATTGCGATGCCTATTAGTGGTCCTGCGCTACCTTGCAGCAACGCTAAAGCTACTCCAGTACCCGATGTAAGAGCCCAAAGAACGCCCATCCATAGCGAACGGGCATTACCACTGAAATAAAATATAAAATTAGTAACAATATTTTCAACACACTCGTTCGTAAAGTGAATCTTATCGCACCGCTTTTAGGTTCATAATACGGTTCACTCGTGCTTTTTACTTTATATTACCGCACGTGTGCTTTTTTCGTTTATTTTTTTTCTTTCAATCTCAGCAAAGAGTTTAATTAATATAGGTACAATTAAAGTATCAATAATTAATAGGGGAAGCCCGGGCAAGAAGAAAAATACAAAGAGTTCTATTGATTTATCAGATTTTTGTTTTATTTATACTTTCCCTTAACATATGCGTCTTGCCCGGGCTTCCCCGTAGGTACCGTGATTTCATTTCTTCAGTCGGCCAGTCACCGAATCCCCATGGCATTTCAGTACTTCCTAATATAAGCCCAAATATGAATCCAAATAACAGAGAAAGGGACATCCCTAAGATCAAACTTTCGAACCCGCTTCTAACGAGACTTCTATCGGCTATAATTGTGCCAAATGTTATGGACATAACGGGCCCCATAAGTGGCGAAACCAACATCGCTGCTACAATATTTGAGGCATTGTTTTCAACTAGTCCAAGAGCAGCAAGGGAGCTGAAATCCGAAATATTTTATCAACAATTTATTTATGTTTTAAAACAGGTGCCAAATAAATAGATAATACTTACTCCGCAGTTATAATTAGAGTAAGATAATCGAACGAGAGCTCTCCCCCTCCTCGTACGCCGTCGACAACTTGTTTGACAGTCAATTTTGATCTGATTGATTCCACAAAACTGCGCCAGCGCTTAGCTTCTTCAGTCTTTCGCCTATGTATGGAATAATCACTTAAAATTTTAATAATAATTACCTACTTCACTGTTGTCCAAAACAAAACTAACTACATTTGATACTTATACTTACAATAGTGTTTCATCGTCGTCCTCGTCATCATTGGTTATTGCAGAATGGACTACATTACAAGGAATCACGCTGAAATTATACAATGAGGCGAATTTACTGAAACCGGCTTGTAATAAGGGAATCTATTGTAGTATCAATTAATTACCTTACAATAGATTTCCATCGGACACCAATGCCAAGCTGCGTGAGACAGTGAAGCATGGTCTCGCATTGATCTCCGGTGGGCAATGGGAATATAATCTCGAAGTAATTGCCTGATTTGTCGCTCACCCACGCGACGTGGTCAACGTGCAGTTTGGTTAATAGTTCTTGTAGAATCTACAGTATAATTTATTTGTTTATATACACACACACAAGTAAAAAAGAAATATATATAAGATACAGAAGCACATAGGTATTTCTAATATAAATTTATATAATAAACAAGCGATAAAAATCTTCAATATTTTATTTGGTTATTACCAATTACATTTAGGTGGGTATAGATGTGATACAATTTTGTAGTTAATATTGAACTTCTTAGGCTAAACTTACTAACAGCAGTGATTAAAAATCCGACACTTCTAAGAAAAATAACAAATATTCAATAGTACTTACACTTTCCATGGTAAAGAACTCTTCGCCCTCATTTACGTTATCCAATGTTTGCTTAAAAGCATCGTTGTAATAATTGTGTGTCAAATGCACTGGAATACTGTTATTTCTTGACTTTTTGTTCCTTAACTCCACTGTCATATGATAAGGTTTAAAAGGCGATGTGTCCTCAAAAGAGACTATTTCCTTTGGTTTTCCGAACCTTAGAATATGTTCGTAATTGCTTGATGGTATGCAAATTATGAATATTACTCCGGCAGGCATGTTTACAGCAGTTATCTCTAGTACATCGTTAAGTAAAGTAACTGTTTCTAATGAGACCGGTTGACGTTTAATAACTAGATTAACATTATTATTAAAGCCCTGGTGAAATAATTAGAACTTGACGTCATGAAGGTGTTATGTCGGCTAGAACATTGTAGGCACATTATATATTATATTGTTTTATGTAGGTACGTGGGATGTCGTATCGTTAAGAAACCCTCGTTAATTATAGAACTTCACTACAATAATTATAAAAACTGATTTTAATTAAATAATTTTTCCATCACCGCTCTAGTTTAATCGTCGATTGAAATTGGGCGCAGAAAATAATACCACCATTATTATTAATAGGTATTTTATTTAATAATTATGTAAAAAGTGGTACAAAAATTGTGATACATGCTTATAAACGAATTAATAGTGGCCTAACTAAATATTTACACATCGAAACATTGACTACCTAACACTACGCCATAGTTTTTTCTGTCTACTGTATAACTCAATGAAGGTTCTAATATAGGCTGTTCTTTGCCTGTTGGGTCACTTTCTTTTTGGTACGCTAAATTATAAAAACTGTAGTTGCTGTCTTTAGAACTGTTGGACTCATGATCGTTTTGTAGAATGTTGCTTGTTTTATCAAGGTCTTCGCGTTCACAGTTATTTTCATTTAAACCAGCTTCTGTTTGCGGATCAAGAGGCGTGTAGTTG
Source organism: Tethea ocularis (assembly GCA_963555595.1). Taxonomy (NCBI): domain Eukaryota; kingdom Metazoa; phylum Arthropoda; class Insecta; order Lepidoptera; family Drepanidae; genus Tethea; species Tethea ocularis. The sequence continues at coordinate 4,312,848 of OY741963.1, read as the reverse complement.
TCACCAAATCTGTTCAAATAAAATATTTATATTTAACCACCCAATTTAAAAAGAGCGAGCGTAGAAAAAGAACGAACTATATAAAGCTCTTATTTTACGTATTTGTAGAGGTGCTGCCAAGCCCGTCCCTGAAATCTTATTAAGTAGGTAGGTGGGTACTCACACTTTCCCCAATCTTATAGGGAACAAGCTGTCTCCCGAGGTTTCATCATCCGTATTCACAGAATATAAAGTATTATACGATATCAATCTCTAGGTCCGAAGGTAGTTTGGACTTTGCTTTGCCGTTATATCGGTAAGGATTACTAACGACACATACCTTTACGAACTTATCTTAAGGTGGAGGCGTCGGTTGGAGCGCGAAATTCAAATTTTATCAATTTTTTTGCTAATTGCAGCTCAGTTATAGTTCGTAAGTTATCAACATGTTATTTGCGAGAAGAATGGTAGTATATCTACTCATTAATAACAAAAGAAATCATCAACATATTCCTCCAAGGTTCATTACTGACATATACGACTATTTCATGAAAATGTTACTAATATACCTTGGAGGAATATGTTGATGATTTCTTTTGTTATTAATGAGTAGATATACTACCATTCTTCTCGCAAATAACATGTTGATAACTTACGAACTATAACTGAGCTGCTATTTGCAAAATACGTGATAAAATTTGAATTTCGCGCTCAAACCGAAGGTTTACCCTTAATTTAGTGAAATATACTTACTGTGCCGTCTGGAGACAGTAAGCTTCAATATTCTGAGCTCTCAATCTCTGGATGCCAGGCGTATGACGTCGGTACGTAACAGTATCACTCTGTATAAGTCCCGGTGAAGATTCCTTTTTTTCTTCAGGTTTTGTGTCAGCATTGTTGCACCATTTACTGGAATTATTCATGATTGTTAGCTGGTAGTAGTAGCTCAGCGGTAGTGGCGTCGATTGTCCTAGCGATGGTCGTGGGTTCGAGTCTTACGATGAGCTTGAACTTTTGATTAAGGAAAACTTCGGGAAGAATTCTTAGAACTGGTAAAGTACCTACCTACTTGTGGAACTCGCCTCAAGTTGAATATGTGTTGCTAACATAGAGCAGAGATAAAATAAAAATTACAAAACATCAACTCAATCAAAGTTAAAAAAAACTAAATTTTAGTGTTGATTCCATAGGTATATGTTATTTCAATTGATGAGTAGGGATACTTATGATGTAGCTTGGTGCGGGTGACAGTAGACAGAGAGATATGAAAATGAGAATTTATTATCTTTCCAATAAAATATTCCGATGAACCTTATTGCAATGTCATAATAATTATGGTCAATTACTACGACTACGACGTAACTAGTTTAAGATTCCTGGGTACCTATAGAAAGAAAATGTTTCACATACTTGTAACTATCCCAGGCGGGCTCATCGCCAGAGGGTTGGTTTCGCTTAGAACCTTGTAGAAGATTTCGTTTTGCTCTCCACCACGATATATCTTTTCTTTCTAAAGGGCACACTTCTTTTATCTGTAAAAATAATATCCTAATTACTAATATTATAAATGCGGAAGTGAGATGTATGAATGTTTGTTACTCCTTCACGTAAAAAGTACTGAAAAGGTTTTGGATGAAACTTGGTACAAAGATAGATCATACCCTGGAATAACATTACTTTTATACAAATTATTGAAAAAAGATAGAAAATACATAAAATTACTCTATGTCTATGTCATTGTCATTTGTAAATCTCAGATTTTAGAAATAGGTAAATTCCATGAAATTAATAAGTGGACGTACAACGTACCTAAATTCTTATTGAAGACAACCAATAGGATTAAATGGACAGAACTAAAATTGTATATTATTCACTATTTTTATTAGTTAAGTTTTGAATCAAAAGAATCAGGATCATTGTCCTCGCTTCAAGAAACAAAACTTTTGACACGGTTGGTAAGATACCTTTGCATAACACGCTGCAGCCTGCAGGTCCTGGTACGACTATATATGTAGTAGGTACTTATGTCAGTAATCTGGTTTGCTTAGTTTAAGATCAGCTGCTGATAGCCGCGTGAGAAGAAGTCGTTCCATTCACGTACCTTATATATTGCAACTCCAGCGAGGAATATACAGACGATGTTGACGAGAGTGAGACAGAGCGATGCTGTACCGAGCACAGCGAGCTCGGACGGCTGCGTCACTGTCCAATGGGTCTCGTTGGGTATTATGAGGCGTATCAGTGCCATCGCCCAGAAGAGACCCTGAAGGAAAAAAAATATACCACGAAGCACACGGCTCTTCTTGTGGTAAGTTGTTACCCAGTGGCGGATTTACCTGCGGACTGAGTAGCCTGTGTAGTGTAGCCTAGGGCGACATTGAAGTCAACTTTTTTTTTCTTACAGAAATTCAAAGGATTTATGTTTATATCTAATACCTAAATAAATGTTATTACGTGCACACAAACAATTCAACATGTAATATGTTTCACTACTTAGTTATTTTTTCTACAATTTACGTAGTTGCGTTTGGTTGTGGCGTGGGAAATGACTGCCACTTCAAAGTACCTACCGATGGTTATTTATGTAAGTAGTTACATTTAACGATTATGTAATCTGTGACTTCCTCTCCTATACAAGGTGGTCAAAGATCTAATGCTCGAACAAAACAAGAAATCTACGAAATCAAATTTATCAAAATCAAATATAAATAACTATTCATGTAACATTTTAATTCCTGTTCCATCTTGAAAGCAATTACTATAGGCAGTCAAATGGCTATTAGTAATTATATTTTTAGCAAACAAGCATTGGGCCCGCATGATAAGCGGTTTCTGCAGCCTTTATATCTACGCTTATAACACCAAAATCTCTTACTTGAAGAACCTCACTACTACTACTTTCTTGGGAAAGCCACGTGGTGTAATACTAACAGCATTAACAGCCGGAGGAAGCAACGAGGCTGAAATGGCCACACCAACGAGCGAGGCTGTGTACTCGCTCAGTACAGCTAGGGCAACACCTGCTCCACTTGGTATGGCCACGAGCACGCCTATCCCCAGTGAGCGCAGTTCACATCTGGCAATGAGAAAGACGGTACTAAAAGCAACAAAACCTAAATGCAACAAGTTATTTCGTATCTGCTACCTATGTATTTTATTCTTACTTTTGAACATGTACATAAATAAATAAATAGTAGATACCTACGTACAATCAAAAGCATATGAAAATTTGTGTAATCCATAAAAAGTCACCCTATATGCTTGCTTGCTTCTTTCACACTTCTTTGTTAACGCATGAAAAAAGATGTCAAAATTTTACCTAGAAATCATTTCAAGTGTAGGCCATTCGTCCATGACCCCGTAGCGCACGTCGGCTACACCAATAGCAAGGCCGACAATAAACCCGATGATCAAACACAAGAACAGTCCCAGCAGCTCATGTATAACACCCATGTACTGTAGAGAGCGATCACGGACAGCTGTGCCCAGGGTTGCTGCTGTTATTGGGCCCTGAAATTAATTTTATAGGAGAATTTACATACATTATTATTTTTATTTCGTCCTTAGGTACTAATTACTAATGCTGTTGAATTGCTGACTCTATCAAGTAGCTAGATCCATACCAGAAGTCGGTTGTAGATTAAACATACCTACCTAACATCCTGTGGATATGCTAAAATAAAAATTAATATTACATTTAATTACATAAGATTTATGTTAAAAGTAAGTTGTAAAATTTGGAAAAATAAACGATTAAATCCACTAGCCTATTTATATCGTGGAAAATACTATAAAATATTTTTTTTAATAAATACTGTGCATGAGACTTTATACAAATGTTTTAATGACATGAATTTTGTTTTTTACTATAACTATATAAAGGTGATATGCATACAACACCTAGAAGGGAACCGAGTCTCAAGTACCTGGAAAAAGTCAAGTGCAATGTTCCTACACAAAAATTGAAAAAGAAAAAAACATTCTTACCATAAGTGGTGATATAAGCATACTAGCAACTATTATCACAGTAGAGTCCTCTATCAAACCGATGGCAGCGACAAATGCAGCAACAACCAGCAGGAATAGCCAGTCGAAAGTTAATGTAGCGTCAGCCCGAACATCATTCAACACTTGCGCTAAGTTGTTACGAGCGCGGACTGATGATGAGAATCTAGACCAAGCCGTATTTGGGTCACTGAAATTGTATTTATTTCTATAAATTATTTATATAGCACTTATCGATCCGAATACCAGTTTGGAAGGTTGCATTTGCTGCGAAGAGTTGGGAATATACTCAGCAATTAATACTCTTTTCCAATAAGTTTAGTTTTATCATAACATTAGGTATTCTCACTGCGTGCCTCTCCTCCAGCAAAACTATGAAGTACCTAGACTACCTAGATTGCATTCATCTAAAGGTAAAGTCTGTGAGAGCGGATGTAGATAGGAGGAGGTCTGATTCTAAAAAATATTACTAACAGGAAACTACATTATCTTCGAATGCTATAGGCTTTATGTCAAGAAAGCGAGTGAAACTGCAGGAAACAGACAGTATTGAATAATTAAACTCAAACAGACAGCCAGTAACATAGCTGTAAAGCCAAAAAATACATAATTCTTTATAATTTATTGAGTACCTACCTATGACGGACCGCAGACCCATTCCACGCGTTGCCATTTGTTATCATTTGACATAGTCTATTCTTGAGAAAGAATAGTAATAAACGAAGGAATTCTAGATTTACAAATAGATGAGGAAAATGATTAAGTTAGTTTTATGATCATTCACAATCTTTATTCAATTTTGCAAGAGAGAGAGTTATGGTAGATATTCCGTAAAGTATTCCCACTGATATTCCAGATTAAAAATATATTAATTTACTTACCTTTTGAATTCATGATCGTTCTCTTTATCAGTAGTTAAATGATCGATGTTATTAGATTTGTAATACAGTGCACACGGTAGCACGCTCACAGAAGACTGGTATCGTGTGCCTATGCCAAAGGTCCTCAGTACTTGCAGCAATTCTTCACACAAATTGCCTGATTCCAATGAAAACGTTACCTGAAAAAAGAAAAATATTTAGATAAGAACAATGCCAAATGGTAGCTTTGGAGTATTGCACTTTAACGACCATTAAACTTTTGGCACTGTTTCGTTGTTCTTGAAAAAGGCCATGTCTAGGTTTGCAGTTGTTAGCAAAACTAGATGTTACGTAAAAACAAGGGTTTTATGCAAATAAATACGATTATGCGCCCGATTCCAATATTCAATCTATATATTCAATACAATATATCCTTTAAATATATTAAATGTGCTTATCCTTTATTTATTCCATCTATCCTTGAAAAATCTCTCTCTTGGAAAAATCAATCCACAATCGCAAAATCAAGGATATATTGAACATTGAAGAGGAAACGGTAGTCAGCATAGTTTTGTAAATAACCCAAGCTACGATAACGTAGCTGGGCTACGAGTATAAACTCGTAGCGGGTATCCTTTGATCTCGTAGTCCGTAGCTGAGTAGTAAACTACGTTATACTGCTGTCCTCAACAGCACTTGTAAAAAGGTACGTTAGCGTCATAATTTATGTTTTCTATAGGTACTTAAAATGTATCTTCATAAAAACCCCCATAGGTCATAAATACTTATGAACTTACGCCAAGATTATAATCATAATATTATGTATTATCGATGAACTAAACTAGGTATAATGACACCCATTATCTTTTCTATCCTGAGCCCAATAAAAATTTAATAATATGTAATAATCACATTTTAGGCTTGAATGGTCGTATAAAAAGATTTTGGACTCATAGCTCATTGTATGTCAGCCCACTGTGCACAATGCTAATTTGCTATGCTCGGCACGTCTCTTAATGATGCAATGCAGCCAAATAGCTGATGGTTAGGGTTCCTTAGTAATATATATAATATGTTGGTCAGTAGATTATATTTTTATCGTGACTAATATAATACATATGAAAGTGAAGCTGCATTTTAACGGCTCTACCCTCAAACTCATAAATAATACACTATATCGAGCCAATCAAACTGAGGCCGCTGAAATAAACACCACATGAAGGACATGAAGTGATTTTGTTGTATGATAGATATACTTATAGCTATTTTCATATCCTGACATATCAAATCAGCTACTTACTATAGTTTATATGGAGTTTTGTTTATAATACTGCACTATGACGTCATAGTTTAATACCGTCAAATGAGCTACTTATTGTTCTACTGTTACCTTATCATAAAAAGCAGTGTTTTTAGATGTTTTATACGTTGGTTAATGTTTGATCATTTATTTTTGACACTGTCCCTGTCAACTAGCCTATTCCCATAGATGAATGCCTAATTATGTTTTGATAGATATCAATTACTAATAAACAGGATAACAATGTGTTCAAATTCGCACGAACTGTGAGGATCGATGAAGCGGTTAAAGTTCTAGAAATACGTGTGGGTTGTAACCTACGAAGGTCAAACTTTTACGTAACAGCATAGCATTTTAGCTTATTGTTTAGTTATTGGCAATTACATTGAAATATTAACTTTTTTGTTTGAATTGATGGGCAGTTTTTGTTTAAACCGCGTTCCGGGTTAGTTATTTAATTTATTGCGCGGAACTCTAAAAAAAATATTTGGTATACCTACCGTAGGTATATAATTTTATAAGCATTTAGTTAAAAGCTTTTATTTTGACATTACAAACTAACATTTCTATTTTATTTATTTGTCTATACTATATATACATAGGTACACACGGCCACAGATCAGGCTACACCTTTTTGTAGCAAAATAGCTCCTATTACAACCGCATAAGGTGCCGCAGTGTTTACCTTGACTTGTGGTCGTCCGAACATATACAGGGTGTAATCGTTAAGTGTGTCCAGTCGATTATTCCGTAACTATTACAGATATCAAAAAAAAAATTACTGATATCAAAAGTACGTTACCTAATCAGTAAAATACTATCAATATTTTTTTGAAAATCAAACGAGAAGTATCCAAAATTTTGAAATTAAACACTCCCATACATTTAGTATGAGATTAGTAGAAAGAAAGGTTTCAGTTTCCTTATTATAAAAGGTTATTTTAGCTTAGTACTGCTATTAAAGGAAACTGTTTATTAACCTAACAAAGTAATAAAACTATCTTTTAATTGAATAATATTTACTTCTTAGTATGTACAACATTTTGTATTCAAAGCAAATGTTCGAAGCCCGCCCTTGTTGTGCGATACAATGACGAGCTCTATTTACAGGGCTGTGCACTCTCTCAGCGTACACGTTATCTTTGATAAATCTCCATATAAAGAAATCACAAATAATAAATGAAACAATCTCGATTAATAACGCAAATAAAAAAAACAAAATAAATTGGCGGGAACGACAAACCGCGATAAAGGTTTTGAATTTAGAACGAACACCAAAGATAGAGTATAGTTTTTTTGTCTTTTTATTTTGTTGTGTTTTGCTTTTCAGCCAGTTCCAATTAGTGCGATATTGAAACACGGTTTATTACTAATTTGAAGTAGTAAGATAATTAATCTACACGTGTATCTACTTGAAAATAATTATGACATATCATAAAATGAGATTAAGGTAAAATGAGTACTAGACTAGACCACTTCAAATAAGGAAACTAAAACCTTTCTACTAATCTCATACTAAATGTATGGGAGTATTTAATGTCAAAATTTTGGACACTACTCGTTTGATTTTCAAAAAAATATTGATGGTATTTTACTGATTAGGTAACGTACTTTCGATATCAGTTTTTTTTATTTCATAATAGTTACGGGATAATCGACTGGACACACTTAACGATTACACTCATAAACCCTATTCTTCTTGCAAGAAGTAATTTGCCACAAAAACAATCAGTGGGTACAGGCGGTGAATTAAACGAAATTGGAGAGCCATTAAGTAAATAAATTACCTGCCAATATTCATTGTCCTTGGTTGCATTCCATGCTGAATTTTTGATGTCAAGTCGAGTAATTATTTCTGAAAGTATCTGAAAAAAAAAAAAAAATGTAAATTTAATTAAAATATCCAACATATATTCTTTCACCCAGCTATGAAGCAATGCGCAACGTCGCGACGTGTTTTTTTTGCACTGAGATAGATTAGGGGCGGGAGCGACTATAGGAAACTTTTTATCCGGGGAACACAGGAATTACTAAATATCTTATGTCTGTTCCTAAAAGGTTCAAAATATTATTTTTACCGCTGCTTGTTTTGACGCGCCTACTAAAGAATCGCTTATAGTAACAGGTATCTATGTACGAATCCAATAATGTTATGGTTATGGAAATAGACCCATGTTTTGGTTTACTAACAACCCAAATCTATTCATGCAAGTCTATCAACGAAACATTTGTATTAACCTATTTAGGTACATGGCTTATCGCCCCGAGCCCTCGTTACGGTTTCACTGAGAATCCATTCTTGCATTTCCAAAAATAAATATTGCGAAAGCATTATTGTTTAGGTTGTCATTTTATTGTTTACTTTGAATTGATAAAACAATGATCGGATACAAGGGTTTCTTTACTATTAGGTAAAATCAGTATCATTGATTCAATCCAAAACTGTATACTATTGAATACAAAGATACTTTGAAATGTTAAGATATTATGATATGATATGATCCGTGAGACAGGGGTTAACGTCGATAAAACGGACTGAAGGGTTGAAAAAGGAGCAAGAGGCCCCGAGAGATGACGACAGGACAGAAAAATTATAATGATTGAAAATCGGAAAAAATTAATGTTTCGAGTTGCCACTGCAAAATGTTATCATAGAAGATCATCTGTGACAGATGGGGATAAACGGTATTTTAAGTATATTAAAAAGCGGATTTGAAACCATCATAATCTCCTATATATAGATACTTATTTTCAATGAACAATTGTAGGAACCTTCTGCAGCTTTTGACCGAATTCAAAACATTTGTATAATAATTATAGATAGATAAAAAAATATTTTAAATATACCGCTTGAAAGCCAGTGTTTTTCTTATTCTTTTATTTAATTTGAATTATGGCGATAATTTTACGACATGTATATCGACAGTAGGAACGTTTAGGTATAGGTAATATTCCAGCTATTAAATAACATTATAATAAATTTATAGCTTATTTATAGCTCCTAATTTTATAGAATAGACATGTGTGTATTATTATTTCGGTTAGATGACTGTTCCAAATCTTTCCAGAGCTTTTACCTATCGCTGCGACCAGACTAGGTCTATTGTGATCGTCACATAAATTTGATTTCACTGCCAAGACTCAAGATCTATGTACTCGTATGTGTAGTACTCGTATAATAACTTTTATGGCAAAAAGAACACGCTGTCGCGAATGGCGATACTTGCGCGATTTATGAGTAGATGAAATTAAAAAAAAATATGAATATGTAAGTTGATGAAGTTGGTAAGACTGATTGAGTTGGGGGAAAAAGAGTGAAAAGAGATGGAGTTTTTAGAGAGTGGTAAAAAGAGTGAATTATAACCTATAGAATTTCTTGGGTGAGTTACAACCATGATTGTTACTATTTAGAGACATAATGTGCTGATAGTAATGCTGGTGGACTGGGAATGGCTAGAGAAGGGGAGGTTGGAGGCCATCCTTTGGGACAAATAGAGGTCCAATAAATAATCTATCATCACTATACAGTGATGATACTAAGAGTTAACAAGTTGTAAAATTAAAAGATTGTAAGTATTAAAACTTATATTCGATTAATATTTATTGTAAAGAAATATTCAGACAGAGAAGGAATTTCTTCCTTCAATAAGCGAAGCAGTAAGTACATAGTTTCTACCCGGCACCATATTTAATTCGCGTTCAAGTGAACTTGGCGACACACGCGTAGTGATTAGACAGCGTAATAGATTCAAGTAGAAGTTGATTCTGAAGACAATCTTCGGGACGGGACGTTTGGCTGTCTTGTCTTATCGACCTATTGATTTAAAAAATATATTCATAGCTCACAAAATATCAATTTGATCTACTTATGATATCCCATGTTTTTATTCTCAAAAAGTAATAATACTAGTTGACCTCCGCGGTTTTACACACATTCCCGGGATAAAAATAAGTCTACGTTTTTTTTATGCCATAAACAGCTAGTTGTGTACCTTTCGTCACGATTGGGTGTGCCATTGACGTGTTAAGAGATAACAAAGAAATCAACTCACTTTCGCCTTTATAATATTAGTTGGTATATAGGTATATACAACTAACTATTAAAAAAAACAAATAGCCGAGCAGAACCTAATGCGAAAAATAGGGTTTCACAAAAACGTCAAAATTATCATAAAACTCTATTATTTATATTTTTTTATGATTAAATCGAAATGTTATACCCATTTCTATTTACTCTGAAACGCTCAAAATAATCCATAAATATTAAATATGTACGTACAGTTTCAAGAGGTGTATTCCAATGAAATGCTCCAAGGAGGTCCGCAGCGCAACCCACTCGAGTTATTTTTAGTTTGTTCTTCGCAGGCTTGATCACGTGTTTTATCTCTTCCCAAGACGTCTTTACATAAGACTTGAAGTCACTCTGTATGTCTTCGGTACCGAGGTAATTTTCACTTTTACATTTGTACAAACCATCTTTATTTTCGGGCTGCAAACAATCAGTGGACTTACACTTTGATATGACGATGTTGCTCTGATCCTCTTGAGCGTACGACTCTATCGATCTACTCCCAAACCGTCTGTTTTCCTTCAGCTCATGGATTAACTTGGTGGCGTTCTCGTATTTCTCCTTTTCTAAAACGAATTTACCAATCTTATTGCTTTTCTTCAATAACTCTTCGTATTCTTTTTGCGGAACAGTGACTATAAACAATGCTCCGGCCATTGATAACAGATTAGGAAACAATTTCTTTTGCTAGTTGTAAACAATTAATTTTATATTTCGAATGCTACTGTAAGATTGCTATCCGTACTCGCTGACGACAAATTCAAACTAAAACGCCGCTGCATAAATCCACACGGCGCCGGCGTTCGTGGCTGCTATTGTTCTACGAAATTACGAAATGTCTTCAATAACGCGCCGTTGAAAATTGTAAAACAAATTGACTTCCGCTGTTTTGCGCAATTATCTTGAAAATTTACCAACTCTGGTTTTGATATGTAAGTACCTACATAAATACAATTCTTAGAATTTATATGTCTATGTTGGGTCTAGCTCGATTTGAAGGTTTATTTTTGTTTACGGGATATAAATTCAAGAAAAATAGAAAAAAGTGTTATTTCGGTCGGTGCAGATAATAATAATAATATCATATACACTATTCTATGGGAAGGCATATAAAAAGTATATTTTAGGTAATTGATATTATTATAGATATGGCGTTTATGGCAACTATTAGAGGCTGGAACGTTATTTCAACTGTTTATATAAAAATATTCAATCTTTTTCTCTTATTATAATAAAAGTTTTCATCTAATTATTAGTAGGTATTCCCTCGGCAACAGAAACGAGTCAACATAATATAACCGTCAGCGCAGACGGTCAGAGCAGCAGCGACGCGACTAATTCGATAATTATTGAAAATTTACATTAAATTTCTGGAAATATAATAGAAATTCGGCTGAGCGTGGCGCTGCTAGAGATCGTGTGCGTCGAGTCTATTTATGGGATTTTAAGTATTTTCAACCGTATGTTAATGAGGACAAAGTTGAAGGCGCGCTACGGTTCAATCTGACTGTGTGTAGTGACCCTAAGTATCGCGCAGCCGTAGCGGGCACGCGGAGGGCGGACGGAGAGCGGAGGGCGGCGCAGGGCGGGCGGCACGTCTGGGCACCCCAGCAAGCAGTCGCGGCGCAGCCTGCCGCCAGCGCGAACCATACGCCTTTCACCGCGAAAAGCGATCAATACCGGGCTAACCTACAACAAATCCTTAAAATTGAACAATTTGGACAATTCCACCCTATCACCTGTTTAATTCAAAGTAGGTATCGTTACCGTCGTGATGCTGAATGTTACTGTCATACTGTCAACACCGTGAAACATGGCCACCATAGAAAACACATGATCGTTAATAGCGTTTACTGCAACGTGAGCTATTCTCGGTCGCTTCACCGATTAATGTTAACGTGTTCAATGTTCGTACGTATTTGTGATTATTTTATGTTATCCCGTAGCGTATCGTTACGTAAAAGGTACGCGGGTGGCGTTTCCAAATCGATAAGTTATTAAATGTTGTATCTATCAAACATTTTGATCACCGAGTCTCATTGTGTTCCTGCTATACTGTTTCGCCATAATAATTATGTTGAAGTCTGTTTCAATTGGCACATTTGTCTCTTTGGTTTGATAAATTGATTTTAATAAAATATATGGGAGTTAGTAATAAGTTACCTTCTAGTGATTTATCAATTGATTAATTAGATATTACTTTTGACACTAAATATGGCTTTGACGGAAAATTTAGGAACAAAATGTACGTACGCAGGATAAAAATGAAGTTATATAACTGAGCAATCCTTGTTGTGACGTAAGTGTCATGAGCACATAATAGATCTGGGACGTAGACGCTTAGGGCTCCAAAATAGATGAACCTATAAAATGTGTACGTACACCTACCTATGCTATAATGAAGAACAGATTTTAAATACCTATTCAACGTCTTTATATTTTTCGTTTCATCTTTTGTTTAATTTCAAATAGATTTGCTTTTCGTTATTTTTTGGCGATATTGATTGATGACCTACGACGATAGCCGTGATCGTCTAGTGGTTAGGACCCTACGTTTTCATGATTACTATCATAACATCTTTAAATTACTTTTTATGTCATATTTCTTTCGAGTAAGTATGGTATGATCCTCTGAGGTTTCAGAAGTTCTTGTAATTTTTGTTACGATTGTATCAAAAGGGTAATCAATAATTTTCTCATTTGTCAAGATGTTTTCGGCTATTCGCAACCAATGCTTTTGGAATTCAAGGCATTGTATTTTTACCTTTTAAAACGGCTTTGTGGGCATATACGATTTTATGAACGGATTTTTATAAATTAAATTGGATTGAATTTGACCAGAATCTTACCATGGTAGAAGGTGGTATATTTTAATAGGTATCTACGAGTTTATTAGAAACAATAAATGAGTCTTTTGATAAAACAATGTTTGGACATAGCCTGATTGATCAGATTACGAAGCCTTCCAACTATATTTATAGTTATTTCAGAGTCGTTTCTAAGTTATAAGCGCTATATGGCTATTTTCATGAGCACCCTACAGGTTCTCTACCTACTCAAATTTCGTTATTATTTTCCAATTTCAATAGCTAATAAGCCATTAGCAATTAAAATAAAAATCCTCTGACACTCCCACACAAAGAAAAATCTTTGCTATTACTAATAGCAAAGACAAACCTGTTTAAATTTAATGTAGTAAATCTATTTTCTCGTTTATTTGGTAGGGTGATTAATTTGTGTAACTAACTACCTTTTGAACAAACTATTTTGTATGAACAAAAGATCTGAGCAATAACTCTCCTATATGTAGTAGGTAAATAATTTTAATTGCTACGAAAGTGCTACGAAAGTGCACCTTTTTACACATATTAAATTGGCCTTATTTCTTGTGCCTCTATTTCAAAATTGACAAATAGATAAAATAGACATTTCAGAATTGTGCTTATCTATAACTAAATATCGTTATTTTTGTATTATCCAATATATATAATTTTCTAACTAATATTGAATAAAAACCATACGCTATTTACATAGGTAAAAAAAAGCATAGTGTAAATATCTGAAGACATTTTTGTATAAAATTTAATTGCAGTGCGTGAACGTGACAAGAAAGCCGGGATAACTATTAATTTAAAATTAGAACAGATAGACTTTTCACAGGTATTAGTTTGTATTAGGTTTAGGGTCGGTTGCATAAAGCGCGGTCATAGTAAGGTTATAGTTATGTTACGGTTATATAACTTTAATCGCCGAAAGAAAGCAAACTGGGTTGCTCGTGTCACTTTAATTAAAATTTTAACCGTAACCATAACCGACCGAGGGATCGGTCATCGTTAAAGTTGACCCTACGGTCAAAGCATGGTAATGGTTATAATATAGTTAAAGTTAACGTTGACTGTAATTTTAACTAAAAGTACGAGCAACCGACCCTTAGATTGAAAAATCAAACAATATGTCTTAGCCTATATTCTGTCAGATTGACAGCAGATAATCTAGGTCACGGGACGGCCTTGTTAAATGTTAGGCCATTTCTACAAAGGGTACCCAAACATAATATATTATTCTTTTTTTTTTCAATCTATAAACCTAGCCATAATATAATTTACACCGATGTTTTCTTTTTAATTTTTATAGCGTTTTAATTTAACCTTTATATTTACTATTATTCAAAATGGTGTGATAAAGATCGTAGATCGTTTATAAATGTTTTGATTAACGAAAAGATTACGGTACTTACCTACCTACAAGTTAATAAGAGGGTATTATCATTCATTAGGATTTAAAAAAGTGATATGCTATGTTTGATAATTCTATCCTCGAATGTAGGTAACTCGGCATACTACACAATGCCGAGTTCCGAACTGGTGGTGACTTCAGTCAATTTGACCTTCATAAGTGCCCTTCTGGGGCCTAAATTGAATAAATGGCTTTGACTTTGACTTTAGTAGCTGTTTCCCGTGCGCTTATTCATATTTTATTCAGTAGAAAATTTAAAGAAACCTTATGACTTTTAACTCGTGGCTTTTCCTGGCCGGTTGGGAATTTCCTGAAGTCCCATTTCAATTTAACTTGCGACTTTTATTTAATATTGACTTTGTTATAGGTACATATAAAACTTTTTTATTTACTTGGTCTATCAGGCTATAGATATTAAATTTCGGTTATGGTTGCGCTCAATGTACCTAATATCGCGATCCAAGGCTGCGCTCTGAGCTATTACCATAAATAAATCTACGGTAATCCTACGGTCTATTCGAAATCTAGGCTCCTAGTATGGAGGTAGGTAAATAGGTAAGCTAGCAATAAATACTAAAATATCGCGGGGGTTTGGTTATAAATTTATATGAGTCACCGTACCATTGTGAACGCCGTTAGTTCATAATATATATCGCGAAATTGTAAACTGTCGATGAATTGTGAACTAGGTATACCATCCTGCTTACAGTATAACGTATTAATTTACGATAGTCTATAATTTATCCATGTGAAACCGTTAAACTATGAACTGGCACCATACTTGAGTGCGATCTTGGGCGCTGATTGTCGTAGATAAGTATTGGGTAATGTTAGAATCCTCATGTCATCCCACAGAGTCACAGTACAATATATATTTTTATAAGGACACGTTTAGGTTTTTTTAATTTTGCAACGGTAGTCGCGGTTTTTTTACTTTGCTTTTCCTCCGAGATTTTTATCAAGCACGTTTTACCACAAAGGTAAGACTTCCCAACTTGTATCTCTGAACGATATTCAGATTTGGCAGTACTTATACTGGGGTGACGTCATCCATACAATCTCCACATAAATCTCATCATATTCATTAGTTTTACATATAAACAATTCATCTAAACTGAATGAAAATGTGCGTCAGACGCTTGCGTAGGTTACTATCATAGGATCGATCTATAAGCTTAGCCTAGATATTGTATTACAAATTAATTATTATTATCCCTTTGTATATTCTTTATTTTTATTGTGAATCGTCAAGGATATAAAACAAAAGATAATACCTATAATTAAAATTAACGCCCATATAAAATAGTTAAATGATGAAAAGTTTTATCTAGCCGTTAATTTGAAATCAGAACAGTTTTTGTGTCGATCGAATGAGTATTATCGCTTATCGATACGAATACGATTTAGACTATAGACACATGTGAGGAACCACTCCAGAATGTTATTTCTATTTATGGTTTTAAGTCGTTGTAATTATAGGTATAGTGGGTGTAAGCATGAGGGGTCCAGAATCATGTAGGTACTGAATCCATGGTTTCAGTACCAATCCATGGTTTCGTTATGATATCACTTACACCCAGTATAGTAGGTATCTTGAATGACCAACATGTTCAGTATTCGCTCAGCTATGCTATTCTCTAACGTTTCATTCGTCGACGAGCTCGCGCAACGCTGCCGCGTACAACGGACTTCTCACGTGATTGCTTAGTAAACGATAGAGACAGAGTACAGTGACAGCGTTGAATTCGTCGTCGAGCCTGTGATATCGCCTTACAGAATAGCACCCCAGTAGACATTGCAGTAGAACTGAATATCTTGTTTAATCAGTCTTCAGTAAATAACTGCGGAGTAGGTTGTGATTTGTCCTATCATATGCAGTAATAGCCAATGGACGCATGCTTATTTATTTCATATTATGGACTTAGCTTAATTTGAAGCTCTCTGGAGCCCACGATCAACGTTAGTGCAACTATAAAACTTTAAACTGTGCGATGTGAATGACCACAGTGTAGATAGACGTCTGGCTTTTGGGTCGTCGTACCACCGTCTTTATTGCGAATTTTGCATAGGACTTTCAGATACTCTATTGTTTTCGGACATTTACCTTACAGAGAGATGTTGAAAGTTTATGATTCATATAAAGTTAATGTTATCCTTTATCCCTAAATTACAACTGAAAGATGGGAAAACAGATGTTGGCAATTCTCATTTAATAAATAGGTACACGTATCTACTATTTTAATTAATTTATGGAGTTTTCATTACCTACTATCGCTGGTTTTAAAAATTATGTCCCTGTAGAAAAAGGTAAATCCACTAATATGGTAAATGTGAAAGTTTAGATGTTTAGCATACTTGGCATATATCAGATCACAATTTGGAATAACTAAGATATTTTTATCCCGGGAAATGTGAGATTCTTATTATATTATATTCTTCTTTTAAACTCAAAACTTATTTGTTCAATTTAGGCCCCAATATGCACATAAATTGAAAAAAACTCCGCCAAGATTTTTTGCCGTCTGACACGAGAACCTCAAAGGTATCTGATATGTTTTATACTGAAAAAATATTCCGAGAATATTTTCACAGCCATCACCTACGTCAAAATATTTTCATATTAAATTGCATCGCTATCTTAAATTTTAGCATCACGTTTTAAGATAAAATCACCAATGGAGGATATTATATCGACCATAAAACGGGTTCGTTGCCTCTAGACATAAAATTATCTGCGCCTGTGACATTAGTATTCTTTCTTCGTATGAAGTTTACCAAACTTCAATAGTCTCTATATGGTACAGTTTGAAACTGATTTTATTTCTTGTATATCTCTTGTAGATATAGATTTTCCCATAAAAAATCAACTTCTAAATGAAACCAAACTTTTATTGTACGGAAAACAAATACCTCTTATTGAATTTCAAAGTCTAATAGGTACTTTTTTGTAAAACTATCTTTCCACCCCGAGGTTTGGCGAACTCCTGGCGATCCCTTATTTTACTTGAATTTTCAATAATCCTTTCTCAACGGATGCCTAAGTACGTCATAATAGCTATATGTACCTATTCTTTCAACCCGATCCGTTCAGTGGTTTGGCCTGTACGCTGAGAGATCAGTCAGTCAGTTATGTTTTTCTTTTATATATTTAGAGAACATAAGAGAAAATATTCTATGAAAAAGCAGGTAATATACTTATTATAGTGATGAGAAATGGGGATCTATCTGCAAGTAATATATCATGGCCGCTTCTTATATAATAATGGTGCCGCTGGTGATTTGTGACCTTCGTCTGCTCGTCGGAGACACAATTGCTTTACAAAGATTGATGATATAAGCTCTATCTACTAAAATATCATATTATCTGTGCGTATAACATTATATCTACAACTATCTTGCGTCTGGTATAACATTAATACATGTCTTAAGGTAGTCCAGGTAGTCTTTCAAATAAATAAAATAATCCTTCCAACAATTCTACTAAAAAAAGAATTATGATCTTATTAAACAGCGACTAAAATAAATAGTTCGCGGGACAACACAAATTTTATTATGTGATAAATAGGTACAATGTACCTATTTATGTTATTTCAAGTATGTACCTGGTACATACTTGCAACCTCGTTATGTGAGTGGCTTCTACGACTTTTCTAAATCCCTAATTATTGTATATTGTATCACATCTATTATTGATCCCTGATTATATCACATGCTATCAAAGTATATCCAACCACATGAATAAACAATCAAATGAATCGATTCAATAGTTTGTAAAATGGAATGGGATTGTCTATGCTACGACGGCTCTCAATTCCAGCGGTCGAGCGGGCAGTAAATGGAAAATACCTATGACTGTGTTTATGTACCTACATCGAACTATCAAATGGAGTAGAACTATTTTATGATTTCGATTGAATACCGGTAATAGCGGTAGAAAATGCCTGAAAATGCATTTCCGACCGATCGATTTCCGATCCGATAGTGAAGTGTATTTAAATTACATATTACACCCATTATTATTTTAATTATCAAATATTGAAATATCAATGATAAGCTATTATTAACATATTATGGAGTCCTATGCTATTCTTTTATTTGGGTTAACTGTTTCAAGTCTTTGTATCACTGCGTATATGCCATTTACATATCTGCACCATTATTGTTCAAATGCTTAAGTACATACCAAACTCATTACTTTGGTAAACAAAACTTACTTACACTAAAATCAGACATTGTTCTTTCTTTTATTTCAATCACTTTCATTTATTTCTATTAGTATGATTACTTGGTATATATTTCAAGCATAACTATGCTGTTATTTAAGTACCTACCTATACATACCTACGTAGGTACGTTAACTATAAATGTACGACTGAAACAACTTCACGTAATATCAATATTTTTGCTTTACAAATCGCCTCAAAGGATATTTCGCCGGTTTCAAAACAAACAAATGGAAATTTTCTTCGAAAATTTTTATTTGAAGTTTCTTCTTTTTTTAAGTTTCAGTGAGAGGCTTCAGGCAATTCGTAAGTTACGAAGAAATACAAAACAAATTTTCGCCTGAAACATGTTTTTTGGCTATGGTTTTCATGCTTTCTTTGATATTAGGTAGGTACATATTTTAAAAACTCCTTTGATATTCATAACCTATTTTTATAACCGATATACCTAGGTACGACAAACGGAATAAAATTAGCCTGTATGGATAAGGAGAAATAATTGTCAGTTTGTCGGTAACTAAGTATATATTTGGATCGATGTATGCCATAAAAATAATACATACTACTTATCCTTGAAAATCAAATCAAAAAGTAATGGCCTTTTTTATTTGCCTATATTTTATGGAAGTATATAAATAAAATACATGTCACACCTGTCTAATAATAAGATTATGGACTATTAAAATACGGGTAGCAATAATATGTATTTATGCTACGAATAATAATTGCTACGATTGTAAATTGGGCGCTTTTGCTTACGAATAATTACTGTCAAATTATGCTAAAAACGCCAACAGATTATAGAAGTTATTGTTTGCTCTCCTGAAAAATATTAACTTAATATTTTTCATCGTATTTTTTTCTGTGAATTTATATAATATTTTTCATAGGGAATATTTATATAAGTAAAAAAAATCCTTACTTTATGGATAACGAGCGACCCTCCCCGGCTTCGCTCGGTGTGAGACCGCTTCATAAGCGCGGCATCTATTGTAATTTTACATAATACGGCCCTGTAATTTTCATAGACCATAAAGAGTGACAACTAAACTTACTTACGATAACTTAATCTTAGGTACTAATGGTCCAATTACGGTATCAAGGTCGGTCCTCAAAGTTAAGTGGTATATCTCGAATTACTAAACTCATTCTTTAAGATTGCCCCAAATCTGGCGACGTAGGGTCTCTGAATTACCTACATCTTACACATGTCCTTAACTCAATATTATACCTACGGCATAAAATTTTATGGCACATAAGCGTCAATAGTCGTGTTGATTGAACATCTGTGGTATTTTTATACAATAAAGACGTCAAACAAACGTCTGGTGGTAATCGGTTACCGTATAGCCTATGGACGCTTGTAACACCTGAGGCAAAGGCCCCGGACTCCGGATAACAAGTAATCTGCGCCCCGGGTAGGTCTCACTCGCGCTTTGCCGACCATTCTCCCCTCCCCGATGAGGTCTAGCAACCTTACTCAAGTGCAGCAGTCGTATTATCAACTTTAATAGCAATTCAATTGGAGCTCAATTGGTTTGTTTTCTATTATTACTATTTTCCATACATTCTCAAGTTCTTTAACACTAAAACGATTCAGTTCAGGCAGAGTTGGATCGCAATAAGACTTGACTTACCACACTTGGTATTCTGTAAGGTATTTCCCCAGTTGAGCAATAAATAAACTTAGTTACTGAGTGACAGAATTTAAAAACTACAACATAGCCTTGTTAAGACTTTAAAAACGTGTTGTATTAGATTAGTGAGGGAATCGTATTTTTAATGGCAAACTAATACAGCCCATATCGTTGGTTAGGTATGTTTGACAAAGGTCCACATGTACCTATTCAGACATTTTATTTTATGTAGTTCCATTTTGATATCCGTGTGTATATAGGTATGTTATGTAATTCACCATCGAAAATTCGCTACTCATTACGTTTCGTTACATTTCGTTACATACGTTTTCTCACTGAACATGGAGTGCAACTGTACGTTTTCACGTTTCACTTTAAATTAATTTACTTTATATGGTTTCATTGAAATGTAAGAGCTAAAGTAATATTCTTGAAGGTTGTTTCAAAGACTCTAAAATGTGAAAGTTCCCTTATGAATATGTCAGGTTTCTCTGTTCGCTATAAAATAAGCGTTTCTATACACGCTCATTGGGATATAACTGCGTACAAAGGTATGAACAATTAGCATATAATCTAGGTAGGTAGGTACATACCTAGTAGTTATCATACATTTGATAACATCTCTTTTGATTGCCTTCCGCGCATTGTGATTACTATTTAGAGGTTAAAAAATCTAGGTCCATTAGTGTCGGGTAGTGATAACTAGGCAAAATGCCTGTTTTAAAAGATGAATAGATCTATCAAATTCAAAACCTACTTAATAGGGAAGCAAAAATTGTAGTTAATCAAACGAATGTGGTGTACCTACCAAAAACGAGAGATTATATTCTAACCTTTTTTAATACCCTTATGACGACATTTCTATACATAGATAACATTATAGGCTACCCTGTAATAACACGTCGGCAAGATTAAACGAACTTGGTATAATTAATAGCCTTCAAAACAATGTCTGCGGGCCGTCGCGCGTGTCGTGTTCGTAGGGTGTTTATTTATTTTCTTAGTGTCAGTTTTTCAATATACAAACGTGCTTTAAGAATATAGTCGAGTAAATAAAAAAATATTCAATTTGCGCCTGCGATAGTAAATGGTCTCATTACAGTATACGAGTATTTTAACATCAAAAAATATTCGTAGCAACGTTTTTATTATTCAGGTATTATTAATGTTCAAATATAAGATTAAAATCATGCATAAGTAATAAGAAAATGTAATTTTCTTGAGTTTAAATTAAGCAAATTATTACGTATTGCTATAAAATTTGTATGGTACCTACGTAGGTTACTACGCCGTAGCACTAATTTGTTACGTCCTTAGCTACAAATTTAGAGGTTACGAATAACATTACCAACCATTGTAACTTAAGTTTTTTTTTTGTATCGCAGTTCTAGAAATAAATTACCAACCATTACAATCGAACGCAGCGTGGGCATCAGGCCATGCGGGTCTAGCGCAAGACCGGCCATCCAACGGCCATCGTGGAGATCCTTGGGGGAGGCTTTTGTCCAGCAGTGGACGTCTTTCCGCTGACATGATGATGATGATGACAATCAAACAGGATAAGTCCCATATTTTTTTATACGGAATTGGGTGCCAATTTTTAACTCAATTAGGTACACTTCAATGGTTGAAACACATTTAGATGGAATCTTGGCAAATATGATAGTTAAAATCCGTTAAATCTATTCTGAAATTATCGTGGAGAAATATAAAATCCTTTGGAAATGCGGAATAAATCGCAGGGTAGTGGCAGCTTACAATAAAACTGAACAAATCGATGTTGAAACTCTACCTAGAAGTTAATTAAAAACACCCAGGTTGATCAGTTAGTGAGGCCACTGTAGTAGTTAATGTAGTAAACTCGTGCTAATCCAATATGGAGTCAGTTGGGGCATAAATAAACAACGATGTTTTTCCATGTCACACGCTGTTTGCTCGCTGCAGTGCCCTTGAACTTAGTATTGCTATGCTGCCCTTGTGTCACTTATGCACAACACTGATTTAACAACACTGTTTTTAATGACACTTTAATAATTAAAATAGATAGATAGATAATGTATTGTCACACTTCATGTGATTGGAACAGTAAACTAATACAAGAACATAGTGTTTCAACGGGTGGTCTTATCACTGGTAGTCTTATATTTATTTGTAGTCTATTGTATATTCAAAAAAATAAAAAATCCAAAAAGAACTAGAAACCAATATGTAGGTACCTTGTCGCGTTATAAATTCTCTTGGGATTTCACGTCTAGACTAGCTTGTTGTTTCAAGCTTAGCATTTATATTAATTTATTTTAAAAGTTGCATTATCTCTGTATGTAAAAGCTTGTGGAACATTGTTAAATATAAATGAAGAGATCAGCGCTTTCTTCCCCAATGTCACATATCTACTGCAGTGTCCTTGAACTCATTGGAACATTCCTCGCTCGAATCTGTAATATCGTATAAGCACTTTGATATTGGATCATGGAAGTAGGTAGACAAATTGCCCTGAACAGCGCTTACCGCTGAATTGTAAAAAAGTTTAATTACATCGTTGAGTAAAATTTGCGGTATGCCACACAACAGCTGTGTTACAGCGGAATTACCCTGGATTCTTAATTGGATGATTCTCGCTTAATTTAATGGAGCATGACTGAAATTTTAGTCCTCCATTTAATTAATTTAGTGTAGGTACCTGTAGTGATAACTAGATAAAACACTAAATTCTAGAAAAAAGTGAACGTATGTATGTATCGATATTATTAAATGTACCTACTTAGGTGCTTTCTATTATTATACATAGGTATTCACGAACACTATATTATCAATTTATAAAATAATAATATTATCTTATTAATATACAACACGAAGAGGTACTAATACCTACTATAATTCATAAATTTATTGTATATCAAATAACAATAGCTATTTGTCCGAGCTGTCAGTTCAAGCTAAGCTGAAGTTACGAACGCGTTATTTACCTTCAGCGAATTATTCAGGCGAGAAACATTGACATAACTAGGGTACATCGGTATGAAGGAATGGTTCCAACACATCACTCGTGGGGGGCAATCATTTTCATCCGTTTGTGTTTAACAAACAGGCACAGCAACTCGGTCAAGGAAAGAAAATTAATGATTGCCTCAAGAAAGCTGACAAATAAAATGAATTACTATTAATACATTGTATCGCAAAATGAAACGATTATTTAGGATCGAATATAGTCTAAAAGGAGGTAGTTTACTTGCTAGGAATAATGCCCATTGCGCAATTAATACTGTAAAGAATGACATGGGAGAAAAATGTTCACAATTTTTGAAGTACCTACAAAAACATTTCTAAAAAGACATAAAATATAACGTGAATACATTTTCAAATTTGTAAAAAATCTAGGCCACATAAATAAAGAGGCATTTTCAAGAAACTCAATATGAGGCGACAGACATTTTATTTTTAAGTATCTTACTCAAACCGTAATAAAATGATCATTTATGGGCTTTAGTAGCAATGAAAATAGTCAAGTTCATGAAAAAAGTTTATTCACTCTATGCAGCCATATACCTAAGGACATGACTGTGGGAATATAGATGTTTATATTGAAACTAAGGAAGCCCAATTAAGTACCTGAATAGGTAAAGCAAATTTCAAAGGAATTTAATGAAATTTTTGTGACATTACTTATGTAAGTAGGTATCAAAATTCATTGAAAGCCATATTACTACTATTTATATACTCGTATTATATATTCCCTTTTATAAAATTACAAATAACATGAAAAGATAAACAAAGCTTAGGTCAATGTCCGCTTCATTCGGAGAACTGGTAAAAATTGTTGTTCTTTTGTAATGTGGGAAGTTATTGACACGACGAGTGCTCCGTTATGAATGTTCTTTATTAATCATAAGACTTAATATTTATACTTGTACACATCTACATATACACTACACCTTCCCCCTCAAAGAAAAAAATAAAATGTTATCAATACATTCTTATTTTTTATGAAAAATATTACAATATAAAAATAAAATTTCAAAAATAGAAGTATTCTTATTCAAAATATTAAATAATCTTAAAAAAGTCATATGAATACTGATTCATCAACATGATTCATCATTGTAATATGATTGAGCTTTGACTATGTGGGAATATAAACAAACATATCAAATTAAATTCAATGAACTAAGTAATTTTATCTGAGACTGGAATGTCAAACATAGATCGTTCATGTTTCAAATACTTTAAACAAACCAAAAGTAAACATATATAAAAGTTAAAGTAAAAATAATATCTAAATCCTTTCTCCATTAGTAACATACCTATCATTACATACAATCTATACCTACTGTTTATTTATTTCTATACTAAGTAATGCCTACCGATCTGCTATCATACATTATACAATTATTTAAGAAAATCGTCTCATTTTCTATCATCTTACTAAAATATTTATTATCTTCACTATTATAATCATTTTTATTCATTTGTCTCAATTCTGACCATTTGTCATTAGACTTGTTTTTTATATCATCTTCTACAATATTTTGACCTGTTTGCGGCGATAATATACTAACAACATTATTTTTCTTTTCTCTCTTATCATTTTTCTCTTTATTTTCTTTATTACTACTCACGTTATTTTCAACTCTTACTACTTTATCATTTATCTGTAATCTTGGCAATTCTACCTCATATTTTCTCATAATACGTATTAATTTATTTATATTACTTCTTAAACATTTATCTTTATTAACTATCAATACCTTTATATTTTTATCTCTACATAACAATTTTAAATCTTCCGCTAGCAACTGTCCTACTGATAGTGCTTCATTATCTACATATAAAGTTGCTTTCGAAGGAACATAAACACAAATACCTTCTTTAGACTTAAAACATTTTTTATCCTTAATATTATCCTCAAAAAAGTTTCTAAATAATATCTCTACGCAACCCCTTGGTTTCTTATATTTTATTCTCTTTAAATTCCTATTTTCCTTTTTGCTTTCTATCAAATCTAATTCATTTACAATGTCATAATATTTATTTTCTACCTCATCTTCGAATAACGTATTAATACCAAAGTCATCTAAATCAGAGCAAGTATCAAATTTCAAATCAACGTTGTTTAAATTATTCAACTCTCTACTCTTGGACTCAGCTACAGCGTGTGTTTGCTGATCGTGCGTAACCTGACCGTTCATTTGTACCGGATGACTGTATGACGTACTCGGTTTTATGATTAAACTTGAATCTTTTATAATATCATGATAATGATTATAATTTTTACCTACATTATTATTACGACAAAATTGATCTTTGTGTATAAAATACAGTTTTCTACTAACTGACATATTGTCTTCATCTATTGCAGTCTGAATGGCTTGTGATAAAGAACTAAACTGTCTGGAAGCTACAATTATACCTATATGAATATTATTTAAACCATCTGTAAAACACTTAATTGCCATTTTTTCATTAATTGGACGTAATACTTCAATTTTAAATCTATCGCCATCGGATTGTGCTAAAGTTAAATCTACAAAAATGTTTTCCAATTCTGTACCAAACTCTGTAATAGACCTATTACCCTGTCTACAATTTAATAACTGCGTCTGTAAGGCAACTGGTGATTTTTTCGGCAACAAAAATATTTTCATATCATTTATTAAACTTTCTACATCAACATATTTTTGTTTTAAAAGAAATTTAGCATGTTCAGACAATCTTGTTTTAAGAACAAAATTAATTAATAAGTTCTGTGAACAATTATTTAACATACTGCTATAAAAATCTATTCCATCAATTAATGATCTTGTTACTTGTTCTTCTCCTGTCATAACTGGCAATATGGCAATAGCCGATTCAAAATCAAAATTTTCTGACATTGTTATATTAATATTGAAATAAAAATAAAAAATAAACGAAAACCCTTCTAAAATTAACTATTATTTACCCTTTAAAATAAAATTGTATAAAATTTCTGCGTCTAAAATCGAATTAACCCTCATTATTCGTCATAAAACAACTATAACCGCTCAACTCAACAAATTAAATCAACCAAAAATACTACAAAATCATTATAACCTATTTACCGTAAATATTGTATAAAGTAGCTAAACATATTTTTATTTTACCATTTAAAAAGGATATGAAAATCTTCCACATATAATTATTTTTTCGGATGCACGTCGTGTGTCTCCCAACTCCTAAACTCGATCCACGGTGTGAGTGATGCACGTAGACACGAAGGTGGTCTGCACATCATGATGATTGGGCCGGGCTATACCCTGGACTCCGTGGGCCGGGATTACCCTGGACACCGCTCCTTCATGTTTTCTTTCTTCTTACATTATTTTACTTCTTTCTTGATATATTATTTATTTCATCTTCATAATATTTAATTTATTTAAGTTTTTCTTTCTTCATAATATTTAATTTATTTTCGTTCTTCTATATTTAATTATCTTCATTTTTTAAAATTTTCTTTCTTCCATATTTTATCATTATTTGTACAATTTTCATTTTCTTCATATTATAAATTTCTTGCTTCCTTCTTCCTGATTTAATATTTGATTTTTCGTTCTTCACATTGTCTTATACAACGTCGCGTAGCGTCGGGCGCGAGCGCAGGCGCGGGTGCATAGCTATAGTGCGCCTACTGGCAGGGTCGCCATGTAATGTGTGAAGTTATTGACACGACGAGTGCTCCGTTATGAATGTTCTTTATTAATCATAAGACTTAATATTTATACTTGTACACATCTACATATACACTACACTTTATCCGATCACTGAAGCTATAAAATTTGATCAATGTACAAACATAAAACCAATAACTTAGCTTTATCCACTGAGGTATATGAGGTACTATGTATAGAAAAGACCTCACACATAACCACTATGTTCTCGAAATCGATTTTTTTTTCTGCATTAGATATCCCCTTGATTGAGAAAGGCTATCGAACAGGCTTTGTCCAGAATTTGAATCGAGAATATTCGTGCACAACAAGGGCTGAAGTGGCAATGAGCAAACCACTTCCCTCTAAAAGCCGTTAACCGATGAAGAAGAAAGGTTTTCATGTGGTGTACTGAACATAGGAACGTGCCGAGAGGAACGATCTGTTAGAGTCGCTGGGAACATTTATTCAGCAGTGGACATGCTTATCAAACTATTCTAAAATATATTTGCAACATATAAATGCCGCCTGATTTATTAACCTTGTACATATTGTATTTGAACATTGGCGTCAGCCATTTTCTTTACGTCCTCGACCGATTCATTCCAAGATCAATTCTAATATAGTAAATGGTCGTGTAAAGCAAATAAAACATCATTTAATACAAGTCCTGGGGAGTCGATATCCTTGGGACAAGGGCGGCCAGTGGCGCCGAAACGACGCCACCTCCCACAGGCATTCGTGTATTACGTCATTATCCTCTCTTTGAATTAATTTAAGGACCCATTTGTCAGACGAAATTAAACTAGAAGTTTTTTTTGCTTTCCTTTAACATAAATTTTCACAGAAAGCTCTTATTTTACTTTCACCTTATACTTCGATTTAAATTTTATTAGACTTTTTTAATCAGAAAATTGCTCGACTAATGCCTCTGGCGAGGTACTTTCATGAGTAAGTACTTACAATGTCAATTTCTCGCTATCCATTAAAAAATAAATTGGCGAAATATAAATTACACGAAACATAATGTCAGGGTCGACACAGGTTAAATAATAAAATTATCAGCATCACGAATGGTACGATAATACTAATCATCGTGGAAAATCGGGTCTATTGTCTATAATCATTCCGTTGCAGCACGCGTACCTAACCTAAACTAATGTGTTATTTCAAAGTGTAAGACTGAACATGCAACAAAGTCTCAATATTTTAAATTATCTAGTGTGTGGACGTAGATGTGTGTAAGGTGAACACGGCTGTATGTGAGGCGTCATGACGTCACTGAAACATGGAGTCAACTTGAGCAGGCGAGCGTGCAGGCGGGCTCTGATACTATTGGCCGCTACTCTCTTGTTGCCTAACGCACACTGCAACCCTATCGAAGTAAGTGGTTAACATTATTTCTTATGACTTTTGATGATTATGCTTCACAAAATTGTTCATGTTCGTGGAGATGGGACATAAATTTAATCTCGCCACGTCACGTCACTACCGCGTATTTTGGAATTTATATACAAAGAAAATTAAGAAAACACAATCTTTATTCATTTTATTTGTCCTAAAATTAGGTAGTTTGATCGTCCTCTTTACTTCGTATTTTTTAAATCTCGATTTTTCTAATGAAAAAAGTAGTTGATTTATGCAAAATTATATGCTGTCAGAGGTTTACAACTTAGTCCACTCAAGAAACAAACGGTTGCCATTTTAACCGAAATTTTAAGCGATAGGTGAAGTGTAATCAAATTCATCCTGACGCTGTGTCCAGCAGTGCTATGTTAGCTAATAAGCAAAGTTAGCACGTCTTGGGGCATCTTGTCTCAGGGGGCACCAACATTTCAGAAGTCAACGGTAATTTAGGTAAATTAAAATTTCTTCGATACTTAGGGCCATATTATCTTCGTAAATTTTTAACATAAGTTTGCTCTTTACCTTGAGTAGAATAAAATAAAGGGGCGAAAGCCAGTTAGTAAAACAGAAAATAAAATTGTGTTCACCAATTGCCCACAATCCTGCCGGTATCTGCCAGCGATGTGGAAGATTGCCAAATAAAATGAATCATACTGAATAAAACATGATTTATAACAACTGAAGTATTCTCTGCTTAAAGCTATTTCCATATAGTACCTACTCTAAAGTTGAAAAGGACCAATATAAGTTTCAAGGTAGTTTATTCGTTTTTGGAGCATATAACACAACTTTTTCAGTTAGAAATTAAGGCTTTTCTGTTTTATGGTAACATATAACAATTTATAACTACAAATAAGTAAGATGCAATCGTTTGATATAATCTTTATTCTCTCCTTCGTGGATATACCTACCTACCTAGGTCAGCAACACATTAGCAATATCTCTGGTATTGCAAATGGCGATAGGCGACGGTAACCACTTACCATCAGGAGGGCCGTATGCTTGCTTGCTAACTTTGTAGTATAAAAAAAAACCTAATAGAGCAGGAGTCTATAGGAGGATATAGGCAACAAAGGATTTTCACCTATATCTGTAGCCCCATACAGCTATATATATATATTACTTTATACCTACTCGTATAACATACGATAATATCCGTAACTCTTAATTACTAGGATAATACTTATACATAAAATCATATAAGTAAATGGAGTGAGGAATTAAAAGCAATAGGCATATCACAAAATGGGCAACTGACGCAAACATACCTACCTATATATACGATAGTTCAGTCCATAAGTATTCTGATTCCACAAACTCTTGGAGGCCGCGACTCAGTGGAGACAAAGCCAAACCGCGACCAAGGTCAAGATAGGCCCTTGGCAAATACTGGCTAGAAATTTTCTTCACGCTGAATAATAGTGGCTACCTACTGGTAGGTATTTAGTGCAACTATAATTATTAGGCATAGTATAAGTGTATTATTATCTTTATTGAATTATGTATGAGTTATGTATTTACTCGAGATTTAATAATTCATGACTTTTTAGAAGTTTAAAGCTTCAAAGTACAAACGTATGTAGCTATGTACTTTATTGCCATTTAAATAATACTGTAAGTACCTTATTGTATGAAAATATTGATATATAATGTGAGCAACAAGTTGAACAAAATGTGAAATTGGAGTTATGAGATTCATCGAGCAAAGGCACATATTAAACCGAAGAAAGTATACTTTCATAACGGTAGGAAAGAGAAAACTGGCGACCAGACAATTCTCGTTCTAATCCAAACCGTTTTGACGAGATTGAATAGAAACTTATTAAAAACTAGCGGACCCGGCGGACGTTATGTCCGGAAAACACATGTAGGTATACTAACAGCAGTGTCACCTACCGGGTCCAATTGTATTTTCAAACCATCCGGGATCCCATTGAAATATACATACAAAATTTGATCCAAATCGGTCGCGTTTAGGAGTTAGATAACAAACACACGTACAGAAGAATTATATATATTAAGATAATGGAAAGTTATATTATAAACTGTATATAAAACCCATATTTCATCTTATATTGTTCGCAGCAGGTTTATCCTATTGTAATATAGGAAACGAAGTCTTATTCCACTTTATTTGAGCCGGCTAACGAATAAGCTACCTTCAACGTGTACCTGTAACTTGTACGGAAATCGTATAAAGAACTTTTATTTTCCGAACCGTAAACGGGCGCAAAGATCCTGGGAGCCTTTTGTCCGCATCGTTAGGTACGGTGAAATTGGATATCACACTATGTGGATGTTGATTTGAAGCCCCTGTGACTTTCAATACCTATGTATTACCATTGTTAGTAAGTAGCTTTACCATTTTACAATATTAAGTTAACCACATTACTTTTGAAATACTTGCTCATAATCACAATCAGAAAGTACGAATACCTTACAACCAGACCCTACCGCATATCTGTGATAAATTCGTAACGAACACCATTATTGAAAATCATTCAATGGGGGCTCACCACGCCCACAAAATGGTCTTCGTCGTAGCGCGTCATTGGATAAAACCATTAATGATGTTCGTTCATTACGATTTTCACCAAAAAATACGCGAAAGCCCGGCGGAAATAACCTGGACTATGTTAACTAGAATTGTGAGAACGATGAACACGGATCAAAATGCAAAAAAGTTAACGTCAATAAAGGTAAAAAAAGGAACAGATGAAAAGTTTCACTTCATGGCCCTTGGCCCTCAGCCACCATACTGCTGATTCAAAGTGACACTTCGAAAGTGCCGATGAGCTAGAGATGTTATCAACGTCAAAATATCTTTGAAGCATACCTTTCATGCTTCTTTAAGTAGAGAATTTCAAGGAAGAATACAAGACAATTTATTAGGTCAAGCAAACATATAACAAGTATCTAGAAGTGGGAGGTAACTTGGAACTCGAAGACCGTAGATAATACCTATGATATTATTTTTCACCCTCTAAGATATTCATTAATACACTTCGTGTTAGCCCGCCACTTGACCCCGGTGAAGATTACAAAAAAAAGTTGCAACTAGATTTAAATCACACTACCTACCTTTTCAGTCGTCAAACAAAAGTAATGACTTTGTAACAACCTACCTACTTACTACGAGTTCCACTTCAATGACCAGCAAAATTGCGCAGATAAGTTACAGAGTCCTAAAACGTTAGTTGTAATAATTACTGTAGGGCACCCTCCGTTGGCGAATCCAATTCCAACTTGTTAATTTTTAGTGCTCTTGTTATTCACTATTTGTACTAATATAATAGCAGAATGGTAGTTTTGATACCCTTGGGATAATTCTACTATTTTCCTGGTGACGCAATTTGTCCTATATAGTGTGATGAAATTAGCGTAAAGTGAGATGAGATAACATAAAATTGGATTGGATATCGGTACACAAAAGTTACTACTGTATTGCATTGAAGATGTACTCTACTTGTACACACGGCCACAGTTCAAGCTACACATTTTTGTTGCAAAATAACGCTTATTACAACATAAGGTGCCACAGTGTGTAGCTTGATCTGTGGCCGTGTTTCCGATAAATAAAATTATCCCGCTGTCAATAAAAAAAAATACTACCACACATATTTTCTTTCCAGAGCACTACGAAACAGAGTCCGTCCATAACAGTCGATGGGATCTCAACGTTCCCCGGAATGGGGTTCGGTCCTATGGGCCCCGTGGCCCCACTCCCGGGGGAGCCGCCGGGCACGCAGCTGGGGCAGCTTCAAACCACCACTGACCTGCCCGCCACAACCAAGCCGAAGAAGGAGAGAACCTTCGTGATTGCAGCGTTTGAGTTCCATCGCGTCGAAACGCCTTTCCTTATTGGTGTTTGGATTTTTTTTGCCAGTCTCGCAAAAATTGGTGAGTTATCTTGTTTTTTAGCTTTTGACTATTTGCAAACAAGTATTTTCGATGTAAATCTACTATTAATTTTATTAGATAGAATTTTCTGTTTCGTAACTTTTTATTTGTATTTATTTAATAAATAAATTTATTAATCAAATTGTACTTCGAAATAATGTATCTACATAAATAAAAGGCATATTTTTTAAAGTTCTTCTTTTTTACAGTCCTAAATTCAGGCTTTCATTTTGGCAATTGGCAATAGTTACAAAATAGGGTAACTTTCGAACGATTCATAAATTCAAAATATATTTATCTATAGATCTACTCTTTCGCTTCAATAGTAAAACATAAAAATAAAAAGTTGTCTTTCAGCGTAAAGTGTACCTACATCTTGAAAATTCCGTATTGAATAAATTTTTCTCACATATTTTTCTACCTTTACCTGCTCCGTAACCGTAATATTTCAATCAAAATTCCGCGCATAGAGAGTGAAAATATGAAAATTCAATTCATCTACTAGTTTCCGTTCGAGATCAACACGTTCGAATATCCTTAGTGGAAAATAATTAATAAATTTTCTCTAAGGCATTGTGTGGTGAGTACCTTCGACCACGTCACCACTGATCATGGTGAGGTTATGGTCAAACATAGGTCTTTAGATAAAAGTAACTTAAGTTTATCTATGAAATAGTTTACCAATATCGTAAATTAATAATAATTAAGATTAAAATTCTGTCAATAAACAAGTAACAAATTCTAGGATAATCAGGAAAATTGTATTAAAGTATATGTAGTTGTTTATGCTAATAAAAATGCTCTCAAGCACTATTGTAAGTGGTGAAAGGTTAAATAAAAGGTTTTATTTTATCCCAGTTTCAAATTGTAAGCTTGAGTGGCTGGAAGACGAAAATAATCTAGAAAGTTAACGTGTTGTTACTGGAGCACTCGTGTGAGATAAGTTTGTCAGAGTTATAATTGAGTTGTCTGGAGCCCTATAAAAGCTTCAAGTTTGCGAATGTCCCTGATAGTAAATGCTAATTTAGTTAAATGATAATTTTACCGTTTACTATACCTACCTACTTACTGATTCTACATTGAAGCTAATAACGTGCGCGCTAAAATTGAGTTTGATTTACATAATACGAGTAGAATTAAGAGCTTCCATTATTTGATCGTTAAAGCTTAAATCGTCTATCAGTCATTATTTATTAGGACGTGGTTTTGTTTCATTTAGAAAAAGGGAAAGTTAATATTTAGATGGCAAATGTAATTATTTGATGCTTCAATAAGTGCTTGGTAGAGATGAGCGTTATTTAACGTAATCGGTTTCAGTAACTGCTTACGAGGTTGATAATCGTGTACGTAGTTTCGTGGACAAAAATGTAACGATTATTTTACGTACCCAGTTTACACTCACTCAAAGACGTAACGTAAAATAAAATGCAGCCAGTCCTAAGCCTGGAAAAGTATGAAGGGAAGTTCAATTGATAAAATTATTTACTCAAACAAATTACACGCATTGCTTACATATTTACAATTATTTACAACAAATATACAAACTATATATAAATTTTTTCCTAGAAACCTGTTACATATTCATAATCATAACATAACACGAAAGTAAAACTAATATTATAATACCTACTTACAATTTAATGTGACAAATTAAAACGCTCAAAATATTCGTTAAAAATTAAAACTGCGGACAGACTTAAATTCTAATGACATTAGAGCTTGAAAATTAACTAAAAAAGCAGTTTCTTATTAAATCGTGACATAGATAGTTTTAGGTCTACGGTCTACAAGTTCGTCGTAGCACGTCGTAGCAAAGTCTACGATACTCAGCAAAGCGGTCATCAATCAATCACTAACCTTCACTGAACGACTGAACTCATTAATTTTATGCTTACGCGTAGCAATTTTGAATGGAATCATTAATAAAATACCTAAAGCATGTTCTATGTATATTGTAGGTAGAGTGTTGAGATATGACTCAACGTAGATTGCGGTAAGTACGTAAAAAAAAGATGAAAACTGTGTGTCTACCCGGAGTAGCTGATACTGATCATATTTTTTTTTCTTATCACATTTTACATTAGAGAAAGAAAGTAAGTAGATAAGTGTAAGTAGAGCTAAAAGTTAAGTTACCTATT
This sequence comes from Tethea ocularis, assembly GCA_963555595.1. Classification (NCBI taxonomy): domain Eukaryota; kingdom Metazoa; phylum Arthropoda; class Insecta; order Lepidoptera; family Drepanidae; genus Tethea; species Tethea ocularis. Next base: position 4,278,432 of record OY741963.1, on the reverse strand, counting down.
TTACCTTACCGAATTCGAAAATACATAATGTAGGTTAAACTATTTATTTTATTACCACAGAAAAATGTAAGTAGGTACTACCAGCGTTACGTAAATTTTGGATGTTTTTATTAGACGATCAATATAGGACCCTTAATGTAGTCTCTTTTAGTGTTTGCTCTACTAAATACAAGGACTTATTCTAATGGGCTTTTCCCCAGTCGTACTGATGCTCTGAGATGGATATTTATAGGCTCTGCTCTGTCTACATTATGTGTAGGTCGTTTATTCGGTACATACGCATTATATGTAACTAAGTATATTGTTCTTAATACATTTTTGTATATAACAGACACACTGCCCTCAATAATATCACCCTTATCAGTTGTAAGCCATCACGGTATATTATGTTGGAACGTTCGTCCTTGGACCACTTTCGTAGCGAATGCTGCCTTGTATTTAGTTACCCTAGTCCTAGACGAGGTTTTTCCCAAAACTCAAGTTGGAGTAAATAGTTTACAAATCACAGGTTTATACGAAAGTGAGGTAAGTAGGCCAAGTGGTTTGTACTAGATCCTCAATAAAGGAGTACTTCATTTGATGGCGGCATACCTTTCAGATTGCTTCTAAAAATATCGAAACTAACTTCTAGAGAAATATATAACTTAAAATATAGATATTCTCGAAATTAGGTATAATGCTAGGTAATTATACCTTCCACAAAGAAAAAATAACCATTTGGGTGTTTGTGTAAAATTGTTTATATCTAGATTATCCTACGTACGACCTAAATGTTGTTTTTCAAATACGAGTATTACGAAATTATTGCTTCCAACAATTTCAGGTCAAAATTCAGGTCAATTGTTCCCACACTAAAATGTTTAACTATGCTACACATACAGTAAAGGTTTGTTTCAGTTATTTATTTTGTATTATTTATTAGGTACAGGTACCATAGTTGCTGAAATATATGATAGACGGAGGAACGAAATCGCACCATATATGATTCCTTTTTCTTTTATATCTTTTAGATACGGAACCAATTAAATAAGTTAACACTTTAACATAGTTATATTTTAAATACATTATAATATCGCAATTACAAATTATTTTCTGGACAAAACGGTTTTTTTGAACTGAAGCGTACCATGAGACCACTTGCTCTAGAATTTTTTCTTCTTTTTACAGGAAACATTTTTTTGTACTTCGCTCTTAAAAAGCTTTTGCGAGATTTTACAGGGTATGTCAATATGTCGGCTTTACTGAATTCTTTATCCTTTTTGGATGATGTATAAGCAAATTCTGGGTCTGTTTGAGCGACCATTGCTGTTATGTATGGGGAATTACTGGATTTGGGGTTGAAACCGGTTTGTCGGCTCTGTTGGTAGTGAGTCGTTTGGTGTCCGTGTGTCGGACATTGTGAGTCAACATCAACAGATGTAATGGAACCCGTCGACACAGAAAGGTCCTCACCCGACAGTGGATTAGTAAACTTATCTTGATAACGTAAAGTGTGGACATTACTGTAATAATTGTTAATTTTCTCGTCAACGAAATCAAAAGATGTACTAGAGAACTTGGAATGTAAAACTGAATCTTTTGGAGAATAATTTTTATCTCGATACTGGCAGCCGACGTCTCTTATGAAAACAATGGCGTCTTCGCTTATACTTTCTTTTGCTATGTTTGATGGATTCCATTTACAACTTGTACATTGATATTGACACGACTTATCCGATTTACAAAAGTTACAAGTATTCGGAAACAACATTTGAGGGGAGTACTTGTTGGACATGCATGTCATCTTTGGATTGATTATAAACGCTGGTGAATATTCGTTTAAGTACTCGCATGTATTTTGTATCTGTCTTGATGGCATGTCAATTTGGTGATCTGGATTGTTTGATAATGACTCGTTCTGACATATTGGAACATATTTACATTTAGGAGTATGTGGACATTCACAGATATCCATATCATCCACAACTTTGTTCATTGATTCCTCATAATGAAAACTTTTTGAATTCGGTACACATAAGGGTAGATTAACACAACGAGGGCGATGTAAGCATGGAGGTATGAACTCGCAGTTATTCCTTAGGACATTTGCTCTTTGACATGATGGTACTACAGTGCAGGGTGGATGATGTCTACAAGCTTTTGTTATTCTAATAACTCGTGGTGAAGACCGAGGGGAAGTTTGTTTTCTAGCAGTCCTATGATTAAAACAAACATTATCAGAAGGTAATATCTGACACACAGGTACGTATTCACATCGAGGCTCATGTTCACATGTATCGCTATTATCTATTGCGATATTTCTTTCTATTTTTAATGCTTTTGGTGATGTGTTATTGCGATATATCAAAGAATTTGTATCTCCTTTCAAGTTTTCATCATCTTCAGTAGTACTTGCAATATCAATTTTTTCTTTACACTTAGGACATACGACTTTACGAGCTTTTCTTCGAGATTTTGATTTGTAGCTACTGTTTTGATCCATATTATTTGTATCTATGAGCACTTTGACTGATCCATCTCGTTTATTTGCGTCCTTATCTATTGAATCACGTCTAGGTATTATAATATCAACTTTGTTCACAAAACTAGTATTTGTTGGTTTATCTTCCCGTACTGAATTATTTTTTTGCATTTTTGATCGTTTTGAATCTTTAGAATCTTTTTTTGATTCTGATAAAAATTTTGTAGTACTAGTGATTTGATCAGCGACTGTCAAAGACCTACTATTTTTGGCTAATTCAGTAAGTGATTTTTTATCAGTACATGGACAAGCATATGAAAACAGTTGACATGGACAAGGATCTTCTGTACGCTTACCTCGATCTTTTTTTTTTGATTTCTTTTCCTCTAGTATTGGTTTAGTATACTCTGTGCGATATTTTGCGTAAGACCAAAACTTTTGCTGTCTGTTTGTTATTTCATCATTAGAGTACTGACTCTTGTTATAATGTCGATCGTAAACATTATCTCTCAAAAAGATCTCTGATGAAAGTTCTACATCATTCCCGATATAACGTTGGGCATTTTTAAGCTTCACCTCCTCTACACTATCTCGCGGCACTAGTTTTGGCCGTATTTGTGTTGCACATTCCTGAACAATAGCATTTGACTTTCCGCCGAACCTATTTAGGGTCGAAGGGATTTTCGACTCCTTCATTAAATTAGCACTCGATAAAGCAATTTCAGTTAGACAATGAAATGAGTGTCTCTTTGCTATATCATCGAGGTCGTAAAATATTGTACTTGTTGAATGAAATTTGTGACTTACATCTCTATCCAAAATATGATACTTTTCACTCGTTACAAGTGAAGTTGTATTCAACTGCTCCGAATTATTAAAATCACAGGGTTTACTAGAATCTCCACATGTTGCTTGGAATACTGTTTGTTGTACCTCAGTATTCTTAGAGTTTTTATACAGTACATTATTGAATGGTCCAAATATATCATAGATACTCGTGTACGATTTTGCACGAGGTAACTGCTTTACAGATATTCCTCGCATGCCATAAAATTTCCAAAATCTCGCAAAATCGATACTATTTATGATGCTAATGTGTACAATATCTGATTTATTAATTCTCTCTTATTTCCAAGTTACTCATAATTTTGTTGTTATTATGTGTTTTTATCATTTTTATGTAGGTTATAAATTAAATGTCAAAAGCAATGAAATAAGTTTATTTTTAATAGTAGTATAAGCGTAATAAGGTCATATAATAGGTATACAACCTATTCTATTTTGTTGCAGGTTTTCACATGGCACCGAAATTGTCGAAGATGTTTCCTGAATCTTGTCTCCTGATTTTCGTAGGAGTTCTCATTGGAGCCCTGTTACTATGCACTCATAGCGTTCATGTGCAGCCTCTTACTCCTGATACTTTTTTCCTCTACATGCTGCCACCTATAATACTTGATGCAGGGTATTTCATGCCCAATAGACTATTTTTCGATCACCTTGGAACAATTCTATTGTTTGCGGTAGTTGGGACTGTGTTTAATACTTTAACTATAGGTAAGTAAATTATTTAAGGCCTTCAACAATATTTTATCTCTTACCTTATGACTATGTGAAAATCAGTCTGAGATTTGACTATCATAAATATATAGAGACGTAACCGTGATTTTATTTTTAGGAGCATCTTTATGGGCATGTGGTCAAACAGGCATGTTTGGATGCAATACACCACTTCTTGACATGCTGTTATTTGGAGCTTTAATATCTGCAGTAGACCCAGTCGCGGTGCTGGCTGTCTTTGAAGAAATTCATGTCGATGAGATACTGTACATAGTTGTTTTTGGCGAGTCATTACTCAATGACGCCGTTACAGTAGTGTTGTATCATATGTTTGAAGCCTATACGTAAGTCAATTATATATTTAATTAAGTACCAATTTGTCAGTAGTTCTTGGTTCACTGATATTTTGTTCTTTCTTTAGAGAGATGGGTCCGTCACGTCTCATGTATACTGATTTCCTGGCTGGGCTGGCCTCCTTCCTGGTGGTGGCGGTGGGAGGCACATGCATCGGTGTCGTGTGGGGCTTCGGCACTGGCCTGGTCACGCGATTCACGCACGAAGTCAGGGTCATTGAACCCATTTTCATATTTGTTATGGCGTACCTCGCATATCTAAACGCCGAAATGTTTCACATGAGCGGTATACTCGCGTAAGTTTTATTTCAAATTTTATATGTAGGCATTATCTAGGTTTAGTTTATTAGCGTTATAAGTAAATTATTATTAACAAACATTAGGTACTTAACTGCTTTATATATAAGTAGAGCTAATTGATTTATTTATGAAACAATAATGTATTCTAACGTAATATATTTTCATATTCATATTATTACTAACTTATTAATAACTTGCCGTTTTAGTAATTATGTATGTATATACGAGTGTGTTATTAAACCTAAAATTGGAAGTGAGCCGAGCGAAACACGTTTTCATATGATATGTAGGTACCTACTTATTCCGTAATTTCGATTAGAAAAATGTAGTCTGTTTTAAATTGGTTTTGCAATATGTTAAATAAAAATAATATCCTAGGTTCTTCTGATCTCAAACTAAGCAGAGCTTGTATTATAGATACCAGATGACCGATACACTACATACACTATTTTTTACATAAATTACATATTTTCATGTGACTGACTTGAAAATATTCTGTAGTATAACATTCTGCGGTATCACAATGAAGAATTACGTGGAGGGGAATATATCGCACAAATCCCACACGACCATCAAGTATACGATGAAGATGCTCTCCTCGTCTTCGGAGACCATCATCTTCATGTTCTTGGGGGTCGCCACTGTCAATAATAACCATGATTGGAACACGTGGTTTGTTCTCTTGACCATTGTCTTCTGCTCAATGTTTCGGATAATAGGTGAGTTTCCTCATTATTTCAAGGTTGTTTACATTCCCAAATTAAGTAGAGCTTGTACTATGGAGATCAGATAATTTAAACTACATAATAATTACAAATATCTATCGTACCTACTGAACTATCAACGCAAGTCTCAAACCTCTGGACGGATCAGGCTGAAAGCATACACTTAGGTATATATTTACACCAGATTTAATAACATCAAAGTTTACTTATTAATAACGATTTAATTGTTACAGGAGTGTATATATTTAGTGCAGTAGCTAATAAGTTTCGTTTGCACAAATTAAATAGAGTTGAGAAATTTGTTATGTCTTATGGAGGTAAGTTTTTCGTACATCATAAATTAATTAGGAGTTAATAACCGAGCATAAGTTCAAGGGATTAATTTACTTTAGGTCTGCGAGGTGCAGTCGCATTTGCGTTGGTGCTACTAATAGACCCAGAGGTGGTGAAACTACAGCCAATGTTCGTGACTACCACCATAGCGGTGATATACTTCACCGTATTCATTCAAGGCATCACCATCAAGCCACTTGTAAAGATTCTCAATGTAAAGACTGCAGAGAAGAGGAAACCTACTATGAATGAGAGGATACACGAAAGAGTGAGCTTTGCTAAACTAATCTCACGGAACTTCTGTCAATTTTTGAATGAAATTATACAATTTTATAAACATTTTATTTCAGTTTATGGACCATTTAATGGCTGGTGTAGAAGATATTTTAGGTAAACATGGTAACCACCATATGAGGGATAAATTCAAGAGGTTTGATAATCGCTTCATCAGACCATTTTTGCTAAGAAATTATCAGGTGAGATATATTTACTTACAAATCTTAACATTTTACCCGGCTGCTGCAAGGACAGAAGTTTCTATCATGCGTATTTTTGTATGAGGTATTATTTATGGCCTGAACATCCGAACGCCTAAATGGAAATGGCTAGGTTATTTTTTTCTTTTTACATACTTATGTTTAGGCCTGTGTTTGAAATGTTTTTTTTTTATAATTATTTTTTTAGAATAGATTTGAGCTTTATTGATATTAGGGATTAATAAAAATTTTGGTTTCAGGGGGCTGAGCCCAAGATTTTAGAAACATATTCAAAATTAGCAATGAAAGACGCTATAGAATATATGCAGAGGAACGCTTCGACCATTGGCAACATATCTGGAGCTGAATCTATGTCTGCTATATTTAAGAATTATACTAACACCAATTTTAATGGAAGGTAAGATTCTATTATTTGGAAATTCATATAAGTTTTCCAAAATCTTTTATGACCTAATTATTGTTACATTTAATTCAGTCCCAGCTTCAGTCAATTGGATTCTTCGACATGGAACATAGACATGCAGGAGTTGGAATATAATCCATCGAAGAAAGACCTTACGGATGCTAAGATCCACCATCTGCTAGCCGAGGAGCTTTGCAAACCTTTTCGACGCGTATGTATCTTTAGTAAATCCTGAATGTTTCATACTTTACAAATACATTTGAAAATAACTATTAAAGCGTTATTGGGAATATTTACTATCATTAACAACCTAGTAAACCCATACACTGAGAAAAAGTTGAAGATTTTTTTGCTGCCAATAACAGAAGTCGGGGGACTAACATACTAAACTGAATGCTACTATGTAGCTAAAAAGTTTTGGATGTGAAAGAAAATCAAGTTATTTCGTATTTTAGGTATATAGTTACGTATATACTTACCTACATTTTGGCTATTATTCGAGTAGCTAAATTTAGTTTAATTTTTTTTGTTGTGTATCTAACATGTACTATACTATACATAAATACCTACGCTTATCTCCATTGGCGTAAAGAAACTTGCACTTGCATTTGGTTCACATGAATTTAACTACACATACATTTATATTCCACCGCAAACGCTCTTTTAGTTAATCAATAATTACTGCACAATGTCATCCAATATAATTTCCTTTGCATTTATTACCAAGCTAGATCATGACGATACTGCCACTAGTGTAATTTATCAATACCAAAGGGAAAAAAGGCAAGGAACACAAGAGAAACTAATGTAACTCGTTCACCTCAGCACCGTCGCTTGAGCTACAGCCGCCATGCGGTGAACGAACGCGACCTCGGCATCCAGGTGAACTACAAGACTCATATGAACATACGACGCCGAGTCGGCGATAGGAAACACCATCATAAACGCAGTAAACGTGGAAAGCAGGTTAGTTAATTGATTCACAGAACTCTGACAAAAATACAATAATTTACAGGAAGGTAATAAAATGATTATGTTGATGATATCGAGATTTTTCTTCCAAGGACAACTTGAATGTATTGAGTTATTTTTTTATATATTTTCTTTCAGGATGGCAAAAACCATGTGACTTTCCCCGAATTCCAGCAAAATGGTTCGGCTAAACAGTTCACGCACGGTAAAATAAAGTATTATAGATTAGGTACTTATTTATTCTTTATTATTAACACGAGTGTCGATCGCATGCACGTGTGGGTCCAAGTATTTATTTTTATTTTGTTCTATTTTAACATGTATACTAACAAAACCTTTGTTTTACATTTATTTGCGAGCACAGAATGCTTTATCTTACACTAGAACATAGTATATCAATGTACGAAGTAAATAAAACTCTACAACACTTTATGAACATTAGCACATGAATATTTTATTTTGCTTATAATGTTGTTTCTTTTGTAAATAATTAAATGAATACTTTCTACACATAGATATTTCTTCATGGAGACCTAAATAAATGTAGATGGTCAACATTACTTATACAAATGTAAGTTATTTTGTTATACATTGTTTTTTGTCGGCTTATAGATTACATAGACGAGGTGCTGCAGGAGGACGCCGAGGAACGGGAGACGCGCCGCGAAGGTGACGACGGCGGTATTACATTCACTGCCAAATCCCCGCGTAGGTATTCTGCATGAAACACCTTGTGTGATGCGCTAACGTTTGGATTTGAAACTAGGTATATTGAAAAAAAAAACTAAAATAATAGAATTCATGTCATGATGATGTCAAAAGTACTTTATAATTCTATATCGTAGATCCAAATTAAAAAAATATCTTGAAATGTTCATCATATTTATCTCGGTATTCTTAGTAGCTTTCTACTCATATGTATAACAATTTTAACTATAAAAAATCAAATCCAAACGTGTTCCATTTGATGTTGTCAACTAATGCATTTTTCACTCTTCGCACTTTGATTTTTCATCAAATTAATAATAAATTAATCAAACAACAGGATAAATTCTTACTAAATTGGTATATATTGACTCGTTTTATTTGCTAGCCCCGAAATTTCTTTACTGACATGGCTACCAACTGTGAGAATGTGCTGAGACGTAATTTGTGGTGGCATGTTTCATTAATTTCTTGTTTCTATATGTACCTATTTGTGATTCTATATCTTGAATTTCCCTCCTTTTATTATTTCAGTCCATTGAATTAGTTTATTCTTTTCTCCATTTTAAAATGTTAAATTAAACTTTTGGTTTACGCATATACTGACTAACATGACGTTGATGCAGCGATGATACCTCTGTGGTAGGGATATCGGATGCCATGACGAAGGCAGTGGGTACGAATCCTACAACGAGCTTAAGCTTTTGGTGGAGGAAAAATTGAAAATGACCTGAATAAAATAAACTAATTATTATATTAAAAACATCATGAGGAAACTAAAACACAATGGAAGGGTTTTTCTTAGTTAAAGAGCGATGATGGGTGTGTTCTGGCAGCAGCAGTCAGCTGCCTTTTAGGTTAACGGTCGATAACGCATTGACAACCACACGCATTGACATACTAGGGGGAGTATTGCTAATATTCATCGGCAACGTTATCCACTTCCTATCAAGTAAATCGCGTGTCTTCAAAAGTTGTACCTCCATATCATAATCATTTACCTACGCAAAAACCTGTCGAAAACCCAAGCTGAGCATCTGTAGAACCCCAAGTATCTCCCTTGCCCTTCTGTTCTGCTTGTTTACATCATTTATGTTTGATCGTTGTTTTCTTCCCTTCTGGCAATCTTCATGTGGCACCGCAAACTAACCGATACTCTCGACAACTGGCGATATATTATCAGCTGGATACAAAGAAGTCAGTCCGACGTCCTCACATAAAGAGAATAGTAGTTCACTTTTAAACCAGTTGGCTAACCTGCCCGGATTTAATCCTCTGAAAGCGAGGATAGTAAAGCAGTACGCTAAAACGCCAGAGGAGATCCTCCCGACAGCTGTTGAGAAATCCTTACCGTGGAGAAGGGACAGATCCACGTATAACTTTGGTATGTGTTTATTGAAAACTGAAAGTTTTGATTGTCACTATAGATAATTTACTTACATATTTGCGTCTGATGATCAACATTAAAAAAAAACGCATTTATTTATATTATGCTTTTTGCTCCCCGGCTAACTTATTAATTTGTACTTAGAATATAGTGTACTCCTTCTTTATTTACGTAAAGTATATTTATATACTTATAGCAAACGCAAGTAAAGTCGGAAATAAATATTATTTTATTTATAATCTAGGAATTTGTAAAATTATTTTCATAAGTAACATAATATTTTTAAATATCATTAAAATCAATATCTACTTATATATATTAGTAGGTATATACTTAAATAAATCATCAGACGCTTCGCAAATTGGTCATCCGATACAAAGTTTCAATGCATGTTATATTAAACACATACTACTTCTATTTTTATCTATTTATTTGTGTATTTCTATAGTTATTATTATATATTTTTTGTATTTACATAATATCTATGTGAACTAAGATAATCAACGTGGATGGCTTTATTGGGGCGTAAAACAATTGGAATTATTTCAATATAAGATTTTACTAAAAATGGTTATCTTTGTAGCACGTATAATAATTTATGCAAGTACATATTTCAAACTAATTACGTAAGTATTGCATGTATAATTAGAAGTATATTCAATATATAGCTACAAGTTATAAGTAAACTTAATATGTTTCCTATCCAAACTAAGTATTGTACAAAAATAAAAATATTGTATTGTATATAATCATATTATTAATCATTGTTATAAATAAAATAAACGACGTAAAACATCTTGTTATCATTCAGTAATTTTTAAAATTATTTCATTAGCATTATATAAATATCTATCCCCCTTAAGCTCTTAAATCAAACCGTGACTTTCGTAGGAAAATGTTTAAGATGATATTTTGTTAAGTTAATTTGAAAATTTTGTTTTATTTTAGTTCCCAACGAGGATATTCTCGAAGAAGATGAAAGGAGAATGTCAGATGACAATGGTAAGCCTATTATGAATAACTAATCTAACTGAATGTTTGCATATATATAAAACATTTGGAACTTGACGCTGACTTTATTGTGAATAGAAATTTTAGAATAAGAGCAATGGACTCTTTTTCCTTCTATTGGCCATCTAATTTAAGATATGATTTTTGAGGCATTATCAAATCATAGTAGCTCTCCTAGGTCATATACTCGTATAGAGCCAAATACCAAAGTTCTACAGATATATCACAAGATATATCAACCTAACACGCGATCGTCATCATACACGCAGTCTATAACTAACCTACATTTTTCACCCACAAAGCGTGTCTCTAAAATTGCTAATATCACGCCAACTCAGAAAATAGGATAGTGTAGTTGTAAAATTGCATCTATTTATTTACATCATGAAAAGTGATGGTGTAGCCAAGGAAGCTGGTCCTCAAGGGAAACCACAAAAGGTATAAACCTTTTCTACCCAACAATTCTTGAACGTGTATTTAAGACATTCACATTATCCAAAGAGATTATATTATAGCAATAGAGTAGGCAGTGCAGACACTTTCGCATAAATAAACTTTCATATCATGCTTAAAGCTGGCACTATAGTCAAATAATCAGAGAAGTGCCGGCAATACAATAATCTCACAGGCATAGGTATACATAAAACTTGTTAGGCAATAATTAGTCGTGGAGTATGATTTCGCTCGCTTACTACCAAACGTTTTTGACTTTATCACTTTAGATACATACATGACAGTAGCCGAGCTGGCCCGCGTGGCCACTCCAACAGCGACGGAGACTATGTTGCCATGGAAACGCGAGGAAGCCGAGGGAGCCGGTGCTGGCGCCCTCAAACAGTCCGAGTTTCCCTCCTGGGCATCCAACAAAGAGTATCTGGCTTATAACTCACCCTCAGCTACTTTCTTAGGTAAGACTTTGTCGTGTGTTTGTCATATAATTTAAACATATTCAGTTATATTTTGAGACTGCAGATTAAAAATATCACATTTTTAACAATAACATGTTTTTATTAAAAAAAGAGTTCAACGAGCGCATATAGTTAAACTCGTCAATGCGGTTTTTATATTTTGTTTCTGCAAATAAATAAAAGCCTGTCGAAATTTTTTCAGCAAGATTTACAAAATAATGTTGAGTAGTAAATTAAAAAATATAATTATATTGTAAAAATAATTTTATTCCTTCATTTCGATTATGATACCAAAGTAAATTCCAATCTAGTTAAGTAACATAGACGTTTAATTTCCGGTGTACCGGATGCTGGCTTGGAAACTTTAAACAGTTTAGTTTGTGTCAAATGCAAGCTTGACCTTTTAATTTAAGGAATATGTCTGTACATTTAAAAATGTGTATTTTTAATGATTTTTTTTAACTTGAAAATATTTTTTTATTACTTACAGCAAAAGGCTTTGATCAGTTTTTTTAATGTTTTGTCAATAAAAAAAATCCTGTTCTATATTCTAAGCTCGCTATGGTTTACGCTTATACAAAAGGATTATTCGCACCGGAACTAAAATCTAACGAATAATTTCCTAACTAGATAAAAAATTATCCTACATGTTATTCCAAAGTATGATAGTGGAAAGGTGCAAAGTTTCATCCAAACCCGTCCGTCATTGTTGCGTGATTGAGTCTAAATATTCACAATTATTATATATTAGTATATACCTATATATTGCTAGGAGTAGGATTAGTAGCTAGGTAATCGTATTATATTAAATGCTTACTATAGGTAAGTACTAAAAGCCCCGAAAATTCGTAAAAGTAAGTGATGTATGACTACTTACCCATACATTTTGATTTTAGCATCACATTGGGTATTAACTGTCATTTTTTTGCAATTTATGATCAAGCAAATTTTCATGTACCTACCTACCACTTCACTAATTTAGCCACTATTTGTTAGATGGTGTAGATACCACATTTAGTCCCATTTTACGTAGTTATTTTGTAGTGCATAAAAGCTTCCGTTTAAAAATGTATTTTGCCATGTAAATAATTTAAAACTATTTTTTAGCTTTCGATCAAGTTTAAATTATGTTCACACTAGACTGTTTGGTAGAAGCGCTTCAGCTGAAATATTATTTTAACTATTCCAATTTAGAGTTCAAATTATTAATCACTACAGCTGCTGGCTAATGGTTTATAATAACAACCTTAGTGATTAGTAGAAGTATCAAGAAAGATAGACTGTCTATATTTCTCCTGCACTATTTACTTATACCTTCTTAAGATCTTAAATCTACATTTTCTCATCTATTTTTTCTTTTTTCTTTCTTTCCCTTCCCACTGTTAAAATACACCCATCATTTTCACATCCTTACCAATAGGTGGTATAGAGAAGCCAAAACATCCGAAATCTATCATAGGTCTCTTCCGAAGAGAGAGCTCTAGTTCCACGCAAGGTGCTGCCGTGGATACTGTCGCGTCTGATTCTGAAGGAATGAAAGAGAGCACGAGTAGAGAAGGCACATCGAAGGAGATATTTGGACGACAAGGTCTCAATTTACTATCAAAGAGGAGCACGAGTTTAGGAGGGCCATCGGTATTGCTGATGGAGGACGTAGCGCACTCTGATCCTTTGGGTGCGTCCAGCAGACCAGCTAGTATCATGCAGGGGCCGCATCGAGGGCAATGCAGGAGAGGATCCATGTTGGAGTTAACAGGGTATGAATTTATTTAATTTGTTAAATATATTTTTTGACGTAACTATAGACCTTCAGGTCTTTACTTACCTGTTGTTCTTCTATGACTGTATGAAATAAATAAAGAAATATAGTGTGACTGCTATGAGAATTCGAATTCTAATATACAAATTGGCTAATCACGGCTTATACGATGGAATTTTCACACGAAGATTCATTATTTTCTATGGCATAGTATAGTGAAAGTCCCATCAAAACAGTGTTTACTGTTTTTGTGATTACGCCATATCTACAGGTGTTAGAAACGTATTATCTCTGTGGTCGTACTTTACATAGCCTATGGATGCTACTCAAATGTTAGGTAATCGTTTTTTATTTAAATGGATTTTCAGATCGCTATCCCGTGACGCTATAACGGAAGAGAAGTGTAGTAAATCTCTTCCTGAGAACGAAAGAATGGGGATCAGGCGGTTACCGCTCGGGCAGCAGAGCTTACCTCGGGAGCCGTTCATCCGTCAGCTGACGATGGCTTCCACTCTTCTCACTAGCTCCTCGTCAGATGACTCCTCGGACGAGAACACCTGAGTGCCCCGTCGTGGTGACCCAGACAGGTTGCCACTGTTAAAATATAGGACACTAGAGTAAAGTGAACAACACAATATAAAGAAAGTGAAACAAACAACAACTTTCTAATCAGTGCTGTGAATTTGTGGTGTACCTATTTGGTTTTACTAGCAGTGTTGTAAAACGTGTGGCAACATTTTTTAAATAAAAATATATCATTTTTTTTAATAAAAAATAGTTTCAAGTATGTAAACCTATTTATAAACTAATAATTTTAAACAAGAATATTATTGATTTTAGATAATTTTGTGAAACCATTATAACTCCAATAAAAAGGTAATTTTTGAAATGAAGTGTCAGTATATTTTTGTATGCTTTTTGTAAATGGCATAACTTCATTAAAAACATTCACCCCGAATCTGTATAGGTAAATAACGAGACGCTAGAAAAATAATTATAATTTAAGCGAGATTATGTATTATATTTTGAGAATGGCACCTGTTGCCAATGACAATACAATGACTATTTGTAAATGAAACGAATATACAATAATTAGGTAATATTGTATACCTAGTAGGTACCTAAATATGTTTTGTAGGTGTACTTTGTTGTTTATATAATTACGTTTGTAAACATGGTAGGTACATTATAAGAGCATAGAATTATTGAAAGCCATTATTAGTTGAGTAACTAACGAGTTAACTAACATTTTCCTGTTTCATCGACGTTGAAGTGACGTTTTTCCAACTTTAAGACGCATAAGAAATAACTAAAGTTACAGATTTCCGCTATTAAACTCTCTAATGGTACCTAACACCTAATAGATTATGGGACTGTTGCAAGCCGATATGTTCTTGATCGGTAATCTAGTCTAGATTTAAAGGCAGTCTAAGCTATCAAGGAATTATCGGCAACCAGTGGCCTAAATATTATTTTTTAAATAGCCTTTCTTATCTACTATGAACTACAGAATAAGAAATAATACTACGAAGAAGGATACAATTTGTGCAGTTTTCTATATAGGTGCATGAACGAGAAACCATAAAAAAATGCAGGTTAGAACGTTAAAAAAATCGTTAGTACCTATTCAATATTATTAACTAGTGTCATTGGCAATTTGACGTCATTTTGTTAGGTATCTTTATGATTTCTATATAATATGATATGTAGGTATTAACATGCTAGTAAGATTTAATTAAAATGTAGATAAATCAAACGTTGAAATTGTTACTAGATAGAAGTACCTACCTAGTCTAATCTGTTTTGAAAAATGATACATATAGTATAGATGTAATAAATATAGAATGCGTTTGTATGTAATTTAGTACAATAATAGATATAATTTAAATGTTTTTCAAATTATTCTGTAAATAGTTAGGTAGGTACCTAAATAATGTGGTTTATTTCTAAAATTTTATTTCTACATCAACAATCAAAATATCTATAGACATGTTTTTACAAAAGCTTGCTTACAATTTCAAGGCCTAAAAAATACCAGACTGTACGCTGTATGTAAAAATAAACTCATAGGAATCGATATTGAGAGCGAACGGTGTGGTGTAGAAAATATAATGGTCAAAATGGCGGTTAATAATTATGTTCAAATTATACCCAGGTACGCGGATTTAGCAACTTAGCAAGCAATCGGTCCATTAATAAAAAAAATAAAAGCGTTTTTTTTTAAATTTTCATATCTGTAGGTAATCAAGACTACAATCACCTATCTAGCTTTAAAGCTAAGCTTGAAAGTAAATAAATACAACATTAAAATTGATTAATATTTTTCAAAATTATAAATCTGTATTTAATTATAAATACCTAATATTCGATCGAGTCATGTCAGTGACATATTTATTATGTCGAAATAAAAAACGACAAAGTTACGCACATATTTATCAATTAAATGAGTTGGTACATTTTTGTACTTACCTCTATACCAGCGAAATAAACGAACGACAAGATACTATACTTTACACTTTTTAATAATGATATTAGGTAAATTCGGGTAAATTAATATCATACCTATACAATGGTACCTACTATACTTATTCTATAAAGTAGTTTGTCCTAACCAATATTTTCGTAAGATTAGTGTTTCTTTGGATGCAAACCACATAAACTGTAAAAATGCTACAGAATAAAGTGTTTCTTACATTTTTTAATATCTTTGGGTCATGGCTGTACTGAATTTAATTGGTTAGTTACCTGAATAGAGGTTTAAATAAAATTTCTAAAAATTAGGAAGAAAAGCTCTCTTGAGTGGCAGCCTCGTAAGTACCACTTACCATCAGGTGGTCCGTCTGCCTTGTTATCAGCCTTCTGGGGTCAAGAACTAAGCGAACAGCCTCCCAGCATGTGGAAAGCTACAGGAGGTATCTGAGTGGGTACCTACCAATATTAGTGGATCTATCAGGGACACTTTGTGTAGCTTCGGACTTTCTGTAGCGTATGTACCTATGATATCAATGATATTTAAAGATTTCATGATGATGCCTGCTTATTGTAGGCTTAACTTTGACCATGGCTCAGTTAATTAATTGCTCCGATTACAAAACAATCAATTTAGGTATATATATAAAAAAAAAATTAACGAAAATGGATTAAACTAAAAACATATTCTGTTAAGCATTACATTATTATCAACTTAATAACATCGCTTAGTAGAACCCGTTTCCAGCAGTGCCATGCTATGTGGACTGATGAATATGATTGGTGGATATCAAACGCATCCATAACAACGCGAACGTAGCATAGCACATCTCTGATGGAAAAGCACCCTATCTTAGTGTAAGTGGTATAAAAAACTAGTACTTTTCTCTCTGCCCTACCAAACAATCTATTGAGGTGACGGAAGAAACGCGGCGATTCTGCATCTATCATCAAAGTTCGTTACAGTCGATCTGTATGTTTTGTCTTATAGTTGATCAAAAGCTATGCAATGCAATAGCTATAAAAGCAAGCTTTGTATAAATGAAACATGGTGTGTCAATTGAAGAATTAATAGTGCCTAGCGTAGATATTTACACCGCTCATTGATTGAATGTAGATTTTGTTTTGTACTTAACATGAAATAAGTAATTTGTACTTTAACCTAGTTTTTAAATAGTTAATTCATGTAAAAAACACCTATGAAATAAAGAATTGCAACTTTCGAGAGTTTTATTATTAGTTTGAAAATTGCGAAGAATACCTAACCCACAGATTTAAAAACAATAGGTTTGTAACCTCCAAGGTATATTACTGACATATACGACTATTTCATGAAAATGTTACTAATATACCTTGGAAGAATATGTTGATGATTTCTTTTGTTATTAATCAGTAAATATACTACCATTCTTCTCGCAAATAACATGTTGATAACTTACGACTTATAACTGAGCTACAATTTGCAAATAACATGATAAAATTTGAATTTCGCGCTCCAACCGAACGTTTACCCTTAATACAATTTCTTATTATTCAAAAAAATATTATGTGAATGCGATAGGTAATTAATTACATTAGTATTTCATAATTATTTAATATCTAACTTTCCCCCACGGTTTCACCAGCGTTCCCGTGGGATCTTATCTTTTCCCGGGATAAAAACTATCTTATCGCTTATTCCAGGATATAATCTATTTGCTAAGTTTCATCACGATTGGTTTAGTAGTTTCGAGGCACAATCGTCACAATTTTTTATAAGATTAGACATGTAGTATCAGTACCTAGTAGGTATATAATAAAATAAAAAGTACCTACATAGAAGTTCAATATTATTCAAGTAAACCCCTTAGACCCAGGGCCGCGCCACCCCTATGTGCGAAATGTGCAGCGTCCACAGGCGTTAAGGCAGTAGGGGCGAGGATGAAATACCCGCGCCAATTATTAAAATAATTTTGAAGATTGTAGATCCAACCGCTTGGCCGTAAAACCTGTGTCACAGACAGTGTGTGTGACAGACAGACACTTGAATGACAGAAATAGGGCTCCATTTAGATCCTTCGGGTACGGAACCCCAAAAAAGAGGCGCTTCGTAGGTTTCGCACACAGGCGCTGGCGGGTGTCCGGTGCGGCCCTGCTTAGACCATAATAACCTTATGACCAAGGAAGTGCTTATGACACGGGCTCATTAATAATTGTCTACAAAAGATCGAATGAGACTTTATTTTATTGTGTTCATGGTTGTGATTACGATGAATAAATACTATTTAAAAAACGTCACTATTGTTAATTTTATTTTTTCCGATTTGAAACGAAACTGTACGAAAATGCTCGATTGTAGGCTTACCTGGCAACACTAGTGTAAGTGACAGTATATTTTGAATTTGACACTCTTTTTTTGGGTGACAGCGCCACCTAGTTAAACATCAGTTAAGTTTTTTTTTAAAGAAAAAGCCTTATTAATCAAAAAAAAGATATGTTGCACTGTCGTCACTGATGTGATGACACAATAAAATCAACACAAAACATTTATTAGGGGGCTAGGTTAGAATTTAGAATTTATTTTGACAGTCCTAAAATATTGCCATATTATAAGCTTAGAAAATAATTCGTGGCTACTCTAATACTCGCTCGCTAAAGTATAAATTTTATCTGTGGAGTGAACCAATCAAATACGTTTATGTGATCTGTGAACAACAAGTTGACGTGAAAAAAAATACTTGCTCGGTCGCTCGCCTCGCTCGTTTCTTGTCTTGTGATTTTTCTTCTTGTTTTTAATTTTCGTGAAAAATAACGGAAAATGTAATGTAATTGTAAAATTTATGTAAGACGAATTAATTAGTACTCATAGTCAATTTGCGAACGTTCATGTGATTCTAAAGAAGTTAATCCGTTTATCATGTGTGGCAAATGTATCAATACGAGAATGAAACATACTTTTGCTTTGCAATAAACTAGAACAGCGGTAAGTGGCGTGAAGAATAATTTTGAATATACATATTTCGTGGATAGTTTCTCGTGCTGAAGCTGTTGCAATTTCTTATTGACCCGTAAAGGTAGTTTTGTTGGAGAACCTCTGAGCCTTTCTAAATTGTCAGTTTGTTTTTAAATTCGCCACGATTAGTAAATACCGAAAGGCATAAATTATTATCAACTGTATTTTTACATACAAATCTCATGGCCTAAACGGAAATATCCAAATCCATGTCTTATGCCTCAGATACTTTGGTACCTACTTTGACTGTATTATCTTATCAGGCAATGTTAGATATCACAAGGTTTACTGTAACAACCAATCTCATACGAACTATGAGGATCTGATATATTTGTTTTCAAATCATAATAATATGTAATGTATTATTTTATTTCTTTTACATTCCATAAATAAAATATCTATATAGTTACATTCTTGTTTTAAATATTCCAGTAATTCTAATTGATATGTGGCAACAAAATAATAACCTACTCCTTTTTTATGTCGTTTAAAATCTAGAGTGCAAGAAAACACTAGAGTACACTACTATTAGTATAGATTTAATCAACTACTAGTGCATTCCATTGTTATTTTAATACAAAGCACTTGATTCCACTGATTCCTCCACAAATTTTATTGTACAAAATGAGTATTGTTGAAACTAATGAGATATGGTGTAAAATTATTGAAGCTAGTTGATAGCTAGCAATAAATATACATCTTATTCAATTTACTCTGAGTTCAAATTGGTAGTCTAACAACACCAAAAGTACAAAGAATGTAAGTAAATAAAAATATGACTATAATATAGGTATTTTTAAAAGTAAATAAAGTGTTATAAAAATATTTTATTAGAATTAATTATGGAATTATGAAAAGGATCATTAAATGTTGTCAGGCATACAAGATACACATTTTTAACAGTACCTACCTATCTAATTGTTGTTGTCACTATTTAGAAACCATAATAAGCTCATAAAAACCTATTGACGTAAAAAAAACATCATTTTCTTGCCATAGAAACAATACCTCAATATAAAACATATTGTATATGATAATCAATGCACATAATAGGTACTTTACATTTAATAAACAATGTAGGTAGGTGCCTTGAGATTTGCCAAATTCATCTCAATTTAAGTGTATTCTGAACAGGTGGTAGAATCAACTGTAACTTCTGAAGTTCATAAGTACCATATCAAGGCCTAAATTGAATAAATGAGTTATAACATAAAAAACAATTTTCAAACATTAAAACCTTTATCATCATTACAAATCTGTGGTAGTTCTCCCAGTTCCTACATTCAAATATAGTAAGGCTGTCAAATTGTTGTATGTAGCCAAAAGTATTTGTTACTGAATATATTATATCAAGTACAGTTAATGAGATTTTAATCTATTGCAGGTTGAAAATGGAGCATGCAGACTTGGTGGGTGAGATGGCGCAGGTGGAGCACCTAACCACACAGGAGAGGCTCCACCTTGCCCGCAGGTGACAATTCTTATCCTACAAATATTAACAGAGGGACCAATTTTAATGAAATATGGTATGGATGTAGATGACACCTGTATAGTGCTACTTTCTATCCCTCTGGAATGCGGGTGAACTGCAGGACGAAAGCAAGTAATATTATAAATGCGAAAGTTTGTGAGGATGTATGGTTGTTTGCTACTTTTTATTGGCGATAGGCGATGGTGACCACTTACCATCAGGTCAACCCACTTACCTGCTTGTCAACCTTCTGACCTAAAAAAAAAATGGTAGCCATCTATGCATGTACTATAATTTAGCACTATTCAAGGAATTTCTGTGATCCATAGGAAGGGTAGTATGTTTGAAATCATATTGCAAAGTTACTTATTACCCAAACCATAAGTGGAACCTATAAACACAGTGTAAGTTTTAGACTATAAATGGTTTTGTGAACATGAATATGTACTTAGTTCGCTACTGACTCCTAATTTTCCTTTTTTGAGTAATTAATTGTTATCAAAAAACAATTTGATAAGCAATACATTTGTTAAGATTGCCATTGATTAGTATTACATTAAAGTAATATTTAATCCTGAATGTTTTATTAAATTATGTTAGAAGATATTATTATTATTTTGTGAGTGCGTGAGTGGGTGCTAGGAACCCAAGCTTTGTGTATAGTGTAAATGTTCTATAATTTAAGGTAAGAATTACCTATTTTATTTCTATGTCTCAAGTAGCTGCTAGTGCACTACTTTGCAGCAATTTAAAACTTTGAAGAGAATTAAGTATCTCTATGAAAAAATATAATGTAACAAAACTTTCTCTCTGTTGTTGTAGACTTGCATAGTAATTTTTGCTCATTCTCATAAATACATATATTTATGTAATATTTACTTCAAAATGTGTATTAGCTTACAATTCTTAACTAGCTAAAAACGCTATTCTTGATATTCTAAATATTTTCTACATACCTCTTAGCATGTCATCAGCCTTAAAAAAAGCATACATTATTGAGGGCCCTGATCGTTACTGCTTGCAATATAGAGATTTTATAATATGCATGTGAAGAAAGGAGAGCCTATTCTATGGCTTGAATATGAGTATGTGTGTCTAAAAATATATCATCCGTTTATAAATCCTTGGTAGGTACAATACATCTATCCATTTGATCTAAAAATGGGCAAAGTGTTTGCGAAATGTAACCCTGAGAACTTATAACTATGGAAAATGGAAAACCTTGAGTATACTTTTATGAATATGATTGAATAGAACACCATGCGTCTATAATCTAGTTTTGTAAAAAATTGTCATGGTCACATTCAAAATGTAAATATTATAATGTTCTCTTATGCTCATTCATTTATTTATTTACTATAGGTACCTACCAACTGCTTATAGGCAGAATAATTTACTATCTTACACATAAGCTTTGAACAAACCTATTTACCAAATAATAGGAGAGAGGCAACATTTATGATTTTAAGTAAGTATTAAACTTAGTACCTATTCCAAATCTTAAATTAAAATTATATAGGTACTAAAATTAAATGAACATGCTCAAAACATTGCGTTAGTAGAAAAAGTAATCTAGAGGTAGTATTCTGTTATCAAAGTAGATGGCAGTCAATGATAAAGTTGATGTATTGAAGGAGTTCGGCTGATACTCGCGTGTTTTTCTTATAGATTACATTGATATTGAGATATCGTAATACGAGTACCATGTGATATGTTAATATCGATTTGACGGGACGCCGTACACGTTAGTCATATACATCATTATAAATATCATAGTAACTAACGCGGTAATAGGTACATAATCTCATAAAGGTGACTTAGGTACTAACATCAAGATTTACAACTTTTGTTCTATGACTTACATCCCAAGAATTTTTTTTTTTACTTTTATTGGGGATTTCTATTCTACCAATGGCTCTACTACGTATTTCATTTGATAGTTAACTTATGATCATAAAATAAATAACTTAAGTACCTATTATTAACCTTAAGAATCTCGTTCCTAAACTAGATTATCGCAGTAAATAAAGCAACTAACATAATCAGTGCTCTCTTGTTTACAAAACACTTTGATTAGAAATTGCAAATTGAAATTGAGAGGGCAATTTAGTAATTGAAATTTAATAATATTCCTTGCTTCAAAGTAGAGCATATATATATAATTTCGTAGATAGCAATCCGAATCTCTGGATTCCCTGACCTCTTGAAGACATGTTTGCCAAACACCTATTAGCTATAAAAAAAGATCTTTAATATGTATATAAATATACTGAAGATATCGTGGCATTCTAATATGTATAATATTATTTACATACAAGTCAATACATAGTCGTTATTCTATATTTATAGCCTTTGCTATTTTTATACTTTCGTGATAATTTCTCATACATTCATCTTTGGGTAAACATTGACGATGGCTGATGGCTAAATATATAAAATTAAATCGTGACTGATTGACTGATCTGAGTTATTATGTCGTAGGCATTCGCTAAGAAAGGATTTTTGAAAATTCAACCCCTGAGGGGGTAAAATAGGGGATCGCGGGTGAAACCGCGGGGCGGAAAGCTAGTCTGGATATGGGAAATCCATGAGATTCATAATTAAGGAACAGGGTAGTTCGCGTCACGAGTAACCACTCGTGAGTAGCTTTAGTAGGCATTTAGGCATTCAAAAAGGTTATGCAATTTATCTGACTTAATTTGTCCATATATTAAAGTGCCTATAAGTATGCAGCACTCGACGTATGTAACGTACGGCAGGCCATTCGATAGATAATACTTATATGTAGTTAGGTACCTATGTAATTATGTCATCTGCACACATTTCAGTTTGCTCTTCCAAATATAGCTAATCCCTTGAATAGCGCGTCATAGGTATTAACAAAGGTAAGCTGATGTGATAACATGTTATCAACTTGGACTACCGTTAGTGTTGATTAGAATAACATAATTAGTGAAACAGGGCTTACTTATGTTTTTAACTTTTTAATATAAAACTCAGAGCAATTAATTTTAGGTCCTTTTGAATAACACTTTTAAACGGTATGTCCTGACCCTGACATACTACTCCTTTCACCGCTCACACATTCATAAATCTAGATACTTGTATAACTACTAATAAAGTTCTTAAAGTGCAGCCACTAAGATAATGCATTTCTGACATCTGTTTATAATGGATTTATCTTGGAAACTGTATCATTATCAATATATTATGGTATTTTCTTAGGCATAGATTAGTGTTAAGAGCCCGTCAATATAGGATTACACATCACCACGCCGCGCCGTACCGGGAAACGGCACGACGCCGTGCCGTGCACGGTGCGCCTAGCAGGCTCACGGCGGACACTGTCGGCAGTTGATCATTCATTGTCGCTAAGTTCGTACGTGTTAGTGCAAAAAAAGAGGTCTGATAATATGGATGGTTATTTGTTAATTTTGTTGTGCACGTCCCGTTCTCTGAAACAAGATGATAGATATATTCCTTGATTGCTTGGCACCGTGACAGGGCACGGCGTCGTACCGTTTCACGGTACGGCGCTGCATCTTTTCATGGTGGCGGCGCCGCGCCGTGGTGATGTGGCCGGGCAGTAACCATTTTTGAGAGTGTCAGAAACGCTTCCTCTTAGCGGCCGCACTTTAATGATAAAGCCAATATAATAACTGCAAAGGTTAGTAACATAGGTAAGTATATAAATATACATATAAGTCAATAGTTAGGTATTAAGTAGGTAATGTACAACTTGACTTGGCTAAGGGCATTTCTCATGGGCAGCTCCATGCGATATGATTATTATGAAACATAATCTGTTGGTCGGTGCGATGTAAAGTGAAACCTTGTTTTCACTTTTTTATGATCGCATGACAAGTTGGTGTTAAGTAACCCCATGCGGGATTAAGCGTAACATATAAAATGTAACGAAAATAATTAAATCACGTTAACTGCCTCGTCTGGTTTACAAAATGTTGTTACGTTCGGTCAGACTTTTGGCCTCGCTAGATGTTCAAAAGTTATCACAATTCTGTCGTCGTCCCGACGGAGACATGTGACATGCAACGTAGATTGGTCTAATTAGGTACTTAGGTACGTTACGTCTGTATTCTGTGATTGTAGCCAGAATCGATAGCATTTTTTTTCATCAAACTGTATCCACGGTTATTTGGAACATTTGAATAGGTAGTTCGATTGATGTACTTGCCTACTTGCTTATTCTTCGTTTGTATTTTGCGTCTACAATACAATAACACTGCCAATTGACCATCAATTGTATCAATATAGGCGTGATTTTGACTTATAATATAGTAAGGTGGTTTGCTGGAGGAGGTCAAATTGCTAGTCGTCGATAGACAGTGCACGATTGTGACGTTCACAAAGTCAATAACAAATATCGATATCGAGTTGTTAATTTTATTTACATGTCATAAATTAAGTACCTAAGCACGTGCTTCGTTAAGTGCTGGGTTCACCGATATATGTTTGCAAGTACCTAATTATATAGATGTTACAAGTATATTCATATACTGTCTGCGAAGGGTCAATATTGTAATATTATTGTCATGTATCGCAAATTAAATGCGATTAATGGGTACGTATAAGCTATAATTCAATAATAATAATAGTTTATTTTAAAGCTCTCTTGAATAAAAAAATATTAAGTAACATATAATGTACCTATTTTTTTTTTATTTCAGGCGTCGCATGCAGCAGCTAAAACTATGGCAGCAACGGGAGAAAGAATGGGCGCGATCGCGGGCGAAACGAGAGAAAAGCAACAAACGAAATATTTACTTCAACGACAGCGTGATGTTGCTCGAAGCCGCCGCGAGGAACGATATTGAAGAAGGTAAATTAATTAATGATTTTTATGTGAACATAAAAAAAATATATTGCTGAAAATATGTAGAATTTATTTTTTATGTCAGAAGGTTGACAAGCAGGCAGGCGGTCCACCTGATGGTAAGTGGTTACCGTCGCCTATCGCCATTTGCAATACTAGAGGTAATTGCCAATGTGTTGCCGACCAACAATGCCAAGAAGGCACTGGCTCTCAAGTGCAATTGCCGGAACACATCGGTAGGTGCTTGGCGACAGATGTGTTGACGTGGTTCCATTTAAATATTTATGAACATTTTTATATTTCACATTTTGGTTTTTATAATTTTATGTGTTGTCTGACATTATCTCAAAAATGACTAAAACAGATTTATTTATATTTATTTCTTGTGAAGTGATGTGCGAAGATATTTATTTTCACACGTGTAGGTATGTACGAGTATGTATGTACATACTGTAGGGAAATTAAGAAGACAATACGAATACCTACTATGTTGCGAAAACAAAAATGTCGGTATGTGTTTTGGTTGACATTCTTCTTGATGAATATTGACGTCAAACTTGTTACATTTGCTTTTCAGTGCACGTAAAAACTGGTTCCAAGTAGGCTTGCAAGTAAATTATTTTAATACTACAATGTCAATGAAGAATTTATTTTAATCAATAATAATAATAAAATCTAATTAGATATTTATAAGAAGCTTAAGTAAATACTTAACATACTTAATTATTTCCTCTGTGTCACTGAGTTTCTGCTTCCTTATGATTCTAATTCCATATTGCCATTACGATTGCAGTAGCTATTCATAGTAAAGTTTAATCTATTTTCGTAAATGCTTCTTTATGATCTATTTATTCATTGATAGTTATCATCGGACTAGTGCAAATATTAACACAACGTGTTTCGTAACTTAATATACTTTACCATGTATTATGATCTCACGATTTAATCTCCCGTGAGAATTCCATAATGCTTGATTTCGTGGGCCTTGATCATGATATGAATTGTTATTTAAGAAATGAGGCTTTCGCTTAGGTGCTTACCTTGTTATAGGCTTATACTATTCTGTTTTTTTTAAACAAACAAGTATACGACTTGACTGATGGTAAGCGGTTACCAGTCTATTGTCGTTTGCAGTACATTCACATCCTTCTTAAAGAACACCATATCAAAATTATAACAGTACATAAACGCGCAGAATGTTGATATCCAATATCATTATAAGTGTGACTAAATTCACAATCAACCTTCTGAATATTCATATGCAGTTTCAATTATATTTTCATGAAATTCGTGTACTTTTGAATATTCGTGCAATAAACAAACTTTCAGTAGATGACATTAGCATCTTATTTGTTACAATTAAAAACCTAATTATTTTCTGATACATTTTTTTCAGTGCGTCGACTGCTAGCTCGCGGTGTGACTCCAGACGCGACAAACGAAGACGGGCTCACGGCGCTTCACCAGTGTTGCATAGACAACAACGAAGCTATGATGCGACTGTTACTAGACCACGGCGCTAATGTCAACGCCGAAGACAGCGAAAAGTGGACACCTTTACATGCAGCAGCTACCTGCGGAAACTTAAACCTCGTTCGGATACTAATACAAAGAGGTGCTAACCTATTAGCCGTTAACGGTGATGGAAATATGCCGTACGATATATGCGAGGAGGAAAGGACGTTAGATGCGATCGAGAGTGAAATGGCAGCTAGAGGAGTGACGCAGAGGTTGATAGACGAGACGCGGGCAGCTACTGAAATGACGATGTTGATGGATGTCGCCGAGCTGGTCAAGGAGGGCATGGATTTGGACGAGCCCAGAGATAATCAAGGGGCTACATTGGTAAGTTACCTTACTATTGTTACTTTATTATAAAAGCGAAATTGAGTGTCTGTCTACCAAATTAATCGCCCAATATACGCTTTTTTTTAACGGATAAAATCATTAATTATCGCGCCATTCAACAAGATCATTTTCGCCGATCAATTTTTAACACATGAGTAATGTTGTAGGCGCACTCTTTTCGGTTTTTTTTTTATTTTATTTTTTTATGTCAGAAAGTTGACAAGCAGGCAGGCGGTCCACCTGATGGTAAGTGGTTACCGTCGCCTATCGCCATTTGCAATACCAGAGGTATTGCCAATGTGTCGCCGACCTGTTACAATGCCGAGAAGGCAATTACTGGCTCTCAAGTGCAATTGCCGGAACACACCGGTAGGTGCTAGGCGACAGATTTTCAACTTGAGGGTGGTATAGCCAGCCAGACAGGTACTACAAAATACCCTACCACCGTGCTATGGTTTCCTCACGATGTTTTCCTTCACCGAAAGCTCAAGCTCATTGTAGGATTCGAACCCACGACCTTCGTCGCGGCATCCGACGTCACTACCACTGAGCTATCAATCGAAATGATCGATTTTACGAATTTTGCCGATACTTCATCTAAGTGGTGTAATACTGTATCTATTTACCTAATATTTTCTTAATTATAGATAACATGACGTCATTACTGAAATGATCAGGAAAACAAACATTTTAAACTGTTTTTATTTTTATATGAATAGTGTTTTGTTGTATTTACTTCAGTTGCACATAGCGTCTGCGAATGGGTACATGAAGGTGGTGGAGTTCCTGTTAGAGCAGCGCGCCTCCACCGACGTGGTGGACCACGACATGTGGCAGCCGGTCCACGCCGCCGCTTGCTGGGGACATGTACGTATCAAAAGCCCTATCCTTCTAAGTCCCCTTTCACACCGGGTGACGGCAACGCAAACTAAGCTGCAATATAGAACCGGTTTGTATTAAAAACCGATTAAAATTGCAATAAAATTACGTAGAAGCCTTCGCATAATCCTCGCACGGATTTTTTTCGCGATTTCGTAATTGGTCAAATGGTAAATTTTCTTCATAAGGGCGTATTCCATAAAGCACTACCGAAAAATTATTATACAACCAACGCTAATACTTTACGAAACCTCATAAATGGATGTCATGAGAAATTGCCGCGAGCGTAATATACCTATTTTATCACTTTGTTTATCATTGTCCTGTGAGTCAACATAATTAAATTAAAGATTTATATATCTAAAGTGCAACATTAATATTGAGAGCTCGTCAAAAAAGTCCCATTTTAAATGTACCAATTGTCTGAATATCCAAGTATGTATTTGAGAAAGATAGTAATGGGTTAGTTGGACCTTTTTATTTTTTATCTACTCTCATATCGTAATGTTCTTATTATGAAATCAAAATCAGTACTTTAATGAGCCACTTTAGGCACACCCGTGTATAATGATTCATTATAGTACAGTTGTTGTTCCCAAGATAATGCTATAAAATAACTTTTTTTCTATTAAAGTACACTTTGGACCTATCAATAGTATAATCAATCAGTATCAATTCAATTTGACGATGACAATGTCACAAATTTTTTAACTTGAACTTTAGAGGTAAGAATTTTTGGGAGTTGGCAACACGGATTTGATTAAGTATATGATTATTGTGTCTGTATATTTTATTGTTTTTGCCTACACATATCATTTTGACCAAAAATGTCACAAAAATAGCAATTTTTTTTTTTTTTTTTTTTTTTTTTTTTTTTTTTTTTTTTTTGTTGCAAAGTTGGTAGAAATTCAATTTTTTTAAATGACATTATTTATATGAGTTTAGATAAAGTACTGTATGATACTGCACATAATTAGGTATTAAAAACTCGTGTGATACTATTAAGAACCTCGCCTACGGCTCGGTACTTAAACTCACACTCGTAGTTAATAACCCCTATTATGCAACAGTATCATAAACTACTATTACGTTTTACTGATGCCTTTGAATCAATAACCTACATTTATTTTCTTTAAAAAAAAAATCACTGAAACTACTTTTCTATATTTTTTTTATTATGAAGAGATTCAAGATAATATGAGTCAATTTCAGTGAAGTTCATTGCTATTATCTTACGCGGTAGCCCCGAGTGTACACAGTTAATTCTTTGTAATTTTTTCCTCTAGGGTTCTGGATAAGACTTTTTTACTTTTTGTATTCTAACTATTTCTTAAAATTAACTCGTGGTATGTTTTTTTACAGTTGGAGGTGTTAGAGTTGCTAGTACAATACGGGGCCGATCTGAACGTGAGGAACAAACACGATGAGACGCCGGCAGGTATCGTTACTAATAATACTGGTGACATCACCTTCTACATATATCTATACGAGTAGACGCTATTATGATTATACTCATCAATGTAATCACATTTTAATTGACGACTCAAGTTGCAGTATATTACTTTTACATGATGACAGACGGATTTTGTCATACATATTAATTTATGCATGATCAAATGTTACGTATTCATTAATATTAAAAAAAAAGCTAACATAAGTAATTAGTATATTTTTTATTATTGGCTCGATGACAGTTAAGGTCCTCGAATCCTACATTGAGCTTTCGATTAAAGAAAATATTGTGAGCTGCCAAGCTGGCTGGCACGCTCAAGATAAAAACTCCTGTAGCTGTAGCCTAGCTTTTACTAGATTTTGTGTGGTGATTCCATCAAATATAACAGTTTATTTTGAAGAGTAAACATGCTATTAATTGGGCGAGTGTGAATTCTATCAAGTATCTTTAATGACGTAAATTTATAGAACTCGGGCTGCTACATCAGCGATAAGCAATCGATACTCTATTTCTTGAATGTCGCGATGTCGGCCTGGTAAAAATCTCCTCGTCATGTTTTACCTGCCAGTTTTACATCCTGTGGACATAATAAAGTGTAACCTCATTGGTAAAATGTGTGCGTAACGTTGTATAGTATACATTCGAGAACAATGAATCCGGGTCACTTAAACTCCATACTCGTATGGAGTGGCAAGCACGCAGTCATGATATCAACCCGATCGAGCATGCTTGGGACGAGCTAGGGAGATGCGTAAAACAACGAATGCCTCCCCCAATCACGCTTCGTGAGCTCTAAATTACTCTCACAGAGGAATGGGAGAATATTCCCCAAAATCGTGTAAGGAACTTGGTAGCATGCCAAACCGCGTAAATACAGTAACGGAAGCACGAGGAGGCAATACAAGAAAATCGTAATGTTGTTTAAAAATGTCATGTTTCCTATTTTTGTTTTACGGCGAAAGTTTTTTTTCTTTATGTACATTATATATTACTTTCATTTAAGGAGTATTATACTGTCTATTAAATACAATTTATTTAAGCATAGTTTCCGAGATTTATAGGTTTATTTAAGTGACCTGGATTCATTGGTCTCGAGTGTAGTATTGTATTGTATTGTATTGTAACAGACATATGCGAGGAGGGCGAGATGCGCGGGCGCATCGGCAGGCTGGCGGCCGAGCAGGAGGAGCACCGACGCCGCGCCGCGCACTCCGCCACCGACCGCCTGCGCACCGCCAGGCGCTCCTCCTCCACCGCCAGCACTAGCAGGTATACTGCCACGCCACCATACCACTCGCTCGAACGCTACAATACAATATCTCTAATGGCGGATGACCCCAATACATTAGTTCAGATCGAAGCTGACGAAGCCCGTAAAAGTACACAACACAAAACCGATTACGCTACTGTCCCGTTCAAGCGGCCCGACCTGCCGCCAATTATTCGTAACTCGACTCGTACTAAGTCCTCCCCCTCCCCCGGTAACGCCCTGAGCCGAGGTTCGTACCCCATACGGGGGTGCCCTCTGAGCTCGCCGATTTGTCCGGTAAGGTTGCTGCAGCCATCAGAGGCTCAAATAATATATTCGGTCATAGATTACGATAATGTGTCAAACTCAAACACAGAGTAAAAAAACAGCCATATACGTTTATGTTGCTATGGCAAAAGTGCCAAAAAATTCTACACGGCATTGGTTGTCTACACTTATTTATCTGTCGTGATTTATTAATCTCTTGTAGCACACTAGCGACACTAGCGGTCCTAGGAAGTAAACAAATAAGCGTGTCATACATTTGTTTCTCCGATTCCTATCTGTACTTAAGTACTATTTATTAATTAATAATTACACAACACTACACTACAAAAAAAAACAATTTAACTTTACTACCCAGAAATTGATCATTTTATGCGACACTATGCGATGGACCAATGGTACAAGCTGTGATTTTTTTTCAAAATCGATGACTTCGATTCCCGACAAGGCAAATTAATTTTTTGAAAATCATACAGTTTTAGTTTTTATCAGAATTAGTCTCGAGATACCTTTTTGCCTTTTTCGCTATTCCCTATACTTTTGGATTTGGCCTACCACATCCACTTGAAAAATTCATCCTGTATATCTCAATAGGTCATATTCTTGAAACATCAAAGCATATCTAAAGCACAGGAAATAAGGCGAAACGTGAGTCATTTTGATTTAAGCAGCTTTCTCTTCCTTCACGAACATATATTTTATAGCCCATCTCCTTTCTTATATTATCTCTTTAGTGTAATTGTATATTTTTCCCGGTGTTTGTCTATTCTACAAGTTCTTTATTTGTTATGTCCAGAGTTGTTGCCTAACTTGTTGCTTTCATTGATGTTACGATACCATAATTATTGTAAAAAAATCTTACTAATCTGCTAAAAAGTGGTTAAAATATCGGTACAGGGTTCGATCAGTTCGGCGTACGTCATTACGAGAGAAGCAGTTAACGGCAAAAGCGGACGTCAGGGGAGAGGCGAGGCTTCGGGAAACCTTCGACTCTGCTGTTGACGACGAATTGCAGGTTAGAACTACGTATATTATTATTACTTTATACCATAATCACTCTAGACAAAAACAAATCTAGTGAACCGTCACTGACTGCTGTTTCCCTTTATAAAATCATGAAGTAACGCGTTATGCTTGTATAAAGGAATATTCACAAAGTACCATTGTATATATATTGGCATTGTACTTTTAACGTCGACGTTCACATTACAGAGACGGCGAATATTGGTGATATCCTCTAGCTACTTCTAATTATAGTCTGTCGTTTATAAATTGTACCGGCTTCTTTAACATAGCAATCACACTTTAAATAATATTTTTAGCACTTTGTCGACGTGGTAAATATACATATCCATACAAAGTCTAACCGTTTGGAAAGTAAGCCGAGGACGGACGGACATGACGAAACTATAAGGGTTCCAGACGTGAACTACGGAACCCTAAAAAAGCAGTCAAGTGCGACTGACTCCCGAATGCTAAAGCTCCTGTATGATGGATGCATTTATTTTCCAATGTTGAAAACATTTTTATTTCCAAGCCTAATATGTTTTGTTCTAATTAACACTCGATCTCGTCTATTGGCAGAACCTAAAACTAACCTATTTTTACTAATAATGCAATACATAATCTATCAGTGCTATTTATTAGGAGACATACGTATCTCAAATGCTACGGAATGCTAAAGTGACGGCCGCGGTCCGTGAAAGGGAAAACTAACAGCGGCACGCCACGGTATATCATACACATATTTTGCTATAATTTTAACGTCGCGTCACTATGTCGTGCAACGTTTTTATATTTTTATCTTTAAAGTGCAAATAAAAAATCATAGAAGTAACCTAGAAGCCTAGACATTGTCGTATTCCCTAAATGAATGTGTATAAATTGAATTAATATTGAAGAAAAAAAAAACGACTGTTATTTTTATTATTCGGGTTACGTGGCTGTTTCAAGTCTTATTTATTTATTTATCTTCCCAGAACTTGTATCACTGAAACCAGACTAGAATTTCATTAACTAAGATTTCATTGCTAAGACCTACACGGCTAAAAATAAAAAACATTTATGGATTTTACTTCGTGATGAAGTATTATGTTTAAGCATAAGTAGAAGTTATAATAAGTGATACTTCCTTGTAAATTACGTATAAATGGTTATAAACTATTAAATTTTATTGGTTTAATTATGAACATGAGCACGGATACCGCTTTCAAAACTTCTGTAAACCTGTCCGTTGTTGTGTTAACTCATTATGTGTTTTGTTTTAATATGCGGATGGATTTTTAGGTTATCTCAATTTAGTATCTGCTACGCACATTGCATAACATAGACTTGCATTTCATACAGTTAACAAATATAACGATAATATCTAAATGGTTTTATTTTCTAATGCAATCTATTGAATTATAGAGATAGATACCAATAATGACATGTGGCAGCATAGCGTATCTATATTAAATATAAAATGTGTAATTAAATTTTATTTATACATGAAATCAATCTATCCGACTAATATTATAAACGTGAAAGTTTGTATGTATATATGTTTGTTGCTCTTTCACGCAAAAACTACTGAACGGATTTGGATGAAACTTGGCACATAGATAGAACATACCCTGGAATAACATATAGGCTTCTTTTTATCCCGGGAACGCGGGTGAAACCGCGGGGGACAGCTAGTTTTAAAATAATTTGTAAAACTGTATAGCAGTATTTAGAATACAATCCAGGTGATGGTTTAAAAAAAAGTTTTGAAAAATTTAAACATGTTTTCCATCACTAAATATAAGCTTATACGATAATTCAAATTTCATTAAGAAAGCAAATATAGTTCTACACTAAGAACTATATTTGCTTTACAAATAAGAAATACGGTACACGCCACTGTTTGGATCAACATTGTGCGTAATTGGCTACCAATTAGATAGTAGGCAATAATGCGGCGCATTTACGTTCGTATTAACAGAAGGTATGTGGCGCAATGGCCGACCCACCGCACTAAATCAAATCTAGACGTTTCTTCATGGTGCGTGCGCCCGTGAAATTTTGCCTTTTGGGTCATTAATCTTCTTCATCAATCTCTTTAGCGGAAAAACTTAATTCATAAGAATATGAAAAGAAAATGTACTAGATAATTTGATTGAAGGCATGTGAAGTACCATTCATTAAAATTTAATCTGCGAAAGATTGTCGGGGCAATTTTAATTAATCAATCGGTCACGCGAAGTTTGTGCCTTGTATCCATTCGCTTTTGTTTTTCTTTGTATACATGCCTACCTATTTAATTCAGAGTACAAGAATTTTATGTCGTGCTGTACATGCCATACTGTAGCATTCTTAAAATTGTGCCCAAAGATACTCTGCTACAACTCTTCCAAAATATAACGCTTTACTGAATAAGTACCATTTGTATTTAGTGAAGAAGCTATACAATCTTTTTCCCTTCTGTTATGAATTTTCGTAGTAAAATCAACCTTGATATCTTGAGATTTTTGTAACATCTAGGCGGTCTTAGGTATATTAAACACACGTCTACTGAGCAATTTATTAAGCTTTAGTGCGTCAGTAAATTGCCTATATATGATACAAGCAATTAGCAATACGGTATTTTAAGGTCATTTCTCATTTTTCACAATCCATCTGCAACACAAATGTAATTATCCAGTCTTGAATCTCGTTGCAACTGTTACCTATAAAATTGCAAGTATTCGACGGCATCTTATCCGACGCCGCGGCTATTGAAGCTTGACTCATAATTTCACTACAGATCTAGTTGCTCGGTATCTGATGTCACAACTGTTGTTGTTGATTATACTTACTTCAATTTACACATTCGTAATGCTCGACATCACTTAAGAATCTGCAGACCGTTTTTGCGTTCCCCGTGCTTTCTCTGCTTTCGAGATCGCCTTGTTGTAATTAGTCGGACTTAGATAATTACTTTGCATTCATTTACACATCGTTCATGCTCGTTATAGGTATCGTGCTACAAGTATTTTTTTCTACTGTGACCAACAAACGGATTTAATTATAATCAAGCGAAAACGACCGCAAATGTTTGATGGTAATAAAATATGTCGGTTTGTTTGCTTGTTCTTTATTTTCTCATGCTGGGCATAAAAGTTTCCTCTTCAGTGCCTTTTGACATATTTCATTGATGATCTTTTGAACAGTAGAAAGTAAACTTTCAGCCTTGTTTCAGTATATCAATTGTGTTATTGATTATACATACAAATAATAGTTAGTTAAATGAGTAGATGATCAGTAGCGCGTCGTGTTTTGTCGTGCCGTACGGCGTGTCGTGACGGACCGTCATAGTGACGCATGTTCCTCTCCAGTTATGTATTTACTAGAGCGATTGATTTGTGCCCGCGTTTCGGTTGCACTGTTCTTATAATTGGCACCTAGATTGCAATAATTTCTATAATGGCATCGATAAACAATATGATGGCATGACGAATATTCTTTTACTTTTCTTGCAGCATCTGAAAATTATAGCTTGTCTAGGTTAGACGAGTAAAGAGCGTTTTGAGTCGCGGCGGCGGCGTTTTATGCAAGTGTACGGAGTGTTTTATGACGTAATTTGAAAGTAAAATCTGTTGCCATATCCATTTTAGAAGTACAAATTGTATTTCGGACGTTTATGTACTTCAAATAGAAATTCAAGGCAGATCCGTTAGCATTCATCATCCAGTGCTGTCATTAATACTTAGCGTTGGCATCCCGTTCCGGTGGTCGAATTGATTGAGTAGACACAACGATTCACTAAGTTTTCCTGAGATTTCCCTCACTATCGGCGCCTGCGCACCAGCCGCCGCGTCGTTCGAGCGTCAGTCCGAGTGGTCACCGCGCGAACACGCATCGCTCATCCGCGCGTTTATTTATTTATTCTCATTTCGATAATGCATTTTGATATACAAAAATTCCCCCTTCGAACTTCAATTCTTCCTTTATGGTGATCACATAAAGTGTTAACGATTTGTTCTCCCAAAGGATTTTAGTGAACTTTGTGATGATGTCGAGTGAAGTGTGTTGACCACTTATAATATAATGTCCTTAGATATTATGTTTTTGACTAATGACAACCTGCGCCGTATGCGCAAAGAGCCGCCGGTTCTAGGCCTCCGATATCGGGTGTGTAACTACTATAAATGAAATTCAAACGCAATGAGTGATATAGTTTTGTAATGCTGGATAGAGCTCGTGCAAAATATAAATAACCAACATTTTGATTTTAAAGTCATGGGCCTTATTTTATTTAGCCAAAATTATTCATTTTTGGTTATTCTAGCAACAGGATTGACTTCATTACCATTGAAAAAACGACTTTAGAAGCAACTTTTTCCTGCAATAGTATATTATTAACACGAAATGGTTGCATAAACACCTACAATATTTCTTTGCATAACGTCGTAAGAATTTATATTTGAAAATGTGTTGCAGGGGCTATCGAACGGCGTTGAAAATGATCAAAACACTGTGAATCTGCAGCCGCCTGATTTACCCCACAAGCGGCTATCTACCAGCTCCACCACGTCCAACCAGAGCTACGACTCGACCGTGGACTATGGGGTACCCAAACATCCTTACAATCAACGCGGGACGCCGCTCAGACCGAACGACGTCAGCGACCCCGTGGAAACCGTGGGCTATACCCAGCCGAAAATAACGAACCCCTTGTTCGGTGTAAACGCCGCCTCACACTACGCTCCCGGCTCCGTGCCCGCACCACAGCACGAAGCCATTAACGAACAAACCAAACATTACGAAAGAACAAGCTTACCCAACGGTGTAAGAAAAGCGCCCGAAGGCCAGGACAATGACACGTTCAAACCCGAGGACGCTATAGACGGTAGGAAAGAGGTGATAGTGAACCCCAACCAGATCGCGATCACAGAGGGCGGGACCGCGACCTACACCACAGACAATAATGGTAAAATCAATGTTCATGTCACCGTCATGATTAACGCAGGTAATTATATGCATCCTTACGAACAACAATTGATCGTAACAAGCACATATAATATACATAATAGCACAAGTTATAACAACTTATCTGTAAAGTTTATCTAACAGTTTTGCACAGTGATGGTTTCTAATTGTATAATTGAAGGAA
The DNA here is from genome assembly GCA_963555595.1 of Tethea ocularis. Taxonomy (NCBI): domain Eukaryota; kingdom Metazoa; phylum Arthropoda; class Insecta; order Lepidoptera; family Drepanidae; genus Tethea; species Tethea ocularis. The sequence goes on along the minus strand of OY741963.1, from coordinate 4,241,466 downwards.
GTTGGGATTGTGTGCCGGTTTCCCGAATCGAATCGCTCAAAGGATGCATATCGAGGCAAGCAGTCTCTGGTTGTAGTTGCGATGCATGCGATGTTGTACTCCGTCCGAAGCATGAGTCCGTCCTCTATTCCTTTATGTGACACTTGTACTGGGTTTTGTTTTCTTGTGGAAATTGCATGAATGGCTGTTATCTGTATTATATTCATTCTATCTAATTATATGCTCACAACATATCTCATTTCAGTACTACTCATTTTCCAGACGCCTGCTATAATATTTTATTGTTTGCAATAATTATGAAATGTTTTACGTTAGCTAGATGTTGTACTTTCGTAAATTCTTAGTGTGCTCCGATGGAGATAAGCATAATAATGTTTACTAACAAATGTGAAAGTAACGCATATCACCGATTGAGAAACATTCATAAATTCATTGTGCTTGTGTCATAGAATTTATTTATTTTTAATATAGGTGTTATAAATTATATGAACGAAAGTAAAACATGTCCGAACGTTTCAGGAACGCTTGCAGATTTAAAGAAGCAGCGATCACAAATAAGAACAAACGGTAGCCCGGTGGAGAATAGTTTAACGTCCACGAACAATCATAGTTTGAACTCTCTGCCTGAGGTGACGAAACAGGACATGCCGGTACAACTGAACCCGTTGACTCTGTCGCCGAGCTCGGGAACCGTGCCGAGGTTCTCGGGGAACACGAGCGATGTGGTCGGCGACACTAGATCACACAGGTGCTGTATTATTATGTAGACCTACCTACCTGATAACATGCCGTTCGGACGATATTGAAGTAAGCGTACAAGTCTGATTGTCATTCCAAATTGTTTCGCGCGATAGTCGGCCGATTCAGACGATATTATTCATCATAAACAATATAGCTGACTTTAAAGTGCTTCACAAAATATAACTGTCATACAAATGGCATTAGATCTCAATTATACTTCGTCGGCTTTTGTTGGTCATTTGTAAGTCAAATGTCACGGGTTTGTAAGTCGTCTAAATCGGCCAATTGAGATATTATATTGTATAGAATTGCCGATAGAGTTTTGCCATTTTTGCTCACAAAGCAACGGCTTGCCAGTGGCAGGAAAACAGTGTGATAGTGTTATAACTTATAAGAGCTCAACAGTTATTGTATTTTTTAGACATTAAGAAATATATAATGGTATCTAATTGATTTTCAACGTGAATCCTATAGTGTGATGTTATCGCTGTATATCTAAGTAATGTATTATTGTAGAATTCACAATAAGTACCTAGTACTTATAAACTGAACATTCCGTTATATTTATTTGAAAATTAATTTTATTAACAATGTTGTTATTGTAATTGATTATATGTAAACTATATGGTATTCTTTGTTTTGAGGAATGCTATTATTCTTCTAGATTCCTAAATGCCGCATATTGGGTAGTATTACATAAACTAAATCATTCCTAAACCTAACATTTTGCAATATATAGAATGAATGAAAGTGCCTCTAAACTTGGTCTATTGTACGTCTATGTGTAACGTGGCATAATTATTGAAATACAATTTATTTAAAATCAAAATTATTCTAAATAAAGTATTTATAATATTTTTAAGTGTGTAAATTTATAATAATAATTGGGTTTTGTAAAACTTTCTCTAAGTGTTGCCCCGAGAATGTATCAAATGAAAGTGTAGCTAAAATTAATGATGGTGATATATTAATACGAGTATAACATAGCTGCGATAACTGCCTTATTGATCTACGGTACTCTGTTTAGTTGGACCACACTGCGGCAATAAATTAATATCAATAGAGTATACACTATGCAAAACTAGGTACTTAAATATTTATATCTCCTAATTAGAATAAATTAATTAAACTGTGCTATTTACACAATACACAAACTCGCTTGGTTAACTAATATTTTCAATCGGAGCGTGGTTTATATTATATCTATATATACATATTTAACTAACTTTAACTGTAACACACTTTTCTATTATAATTATTTACTTAAAAGGGGCTTAAAATGGAGGTAACTTATATACCGGAGAAGGAAACATTCGCAGATAATAAACTCAGCATAATAACAAAATAATTAGATAAAAAAAAAACTTTCGGATGTTTGAGTTAGGAGTTAAAATTGAAAGACTGGATTTGTTGTGTAGTTTTTTATACATATTCTCCTATTGACCGTATGAATTATATATTGTTTGTATAAATATATATTTGTTTATGTATGAAAAATCAATGGTTCATGCGGCGTAGATATATTTTATTTTTATTTTAAAACAGCTGTTTGTTGACAGTGCGAGGGGGCCACAGCATGCGTGCTGTTATTTCGTTTAATGTCCGTGCAGGTAGCAATGTAGTTACATTATTTATATGAACAGCCTATTTAACATAAACCCCAATGTTTTTTACTATTTCATCGTATTAAACTAATTTATAGCTTTAACCTTATAGTATGAGTAATGCACGGACAATAGCTTAGTGCCTATTTCTTGTTTGTTAGAGCGAAATACTCAATTTGTGCCAATTCTTTCGTATACGTTAAATTGCCAATACTTTTTATATGCGCGTATTTGTTTTACAATGCTACCGCGAACGCAAGAATATGTGCAATCGACAACATATGTTAAGATCCAATAAAACATAATTTTCATTGCCATTTACACGACAAAAAAAAATATCCTAAGTCTTTACGTTCGCGGTGATAGTTTGTAAAAAGTTTGACCCCCTGTTCATATATACAATGGTAGCCCTCCAATTAAATCAAAAGTCCCTTAATATACCAATAATATTCCAGAAATTTTGTATGTGTTATATGTAGATTTTGTCGTTACATAGAGTAATAGTAGAATTTTTAAATTTTCATTACTAAAAATTGATCCAGTGTTCATTGTCTGTGGTATTCTTATTAGATAAATGTGGTTGAGTGACATTCCATCGTTTATCGTTGAATTGAAAATTTATATTTATACAATAAATGTGTAGGTAAGCATTTGGAGTTGTATTTAACATGTTAGTAGTTGTGAGTCATCATTAGTTCCCATCCAGTAGTAATTCATTCGTCCATATCTTAGTCATTAGTGTAACTATTTCGTAGTGATTTATATCTTCAGTACTTAAAAAGTACTTAAAATAATTATGTATATTATAATATATCATGTGTAAACTAATCTTTGATATAAACAAGGAATACAAGTTAATTAATAACACACCAAGCAATATCAAAAGGCCTTATAAAGACATACATACATACAATATTTTTTCGTAACAGTATTATTTTATTATTCTAAAGCATTTTACAAATTGCATTTGTGATACAAATTACTTAATTAAAAATTAACAATCTTTTACACAACAAAATAAATTGTGTACACTTATAGAATGTTTTCTTTCTATCAGATGTCAACATTTACATAGTATAACTGATTGGACATATAAACAGTGTTTATAGTTATACCTTTGAAGGTAAAACTATAAAATATGTGTTGCAAAGGTCAACAAAGTCATGCCAATATCTTTTAGGGCGGATTTTTCAATCACTCCATAATTCTTGTATAAACTATTTCTCTGATGAGGACATAGAAAATTAGATCCAAGATTACAACGTAATAATATAAATAAAAATATAAATTGAATAAAAAATTGTGAACCCTTTGAAAAATTGGCCTTGTACTAATATTTATAATGCAAAGCAAAATCGAATTTGGTCTCCAAAGAGGTTGCTCAGATAAATGTACTTTCATTGTGGGATCGCACTTTTATGGCACCAAATCTCGTCGTGCAGAAATCCAATATTTAGAATACAGACCGATACGCGGTAGATTAGATACTATGGGCCTTTCCAACCATTAGAATTATTCTTCCCGTATCGTTATTTTTTAACTAGATACTCGATAAGTCTAAGGATACATTACCAAACGGAAACCTATTTGCGGTCACTTGAGTTTTCCAAGTTTATTTTATAATCGCCTTTATCTTTCCTAATAGAGTTGACACAATGAGTAGGTACGCTGCTCATTTGTTTCTTATTACATGCGATTTGTAACTATTCGAATAAGATAGTGGCGTTTATTACTGAAACGTAAAATTCTCGTTTTCCGAAATAAAAGTCATAAATTCTGTCCAGTAAGATTTACCCGATCAAAACATTATTTTATTATTTGTCGTATGTAAATAATCGATTTCTTTAAAAACGTTGAAATATGACCTACTGTTTTTACATAACTGTCATGACCGAAGACCTTTTTAATAGTTACATTACATGCTAAATTGAACCTTACGTTTAAACATGGTTTAATGTAACACAAGTCGACTTTCAACTGATTCATAGTCTCATAATGTTAAGGTCTAATTTAGCATGTAACGTTGAAAGATATTTGTTTTGGAATATTATGTTAAGCAGTGCCTGTCGTCAGTCTTGCCTTAGTAACAAACATAATCCTCTGTTGAAATATTTATTGTTATACTTAATATTTAAAAAATAAACTGTGTTGTACATAATATTAGGAAAATAGTAATTCAACAATTTGTTATTGTAATAAATACGTACTATTTCGAATAAATCAATATTTGTATATTAATGCTTTTACGAGTGTATAGTGGCAGCAAATTATTTCAATTATACCGATGTATATATAATAATTATTATTGTCTGTTAGATTTAATGTTTAGTCTCTTGTAACGCTATTAATAATAACGTCACAACATATTGTGTCAAGTGTTCATAACATCACATCAATCTATTGTTAAATTTTTGTAGCAATTTTGATGTCATTATCATTATATAGGTAACTACTATTAGAATCGATTTGTACATGTAATTTTTACAATTTTTGGCAATGTCGAAAAAAGTTTAAACGCGTATCTCCGCCTATTTCATTATATTCCTCGTAAACGTAACGTATTGAAAAGTAGGTCAATATCAAATTTTTGCGGAAAATTAATGCAGAATTTATGATATATATTGAAAAACTTGCCGTACATATATGACCTTGTCCTATTAGAACCATATCATATCTTATACAAAAAATGTGTCTTAATTTAATTGTTTTCAGCCACAATCAGTAGGGGGGCTAGGGGGTCTAAAAGGCTGCTTTAGCTTAATGCAATTCATTTTTCGAATTTACATGTAGTCTGTATATTGTTTGGTAACAATATAAAAATTAAAAGGTTAATCAATTTAGTTAGAACCTACCTATTTCCGAATTTGACAGCAAATAAACTGCTTTAAATTCGAGACTTAAATTGCATGTATCATATTGCTCAGGTTACCACCTTATTAGACCCCCTGGTTCTAGGGATTGATAGCTAAGTGAAAATATAAAAAAAAAATGTAATTATCAAATACGCTTTACTTTACGTACATTTTCAGGTAAATATATACATAGTAGATTTGAAATAATTACTTTTGTGTTACTAGAGCAAAGTCGACCCTGATCCTGGATCCAAGTTTTATATCAGAATTCTGAAGAATTTCTTGAAGTAGACTTTGCAGAGTTCGGCAACACTTTGGCAATCCCCTGCCTGGTATTGCTAATTGGTAACGATGACCAATTACCATCTGTTGGACCGTCTACCATAACCCCTACCATAAGTTTACTACGGTAAAGTAATTAGTCTCTAGTGACTACGGTCAAACAACTTTTATGAAATACTATAATTCCACAACGGTCCACTAGAGGCGCTACTTGGATCGTCATTAGGTATGTGCACCGTAGTTGTTACCGACTATCGAATTATCGATTATGTTACCGTAGTAAACTCATGATACTGTTTGTCAGCCTTCTGACATAAAAATATATAAATCAATATTCAATAATATGATTTGAAAGGAATGAATGTAATCTAATGTGAATTTTGTGACGTTATTCCGCGTAGTTTTTGTTTTACTCCAACATGTTATACTTACCAGCGGGGCTACCGCGTGATAAAATGGCAATGAACTTCATTTGTCTTCCATTATCTGAAGTTCTATAATATTTTGTCTCCATGTGGGGCACGGAATGAGTCAATGGATGGCTTGCTTGACTCGTTATGTACGCCCAGTAAATAAATAAAAAAAAAACAGAAAATGGAAGATGAATTCTATGAAGTTCGTTACCATAATGTTGCTCGGTAGCTCCGCAGATTTGTGAATACTTCTGCAGGTTGTCACTGCTGTTCAAAAGTTGGATTAATTTGATGTCAGTACAGCGCACACGAAGTATAAATGCAAAACCAATGCAAGGTTTCTTTTGTTGTTTTCTAAGTTATTGATTTTTTATCTATATAATATGTATATCTTTTTTATGATCATATACTTTTGAACAGCAGCTCTAAATCACATGTTTTTGAAACATGAAAATTAATATAAAATAAATCGTTTGTTTAAATCGATGACTGCCTTTTATTTAACGCAGCCTTATTATACATTATTTACCTTTTGAGATTATGAAAACTGTTGTGTCGGTCCCAGTATGTAGTCATTCACATGTACTCAAAATGTGATAAGTTGTTGCAACATGGATATTTACATATTATATGAGGTTTCAAAAAAGGTTTTAATTCGTTGATGGATAGTTAAAAACAACCCTCGTTCCGGGTTAGTCGGGTAAAAAGGTTTTTTGTGCCTCTATCTCAACAAAAATCGTAGAACAAGGACATGTTATTGAAAAAAATATCCGGAAATAGGAAACATGTTAAATCAACGTGTTTGAGATAATATTATTAGGCTTATCGTTTCGACACGCGGCGGGCAATCCGTCAACGACGCAGCAGACGGCGCGCGGCCGTCGTCGCGGGCAAGGTTACGTCACGATGCGTCAATGTATGTCATGCGTCATACACATACTTCACTGCGACACCGTGTTAGCACTGAACACATGCACTCAATATTATTCTGCCTTTCGATTTTGATAATAAAAAAAATACACAAGGATTATCACACTCTATCGATAGTATTTGAGATACCCTCGTTACATTAATGACTTTTATTGATTTTCTAGATTTTAATTGCAGACACAGTAGAACATTATGCTTAGTTGGAATACGGCGACAGGCATGCGATGGCAAGGCAATGTCGGCCAGTATCAAGCGGCAGTGTTCGCCGGACCGCCACATCGAGCCGACGCGTCGCGGCCTCACTCCACACTCTACAGCGATCTCTACCACGCGGAACCACACATCTCTGACAATCATCTTGCATCATCATTAATAGCCTGGAATATATTTCAATATTATCAGATAATCAAAAATAACATTTGGAGATCGCCTGTTTATGCTGAAATTCATAAGAACATTCTGTACGATGAAACCACCGGTAAATGTGAGTGAGTTTTTAAATATTATTAGCTAGTCATTTATTGTTTTCACCACATTTTTTTGTAGTCTGGTCTCTTGATATAACACCTTTCAAGATCTAGGCTAGCTAGACAGTGTAAAAGTTTTAATTCACACAATATTTTGACCAATCATCCATAACTTTTTGTTACCATCTATTTGATATAAATATGTAGGTAAAATAACATTCCTTTATAAAAAATACAAGTTTCCTACTAGGAATGTCAGTGAGGAAAAATGGGTAATTATTTATATACAAGGTGCCTAATGCCTAACTTCTTAGTAACTAGGTATGTATTAGTGAATGAATATTAATATACCTAGATCAAGATCTAGGCCAGGGTTATGATGGCTGAAAATTCTTGCAATTTTTTTTTAAGTCTGTCTGTAGCTATTATTAAGAATATAAGTACTACCTACTAGTATTAGTTGAGCGTTGCGAATATTCATTATATTTTTTTCGTAATGAAATAAACTTATTGAATGGAATAATTATCTCCTTAAAATTAGTGTCACATTACACGGTTAAATAGGTACATAGTTGTACTTGTCAGAAGTTTAGTTTATGTAGTGTCTATATATTAAGCAACTACTAGAGGAAATATAAAAACGAATGTAAAAAGAATTGGTTAGGGTAATTGTTTATTTTTTTTGCATAAATTAGAAAGTATTTTTATGCTAAAAAACTAACCTAACCTATTTTTTTTACATTAGACAAACCCTTGACTTCGTCATATTGCTTATCTGTGAGCGTTTTTAAACGGACGGTTTTAACGGTTTGTAAAAAGACGAATCATATAAATTACTTACCTGCGATATCTACATTGCTATTGATAATTTATAAACACAAGGTAAATGAACTTCAACGAACAAGTGCCTTGTATTTTTTATGGCATAAAGCGGAACAATGAACTACTCCCCTCAACACATACCTTCATATATCATTGAGATGTTAATAAAGTCAATTGATGGTTACTTGACTACATACTTACTTGCTATTTTTTTTGTAATATTGGCAAATAATAGGTAGAGGCACTGTTATTTATGTTAGTAGATAGGTATATGTCTAGGAAATTGGAGATTGGCTGTTACTTTTTTCTCTTGGAGTTAGTAAGAGACCATTTACCTATTTTTTTTCCAAAATGATGGATGGAGTCCTGGAAACATATTTTGAAACATTGTTATTAATATTAATGACGTTGATTCACTGCGATCGAAAGTCATAATTTAATTTAAATGACGACTAAAATTATTATCAATACGTCACCACTAGGTACTCCTTAGGTACCTACTACGCAGATCCTAAAGAAAGCGAAAGTGGATGCATGTCCGTCTTCACAATTCAACTACGGAATCGATTTGGATGAAAATTGGCAAGATATAGCTTGAAACTTGGTGAAGGACACAATAGTTATATACCTACCTAGGTATCTGGTTTTTAGTGAAGCCGCAAGTCACAGTACCTACCTAATAAATAACTATGGTATGTTCCAATATTCTCAAGAAATTAGACTTATGGTGATTGGTGAGGCTTATGAGCAAAATATGTAGTTATTCTTGCAAAATATTATATTCATCCATCCAGCCCGATCACTAATAGTACCTAGGTGATTTAGATCTTCTCTAATGGGTGTCTCAATAGGGATGTAGTCAATTTTATTCGCCAGAAATAGATTTGTGTAGGGGGTCGCTCGAATCGCAATTGCATCGCAATCACCAACAACTTAGTAGCGAGCAAAAAATACAAGTATTGTGTTGCGTGTTTCACTCATGAATCCAGTTTTGCCTGAACTCGATTTTTTAAACCTTGAACCAATACATGGAGCTTTGACTTCTCGAAATTCAATTCGTTATTAACACTACTATCAATCGGTTGTAGGTACTTACTAAGTGGCAGATTAATCCAGAATTATTGTTTTCTCTGGGTAAAAATAAGTGTTATCTATTTACATTGAAGTCATTTAAGTTTGGGTACCTGACGAACGCAATTTTACAATATTTTAGGAGGGTGTTATTTACGTTTTCTTAACTAGGTACTAAGTTTCCTATCACTGTCCTTTGGTTTCCTCGCGTTGTTAGGTGGATTTATATATACAAAACCTTGGTCCAAAACTATGTCATACAGTTTATTTTCTAATGTGATATTTGCCTAGATGAGATTAAACTTGAGCAGATCATAGGCCATTGTCTATGTTCATAAGTTACACGTTATGTGCCCTGTTGGGATGATTGTTTAAAATAAACAAGTTACTTATTGAATGATCTTTATTCTGTTCTAATTAATGCCTATCTGTCGCTAGTGAAACGTGCTTTGACAATTACGCATACCTCCTACGACGAATAGATAACATTTACGACGCAATTGATCTATCTCCATTTTAGAAGGATCATCATTGTCTGTATTGACCTTTCAACTGTTGATAACATCCACTAAATCATAATCATTGTTTCAAATAAGTATGATCTCAGATGATAGCTATAACAAGGCAATTAACCTGTGGAACGAAATATAGGAATACCTAGTTAAAAACAAAATAATGCAGCAATCTAGATAAGTGGACAAATTTTTATCGTATCTTTTGATTTTAAATTTATTTTCGATTGAACAACTATCCTGAAGTTCGCCGTTAAAGGCCATAAAGTTCATGTTATGAAAAATTCAAAATAATATTTGATACTTTATACACAGGCTGCGCTTCTTCACGATGTGGACACCCCGACGAAGAAGGCTACGTTCGGCATGGGGTGTTTCTGGTCAAATGATTCCTTGTTCGGAGCAACACCAGGAGTTATTCGGACACGTGTCGGCTATGCTGGAGGAACCACTAAGAACCCACATTATAGGAGCATGTGAGTTGACCGTTTAAAAAACTAAACTTTTATCTTTTGTTTTCCTATTTTCTATGCTTATTAGCATTAGGAGTACCTACCTACTGTACAATTGCTTTTTGTTATTTTTGGGGTTTCTTTTTAAACCAACAGTTGCCAGGTATAGAATAAAATTGTTACAGTTGAAATAAGGAATCGCATAGAAACCTCAAGAATAATAATTATAATCTAAGCAAACAAGACAAGAAGATACCAGCCTAGCTTTCTAACCCAGTTACCTACATATTGTAAAGTTAATCATGCATCTTTCACTTTAACTACTACCATTTGCAAATTTTTAACATTTCATCAGTAGGTCGACATATCAGCTAGGAAGGTACAGTATGACACAACTTAGATGTAGCATCGGCGAATCGTTTTCGTACACTTCACTTCCGATTTACACAAAAAATAAAAATAATTCAGTATCGCGCTATTCAACGTTCAACAAGATCATTTTCGCCGATCATTTTTTAACACATGAGTAATGTTGTATGCGCACTCTTTTCGAGAACGATCGATTTTACGAAGTTTGCCGATGCTTCATCTAAGTTGTGTCATACTATACCTACCTTTTTTTACCTACGTACATTTCAATTATGTCCAGATATACATAACTTAGATAGAAGGAACACCAGTAGGTGCTTCAAGATATATAGACTTTCAGCTTTAGGGTAATAGCTATTGTAGCTAGGCAGGCAAATACTACAAAGACCCTAAAAATCCCTCATTTACTGAAAACTGAACCTAATTTTTTGTTTATGTCGTAAATATTACCTAGAATTTTATTTAGCAAAACATTACTTTTCTGCGCGAATACAGTCATTTAGGTCAGACAGCAACTAATCAATGCTTGCTAGATCCCTTATCAACTTCAAGGTGTCTACCGATTTAGACATGATAATATATGTATTTATTCATAAGCAAATGTTAAAATAAATATATACTTCAATTACGCTTTTAGAGTAGGTATAAGAACTAGATTTAGTCGAATTTAACAATTTACATAGTAGACCTGCCAAGGTTCCCGGCGCACAAGGCCAAGGCGAGGTGCGTGCTCAGCGATACGAACGAAACGAAGTTCCCCAACGAAACTACTGTTTACATAACAAACTAATGTAATTTTAGAAATGTGCGTCGAGTCTGCAACTTTACAATTTATTTAGGGAATCTAAAGATTTTGTGAGTAGGTCGCCAAAGCATATCGGGGTGGGCGGAAGGATCGATAATGCAAGTGATAAACTAGGTATATATAACAATTATTCTCAAATTGTGCTCCGCCAAGCTTCTATCGGTCCGCGAAAATACTGGTCCTTAGAAGTCAAAGATATCAATCAGATGAAAAAGAATGTACCTATTTTATTTTCTAAAAGAGTTCGTCGTAAAAAACGTTTGAGAATCGCTATGCTAAAAAATTACCTAAGCCCGTGCAAAAATATATGAAGTAGTAGTATTATTGTAATTAGGTTCTCTAAGATTATCTTATTATATGATTGTTTCCTTGAGATTTACATCAATTCTTTTTATAATTTCCAGTGGCGACCACACAGAGGTTATTGAAATGGACTTCGACCCTAAGACAGTAACATACGAAGACCTGCTTGACATGTTCTGGGCTAACCACGAGTATGGACTTACCACCAAGCTAAAGAGACAGGTAAATTAACTACAACTGACATTGTTAATAACTTCTTTTCAAAGTTTTGCTGACTAAACTATTTATTAAATATATTGGGACATTCATCACATACGGTTATCTGATCCCAAACTAAGCAGAACAGTATAAGTAGTTACTATGGAATCTAAATAAAGACTCGCGAGAGGCCTTTGACCACTGCTGGACAAAGGCCTCCCAAGGATCGCTCTTGCGCTACCCGCATCCACCGGTTTCGGCCGGCTGCCACTTCTGTTTGGCAATTCCTCGGGCCACGTCGGTTTTTTTTTATGTCAAAAGTTTGACAAGGAGGCAGGCGGCCCACCTGATGGTTAGTGGCTACCGTCGCCTATGGCTATTTGCAATACCAGAGGTATTGCCAATGTGTTGCCGACCTCTGTTACAATGCCGAGAAGGCAATTACTGGCTCTCAAGTGCAATTGCCGGAACACACCGGTAGGTGCTCGGCGACAGATTTTCAACTTGAGGGTGGTAGCCAGCCAGGCGGGTAGTACAAAGTACCCTACCACCATACTTTGGTTCACCTTCGAATCTCATCATTTCTGATTCGATCTCGCAGGCAGATATTATAAATAAAGTATTTCAAGAAGTTCGTTGTTCAACTGAATAGATATTTAAATTTGAGACAAAAATAGCGAAGTCACATTGACATTACGATAGAACAAAATAATGTGACCTTTTTCTAATCGGTCCTTCGTTAGAAGACGTGACCTCTGGGAGTCAGGACGCGACGCCCTCACCAGTGCCGGTGTTCTGATTTAGCTGATTATATCTTTATTGTTCTAATATTTTTTTACATACAAATTTAATTATTAAGCCTATAAAAAGAGTGGGTCTAGAGATACAGATGAGCAGTGAATTTTGGTGTTACAAGCGTTTATAGGTTAACCAATTTTAAAGGTCATTAATTCATGTATGCTTCTTCAGTACCTTTTAGTATCCACGTGTACTGCAAGGCAAATATAAGTTGATCCACACTCGCTTATCCCGATTACTAGCAGATAATCCTCAGATAACACGCTCGGTTTTATTACAAGTAACAAACATGCATACGGCTAGCCTGATGGTACTTAGTCTATAGACGCTTGCAACACCAAGAGTATTACTCTAAAAGTTTTCAGGTTTTAATAATATCTTTTCTTCTTTTCATGTATCCACTTCAGTACCAATCAATGATTCTATACCATGACGAGGAGCAGCGTGAGGCTGCGGAGGCGTCTCACAAGTCAATGCAAGTTCGCTGCAACGGGCAACTTCGCACTGAGATCGCACCTGCCGGCACCTTCTACCCAGCTGAAGAGTAAGTGTCTAAACTTGTTCTTCCGATCAATTAACATTGCCGCCGAAGTTAGAAAAATGACGTCAGTTTCACAACTAACTATGTTCCTCCTTGTCAATTTTGCTCCAAAAAGCTTCTTCTCCCTTTGCGGCAATGTTAATGAACCCATCTTCTTTTGTCAATCAAATAACGAGTCCGAAAGGTTGCTACCCATCCAATAAATTGTAGACAAAGTTGTACACATAACAACAATGAGTTTTTTTTAAATGTTAATTCAAAATTCAAAAGTGTCTTTATTAAATGAACTCATTGCTAGTATTTTTAAACGTCAAATTTGTAAAAATAAAAAATATGTATATAAAAATAAGCTCTAGAAAATAAAATAAAATATAACAATTAACAATATGATAATAATAATAACAATAAATTGCATGTGAAGCGAACAACTCATTGAAATGCGTTCTTGTCCTCTATAAAATCAGAAACTTTATAGTACCCTTTTTTGTACAACTTATCTTTAATTAGCTTTTTAAATTTTAACACGGACAATTCTTGAATTTCTTTGGGTACTTTGTTAAAGAAGCGTATACATTGCCCCTTAAAAGAATCCCAAACTTTGCTCAAACGAGTTACAGGTATAGCAAGTTTATCCTTATTTCTAGTGTTTAAACTATGAGTGTCGCTATTTTTGGGAAAGTTATGAATGTTTTTTCGAAAGTTATGAATCTAGTATGAATATGATTTTACTGCTAATGTTTTAGCTTAAAACTAATCAGCAATAAAATATAAGCAACTTTGTAGTATTACCATGTCTTTGACGATAATTCTGTTGTTATCTTACATGTGGTAGTACCTTGAAAAAATTATCACCAGTAACATTGTAGTAGTACATGTAATAACAATTTAGCTCATAATAGTTCACGAGTATGGAAACAAAATACTTACAAAGTATGTTGAAAATCTTCTTCTCTTCTTTATCTTGATCTTTCAACCTTGTACGGTAAAAGTTTACCTTTTTCTAATACAACATTAATTATTTAGAAATAATAAATAAGGAATGAGAAGTCTAGTATAAAAATTGTGTTACCTCAAAGGTCCATCCTTTGAGTATCAAAACAGTTATCCCATTTTTATGTGAGAAGGTTTTGAATATCTGTTTTTACAAAACCAGGGTTTTACAAGACTTGATTTAAACCTTCGTATTTCATGTCTTTATTTATGTGGGACCAAGTTATAGAGACTAGCAATAGGGCTTATTAAACAGACTTAGATTAGTTAAGTGTTAAATGTAATGGATAGGTCACTTACATAATAAAATGTGCTAATATAACAATAACTAGGTCAGGGTCTACTCCTTATAGAACTATCTGCAACTTGTCACCGTTTATTGTATAGATTAAATCATAATTTAAATTCCGCGCATCAATTTTCCTCTTGCGTTGACATTGAATTAATTATTAATGTGTTTGTGTTACCTACAGCACTCCATAGACGAAAATGAAGACCTTTTTGTACAGTGAATGCAATGACATTAAAATCAGTATTAAATTGCATCCAAAATTGGTTCGTGAAATTAGGTCTGGCTAGGATTTTCGAATGCATGCAATACAATTAACCCTGAGTGTTAGAATCTTATTTTTGCATTCCAAATTACCTTCCTTTCTACCTTCCACTGATTATTACATCTCTATAGCACTTAGTCTTTCTCGATCAGTGCTGTATTGTGAAGCCATATCAGAAACTGATGGGCCAAGAAGGCGGTTTCTGTATCTCAAACATAACAACTGTGAAAAGAAAGTGACTCAATGTTGACCCTTGGTGAACACCTCTTACAGGTACTTATATTCACAGGGTTAATAGGGCAGTGGAAAACCGAACCTAACCCTTACTTTTTAGAACCCAAATTATTTTTTATTATTATGTATAGGTACTTTTCATTATTAATGACGTATAAAGTTAAATAACCTTCAATCGGGCGTTCAGAAAGTGGCTGTTTTATCGCTAACTGCTATCATTAAACAATCTACAAAGAATGAATAAAAGAAGCAGATGCCACTTATCAGTTGATCTTGGGTTCATTCCAATTCAATCGTGTTGATTGTTTGGAGTTCAATGGGCCTAACAGTGCGATACTGCAAATAAATGCACATCGGCACAATTTAGCAATTCGCTATCTATTAGGGGCTCATAAAAATAATGATAGATCTTAGGAAGTTCAGGTTGGACGTGAAGTGAACGTATATATAACGACAGGTATTATTGGATTCCTGTGGGGTAAACACATATCTTTGATGCAATCAGTTTCAATATTTTTTTATTGAAACCGTTTAGCTAATATAGCTGTTTTCTGATAGCATTTTTACGTAGTATTAACTCTATATTCAAATAACAATGGAAACATTTTCGACATTGTAAAAGTTGTAACAAATTATAGATTGAAATTGATTGAACCTGACAACAAAGTTACATGATTGTTCCACTGGGGCGCTTCTTTTAGTTTGAAATTTTGAATTGACATTGATCATTTACCTACCCTAGCTCCATTACCGTTTTAAAATAGGTAAATCTTCATACCTAAAAAGATAAAATCCACTAAGGCATGAAATAATATAATGTTGGTTTGCCTATCCTACCTAAGTTGTGAAAGCATTTTTAGGTGTGTCTAAGGTCGTCGCTATAAAGACACAAGAATCGGTTTCCAAAAATAATCACTACGTAGGTGATGGTGACATCACCAACGTTTATTGCTAACCTATTGCTTGAGCTTGCCAATTTTTTAATATTTTCTCTTTTTACAGTTATCATCAAAAATACAGATTGCAAGGCCATAAGGATCTTTGCCGCAGTCTTGGATTGGATTCTTCTAAACTCCAGACGTCACATTTGGCTGCAAGATTGAATGGCTACTTAGTTGGTGTCGGTGGTATGACACAGTTTGAACAAGAAGTTGGACGTTTAGGGTTAAGTGAGAAACAGGCTGAGTACGTACGGAGGGAACTAGAACGTAACGAGGGCGGCGGCCTTGCTTGCTAACTGCATTCACAGGGTTAATGATGCTGTCGTTAAATAATATATTAGCCGGGTGTAAGTGATATCGTAACGAAAACTGAAACTAGGTTTATACATCAAAGTTTTTTTTTAAACCAAACGTTTTAACGCTGAGGGGTCCAAAGTGTCGTACTGAATCCATGGTTTCAGTTTTAGTTACGACATCACTTACCCCCAGTATAATATCATTAAATACCGCAGGAATCGGGAAAATTTATAGATGTATGTATATATTTCTTATCTAAACGGTCGGATAATACTGACAAACCGTAAATTATGTAGCGACAGCAAAGCATTTTTTTTATTAATAGGTAGATAATTATTTTCTTTTTTATGCTGACTCATTGTATCATCCAATATTAAATTTATCATTGCAGTTGATCGTCATACGACCATTTTATGTTATACAGTATTAAGGTAAATAAGTTAAGTGTAGTTAATGTGAGCAAAGAAATTGAATGTTATAATTATATTGACCATAAACAGCGATATTGTTAAATTGATGTAACTAGTGATATTGGAATACAAAACTGTATTTTTATATATTTTTTTAAAAACCTAATTCCTTTCCAAAATTCACCCTATAGTAAATTATAGTCACTACACAAAAAAATTAAGTAGAACACCAATCAGTTTTATTAGTTTTGTGATATTTCTTTAGTCACGGTCCAATACTTAGCAGTGAAGTTTTGCAATGAAAACTAGACCATAATATTATAAAATATAATGTTTAAAGATTTTCTTAGAGTAATAAAGACCCAGGCACAGAATTAGGACATTATAAATATTGTCCTGCTTGGGTATCAGGATATCCAACACCCACATCAAGAAGCCCGTCTGATCTACGCTTTAGAGATTTATAAGATTACTTTAGCCTAGCGAAGGATCGAAGGCGAAGGCGGCGAAGGATCCCATCGGCTTACCTTTTAGAAATCCCAGTCGACATTTTCATCATTTCAAAGCCACTTTTATCATGCTTTAAATACACTGTAATTATAAAATTATCGGTGTTTTTTGAACGGCTTACTCTCGCCATAATTTCACCCCTCGCCACTGCTACCTAGTAATAGTCGATGCCGTCCATGATCCACTCCAAATTAATTTTTTTTTTTTCAAGAACTGGAATAGTTTATCATTGCGCCATCTAGTAATCCATTTTCATATACTCTCAATAGTTGTATATAGAATCGATAGATGGCATACTGTTATTAGTAATGTCACAGTTAAAATAATAAACTGCATGTCTACATCAAATAATAATTATACGCTTTTTGGGTGGGTAGGATATCTGCTCGATATG
This sequence comes from Tethea ocularis, assembly GCA_963555595.1. Taxonomy (NCBI): domain Eukaryota; kingdom Metazoa; phylum Arthropoda; class Insecta; order Lepidoptera; family Drepanidae; genus Tethea; species Tethea ocularis. Next base: position 4,223,976 of record OY741963.1, on the reverse strand, counting down.
GTTAGATTTTTTTAGAGTAAAGTTATTCTTGGTTTACAAAAATAAAAATTAATATAATGTTTATTATGTCACAAAGCCTCAAGTGCTACTTTTTTATTATGTGTTTGACCACAATCTTATGTTCCCAAATTAAAAATCACGATTTACACTAGTTTTTATATTTTGAATCAGTAGCGTCAACTTCTGGAGATGACCAGAAAATTTCTGACACCTTGTAGCCCAACCCTGGAATTATATGGGTTGTTTCCCACCTAATGACTACAAAAGACAGTAATCATGTTTTTATTATTTCATATATTTTTAATTACTAAGCTACCAAGCAACGAACTAATTATTAGTGCTGGTGCTAGTGTATTTATCTATGGCAAAGCAGTAAAAAAAGTGAGTTATTATATTGTTTTGTACATAAAATAGCTGTCATTATTACAGTCTCTCGTACATTTATGTGAGACATCTCAATGACGTCACGTAAGTAGGTATATGTAGGCAACAGAGGGATATTATTAATAATAAGTGACTTTTTAGTACTATACATATAGCCTGATAATATTTTTTTCTTTTCGTGGTAATTGACAATGTGGCCGAAGTGTAGTGTATTTATTGTATAGGTATCGACTTAAACCGATAACTGATATATGTAATTAGCTTATATCAAGTACCTACCTATATTATTAGCATACTATATATTAACTTTTTTTCCTACGTTTAAGTCAATGTTTGACCACAATCTCACTATGGTACGTGATGATGTGGCCGAAGTTAGTAAGCTCACAAAGCCTACAAGGGATCTGGCTCTCAAGTGTAATACATTTAGGAATGTTAAAGAAAAATAAACTTTATTGCGTGATAATAAGGTTTAACTGTTAAATCTATGGTTAATTGATTATGGAGAAGTACATAAGCTTTGTTAAATAGGGACCACAGACCTTATTATCAGGCAATAAGGTATATTTTTCTTTGATATTCCTAAACTTCGAAGGTATTTCTTAAATGATTGCAATTTTAAAATTATTATTGTTAAAAATAAAAACAATTTATACTAAGTAGGTATACCTGGTAACTAAGTATACCCGTAGGTATATTATTACTATGTGTCCAATGGTACAAAAAGAAATAATTTATATGATTTAAAGATGAAAAACACAATAACTATTCTTCTTTTGTAGCGGAGCAAATCGTGACGGTAATGCTAATAATAAAACTGCGCTGTAACAAAACAATTCTTTATTAGGTATCGTCAGGTATTGTACACAAAAACAAACTTTATTCTTTACAATATAATTGCCAATATTATTAGCACGTCGTCTGTGCTTGTCAGAGTATCATACCTACTGCCGCCATTTACCGATTTAAAAATGTTTTTTTTTTTCATTTTTTTTTAATAATTTATGAGAACCTGAATACCGGGGTGGGTAGGTAGTTATTTGAATTTAAAACTGTCGATGAGTCCAATTGTTTTTTTTTTAATGATATTTCCAATTTGTCAGAGTTAGAACGAGTGAATTTATGTTCTCACTTTGCATGCTTGCATATATACCAACTCATGTTTTCTTTCCATGAGAGTTGTCCTTGTTAACGATGACGTAGATACAATTAGTATTGATTAGTGTCTGTAATTTATGGAAAGTTCTCATCCTCAGTGATTGTTTTCCAAGTGGTTATCCGTTTTCCTCTTGGCCAAGCCATAAGGAAAATAGAGGTATATAACCACTAAGTTACGTATGATGTCAACGTCAACATGATATTTAACAAAAGCAAGAAATAAAAACAATATCGAGTTTTTTTATATCAATGACGTAAAACGTAGCATGATATCAATATCCATAAATAAAGGACCAACAGAAAATACCTACCTATCTAAAAAGCTCATTACAGTTGGCTAATCTAAACAAGTTACCGATCGCCTCATGTTGTTTGGTAGATATCTTATCTGGTAAATATTCCAAGTATTATTATGTTATGTTAGTCATTGGTTTATCTGTGGGTGCTTGCTGGTACGCTAAGCTCGCACCGAAAGTACAGAGCAAGAACCACAAACACTGTATGAAAATGCAATAAAGCTAGTAATCTAACTTTGAATAGTGTTGGCAGCTCAGTGGTACTCGGTACAGATCCATCTGTGCTCGCCGATTTATCCGCGTAAGGGTGAGATAGCCACCTCTGGCTAACACCTTCAGTCCTTAAAAAAAACAGTCAGTGATAGGTAACAATGTTGAATGCTATGACGCGGATTTGTTTCGATCTTCATCTTCGAGTGCTATTACACCGAGCTCGTACCGGAAAAGATAGTTGGACTAAATCAGATAATTCGCGTTGTCCAGCGATGCGGCGACGACGGCTGCGCCGGCGCACGCGCGAGGCCGCGACCTCCGCAGGTTCAAACTGTTTAATCAATATCCTGCATATAACAACTAGGACGACTGGTAATTTCAGTGCCACCAACATCACGAAACTATCTACAGCTCAAAATTATATGCCATGTTTTGTTTCGACAGAGTCAGGAAAGATGAAATTTGCTGAAGTACAAAAGTGGTCGATATAGCAATTCGTATTGGGAAGCTGAAGTGGCAGTGGGCAGGCCACTGAATTGTTACTTCAGGTTAGTTACTGCTCCAGTAATTTCCTAATTTAAATTATATGTCGATTTACAGATAGTAGTGCAGAAAGGATGTCATGTTGAGATCTCGAGTTGAGGACCCCTTCAGACTCGCTATAGATATAGATATACATATATACGCCCTGATAAAAATGGTGTGTGAGTAGATGAGGAAGACGGAGGATCGGAAGGAAGGAGTGGCTCGCCCTAGAAGAGGCTTACTTCAGCGGTGGAGTGATATTACGCTGATAAGTGATAATTATTGAATGAATAGATAATATCTGCTTAGACTTAAACGTTTATAAATTGTACATGAAAATGTAGACACTCGAGTTCATTGAAGCCGGTGTAATAATTCTCAGGCTGGCTCTCAAGTGCAGCTGTCGAACACATCAGTAGGTGTTTGACGACAGAATTTCCTCTTGTATTATTGTGTGATACACCTAATCACAAACTTATCTATATTTGTTTATTAATAGGTATGCCAAATTGTTTGCTCTGTGTTTATTTAGTGCAGACGTAGGAACGCGAACAGTAGGTAGGTATAGCAAATAATGATTCGAATTCCATGAACTTCGATTTTCAGTCAGTCTATCGAATATCGAATGGGCTAAAATATTCATACACACGTTACAAACACGTGCCAAACCAAACACAAAATGATCGCTAGATATAGATACCTAACAATGGAGATATATAACGATAAAGAACCATTTGTAAGTATGAGGTACGGCCGCATTATTCGCCAAGTTTCGGCATTTGGTAGGAGAGAGCATTATGCAGTAGATATGCAACACGGTGACAAAGTTAGGTACCTACCTGGTATGAAAACCAACCTTTTTAGATATCGACTTGTAGTTGAAGTGTACGAGTATCTATGTTGTATAGATGACGATAGAATCGTTTGGTACCAACTATCGAGCTGATCTGGTAATGCAGCACCTGTCCTAGCAGTTGTGTGTCGATTTCATCGTCAAATCCATTTGACGATGAAATCGAAGCGTTCAAAAGTGTATTTTTCTAGTGTTTTTTAACATGTTTTTTATTTCAGTTATCAATATATCATGATATTATTATTTTGAAATTGAAACTCAACCAATTTAAAATACGAGATATCGTAGGGTTATGTGTATGTACCTAACACATTCTCTGATTTGGAACTGAATTGGTATTTGATGCTAGTTTTGTGGTTCTGTGGTCAGATTTCGATACTAACACGGGTAATCGCAATTTTATACGATTGAATATTCAACCAATTCTAGGGAATAAGGATATTATAGTGTTTATTTTAAATTAAACGATACGTGCGTAAATTAATATCTACTAATTTAAACACATTCCTAGCAACTGTTTAACAATCTGTTGGTTAAATTATGACGAAACCTTACGTTCCCGAGTCAGGAAAATTTAGAAAATGTTTTTCAAGAGATAAAATCTCAACTTTCTATGAATACTCGATCCAGTTTTGTTCTTCTTACTATTGTGTTCGTTCCTATTTTTATTTCTTCTAATATGTTTTCATAAACATTTTTATAGTAGGTACCTACTTACCTATAAATTGGCTTGTTCCCTAGACTTTGTTGAGTTATGTATATATAATAGCCTGTCGAAACAGGCAATTGAATTGAATTTAAATCAAATTAAACATTTATGAGTTGTGTCAGTACTATGTAGGTAAGTAGGTTATACAAACAAAAGTTATAGGTACATACAGGGTGGGCTGTTTCAATTTACATAGACATATGTAAATGTTATAGATGACCATATCGCTAACACAATGCGTTATTTCAAGAGTGTAGCTGACGGTACTTTTGTGTCCTTAATTATTTTTTAAATGGTGAAACAACGCGTTGTAAATAACCGACATTAAACATGACCTATCGCTGTCAAAAAACTCAAAACTCATTTAGGCCCATTGCACTCGGGGTAAATATGTCAATTTGAAAGATTCTCTACAAATTCTGTCACATAGCCATACATATTAGGCCATAATTTAACTCGTGAGTTTGGTGCTATACTGCGTTGAAGCAATTGGGCCTTAAGAACTTAATCAGTAGTTAGTTAAAATAGGCCCTGATAATAAGGCGATACAGTAGATACCTACGGCGGATACAGTTGACTCTACCACGAATTCGGAATACACTTGAACTGAGAAGACTCCGGCAAGAAACTCAGCAAGGCTTCTTTCTTTGGATCTGATATTGAAAATCAAAGCTGATCTGAAATTTTGCGAAAGTATATACCTAAGTATGAAGCGTACTAATCCTTAGTATAAATAAGTGGAACGGGTGAAAAAGGTTTGATTGTCTAGTTTTGTTATTAGGTATACTTTTACCTTTATTATTTATGAAGCATTATAATAATTAAAGTAGGCAACTAACCTAATTTATTATTATTGGACAACTTATTCATAGAGGGTTTGCGTGCGTTTCATAACTCCAACTCCCGATGGAGGCGACTACCACGCCATACTGAAAGGTAATAAGCATAGCAGTTACCTACTGTTGATGGTATTGTCTGCCGCATATGCATAGATCACAGCAGCTTACCTAAGATAATACAGTCTATCAAATCTATATGATAGACCCATAGGTCCCCAACCTTTTATGGACCAACGCCCTCTTTACAAGAAAAAAAAATCTAACGCCTCCTTTACTTAAAATTGTTAATTATAGGTACCAATTTTATGTGTCTACTTAGTCTATATTTATTAATAATCACAAATTAAAAATTAATTCTTTCTCTCTCTGTAATCTTGCTACTCGTGGTCGTGGCTGAGGGCCTGAGGGTCGTAATTATTAATTATTTAAAAATACAAAAACATGTTATAATAAAAACGTTTAATTCAGACTAAGGCTGAGATCTATAGAAAATACTTAGACTTTGCTCAGACTTTACTTAGGGTATAAACCTACATAATAAAGTAAATGTTTGTGTGTTTTAATTTGTAGCCAAGTTTTTGATAAGTCATCGATTAGGTGCACTTAGGCTTTGCTTAGCACACACTCAGAGAGATTCGAAAATTGCATTTTAAATACCGACTTTGTACGGTAAAGTCTGAGCAAGTACGCTCTATAGATCTCAGCCTAAGTGTCATACATAATTAGTTTATTTACGCCGTAATAACACAGGTAATAATAAGATAAACATCTTGGACGGCTAGATCATATGAAAATAGATGTATTTTCAAAGTATTTTGTTTTATTAAATTTCTAATTAGGTAGGTACGCCGCATTGCCTTTGGAACCACTACCGCCCCCGCGAAAAGCTCCAGCGCTCGCTATGGGGCGGTACCGCCCCCGATGGGAACCTATGTGATAGACTGTATATCTGTATTTGCTTGCAAATAACCATAGATTTAACCAATAAACCTTAATAACACGCAAATAGGTATATTTTTCTTTGACGTCGAACGTCAAAAGGACTAGGCTGTTTGATAGACATCTAGAGCTATAAAACAAAAGTAAAAGACCCGTTCACTTATTCCAGAGGGATTTTATCTAATTTATGTGCTATCTATTAGACAACTAAACATTGTCGGTGGTCGTCGCTGTACAATACTGCTCTTAGATCCACCTTAAAAATAGAACCAGCGAGGTTATCAACCGGGTACTTAAATGTCACATTGGTAAATGCAGACATCTAAGTATTGTAGTTGCAGTTCTTTTGGTATTGATAAGAGTAAGAGAGGAAGTATCTTCACCTTACAGAATACTTCAGTGTGAGTAAGGTCCTCAGAACCAACCAGAACTCATCGGGGATTAGTTACTTACAATACAAGTACAGTTTACAATACTTGTAGTAAGTGCCTATAAAATTTGAAGAGTTCCCTCGATTTCCCATGAGATCTTGACTTGGTGACCACGGAACCATCTGTGAAGTATGATAAAATGACCTTTAAAAAAAAAGAATTTTCCAGGCGTCTTCGAGTAATCGAGGAACATACCTACATAAAAAAAAGTCCTTTTTGAAGTCGGTTAAAATGGGTTTTAACCAGAAAAGCATAATCCTACCTATCCACAACGAGATCGCGATCGTTTCAATCAAAAATTTACAAAGTTAGATTGCCTCACTCTGATTCAAACATTCTACTTAGGTATTCTCGTAGGTACCTACGAGTACGTAGACAAAAACACGTGCGTATAAATAAGATTCTTAGATGTGTCACAAAACACGTGTAGTGTCATAATACCTAGGTATATGTCTTATTTATTTTTTTTGATATTAGAGATATGATATGATAAGCGATTGTTGCCTATACGCTCTTTAAAATATTAAGTATTATATCATGTCTAAATTATCATATACAATACTCGCACAAACGGTACCTTCACTGCATATCCAAAATTTATATTATCATAGGTACCTACCAATTATCACAATAGGTACCTAATTCGATACCTATTACATTATAGTAACTAGGACTAGGACAATATTAGGCTGAGGGATTTACTTCTGGTTTTACCCGATGATTTATTAATGTTTTATTTATAGTTCATATTTATAAATATATATTATTCCTGTATATTGGTTATTATGAATTTATTACTACATACATACAGTACCTATGTACTTATTTAATCTGTTAAATAAAAAATAGAAAAATAGCTTGATCGGCAGTAACTGCCGCCTCGAGTATTTTTTAATAACTACTACATGTATATTTGTGGTAAATAATTATAAACTAAACTTAAATCTAATTATCCTTTGTTTGTTAATGCACTTTTACATCGGTAAAAAAATATATATTGTTTTTTAGAAAGCCATGAGCCACGTACAATTTTTGTTTTCTCGTTAAAATAAGCATTCCTTATTCTTCAGATTTCTTCGTCGATGTTAGTGGGTACCGACAATAAAAACATCGGTTAAGTATTTTAATAATTAAGCGCTATTGTAGTGTAAATTCTTAAGAATAAGTAATTTTGTATGTAAAATAACGTCAGTTAGTTAAATATTGTGAAGATTACAATAACACTAAATTGAGCCGAAGTAGCCGAACGTGATGGGTTTTTCATAATAATATATTATTTTTGAACTTCAATTTATAATATTTTATAATTATTTTGATGTATTTAGGTACTGCAGGTTACTTAAAAATAACCCTGTATAGGTAACTAACAGTTTTGTCCTACTGTGGTTTTATTCAAGACCATTAATTTGCACTAACTTCTCTTTCGTATTCCATTACTTCAATGGCTGAGGCAATAAATACATTACATAATTAAAAATAACATGCCACTAGGAAAAACGCAATAAATATGAACGTAGGCTTAGTTTAATAGCGATCAACGAATGAATCATTCAGTGCGCGTGCACTGACAACGCACTCAAACCGACCGCTCTATCGTTCGCGCTTGGCTCGCTTTATGCGAAATCAAACAAGTTTTTGTTAAGTGTTGAGTTAATCTGTTTTCCATGCGGGGTGACGTCATCCATAAAAACTGCAGTTCGCATTATTTGTATAATAAACTCCCTGGAATTCGAAGACTAACCGTAACGCAAATGTAATTTCCGTTCGGATTAAAAATACTAGGTAGGTACTTCTGTGTGTGTAACACACAACACAATATTATATGCTCCTAAGACGTAATCTAAGCAACATCTGCGTTGATTCATGATAAAATGTATCAACTATGGAAGAATCTCATACTAAGTGTCTAGCTAGGCACCTACCTATGCCATTTGAAAATAGTTTGTATCGAAAAGCCTAGACATCAAATTCAAAAAAATATATTGTGACCCAAGAAGACTATCCATCTGATGGTAAAGGTCATGAATAACTATCTCTCAAATGCAACTGCTGGAATACAACGGTAGGTTGGTTCAACTTCCGTCGCGGACAAAATCAAGCCTTTAAACTATTACTAACTTAACACATTACACCTATCATTAGAGCTTTTAAAGTACCTACCTATATATTGAAGTGACACACAGCTCTACGTACTTTTGGGTTGACTTCGATTGACAGGAAAATATACCTAATTATTTATTTCCATTATGAACCAATTTAAACAAATATATGAATACCTGGAAGCACGACATTATAGCTACTCGATTTCAAAAAACCATAATTGTCTTTTTATTTCAAGATGAAGTACCTACCTACTTATAATAGCGAACCAGGAACTCCTTATATGGTTCGTCTATAGATCTGCATTGAGTGAAACACCTTGAATAACATTATTGAAACCGATTTCTTTGCAAATAAAAAAAACTGTTTGTTGAATCTCTATTGAATCACATCTGTGAAGAGGAGAGGTCACCGGCTACGCTGATGTCAATTACTTCCTCATTTTGGCGGCGGGCGACGGCGCCTGCGCAACTCGCAGACAAAAGATCGCTGGCACCCGATGAGCTGTTCTAAATTATCGATTGATAATAGATGCGTAATACAATAGTGGAAAACTGAGTAATTCTCACTACGCTAATGTAACCAATTGTATGCTACATGCGTAATAGTTCAAAACATTAAAACATGCTTTAGTTTTGCACTAACATCATATTGTATGATACAATCTATGTAAATTAAATGTATGTGGGCTACCTAAGCCTACCTTTTGTTCACAGTTTGTAATGGTTTTGAAAAACAGTCTGCTAATATTTGTGAAAGTTTGTATGGAGATTTATTACTCAATTGCTCCATATTGGCTAAAAGGATTTGCATGGAACTTGGCAAGTAGGTTAAATTCCCAAAAACCTTTTTCATATATCCACACTCATGACATAATTTGCACCAATGATTCTCCAGAAAAGATTGTAACCGAATAAATTTTATTTGTGAATAGATTTAATAATAACGACTTTCTTCTTATATTATTAGAATTGATTATCCGGTGGTAAAGCGTCTTATATCAGCTGTGTTATGAAATAATTAAGCAATCAGAGTTGTATAGTAGATCAAATCTACTTTTGCCTTTATTAGTTCTACATTAGGCTATTTATTGCAGTTGCTAGGTTGAATATGTTGAGAATAGAACTTCTGTAATTATTTTGGAACTGTTTTTTGTACTGTACGTATAGGCCCTGGTGTGATTATGACCCCCAAAGTGGTCAGAAGCATAAATCGGTAGGTGCTTGGTGATAGACTTTTATCTAATGAACAAAATATTACCAAGTTTTAGTAAAATTTTCCGTTCTATGGAATGCGTTGCGAAAATTTAGTTCATGATAATATTTGCGCAGTAATAATATCCTAGTGATTAAAATATATTTTTTCCGTAATGATCATGAGTTTCTTTTCAAATGTTTTGAGTTTTACGAGCGAAGCTGTAAAAGTTGGAACATGTGGCTTACTGATGTCGACTGCGAAGCAATGTGCTGTCATAAAGTTGTGTCGATACGCTTTTTATAAGTGTCGAGTCGCAAGTATAAATACGCGCGGTGTGTGAATATCACACGGGGATTCATAGAAATAGAGACATTTGAACGGCAATATCGATATAACGTATGAGTAGTTTAGATTATTTGTAGCGGAAACGAAGTTCGTATACTGCATGGCCTTCAATTTCACAGTACCAAAACCTTGACCTACTGGCCGTAACAATTTAGTGAGTTATCAAGAATACGTATTATTACTGAGTAGTTGTGGAACTTTAATTGCAAAACTAGCGATCTTTCATGGCTTACCTTGAGTTATTATAACACCCTTAAAAACACCACTTGCGTCGAGAAAGGTACCTATTAAAGCTAACACTTTTTACGTTGTAGCTTGGTGCGGGTGACAGTGACTAGAGAGTTGTGAAATGAGCCTTATGGTGCAATGCCATAAGGCTCATTTCACAACTCTCTAATCAATAAAAAAAAAAAATATTTCTCTATTTTCCCCCTCATGGGTTGAATTTTCGAAAATCCTTTCTGCCGACGTTGTAATAGTTATCTGTATGACAAATTTCAGACGCGATTCATCCAGTGGTTTGGGTTGTGCGTTGATTGATCAGTCAGTGATTGAGTCAGTTAACCAGTTAGTTACTGTATGTAGAAGAAGATAATACCTGAGACGCAATGAAGAATGTTTGAAAATTATAAGAATATTGATACATAAGAATAGGAGATATGAAAAAGAGGTAACGATCAAAGAAGAGATACTTAAATGGATTTGTTTGAAGGATGACATGAGAATAGCATCATATCTCGTTCTGAAGAATAAGATAAAAACTCAGTATAGAGATGACCCCAAATAATTAGGAACAGCAAATGCAGATATCCCTTATCATACAAGATAAAGATAAGTTTATAGGTAATTTAGTGTGAATTGTGAGGTGATGTTGTCATATTTGATAAATCTAGCTAAAGCCTGCGTTGACGTGAGCACCATGTAGCTATCATTTCCGTGTTCACCCTTCTATAACGTCAGCAGCCTAAGCTTTACTTTTTTATTGAATACAGAATATAGCCATCACCTGAACCAGGTGATAAGCATTTCAGTTTTGTAATTAATGTTTTTATGTCGCTCGATATCAGTCGACTTTTTGTAATTCAGGCCATGTGTACATTGTACATTAAATTTTACTATTGTAAACAGAAGACCCAAGTTCCAATTTATTGAATGACGTGTGCTAGTTTGTTGATCTAGAGAGCATTCGATCATTTATACCATTAGTCCACTTTCGTTTATATTGCATAAGCGTTAAAACATAATAAAATGTATTCATTGTTTTTTTTAAAAATAAAATATGTTTCGCGTTGTCTTTTTACTAAAGTACACACGGCCACAGATCAAGCTACACATTTTTGTTGCAAAATAGCGCCTATTACAACCGCATAAGGTGTAATAGGCGCTATTTTACCGAGTGTACATCGTCAGGATTTTATACAAGCTCTAGCTTCCGTCCCGCGGTTTCACCCTCTCACGTTCCCAAGAAATCTATATGAGAAAATTATCTTCTACTACTAATAATTATACTTTTTTGTAACCAAATAACCTGTAGTATGTCGTTCCACGTGGTTCAAATTCAGGTTGCAATAACTCTATTTTAATTATTCTACTCCGAATGGAATAATGACTAAACCGGTTAATAACGTTTAATGTCCCAGGATATTTAATTTAATAACCGGTTATTCATAAATTGGTTTCAACTCATGATGCCCTCTGATTTTATACCTACCTTATTTGGACATACTTACCTGTTTAAAACAGCTACTTAAATATTCTCTTGTATCACATGTTTGATAATTATAGATTTACTCATAGTAGGTAAGTAGGTAATAAACTTGTATTTTACATGGGCAGATCGTGATCTTCTTACGGTTGCACTACTGATTGATTTATAAATTAAGAATTAAATATTTTTTTATAGATAAAATTGTTTTGTTGTAAATAATTACTTCAAGACTGCAAAACGAGGGTCTATAAAATTACCTAGGTACATGTTGCATTTAAAAAACACGATTTTTTCAAGTACTGATTATAAGCTTATGTTACTAATAGTATACCTATTGGTACCTTGAACGATTAAGCCATTTGCTACCTACTTTCCTTTGATATTGTGAATAACTTATTGAGTTTCCTTAGAAACCTACATGTGGAAGTCAGGGTGCAGTGAACCATTATAGATACGTGTTCTCATATCCTCAAAACAAGTCGTTGGCTCAATACCTTCACAAAACCTGACCAGGCTTTTACTGTTGACTCTTGAATAAGAGCACGCATATTGATTTTCAATTTACGTACCTATTTAAAACACAGTAAATAAATCTAGTCTTATTGTTTTGTTTATGACATAAGTATTTTTATTTTATTTATTTACATACATGTAATTGCTCAGTTGAGCACCTAATGCTTAAACTAGGTAAGTCTGAGGAATTGGGCCACACCCCTCCGCCAGACGAGTACGCATATAGATATGAGCTATGGGTTATTAATTATAAAGATTTTACAATACAATATTACATGTACATATTAACTACTTAATAACTAATACTTAGAAATAAGAGGAGACTAACGAAATATTGAACTTATTTTCCAGAAATTTGCCCCCATTTAGGGTTGCAAAATATATAGCATTTCCCGGACATGTTAGTTAGGTAATTCTATGTTAGGTGAAATTTCGGGACCCCTGCTTTTTAACAAGAGAGCGTAGCCAATTTTCGCTGATAAGTCGTACTCGATTGATATTCTTATCTTATAGCAAAGGCAGCTCTTGGGTATATATATGGAAAATATTGCCATTATGTTCGACGAAGTCTGGTCATCTAGCTCAGCTAGATTTATGTAGCTAGCTCAGCTCTGCAATTTCTTCGAATAATTGCGCTGGGATTGCAATGTTGTAATGTACTAGCTTTTCTGGTTTTTCAACTGATAAAACGTGATCATCTCGATCGAGTATCGGCACAGACTGTACGGAACTACGGATAGACTGGAATTCGTATAATAAGTCGCAGGTACATACATCTGTTCCCTTCTGAATGTTGTCTAATATGGAACAAATTTTAATTTGATGATAACTCTGCAATAATGACTTTCCTTAGATCAGCTTATGGTGGATGGTCCACAGTTTATAAAGCGCCTATGAGGCGCAATTTTGAGACTCATGGTTGTAGACTTATCTATGTATATTTTTTTGCATTCAAAACGTAAATAACTGTAGGTTCCTGTCCGTTAATTTGTTAAGGAACCAACGTCACGATCTAAATAGTTTAAAAACATAACTAATACATAGAATAAAAAATCATTTGGTATAGGTACCTACTCAATAAATGCTGAAAACGCATAAAAATATGTAAATATATACGCATAATGTGACCCATCTAGTGTATATATTCTAGGCTTTGTGTGCTTACCACCATCAGTCACATCATCACTGACCACGGTGAGATTGTGATCAAACACAGACAGGCCTATAAAAAGTTAAAAAAAAATATAGGTATGTTGTATATGTATACAGAACGAATGAAGGTGAGTAAATAAATATTGTATTGAATGGAGGCGGAAGGAGCGTTGACCGGCCCTTGAGGACAGCCTTCTCATAACACGTTATACTTTCGTGTTCAGCCTTTTATGGGCTATGTTAATTTTTAGTGGACTATTTTGGGAGAGAACAGATAACAACTCAACTTTTCTGCTTATTCATTGCTAATCCTTATATTATTTGTAAATACTTTGACCAGATATATAAATGCAAAATGCGTAGCTAAATTTCGTATATACAGTGTGTTCGGTCATGCATGAACTTTAAGGTACTTATATTTGAAAAATTTTTACGGGACTTATCTTAAAACGAAACCTGAAACCCGAAAAAAAAACTTTTCATACAAAACATTTATCTTGTTGGACACACTGTATATACGCAATTAGACACAAAGACAGTTTTTCTATAACAAAAATATGTAAATACTCAGTTGTTTTAGAATCAGCATGTTAGAATATTAATTCGGCGATATAGCCTGCATGATGATGTAAATATTATGTAACTTTAAATTGAATCTGTGGGTCTGTTTTTTTTACGCGTAACTATTTATCCTAATATGGATTTTGGAATTTCGTTCATCATTAGCTAAACAAAGACAGATTTAATGGCTTTAAAAGTGCTTCAATGGAATCAAAATAATACTGCAGACATCATAATAATAAAACGTGAATAATATAAAGTAGAAACGATATCCTAGGTAGGTGTAGGTGTAACGATTAGAGGTCATATCCGCTTCCGATCAAATTAGTAATATTGTTAGCTGTGAAGGGTTAATTATTTTACAATTTGAATAAATAGGTACCTAATAGCATGTGATTCGCGTTTCTATTCGACGAACCCGCAGTGGAATTTAACTCATTCATATCTTAGTAATGATTGTGACATTATGTATCTTAAAAACCAACCAATTAATAAGAAATACATTATTGGAGCTCATACCTACTCTAAATGACATCATCGATGGAAACGAAATATAGCGTCTGCGGGTAAGTATAAAGACATTTTGTTCTCGTATTTTGGATAACGAAGAATAAAACGTTTATCACACACGAATTATACCTAAAAGACCTCTTCGGTTTAGCTCTTTATCTAATATTATCTTTAAACATTTTGAGGCAGTCAGAATTGAAGTTCTCGCATTCCACACCACAGAGCGAAGCGAAGGAACAAATACTCGATATATAAAGCGTGATACAACTGAGTCATCTTTCGTCATTCGACGTGCCGAGTCGAGTGGAATTCTCATGGCCACCAGTTCGCGTGCACCGGTGTTCGAGCGCGGTCAAACTTATCGGAGCTCGTTCTATTATCGTCGTTATTTTCGTCCGAGCTACTCAATTCGATTGATAAGCCGGCAAACTACCCTCGTGCTCCAACCGCACCGCACGTCCCTCAGGGAAATTATAAAAACGTATTGACATTCGAAACTTTTCTTTTAACAAACTTTTGAGAGGACCGCGCATTCGGTTTTTTTTTGTACTATCAAGGATTTTTGTATTACCCTTGCAAATATACGTGTGACGGATGAGTGAGTTTTCGTTATCGAAGTTTCTGTGGGAGCGCGAGAGAGAAGGCGCCGGCGCAATGGAGAGCTGCTATAAGCTCTACACTTGGATCAATCACACGGTGCTGATGTTGTTATTCCAGATTTTCTGGAAAGTGAGCCAGATATCGGACTACTTTAGAACGAAGTGAGTACAATGCAACACGACTTTTATCGCTGTTATCATACGATACTACGGATATGTTAATCTAGTGACTTCATAACTCCTAATGTAGAGTATTTTTTTCTGTTTTTTAACCGACTTCAAAAAAAGGAAGTTCTCAATTCGGTAATCGGTTATATGTTTTTTTAATGTTTGATCACGGATAACTATTTTGTTTATGAAATTATTTTTGCGTTGGGTTCAGTATAGCTCCAAGGTGGTCTCATTTTAATTTTGTTGACTATGAAGGAGGATTTACTCTTTTTGAAAAGTTGATTCGTTTTTTTTTATTCAGCGTAACGATCGCGATCTGCCTATTGATAGCGACGTAGGTATCTGTGGTTATTCGTTCCACGATTACTTTATTTTAAAAGGTGAATAGAAAACCTTCGGAATGTATTTATTCGTCAGCTTGCTAATTTATATTCAATTTGAGGCAAACAAGGATAAAGGTGAGCTTGAATGTTTATGTAGCAGTATTTAAATAAGTAGATGCGAACTGAGATCACTATAAACAATTTTGAGCTCTAGACGAGGCCAAAATTGTATCTACTTGTAGGTACCTAGGCTAGGTACTTTGTAACCATTAGTACTTGTACTATTAAGTACCTATTCTGTGCCATTAGTGAGCTAATAAGTTTAAGTGATACCTACTCTTTAACAATATAGGTATATTAAGTACTAGATTAATATTTTATAATGATTATCATTAGTACAATGATCTTTTCATCATAATCTACACGAAAGAAAATATTTAAGTTTTGTATGTTTGTAATGGATAAACTCAAAAACTACGTAACTGATTTTAAAAAACGTTCACCTATAGAATTAAAAATTAGAGATCCTTAGAAAAATTACAATAATGTAATCTAAGATATCAAAATGCGTATAAAAGTCAATAAGTCTAATAGAAATTTCTTCTTCAACATATTTATGAGACACTAGCTGTCCGTGGTTTTAACCGCGTTCCCTGGATAATAAACTATCTGTATAGGAAATTACATCACGATGTAAATATTCCGCTGTCTGTCTGTCCCTATGTATGCTTAAATCTTTAAAACTACGCAACGGATTTTGTTTGATGCGTTTTTTTTCAATAGATAGAGTGATTCGAGAGGAAGGTTTATATGTATAATACATGCATATTATAGTACAGAAAAACCGAGAAAGCCGTGCGAAGCCGGGGCGGGTCGCAAGTTTATTATAATTATATAAATATATTTCTGAAGATTAATTATAGATAGGTAACTCAAAAAAAATACAATGGTGCCGATTCTGTTGTTTACGAACTAAAATAATTTAAATCTCACTATATCTCTTTCTAATAGTAAATATAAGAAAGCGATGTAAGATATTTTAGTCCTGTCAGTTTAATCCGATCACACATTTCAACGTGAATTTAAGCGCGATCTTTATTGGTCACGACTATTTACCCGTACATTACGACGGTATGGATTAAACTGACAGCATTAAAAATGTTCTATCTTTTTTCAATAAGGTTAAAATGAAAGAGAGGTGACTTGTCTAATATTAGTTAAGTTCGTAAACAACAGAATCGGCACCAATGTGTTACCTTTATTAGTTGTGATCATAAATTACAATAGGCAGGTACTATATGAGTTTTAATTGCGTGAGTCAACTTAAGCTTATTACTTCCAAGAAGTTAACTGTATAAGTATACCTATTATAAATAAGCGTTGATTTTCCTTGAAAAATAAAATAAAGTAGATAAAGACCTTTACTTAATGAAAATAGAATGAATTAACTATCCCAAGACAGGAACATCGAGCTGCTATAGGAAAAAATCAAAGCTTATGTTCACCTACAATTGTTAGACGTAAAAGCGATCATATTTCATGGAACTTACTACGCCAACATCACGCCCTCCCTGCTGTTAGTTGGTAGATAGAGTAATGCTTCCGATTTTCATACCTTAAAAATGAATTTGCGAAGAAATATTTATGAGGCTTGGTACATTCCAGTTATTCCACATATATATCTATATCTCTATATATATAGGTACTATTAATAAAGCTGAAGAGTGTGTTTGTTGGAACGCGCTAATCTCCGGAGTTACTTACCTACTGGTCCGATTCGAAAAATTATTTCACTAATAGGAAGCTACATTATCGCCTTTTTATCATGGGAACGTGATTGAAACCGCGGGGAACAGCTAGTTTAGTTAGGAATATTTTGAAGTTTAGATATCTAATATTTTTTATGATAGTCTAGCTTGTCTATACTGACTATAGATAGACAAAAGAAAAATAATTAAAGAACCATATCGGTGTTCACTCCTTTCTTTAGGTAGGTACCTACTCATATTATCAATTTACAATTTGATTATCGAGTATTCCCTTAGACATAAATTTAAGCAAATTTTTATCCACTTTTATGAAAACAAAGTATAGTAGGTATATCAAAATATATATTTTTGAAAAAGAAGTGACTTTCACTGAATCAATACTAGAGCCTAGCTAGAGCATAAACTTGTGAACTGCTAGTATTATACCAAATTATACTTAAAAAACTGCATGGTTAGTTTTTTGGTCTGTGTATGTAGGTAACGGTTATAATAAATCCCTCTCGCACTTTTGAATTTACATATATGGATACACATTGTACAGTTGTACAGCTTGACTGGGGAAGTAGGTACTATCTAGCACCACCTTAGATCATCGAATCACATGATGTTGTGTTCCTACGCTTGAGCTAGGTCGTCAGAACTTTGTACTCAGCTTGATCT
The DNA here is from genome assembly GCA_963555595.1 of Tethea ocularis. Lineage (NCBI taxonomy): Eukaryota > Metazoa > Arthropoda > Insecta > Lepidoptera > Drepanidae > Tethea > Tethea ocularis. The sequence goes on along the minus strand of OY741963.1, from coordinate 4,206,021 downwards.
GTGGCCGTGTGTACCTATGCATTTCCCGACTTTGAACTAATTGACTCAGGCATGACCTTACGGAAATCCATTACTTACAAGATTAAACAAATGAAAATTATGATGTTTCGCGAAACACGTGTCGATTTCCTGATGAGTTTCTTTGTGTGGGACTTGACAATGACAAAGAAGGAGATCTAGCAGACTAGTACCTAACTAAAATATTTATTTTTTGTATAATCTTGACTTTGTAGTACTAAAAAAAATCTGCCAATCTGCAAAAAATGCCAGTCTGTCTGTACAGAAATGATGAAAACAATATTACCTAGATGCTCATTAAAATTCTCAATCAATCGGCAACTTGATCAATAACCGTGGAACGTAATTGTTCTTTATTAAATAGGTAAATACATTCGTGTAAAAACAAGTACATAAGCAATTGAAGGAGGTACCTAAACAAATATTTGTTTAGGACATACGAATTGACACAAAAAATAGTGAAGTTACAAAAAAAAACGTATGTAAGTATATCTTCTACGTGCGTTACCCATTATAATGATTTTGATTAATTTATTTAGAAATTTACTATGTAAATTTTCAATAATTTCACATTATGTAAAATGATATGAAAAACATAAGTACCTAAAGTACAGACTTTTACTTGTACGTGCTTTTACTAAGTATTTGTTTTTAATAATAACATGATTACAGTTTTTGGATTAGTTATAAATATATATAGATTATAAATATAAGTACTTAACTAAGCACCTACTTACCTACTAACTAAAAATAATGATATGGTATCATTAAGTACCTAAATTGTATGTAAATTCGTCTTAAAACTCCACGTTCCCTTATCAACAACCTCATTTCTAAAGATAAAGATAATGGACAATAAATTATTATAGTCAGTTGACTAAATATTTCTTTATTATTATTGACCATGACCGGTTTTACTCCAGGGTTACTGTATCAGAAGAATTTATTTATTTATTTTGATCCTTTTCCAACTAAGTAAATACCTAGTGGTTAGTTTGATAAAATATAAACCCATCAGCGTCTTCATAAGGGATATGTCTTTGGTGTATCTACGCCTGTTCGTACCTACTGCAAGCCATATGCATGCCAAAATATCCGATTTATTTCAGTATTTTCTCTCAGCTCATTACGTAAGATTTTCTCTCCAACCACAATACACTTTGGAAACCAAAACAATGCTGACACCTCCTTAAAATACTTTTGCATGTCTATTACATGCCTAACATATTGCTTTGTTGCCATGTTTACGTGGGAAATATAGAATTATTATTCTTTGAGAATATATTTTAGTACATATGAAGCACTGTTTGTTGTAATCCACTCCAAAAGTATTTTTAGTTTAGTAGTTAGGTAAACCAGTTGAATTATTCCTGATTTTTAGCTGTGGTGCGCAGGAGCTTATGAATACTAAAATAACGTTCAGAAACCGTATATCTCATTTTTCTTTATTACAATTATGGATTCAACATTGGGGGCGATGTCACTGAATGCTGGTGGGAGTTGGACACACATAAAGAACTGATAAACTTGACAAAATTTAAAGTCTGGTAGGTGCCTACGTTCGTTGCATTTTATCAGTGACGTAGGTAGGTATGTGTATTTTTTTTAAATAAAACTACTATTCGATTAAGCAGCTGATTGATTCAAGGCTGGCAGTTATCATTGTATAATGTTTTGTTTGTTATAACGTGCGTGCAGTTACGCTGAGGTCACTCCCATCGATTCCACATAAATGGTCACAGCGAAATTAACTCTTACCAACGACCCATGACATTTCATCGACATGCGATATTCATCCTTATTGTGAAGACCTAAGGTTGACATAAATTTTCCAATTAGATTAGTGGATAATACAAACAAAAGGTAGGCACGTCAGGTAATGTTCGTGACTGCTTACAAATGCATCCAATTATAAATGCATATACGTGTTTATCTATGCATTTTAGACAGCATATCAAGGCTGTAACATAACTCGTCGCAGTGACATGATATGTTTTGTTTTAATTCCGATTTATTATAAAACGTTGCCAAAATGAGAGAGGCTAAAGTACAAGAGGGTTATTACGGTCAACGTTAAGTCCAAAGTACAATCCAACTCCTATAGATGTCTATAGTTTATTGACACGCTTGAAACTCGTGGCTCAATCTTTCGTCTCATCATCCGTATTGTGTTTGTAGATGTATTGATTAGAAGTCCGTTTTGTAAATTACAGATTCAATTATTGTTGGAATGTAACCAATTATTTGATTATTTTGATTCGACCATAATATTCCACTTTGTAATTATGAATGATTCTATGGGAAATTCTTTTAATTGTATAACATTTTAAAGTCTGGTTACGATTTCCATCGATTATGCCTAAAATTGGGAGCACAGCACTGTTGTAACGTCCACCTGGCTGGTTCCTTGACAGTTGCCAAGCGCCTATAGATAACCGTGGGTTAGGCCGAGTATCCACCAGATATGAGGTAAGATGCGTTGCGAGGAATGTGTTTTTTATGCACCAATAGAATCAGAATCATTTTATTTACAAATTAAAAATAATTTAAATGCATAAAAACATTATAAGTCAGCCTAGCTCATCTCTAGTGTCACATGATAGCCAGTTGCTTGCTTTCTAGACTTTGTTGTGATCGCTTAGGCAATTTCCATGACGACGTTGGCCACTTCCCATCAGGTAAACCGTCATGCTTGCCAGAATTTAACCATTCTCTAAGGGCTCCTGACATAGTAGAAGCAATACAAGTCAACTCGTCTCCATTCGCTTCTATGTATACTTTCTTAGCTGATTTGACACTCAACGCCTCGCGTAATGTAAGTAACACGGAAAATACGTCATGTCCAGTAAATAAATGTTTATCAAAACAGTATTGATGAGGAATACCGCGAATTATGAGTGAGTCTCAAAACAAACAGAATAAATCATTAAATGTCGAAGCAAGCAAGTGATAATAAAGTTATTTACATCATTTTGTTCCTATTAAGAATACAGTGTCATCGGTGCTTAAAATAACAGATGCTGTGATTCATTGTTACAATACCTACTTAATAAACAAGATAATATGGATGAAAAATAAATTATCTACATAATAATATACTATACGTATTTAAAAGCCTTTCTAATACTAATCTATAAGAGTATGTACATGCTGTTCATTGGTAAGCTCATCACTCGAGAACGGTGGAATCGATTTGGCAATTTTACCAGCTAGTCTTCAAAATATCTTTACGGATTACATTTTTTCCGTAGACAACCATCCTGATAATAATCTTATGTTATATAATTTTTCAGTAGGTGTTTCTCGGATCTTACGTTTAATAGGTGGGTAGGTACCTACTAAAATGTTGCCATGTAAGGTTCGATGAGTGATAATGAGACTATAGGTAGGTTGTAGTTTGCCGCTAAATTGTTTTTCTTATTTTCAAAGTTTTAAGATCTGATAGATTAAGAACAAACTCGTGACGGTAGTCAATCGTCGCCTTTGGGTCGGGCTACCTACACGTCAACTCGTTTTAATTACGTACTTAACACCTCTGTACCTACCACAAATTTACAATGTGCTTATATAATTAACTTCCATTTGAAATTTGAAATAATAGGGTAGTTGACTGACACATCAAATCAGCTACTTTTTAATAAATGTCAAAACGATAGTTTATAAGGAATTTTGTATGAAATATTACATTATGACGTCATAGTTTCACAGCATCAAATCATCTACTCTTAGTGGTTCCACTGGTAATTAAAAATCATAAAATGCATTAAATGTACAACATATTTGATATTTCCACGTGTTTTTAGATGTTTTATGCATTGGTTAGTGTTTGGTCATTTATTTTTGACAGTGTCAACTACCCTATTCATAATGCCAGAAAATAAAGTACCCTATAATTGGTATGGTGGTACAAAGTATACATAATTACACTATGTTTGAATAATTTAAACAATATCATGCGAAAATACCGTTAGTTGACCATTGAAAAACTAAACCAATATCAAAACATCACCTATTCTATTCATCAATACACATGAAGTGGCTGAAACGATGTATTGATATTCTATTGACTCGTTCTCTATTATGATAAATGACTTTACAAAGCACTGGACTATTTAAATTCTGTATTATTATCGTACGGAACATTTTATTGAGCGACGTTTTGGTTACTACCTGCCTCACCTTTTAAAATTCACTACGTCGTAGATATATCGTCGTTTGTAAGTAGAAAAATTAACCAATCGCGTTACTGGAATAAAAAGTAGTCTATGATACTGTCTATGTCAAAAATCACGTCGATCCGTTTTTTGGTTCAATGTTGCATGAAAGACAAATCAACGAACACGCTTTCAAGGATTCATGCAAAAAATTGTGTTTATGTCTGAGTATGTTTTTGTGGATGTTTGTTAGGTACCTACTCAATTACGAAGTAGGTAACTGTGAAACGATTTTTGATAAAAAGCTCATACTTATATGATTAAATAATTAAACATAGGATACTTTAAACGGGGTTAGTTTTAAATATTAAATACTTAATCAAAAGAAGAAAGACGAGATTGCATGTATTTTGGGACTTACTTTTACTTACTATTAATTTATGTTTTAGAGGTTAATTTGTATTATTTATTTTTTTAAGCCTGAAAACCTAAACCTTATTTATCTACCGGGAAAAATAATGGATTTCTCAGGTACCCGGGTACATACAACTGCAGGGCGCTAATAATTTGATATTTACATACATTTATTATTATTATCTAAGGTATGAATCTCAAATCACGTGCATATTTCATTACCTACACAAGATTACGAACTTACACATGCGTATCATTATCAATACCTAATTTTATCATTATCATGAATTTATTTGTAGGTACTAAGTAATATCAATAAATGTAATAATATCCACGTTATTGAACGTTTCAATTAGTTACCGAAGTATAAAATTAACAGTTAACGTTTGAATTTCATTTCGTGATTTCTGTGTTGGTCAAATTAAAGTAGTTTAAATTGATCAGTACCTACTTCTATCCAAAAAAAGAATTGTGAATTACCTACAAATAATCCTGAAGATTGTTTGTCTATGCTAGAACTATCTAATATATCCTCTTAATATGTAAAGGTACAGCACTAGCAAGTAAGAGCAATATCTATAAATCTATTTCTCAATATCAAATAATATCTATTTATTTATCTTGGAAACGGCTCTAATAATTACTTATTATGATATTGAATTGATAAATCACAATAACGCTAAATACCTAAGTACAATATATTATTTGCATGTATTTATATGTATAATATATTCATAAATAACCTATTAGACGCACAATAACCTTTACTAATACAAATATATATCTTCATGTGTGTAGTAAACATTTTTAAAACAAGGACATTTTTGCGTTTTCTCACCTTTTTATCAATTGGTGATGTGCCAATTTTTGTTGGGATATTAATTTTGCGCTCTGTCACACTTCATTTCCATGACCCAATATAATGAAATAGCTGGCTGTGTATCTAGGAACAATTTTGCAAACAAAAATAACAACTATTTCAGGTCGTCTGCTGACCCAATAGGTACTTATCTAGCCGGTAAAAAATTGTTGGAATAATACAAATGACTATTATTTAAAACTAATTATGTTAGTCTACAAACCTATTTAGGTACATTGAATTCTAGTCTAGCGTGTATGAGACATCCTATTCCGAAATACTTGCTCAAATAGGAATGATGTTAAGTGTCCATTTACATGAAACATTCCCAAAAATAGGTACTAATTTTTTTATTTATAAAACACTAAAAATAGAATATTGGAATGGTTAGATAAAATAAACATAGTGGTTTGAAAGTGCCGGCTGCCGCTGCCACACCGGGCTCGCCGGATGATTAATTTACGATAATCGATGTTATTTGATGTAATTCATAAGAATACCTACACGTCTACATCTTAACACAAAGATTAGGTACTTATTCATCAAATTGTTAAATGAAAAAAAATATTTCTCGTGGATAGGTTTAGTAGGTATTATTGCTACTATCAAAGAATAAATAATATACTACGTACTACTACTATTGTCACCGTATTACAATATAATTATTGTGCTTTTGTTTAATAAACTTTTCTTAAAAGTATAGTTTTTTTTAATATGTAGGCCTGTATTTGACCACAGTCTCACCGTAATCGGGGATGATGTGGCCTATGGTGCTAAGCACACAAGCCTAGAAGGGTAGTAGTTCATAAGTATGTAGGTAGGTACTTTAAATATCTCTTATGGATCTCTGAGTCGGTTCTCTTCAAAAGCTATAAGTATTAGTTCGTGGAATAACTCTAAAATCTTATTACCTACTGATTAAATCGTCACATTGTTACATCAACATAGACTCAATAAATACATGATTATTTAATCATTATACCTGCGATTAAATTCTAAAATTATATAAATCGGAATGTCATAATCGTAGCTGTAGCTATCTCGTAGCACGTTGGTAATTTGTTAGTCAAATTCAATATTATGTTATTATAATATTATGTTTAATATTAGGTATTGTTATTATTCTTTTTGATAAAAGTTATATTTTAGTAAAAATACATTTGAATAAAAAAATATTCCTAGACAGTTTTGCAATAGCTCAATGTAAATTAGAGGCGCCCGGGAACTATTTTATTTTAAATATCAATGGAAATAAGCCTGTCGCTCTTTTTTGTTTGATATGATATTAAAGTAGGTAGGTATCAAGAGAGTTATACATAAGTATTATGTAGGCGTTGGCAGTAAAGAAACGAATTATTTCATTTGGCTTGCCATATTGTGTGCCAATGTAAATACCTACTCGTAGTTCTTGTAGAATACCTACACGCAAGAATCACTGACCTTGTATTTTTAATAATACCTCCTGTTGTTCTCTATTTCAACACATTTTTTTCAAATAGGTACTAAGTATGTAAATAATATTAGAGCATTGTTTGAGTGTCGAAATATTGTATGTATAATTTGTTCAGCTTTATTTATGTTTCTTTCATTTGATATATAGAAATTATTTTAATAAATATACCTATATGATATTTATTTGGCAATAATTACAGTAGTCTTCGATTCTTTAATTCAGATAATAATTGTTTTACATTCCTAATCAATCTAAACCTACACTATAATAATATATAAACTAAAGTAAAAATGTACAAAAAATTAAAATAAAAAATACGTAAAATATATCTAAAATAAAAGCTCATCAAAACTGTCCATGGATACTGTCGGCGTTGCCCCGCTGAATAGTCAGGCTTAGCCTCTGGGCACAAAAGTCTGGCTTTCAAGTCCCCAGAGGCCAAGACCAAGCGTTTGCCTATGTCTTCCACGGTAAGCTTTTGTATCCTACAGTAGTAGGATTATTAAAATTTTATAAGCATAAACATGTGGTTCAGGGGTATATTCGAGATATGAATTGCATAGCAATATTGCTCGAGCGGCCGTTTTAGCCCCCCAGGTTCCTCACAAAAACTACCAAGAATATTTTTTTCACATAATAATACTCTTCACAAAAGAAACTAAACAAATCGAAATCTATGCTGTACACCATTTATAAATAGTTTTATCTAGTTTCTTAGGTATTTTGTCCCAGCTTCCAGAGTTCATTCTGCTTCTTTTCTGTTCTGATAAACTTTGAACGTAACAAAAAACATTAATATCTAAATATATACCTACTGCCACAATGCCTAAAGTAGTCAAGCAGCCTACACTTATAGCCAGAGATATGAAAATAAACCTTAATTTGTACTGCAATAAGGTTCATCTGAATCTACTTTACACTGACGGCTGAACTGTTTTTTGTAGGCAGGTATATGACCATTTTATTAATTCTGTTAGCTAACGGTAGATTGCTATATAATTTACTATTTAACTTATGAGAGACAAAAAAAACAAGTATTTCTACCGTATAAATATTGAAAATGCCTACGAAGCTAACGATGTTTAACAGATATTACAATCTTATTTATTAAAATGACATCATCTGTTTTGTAATACTATAATAAAATTACTATCTAGTAATTTGTTTAGTCTAGCTGGATTAGATATCATTAGGTACCTACTTAATTATTAGATAAATATTAATTATTATTTAGTTACAGTATTTAGTTATATTATAATGTTACTCAGAACTGTTTATTTAATAGACAGACGTATGTAACTACATAACCAAGTTGCCAATAATTATGTAATCAGTAATACTGATTACACTAAGTATCATGGATTCTAGATTAGGGCCATACATTTAATAATATTGTACGTACATACAGAAGTTTCTATCTGTAGATAGATGTTACTACCATCCGAAATTAGGAACCCATCCACCAAATCCGGAAATTACACGTGTAGCTGACCTTTCTGCTTTGTTTTGTTTAGAAGCCAAAATTAACACGTAACCAAAATACAAGTATAATTTATATAATCGGTAACCGAACTAGGTAGGTACACTTTCGTAATACTATTACATATAGATAAGTAGGTCGGTAGGTAAGTATTATCTAAAACACTTAACGAATATCTAGGTACTATCGACACGACATTAGTTGAAGATATGGGTAAACCTAATGAATGAACGTTCTAATAATTCAGGTTCTTACTTATTTTTTTCGATGTCGAATTACTTACATTATAAGTTCTAGCACAGATTACTAAATAGTTACACGTAAGTTATAGTATAGTTCTAGAAATCACTACAGTGTCGGTAGCCCGTATAAGACAAGTCAGGTTCTAGTAAAATGGTGGCCGTTCTACTAAAACATTTCACGGATTTGTCGAGACACTTCAAAATTAATATCTACGCGTAATCATTTAATTTCACTTCACTAGTGCACTTGGACACACTATCTACCGTTATAATATTCAATAAAATAAAATAAAAAAAACATTGAAAACACTACGCCACTTCGCGCGTCGTCGTCGCTTCGCCCGCCAAAAAGTCACAAATTAAAATAATATTTTTTATTGTGGAATAGAAATACCGATCAAAGACAATCGTTGACATTTTTATTATCATTTTCGCAGACATTCTATGTTTGAACAACGGCCTTTCCCTTCTGGTGACCCTGAAGCCAATCCATTAATCCATTAGGTAGGTTTCACATATAGGTACACCATGCTCGGTAGGGATGTTTACTGGCTATCAGGGCTCGGCCAATTCGCCTTTAAATAACATGGGGTTATATTTGATATTTTGTGGCATTGGAAGTCACGAAACATAAATAAATGGAAAATTGGTGTACCTACCTTTAAAGGTAACCATTGGTTCTGTCCCATCATATAAAATATTTCCGCTTTCATAAAACGCAATATAAAATCTGCAATCTTTTTTTTTTTTTTTTCTATGTATAGGCCTGTGTTTTGACCACAATCTCACCGTGGTCAGTGATGATGTGGCCGATGATGGTAAGCACACAAAGCCTAGAAAGGAACTGGCTCTCAAGTGCAGCTGTCGGAACACACCGAAAGGTGCTTGGCGACAGATTTTCAACTTGAGGGTGGTAGCCAGCCAGGCGGATACTACAAAGTACCCTACCACCGTGCTATGGTTTCCTCACGATGTTTTCCTTTTCTAAAACATAGATATCTGTAGAACACGAGAATAAAACAAGCAAACGGCTCACCTGCTGGTAAGCGGTTACCGTAGTCTATAGACGCTTGTAACACCAGTGGTATCACTCGTGCGTTGCTAACCCTGAAAAAAATATAAATACTGGTAACAATAGTATTTCAGTTCAACAGTTTAACTTTTAATTAGTGTTGTAAACTTTGAAATTTCATGTCTATAAATTATGTAGTGTCTTATCACAGTCTCGCAGTAAAAAGAAATTAAGTACAGTGACGTAACTAATATAAATAGTGTCAGTAAATACCGTGATTATTATCAACTTGATTCAAACTTTACTCTGTTACAGACGTAGAGGAAATTTCCGTTAAAACTTACACAATCACTACAAACAAGAAATCTTAGAAATGTTCACAACAATTTAATAATTATATAAGTAGGTACCAATAAAATGTGTTAAAAACATCTATATCTTAGAAAATACTATTCTAAAATATTAATTATGAAAATAATTTTAAAACAACTGCCCGCCGTTATTAATTAAACACAATGCCAAAGACTAAGTGAAACTATAATAGGTACCTGCTATAAATTGATATTCAAGGAATATCTACAATTTTATTGTCTTACGTACATGGTCTTTTTGATTATTACAAAGAACATGAACTTCAGCTGCAGGCTACCTGTAGTTACAAACAATTAGTTTAGGTAGACAGCAATTCAGGGTCGGTTGCATAAAGCGCGGTCATAGTATAGTTAGGTTACGGTTATTGTTAACTTTAACCGCCGAAAGAAAGCAAACTGGGTTGCTCGTGTCACTTAACTAAAATTTGAACCGTAACCATAACATAATCATTACCGTGCCATAACCGACCGAGGGAGATCGGTCATCGTTAAAGTGACTCTACAGTCAAAGCATGGTAATAGTTAAGTTAACTTTGACTATAACTTTAACTAAAATGTACGAGTAACCGGCCCTAAGTTACAAATGAATTATATAATGGAGAGAAGACTAATTGCATAGGTAGGTATATATGGCCTTCCAGAACAATACAAATCAAACGCGTATTTAAATGCGTATTTGATGTCTGAAGCGATAAATTAATATGCTTTGATGACACTGATTGTGCGCGTCTACATAATTATGATATGAATTAAGAACTGTTTACACGGTTGTAAGATACTATTTACATTGCCATTATATGGTGAGACAGCATAAGCTAAAAATAAAGCTATTTAGACAAATATGCTATTACTATTATGAGAACAAAAGAACTATATTAATTATATCTAGCTGTGGGAGTTGCTTTGATGTATTAAAAACAATAACGAGCAAGAAATCATGTGAAACCGCCTGTTGGTACCTATAAAGGTACGGTACTACATTATACAATAGTACCTACTTATACCTACCTACCTATTATCATGCCATAATAAATAGGCATTGGTTTTTACGTATAGTTCAAACATTGCGTTTATCGCAAATTACCAAGAAACAAACATACCGATATCTACAGTCGGTTCAGTAACTCATTTGTAATCATTATGAAACTCAGTTTCACAATAATAACGATTGTTTTTTCTCTTTATTTTCAGGTCTTTGGAAGATCAGAAACCGAGTATGATGTTGAGCTGTGCACCCTTGACAAAGGAATCCAAATTTAGAAGACACATAAGGTCTATGTCAGATGTACAAAGCAGCACACCGTACAGACTACCCTTCAGGGCGAGGATCGGCAGCACACACACCCTCATGTACGACTCCGACACGAGGGCGAGGAGAGTCAGGACCTACAACAGGCACAGGCAGATCGACTCCTCAGATTCCAGCGACTATCTAGAGTCGCCCAGAAAACTGAGTAGCTTAGAACAAAACATTATAAAACACACTGATTCTATGAGAATTCTATAAGTTCAGAAAATTTTATTATTTTTAAACACGAGGCTGTACAATCTAGTTTTTAACTAGATCGAAATCACGTCTGGCTTTATTAAGAAAACACGGATACTATCATCTAGCTACACAAAGCTGTGGAAAGCAGAGCTGCAAGAATTAAATTCATTTTTGGACTTCGTTCTACGGAAATTACAAAGTTTCAATTAATGTAAATGATTATTAATTGATTGTGTAAAAAAAATATGACCAGTTGGACGAGTTGAAAATTGCAATGCTAACCTAAAGGCCTCAACGTGATTCAACAAAATACAGACTTTTAGGTATAGATTTCCTTTATGAGACTGTGATTGAAGTAGTATAATTAATTATTATCTAGAATATTAGATTTATATATAGTTCTAGGTGACGTCATTCTCGACTTTTAGAAATGACAGACGACAAATGAACCAATCAGTGATTTAGAGCGTGGGGGCTTTCCACCGATTTGTTTTTGAAATAAATGAAGATGGAATTTATTTACAATAATTTCTACATGTTTGGTTTATAAGTATATGTAAGCACAGGTATATGTTTTTACATTGTATATAACATTGATTGATGCATTTGTAACAATACACACGAATGCTAATCTACATGTAATATATTTTTTGTGATGCGCTTTGATTTACCCAATCGTTTGTAATTAGTTTTTAAAACTGCTTTTATGTTTTTTAAAGTCATTCTAATATTAATGTCTTCTAGAAATAACTCTTAAAACGCATCAATCGATTTATTAGATACTACAAATAACATTTTACAAGTGCAGTTAGCATCTTTGGCAATCAACTTGTATTACCTAATGGTATTACGACATCAAAGTCTTTGGTATTCAGTACAGACGAGCTAATACAGTCTTGTAATGTAGCCCAATGTACCCTATGCATTATAACGTTGGTACTATTATTAATTAAATTATACTTTGTAGTACCCGACAGGCTGGGAACAACACTAGAGATGTCTCTGTCACCATAAACCTTCTGTGTGTTCTGGTAGCTGCACTTGAGAGACCTAACCTAACCATTGTGATATTGAGGTCAATTCAGGTCTATATATTGTAAAAAAATCTAGGTCATTATAAGCATATTTTATCGAAGAGTTCAGGACACAGTTGTGTTTTTTCTACTTTCTTTGTTTAAGAGATATAATATCAGTGGATCACGATATTTAAGGGCCATTTGAAGGGTAATATTACATGAAAACATATTGCTTTATGGATTGTTAATTGAGTTATTAATTGTGTGTCTCTTTTTTATGAAATATATTTATGCAGAAACTCAACACTGTAAGATATTAGCAATAATTTTTAAGCAATGATCTGTGTACAAAAGAAAGTATTTTTATATATCTGATATGTAGGACGACATTTGGAAGACAGAGCCAAAATATTTATAAACATGTTACCAACTGCAATTTTGACCTATTAGCGAATAGTCGGTACAATGTTCATTGATGCTAACTGCACTAGACTTTTGTTTATTTTTTTCAATGCAACATTTAATAAAGTTTTGCGTAAAATCGGATGTAGGGTGCACTAACTTGATAGCATTCGTGCTTCAATGTTAGTTATTAATTAAGAGAAGGTGTTATTTTAACAAGAATTTTCCTAATCATCTGTACACGTAGGTAATATTAATAATTAGTAATAACACTGAGAATGTGATAGGTAGCAAATATGAATTTATAGTGTATACAAACACTTATGTAAATGTTGTTATTTATTACACATTCTGTCTGAAATGACACAAAATAGATACACAGAGAAGGCCAGCTGCCGGACGCCTTGTTTAAACGCGATCTCATGTTCTCGGGCAGCTTTACCAACACAGGAAGGATTGATAAATCTCTCCGCTCTGGAAACGTAATGTGTACTACAGATTGCAAGCGTTTTTTATGAAGTAGACTATTTTGTGCACACAACGTGAAAGTCAATAAAATGTTAAATTAAAATTGTTTGTGTTTAATTCATTAATTACCTATGCAATTTAGGTATAAGGGCAAGTTATGAATTCTGTCCAACGGCAGAGATAAAATTAAAATCGTACTTAACCAAGCTACAAACTAAAATGTAGCTATTTAACTAGATGTAGATACCGGGAATCAATAAAATACCTAGGCTATTATAACTACCTGGCTAATGCATTTTTGATTAATGTTTCGAGGCGAGCTTTGTGTCTGATTGATTTTAATTATGCATAGATAGATAGCATAATAACCTACGTGATTTTATTTATGACAAAGTAGAATTGGTAATTAAGGTATTTATTACCTTACCTACAAGGTTAATAAATTGTCGATTAGGGCATATAAAGGCAAATACTGCGGATAGCGTACATCATTATCAATAATCCTATAATTTCAGGAGCTTGAGCATAACCATTACGAAGCAATTGCACCAACGTCTTATGTAGGTACTAAGTATTATTAGATGCTCCTTGATACGACGTTACTACCACTGAGCTATCATCGCCTTACAGCACTTTGTCTTTTTTTCCCGGGCAAACTTAAGATCCTTCGGGAACGCGGGTGAAATCGCATGGCGGAAGCTAGTTCTCTATATAATTTCTGTCAAATAGCTATATTTACCCCGAGGGTTAGTACTCTATCATCTGAGTCTATCCTAGTGGATAACTAGAAAAAAACATCGCGACCATGCCCCATTACAGACCACTATAGGTATATAGGTAGTGGCAAAGAATAGTAGTGGTCTGTAATGGGGCATGGTCGCGATGTTTTCCTTAATCACTGGCTAAGTAATCAATTTAAGTATTATGGGAAATCCAACGTTTGCCACTTAGCTACATACAACGGTGTTTTACCTATTTCTTCTCTTTCATAATTCACGTTATGTTTCTCGCTAAGAACATTTATCCCACCCTATTGTTTAGTAATCTGAGATCCCACCAATATCCATGTCGTTGATTTGAACGCAACGCCATCTATCAGAAATATAATGAGTACCTACAATTTATTTTTGTGACCATGTTCAAGGAAGAACGTAGCAGTTGTTCTAGATTGTTTTGTATTATAAAATTGTTAATAGGTGGCAGTATGATCTCAAATCTAAGGGCCTACTTGGGCCTACTCCCAAAAACGATACACGATATCGATAGTTCGATCATCGATGTCTCTCAGACTCAAAGACTAAAGGCACGTGCCTTTATAACCAACTTCAAAGAAGGAGGAGATTAACAATGAAAACTGATGATGGGACCCTGTAGAAATCGAGGGAACTCTTCTTTTATAGGCCCTTACAATGTTTTTATACTTACTTTCTAACAGTTCAGATGTTTGCGTCTGGTAGTCATCATCTTATGTTACTGAGTTGATGATGGACAGTCTCCTTAAAGGTTAGGAGAATTCTTTACATATTAAAGTATTTTTTCTAACCTATACAACTAACCGCTTAGAGCGTTGTTTTTTTTTTTTTTTTCTTCGAGTCATGGTCAGTCAGTTTAGTTAGGTTTTAGTACAATGGTAGCCGTTCTACTAAAACTTTTCATGGACTTCTTGAGACAACTTGAAAAGCTACTATACACGTAATCATTTCATTTCACTTCACTGGTGCACTTGTATTGATCTTTATTGGACAAAATACCACCGATAATATTCATTAAAACTCAAAATACACGATTTTATGAAAATAAAACGAAAACGCAACGTCACTTCGCAAGTTCCCGCCAAAAAGTCAAGAGCGTTGTTAGTTGTATTCTTTGATGTGATGATGGAAGGTGTCAAAGGCTTTCAAAGGCACTAAAAAGCATAAAATAAGGATTTGTAGGAATTCTAATCTGACAGTTTTGAAGTCATGTTCATATCTCTGGCCACTATCACCCGCAAAAAGCTACAACTTATAGAGAGTAGTCTGTGAGTATTCCTTTGTGTTGAAAACAAGGCCGTATACCGATAACGATAATAGTGGTATACACTAGTTACACTACACCCTATTTTCTTGACAATTTGTCAATGACGACAATCAACTGACAGGCAATGTCAAGTGTCAACTTGACAAGTTGGTTGACCCAAACGAGTAAACTTTTTGTTTTGTTTCATGCTTGTTTGATGTAATGTTTTTAATACTTCAGTTCTTCTCTACTAGTTTTGTATTGATTGCTTTTGAAAACGGTTCTGTGTTCTGCCTGGGGGGGATTATGAACTTAAATCATTGTTAAATAAAAAAATTACATAAACAGGAGAAGGAAAATGAAGTTTTTGATAAGTTTTTTGTTTGTTATCAAACTAATAACAGCATCACCAACACCTATTGTGCTATGGCATGGCATGGGTAAGTTATTTTAATTTAAAATTTTACGATCACTATATCCTACAAACACCATCTCCTACCTGTAGGAGTTTTCAAATATTAGTAGGGCCAAAATATAATAAATATAATGTTTCTACAATTAATTTCTTTGAATTATCCTGTTTCCATATAAATTTATTGATTTTGAATATCAAGGATTGACCATATCTATACATTAATTAAGTTAGATTTAAAATTAAATTGTAGTGGTAAGTACCTACTTACTTACTACTTATTAAATATAATTCCTGGCACATAGTTATTTATTAAAAGGGACCTGTCCAATTATAATTTAGTAGGGAATAAAACAATTGGAATAAATAGGTACCTACTTTCAAGTTATTGAATATTAATAAATACTTAATTTATTTTAAACTAGTTGACTCAATAGATGTTGTCTGCTCATTCCTTCCTCGATCTTCAATAAATATTTGACAACAAAAATTTGCCAAATTCGCCCATCCATTCTCAATAAACTGTCTGTCCACCAAGGTTTCACCCAATTTCCATTGTTACTGGTATAAAAATCATTATTTCTATGTGTTTTAATCAATGGATTTGGTTCCCACCCATCCTATAACTACATAATGAATATAAATTGAATTCCGGGAACTAGGTACTATCCAACAGGTTGATATGATATTGTGGCCAAAGGCGGTAAACCTGCATACCCTAGAAAGGAATGTGCACTCCCATGCAGTGGCCAAAACATGCAAAATGGAACCTTTCAAACCATTATTACAATCATAGGTCTATTTGAATAAAATAATATTAATATTGATACCAGCTTTTTAGCCATAAACAATAACTTTTTTTACAGGAGACACATGTTGCCTACCATTCAGCCTTGGGGTATTCAAACAGTTTCTGGAAAAGAATATTAAAGATGTCTATGTACACTCCTTAATGATTGGTAATTCAACTATTGAAGACATGGAAAATGGGTACTTTATGGACCCAAATAAGCAAGTGAAGTATGTGTGCCGCTTACTTCGTGCTGACCCTAAACTTAAAAATGGCTTTAACGCTATTGGGTTCTCTCAAGGATGTCAATTTATGTAAGTTTACAACATTATTTAGGGTACCGTCATATAATTAAAATTTTATTTAGTAATTCCTACTAAAATACTATGTAACTATACTTGACGGGCCAGTTGGCGCAGTTGGTTAAGACACCACCTATTGCGCCGCAGGTCGTGGGTTCGATTCCCATCCAGGACAAACATTTGTGTGCATGAAAATGTCTGTTTGTCCTGAGTCTGGGTGTAATTATCTATATAAGTATGTATTTACAAAAAAAAACTAGTATATGTAGTATATCAGTTAACAAGCCCGTTCCATAGTACAAGCTCTGCTTAGTTTCGGATCAGATAACTGTGTGTGAAGAAATGTCCCAGGATATTATTATACCTTTATGTTACTTTATTTACTATTACTTTCCGCCCCGCATGTTATCCGCGATCCCCTATTTTACCCCCCGGGTTGAATTTTCGAAAATCCTTTCTTAGCAGACTATGCTATCTGTATGCCAAATTTCAGTCCGATCCGTCGCAGTGGTTTGACCTGTGCGTTGATAGTTCAGTCTGTCACGCTTTCCTTTTATATATTTAGAATACGGGGAAAAACAGGATGCTATTCACAGATGCTATTAGTTCGCCTAGAAATTAAATATATCACAATATACAAAATAATTTTTGAAAATGTGTGTAGTCGTGCAGTAATCCAACGGTGCGGCCACAAGCTGCCGCCGATCAAGAACTTCATATCAATAGGTGGTCAGCATCAAGGAGTATACGGCATTCCCCACTGCGGGGCTCTACAGCACAAGACTTGCGACTATGTGCGGGAAATACTCAATTATGCTGCATATCACAGGTCAGTACGAGTATTTTTGACAGTATGGTATAAATAAGCGACGATAGCTCAGTGATAGTGACGTCGGATGCCGCGATGAAGGTCGTGGGTTCGAATCCTACAATGAGCTTGAGCTTTCGGTGAAGGAAATCATCGTGAGGAAACCATAGCACGGTGGTAGGGTACTTTGTAGTACCCGCCTGGCTGGCTACCACCCTTAAGTTGAAAATTTGTCGCCAAGGACCTACCGGTGTGTTCCGGCAATTGCACTTGAGAGCCAGTAATTGCCTTCTCGGCATTGTAACAGGTCGGCAACACATTTGCAATACCTCTGGTATTGCAAATGGCGATAGACGACGGTAACCACATCCCATCAGGTGGACCGCTTGCCTGCACGTCAATCTTCTGACATAAAAAAAAATGGTAAGCGCACAACGTCTATGTAGAATGAATGAATCATGTTGTTGGCTCTCAAGTGCAGCTACCGGACTATACCGATAGACGATCGGCGACAGAATACACTAACACCCTGCTTTAGTTACCACGTTTTTTTTTTCACTTTATAGGATTTGAGTCTAAGATAACCTGGCACTATATTTTATACTGATAGAATTTTCAAAAGATTCTGTTGATTTCAACTTGTACGTAAATTGTCGATATTTCATACGCGAGGTAACAGTGCGTGCAGTATGATCTAATACCTATGCGGATATGAAAATACAAGCTTACGAGTGTCTACGTATGTTGTTTGCGGTAAACTAGGTAATCTAAGTATTGTATGTTATTACAATACTTAGAGGTCTGTTTGACTGTCTGTGCTAACAGTTTTACTTGCTCAGGATTGAGGCAATTGAGAAAGAGGGCAAGCTAACACTTCGCCGCCTCAATGCAATGGTAGCTATTATACGTACTAAGTATAAATATCTACCAAGATGTATGGAATTCCGACTGATTTATTGTTCGAGATTTCAGTATGAGGAATACCAACAAAAAAATCTATTTTTTTTATTATATTATATTTTTTATTTTATCAAATCAATAAGAAATTACAAAGATAAGTCCCATCAAAGTGCAGGATTGGGGCTTGTGACGTCATTGTACAACTACTTTTTAGTACACTTTTTGCAGACCGGAAAATTTTAACGCACTGTATCTTCGTTATTTTTTGTTTTCGGATCAAAATAAAAAATACGTATCCAATATTTTTTGATGATCTAACTGACGGACTAATTAGATTTTTTTGTTGGTATTCCTCATTGTATCACCTATAGTACCACTAGTTATCTACTTTCACCGCAGCGAGTTTACTGAATCAATATACAGGTTAATTTTTCAGTGGGCTTGGTAGACCAAATCCTAATGCAGGTATTAGGAATAGCGAAAAATTCTGAATGGTGTCTCGGGGACGATTTTAATAAAACCTAACGCCCACTTAAAAAAATTCAGTCTGTATAGGTAGATAGTTAGGTACCTCTATCTAACCTAAACCAAAAAAAATATAATACTCGCGGACCTACAAGTAAGTAGGTACAAATAGTAGACAATAAAAAAAGAACCTAAATATTAATTATTTGGCAAAACTAAATCTATTTGGTACCTATCATAAATCACATGGGTTTTATCAGTTCTTTTATGTCTCAATTCAATAAACTTAAAAAAAAACTAATGGACAGACGAACGACGGTACCCAATGATGTCAGTTTTCTTGTAAAGACAGGTAATATAAGCCTCAAGGACACATACACACCAAAATGTTGTCGATTTTTGACATTCAAGTAGTAGTTTGTTTCATATGGTCGCCCTCAGGACACACAACCTACGTACGACGTTTTTAATAAAGGGCGACTCGATCCAGTCTGTTCCTACATTCGTGATCTCAATATAAAAATAAGATCAATATGGTGTTACCATAAAAGTTGTAGGCATGTTTATGTCGTCATTCGATTGTACCCATCTATTGAGGGTTGAAACGTCAAATGACATCTTAAGTAGGTATAACTTAAATGTGAGTGGTGTTTCGGCCGATAGACTTATATTTTATTTTCTATCGGTTGGAGGTAATCTATTCTATCTATACGCATATAAACTGACGAGTTTGTTTGTTTGGTTGTTTGAACGCGCTTATCTCCGAAGTTAGGGGTCCGATTTGAAAAAATCCTTCACTAATAGGATGCTACATTATAAACATATGATTATTGAGACTAAAATCAATATGTACTTGCATGCCGGAAGGATAGGTTATGGCTGTTCACATAATGTAAATTATAAGACCTTCGTGTACCTATAACTGCAAGGAATAAATGAATTTGAATTTGAACAAAGGTTATAGGCTATTTTTGAACCCGGGAACGCGAGTGAAACGGCAGGGAACAGCTATTTTCCTTATAAAGTTGATAAGAACTCGATACTCCACTTGTAAACAGGAAAATGAACTCGATTAGTATCCAAGGTAGGTAGCGAGTACCTTACCTACCTACCTATTATATCTAACTGGGTTAAAATACAATATTATATAAATACTACTTACTTACCATTTGTTTTTGTCATGCTATACACACACAGGTCGCATCATTGAACTTAAGTTCAATGAAATGAAATGACATGGTGATAAAAATAAATATCTTTAACCCCTCGACAGATTTTACTCGCTTTATTATATATCAGAATAATTATTTGGCAAGAGAATAAAAGCTTAATTCGTTAGTCTTTATTGTGTTGATAATTAAACCTACGATCATAATTCCAGAATGAATATTTCATTGACGCAATCCCGACTTTAGACTACATGCACAGTCACGAGCATAAATCTATTACCATGGCAAGAATACCTACCTATTTTGTAAACATATATTTTGATTGCATGATTGTCATTAAATTTTGTTCTCTAATAACATATTGTTTTCTGTTTTATTAATTATTTTCTTATGTACTTACCTAGTATTTTGATTTAGGTATCTAAACTAGAATCGTTACTAAAAATAAATAGAATAAACCTGTGGTACTGGATACTTACGTAATCTATCTAATATTAATTACTTGTTTCAAAACATAAATATAGTATAATTTACTGGATGGATAAATTTTTCTTATAAATGATCTCTCTATAGGTATGTAACCTATACATAAAAGATACGATTTATTCCGTACACACATCTAGGCAAATGTGTATACTATTTCTATAACAATGCAGGTACCATTTCTTAGAGGTAAATATTTAATAGATCCTTCCTGTTACCTAAGTGACTAAGGTTAAAGAATACAAAGGTCACACGGCAACACTGATGCTATATTTGTATGACGCTCTGACAAATAATCTTGAGCTGTCGTTAATTTATAAAGACACCAAAGACATTAAAAAAATACTTAACTCTTTACCTAATTAACACTGTCTATTGTACTGTTTAATCTAGTGTCACAATATTTTTGGATGAGAATTCACTTAAGAATATTAATGATTGTAAAAATCGAGTCATTAAGCGAGCTGTATATTCTTAAAATAGTAATCCAGGGTCTTTTTATTCATTATGACAAAAATATAAAGAGTAAGAAACAAAATATCACTACCATTCCCTTGTGAAGAGCTCTTCAAGGTCTAAGAATCTCAAATGTGACGGTGACCTCTTAACACCAGGTGGAACGTGGGCAAACAAAGATGATTTCATGTCCAATAATAAAAAATGTTAAACAATTTTTGTTGACACTAATGTCTTGTCGGTGGGTCTAGAATAATACAACGGTTGCATCAATAATTTATGTATGTAGAATGTAGAATTCAGAATTATATCTTATCATATTAGGCACCTGTCCCACCCACATTGCTGACGACTAAGCGACTGTTACCGACTATTTTCTCACTCAAGAATAGTACAATAGGTCCCGTGTCAGATAAAAATACCTACTAATAATAACAGACCGCTGAACAGTCAGCGGCTGGAACTCTCTCCAGTAGTTTGTCGCAGCGACTGGGAAAAACCTCAGCGTTGCTCGCTTGGTGGACATAACACTCGTAGGTTACTGTCTCTAATCGCTTCTCGTTAATCGTCGGCAGTGGGCCAGGCGCCCAACATACAATTGTATAATCCGAAACCCTTTGAGGGAATTCCTTCGTTAAGCCTTCATCAAAAGTAATAAGCATAATCTAGACTCTCAAATTTATTCTTGTTTCAGCTGGGTACAAAACTCCCTAGTCCAAGCTACGTACTGGCACGACCCTCTGAATGAAAAAACTTACAGACAGAAAAGCATATTCCTTGCTGATATAAACAATGAAAGAGAAATTAACAAAACGTATATAAGCAACCTGAACAAGCTGGAGAAGTTTGTGCTCATTAAATTTGACAATGACACGATCGTACAGCCTCGAGAGACGGAATGGTTCGGCTTCTATGCTCCCGGCCAAGCTGTGAAACTGATGACAATGCAGGAGTCAAGAATTTATACTCAGGTAAGTACACTTCCACTCCTACTAGCCCTACTAGTATTAGTGTATTCCGAACCTGTACTGGAGTATATTGTAAAACTGTAACTGTTGACATTCATAAGTGCCTTATTATGGCCTAAACTGAATTAATGAGTATTGATTTTGATTATAATTGCGAAAGTTTGTGAGGATGTATGGATGTTTGTTAATCTTTCACGTAAAAACTACTGAACAGATTTGGATGAAACTTGACAGATAAATCATACTCTGGAATAACATACTTATAGGCTACTTTCTATCTCGGGAAAACATAAGATCCCTCGGAAACGCGGATGAAACCGCGGGGCGGAAGCTAGTTTTTTGATAAAGGCTTTTTTATTGTATCTTCTAGAATGGTTCATAATTTGGCATCTCTATTTTTGCCATTTTATTTACAGGAATTGTTAGCAAAATGATTTGCCAATAAATTTGAGGTAAAATAAATTGCAGATATATTTGAAGCATGGTTTCAATGATTATTCTATAGTGTCGTTTCAAATGCTGCCGCAATTTTTTATCGTCCTTTTTTTATTATTTTTATAGCTATTTTCGTAGTTATTCTGCTATTCTCGGATTAGACGAATCCAACAAATCATAAATCATCAAAATCTATCCAGCCGTTCTCGAGTTATAAATGGTGTAAATAACCGGACTTTCTTTTATTTATAAATAGTACCTGGATGCCCGGTTTTTATTTTTTGGTAAATTTTGTTCTTTGAAATGAAACCTAGCTAGATCGATTTACTCCCCCGAAACCCCCTACATATAAGATTTCATGAAAATCGTTGGAGCCGTTTCCGAGATTCAGATTATATATAGGTATAATATATATACATATTATACAAGATATTGCTCGTTTAAACGCATTAGATAGATAGATAAGATTAAGACCAGTTAAATATATTTGCGTAAATAAATTTCAGGATCGCCTTGGATTGAAGCAAATGGATAAAGACGGCAAACTTGTATTTCTCTCGCAGCCCGGCGACCACCTTCGTTTTTCCGACACTTGGTTCATAGACAATGTTATCACTCCTTATCTTTCCAATAATCAGGTGTAATGTTAACCATTATTTGATTAAATTGATGTTTACATGTGCTAATGAATTAATTCTCACTTGAGATACGCTCATTTAATAACATTAATGGGCTTAGATGTTAATGAGACTCATAGAATACGCTTAAGGCTAATTTAGGCGCTGAGCAGACGGTGCAATTTTGATTGAAACATGTAGAAACATTACTACACATTGAACTACATTTAGTATATAAGACATTGAATGTCAGAAATGATAAAAATATAATTTCAATTCAAGATGCCTGTGAATTAAAAAGTGATCTGATTACTACCAAATTATGTTTATTTTAAGTTTATTAAATATACTACATACATAGTCATAAATGGTTTAATAAACTTTTTTTTTAATACCCACCATCAAATCCTGTCAATTTGATCAACCGAGGTGTACCAATAGGTCTTCGCTGTGCTGTAAGCATCTTAATAATCTAACGCGTCTGTCCCACTGCCGACGATTAACGAGAAGAGCTAGAAATGAGTTGGCGAACAATGAGCAGCAAGTCTTCTGCCTGCCAAGCCAGTGTCGCAATGTTTTTCTGAGATAACTCTTGTCGCTACGACCAAAGAGGCTACGACAAACTAGTGGAGAAAGAGTTCGCTGGCAGTGTGATTCAAATTCAAATTCAAAAGTGTCTTTATTAAATGAACTCATTGCAAGTATGTTTAATCGTCAAATTTGTCAAAATAAAAAATATGTATATAAAAAAAACTATAGAAAATAAAATAAAATATTAAAATTAACAATATGACAATAATAATAACAAAAATTATAATAACACTAAATAGCATGTGAAGCGAACAACTCATTGAAATGCGTTCTTGTCCTCTATAAAATCAGAAACTTTATACCTAGTACCCTAAATATAGATTAATCGGCGAACAACTTTTTTTTTTGGAAAGGACTAAAGTTGGTAGCCTCTGATGGCTTCATTAACCTTACCGGTCAGATATATCTCTATTACTGACACGGAACCTACAACTATTTATTGTACGTTTCGAAAAGTCGATTACCTATACTCGGCATCTGTGGCGGTCAGGCAAAGGCTGGAGCAATGAAACAAAATTTTGAAAAACAGGTACGTATAATTTACAATAAACTAAACAGTAGGTTTTTTTTACTCGATCATGCTCTCCAAGTCGATCTGTCGTTGCTTGATCGTCGCTCGGTCGTTGTCGGTGAGTTCGCGCGCGTCCACGTACACCCGCACGCATTTGTTGAACTCTGAGTTGCGTTTTATGTACGGTGCGTTGGCCCCTCTAATTTTGTGAAGAGGGAACTTCACTATGCACTGCATCATGCATCTCTCGGCTATCTTGTAGCTGGAATGTAAATATAGTTTGGTTATAAATAAGTTCTTATACATATAGGTAAGTAAGTACTTACTCTTTTATTTTTATACTAGCTGTTCCCCGCGGTTTCACTCGCGTTTCGGAGATAAAAAGGAGCCTATAACCTTCAGGGATAATGTAGCTTCCTATTAGTGAAAGATATTTCAAAACAGGCCAGTAACTCCGGAGATTAGTGCGTTCAAATAAACAAACTCTTCAGCTTTATCATTAGTATAGATAGATAGATAATATTACTAAGCAAAAAACATATTTATTTGATACAACATAAAAAGTAGAAGTAGTAGATATGCGATTACCTTTCGCTCCTTTTTACCCACATCTTATGATTTCAATTGTACTATTTCTTAATCTATAGAACCTATAATACTAACTCGTAAGGATTGATACAGTCCATTCGTATGACGTTATATCCTTGGTCGTGGGCCTGTTGCCTGCTCTTTTCAGTGAGCATCACGGCCAAGCCCTGGCGTCGATACTCTGGTAAAACTGCTAGCATCTTGATCTGCAATCGACGAAGATTATT
This sequence comes from Tethea ocularis, assembly GCA_963555595.1. Lineage (NCBI taxonomy): Eukaryota > Metazoa > Arthropoda > Insecta > Lepidoptera > Drepanidae > Tethea > Tethea ocularis. The sequence goes on along the minus strand of OY741963.1, from coordinate 4,180,923 downwards.
GACAAATTTCTGATATAGAGCGCAAAATCATAAATTAGCACCTACGGAGTGAATTCTTTTTGAAAAATGTAGGTTCCTAGGTTGTTATAGTCTAAATATGGATGAATGTCTAGCCGGATATGCTAAGAGTTGTAGTGAGGGATTTATATGACATCACCCAATATTTTTAATTTTTACTTTGTGTATAATACTGTTTTTTTTGGGATATAAGAGTTCGGATGGCGCGCAATAATTATAATAATAACAAAATAGAAAGACACGTGGATATCAGATAATCGGTTTCCGAGATAAACCCATTGTTAATAAGTGTCAGAAACTCTTTCTCCCAGCGACACGTTTCATTGCTCAGCTTTAACCTCGCAAATCTCTTTTAAAGGCACATGTAGGTAATGTGGTAGTAAATAACATTTAATTGGTTAACATACCTATAACATAACATATAACAGGGAGAACACTATATCTCCTCTCTCCTACCTACATCTTGGAATGTTTGGTATGCCCGATAGGATCCAGAATGAATGGGTATTTAATTTATCAACTAAAGTTTTCCCAATATTGTGAAACACAAACAAATAATACGAATAAGAATATTAATATGTGCGTGTGATTTTAATCTTACCTCAAAAACCTTAGGTTGCTTGAACACATCCCATAGATTTGGGGTCTCCTGTAATTTCGCTGTGAAATACAGGAAATCCTTTATGTTAGGATCCTACATGAAAAGAAAAACATATAGTAGGTAATCAACACAGCTCATTATTGATGAGCTATCAGTTTCATCCGCATTCCCGGTATTATAAGGTGCCTGGATGTTGTTATCTAGCTAGGTATATGCCAAGTTTCATCAAAAACTGTTCGGTAGTTTTGCGTTGAAGAGTACCTAATACATATCTTAACAAACTAGTGTATGTACCTACCACATTGACAAGCTCTTAGGCAGGTACCTAACTTTTGATCGCACTTTACTTTTTTCTGACAAACAAGTAGACTTTTCACCTTATGGGTCACCGACGCTTTATTGTAGTAGTAAAGGTTTATAGGATAAACAAACCTGTCGGTAGAAGGCGTAGTTTCTTAAGTTTTTCGGGTCGATTGGACTGCTTGCGTAATTAAAGCAGATCCCTGCCATAGCTCCATTCACCGCTTTTGCGGCCAATGAATTTCCTGGGAGATTATGAGGTATATTTTATTAAACTACTAGCTTTTCCCCGTGTTCCCAGGATCAAAAGTGGCCTATGTCCTTCTCTATAATTATAAGCTATCTACGTGCTCATCGTCGTGATCGGTTCAGCGGTTTAGGTGTGAAAAGGTAACAGACATAGACAGACAGAGTTACTTTTACATTTATTACAATATTAGTATGAAAGTATGGTTTGTTACTGTAGGTTAGGTTACATAATAAATATAGATTTCCGTTATTCCAGAAATTCTGTAAATAGGTACCTAGGTAAGATTTAATATTTGTATAAGTAGAAAAGCTGGAATTTTTCGTCCGTAAACGTAATGTAGATGAATTACAAATAGCCTTTATTTATGGCCGAAGTAAGCCAACTATACCTTGCTTCAGCAAACCATCGAGATACTTGTCGAGCGCTCTGTCATTGGTGATGTCCATATTGCGTGCGCGCACCAGAACATGCTCGCTCAAGTAATAACGCTTTATCAAATCTATAGCCTTCTCGTGTTGTTTGTACGACACTGGATGTACCGAGAAAACCGACTGAAATAATATTGTAGTTTGTTACTCTATGATTTTTTATATAGGTAGATCACGGAATCCCGAGACCTTTTATTAGTTTTAGAAACAAAGGGCATTGTCTGTATCTAAGAACTGAAAAATATGAAAAAAAAAACTACTCACTTTGACCTATTGCATAAGACCTATTAGCAGGATTTATTTAATTATACTATTGCTATTTTTGGCGCGTCCTTATCTACATACAAAAAAATACAGGAACTTCAAGTTATTAAAAATCACTATGTGTAATTAAGTGGCTATCTACTATAAACAAATTATACTATAATCAAACTATCGATAATGGCTACGACTCTTGCACAACCCTTACCCTAGCATATTTTAATGTTTTATGACCAAGTCTGCCGGGAAAATTGGCGTCAAGTAAGGCGTCTACCATACCACTTACATAATATTCTGTACCAAATGTATTACCTATAGGTAAGGTACCTATAGTAAACACGAGATCTCCTTGGTCCAGTCTATCGCAAATATAATAATTTAATTTCTCTATTGTATAATATTGTAAAGTTTGAATGATATGATAAATAATGTTGAAGTCTCTGTATATAATTCGTGTTAAGGAACCTCATTTTATCAAATTTCTTTCTAATATTTTGAATGATATTCAACATGTAATCTCCTCGTAAAAAATACTAAATCTATGGTAATTGGTAATCCCTCCTTGGCGTTTAGGTACTTCAGCCATCAAAGTTACCTTCTCTTGGTGAAGTAAATCCTTTATCCCAAGCACACTGTGCTGACATTTCTTCACTGATACATAAACACAGTGTTGTTTAATTGGAAACACAGTTTTAATAGCAGAATGAAACATTACTAGAATTTTTAAACTTTTCTTAGATTCCTAATAATTTATTGCTGTAATTTGCCGATTGTAGTGGTTAAATTCTCTTTGCCGAGTGACAGATTCTGGCAATATTATTAATGTTTTATTGCGGCCAGTGTTTAACACATAAAAATGAACCAAAGAGATTTTATATCAAGTGCTTTTCACAGCAGAACTTGAAAAATACAAAGTAAAAAGGATCTTTTTGGGTGATTCTATTAGCAGTAAGTCCTTTTTGTTTTTTTCTACCCAATTCTAAAATTTAGGTACTGCAATTAGGCCGGCAATTTTTTTGTAGAAATACTTTAGAAAGTAAGGGATGAATCTATTTAAAAACTGGGTTTAAAATGACTTGTTTTACACAATATTTTTTAATAAGGGGAAAATACATGGTTACACAACTTAATTGGTAAGTAGGTAATTTAGTTTATCTAGTAATAAACAAGAACATTCATGTTATCGTAAAATAATTTCTTAATAAAACTTCATACTTATGTACTCAAAAATTCTAATAAACATAAAGTACTAGTTAATATTTTCATATGCAATTTATTTTACTTGCACCAGGATTTTAATTTATTCGAGACGTGATTATAGACAATGAAAATATGTGGATACTAGTTTTCGTTTTGTGTAAGTACCTATTTTATTGAATTACTTACTACCTGCTATTAATTGAATTACATAAAAATCTCATATAAACAACAGCAGTAAATTTCAGTTTCGAGACACATCCTTCTGCAACAATGCTTGGCCGTTTCTTTTATTGATCTGTACCCTATAAATGAATCAATTACAAATGGAAGGGAATCTCAGGAATCAGAACAAATTAATGTATTTCCACCAATTCGGTCAACACATACAAATATCGAAAATCAAAGACGTATGTCATTAACGAAGCTAAGGAACTTGGGTCAGGAAGATGAAAAGGATAGTAATCTCAAGGTCAAGATCGACACTCTCGTACAACAAACGATGCACGACACTGAGAGGAAGGTCAGATCCGTACAACACATAAAGGAGAAATACAGAGATACAGGTCCTTACAGAGCCGGATTCATATTGAGCATGGTGAAAAAATCAAGAGACGTGCTAAACGAATTGTTTAATGTCGCCGTAAAACACAGGGATGACTGGAAAGCATTGGAACAGCTGAAGATATTTGAACTGATCGTTCATACGAACGTTGACACGACCAATTTAGTGAGGCAACTCGTTGAAATCCACATACAACATCTGAATGACACTATATCTTCGAGAAGAAGAGTTGTGTTGCTTAAATAATTAGTTTATCTTATGTATTAGCCGTAGGGTAAGATCAAGTATTATAAAAGTATTGACACAGTTTATAGGTACTTACCTATTTTTTAATAATTTTGAGGACCCTGGTGATCTGTGGTCAGTCAGTCTCTTACAATTATATTTCAATCTATTAATCAATTCTAATTTATATTTCTATAAATGTTCAATGTTATAATTTAATTTCGCTTGCTACTCATTCCTACTTGCTATGTGCTATGCTATTCATTAAGATATTATAAAATTGTTCCACTATTATTTTGAGACTGATTAAATACATTTATTATTTACTAGCTAAAAAAACATTGCAATTTTCAGGAAAGTCAATAAAAAATACCTACCTAAAAAATCTATGAGTTTTTTTTAATATGACGTATTATTGTAGCTCTTCTCATCTTGCACATAGGTATTCGTATTCAAAAGTAAAAAAAAAATGCAACGGTTATACAGCGTGAATTTCAAGCCACACATTGTCTACCATCTTAAATAATGAGAAGGCGCATCCCATGTTTTCCAGGCGGTAATCATTTCTCAGTAGGTGCTCGCACACCTGCGGCTTGATGAGGTCGGTGGTAGTGCATTAGTTGATGACGTCACGCCTCGCTGATGTCGCTGCGCCTTTGCTTAAAGAATTCTTGAATGATCTACGTATGTACATCACTATTTACAATACTATATACTATACTATATAAACTTATAACATATTTACCAGGAACTTAATAAAACTGAACATTGTTGTCTGTGAGTCTGACAATATCTAATTGTCTCCAACTGCAAGTGTAAGTAATCTCATTTTATTTGCGTTCCACAAAGAGTAGGTGGTAATTATAGGAATACATACAATACAAATTATCAAGTTACGGATTTATTCCTTTATTTGTAAGTACTGAGATCTTGCTTCTTGCCAAATTTCGTTATTCTCGGCAATCTAGAAGTAGGCTTATTTTTTTTACCAGTTTCGAGGGACCGTAGTTACAACCTGGTACCTTTACACGTTTCTGAGAAAAAGGATCTTGACACGCAGGCAGAGAGAAAGAAAGACAAACGGACGGACAATCAAGTGATCCTATAAGGATTTATTTTTTATCTTTTGATGTACGGAACCCTAAAAATGACAAAAAACTACTTTACGTATCCACATTTTATTTTAGAAAATATTTAGGTAGGTACATTACATATATTAACATGCATACAATGCATTAAAATACCTATACTACTATACATCCAGTAGGTATGATACAACTCTTCCCCAATTTAGGTAACAACCGAGTATCCAAAGCTTTCGTATCGCATAAAACAAAAGAGCGCTACAATGGAAAAATGAAAAACTTTTTTGGCTAAAACAATGGAGTGTACGTAAACGTGAAATAGATGTATTTTGGCTGTAGGGATGTTCATAATCATTTATAGAAAAAATATGTAATTAAAATTTAAATATATACCTATTAGGATCAATAGGATAAAATAAGATTTTACTGAACTCGTCAAGTCCTGTCTTGATTTTCAAAATATATTTTTTTTTGAATCTCTAATGAATGAGACGGAAGACTTGTTTTCTTGTATAACATAATATTATGACATCATAGATCTATGTAAAATAACAATATTTTTTATAAGAATAAAATGCACAATCGTGTACAGCTTCGCTTCAACGCGTTTTATCATGAAACACGTTTTTTAATCAATAGTTTGGTTTGAAAACATACAAGTATAAAAATGAAATAATTTAAGCGAGTCTTGATCATAAAATATAAATGAACAGGTGCCACAGCCTTCTCAAAACTTTGGTCACGACAAAACAAAGTGTCACTTTCTTTAAATAGAAGACTGGAGTTCTGACTACCCTATACCGGTGCTCGGAGGAAAACAGCTACATTAGCCACTGTGTTTGCTAAATTGATCATTGTTTCGGCAGTTGCTTGAAAAACATGGACACAACGGGCTGGTCGGTTGTCCAGCCCGTTGCAGCTATCACTGGGGAAAGGATATTGTGGATTGGACATCATTTTAAAGTACCTAAAAGTGTTACAACTCTCACTCTGTGATTTGACTAACGATATAGGAGGTAGAAAACTAATGGTCTTCTTTATTTAAATAGTAGTTTATATCAACGTACCTTATCCTACTTCCTACTAATATTATACATGCGAAAGTTTGTGAGTATGGATGTATGTTTGTTACTCTTTTACGCAAAAACTACTGATCGGATTTGGATAAAATTTGGAACACAGATAGTTTATAACCTGGATAGGATACTTTTTATCCCGGGAAATCATAAGATCCCTCGGGAACGCAGGTGAAAACGCGGGGCGGAAGCTAATAATTAATAATCTGAATAATTTCGGAATGATTTGGTAAAGTTGCTCACACAATAAGTAGTTACTTATTATGTAAATCTTTAATAGTAGTTTATGATAACAACAGTTTGCATAATAGGGGTTATTAAATACGAGTGTTAGGCGAGGTTCTTAATAGTATCACACGAGTTTTTAATACCTAATTATGTGTAGTATCATACAGTACTTTATCTAAACTCATATAAGTAATGTAATTTAAAGGTAAAAAATCGATAATATTTTGTCATAGGTTTTCATGACTTACGGGTATCGATTATTCGTCATTTCCACTGCCGCCTCCACAATTTCAGATCCAAGTTTATTTCACCTTAGTATTGGTGTTTTTTGTCTATCATTTTTGGCCAAAATAAAATATGTATGCAAAAAAATCAATAAAATTAATCATCATGGCGCCCAAATCCGTGTGGGGAAATCTCCTAAGTTGAGATCTCTACCGCATACGCGACCACAGACAAAGTAAATTTGCATCTAAAGTGTATGAGGTGCTGTTGATGATGATCAATCATATTATTATTCCCAGATATTCCATCACATTCCGTTTCAGTATTCGAGTTGAATACATTGCATACGATGCGAGCGTTTCGTAGCTACTCGTCCGCCCGCCCAAATTCTATAAACTACAACCGCCTCATTTAGATACTTTCCGATGGAAATTGTTTACTATGTAGGTAAGTATAGGCCTATAAGGTTGTAAGCATATATAAAGCCTAAAAATAAATATAAGTTACGAATAATATTTTAGATATTGTTATAAAATAGATAACTAATAGTCTTCTCTGTGGATTAGTTTAATGGCTTGAACATAAATCTATGTATTGTATCATTAAGATACGTCTAATGTTACATAAGAAGGACCTACTAAGAACCATTGGCACGTGAAATGATCTGCCAATTACGGTTTCTCCTCAGCGCTACGATATGGGCTATCAAAAAAGGTGTAATAAAAGCTCTTCAAGGTCAGCAGCATAAGAATTATAAAAATTGGTTCATAAGCAAAAAAAATTGATAACCTCCTCCTTTTTTTGAAGATGGTTAAAAATAAAACAAAATATTATATCCTAAACTATTCGTGGTAAATATTGTTAAGGCTAGCCTTACGCTAGCATAAAATATCAAGATGGTTAGATAGCGCTAGGACATGCAGTCGGCGACTTGGTCAGTTTCTTTCATCCGAGCAGAATTCACAGCTAATTGTGGCATTAAACAATAGAACCTCTTAGCAATACAAGTAACGCGCTTCTCATTGTTCATTTTTATACAAAATGTTACATGAAAATGTATGCCTGCACTCGCTCGCATGAATAATAAAAGTTTAGAAACTTATTGTTTTCATCTGAAGGAGATGATAATTCGGAGGATTTTCTTAGTAACTTTTTTCAATAGTAAGATTCTTGAAGTACTTTAAAGATTAGTACTAGAGGCACTTTATGAGTTCATCGAACAAGTGAGAACTTTTGATCAATTTGTAATTTATTACATCATTATACTTAAAATAAAAACTAGGAGTACAAAATATTTCAATCATCGAAAAGCGAATTTTAATTAATTAAATTCATTGAATGCTAAAACATCAGTTGCTTTTCAATGATTTCCAGACAAAGCTCAAAGTGTATTATTTTATAGACAAATCGAAACAAAACAGATATATATGCCCACATAATGTGGATCTGGATATTGAAATCTAGTTCTTATTTCAAATAACATAAATTAGAGATTTAAATGTAAAGTTGACAGAGTTAAGCCATGTTATTGTTAGTGTTGAACATAATAGGGAATGGAAGGGGGCGTGTCCGTGGCTCGTCGCAAATATAATCAAGAGCTTGACATCTACTGGAGAAGTTATTATATAAAAATTATACAAATGAAAAGTGCTAAATTAAGAATTAATTTGGACCAAAAATATGTTACGGGTGTAGATGCTATCGTAGGTTGCCTGGAAGAAATCGCGAAAGTACGCTTTATATTTGTTAATGACAACGAAAAGTAGGTTAGGGTAAAAATATTTAAATATTTTAACCATTAATTATTATTATTAGAGTTTACCTGCATTAGGTATACCTATTTTTGTACACCTTTACAGCAATCATTAATGATGTATGTGTGCTGTTAAGCGTAAGTCATTCTTTATTTCGTTAAGTTTTTGATTACTGTGTCATACATAAATATTCAAAAACATAATAAACAATAGTAATCAGTAGGCAGAGCATGATATGATACTCCAAAGACGTAAGACGTTTGTAATATGTACTTATATGGTAGGTAACAAAGCTATTCTCTTGTGTTCTCTCTCGCTCACAGACATGGGTGGGCATCATGAATTTTGTTTCATCTAATATTAGTGAGATCCCTATCTCGAAAATGAGTTTTGAAGTTTCGTACTATATAAAATATAATTATAGCTACTCTATATCATCTCTGTGCACTAATCAACGCTGCTCCACGTCTGAGCACAGAGCCACAGACAGCGCTCTCAATCACAATGCCGCTATTACATTTGCTCAATAATTGCCGCCCCAACCCTCAACTCGCCACTCACCCAACCTGTAGATACCATAGATCTTATTTCGATATCATGCATCCCTCTTAGTTTTCATACGTTAGAAAGAGACAGATAAACGTCATTATTCTGGACTCGGTAATTTCAGTTGCGAATAAGCTAGTTACATTTTACTTACCTACAGGTAGGCTCATTGATCTAATAGGATTTCATGTGATTGATTGTCGATGATTTCTACGATTGGGTTGTAATTACGTTAAAATATATGTTACTTACATATATTTTAACGTAATTAGTAAGATATTTAATGTATGATCTGTTCGTATCAAATAACGCTTATTTTGCACTTAGGATAGAGTTTAGTAGCCTAGCCTTTGTAACTAATTAACTAAGTGGTAATTTCCTTAATTATAATATACTAGTTGTCCCCCGTAGCGACCTGCTTTCCTGGGATGAAAATGTAGCCTGTTATTCCAGTGTGTATATGTCTATCCAGATTTCTAGTTCTTTTCTTTTAAATACCTAGAGCCTTAAATATCTTACTAGCCAAAAGGGTTAAGTAACTAACTAACAATCACACGTCAAATTATTTACCTACATGCTGCTACCGTTGAACTGATCCAAATTAAATGTCCATTTTAATTAAAACAGGTGAGGTTAATAGCATGAAAGATTAGGGATTAAGGTTACCTCAGTACTGTTTAGTAGATTTGCGGTGGACGTTCGACATCAATTCGTTACTATCAAATTCAAAAGCCGATTTCCATTTGTAGCGAATATCTATTTGTCAGTGTTATCTATCAACATCCATACGTGATACAAAAGATACTTAAAACGGAATAAATTAAATACTTACTTGTAGAAATTTTTGACCTTCTATATTATTTTGGTTTGGCGAGAGATTTTCAACTTGAGGGTGATAGTCAGGCAGGCGGCTATCACCAAGTACCTACTGTACCACCGTGCTATGGTGATGTTTTCCTTTACCGAAAGCTCAAGCTGATTTAGTACAAGCAAACTTCATTGTATATAAAAAAAATACTTACGTACTTATGTAGGTACTTGGCTTGATAAGGGTTCAAATGTTGGCCCAATATTTTCTGTTATAACCAAGTTTTCTTTACAACTTATGGTTATAACTTTTAGATTAGATGGTGTAATAAATATTTGACTCTCACTTCACAAAAATAGACATTAAAAAGAAGCAAACGTTATAAAGTTACCATTTAAACGAGATACCTTAGATTAATTTATGATAAATTAAATGGAAGTGAGGCAAAGCTTTGAGCGAGCGTCCGCTGAAGTGTCTGCGAATTAGTTAAAGAGTGAAGTAAAAGTAATTACTTCCAACTCACTGCTCTGATAGAATTTACATTCAATAGAGTCACCAACATTTATTTTATTTGAGATCCTTTATTTAAAATGATAGTGCCTTTAGTTTGTTATGTTTAAATCTTTAGTCATACGGTTATTGAGCAAACATAATAGTTAAATAGGATATAAAAAAACGGCAAGTTATATAAATATAATAATTATTTTAGTTATATAAATAAGTTCAAAATTCTTATATCCTAAGGGTATTTTTTGGAAATTTATATATGCGCTAAAAAGAACTTATCCATCCCAATCAGTTCGGCAGTTACGGTGTGATAACTAACGCCCAAAAAACATTCGCATTTATAAATACTAGCTGTCCCCGCGGGTACACCCGCGTTTCCACGATAAAACATAGCCTACATGTTATTCTCTATCTAAATGTGTCAAGTCTCATCAAAATCCGTTCAGAAGTTATTGCGTGAGTACCTAACAAACATCTTCACATCCAAACACACTTGTAACATTCAGAATGTAAAAATTGCAATTTGAACAAAACAACACTCTCGAATAGTGTCCTTATTTACACGGATTGACATTGAGACACCCTAATTTAAATCTATCTTTGGCAGTGACCGCTACGTGGAGCTTTAATTAAAGGATTGCCCGCTTTTCCGCACGTACCGCCTGGCGGATACGGGCGAGTCCAGTTGCGGATACTCTATTTTGCGTATATCTATATAATTAGGCGGATCAAACGAGCTAGTGGCGAATACGGTTACACTACTCCACAGTTACTCAGGTGTGCGGGCAAATGTTGCTTTTTCAGACGTTTTTGGTTTACTTTCACATTGAAATGGAAAAAGATTTGGATTTCATTCGATTGGATGTAACTAAAAATTTAAACATATTTTATTTACTTACTATACTTACCTACATGCCTTGTATCTAAAAAAATACTGCTATGATTATCAAAACACTATCATAAAATTGTCTTTTTCAACGAACGCAAATTTTCTACTTCATTATAATCCCAGACAATTTTTAGCCAAACTAAAATACGTTTTATTATTACAATAGATATTAACCAAAGTCAGTGAAACAAGTAATTAATCAAAGTAAACAAAAAAAAACGGTACCCTTTTGTGTGTGATTCGCTTCCCGGCGAATATTCCTCGCTTATTGTGCGCTCTTTAACAAACTGCATTCGAAATTAAAATTTCTCATTCTGCGCCCTCGAGTCCTACCTCATCCTTAGGATCCGACCACACTTATCGACACAACATTGGCTTAAACTGTTCAATAACAGCTCACATGTCAGCCCTTTATATTCAGAATAAACGTGTAAATACAACAATTAATTCGTTTGAGACGAGAGGATGCGGTTATCTTCATTTCAGTTGTACCGTTTTTTCCGGGCTCAAGTAGATTCGTAGATGTCAAGTGTGTACGGTCTCTTATAAAGGAGGATCACTTTTGATTATATTCTCCGGCACCGCAATGTAATTGGGATATTATGTTGGTACAACAATGGTCTTGCACATTCATTCGTTTTAGACATTAGGTATAATTTCTCATTCCTCCTCACAATAGTCGGTGTTTCTGTCTTCTTTATTTACTTGATATTCTGTGCTTTGTAATACGTTATGGAAAATATAGGGGTGGTTATGTTGATTATTTTAAAATATATTTATACCTACGTATTGTATTATTACCTACTCACTCATACATTTTGACGAAACTGTTATGGTCGTTGAACTCTTTCTTATAGGGAAATTATCGTAAGCAAACATGCCTATTAATGTTAATTCGATAATTTATTAGTCAATATATATGTTTCAGAATTGGTCCCAATAAAAGTTGTTTTGTATGAAAAACCCAACATAGATTTTAAAAAAATGCTATCTCAGTATAGTGATTTTTTTACACATAGTTACTTCCATAAAAAAGTTCCTGAATAAAAGAGTACTTACATCAAAACATTTTCACCTCCAGTTGTTCACCTTTTAGCATCTAAATGGTACCTTCAATCTTTTAGTGGAATTAGGTACCGCCTGTAACAATGTGGCATAGTAAGGTGCGAAATTACGACGTGTCGTACCGTGGCGTCACGTGACGGCTGACGGCGGGGTGACGCGCAGCCCGTGACGTCATCAACTAATGCACTACATGTAGACGATTTTCGCAGGTGAGACCGCTGCCGCAAGATATCACGACACTGATATAGCTTGAGTGCTGGAAATGATTTTTATTCGCATAGGATTAGCTGTCCCCCGTTGTTTTACTCGCGTTCCCGAGGGATCTTAAGATTTCCAGGGATAAAAAATATCCTATATGTTAATTTAGGGTATGATCTATCTATATGCCATGTTTTACCCAAACTAAACTCAAAAACTACTAAACGGATTAGTAGTTTTTGAGTCGAAGAGTAACAAACACATCTTCACATCCATTTTAAGCCACTGCGGTTTGTATGATATCATGATCAATAATCCTACTAATTTCAGGAGCCTGAGCAATAAATAGGAACCAGTAGGAAGTTTAGCATTCAACTTCTAGTGAAAACTTTACTTTAACTTGGACTCGGGATAGCAATTTTAATAGGTAGGGTATAATCTAGTAGGTACTTAGTTACTTACGTTGTATACTATTTTAATGCAAAACTAATTTGCTTGATATTTTTTTAAGTAGGTATTTATACATATATTTTTGTGTAGGTTTTAATCTACAATATTTTATTTATGATCTATATTTGGAATACCTTAAATACTCATAAAGTCAGATTGTAGAGTATGTCATGTAGAGTCACAGAAGGTTACAAAGCTTTAGTGAGTAAAAACCTGACAATGTAGGTAGAGTACCTAAGGATTGGTAAGCACATGTACCTGAAAGTGCCGGACAATATTCAGTGGACAGGCTGATGGCCTAAGCGAGAGTGGTTCGATACCAAAGTGCTCTTTCGTCATTAAAAGCTCTGTGGACATTTATAGGCAAATAGATACTAGGTGGGATCTAATAATGAAATTATGGACTTTCTGCGTTGTGGTTTAAACTGCATTTCCGAGCAATCTAATGTTTTTTCCAGGGTGAAAACCATCTACTCCATTCTTAATTATTAAGTTTAGGCCCTCACCAAAATTATAAAAGTTATACTTGACTCTACATATGTACCATCGGTTCAGAAATGAAAGGACTCGCTATGGATCCTGATAATGTAGAGAGTACTTTCTGCCAAATTTCATGATTCTAAGTCAGCGGGAAGTACCCGGGACAAGGAGGCAGGCGGTCCGCCTGATGGTAAGTGGTTACCGTCGCCTATCGCCATTTGCAATACCAGAGGTATTGCCAATGTGTTGCCGACCTGTTACAATGACGAGAAGGCAATTACTGGCTCTCAAGTGCAATTGCCGGAACACACCGATAGGTGCTTGGTGACAGATTTTCTACTTGAAGGTGGTAGCCATCCAGGCGGATACTACAAAGTACCCTACCACCGTGCAAATTAAAGTTTGATTCGAATTTTTAAAAATCCTTTCTTAGCAGACGCCTAAATCATTATAACTATTTCTATCTGCTAATTGAATCAAGTGTATGCCAAATTTATTCCCGATCCGTCCAGTGATTTGAGCTGTGCGTTGGTGAATCAGTCACTCACAGCTTTCCTTTTATATTATATTTAGATTTAGAAGATAAACCTTCCAGTAGATGAAGAGTCAATGTAAAACTTGGTGCAAGACTGATTACTTCGCAGGCATCTGCGACACGCACCTCACTAATTAACGGTGTCATTGAATGGCGTGCAGACGGGGGCTCAATGGATACCTGGGTAGTGGGCACTAAGTAAGTATACACGTAGAAATATCTCATAGTACTTCGACGTTATTAAAAAGAAGCAGAATTAGTTTTGATAAATTATTTTTTCACTTATTTTATGTTGTTTACTGCAAATATTATAATTTAATTATAATTGAAATAGTTTCCTAGTAGACATTATTAACAAAACTATCTATGTAGTCGTTTGACTTGCATAGTCAATGTTGTATGCATCTACCGACATAATATGAATATTCAACACATGTAACAGAATAATTAGACCAATTTGAAAATCTTCAGAATTCGCAAAAATAAGATTAAGTACCTAAATGTATTTCATTCGTGCATATTTGGATAATATTTTAACTGTTTTGCTCGAACTGAACATTTCATTTGCCTCCCCATCCTCTCTCCCTGGGCCTTCTATAAAATTATATGGAGCAAACAATCTGCGTGTGGGAGTGGACACAGTTTCTCAATTTTTTCTTGAATACTTACATAATAAAAAATAAATATTGCGCGAGATGAACCTGGTTTAATTAACCACTTAACACTAATAATAGTTATTTTTGTTTTAACTTTATACTTCTCTTTCTGTAATATTGAGTATAGGCGATTATATAATTGGTAATAGTTACAAAAAGGGGGTTAGATTATTTTAAATTATGTTGAATTTACGTGAAATTTATATTTAGGTATTCGCCTGAAAATAGAAAATTTAAATGTAAATAATGTGCATCATAATTCTAACTGGGATTTAAAATATATTTACTTATAAAAAATAATATAGCTGTTAGGTACTTTATATAGCGTGGCCCCATGTTGGGCGCCACTGACATGCCGAATGCGCACTCGGTAAAAATTACAAAATGAAAATTGCGGCCCGGCGCCGCTGAATACATTAATATCGAATATTGAATACATTATATAAAAATATTCAATGAATACACCGCTAAAACGCGAGCCGAATGAAAATCAGCGAGATCCCGCGGATTTCATTTGAAATGAGATGTTCGACGTTCGCATTACCGTTTATTAATAAATCTCTTATGTTTCCCTATTCTCCGAGACAATACTGTGTACAAACACAATCGTATTTTTTTCTTTTGTTAATTTTATACAATGGAACCAAATTATTTACGGCTTGGTTTTGCCTACGGCTTCCCTCGTCTCGTACATTGAGTTAACTAAATTGTTGCTTCTAGAGGAAACTCAAAATATTTTGTTCGATGTCTACTACAGTACCAAGTAAAGACTGAATTTTAATAAAGTAGGTACGGTCGGCCAAGAATGTGGTGTACCAACCTAAGGTTGAATGTCGCTTGAGATTCATAGGTGATAATGATTAGTTTCGCTTGCAGATGAATCTGACAACTTACAACATTTTGATTACTGTTTGTTACATGACAGCTGTTCTTAGTTTGAACCATGTTGTAATATTCGATGACTAGGAAACTAACTAAAACCGGGACACCACTTTCTTGGCCGACCGTACCTAATTTAATATCGCGGAAAGGGACTTTAGCTAAAAATTATATAATAATCAGTGGAATAAATGAATAAACCCTATATTCGTACTCGATCTATCTGGTACCGGTCCTTTTAATCAACTTTGTGAGGGAGTACAGAAGCGCCGATAGCATCGCACAACAATGCTCGCTTCGTGCAATCAATTTGTGTATTCAATCATAGCTCCAGCCGATTGAAGTATAATCATAACTGGAAACTGAGTGCTTTGTGTGAATAAAATCAATTGGTAAATTAAAAACTGCCTTCTTTGTATCATAGGGACAAACATTTAATTTTATAAATTTGGTAATTTATTATGTCACATTGTTATAATTATACCTACATAATATTAAATTCATTTAATCTGCAACTAAGTGTAGTACATGGGTCTTATTCTAACAATATTCAATTAAATTTGGTATTATCAGCTAACCAAACAGTTTGTGAAGTTGAGTTCAGTCTGTAGGTATACTATTTTTGGAAAATAAGGTTCCATACCAGGTGGAAAACTTCTTGTATTTTTAGGTTTTCATTTGTATATTAAGTCTCATCACATCGATGTCTCATCACAATAACGGCATTCAAAAAGTAAATTACGACGAAAGAAGTCATCGAAACGTAATCAAAACTGAAATGTGATTAAAAATAACACACCGCCCCTATAATAGCTCCGATTATATAAGCCTGCCGCGGTTCCGTAGTGAGAAAAGAGTGCAATCACATTAGCGGGTGAACCCTAAAATTTTAATCTGCGCCACAATGGGAGCAATCGCTGATTGCAGCCGGTGCGCATATGCATAGTCTTTGGGGATCGCTTAGCGTACACTACGAGCACACAACACGTAGTAATACAATTTTATTTCTCGACAGAAAAATGTATTACCTAGCATATTTTTGTATATTTGTTAGTTAAACTGTTTTTTTTTTTTTACTTTATATGTATTTGATCACAATCTTACTGTGATGGATCATGTTATTTTCACACAAAGCTTTCAGGCGAACTGGCTTTCAAGGGCAGTTTTCGGAACACCGGTAGGTAACTTATTTTAATAATATTTTTCTGTAATAAGTATATTGAAATAAATATTTACAATAAATATACAAAATACAGTTTATAGAAAATTTCCTCAAGATGACAGCTGCTGCCAATCATCGGCAAGGTTTCAGGCATTTAACAGGCTAGCATCTTTCCTCTTTGGATGGTTGAATAATATACATTGACGGAATTAACCTCCTTAGCGCCGGTATCATGAGACCTTCGATATAGTTTTGATTTATTCTGCTTAGTTTATTTAATTCTTTAACAAAAAATCGTAACAAATAACTGATATACGAGTATATCTTTATATCAGTAAATAATTTGAACCTTAAGAAAAAAAAATATTACCAATATTTTTTGTCCTAAAGTGTAGTGATACGCGTAACCAGCAAGGGACGAATTGTTTTCATATTAATAGCATGTCGAGAGGTATATTCACAAAAGCAAGGAGTACAGTGCGGACGAACCCTCCGCTTGTTAAACATTTTGTTTATGGCCATTTAATCATACAGAATCATGTCTACGGTGGTGACATTTATATGCACTTGCCTAACTTCGAGTTATATTTTTATTATTATGACTTACCTTAACTTTTTTACTAGCCTGTGGTACCCATATAAACTTACCTACTGTTAGTGCTTACTTAAAAAATTGTGCATAAAGTAGGTATCTATTGATTTTTTCATGTAAGGAAACACCTACTCACAATGATTGATGTCTAAATCTGTGTAGATGCTAATTTTAAGAACACAATGTTATTCATTATATTATTGGCTCAAACTTTATTTAAACCCTGAATACCTACCAACACATAGTCCAAACATTTATACTATGGTACAAAGTCAAAAGGTAACCGGATTCGTTCTTTGACATATCCGGTGGCGGCGGTACGGTAGCTCGCAAACTGATTTACGCTCGTGCAGTTATTACGTTGTTCAGGTGCGGCTGACGAGGTAGTTTTGTTTCATCATCGTGCCCCCCTCGTCCTATCCCACTCCCAGATGCCCCCACCCCCACTAGCTCCACTACTGTACAGTTTCGTCGCGTCTGAAAATTAATTCCTCTACATAATCAAAACTTCCGTAAGCGCGCCGCCCGCGCCGCTCGCAATGTAGCTTCACTTTTTTTATGACTGACAAACATTTACGGACTTAAAAACTATAAGATACCTAATTCTGACAGGATACAATTATTTTGTGTTTGTCTTTTCATGAGTCATCTGAATAGATACAAAACCGATCAAAAAGGTCACAGTCGATCAAAAACTTCACAATAGCAAATAATTTGCCTATATGGCCTACTGGTGCATATTTAGAAATTTCAACTTTTTGAAACAAAAGTTAGGTATTGGCCCATACATATAATAGTAAAAGTTATTTAGCTTATTAAACCCAACACAGGCTTAGAAAATATGCCAGGATAAAAAAATGTCATAACATCCGTAGCACAGGAATCAAACCCGCTACGAGGAACCAGGTAGCACCGGGAACTATCGCGAGCCGTGTTTTACTGAAGACAAAAAGGCTCAACGTCATAATTAAAAAAATCTCGTGCCTGCAAAGAAAGGGGGAAGTGGCGTGAAAGCAAGACGGATGGGGCGCCACAGAGGGCCCCGGCAAAGACAATGTCGCGCTTTGGAAGCGCTGCTTAATCATAAATATATCAAGTGGAGACGGTGTTGGGCTAAGAACACACGTGTTTATTGTTTTGATTATGTTATTTGATTTTAATCTTAACTGCCATAATTCTGGTCCAAGTTTTTAAGCACGAAACCGGAGAAAGCTTGAGGAGCCCTTTGCCAAAAAAGGGCAGACAGATGTTGATGTCGATTCATCATGAAAATTAGTTTTAGTTAAGTGTTTAGATTTAGAAGAATCTTGTAAATTCTGTAATAAAAGCTTATAATTAATAAATAATAAGCTGTCATAATATTAAGTTTTGCGTGATAATGTATGGTCGGAAAAATAATCAAGCTTAAATTTTTTAATCGCCAGTATATAGAACCTATGATAGAACTAGTTCCCGCCCTACGGATTCACGCGCTTTCCTAAATGTCATTTCAGAGCATGTATTATCTATGTGATAGGATATTCATTTTATAAGAAAACTAGTTTACAGTTCTGTTGGTGGCAGTCAACTGTAACATCCATTCGATGTTCATCAGGCCCTGAACTGAATAAAATGAGTTTAAATTTGAATGCATTACACAATTTTTGTCTGATAATGGTGCCGATTCTGTTGTTTGCGAACTAATATTAGACAAGTCACCTTTCTTTCACGTTAACCTTATTGAAAAAAGATACATCATTTTTAATGCTGTCATTTAGTCCATGCCGTCGTAATGTACCTACGCGTAAATAGTCGTGACCAATAAAGATCGCGCTTAAATTCACGTTGAAATATGTGATCGGACTAAACTGACAGGGCTAAAATATCTTGCATCCCTTTCTTATATTTACTATTAGAAAGAGATATAGTGAGATTAAATTTATTTACTTCGTGAACAACAGAATCGGCACCAAATATCCAACGAGCATTAGGCTTGTCGTAACGAGTGTGAAACTAAACAGGGCTCTATTTCTGAAAGCAAACAAATCTATCAATAATAAGAAAAAAATGTAGCAAAAAGAAACTGATAAAAAAATGTTTAAGTTCTTCTGACTAAAGTAAATAATCGTATACAATGTGTAAACACCTTAAGAAGTACGAAGGAGGCGTGCATGAGTGTATGAAAGTTAAAAGGGGGTGTTAAAACAAAACGGATGAGTCCAGACAAAGGAAGGAAGCGACGTGTCTAACATTACAAGCCTTTTGATATCGCGATTTGTGTAAGCAATGTGAGGATACCTAACATATTTTGATTAATGAATGTTTGGAGTATGTACGATACCCTATTATTGTTGTACATACTTTGATTTTACAGTCTTTGGCAGCTCTTTGTTAAAAAAATAAAATTTTATATGGTACAGTATTTTCAACGCATTTTCAAAGTCATTCTTTTTTGAACGAATATAAAGAAGAAATATCTACATTTAGCTGTACAATTTTATTATTTTGTAAGTATTTTAGAATATAAGTAGGTAAATGGAAAGGTACAATTATCCTAAATCAAGAAATTGTGATGTAATGTAGGTTCATTAAATTTACAGGCTATTCATCATACCTACCTAGTAGTACCTATCTGATTAAGTTTTCATTTCGTTTCGTTTCGTAGGTAATTTGGAAAATGCTACTAAATTTATGTGTGAACATAATTAAACCTTGTAATGAACTTTGAATTGTTCTAGGAACAACTAAGTACCACAACTGTCTCATCAAAAGAGAATGTTACTCTTCAAGGCTTAGCAGCATGCAACTGTCCAATCCCATTAAAATGAAACTCCTATCTCCTATATTCTAGAACAACCTATACATACAGTCATATAATTACAGATCAAGTTAATCAACTAGCCAGCCAGTCAACACACGGTTATCTGAAGCGCATTAATTAGTCCACTGTGCGAGCGCTGTGCGGCCGACTGTATTGTCCCTGCGCTGCCTGCAAATAAGTAAACACTGTTAGCGATGGAGATAGGGTTGTTACCAAAAAGTTAACAGTTTTTTAATAGTTTAACATGATTTTATGACTTGAGTCAAGTGAAGGTAAACATCACGAGCATGTGAATATTGGTTGACTTTTCCCTTTAGAAAAATAACTTCGAGTTCATTGTAAAAACCTTCGCAGCGGCTATCATCTCTAAATCTAGCCAAGGCTACCTTAATGCCATGTTATGTAAATATATTTAGCTTCCGTCCCATTCTTATATCCGCGATGGTATGCACCTATTCCTGGCATAAAAAGATCCTATATATCATTATTTATGTGCCATTTTTCATCCAAATCCGTTCAGCCGTTACAGAGTTGAATGGTAACAAATATACTCGCCATACACACTTACAAAGTTGTATCTGATAGCCAGATATAAAATTGACATTCAAGTGTGCCAATCGTATCAAATAACATTTTAATCTTGTCAACCCTATCTCGTAACTGTAGGGGAGGCAGTTCCCGCTGGTTTGCGCCTCGTTTATAAATGCTATTTTAACGCGGAAAAAAAGATTAATTAACTAATTGAGCTGTTGGACCGAGCTCCTGGTACTTTTTAAAACTTTGTTCATACGACTAATTAAGCTAATTGCTGTAAGTACATGATACCGTATAGGATGTATGATTCTAAATCAGTGGCTCTAGCCACTTGTGGTTTATTTATTCCCTTCATTATAATTTTATTTCACCTTTAAGGCACTTATCATCACTTTTTATAATGCATCTCGGGCTGTTTGATTTTCTGATTGGACCTTTACTTATAAGTTGCTTATAAATAACTTGCTGGCCCGGCAGACGTTGTCCTGCTCAGAAAATACCTACACACACCTACCTAAAAATGTTACATTTCGATTCAATTAGGTATTTTCTATGTATTTGGATATCTTTCTAGGATATTTTTTTACGTAAATGATTTTTATATTTTAATACTTAGTATCCTATTCCGGACGAAGACAATTCCAAAAACACAAACATCATAAAAATTGGTTCTGCCGTTCCTGAGTATATAACACGACATTCTTTTATTTAAATAGATTGTTATAGTATTTTTTTTAATGTAAATAACATTCATTAAATGGGTATTTTATGTCTATTCTTAAAAACTAGATATAGTCCCACAAAGTTATTTGTAGAGAATAACTTGTAGTTTGTCTTTTGACGCTAATTTAAAAAAAAACTTCAGAAGTATGCAATTTTTCGGATGGTGGCCACTTCGTAGAGATTGGTTCTGTTTCATGAAATCGCTCTACAATCGACCATTCAAATATTTGCTAAAAAATATTTATTTCAATAAATATCAATAAAAAATATCTTTGAGGTAAATGAATTTAATTCCAAGCTTTTCATGAACTAGTGACTACAAATTTCCCCAACATCGTAACTGAAACAATATGCCTCGAATGTTTAATTAGCGCATTGCAGGCTCTACGGGGTGTGGAGGGGGTTGAGGGGGGGCGTCTGTGGCAAGGGGAGGGAGGTGTTATTCATTAAAATGTTTGCGGAAACTCGTTTAGCACCGTTGCGGTGGGCGGGCGCCGCCCCGCGTTCACTTGCTAAGGGTTGACTGATTTAAAATTTAAATTAAATAAAAATAATATAATAATAAAATAAAAAATATTAATTGATTATAAGTTGGACTAATTAAATAAATTATGAAATCGTAACTAATATTTGGTCAGTTACTTTAATGAAAATACCTACTTGGCTACAATTATAATACCTTGCCTGAAAATCTAAAGCCAGAAAGTGTTGTCTTTGTTGCAAGATACAACCAATTTTAGGTAATGTGAGATAACAATAACTCAGCCTTGCCCCAGCAGAGGTGATATTCCTCGAAGCAAACTTTACTATGAATTGGATTCAAAACCAAAAGTGATATTTAAATTATTATAGGGTGAAGGGAGTCACAGAACCAAAAATAATGACATGAGAAAGATTAGAAACAGAGATTTTATTGATGGTAATTGAGGACAAAGAGAAAAATTATGGAAACTCTAAAATAAGATGAAAGATTTTGAGAATTAGTAGTTCTAGGACTTAATAAAGTTTCCTTTCGTGATGAATAAAGAAGCAGCATTTTTTTATATGCAACTCAAGGTGAGGCAAAAAAGTACTAGAGTCCCAGAACGGGACGTAGACATGTTGGCAGACAACCTGCAAGATGGACCGATGATCAAATCAAGGTGGTAATCAATCAAGGGACTGGATGAGAAAGGCCCGACACCATGAGAAATTGAGTGCACTTGAAGAGACCTACTCTCAGCATTGGGTGGTAATAAGAATTCAAAAAATAAGCATACGACCTGGTGTTAAGCGGTTACCGTACCCTACAGATACTCTGATTATTTTGTGCTACAGACCTTTGCAACACCTGGAGCAGAGATCACTTACTACCCGGGGCCCGCGTTATCAATCTGCGCCCCGAGTTTCCCTCATGCATTACATACTTTACCTCCCTCTTCGAAGAGCTCTGGCGACTGGTACTCCCGCGCAAGGGAACTTAATATTGTATGCATTGCGAAAAAGCTATTCACTAGTTCCCTTAAAATTAAATTAATTAATGAGTGTCAACCCTAAAAATAAGAGTGGTGTGGCGGGGTTTGGCGGGTGGTAACGTTCATTTACTCCTCGTAATCGCTGCTTCCGCTATCTGCAACCCACTTAGCGGACTTAATTTAGCTCCCACCATAAGCATCTCGTTGTATGTACAGGCTTTAATCATAATTATTCTTTAGATGTTGGTAGCAATCTGAAAATGTTTTCTAGAACAATTTAGACTCACTATATCTCTTACTTATAAACATTATGGATAACTGATTAAAATAATATTATTGACAGAAAAAAGGAAATTAATAAATTATTCAAGGAAGGATTATTATTAGTTGTAAACAAGCAATTGGACAAAAATTTATTAAATTCTTTTCTTATGTTTTTGGTTAGGAAGCAATAGGTACCTACAGGGTTATTTTGGGTGACTCTACCTTCTATATAGTACGTCGAAAGGGTATTGAAGTATAGACAAATATATATTTTAGAGTGGAAAATAAAGTCACTAAAAATTTTCCATACAAAAAATATCAACAAATTAGCTTAGCATTAAAATACGCTTCAACGTAAGGTTAACTGAGTATTAGATTACTCTAGTGTTAAAATAACTAAGTTTCAGAGTGAGAGTAAAGGCTATGCATTGCCAGACATTTATTCTAAACAAATTGTCATAACGTCATTAACCAATCTTGGAAGTACACAAAACTCAGAAGGGAAATTTCCTCACAATGTTTTTATTCACCTACCGAAAGTTCAAGTTTTGAAACGGCATAATTATTGTCTACATTACATACTTACTTTACATGTTTCCATTTACTTTATCCAATTTTATTTTATAAGCATTTTTATGTCCTAGGCTTGGTATCAGTAGGTAATTGTTTTTTTATGTTATTAGATGTAATATACGCAAAATTAATAATAAAAAATAGTATTTTAGTCTTCGAAAATTCCTAGATAAGTAATATTTCAATTACTAGTATTGGTAGTTAATTTAATATATAACAGAAATAGTTTTATGTATTTCTGGCAAATGCTTTTGTGGCAAAATTAATACAGTTCACTCAGTTCATCGTCAGTTCTGATTGCCGTCATTTAGAATTTCATATACCTATTATAATATTTACGTTTCCTCTAATGTAATCTAATCTTCGTTATTTATTATTGTTCAATCTGTATCAGAAACATCTTATTATCACCTAAAAACTTTCTTAATTTAATTGAATGAAGAGAAACATTTTGAACAATAAATCATGTAGAAAATATATGTATTGAAATTCTTATAGAAATAATTGAAATAAAAATCGATATGCAATAGGTATATTTTGAAACTAGGTATTATCTAGAATGTTTCTCCTGCCATCGATACCTTTATTAATTATTTATATTTCAGGAACATCATGTCCGATATTTCATTAACGGCTTCAGAGCAAAGTTAACCGCGTTTATACAAATTTTATATTTACAGATACGATATAACTTAATCTACACCTATTAAATACAACCCCACGAAGTCTGCGCTTATTGGCTGCATTTTCCAACCCCTGGATCGCTCAGCCAATCAGAAACACCCATTCTATTGCTAAGGGGTGGAGCCAGGGGGGTTTTCACCACGAGATTTTCGCAAATTCAAACAGTACTCATCAGATCATCTCAGATATAACACTTTTATTATTACTCTAAAGTTCAGAGCTTGATTCGCGAGATATAAGTTTCGAACAAGTTTTAAAGAACTACCCAAAACGATTTATTTAGTGTATGGAATAGTGAAATGGTTTTTTTTTCGAGTTTTCTTCAAATGACTTGAATAAAAATTAATTGTAAAATTTAAAAGACCTTACAATGGCGGGACCTTACCTGTCTCCTTTGCCTGGGGACCTCTTGACAGAGTACATGTTCGGACGACGTCGGCAGCGACGGAACCGTACGACTTTCACACCGCAACAGCTGAGCGAACTGGAATCCTTGTTTCAGAAGACTCATTACCCTGACGTGTTCTTGAGAGAGGAGGTGGCGTTAAGAATCAGCCTCTCTGAGGCTAGAGTGCAAGTAGGTTGTGTGATTGTGTGTTTTGTATCATGATCTAGCGATTTTTCTCGAGATGTAAAAGCGCACAATGGATAAAGAGTAGGTAATAATTTATTACGCTGCCAGCCTTCTGGGAACCCTGCGCCATTGATCGGTAGCAGGTACTGAGTTGGTGTTTTAATCGCAAATATTATAAATGCGATCTTTCTTTCTTTTTAAAAGGCACCCGCCATCTCAGATTGTTTTTCCTTCTTGTCACTTTTTATTGCGATCTTTCTATCTGTTTGGCTGTTACTATTTCATGCCAAAACCATTGATCACGAAGAAATTTGGTATGCAGAAAGCATAAGTATGATGTGGATAGTTTCATAGGCAACAGAAATCATTGTTTTGTTAGTCTTACAATTATAAACTAAATAGGATAGGATTTGGTCTAGCCAAAGATAGTTTTTGTAGTAGGTACCTATTTAATTTCGTAAAAGCTATCTGCAAAAATGAAATTCAGAGTCCCTGACTGTCGAAACCGCTAGTCCGGAGATGGAATTTGGAGGGTGCGTCCCAGGTGAAGCGTAGGCATATACTAAGAATTAAAACCTAAAGGGGTAAAATCGTGGATCACAGTGAAGCCGTCAGGGGAAAGCTAGTAGATTAATAAAAAGTGGTGGAATATATGTAACTAATGTATCTGCATGATGTGTAAGCCAGTTACCTATAAAGAGTTAGTTACACCAGCACAAGTGCCAGCACTTAAACATTTTGTTTTGTATCAAATAAATATGGTTTTTGGTTTAATATAAGCGTCATGAACAGTTTCCAGATTCCTGATTTAATTTGAACCAATAGTTCAAATTCAAGCGTCTTTATTTCATGAACTCATTTTTAATCGTTGGGTTTGTGAATTTGTGATCCTATATCAAGATTTTGAAGCTGGAGTGGATAACATATTTTTTGGAATAAAATAAGTAACGAGCACCACAGTTGCAAAAAATGTACTCAAAAAAGTTGCTCTTTTGTATTAGCTTAAAAAAATACATTTATAAATGTAATGAAATCCTAATAATAAAAATAATCGGCTAAGTAAGTATTAGTCCAATCACATGGCTTATTTCTATCATCCTCTGCAACTCAACTTTTCCATGAAATATTAAGTAGGCGCTCGTAATAAAATTGGCACATAGTACTTAAACCTTATACCCTTTCGACCATATAACCTTTTTTTACAAATTGTATGAAAATATAATTATACAGGTATGTTCCGACAACTGCTCCTTCGGCACTTGTGTGCTTACCATCTACTACGGCCATTAATATTGTAGTCAAACATGTATACATAACCAAAAAAAATACATAATATACAGAAATTTCCTATAGTCTTAAATTTAGCTAGTCTTTAAATTGTTTACTTTGCCGTTTGAATAAATGTCAAGTCTATAGGGCACGCTTCCATTTTTGAGCATGCCCGTAAATTTAAGACTAAGGTGACTAACGAATGTGTACAGGGAAGATGACCATCATTTCTGGAAATCTATGTAGGAAACCATAATTCAGTAGTAGATCCCTAGGTTAAAGTATAATATGAGGTTTTTGATTAAAAAATTGTTGCCAGGTGTGGTTCCAGAACCGTCGAGCTAAATGGCGGAAACAAGCTCGTCTGCAACTTCTTCAAGATGCCTGGCGGATGCGGTGCCTGGGGCTTGGCTCTCCACCGCTCTCTATGCAGGGTAGAATTAAACATAATACTTTACTAGGAATCTTCCAATCCATGTCATATGTTTGAGTACCTATATACTCCTAAGGTTTGCCTGTGTTTCGAGACATACCAAGAGGTCAACAAGAACAAATCCAAACAAGATCTCTGCTGTTTGTATTTTTGACAGCAAAAGTATTCCACGATTTTGTAAGAAGAGTAATTATAATGTCGCTCGAGTTTTGGGTGGTCTTTTTACGCCCTGTTTTTTTATTGCAGGCATATATTATACGAAAATGATATATTCATATACACCTTCGAGGCGAAACATATAGACTTTCGTATCGTCACTTTAAATGAGAAATGGCGTCCAATCTCAAAATAATCAAATAATATATTAATTATATAAGTATCTACATATTTTCGAAATCAGTCAATAGGATTCAGAATCACTTTAGGCAAGATTTTTCTTCAAGTGCTTTTTTAAGAATAAGTAGCGTTTATTAACAGCTCAAACCTAAATTAGTATCAGTACAGTTTCATTGTTTATAGGTCACGCTAAACCAGCAGACTCGTCACCAGAAGCACCCGACTCTCCTACAGACAAAGATTCTCCTGAACCTGCTTCAATGGACAACAGAGAACTTAAATCACCTCGTCAAGACCCGTATCTCCACAACACAAACATGCCCGAGCAATTGTCCGGGATGCCACAACCGGTACATGATATACCCCCTCCGATGCCTTACGCCAGTGACGATGGACGGATGCTGCAACAATCAGCCTTCCCTTTCCCACCATTGCTAATGACACAACAACAGATAGAGACAGAAATACCCACAGATTTGAGAGTCATGCCTCCTAAGACTAATTCTTGCCCTTGCGGATCAGATATGGACGAACCACAGAATCTTGCATATAGACCCCAAAGACGTGATATTAAAGATCCAAGTGACAGCGATAGTGACACTGAAATAGATCTCACATCACATTCGTCCAAAGATGATGACTTGAGAGAGTCAGAGAGGCTCGCTAATAGAATAGCTACAAGCATTTTCAGAAGTGACACAATTTTACATGATTTGGTACCAAATGATCTAAGTTTAGGTGCTATAAAAAATAATAATGATAGAAATGTCAATAGGAATAATGTATCAATGTAATCGTTTAAAGTAAATAATATATTTATTAATTGTAAGTTTCTAGTCAATGGAACTGTAACATAAATACTTATTAATGCTTACTACGTTTAGGAAATTAATGTAGTACACAATCTTGTACACGATAAATCGAAATAGTAATTTGGTGTGAAGAAAAATCCGTTTGTCTGTTTTATGTTGTATTGTTATGTTATCAACAATACCTACAAACTAGAAGCAATAGATATTGTATAATATAATGCAAATGTAAGTCAATACATTCGTATAATATCTACGGCTGGAAATAACAAAGCCAAATAAAATAAGAATAGCACCTTTATTCATTATTTAATGTCATAGAGAATTAATTTATTCTTAAAATAGTTACAAATATACTAAATATCACAATAAATTCGATATCTTTTTGAATAGGTATCTTTATAAATTTCCTTAAAAAAAACTATGATAATTATTTTTGGCTAATATGCATGAACATTTGTCACACCAGCGGAGCTATTACGTAACTTTATCGCAATCAGTTTCAATTTGAAACAAGTGTAGATATCTAATATATTGAATTGTGGTTTTGGAGTTGTTGTAAATTAAACTCATTGAAACAAAGTTACGTAATTCACATAATACAGTTGCTAATTGGGATCGGCGGGCTTACCACGTAAGATAATAAGTAATGAACTTCATTGGATTTGGCACCCTTTTATATTATACTTATTTGTGGCATACGCAATATCAAACAAGTCGAACCTCCTGTGGGTTCTACAGAATAGGGATGAAGACTGGGTACAAAATAATTAATTCTGTTTAGTCCGTCCGTTAGGTTACCAAAAAAATTGGTTACTTATTTTTTAATTTATCAAATCAACTAAAAAATACAATGTCGCATCAAAGTTCAGGAGTTGTGAAGTCACCTCTATGTAATAAAACGAAATTATAACGCCTTATATCTTCGTTATTTTTTGTTTTCGGAACTAAAGAAAATATGTGTCCAATATTTATTGGTAATCTAACTGACACTGACAGCCTAATTAGATTTTTTTAAACATCTTCCCTATTCAAGTTTGAAAGAAGTTCAGTACCTGCCATTCTCTTACACGGCAATTTATCGCCATCTCCCTTCATACATACCTTTTATCCATCGATCGATCTTTCTTGTAATACATACCTACCTATTGTTAGTATAATGTCTTAATTTCTATGGTACTGTTTATTAGACACCACAAGACTTAGAGCCATTTTCACAATTAAAGGATAACTTTAAACCACCAAATAAATATGAGAGCTTTTCTATTGTTTCCGTTATATTTATCAAGAGAATAAGCGATATATGCAGCTATTGTGTTCCTAGTTTAAATTACTTGTAAAAAAAAGAAACAAATTACTAGGCACAATAGGGAAAATTACAAACATAAATAGGTTAGGTTTTACTTGTTCCATATATTTGCAGGATTTGCACAAGTACACAATAGATATTTCAGGAAAACCTAGAAATATAAATTACTACTTGTACCCTGCGGTTTTACCCGCATTCCCAGTCTACAAAGTAGCTTACGTGTTATTTCGAATATAATCTATCTATGTGCCAAGTTTCGTCAAATTCCATTTAGCAGTTTTTGCTTGAAACAGTAACAAACATCTTCGCATGCTAAGAAACTTTCACATAATAGTAGTAAGATAAAAAAATGCATGATTAGTTTATTGCAGATATTAGTCCTTTGACTTATCTTACTTCAATTAAACATAAGTAACATTACCTACTAAACTAGATATATTTTTTATTAACTTCTAATCTTCTTGTTGGGGGCATTATATTAGTTCAGTATTTAAATTCCACCCAAATAATAAGATGGTCCGCAGTTTGAATATAAAAGTAATATTTTTTGCGTTTTAATTTATTACGTCAATTTTAAGTACAAATTAATTGTGTTTTTTTTACTATTTATAAGCCTGTGTTTGACCACAATCTCACCGTGGTCAGTGATGATTTGGACGATGGTGGTAAGCACACAAAGCCTAGGAGGGAAATATGCTTTGTTTTGAAGATTTAGCGATAACATTTCACGGAATGTATTTAATTTATTTTAATCCAAATAATTTTTCCCATGATTGATTTTCAATAATAATAATTACACAGATTTATAAACAATAGGAATAATTACTACTAACTGGGATACGTTCTCTTGCACTCTTAAGGCGCTATCCACATTGCAGTACGGAGTATAGAGGCCCTCTCTTTCACACAATAAGCCCAATGTCGGAAGCTGCGCGCATGTCGCGAGTGTGGTGTACTTCTTATCGTGGGCAAGACATTAGAGATGCACCAGGATCAAGAATAATCAACTGACATACACACATTCGCTAATTACAAAATTATATCCAATAGACACTTAAAATTGATCAAAAAATTTAAACGCAAGAAATTCTTATTTACATGACTTGATTTTTATAAAAAAAGCATAGAGATCACTAATGTTCGAATAAATCAAAGGCATCTGCCGTCATGCTGTGAGCACCAGGCGGGCGACATTGCGTCTGGTTGAAGGCCACGTGCGATTAGTCGCGAGCGCATGCGCTGTAGTCGCGGCTCTACAATGTACGCGGTTGATGTCGGGTCCGACCACAAACGTTCCGCTACTGCTGCAGCGCGAGGCCAAATGCGTGTGTCTGGAATAATGTGACACGTCCAAGGTCAAAAAGGCTTTAAAAAAGCTGGATAATATCTACAAATAGAATTGAAAGGTATGATTTATGGAAATTTTATTATTCGGTACTAGCTGTTCCCCGTGGATTCACCCACGTTCCTGGAATAAAAAATTGGACTGATATTTATTTTTTACACGGAATCATAATTATTTTTCTATAATAAAAGTTACTCCTAACATAAGCTCCATTTAGCAGTGAAAGTTGGTCCAACCAAAAAAGACAGACATTTAAAATTTGTTTTTTTTTGGGTATAAAAAGCCACATGGCATGAGAATCTATTGAAGACTTACCCAAAACATGTGAGTCAACATATTCAGTCCACATTGCCACTTCCCCACCCAAAACATTTGGGTCCCGGGGTAGCATGTGGGAGTACATTTTCCTCCAGTTAGAATATATCGTCTTGCCCCAAAAGCCATGGTCTAAGTACCAGATATCTTTAGGTACTGACACCGTACGATAGCCGAGCCTTAGGAGCTGCATTAGGAGTGGACTGCTTTCAGGTTCCCATACTTCTACTACGTATCTGTATAAAAAAAAAAGAATTAGCTGTCAAAAACACACGAACTGTCTTATTACGTGAGATGGTTGAAGGATAAAGCAGGTTATAAGACAGCCTCGGCTCTTTCTCTTATAGAAGGTTAGAAAGTGACAGATAATATTTAAAACCTGGGTTATACTAGACTTGCTAATAAAGGGGAAAGAGTTTCTAGCGTTTTGCAATTTGCAATAACAGAGGTATGGCCAATATGTAGCCGACCATTACAATGCCAAGAAGGCAACTGGATCTCAAGTGCAATTGCCGGAACACACCGGTAGATGTTTGGCGACAGATTTTCAACTTGAGGGTGGTAGCCAGGCAGACGGGTACTTCAAAGTACCCTACCAACGTATGGTTTCCTCATGATGTTATCCTTCACCGAAAGCTCAAGCTCATTGTAGGATTCAAACCCACGACCTTCGTCACGACATTCGACGTCGCTACCTACCACTGAGTTATCATCGTTTACTAAAGCGACTGGAAATGTCAAGAGATAAGTGCTGTGTCTTTTTGAATACTTCGATTAAATAGACTAATATTTATAGCTGCAATGTAATTGAGGGTCTCATTTAAGATCATTGGACATCTACTATTATGAGCGCATAGTTCTATTAAATACAATATGTCACGATCAATCTCAATAAAACTATACAATTGCTCCGCTGCTATGATTTACTAAAGTGACGTGTGTTCTTAATTGAAAAATATATGGAATTACAGAGGAGATGTTGATATTCGAATACCTAAATGAGAACATATCGATATAAAGTGTTTTTCACTTGTCCAATTTTTTTGCAGTCATACACAAGGGCCATTGATTTTTAGATCTCATCTTGAAGGACGAACTAAACGAAATTTCTGAAATCCTGTTTTGTAAATGACTGGAAGGTTATTACTTAATTACCTTTCTTTATCCAAATGGTTCTGGATCCTGTTCGCTTGCGTCAACTGTGAAGACCAAATCATCACTGGCTGCTGTGTCTTGCCTGCGTCTACTAAGACTTCGTCCCACATCTGCAGCGCTTTCCTGTGGAACTCCGCCCATAATTCTACGTAACCATCCGTCGTTAAAGGGTAGCCTTTCTCATTCATGTACGAAAGAATTTCAACACTGGAGTTCCAGCAATTGAAGAATACCTGTTGAAATATAAAGTAATTAACTAAAACAAACTCCGGAGACCATGAAAATTTAAATAATTGTCTCTTTTACTTTATATTCTACATCTACTGTAAGCAGTTCATATAACTCTCAATGTGGTGATTTGAATGACAAACCGATTCAATAGTCTACAGTGTCAAACAGTCTAAGGACTATAAGTTCGGAATGGGACAGTCGATCTGTACATTTAATAAATGGCAAACAGATGACTAGGTCTAATCTTCTAATAATATTTTTCTATGGAGGGGTATTTGAAGACATCTTGCTTTTACAATATTTACCACATCTAAAACTCAGTCCTGTATTTATAGTACTATTTTGAACCTGCACCTTATAATCATAAGTTAGATAGTAGGTAAATACTATTGTTTATTAAATCAAACATCACTATTATTCTATTCACCACGTTTTATAATTATACATTTAATTAAAACAATTCGATAATCATGAATGATTCACCATATTGTCCTGTTGTTATTAAACAAAACAGTGAAAAAGTTTATAAATAAATATATTATTATAGTCTCTGCTTGACGGTATACGAAACTGTTTTATCTACAAATTATATGACTGTATAGTATGAATGTTCAACTTATGAATTTGCAATGACCAATGCTGAGAGCGATGCAAATACATTCACGAGAGTATATACCTACATACCTTCTATATTACCATTGAGTTGAAAACAGAATTGTTTATTAACGTTATTTTTATCCACCTACTCACGTCCTCCTTTAGTTCTAAGTAAGTCTTTCAGCTTTGTATTATCAGAAAGCATTGTTATCTTGAGTGTGCGCAAGATACGGACCGAGGAGCCTAGTTGCATTCGATTTATACTCAGAACAAAATTTTAAAGACATCTCAATATCCATTGTCCATCAACCATGTGCCAAAAAAAGACCAATATAGACCAACAAGAAGAATTACTTTCTTGTCAAAACAAGAAAATATTCCATTAAAACTTACCTCGTCACCTCCCATATGGAATAAGGCTGGCTGGAGTAGAGCATCAGCAACATCTCGGTACAAGTCTTTGAGCACGCGATACATGGCTGGGTTGGCTGGATTCAGTTGGCCACAAGGAGGTTGGATACACAGAGGACGCCATTGGCCCGCATTCACGCATACTGCCAAATTACCGAACCCATAATCCTGAAAAAATAAAACTATATTAAATTGATTACAGGCAAATAAATATAATTTCTATTCAGCCAGGATTACCTTTCCCCATTGCCATCCGTTGCCTGCGTGCGCCGGAGCATCGATCTCAATGACAACTCTTACTCCACGAATTTGGGCATACTTAATCAAGTCTCTAACCTCTTCTGTTGAGTAGATTTCCGAATTAGAATATGCGCCATAGCTGTAAAATAAATACGTTTCCCATTGAATTAAGGAGATAATAGCTATACAAATTTCGAAATGCTGTAGACTTACCGAGTAAATTGTGGCACTCTACTAGATTCGAATGGAAAGCTATGGGAATCAGTGACATGCCAGTGAAACACGTTCATTTTAGATGCAGCCATGCCGTCTATAGTCCTTTTAATATCCTCCATAGGAATGAAATGTCTAGAAGTGTCGAGAGTCAGGCCTCTGTGCTTGTATACGGGACGGTCCCGGATTTTTGCACCAGAAACGAGATGTAAGCTGCAGTGATATTGCTCCGAGTTTTCTGACTGGTCCGATGAAGCTAATTGAGTAAATGTTTCTAAAGCGTGACGAGCGCCGTACACGGTTTGAGCTTCTAAATGTACTGCTATTTCTTCTCCTGGAATTTGAATTATTTATGTTAGCTTCTAAAGATCTTACTTACCACTCGAGCGTCGGCTGTCGGGACCCTTTGCGAGACTCGGACAGTCAAAAAATTTCGCGTCGTATGTCGGCTCAACATACCGACAGCCGACTAGCCGACGCTTTTGTTTTTTTGGAATGTTATTTAAATTTACACTTTGATAGGAAATAATTAAGGTAATTGTAATAATATCGTTTCATTCAATAAAACAAGAATCGCCTGCGAAAAGCTGCGAAAAGGAGTTCGCGCGATTTTCATCTTCAATTTTCTATTGTTTTTATATCGCCGCTCTAAAATTCATGTTTGTTTAGATATACCTACCTACCTATCTACAGATCAATAACAAATTATTAATAAATCATGTTTCGGGCATTTATAAATGTTTGTGAAAATGAAATTACATAATTCTATCCAGATGAATAGTTATAGGTTATACAAACCTTTAGCTTGAACATCGAGCATGTACTGCTCATCAGTTTCCCACGATAGATCCAGAAGAGCTGACTTGACAGAGATATACACCACGACGGGCGTCTCAACCACATCAGTGACATTCCCACCACATTCTTGTAGCAAGTTAGCAGATACCACTTGGGTCATTTGAACAAGTAGCTCTCGGGTTTCCGTTGGGACATCAATCAGGTCGAACCTTTAAACGAAATAAAATCCGTGAAAATACATTTTATGTAGTATCTAAGGCACGGAGTTCAAATCTTCTAATTATTACTTTCATTCATATACCTTCAGGTACCTACCGCCTAACCAAAGAGAGTCTTAAAACTTATAAACAGTAATGTACAAATAACCAACGCTGGTATTTCGCTGTGATTGGTCAGTTATGAATAAATAACACAGACAATGAGCATTATCTTTGTCCTATCCTTTGTTTGAGGTTCCATAATTACAGAAAAACACTCATCTCAATGGTGTCATACGTATTTGAAGTCTTATACAATAACGTTATCGGAGTGCAGAAACATAATATATCTGAGCAATTTTTTTGTCGTTAGAAAACTAGGTAAAGTTCCGATCAAATGCATTATTATAGTTATATTTTCATTTATATTTATTTAATTTTACTTAAAATTGTCTACCTAAGAGGAAAGTACAAAATTTTACTGTTTCAAATTAAAATGGTTGTAAGAGAGAGTAGGCGAACGAAGTGTTATAACTAGTCAAAGTAAGCAATCACGACTGTCAAATGAACGATTCTCGGTTCGTAGGTCGAAGTACCGCTAGCCGTCTTATGGATAGGTCGTTGACTCAATCAGTATGGTACTTGGCCAATTCATTCTAAATTAAAGCAAATATTGGCATGTATAATAGCATAATGCTGAAGTTGGCTGACCGACTGTGGTCGCCGACCTCATATATCAACACCTACATTCATTTTACGAGTAGATTAGAATATATGTATAACGATGTATTTATTAAACAATTTATTTTGTTTACCTAGCATTACATAAAAGTAGGGTATAATATAATTGGTTTTCAACCGTGTAAAGTCCCCAGGGATGTTTGGTGCTGTTATTACGAAGTGTTAGGTTATTAATAATAATTGATCACCTAAAAAATCATCTGCTCATATATTTAAATGCTCCAATAATTAATTATTCTAATGTTAATTTGTATAAAATTTATATATAATTTTATTTATTGTTTCCCAACATCCACAAACAGGTCCTCCTGCACCGATGTGCGAAACCTCGATGCGTTTTCTAGAAAGGCAAAACTTGTAAAATATATTATGTATCTACCTACTTGTGCAGTCCAAAGTAGGTTAATTGGAATCGTTTTATTATGCGAAAACATCGCCTTATCGCATATATGTTTAATTGTATGGACGTTTCAGCAAAATTACTATTTTGATAGCCTTTGCTATGTATTAGCTTTTTATTTTCAGTATTGGTGTACGTTCCTATGTGTTAGGTAGGTATTTACGTAAAAAAGGATAGTTGTCCATCCATTTTTGCGTAAACTAGAAGTTAAGTTATTGTTTATTGTATTGTTACAATTTCCTTCAACTCTTCTTCAGCCTAGTGCTACAATAAAGACCACAGAAAACAGTTACTATTGAATAATGATATATTGGTATCATTACATTATTTATAGATAAATAAAATGATACTGTAATACAAATAATAATAATTTATAGATGCGCTTAAAAAAATATAAAAGCCAAAATAACAAAACAACTTTAATCAGTATCAATGAAAAACCCCAATGATAAAATATGGTATGGATTTATGCAAAATATACCTACGTGTAGGTAAGTATCATAAATAATCTAGACAGAACTTGTTTTGCGGGTATATTTAGACTACACTCTGTCAAACTGTTGGATAGCACCCAGCGAATGAAGAGGTTTATTCTGGTAAGCCCTTTCTATGTAATAATGCACAACACATGTAGGTAGTCATCGAATTGGATTCGAATGTAATATAATTATGCTGCCTAATCAATAGACGGCTGAAAAAATGAAAAAACACAAATGTAGGAGTCTCGGCTCGGAATACAATCTATTTATTCCTTTCGAGTCGTGGGGTATCTACCGGTACTCGTCTTCATAGAACTGGCTAATACCTATATATTAGCAACCGTGAGTCATTTGGGAACCAAAGAGTTATGACAGATAGCTTCCTCGCCCAACATAAGCATTGCGATAAAGCGAGTCTTCTCAGTTCAAGTTATTATGAACCGGTGGTAGAGTCATTTGTTATTGTCGACGTTCATAAGTGCCTTATCAGGGCCTAAACTGAATAAATGAGTTTGAATTTGAGCGAGGAAATGCTGCATTGCATATTCGGAACCATGCCGAAGTGACTAAAAAATGATTAATTTTAGACACAATTTGAATAGTTACGTACCTGTATTACACCTATATGTCATCAATTAGAGTAGCTGTATATTAGATCCAAGTATAGGATCAAGTAGAACGTAGGGATAAATAAGAGAGGTGAGAATTTAGAACATTTTCTAATTTAGAGTTAACAGAGAAAATCTAGAATAGAGTTAGTAGAGTCAAATGTCATTCTTAGTACAATATATAACCGTGAAATACCTATTATTTATAATTCTATAGTAAAAAGTACAAAATCCTTTTGTTTTTTACCAGTTTGTCACAAAGTAGGACTGAATAAAATCCGTGCAATGGAGAAATATTATAGATTATATAACCCTGTAGATATCTTCTATGTAATATTGCTTATTATTTATTGATTATCTGGGATATTTATATCGTGAAATTATGAAACATGTCTCGTCATAGGTACAGTGTTTGTCACTTATCGTATGTGGGTTGATGATAGAGATAGTATCTTATCTCTAGATAATGTATGTTTTGTCACATATACATTGATGTTTTTATATCTTATTTCGCTGTGTTTTTACTCTTTATTAAATCACCAATAAGACACACATTAATAAAAAAAAACAAATATAAATAGTGCTCCAGTTAAAGGTGATGGACGACTGCATGGAAATAAAAAGTAGACGGACAAAATAAACTATAAATTAAGATAAGGTAAAAATATTATAAGAAAAAATCTATTATGTGACAGTTTAAAAACTTGTGTAAACTATTTATGTAATTACTTGCCAACTTATATTAGAGATATGTAGGTATCATAAAACACTATAATATGTAATTTTTACATTTAATTACCCTTAACGAAGATTATCGCAGTATCTATTGTACTAAAAAGGTATGTAAGTATGGTCTCTCTAATTAGTTAGGTACTCACGAAATCTACTTACTCAATCTGTAACAAGGTAAATATTCATAAATCGTAATGTGCAAATCGTAAAGCATTTTAGATCCCATTTATTTACTCATAAAAGCGTTTTCTATAAATACAATTCACGTGACATGTATAAAAGTGTCAAGCAAGACTACGTTGGAACAACGTTGCGATATGTCGCGTCGTCGCCGCGCCGCGTCAACAACGCGTGCGCGGGAGTGTGACGCAAGAACGTGTCACACGAGCCTAATAATAGATAGACGGACGGGAGACACCTGTGTCACTCATTATGCTTTACACCACTCTGTGAACTATGAATAGTACCTACCTACCATTACGTAACTATATATGGCTATAAATCTGCAGTTCCGATTCTAGGATCGGAAATTTTACTGTTAGGTACATTGTTATTTTATTGCAAGTGTTTTACCTTGCAAAAAATAGGTCATAATTGGCATAGGTTAAAATAAAATTTAAAAATACCAACCTTAAATAATTCGGGTGAATTTTGACAGTATGTGAACTCAAGGAAGCGGTTACAGGCTTTGGCCAGAGTCCTCCAAAACGGCCACATACAGTTCTACAGATGTCCAGGCTGTCAAATAAACGGGTCATATTGCCAACATCTGTAGGCTGAGGATGCACCGTACGTTGGCAACCCTCGTCGGGTACGCATTTGTACATCCATGATGGCCTGAAAACGAAATAAAAAAGGTTTTAGTATTTGAGCTTTGTAGAATTAGGCGACCATTTCATGAAATGGAAAATATCCGTTACCCACATCATGATTATGGTCTGGCCAGATCAATGAATAATCAGCTATGTAGTTTAATGATATGAACAGCTAAACGCACGGCACTTCATAATAAGGTCAAACATTAATAATTATTATTAGTGATCATAACGTAAAATAATTATATTATTCATCGTTAGTGGTGCTGATGTCGTTTTATTTTTGTGACGCACCATGGCGGCGGATAATTATTCTAACAAAAAAAGCTAATGCGACAATTGAAGATGTGAACTTTAATAATATGGCCAAACGTGGATTAGTATCATTAAACGCTGATGTTTTAATTATTTGGCTAGTTTTAGCTGGCCATTTCATTAAAATACTACCATTTCATGCCATGGTCAGCCACATCATGAATTGATCAATTCTAAGATCTGGTCACGACATAGATACAGACAGACAGACATAAGAGATACTAGTTTGGAATCTGTATCCCAAAGACTTTCCATCACATCCTGATTTTATATAAAATTACCGATTATACCTAAATGCTTACAAAAATTGCTTTATTATATGCATTGAAGAAACAAGCCTCTCCGACCATTGTCCCAAGACGTCGATTAGGTAGTTTTGACAATTGAGTATGCAACCAAAAGCTTTGGGACCCCACGGTGCCAGGCAAATCCCCTATACGGTCCCATGATCTCGACCACATAAGGCATAAACGTCAAGCGACAATAATGCGTTGGCGAAAAAAGCTTCCCATCCGAAGCTTTTTTCGCCAACACATTATTAGCTTTGCCTGCTTTGCTTTCTAAGAGAACACTGCCTGCTGAGAATCTTGCCGATGATTCGGCCACCTCTATAGATCGTATTTGTTGTAATTATTTATCTGATAACTATTTGTGTAAATAATAATCAGAATAATCAAAAAAATATATTAACAAAACAAAAGTAAGTGATTCATCAAGACGTTAATTATAAGAGACAATAAAAGTTAACTAAGATATTAATTGCCCTGTATTATCACTTTGAGATGATATCACTTTTATGGACTTTAATTGATATTCTTAATTTATTTCAATTAACAAGGAATAAGTCATACATTAGGTACCTACTTTAGGCACAACGTATAATATGATAAGATTTAATCACTTAGAAAGGATATCATCGGTACATTTTTATGCACTTTAATGTACCTATAATCTTACTTTATTTCAATTATCAACTAGAGCAAAATAATTTTTTATTTTTTTTTTTCAATGAACTTCAAAACCATAAAAATAAAACAAATAATAAGAAAGGTACAATAAATACTTACTCATAGATATGTGGTATGTAGTTTTCTAAAGCACTGACTTTATACTCTACAAGGTATAGCGTCGCAACGACCATTGTTACCCAGTGGCTCTTCATCGTTACCTGCGTAAAATAAATTTTGACATTAAAATAATGGCCAACATTCTTATATATATATTTAGGTTACATAAGTAAGAAATCCTATCCTATCCTACTATTCTATCCTGCTGCCTATTATCAACTATTATTATTCTAAATGTGAAAGTTTGTAAGTATGTATGTGTGTGTATATGCATTTTACCACCTAACTCTTGTTGCCTGCCGCCTCTTAAAAAAGCCCGTTGTCTATGGTCCCTAATGGGCACTAGGGCTCTAAATAAGGTCCATAATTGAATTGCAATTCTATAATTGAATCACAGAGCCCTGACAAAATGGCCAGCGCGAAAGCAATGAACGTCATCGGTGCGTTTTTGTGATTGGTTATTGGTTACGGGGAAAGGGGCCGCGCGATATCCGTTTTGGTTTAAGGTATTCACACACTACGCCTATATGATAAGATATCTGTATCTGAGCGCATATCTTTCAATATCGCTCTCTATATAATTCATTATCAGCTTATAACAAATATATCTGCAGATACAAATATGGCATAGGATTTTACCTGTAGACACACATAGTACCTACAGGAGTTGGAACGATTTCGAGAGAATGTCTCATTTCATATATGTTCGTATCTGCGTAGTGTGTGATACTTTCGGATATTAAGTTTTTATACGCAGATAAAATATTATCGTATCTACGTAGTGTGTGAATACCTTTAAATGCGGGAAGTTTGGAAAGATGGACCTTCTTTGGAACCGGCCCTTTTTAGGCGCACCTACCTCAGTAATAACTAAATACCAAACTGGCCTGGGAATAACATTCTCTCAAAGTTTTTAAAGCCCATAAAAAACTAGCCTGGTTTGAACAGTTGTTCAAGTCAATCTTTGGTTGCAATTTTAGAAATCCTGCAAGAATTAAGTAGATCGTAAATACAGGTATATGTCTAACAGTCACGAAACATTCACTTTTATACGTGATCTAAGTTCTAGCGCTACTTTCTCTTGCGAATCAAGTGTACCTACGTAGATATACATAAACAATTTATAAATTTTTATCCAGTTGCTGTTCGCAGTAAATAATGATAATTATTTTATCTATAGGTATCTAGTAGATAGGGAGCTACATTTCCATGTATTTATAAAAATAGGGACGTGTAAACTAGAAATAGAACTCTACATTTTCATAAGACTCAATTTTTATTTATTGTTAATACTAGGTTTCGTACCTACATTCGATTCGCTATTTTACTCTTACGTAGAATTTTTAAAACCCTTCCTTAGTTCGTTAAATGTGACGTCATCATTTTACAGCATTAATTTTATTGATCTACTCTTCGTTGTTCAACTGGCATTTAAAAATCATAAAAGTAATTAATTTGATATTTCAGCTTTATTTTAGATGGTTTATTTTATACAGTGGTTAGTGTTTGAGCATTTATTTTTCACACATTCAAATAGCCTGCATGGATACCTATATACTTAAAGACGTGATCTGATAGTGTTTACTGCATGCATAAATTGGATGTAAAATGTAACGGAAAACAAATATTAATTGCATGCAGCAGTAGGTACTCGACTGCAATCGGAAATTTACGCCTGGTTGAGGATGTTGGGACACTTCCGCACGCAATATCACTATTTAGTATCCATTTACTGATTAAACATCATTGTTTACACCCAGCAAGCTGTATCATTATTTTTTATAGTTAAATAGCATAAAGATGATAGACAGTTGGGTATAGTAATGTGTGACCTAAGCTACGATGGCAAAAATGTTGTTTGTACCTATTGTATTCATTCTGCACACATTTGTTTTTAATTCTTACTACCACTATGGAAACTTTTCGCGGTGGCCACTGCTGTAGAAGTTATAAAAAACTTGTAACAATACCTAACTTGTAACATAACCGCCTTCAAAGGCACTAAAAAGTATAAAGAACTATCTGGCTGTTTTGAACTTAGAGAAAGTGTAGCTGTGTTCCATGGAAAATATCATGGATTCGCAGACAATGAATAAAACTAACGATCTAATTAGTCCTAAGTAGAATGTTTTAAGAATTGATTATCCCCTAACTCCTAACCGTTAAGGAGTTGTACCTTTCATCATCAGTAATATGAGGTGAAGACTACCAGACGCAATAATGTTTCCGATTAATTGGGGACTTACCGAGAGCAGTAGACCGCGGACCTCCGCAAAAAGAGCTAACTGCACCTTGTCGGTCTTTGGCATATCATTTGTGTTGAGCGAGAATAGTAAAGGGGACAGTACTGAGCCCTGAGGGACACCGGCACCGATGGGGTGTGGGGAGAGGAGAGTGCGCTTAGAATGCGATATCGAACGTGGTGATCTTGTAAGATGAGAACAAGTCTATATGGGACACTCACTTTGTCAAATGCTTTTGCGACATCGAAGAACCTAGGACACCTGTCATGTTACGCTCTTGGTACTAGGAAGAGATAATTGGCTCGAAAGCCAAATTGCTCGTCATAGGATAAGATTATTGGCGTCGGCATGTGCTTTGAGGCGGATATAGATCAGTCTCTCATACATTTATAGACTAGGACGGTAACTGGAGGGCTTGGACCTGGGTTTACCGGGTTAATTCGGAAATGGGTATCCATTGTACTATGGGTCAAGGAAGAAGATGTTTTTGTGTCTAATTAGGATTCTCACAGTGACTAACTATAGGTAAGTTTTACAAAAAATCTGATAATAAAGAATCTGACGTAGTAGTTAATTGTAAACGTGACTTTGGTTTATAATTAACTAATTGTTAAACTAGTAGTCACAGAATAAATTATAATATGTATAATATTAATTGCCAAAGAACAATAACTGATTTTCTAACAAAAGAAATATAAGTTCATATTTTTGGTATTCCTATACTTAGCTCTATTCTTTCGCATGATTTACATAATGTTAAATGGAGTTAATTGCGATGTCGATAATTAAGGCATAGAATAAATAATATGTTAAAGAATGTAAATCCTAGAAGGTTTCTCGTACTAATTCTACTTCCTCGATAAACATTTTTAAACTATGCCCCATTTTTTTTAACTTGTTTGAGTTTGAGTTTCAACTGCTTTGATGAAGAAATGATAATAATCTTATGATGTGTGTCTATTTGAATGTAGAAGCATATGCTTGGATAGAAATAACTTATCATCATATCATAACTTAGGTACGCATCATGACACAGTAACTTATACCTACACACACCTGTGATATGGTAATGAACCGGATACTCGCACAAATGAAAGTAATCAATAATTTCACGGTCACTTTCAATATTTTTTTTATTTTATTTACTGCAATTTCTTCACGTAAGTATGTGAACACTTCACTTTCAACAAGTCAGATAACTAAAACTAGAAAGTTACATATGGAGTTGATAACAATTCGAAATAAGTAAAAAAAAAACGAATATAACAGTCCAATTATTTACTACAATACATAACTTTCGAAAGTAACTGAATTTTGCTGCACTTTATACTACAATGTTTCTTTTAAACATCACAGTGGGTATTTTCATTATGGTTATAAGCTCAAAACGAAGCGAGAGAAATAAACCGGCCTGCCGCCGCCGTTTTCGTCGTTTTATTTATTGTGTATTTTATACTTATTTGTTTTTTGCGAGTTGCACACAGGATGTGTTCGCGGCGCGAAGGTTGCCAGTGCTTTATAACTCGCACATCGATTACGGTCAGTTTTAAGTAATTTTGTTATAACAAACACCACGATATTATCGAAAACATTTTATCGACTTTTTGATAAACGCGCGCGAGCGAACGTAAGGCGCGAACCACTCTGATTGGCCGACTGGTGGAACACTTCGCGGTAACCACGCGTTTTGGCGGGAGGTGCACTTATAGCCGACTTCGATTGCTTTGTAGGCTGATATTATCATTCCACCACCTTGAACTTTAAGTTCACTTTTGTAAGCCTAGCCTACATACAAGTTTTTTTTTTATATTAGATATCTATGTAAATAAGCACACTTAAATACATAGTCTTGTCAGAATAAAAAATAAGTAATTCTTCTAACAAAGATTTCGGACGAAATAATTATTTAAATAGAGTTAGGTACCTACTTATGAGTCTCTATGGAAATTTCTTTATAATTTGGTGGACGTCCAGTAATTTGTTTTACAATATAATACTTAGTTAATTTGTTTTACAATTAGTCAGTTTTGTTGATTTTGTCATAAAACTAAAACGGTATACCATAACCAATCAAATGTATAATGAGCTTAAAGATATTTAATACCTACTGTCGCAGATGATGACGAAAATTTAGGTAGAAAATATATACCTTGTTTTAGCTTGGTTTTTGGATTATTTCCCGCAGTTTACTGTTCCGTTACTTACTATGATTATATATTTATTTGAGCTAATCTAACCCGAGATGGGGAATTGGGAGTAATTGTTTTATAATTAAAAATGATCTGACTAATGACTAATTATCTTGTTGTTATTTAGCTGGTCATTCAATCACTTTTGTACCGACAGTAGATGATCACAAGCTAATGATGTAAATAATCAAAATCTTTATGATCATTTAAAATCAGAACCAAGAAATATCGTATGGCTTTCGTTACAGTAACACTAGTATTGAACGGAAGTCAGTATTTTAATGAATAATTCCCAAAAA
Source organism: Tethea ocularis (assembly GCA_963555595.1). Lineage (NCBI taxonomy): Eukaryota > Metazoa > Arthropoda > Insecta > Lepidoptera > Drepanidae > Tethea > Tethea ocularis. Next base: position 4,136,791 of record OY741963.1, on the reverse strand, counting down.
TTATAATATTCCGATAAATTTAGTTAAATAGAATTCACACATAAAACGGAGTCGACAAGTGATCACATAAGATACAAAGTTAGAATGCGAATATAGTATAGGTCCATTGAAGCTAAATATTTTATTGAAGGATAACTAGTAATAGGTAAGCTAAAAAGTTGAGTATCGAACACTTTATTGCACAGTCTAATACTTCACAGGGAGTTCATAGGATACGTTTTTTACACAATTCCGCCAGTGTCAGAATGTTTGAAGATAAACGATGGAGATAGATATCAAAATTGTCATGTTGACCATTCACAGTTTGATCCTTCGAGACGGATTGAACCTAACAATTATTAATTAATTTAATTGTGTTGTTGTAGGTACCTTACTACCTAGATGAGTTTCACAGCATTAGAAGCAGACGTCATAATCATTGACCTAAAGGCCAATTAGTCGTGGTGGGTCTTCATGCACCAACCGAGCAATATTCTCTTGAATAAATACCGCTCGTCTATGTTTATGCGACAGAAAAACTTTGTACGTGCTCTCTTTGATGTTGACGTGTTAATAGAATAGCCAGAACCAGATCTGGATCCAATCGGCGATGGATACCTTTGTAGTTCGATTTTATTAATAGGAGGAATACACGAATAGCCCTTTTTCCCGTTACGTCAGCAAGCGACGGACCCAGCCAAGATCTCCTCTGGATTAGACAAATGGGCCACTTCGATGTCACCCACACCTTCAAAACGGTGTCATTATGATTTAAAAATATTGCGTTCTAGAACGTAGACCTATTGTTGAACTAGTTTTGGGAAAATAACAAAATACAAGTGATCAAAATAAATCAACCCACACTATTATTGTCGCCCATCAATTATCATGCTAAAAATGTTGGTGTACAAATGTTTTTGAAAATTAAATTAAAATAGACTGAGACGATAATTTCTTTATTCCGTGAGGTAGGTACACCTTCGACGGAAGTATCAAAAATTCTAAAATAATTCCACACTGCTTTTGAGGTGTAGGTATAAATCTTTTAAAACATCAAAGGGCTTTTCCTAAGCCATATAAATACCATTGTTAACCATGCTGTCCCGTTGAACTGCCTGATCTGGCCCCATTATCTCGGTGCCGTTAGATGCATTTACCGTGAGAGCCATGGTGTGAAACAACCATTGTTCTATTTTATTCACAATCTGATCTGCTTAAAGTGAGCACATGGAGTGAGTTGCTCATTATATTAGGTATGTACCTAGTCTTTAAAACTATGAAAACCCTGAATCCATTGACTTGATAGCTTACTTTACTTACTTCAGGTACTAAGTAACTATGTACACGCGGTAACACTTTTTTTTTTTAATCCACATTGTGATGACGTATATAAGTATGAAGGAATAATATATAACTACGTGAGTGATACCTACAATGGGCGACCTTATCAGAAAAAATAATCTGATGATGACCTTAGGCAACGTACATACTTAATGCACCTATAAAACCAAGATAGATGATTTTATTTTATTCTAGCTAAGTATTCGTGCGCGGCGTCGCTTGACTGATTTTATTGAGTTTTGCACCCAAAAATGCCATCCAATTTTATTACTATTCCTGAGGATTTAAAAAAATGCTACAGATGTCCTAACAATTACAAACAACGAAAAATAAATCTGTTAAATCCGTCGAGCTGTTTTCAAGCGGTGCTCCGTGGGTAATGTGCCCGCCGCGTTTCACCATGTAAATCCTTATCGGTATCTAACTCGATATTATGTACCTATGTACTTACGTACTTTCACCCAAAAACTAGGTAAGTAGACCTAAGGACCTACAATTAACACTAGGGTGTACACCCTAGTGATCACCTTCTAGCTGTAGGTAAGCGATTTGAAGGAAAACTATAAATTACGTCGAGTAAGGTATCCGTAACATTTAGTTTGTAGTAGTTTTCCTTCAAATCGCTTATAGCTAGAGGGTGAGTATTGTACACTCAAAAAAAATCAACAGGAATAATCAACATAAAAACTGTCGGAATGAAAAACAACAGAATATATAAATGAGTAGGTAGTTATTTTACGCGTTTTATTTTAAATAAGTTGTTTAATATAGTCGTGTGATCATAGTTATGTCTTTTCCTTGAACAGCCAGTCTCTAGCTAACAGGTCTTTCAACTTTGACCTAAGATGTAAATTTAAAAAACACGTTTTTAACATTTAATAAATATTTAGTATCATACATCTTGCCTACAGCACCTACAGTACAATGTTGTTGAAATAAGGTAAGCCCATTCTTCAGTAATCAGAGGAGATATTATTTTTTGTGAAGACACCTTATTTCAATATAATTATGACACATGATCGTTGCCTGTAAAACATGGTGTTGAAACCAAATATGGAGAAGGATATGGGGCTACAATTAATCCCGGGAGTAAAACCGAGGGGGAAAACTAGTCTAATAAAAATATAATAGTTCACTTACTTATCAATCAATTCTAGGACCGGACGCACGTCGATTGTTCATTAGTTCAAGTCATTTCGTCTTGAGGCCTTTCGTGACAAGAAGCAGTGCATTAGCACATACAAACCTTATGCTCAAAGAATTGCTATTGGCATTTAACGTGGCATTGATGCCAGTCTTCTTGGCATGCTTCCGCGGAGCAGTGATTTGGCACAAATTTTCAATTTGTTGTTAGTTTTGTTTTTTTATTATTTTTTAAAAGTTAAGCTATTTAACGCAAAAATTATGTTCAAATCGGACTGGTCATTCCTGAGATTACCGGCATTCTTATTCTTGTAAACAAATTTATAATTATCAACCAAGAATGCAACTTTATTATTAACATTTCCTACGCGTGTGTAGAGAAATGTAGTTTCGATTAGGTAAATAAGTAATTAACAAACTCATTAAGGTTTAACAACACATATTTTATAGGTGGAATGCGTTGAATGTATCGTTAAGTAGAAACACTTAAGTACTAAACAGTTAACACACTTTCATTTAAATATTTAGGGCATGAACGTACGAGTTACCTGTGTACCTATGCCTCGATATTTTACTGAGCTACGTGGCGCAAAAGAAAACATGTTCAAAAGAAATACTTCAAAATTAAACCTATGTAAATGTATATATTTTTTTAGGTATAAATATGATATCATTAAATCGGCAAACAAGAATACGGCCTATCTGGAAAGTGGGCGCTTGCAATAGGGGAACCTGTTGTACCTTGGACAATTTTTTAGATATATATTTTTTATTGTAATTTATCGTACATTACAGAAATCGTATTTGCATATTTTGGAAGGCCTATTATTTGAGTATCTACCAGAAAAATATCAGAAATGTCAGAATCATACTTCTTACTTATTATGCTATGCGTTAAGGAATTTTAAAAAAAAATTGCAAATAAGGCCAAGGTACAACACACCCTATGTACCTCGGTACTCGACTCGACTACTTCACATTGGATAGTAAGCAGTGATGTACCAAATACCACAGACAACAGAATTTAAGAGCGCGGGAATATTTCAAAGGCCTTTTGGCCTAGGTACATATGGTGCCAAGGTTCAACAGGTTCTCCTACCTACCCGTAGCAACTCAGAATATTTATCTGAATTCAGGCAACACTTACGTTACGTACGACGTGTTACCGACCCTTGGTATATATACATAGTGATTACCTAAATACTCATTTAATCCTTGTATCATGTATACTTTATCGTTTTTAATAAAAATTCCTTCCATTACAAATATTCTAATTGAGTGTATCTTCATAACAATAGGATATATCTGAATTTTTCAATACAGTCCTTCGTGTCTAACCATGTAGATTACTTTTTTTGTGATCGTTGTGTCAAAATTATGAATGCTCTTCGTGTGTCTAATGTTCAATGAATTACCAAAAGGTTACTTCCTTCATGGGTCAAGGTTTCCATGAATCCACTGAATATTTTTAGAGTTCCTTACCCAAAGGGTGTCAACGGAACCCTATTACGGTTATTCAAGCGGTAGATTATGTTGAGTATTATCATTCAACAAAATGGGTGCTGTCCCACGGACTACATTGACTTCATAATTTGTTAGTCAATGTTTATAAGTAATATATAGTGTAGGTATATAGGTACCTATGTACGAAGGTCACTTCCATCATTAACTGTCGAGTCCAACTGGATGTCTATGTAGGTAGTGTAGTTGCATTGTCATATCAAATTACACAACAATTACGATGACTACTGGATGCTTACCATATAAAATTATACATAAGTATCTACCTAGATAAACTGGTTTCATACAGTTACGTAACCTTAATAAATAATGAGACAGACAATCAAATAGGTATTAATTAATACCTCCTTAGAAGTCCAATTTAAAAAAAGATTGGTCCTTAGCCTGACTACGTTAGGTACATTGAAATTTCGACTCTGTCAGGCAATTAGTCTTATTCAAAGAGGTCTAGGTTCTACTTTGTGGTCTTATTACTGTTGTTTCACCCTTAGCACAGAGGAAGTACAGGCTAATACTTCCTAGTTTCTTCCTTTCCTTTTCTAGTTGATCATCAGTCAAATAATAAGGTTTCTATGGAGGGAACGATTTTAATTTCGTTTTGATGTCTTCCTTCATGCATTATCCTAATACCTACTTTAGATTATGTTGTAAATTATTGCTGCCTTTACAAAAGGTACTTAGGCCCTATAAATAATGTCATATAGCCATATTTAACTCGTGGTTTAGTGTTAAAAGACGTTGGTATACTACACACTAAAGAAAGTTTAGGTACCTATTTATTTATAAATCTATCACTCACGAATGCAAAAATAACTTCCTGAATGTTTAATTGGGCATCAACAAACATGGCATTCACCGATTGTCGCTTTCTATGCTTCCTCAAAGGAAAAAGTTAATAAGCCAGTTGAGGGAACCATGCACGCTCACGACGTAGGTTGGAATCTGCTGTATAAAGAAAATGGAAGACTTAATTTCGTTTGTTAGATGGTAACGTAGCATTAGTTAGGTAGGTACCTATATAACGTAGACATTTTAGTTTGTTTTGTTAAAATATTTATAGACATGGAACGTGAAACATTAAACATTAAATTTTAATTTGACTGTCGTTTTCAACAGCTGTAATCACAACTCAAAAATTAGGAATAGGTAATGAGCAATAATTTATATGTACCTACCTGAAAATATTAGCTTTTCGAATAAAAACTAAAGCCAGCTCAAACGCAAAAGCGAGATACGAGATATTATTCTTAAATACGTATTCAATTCAATAGCTACCTACTTAAAGCAACCAAACTCTTTTCCTAGAGACTTAGATAAAGTGAGTCACCATCGTTCGTTTTCTAGTCAGATTTTATTAGTATAATGATAGCCAGAATGGAAAAAACTAAAACTAAACTAACATTTCAAGGACTTAAAAAGTCACGATACCTACATTATTAATTTCATTTCACTTCAGCGGTGCACATGGATTGGTCTGTTGTATGGGAAAACAAAATCCCACGACTTTTATAAAAACTAAAAGTTATAACGAAAATAAAATGTCACTTTGCAACTTCCCGCCAAAAAGTACCTAAGATCACGCACGAGTGAGTATTGCCGCTATTAAAATGTTCCTATTCACTCCTGTTTCATAATTTTAGTTATCCTGAATGTGCACTTATTTTTTATTAATATAAATAATTGCTTTAATCATTTTACAGTATGTTGAAGTAAGTCAACATAAAATAACATGAAGTAAGTAAGGCATACATAGATTTAGATATTTTTTATAACGTCAACGGATGAAATTATAATAATATAAAAACAAAATATCTGATGGTAACGAAACGTTAAAATGGAGCCAGTAACCGTAAACATTATTTATACTATTTCATCATTTTTATACACGTACATTTTAGGAATTTTATTTTGTAACATCTAATATGTATTATAAGTATCTAATATCCTCTCCAGTCTATTAATTGTCTCTCTTGTACATGCAATTTTGTGCTTTATCGTTCAATAATGACTCACTGTACGGGGTATTGGGGTCCGAGGTAGTGTATAAGAAAATATTTTAGGTGTTTCCATATTATATTCTAACTAAAATATATTTAAAAAAAAGTAGCCTATAACTTTCAGGGATAAGGTAGCTTCCTATTATGTGAAATATTTTTTCGAATCCAATTCTACCAATTTAAAGATTAGCGCGTTCAAACAAACAAACTCTTCAGCTTTATTAGCAGTAAAGATATGCACATACATAGTTAATAAATTATAGGTAAATAGGCGTATTTTTTTGTGAGGCTAGACCGATTAGGTATATTTTGTAAAATTAAATATAGTTCATTGCGAAAGAAAAATTGGAAAATTTGGGAAATTTGCTTTTTTCTGTGGGATTTTTGTGTGAACTTGAAATTGAAAATTCGACAGGACTAGGATCGTCTATCAGGTCATGTAAATATAACTGTAGTAGGTAATTTAAACAATAATTTAATATATTAAAATACTGCTAAACTACTAATTTCAATATTATTTTCAACTGGCAATTAGTAGTCTGATTTGGTCCAGAGAGTATAAAAGTGTTCTGATCTGACTTTTGCTGCATGCTGAAATAAATTTATTGAATGTGTTCTGTAGGCAGTCTCGTTCGTAATTCGTGTGTGACTTTTACGTTTATTTTTTTAATTTCTGTGTGAAATTCTAAAATGTATACTGTTTCTAAAGGTCCTAGCAAAATTGTGGCTAAAACTCGAAGAGGTAAATACCTAATTTGAGTATTTTATTTATAATCATTAACCAGTGTCCTCAGAGGGACAGGCAATTTTTTTTAATCGAATTTCCTTTTTCAGGACTAACACAAAATTTAGAAAGATTGGACAGCCGCAAAGATCAAAGTAGAAAATCTTCTGAGTCTGATAATGGAGAAATTCTTAAGTATGTTACCGTTAATTCATTATGTTGCAATAAATAGATGTTTCAAATATTTCATCATTGTTTTTACATAACCTCTCTCGGGAACTATCTACTAATTGTTTATACAAACGTATAGAGCTGGTTTTGATAACATTACACAGCCAATGTGCTTCTTATTTTATTGGTACTTTAAATTGTAATTGAGCTTTATGTGTAATTCTAATTGGAATCCCTTTTACATTATAGCATGCCAAAACCAACATTTCATTCCAATGGTAAGAAGAGTATTCATCAACGGTTACAACATCATGTGATTACTCCTCAACATGAAGAGATAATAAGATTTATTAGTGAAAGTAAGTTCCACTACTTTTTGTATCAAAGGTCATGGTCACTCTTAAATTATTGATTCTCTGTCTGATATTTTATTGACTATTCCAAATTTAAAAATATGTATCCCTGGCGTAATATTTTATATGAGTACTAAAAAAGCGACTACATTACAGTCACCATTCTATTGGTCATTGGATCTCTGCAATTCCATATTTTTAGGTCATAACTAACTAGATCTGTTTCGGAGCCAAATAAATTACTTATAATATTTTAATAATTAACTTTTTTTCAACAGTAGATGTAGACAATACATAATTCATAAAATATATTTTTTAATTTGTAGTTTGCGATTTTCCCGGATCCCATCATCAGATCCTGACTTGGTGATAATGGGACCACCTCAAGAGTATACTCTTTTGAATGAAAAAATATTTTTTTATATTAGTTGTTTATTAGCAGAGATATTGGTGAACACACATAAAAAAAAACATAAGAGTCGAACATAGAACCTCCTCCTTTTTTTCGGTAAAAAAAAGATAAATAAAAAAGGACTATTATCTGTCAGTTGTACATTTACTTGAATGCACGGGATATTATCGATGTTTGATTAATTTGGTTTATAAATTTTACAGCATGGACGCAATCAACTTATGGTGATAGTGAGCCATCCACACCCACCAGTACAATTGGTAAGTGCTATTCAAATATAACTTCATACTATATTAAGTTTATTATTACAGAATGACGCAAAATCGTTATGATTTTGCGTCATTCATGATTTTTTTCTTTGTCAATTTCATACATTTGATGATTCTTGGCACAAAATTATTGTTGTATGATAAGTGTTAATGTCAGTGATAGAAAAGACCAGATTCATCCGTCAAACAGTTGGCTCCAAATAGAATTTCAAATTGACTAAAAACCTGTTATCATAATTTAATTATGTAGGTATATGATTTAAGTCTACTTAAAATTACTAGCCAGTAATCAATATTTTAGAAAAATTAATTACTTAATGGGCATGAAGTCCAAATTAATTTCATGGTTATATTCATGAACAGATTCTCTTTGAACAATATCATTCAATACAGTTTCATTGTACAATGAATCTGTATTCTCTGTACTCTATAAATAGATATGGCATGTATAGTGTATAATGAGGCAGGCCGTAGGTTAAGCATTGAACTTCATTTGAGTTGACATACATTTAGGTTTATTGTTTGGCGTCTATGTACAGGCAATATTGGTCTGTCTATAAAATCATAACTTAGGTACAGAATCAAATAAAAATATTCAAATAGATCTTTTGCCTCATATCATATACATATCTTCATAAATATGAATATGACTCTAATACCAGTTAGGTAGGTTGCATTTCCCTGTAAGCTGGCAACAAAAATGGTTCTAGGTCACACTGATTTTTATTTATCCTCAGGTGGTATATCAGATAAAATTTCATAATAATAAATCCCTATTATATAAACTGTTATCAGATCGAGATATTATTACTTATTTTACGTCGTACGATATGATTCTTGATGATAAGGAAAATATATTTAGAGTATTTTTTTTTTTTTTTTTTTTTTTTGAAAGGACTAAGTTGGTAGCCTCAGATGGCTGCGACAACCTTACCGGACAAATCGGCGAGCGCAGAGGGCTCTCAGCCGGGTAATATTTAGGTAACAACGCCTGAGGGCACCCCCGAATGGGGTACGAACCTCGGCTCAGGGCGTTACCGGGGGAAGGGGAGGACTTTGTACGAGTTACGACTAATTGGGGGCGGTCGGATTACTGTAGGCAGCTCGGGCCGCTTGAACGGGGCGAGACTGAGTGGGACGTCGCGGCGGTCCTCGCCGTCGAGGACGGTAGCGTGATCGGTTGTGTGTAGTGTGTTGTGTACTTTTACGAGCTTCGTCAGCTTCGATCTGAGCTAATGTAATAGGGTCATCCGGCTCGCTGAGGGCTTGCCTTGGTCTATGGATACGGAGTATACGGGAGGGCGTGTACGTTGCGGCTTTCACTATAAGAGGGTTGCGGTGATTAACGGCGGTATTGAAAAATCTGCGTGAGGTGCGTTTTATAAATTGTTTTATCGTGGGGAGACCTAAGTCAATGTGGAGATTTTCATTACGCATGTACCACGGGGCGCCCGTGGCCTTGCGCATGAAGCGATTTTGAATCACCTGAAGGCTATGGATCCGTGATGGAGCTGCATGTGCGAACACAGTACTAGCATAGGTCATGATGGGGCGGATACACGTGGTATAAAGTCTAACCTTGCTTTTAAGTGCAAGTTTAGATTTACGATTTAATAAAAAGTGGAGGCGCCCTAAAACAAAGGCGGCGCGCGCGCGGACCGCTTTAATGTGGGCATCAAAGGTCAAACGATCATCGAGAGTTACTCCGAGATATTTGGCTTGCCTTTCCCAGGGGATTGGTTCACCGAATAGAGTAACTGCCTTTGGAGGGGAGGGGGTACCTCGATGGTAGGGTCTGTAGAATAGGACCGCCTGGCTTTTGACAGGGTTGATCTCGATCCTCCATTTCCGAAACCAGGCGCCTAGGGCATTAGCCGCGGTTTGGAGGTTCTTAACAATGACTGAGGGGGACTTACTAGAGCAGTAGACCGCGGTGTCGTCCGCAAAAAGTGCTAACTGCACCTTGTCGGTCTTTGGCATATCACTCGTGTAGAGCGAAAATAGCAAGGGGGACAGTACCGAGCCCTGTGGGACACCGGCACCGATAGGGTGAGGGGAGGAGAGTGCGCCAGGAATGCGATATCGAAAGTGGCGATTTGACAAATAATCTCGTAAGATGAGCACGAGTCTATGTGGGACACCTAAGGTAAATAGCTTAAAAATTAAGCCATTGTGCCACACTTTGTCAAATGCCTTCGCGACATCGAAGAATAGGACACCTGTCATGTTGCGCTCTTGGTACTGAGAGGAGATGTGTTCAACAATACGATGGACTTGTTGAACACAATTTAGAGTATTGAGTTGGTACTTGATAAGTGATTTAATACTTCAGTAAAACTTATCTGTAGGTACTGATTTCTTTTGTCAAGAAAGAAAGCATGTCTAGTAAAACCTAGGTTTGCACTAAACCATCTGAATAATAAGACAGTTAAAGGTAAAAATTCATCATTTGAAGTATAATTCGCGTGATATTAAGTCATTCACTGCACTAGTATTATTTCTTTTCTAACATGATGCATTCAAACTCAAAAGTAGCCTATAGCACTGGGGGATAATGTAGCTTCCTATTAGTGAAATAATTATTAGAATCTCTGTATAATATTAGTATATTTTGTAGACCTCTATTCGCTACTCTCCTAGAGTATGGGCCAAATGTATAACTATAAACTAAAAGCATTTTTCCCTTTGATAAAACTTTCCATACACACAACAAATAGACATGTACATATACAAATGTTTGTCATGGAATCTACTATGAGCAGAGTGGGACTTAGTAAAGGCATATTTAATCAGCACCACTTCAATCGGCTCGTTACAGGATCAGGGAGCTCATCGCCCGCGCCACCCTCTAGTCTATACTACCACGACGATGCCCCAAGCTCAGTCCTCCGGGACTTCAAGCCCTTCGACCTGGAAACGTGGTGGGGCAAGCGGCTATTCCAAAACATCACAAACTCACTTTAAGTCACGCGTGAAAGTTAAGAAAGTGTGGGAACATGAATGTTTGAGATAGCGTAAGTCACAATCATCTGTAGTTTACTAAATTTACCTAAACATAATTTAAGATTTGATCTATTGTGCCTATTAGGTCTTATTCATGAATTGAGGTGGTTGAAGTCAGTAAACTAACTGGTTTGAGCTAAATCCTAATGTTCAACGGTTTGAACATAATTTAATAATTTGGATGAGACTAGTTTTATAATCTAACAGTGAGATCATTTGATGCATTGTTCATCCCAGTAGGTTGACAAAAATGGCCTAAAATTTTATCAGAAAAGAACTAATAAGTAATTAATAAAACTGTAAATGCTAAACTGATCGTAATCATCCAAGACAACAAGCTTTGTATTTTTATGCGAACTTTTGATAGCTATTTTATTATAGCTTTTGATTATAAACCATTTTTAGAGGAAAATATCATTTACTAAGATGTTAAATATGAATTATTATCATTATAAAAACACATAGTGTGTAAGCAGCTCATTTACAGCAGCTATCTTGTAAATAAGTTTATATCAAAATGAATTAAGTAATCTACAGTTGATTGTGGATCTCAGTAGTTACGTCATATTGTAAGTGAACTTTTCCAAAAGCTCAATTTCTTTGCAAATACCGTTGTTACCGCGAACCAATATTCTTTAAGATTATTGTTATGTTGAGTGAATGTTAAAGTTTTTGTTGATAACTTGTTTTCAAAAGTATATTAATACTTACCAAAGAATAAAATCACAATATTACACGTAATGTACAATTAACTGACCGCTCCGGATTCGAGATTGCCAAACTTGAGTGAGCCAAATTGTCCACTACCGTTAGTCATGTCACAATCACTAGTAAATTTTATGTTTATCTACAATTGTAATGAATTATGATCGAATATTGAAATAATATAAAATTTCCTATTTGTTCAAGTAATTTTATAAAGATTTTTACACACCAGGATGTAGCATGTGTATGAATCGGAATAGACGTAAACTCGAAAAGACATAGTTTTATTTGCAGTATGTTTAAGAAATCAAAATAATAATTTAAAGTGCCTCAATTACAAGAATAAAGCAATAGTGTTACATTTTCAAATTATACACAATGCCGTTATTGTATACAGATATTTAAAACGTACACATACCATCATTGTTTGGTTACTAGTTTTCTTTGAAATATTCTTTTTCTCTAAATTATTCATGAAATATCATGAAAAATGTACATGTACATTAGAAATACGTGTCTTCCATTCTAAGTTTTTTGCTATGAAGTTAGTCTTTGCAGATATGTATATTATTCATATTTAAAATTTGTGCAATTATTATTTATAGAGCTCCGCTTCACCCTTCCTTCTACAAATTATTGTAATATTTTTTACTCAAAAATTACAAAATAAATGGTACTACAATACCACTACTGGCAGCTAACTTCACAGCCGCAAACTTAGCCACATATGTGTTCAAAACGAAGTCCTACCTAAGAAAATAGTTTTAGTCCAAGAGTTGATGACAAAATTTACTTTAGATTCTAGATTCATATAGGTGGTTATGTTCTTTTGCTAAATAAAATTGCCTAAAATACCTTCCCCAAATTGGTCATCAGCTCTCTGACTATCGTGTTGATATCAAAATGATGTTGACAAAATATTGATGACTTCTGATAGCCTTTAGAATGGAATAGAAATGCTATCTACGTAATTTAAGTCTTTGATTAATTTAAGTTATACATTTATTATTTTATAGAGTCATAATCGCACTAGCGAATAGACTCATAAAATAATAAAAAAAAAACTTGGAATGGACGACCTGTAAATAATAGCTTTGTTTTAATTTACCTTCGCACATTGTTGGAAGTAATTATCCAATTTCATTCATAGTTGACTACCTAATTGTTTATCAGTATTCAAGTTAACGTGCATGATAGCTTTTAACTATACATGAAATTGTTACTAATGTTGTTATGCCATGTTATATCGAATTATTTTAAATGTTTATTTATGTTATACACGGCTTCTCTCGCTTGAAGCTAAACAACGTCTTCCAAAACATTTTACATCAACTTTTAATCATGTAAAAAATCTTTGGGATATTGGTTTTGATTATGTTATAACTATATAACAAAATTACTGAATCTTTAGTTTTTCGTAAACATTTATTTAACCAACCAACGACTTATGTTTTTTGTGTACTTATTTTGTACACATCTTTTGCAGTAACTATTTTGTTACTTGTGTGAAACCCCAATGTCGAGGTGTCGGAGCGACTACTTTGCCCCACATACTTGCTGCAAGGTGATGTACAAACATTTTGAAGCAATCTTATTTTATGCATTAGGTACGCGATAAATGCACAAACTGTAGTTATTGTTTTTTATCCTTTTAGATGGAATATTTAAGCCACCGTAGTTATATTGCAGGAGAATATTTTTAGACTGATTTAGTTATAAAAAGTTATGCTTTTTGTTGTAGTTGAATAAACCATCTGACAATGTTTGTTATTTTTTTTATTATGAATAATCCTATACCTATCCTGTCAAAAATGACAATTTAATTCAAAAAATCATTTCATTCATTTCATTTTGACGATTTTGACGGCATACTTTTAACAATTTGTTAAAGATTTAAGGATATACTTGGGTATTATTTCATTTACCAATGCAAGGTGTCAAGATAAATAATAATCTTTTTGCCCCCGAGAATTTAAAGTATTTTGAAGTTAACAACTTCCCCGTAAGTCTTAGAATACTTCAGTCTCCTTGTGACGATATTAACGAAATGTTCGTTCAGGATATTTAAAAAGTTAAGAAATCAAAAACATCGTTAAGGTCTATGATTAGGTATTAGGTACATAAGTCTTATGATTCACAGTCAAATGGTCATGAAAATAATTTTATGAATGGAGTACAAAACGCTCGCAACCTGTTGGACAACCTGGAACGTAGCCTGCGTAAGTCTAGCAAGTACGAGACGAAACTGTTACAATGCCAGAGGAATCACCCTCATTCACATAACACCAGCGAATGGTGGGACAGTGACCCTTTGGAGCAGAAAGAATTTAAGAGCAACAAAACAGGTTTTTATCCAGATTTTAAACCGCTTTTACGGCTTATACGGCTTTTCGGGCAGTCTTAGAACGGTTTCTTAGCATCTCTTGCATGCCCGAGAAGTCTATAAAGGCAAGTGAAGTCTGTCATAGTCTGGGCCTGCGTCGTGAAATATTGGCCTCAATCCTCGCTCGTAGGTTAGATGAGAAAGACATACGTACCAAAATAATTTATTGATAAATATATCTACTATATATTTACTGTGACTTCTTTCATAAGCGTGGATCATTTTCGTTTTTGATCGATCTAAACGCAGTTGTCTGTATTGAAGAATAAGCATTTTGCTTTTTAAGGTACGTATCTGCGACAGTTAGTTCCTAATTTAAATGTTACTTGATCAGGTAAATCATTTCGAAGTCAAGTAGACTTAGCGGAGTCTTGGTCCACCGTGAGCATCGTGTGTCTGCAGTACCAGTATGTATTACAGCTATTTTCTTTTCATTTGGTATCATTTGTAGAACTTAGGCATAAATAGATCTCGTCAAAAACATTTTCATATAAAATGTTGCCAAGCCGAGACCACATCGCTCACACTGTCAAAAAGTTATCAGGTCTCATGTAGAGCCAAGCTTCTAACTCTACGCCCTAACTTCACAAACTCTACATCTTAGTCAAAATATGAAGCTTGACTGATATAATCGCTTTTAATTCCAGATACGAGGAGCTGTCGAAGCGCTACGAAGCTCTACTGCAAGCGTACGACGAGCGCGGTACCGTACTAAACTCCCGTGACGTCACGCTCACGCGAATGCGTAAACGTGCGCAGTTAGCGTATGCGCAGGTTATACACGCCCATAAAGCGCTGCTTAATGTTGGAGATAAATACTTAGCTCTCAGACACAAGAGGAATTCACAAGTATTTGATTTTTTACTTTTTAAAAGCAAATCGTCACACTACGTCTTAGTTTTATGGTGCTTTTTCACCATTTCTGAATCCCTGGAGGGCTAAAACGGCCGCTCGAGCAATGCTGCTAATGCAATTTATTTCTGGAATTTACAGGGGGGCTAAAACGGCCGCTCTGAATAATAATCTGATGTAAACTCGAGATATGAATTGAATAGCAATATTGCTCGAGCGGCCGTTTTAACCCCCAGAAGATTATGGTATTAAAAAAAATATATTTAAAAATAATTTGGCTCTGCTGTAAATTCGAGATATTAATTGCATTAGCAGCATTGCTCGAGCGGCCGTTTTAGCAATATTGCTCGTGCGGTCTTTTTCGGCCGCTGATTTTTTAAGATATTAATGAATTCACCTTAGTTTATCATAATTAGTTATCTTTGTGTATATTATTTTTTGTTACAAACTTAGCATATAACTTTGCCTTTCTCGTCAAGCATCATCATTGAAACTAATTCCACAAAGACAAGGGCCTCTCACAATCTACCCGCCCAGAGTCTCACAATGGCCTAAGGCCGCCTCTGATTATGAATGAATAAAAATAAAATAACCTGTACCTATAATTAATAGCTACAGTTGCATCTATGCACGTCTAAAATCGTTATATCCTCTCTTTTTTTGTGTGAATATCAGAAGAGTTGGTACGAAGAGAAGATCTCTCGCTTACTGGACACCATAAGTCAAGTGATGACGGCAGCAGAAGACGCCCGACTCCAGTTCGACGAGCAGCTCGTTCTATGTATGACTACTGAGAAGGATGCTGATTCTGCCCTGATGCTTACGCAGGTAAGGTAAGATTCAATCATGAATTCAACAAGGCAGTTATTAAAAAAAAAAACTCAAAATCACGAGACGGCAAACCTGAATTCCACCCCAAATTACGTTTTGTACAAAGAAAACCTCTCTGTCACAGATAGTGACACAATATTGAACTCTACTTAGAAACCACAAGAAAGTTTCTACATGAAATTATTTCAGGTAAGAAAATGCAATTTACTATTTCTGGAAAATCTAAAACTGAAGGCACAAATTGAAGAGATTGTACACAGGAAGCGTTAATTAGTTTGACTTTTTTTTATTATTAGTTTAATATTTTTAATAATTATGTACTTATAGTTTTACTTACATTAAGTTAACATGTTTATTTTATTTCAAAATATAACACGAAAATAGGTAGGTACCTAATCTAGGAACATACATTTCTTGAGCTTTTATATGCTGAATCTTGCCATATAGGTAGGTAAGCGTTATATTTTGGTCATCTCCTTTTCTGAAACAAATACGAGATTATTTTAGATTTACATTTAGTTAAGGTTTCATACCAAACTTTTTTAACACGCTTTTATTAGCTTCACTTGTAACTAACAAAGTAACTAATGGTCTTATTATAGAGCCAGGAGATGGATAGTGGAATTCTTCTAGTGGCTTTCTTCTGAACTACATAAGTATTAATCATATTCAGAACACATTCAACTATTCTACAAAGGTTTCCCCAAGGAAGCATAGGGTTCTTCAAGAAGGTTATCAAGATATTTCGAGTGAAATCCCAAGGCACTTCATGCGAACGGATACTGTGAGCATACCCACACGCAAGCGAGCGCACGACATTGGTCAACGCGGGGGCAATACTATCAAGAGTCCTATATACCTACTGTTATGTTATGGGGTTATATTATACCTAGGCTATAGAAACCGTTTATCAATCGGGCCCTATATATAGGTATACGTCTTTCCTACCTCAGTATTAGTAGTATAAAAAAGGTTTTGAGCTGGATATGGATTTACCTTGAACTGAAATGCCATAGTAATATCACCCATAAATAGCAAGACGTAAAGTTCCTAATTATATTTATTCGTTACATGCAGTAGGTGGAGCCTTTTAATTTCTTCCACCATACCGTCCAGTATGTAAGAAAGATGTTCAGTGTTTGAAATCAATGCTTTATCTGCCATCACTGCTAATCGAAGCACACCGCCATAAGTCAGTGCTGTTACACCAAGCCCTGAAATGAAGTACAAATAAATCTTACACAAGTTGGAATTAACACAAATATTTAAAAAACACGTTTGTTGCATCCTTGGAAAAAGGAAAATACGTGTCATTTCACACTCGCCACAAATAGCTATAAAGCAAAATGTTTTTGTTGTCCTTACATAGTGGCGATATGATCGTTAAGTCTCCTAATTCTCTCCCCCTCTCCTCCCTTTCCGTATACTACGCCTTGTCGTCACCCGACAAAGGATTCTTACTATGAATCAGTTCAGCCATTCGGGGCCGTATTATGATGTTAATTCAGTTATGATGGAATAAAACGGAACGCAAACTTCCATTTTATATTATAGGAGCTGTGAAACACTACACTCTTATCTTGTTAAACACTAGTGCCTTACCTACTGTAAGGTAGCGCATACGTTGAAGACAATAATACGTGGTTGTAGTGCAAAGGCACTTGCATCCTCCTGGCCAAGTGACAATTGTGTGATCTTAATGTATATTTAAAACTGTAATTACATAAATTAAAAAGAAAATTACACAAACAAAGAGTCACTGCTGAGTTTCTTGCCGGAGTCTTCTCAGTTCAAGTGTATTACGAACCGGTGGTAGAGTCATTTGTAAATGTGGACGTTCATAAGTGCCTACACAATAAGTGAGTTTTGAGTTTGTGTCTGAATTACAATGCTGGATGTTGTAATGGACGATAGATAGACAGACAAGCAAACAACGATATGTTGACTTAATGCGTGTTTAAACATTTTCCTACCTGTTTTTCCGGAATGCGGTATGAAAAACACCAAAGATTTCAATGTATTGCCGCAAATGGTCACTTGACATGGCCCTGGCATGTTACTGAACACCATAGTCGTTTGAATACTGGACAATAGAGGCTGGAGTAATTGTTTTGGGAATAAACTTGCTAATTTGACGACATAATGGTTTACCTGAAAGATTTTTAGTGTATGTTTCGTTTACTGTCAATAACAACTCAAACAATAAAGAAAACTCAAATGCAGCTGCCGGAACTGATTTTTATCTTCAGGGTGGTAGCAGCTAGGCGGGCTCTACTGAGTACTCTTCCACCGCTCTATAGTTTCCTCACGATGTTAATGAGTTCACACCTTAACCAAATGGTCAAGGTCGTTTTAAGATTCAAACTCATGATATTTTCCACGGCATTCAATATCACACACAAATGAGCTAAAAAATATTACACAATTTAAATCTTTAATAATGAACAATCTTACCAATGGATAAGAACTCTCACGCAATTCGTTATGACGGGCGTTGATCATCTGTATATTTCCACTTCTTACAGGATAATCAATTGTAGCAACGCTGAAACTATTCTTAAACAATGTATTATCGTTTAATGCTGATGACAATGGAATTCTAATTGGTAATACAACGGCTACCTCCTCCGGGATATAGCTGTTCGTCTGTCGAAAGAATATGATGGTATCCTTATGTTAATTATTGTGTGCTTTGATGAATGTACAAAAGAGTCGCTAGGTAATAACGTATCGCATAATAATAAAGCTAGCTAGATAATAGATACATGATTTTTTATAGCAATCTTGTAAGTAAATAGTTTTACGTTTTTAGACTGAACAACTTATAATTTAAAATATTTCAGCTGCTTAGTTAAATTACAAACAGAAATATTGGTATTTAATTTATAAGGCCTAGATTTAGCACACAGAAAATAAGAAGTACCTACCTACCTAAAAAAACTTATTATAAATGTAAGTTTACCTTCGTAAAAAAATTATGCAAACCGTTAACTAGTGCTGCTGCTAAAATATCTGAAAAATTCAAGTGCTCTACATTGCTTTTGATGTCTTTCACCATTTTCAGCAGATTTTCGTCAGACTCCGTCCATTTAACCGCTTTTAGCCCCAACAATGATGGACCGTGGAGCGCGTTTTCATCAGGCTTTCGCATTATAACATCGGCAAAGCACATTGGAATATCACACAGCTTTTTAATCATATCTAATAGAGCCATAGGAGATTTATCATTAAATGCTTCTGGCATCGAGAACACATTAACATTATCAGCTAAAGTCCGACACAGAAATTCAATCAATGCTACACCATCTCCTACTGAATGATGTATCCTAAATATAATACCATAATCGCCACTCTTTTTGTTATAATTAGCCACTCTTTGCTTTGTCACGAAGATTTTAAACAATCCTTGATTATCATATGGCAGAGACTGACTGGATAGTTCTGTCATTACATCTTCTAAATCTGCTCTATTAAGATTGCTCCTATCTGGAAGTTCGTATATCTGAATATACTGATCCACATCGATAGAACTGTACTTTCTCCAGTAGTAAAATCCATACTTCTCATTTCTTCGATAAAAAATCTTCGCTGTCCTATCGTTTGGAATAATAGTAAGTAACTTCTTCTTTAAACTACCAACAAGGAATTCAGGTGAATCAGATTCTATAACACCGAGAACGTTAATGGTAGCATTGTCATCCAAACTCCAGAAGACGTCGAAGCTATCCAGAAATCCGACAAATCGCTTGTCTGTAATCTTTATGATCACTGAACACAGAGCTTTATAAAAATAAGCTAATAATACCAACACAGTTATCAATGGTAAAGATAACACTAAAATTAGCACAACGATAGTTTTTAGCAAAGTGTTTGGATTGAACAGTCTGATCTTCTTATATGCGATTCCACTTTTGATGTACTGGAACAAATATTTTTAAATGACTACTACGGTATTTTCCAGAAGGAAGACTAGAGCCATCTGGGATATTTAAACTTTTTGAAAAATACCTTACCTCAATACTCAACATTATATTTATAAAAAATGCTATTAATATTCCAACGAAGACACCAAATCCAACTACGACACTAGACGCAATAGTTACACTTTTGTTTAAAGTTTTATTGAAGAAATCGTCACTCAAATTATTATTGTAAGAAAATCTGTCTTCATGCAATGAGCAATTATATATTTGTAATAATTCCTTCATTATTATGGACAATTATTTACCCGCGGAGTGAAATAGGTATTTACGTTATCTATTAATGATAACACGCACAAGACCAAAAACTAAGTAGAGATACTACGTATCACAAGACTACGACGCGCTGACTGAAGAAAAGCTGTAGAAACCCTTGCAGTGTCAAGAATTTATCCTATTACCGTCTCACATTATGTTAGTTCAAAGAAAATTGCATAATAAAACTTATGAGAAACCATTCGGAAATATAGGTTTGGTATATCTTACTTACCTATAGAATTTAATTAAAACTGCATAAATAGTAGATTATGGATATATTAAACGTATCTTGTTCATAATGATTTAACAATAAAATACAACGGTCTAACAAAACATCACGTTTGTTTTTCGACGTCTGTGTTTTTGGAGATTTTCTGTCTTTTCAGATAGCACAACACATTGATCCAAATGAATGATAACGAAGATATGTACACTACTCTTAAGTGTGGGGGTACGAAGGCGAAGTTGATCGTTTGTCCGGGAATCCAGAAAGTTTGATTCGCTATGAATGTCTTCCAGTATTTCTCACGCAGTTCTTCGAACACGTCTTCTTTCCTTTCCATTATTCCCATTACTGTAAAAAAGATAAAATAAAATTATTCAAAAAATCTTTTTCAACCAGATTTACCATTTACCTAATGACCTAAATTTGATCAACCTACTTCGAGATCTAGGTATATTCGTCGCCTGTTTTTTTGTGCTAACATCTTTTAATTAAAAGTATCTTTTTATTCCTTCGAAGCCACGTCGCAAAACTATTTCAACTCATAAATGTAAAAGCAAATTCTTGCTTCTATCTAATACGAACTTCCCTACTACTTAGGGTTTGAGGATTGATCAACTACGATAACATGTATATAGCTCAAAACGTTTGAAATGTATTTGTGAAAGTATTAACAAACTCAAAACGCATGTGTGCGTACTGATACGGCCGTCAAACAAAAACAAATGCAAGGATTTATTGCTCGACTAGCGAAGTCATTAATCGCTAATTATTAATAGTATGGCATTAGTATTTCCTGGCCTGGGTGCTTGTTCAGCATCCTAAACGATATTATATAAATATAACTAACTTTCTGCCCAACGGTTTCACCTACAATCCCGGTTTTACCCTCTTAGGATTTGAATTTTAAAAACCATTCTTAGCGGATGCCTACGTCATTATATATATCGTATGACAAATTTCAGCCCGATCCGCGCATTGATTCGAGCTGTGCTGTGGTACTAGATCAGTCATCCAGTCACGTTTTCCTTGTAGATAGCTAATCTGTAGGTAGGTATCAGTGGCAAAGGGTCAGGCAGATTCCCATCGGCTTACCTTTAGGAATCCCAGTCCCACATTTTCATCATTTCAAAGCCACTTTTATCATGCTTAAAATTCACTGTACTAATTATAAAATAAAAGGTGTTTTTTGAACGGCTTACCCTCGCCATAATTTCACCCTTCGCCACTGGTAGGTATAGATGTTTGTTTGTACTCACACGTATAGAAGAGAGCAAGCAACACGGGGGTCATGAGGAACTGGTCAGCAGCTACCTTGATGGCTACCGTCCTCACTGATACCCCCGCAAACCTTTTATCTAAATATTTGTACCTGTAATATGACGAAACTTTATCAAGAAAGCATTTAAAAATAATCTTATTTCAAGTTATTTACAACGCATATTTGTTAGTATTTGCATCTTATATAATTTGTTAATTGTAGGAATTAATAACTAAATCACTGCTCCAGGGATACCGCGCCAGCTGAGACCCTGCAGCAATGGTTCATGAAAGATCAGATTAAATGGTTGCAGCCTACATCGGTAAAAAATATTATCATATGAGAAATAGTAGGAACCTATAGGTAGGTACTACCGCCATTAGCTATTTTGTTCTGTCGAAAAAAACCGAAATAAAGTCTCTACATACCTACCTACTAGGCACAAAGAATATGTATGTAGAGTACCTGATGGTTTACCTACCGTAAGTAGAGCCATTTTTTAGTCATAAAGTTAGCTACTACTGTGGCTATATTTTAATCATGAACTAACTAGATGACCCGTTACAGCTCATGTAGCCTGTAGATTGAAACCTACAGTAATACCTATTGGGTTCGACCACAGAGCAAATACAAAGGGTTCGACATGCTTAGGTAGGTATGTTTTTTCTAAAGGAGCAAATCAGATACTTAATATCGATCGATACTTAATATAAAATATCATTTATCATTAAAATTATTCGCGTAATCTTAAAAAATTGGTATGCTAATATTAATTGAAAGATTGAGTATAGTGGTAGGTACCTAATATTCAGCTCCTGCATTATTTACGTACCAGTAATAAAATATTGGTGGGTAAACTGTGCTGCCAAGTCCTACTATTCGTACTGCGGCGGCCAGATTATAGTCAGGTTTTTCAGGCTGAAAATAATTGGCAAGTTTTGTAAATAATAGATATTATAAGTATTAATAATATAAATACAAAATACTACTATGAAGTTGTACGTACGATTAAGTTCATTAACCTATTTAACAAAATCATATAAAGTAGATAAGATACCTAAAATAAATAACATAATAATATGCAAGGAAATAGGTAGGAACACTAGGAACGTACGTAGGTGAGTGCGTGACCTGATTAAAATTTCTACTATCTCTGCTTTATTTTTATCATAATAAGCTAAAATTATGGTAGGTAGGTACTTTTATCAAAAATAGAATGCATTTTTTTTTTATTATAACGTGGTAGATATTCACTTAGATACTGATATAAAAATATGACACGGCAGTATAAGGGTAGCGTGGCCGAGCGGTCTAAGGCGCTGGTTTAAGGCACCAGTCTCTTCGGAGGCGTGGGTTCGAATCCCACCGCTGCCATTATTTTTAGTATTATATTCACATAAATATATTATTTTATTACATATAATTGTAATTTTATTCATAAACATACCATGTACATTTTGTTGAACGTCTGTTGTGAGAATTCAGCAGCTGAGTAGAAAGTTCCATACACAATCGAGTTGGTCAGCACTGGTCGCCGTTGTAATGACTGACGCCACCAATTAAGCAATCGCGATGACATTCTACTTTTTCCGAACAATGTAAGGCTCTACGAAGGTGGAACGATGGGGGGTAGGGCCTCAGTTCACTATAAAGAGACGAACAAAACATTAGGTATACAAAAGGTCTCATCAGTCCTCACGTTAGAATTCTCCACTTGGAAACTATGTTGACTAATAGATTAATTAAGGAATTTATTGGTTTTCAAGCAAGCATCAGCATCATGATGTAATAGGTACTTGTATCTACTTAAAAATACTCCAATCAGAAAGTAGCACACATTAAATTTCAATTGATTTAACGATACTCATTCATACCTACTAGGTACAACAGTGAGTGCTTTTAATAGGTATTTGATTGTACAGAATGTCAAACTTTGTTCGTGCAAGTTTACTTTATTTATTTTTACGTTAAAATTATGGTAAATTCAGAGGAAATCACAATAAAACCTCAGAAATTCTACGTACTTTACAAAATTGGGCCTTACCTTCTGTGTTTTTTTTTAGGAAAGGACTAAAATGGTTTAGTCATTTGGTTTTACTTTGTCTTATGTTTTTTTATACATGAAACCTAGGTTTCTTCTGGTAAGTACTGTGTCTGTGTATAGTACCTAGGTACCTTCAGCTCTCGCGATACTGGCTTAACCTAGTGCGAGGGTCATAAGCTTATCCTATAAGGAAAACGTCCAGCACTATGCATATTCTTGCATTATTCGAAATGTATATTTACCTTTCAAATTATATGTATAAAATAAAAACGTAAGTATAACTTGTATTTTGCTGCATTAAACTCATTTTAGATTCATTATAAAAGATAAAAATATGGTGTCACGTTGCTCCCACGCATGGCATTGAGCATAGTGATAACTCACACTAAGATCTCTGTAGAATATTCTTATCGATTTTATCATAAATCAATGTAATATAAAACTGTGCTCTATGAGAATGAGCTAGACTTCAGTTTCACATAATCTGTCTATCTAAATAATATTTAGCCCATACTTACCTGGATTATATAAATAGATACGTTTTATACTTATTAAGTTAACTCATTACAACAGTTAACGGTTTTTTAATTGAACACCACTCAGAAAACATTTTAAACACAGAAAAGCACAACCTATAACCACTATTATTCAAACCGCACTGTCCACATCATGCATTCAATTGACTCCAATAGAATAATTTAAATAAAACCGACTACAATGATCTACAAACATTGGTTTGACAGCTCCTCATCACCCTACTTTAAGTTAATGAAATACATACGTAGTTAAAACATACACTAACAATAAGTATTTTTAAGGAGATAACACCCTTCATTAACTAGGCTAGTTATCTACTACCCTTACCTGTCCTCAAGTTAGCAACATTTCGGTTAAAGTAAAGATCGACAAAACATTTAAACTCCATGCTAACTATTACATTAGTTTATTATTTAAAATGCCGACAGACAGAAACAAGCTCCTAATTATTATGGTTGTAATATAAAATCGGAACGTTAGTTCACAACTTGGCCGCGACGGCTCTCTTTCTGAACATGATATACATACTTCTGGAGATTCAGTTTCAACACGCCTACTCTGTAGGTGAAATTTGAAAACTCAATGGTGTTTTATGTATTTTTCAGCCGTCCACATGAAGTGACATAGATTAGGTACACAGTTTTACCTCTTATCACTAGGTGGCGCTCAGCGGGAAAAAATAATATTATTATCTTCCTTCCTTCATTCTCTCTCATGGCAATGAAGTTCAGGTTATGTATTATCCCTATCTACCTTACCTTATTCTTGTTTAGAGAGAGACTCCCATTCATTGTACGTAAAGTCGATGATTTATTTTGGTCATGTAACTCGAAGAGATGGTTCATCATCTGGTTTTGCTAGAACAGCCAATAGGAAAGTAATATGGAGCAGGTTTGTGAAATAAGTTACGCAGCACCACGACTGCTCTGTCAAGATCAAGATCAAGCGATTGAGAAGAAGAACTTTCTTCTCAGTAGATACTCAATCTCTATCTCACTATGTACCGACTCAACTCCTACAAAAAATCATTTATTCATAAGAGGCCTTATACTTATTCGAACAGCAAAGAAATTGAACCTAGGTGACTTCAAGGCTAAAGTCATTAGCCATGTTCTGGACAAGCGTGCTACATCCTTAAACTTCTTTAGGAGACAGCCGACTACTAAATCTATATACGCTCATTTCAAAGAAGATTTTTAGTAGGCTTTACAATGGTACCTATATCCATTGAAATGTAGAGTCTCTAGTGTGAAATGTAGAGTCTATCTATCTGCCTGTCAATAATACCAAAATTCGTAATTAAACAAATACAACTGACAATGCATATTTAAGGCCAATCATAAATATACCTAGGTATAAAAGAAAATCTTAACTGACTGACAGACTGATCTATTAACGCACAGATCAAACCACTGGACTGGACGGATCGGGCTGTTTGGCATACAGATAACTATTATGACATAACATCCGCTAAAAAAGCTGTTTTGAAAATTCAACCCCTAATAGGGGATCACGGGGAAACCGCGGGGCGGTGATCTAGTTAAAGGATAATTATGTTGCTATCGAGAATGTTGGTTTGAATGGATTCTGTAGAATGGATAATCAATTTCCAATCATCTTTGACCGTATAATTGTTTGCCCCCACTTTTAAACATAGTCTTTTATATCGTAAAACATTTTTATCCACTTCTTTTATAACCAAAGTCTATTGATCCTTGAATTAGATGAACATTATATCATTATGATGTTAGTAATTTACGAATACATAAACAGATACAATAGGGTCGTGACATCTCTATACTCATGTAATATGGCCCTCTTCAGATACACTTCACATGTGCACAAAAGGTGAATAGATACTTTCTCTTTGCTAAATATCTTAAGTAACCATTACTCAATGGAAGTGTAATGGAAATCATTACGTCATCAAGATTCTAGACCTCGTATTCTTTTCACTTGATGATCTGAAATACAAGGTCGTCACTCACGTTGGTCTGTACTTGTTTGGTACGATCAACGCAGAACAATACTTTTTTTTTGGTTATAATTTTGACATAAGTAATAAAAAAATAAGTGTTGCTGAATATGGAAGTAGACACTTGTTGCATTATGATGATCTCCCCTTCTATTCTTACCCGACTGCGGTGACGTTAAAAAAGGAGGGTTAAGTGTTTGACAACATACTAAACGGCTGAAACGATTTTGGTGAATAATAAGTTGTGTATTAAAATAAATTATAAAAAAAAATTAAATGGCGGATTTTTGTCGCCAAAATGAGTTTTACATTTTTTTTCTATGAAAATTAAAGGATTTGAAAGGTTTGATTACAAAAATATATACACAAATTAATGTTTGAATTTAATTGTTGGAATTAGAAATGATTAAAAAAAACAATCGACCATTTTTCTTTCCGCAGCCGGCTTATAAAGGTTTTTTTAAACTGCATTTTATAACCCGTGTATGCCATAGCACTACAGCATTGAGATAAGTTTTATTAGTTTTGCAACCACGTTTTCTCAAGTATAGTAGAGGCTCGTAAAGTTAAAAATTTGAAACGTGCGGAGTGCGGCGCGGGTTGGGGGGCGCCGCCCGTGGTCGCCGGTGCCAGGTAACAGGAGGTACGGCCGCACAGTGGGTCGACGCACGGAATTTGTAGACTAAAAAACTTTTAACAAAAAATAGAACCGATATCAATACATTAACAACATAAAATAACTATGTAGAAACTCTAATTAACGACTTCAAAACAGTGTCAGGATTAGAGTTCCTAAACAAAAAAATAATTTTCCAAATCGGTCCAGGCGTGTTCGAGTAATCGGGGCATATACATAAAAAATAAAAAACTAAAAAAAAAAGATTCCGACGAATTGAGAACCTCCTCCTTTTTGAAGTCGTTTAAAAATTACAAAATACATATTTAATTTTAATATAACAAACTTAAATTGTGTTAAAAGAACTAAACAAAACATAATAGCACAAAGTACACTATTATTCAAAACATTTTCGTCACATAAATTGTTTTTATAGTAATCGGTTTTTTTTTGGTAATATTTAAATGTAAGCTACTGTTGTCGGGTGGCTTATCAAATATAATATTGTAATGGGTGAAGTTTGTTTGTTTGGATATAAAAAGAACTCTTCGGTAATGTAATCTTGATAAAGGTCCTAATTGAAAATTATTTCACTAATTGGAAGCTACTATGCTTAGTGCTATAGGCTTTACACCGGAAAGCGTGTAAACCGCGGGAAACGGCTAGTAAAACACATTTCCCTACAGTTCAAATTAAATTGAATTAAATCGCAACGTAAAATAAATATTTTGCACTGAAATTGGACCAATGTGCGCTCTTGAAGCTTAGCGGTCGTCCTCCCTTCCACGTCACAGCGTATCTCTCTTTCACATCATCTCGCTATCTCTGTCTAACAATGTACTCAGTCACCACGAAACTCTAGCGTATTTCACAGGTGTGTTGGCTGTGTGCGGGATGTCAAACATTCGTAAATAAAACCTGTTCTTAAGATACAGTATTTTACTTTCATGGTGTTTAAGTGAACAAATTATTTGTAAGAACTTAAAAGTGATTTGGCATTACAAGATTTCAGTGACTAGTGTTTATGTGGTGCATTTTGAAACAGTGACAACAAGTTTTTCTTGTGTTGTGTGTTCAGTCCTTGAGTTGGAGGCTTTACCGTCGAAGATATTTGTTCCGTTTCTTCTAAATCGTTTCTACTTTAGCGGAAATTGGTGATCAAGGTATGCATTATGATTAATCTTTTTACATTATGACACAAAAAATAAAACAAATATCAATATAGGTACTTTAACACAAACCTTCTCTATTAGTTTTGTTTTTAAAATGGTCCTTCCAAACCGGATATTGTCAATTTATTCATTTAACCCAGTACTTTGTAGAACACAAAACTTTATTTCTTTCAAATTTAATGTAATATGACAGCCTAAAATAATCAGATTTAACTAAAGATTCAGTATTTATTTCGAACTCTATGCCACACACCTGCTAAGAATTTAAGTAAATAAGCCAAATCAGTAATGCACTTGTCGTCATAGTGGATTTTTTTAGTGACGGCAGTCAAGTGGAATGCGTTAAAAATGGGGGAACCTTATCAATTGTTTATTTTACTACCTGCTCTATTCCACCAACCCATTTCCGAGATCTAAAACTCTATCATCAACAAACATTTCGATGCTAATATAACACGAAGAAATAAAGTTAAGAATTACTAAAAAAATTGTAACGAGGACCAATTCAAGATCTAATCAAGTAAGGAATGATTGGTTAATTTTATCTTTGTCAATATTATTGTCGAAGAACGTCAGAACATTTGGAATGTTTGCCAAATTCCGGCGTCTCGTCTGTGATCATACGTTGTTGTCGATGCATCTCTGACTCACGCCACCGGCACGTAACTCACTGTAATGTGATGTCACTGTCTCCAGGTACTACGTAGGTATCAACTCAACAACAAGACATGGAGATATATACAGACGTTTGAGATCCACAAAAGAAAGAAGCCTTCCTGAGTTTCTTGCCTGAGTCTTTAAGTGTTATCCGAAATTTACGAATCGGTGGTAGAATCAATTGTAACTTTCGACGTTCATAAGTACCTTATTAAGGCCTAAACTGAAATAATTAGTTTTCAGTTTGAGTTTCGGCTTCAATTTAAATTCAGATTTAAGACGTCATTCGACAATAATTCAGCAAGCGTCACGTCACGTTTGGTTTAGTTGGCCACATTTTGCTGTTACGATACCTACCTACTTTCCAATTATGACTTTTTCCAATTCATATCTAATAGATATAATGGAGTTACTATTCAAACAATATTTTGTTATTTTGAGTGGCTTTTGCAGTTAGTGGGACTAAGAAACAGTCACTCTATAGAGAAAAAATACAGTCTAATGGAAAGGGAATGAACCTTTTATTAATAACATCAGTTAATTAAACCTCTTACGCATTAAAATTATCAAGTAATAATTAGCAATTGGAATTACTTATAATGATCAAATGAATTAATAGCATTTTGTTAAAATATATGTACGATCATTAAATACCTAATTGCAAAATTAGCAACTATCATTCATCGAGCGTAACTATAACTGGAACTAGGTAGTAAAGTTAATAATAAAATCACCAACATCTCGCCACAATGGCCTTGGTAACCAAATCACATGCTAACAACCAATTAAACATTCAAAGTAACTATTAACTATACATAGAACAATTTTGTAATTCTTTAAGAATAACATTTCGGCAGATTCCAAATGAAATAATCAAGCAGAACCAACTGTTTTCTCACCGCATTTTTTCTCTGCCAGGAATTCTGTTGTTTACTCAATAAGGCAGAAAGGAAACGCCAGATTAAGTCACCAAGATAAAGATAACAATATGAAAACTTTTGTTGTTGAAAAAAAAATCCTTCCAGCATACTTGGTATAATTTCAATAATAAAATCATTTCATGCCATAAGTAAGTAAGGCGAGACTTGTCGGTTTAAGAGATTCCCTGGGGCTTCTTTTGTTCTAAGAAGAGCGGTAGAGTCATGAGATATTTCACAGATAAATCATTGTTCTATTACTTTTCATTGGTACTCTCCAATAACTGTACATACATACATATGCATCATTCATATCATGTATTTTCATGATATTTAATACTTATTGGACAATATTACAACTCTTTGCTGCGCTTAGATACATGCTCTACCTAAAAATGATAACTTTAATGCAGCAATACAATATTGCGCGGTAAAGTTGCAGGGTATGCTGATTTCGGCTTAATATTTGTTGCCACATTTTACTAGTATGCTGGGCGATGTGATGTTCGAGCGCAACGCAGTCCAATTGTAATTCTAAAATAACCACTTACGATATATATAATCAAATAAATATAAATAAATAGATTATTAAAGATATAATTAGATCCCTAATGACACAATCATATTACCACTATTATGACGATATTCAATATTTACATCAATATCTCTTCCAATTCACGAATACGAAAATAAACACCATCGCACATAAATGAGGAGAATATATCTTTCAATAAATAAACATCCAAGAATTATTATTGAAAAACACGAACACATCTCAGTTGGGAATGACCGTGTGTTTACAAACTTTTGGCCCAGTTTATAAACTTTGAACCAATGGGTGAACGGACACGCATACCTCGCACGCAGTGTTTAACCATGTGCCTTTTACAATCACTAATTTCGTGTTAATTGAAGATATTTTGTCACGAATTATTTATAACTTCTGTATGGAATGACTGTGTATAATTAGATATATTTTAATGGGTACTTACAAAATATTTTGTTCAAAAATCCACTAATATGCCTTCCAACAGTGACGTCCAACCAATTTGATAGCTAATTTCCCATATGACTCTCCTGCCCTCGACGATTACCACGATATAAATTGCATTTAGTACTTAGGTATGCTAAAAGAAAAAGAAACATCAATACACCGCACTGTACCTATTATCAATAGGTACTTTAGTACTCTCAATGCTTAGGTTTGGTAGTTTTGGTACTTACGAAAATTGGGTGAAAAAATAAAAATTATGTCTTACCATAAATAAAATTATGGATTAGGATAGTTAGCAGTGCAGTCTCACTATCCTCCCTTAACTCACACTTACTTATGGATGTGGTTAGGACTATGTAATTCCAAGGGTTACCAGAATTATATCTTCCATCCTCTATCGATATGAATACTTTAGACACTGAGCTTCTAATTTGGTAACATTATAGCTTTAACATTTTCATGAGCCCATCTAGCTAGGGTCTAAACTGAAAAAATGATTTTGACATTGACTTCTGCTCAGCTCAACTTCTCCAAAGATCCTAATTTAATTAGTGACCCGGGGAGAAGATTGATTGAAGGCCGACGCAAACATTGGTTGATGCAACTAATTGCATAAAATTCTCACAGCTGACGAGCGATGGCACGGGATCGTATCCGTTACAGTTGCTCAAACTAGTCTCGCTTGTGAAATTAAATCATTTACCGATACTTTAAATCGAGTGAAAGTCACTAAGAATCTAATACCTAGTCTAGTAATTTGCTCAATATCACCGGACATCGAAAACATCGATTGCAAGTTATCGTTTCGTTTCAAATCGATTATTTTGGATACGATTTAATGCAATCTTCTTCTTTACTTCGCTAAATCGTCTCTAATTGAATGTTGCAATTTGCTGAAAATTGTAGCAAATTTACTGAAGGTATTTTAAGACTAAAGTAGGTAATGTAGGTAGTTTAAGACAAATTAGATAATGTTTGACCAGTGCCATCGTCACTCGGGTATACTCTGGTATACTATATAGGTATACCAATGTTGGGAACGTCAATCGTATTTTGCCCAGCTCAGGAATTGAGTCCGGGTCTTTATCTAAACGTTATACCTCTCCATCACTAAGGCGACCATTGAGTTAGGTAAGGTAAGAATTATTGCAAAGGAAAACTCCATATCCTTAATGTATCCATGAATAAGTTACCCCAAATTGTCACAGTTACAAGCTGTCTCCGTAACTCACCTATTCATAGAGTCGTAACGACATTCCATGGGGAAAGGTCAGGGAAGGTTAGCCCGTCAATTTCCCACGACGAACGTCTGGCGTGCCGGGAAGCCATATAACAAAACTGTGGAGTTCAGTTGAGTTCCTGTTACCCTTCCTCGCCGCAACTTTAACAACACCATCTAACAGGAAAGAATGTCGCGGGACGATGAACACTTCGAAAAAAGGGTGCATTGTAATCGTTCGTGAATAAAATTTTATTATGTTACATCATTGTGCATCAACCTTTAATTAGATGTAGAGTATTTTTTTATATTTCTGCAAATCACAAAGTTACTTGTTAATCTTTAACAAGCACGGAAATCCCCCCCGTATTAATCTACTCTTTGCACGGAAATAAATAATTGTAAACAAAGTACACCTATTTATCTAATATAAAGTCATTTTGTTTTTTTTAATTGTCAACCGCAGAAGACAGTATTAAATACTCTTTGCGTAGAGATGTTCTACATAGTGATAAAGTCTCTTTGAAAGTAAATTAGAGGCTTCATAACACCGCAACAATGGTAGCATACTGTAGAATAATACAGAAGAATTATTGTCTTTCGGGTGTTTAAGATCTGAAAAACAAAACACTTACAACATACTTGAGAGTAACCTACCTACTACCTACTTAAAGTGAAATTGGGCCTACGTTAGCCACATCCCAATTACTTCATAATTTGTATTTACTTCCCTTATTGCTAAAACCTCGGCTAAAGTGTTGACGTAACATTATTTGAGTGGAAACTTAGTTAAAATTCATGGCACTCGTCAAAAAGAACAAGTGGCTCGATCATTATCTTGTAAACTAATTTGTTAATGAGAACTGAATATTACATGACATGATTGCGTTGTACTTCGTTGTTTGCTTTTAACTAGAGAAAGTTCCTCGTCAAACATGGATTAAATGATTTTTGTCTTTTTAGATTTTGCCAAAATTTTAGTCATTATTGAACTATCATTTATTTTTAAAGAAAAATAACTGAGAGTTTAATTATACGTTTGATCCAATTACCATTTATCAATGAGCTTTCTTCGAACACTCGAGCTTTCTCTGAGTAGAGAGAATTGTCATCAGAATCAACTCACGCGCAGTACCTACCTGATGTAAAAGCTGCTTTCTCAGTGTGACTCAGTGTTTCTTATCACCCATTGTATTGGTTGCATTCATGTCAAGTAACTCACCATCCAGCTATTGTTTCATCTCGTTTTTACACAGCAGTTTTCCCTAAAGTGTGAGGAACGCAAATAACCATTGTATCGAAAGCATAGGATAATTTGACCCGATTCAAGCATTATCTATTGTATTGGTTTCGTTATGATAAATGCAATGCGTGTAATTTGATGATAATTAAGGGGCGTTTTAAAAAAATATATTGGCGTTCTGGCTTTTGCCTTGAATTTTGTTTCATACCTATTCAAAGATAGAATATTGTTATCATAATTTAAAATTCTAATAATGTATAACGTACTTTTAAAAATGTGAGTGTTTTAAACACGGAACAATTTTCACGTTACGGATACCTTATTGATGCTCAGTGACGAGTCTTCTTGGTCTGGTTTTTGAAAATTCTATAATTTGTCTAATGCCTTGCACAACTTTGCAGATCACACACAGGTTTAAGTTTTAACTTCAACAGTACCTAAATGTAATCGATTCCATGTTCTCAGTTGTATTGCACCATAATGAGTCAGTGAAACAGACAGACAAAACATCAACGCATAGATTGACCACATGATCGCCGCCCACATCCGCCATAAAACATGACAGTTGGGGTACTGTTACTGCTAGTACTTGTAACGGTCACGCGACGGTATCGGCTCTAGTTACCTGATGTAACTGACAACATCACAGCCCTCTCTTTCTATTATCATAAAAGAAACAAGATAGCAGCTACTGCAGATTTTTTTAGTATAAGCGATATCATGATCTTAAATTTTGGTAACATACATAACCATTGCATTGTCTATATGGATGATCTTATCTATTTAGTAAATGATAAACCAAAGCTTACAGGTAAAATTTATTAACTTAACGGATCTTCAATATTTCACGTTAGATAATTTGTGAATTATAATCAGGTGTAGCTACATCTTTTTGTTAAATATCCTATAAAAATAATCGACAC
The DNA here is from genome assembly GCA_963555595.1 of Tethea ocularis. Classification (NCBI taxonomy): domain Eukaryota; kingdom Metazoa; phylum Arthropoda; class Insecta; order Lepidoptera; family Drepanidae; genus Tethea; species Tethea ocularis. The sequence continues at coordinate 4,103,088 of OY741963.1, read as the reverse complement.
CTTATATAAACCTTTACAACTACTTGATGCTACCTTCAGTTTTGCATACATTTAGTGAATTCAAGAAGATTAAAATTCTCTGTATCGTATTTCAGCTGCACCTTTTACACAAAATCCTTGACCCTTTCTTTATTTCTACATCGACCTTCTATTGGTCCTTAAGAAACAAGTTTCCGTTATCATCAGACAATTACGCATGCTTAAGGTCTCCTTTATGTTTTCAGCATTGGCATTGACTGGAGTTGAACACGACATAACAAGTTAGTCAGATGTTATGGAATATTCAAATAAAGGCTATATAATGTATGCCAAATGTTTTCTCTAGGTGAAAGTCTTTTTGAGACCGTTCATTAGTTTATGCATAATAATGGCAAATTGGCAAAACAAAGGCAAACTTAAGTATTGCACTTAGTCATGACAAAAAAAATCGTGAATCTCTAAATGGATTCAGATTCTTTGTATCAATTTGAACTCTCAACATTCCTAATAGTAAACTGGAATCCATAAAAGTGGTTGCGGTCGATTTCAAATTCCTTGCCAAACGTGATCTTTGTTAAAATGTCTCGAGAGAAATCGAAAACATGGACAGATTGATAATTTAACAGTAAAAATATTATTTTGCTCTAGAAAACTGTAATACCTATTCAAGATTTTAACATTGAATTGTTACGTGAAGGACTTGCTGACACATCTTCAATAAACATTCTCGTAACAATATGTTATATTGTGAAAGTGCACCTGGTACAACATCATTGTTCTCAAGTCGACAACTGTTGGTCTCAGTCATTTGTTCAACAGCCGCTTGTTTGATATTTGACGTAATTTCAAAAAATAGTCACACAAATACACTTCACCACCTTATTTTACATACTTGTCGCAAAATAATCTTCTTTTTTTTATTCCACGAAGTCTGTAAACAAGTATACGATCCACTTGGTGGTAAGCGGTTCCCGTAGCTGCAACACCTGAGGATTCAATAACCAAAGCTATGTTCTGAGTGAAGCACCATTCACGCATTGCTGACCCCTTCCCTCTAGTCGATGAGTTCTGATGACTTTACTCACGCGCATGTATTACTTATTTTACTGTCCTTAGAGCAAAATGCACTATTCTCTAGCTCTAATCAAATAAAGTAAAGTAAAGCTTAAAGTAATCCAATGATCCCAATCCTAATTTCAATAAAATAGTAGGACAGCAAAATTACTCTCCGTTATTAGTTAAGTGGCAAACCGTTCAAGTGGCTGGTTGAATGGAGACCGAGAGGTCATGCGTTCGATTTCCACATAGCCACATATGTACAAATTAATTGTACATTTTGCTCGTTAGAGTTTTTAACATGAAAATGTCCTCTGAGTAAATGTTTTTATTTGCAATAATTAAGAACAAAATTGAGACTGAAATACTATAGATAATGGAAATCAAACTACCGAGCATTGATATATTACCTGATCGAAACTATATACCGAGTCTCCTTGTTACAGTATGACACAACTTAGATGAAGCATCGGCAAAATTCGTAAAATCGATCGTTCCCGAAACGAGTGCGCCTACAACATTACTCATGTGTTAAAAAATGATCGGCGAAAATGATCTTGTTGAACGTTGAATGGCGCGATAATGAATGATTTTTATTAATTGTGTAAATCGAAAGTGAAGTGTAGGTTTAAGATTTGCCGATGTTACATCTAAGTTGTGTCATACTGTACGTAGATGGAAAATATAACGCTTAGCAAGTTGTTGCTAATTATCTAATACTTGACAATACCTGCCAACTAAGCAGAATATGATCAATTCCTACTTCATTACTTCTCAGTTCTCAATAACTAGATTATAGTAAGGCACATAATATGATGTTATATAAACTTTTTTGCAATCTTATGGCACAGAGTAATAATACACTTTCTTCACTACATAGTATAAAACAAAGTCGCTTCCCGTCTGTCTGTCCCTATGTTTATCTTAGATCTTTAAAATTATATTAGATCTTTAAAACTACGCAACGGATTTTGATGCGTTTTTTTTAATTGATAGAGTGATTCAAGAGGAAGGTTTATATGTATAATACATGCATAATATAGTACAGAAAAGCCGGGCGAAGCCGGGGCGGGTCGCTAGTATAGTAATAAAAGACTAATCTTCTATGAAGTACATGCATTAACATTATATTCCTTTATCGATTAAGTATTCATCACGTTCCATATACAATTGACCTTCAATATCATGTTTATTACCATCCTATTCCGTAGCATGAAGACAATTTGCTATATCATGAAAATCGGCAAATATTAACATTTTTTTATCTGTCAATCTTATACCTTTAGTTATGATTTCATTTCTACTGCTAACTTCAACTGAACTGTAACACAAATGTTCTGAATTGTTATCTAATATTATCTTGTCGACTATTTAGGTCTTTCGTATTTTATGGGTGCAGTTAATCTTAGAGTTCTCTCACGTTTATTTAATCGTGACGATTTCGTAGGGTGTCCCATTGCCATCTATCAACGAATCTATTTTGGACACAATCTGTGGGCTTAAATAAAAAATAACATGACTCTAATATAGCTCGATCGAAATTATGTTGAGAATATTTAATATTTTTTTTAGAATATACTTATTGTAGCTTGAATTTTGATCCCGTTACCACCACATTTATTTAATTACCTACCTATCAACCTAAATCAAAAGAAAATCTGAATTTCGAAAGTCATGATTTTATGACCATTGATTAGACAATAAAAGGACAAAGCGAGCGAAATATGAAAAACACGAGATGAAATGTCTCTCCGTTCCTCGCTCTATAGAAAAATGGCATCAAAAACAAAAGTAATCGTTTTTCATTCCAGTAAATTGCCATCGCCCGGTAATAAATGAACACTTACCTGTAATTGACACACTATATCACAGTTTGTCAATTACAGGTAAGTTTTACCTTGAATAAAAACTGAATACACACCAATGGTTAGTTTCAACAATATTGTTTGCCTCCCGACCATGTTGATCACGATTTATTTGTACGTTAGGTACATATCGATTGTTAGCAAATTTCGTTGTGCCAGTTAGTATGTTCCCGCGACTTTGACCGAATGTTACATTGTCATTTGTCTTACGCATTTAATCATGACCTTCGTTTAAATGCAGAGCTGTCATATAATTTTCTATTTTTTTCCGTGTTTTTAAAAGTTGAGAGGCATCATCAAAAACAAGACAATTATCTACAGTTAAATATCTTGAATTTTATATATACCTAATTTGTTGTTGAAAATATGAACGAGGAAGTTTGTCAAAACTTCTTGGGCATATTGACCGTTGGTTTTCCAAGACGAAAAACAAGTTTGCAAAACAAAGAGTTGGCAAACCGCCAAGATAATTCTGACTCCTACAATATTCGGATTTATATGGATGTTATAAAAGAACTCCAAATAAGGTAAATTAAAACTTATTTATCTCATTTGGTCTTTCGGTATATCAATTTGGCGAAGTTACAAGTACCTACTATTATAATTGTAACAATCGGTCGATAAATAAAATACACGTGAGAACATGAAAAGTAATCTTTTTACATGACAATTGACTCCTACTTGAACATTGTGTGAATGGTAAGTACGTTTTCAATTCAAGATAAACAATGAACGAATGATAGAACCTTGATCTTTACTACATGGGCTGATGACGAGTTCACACAAATAGACGTGCCAAATCTGCTGCATTGACAATGTTTTCTACTATCAATCAATAATAAAATCATAGGAATGTCGTTAAAACACAAAGAAACAATCTATGATGACGTCACGTATGCAAACGTCTGCCTGTAGCATTCACTCGGTTCAACATACCGGTTTTCTGTTGGAATCGTGAATATACTTTTAAAATAAACCCTACAACGTGCTTAGAGTTCGTAAACAGTTGCATTCGTGGAACATTCCGAGTAATTTCCATACTTAGGTTGTCCAAAAACTGTTTAAATTCCTGAATGATTTCTCATTATAAGGTAATAAGTAGGTAACTACAGAGTTTACTGATATATTTCTATTAGTTATTATATGTAGCTACTATACAATACAACTTTTAATAATGATCTAAGTCAAGCCTGACTACGACCTTCTAGTTGAAAAATCTGTCACTACTAACTGATGCGTTCCAGACTTCCAAAATCTTCATGATGATCCACTTGAAGCCATTTAATTTCTACTACATAATGACCGCAAATAATAAAATAAACATGTACTAAATTAATGAAATTATTCTTAACCTTTTTAAAATTAAACGAGGTGGTAGATAAATACTTCCATCCATGACCTAGAGAAACCCGAATAGCTTTCTACCCTACATAAACCAAGTACTTAGATGAATACAACGTTAGCGTGACTACGATCGCCCTAGAAAACAGTAAGGTACAGTTTGCAATCGATACTGAATGGGTCGATGGCCTTATACAGCCTTTATGTGGAGCAAAACAATTACTGAAACATGGTTAAAATCAAATTAACGATATTAAAATGTCTAATAAGTACTCTAAATGAATTATAAAACGAGTGAATTGAACAGACACGATTGAATGAATCATTTGTAATCTAATTTATTCTCAAATTAATTTGAATTGCGATCAAGATTGAATAGAGACAATTCCTAACCGATGCTCATTTCATCTCGAAAATCTCTCTTATTGACAGCTACTTGTTTTACTGTCTCACGACAATTCGGCCTAATTGAGAAAGCTGTTTTATTATTCTGATGAAACGTAAACTCATTACGTGATTACGTGTAAATCGAGTCTTAATTTGTAAGGGACTGTTCATTAGTGTTCGTTCATACAACTTGTTTCCCATGACCATTGTGAAGCCAATTATCTGAAGAGATGTCTTTTAAATTTTGTGATTTATTTCATCGACAAGTTTTACAAGAACTGTCTGACGTCATCCAATTTCCAGAAAGCAGTTCACATGTTTTATTTCTGAGTATGTAATGAAACTAATGACTCTGCTACCTACCGCGTAGGTTCTACATTGCGTCAGGTGAGTCGGTGGGTGGAGTATAGGTATGGTAATGTTTGTAATCTTGGAAATGGCAATACATTTAGATATTAGTCCGTAGATGCAACGTCCGATTTCCGCTATAATTTAAAATTGATCTTAAGTATAAAGAGTTTTTATTTTTAACTCATATCAAACCAACTGATAACTGCACCAGTCAACGTTGGTAGATATTGGTGCCGATTCTGTTGTTTACGAACTTAACTAATATTAGACAAGTCACCTCTCTTTCATGTTAACCTTATTGAAAAAAGATAGAACATTTTTAATGCTGTCAGTTTAGTCCATGCCGTCGTAATCTACGGGTAAATAGTCGTGACCAATAAAGATCGCACTTAAATTCACGTTGAAATATGTGATCGGACTAAAATATCTTGCATCCCTTTCTTATATTTACTATTAGAACGAGATATAGTGAGATTAAATTTATTTAGTTCGTAAACAACAGAATCGGCACCATTATTGAAATTCAAAATTATGATCAATAATGGCTCACAAGAATTGCCAAGTATGTAGGTATGTTTATTAATTATTATTTTATTTCCAACAACGTTAATCTATCCCGCATTGACCAATAATTTAACTGTTCCGTACTGTAAATAAATTAGAATGCAAATGAGTGAAGATTTAGCAACACTTTTCAGTTTATGATGAGTTTTGCAACTGAACGAGCTAAAAAGTAAGGCGTGAAACCTACGAATGCGCCATGGTTGCCACTTATTCCACTTATCTTTTGTTCTTGCAAAGCCTTATTCCTTAATCGATGAGACACTTTCACTAAATGGTTTTACGTTCTTGTTATGTCTACAAACATGTCATACCATACCATTATTTAGTAGTATAATAATGTTTGGTTAGTTGTTGCACGCGATAATATCCTGGTTTAAGGTATCTTCTTTGTAGGAGATTATAGTCAAACAAGGAACCCTTATAGTTCCAACACAGATACAATTTATGTTATAAAGGTTGCAATTTTGAATAGGTACCTACTGGTAGTTAGTAAGTACTTATTATACCAAATTATTTCTATATCACATCTTACTGGTGACGAAACCCAATATTGAGTTCTTGTGCGTAGATACATGCTCAATTTTTCTAATGTTCTAAACATGATATGCTTGCTTAGTAATGTTTTTTTTCCAAAAGCGTCTTCAAATAATTCTGATTCATGAAAAGCTTAGAAAATATCCCTGAAGGGTCTAAGCTCAAATTAACATTTATTTTATAACAGATTGCGTACAGCAGACTATTCGACGCCTCGCTCCAAATATATTCAAACATTAATAGTACACTTTATTTCCCGCGACTATTTCGCATTGAGTGAAATACGAGCGAATGTGTCCAAGTTTCCTGGACTTTAGCCAACTGTGACCGATGACATAGCTCTTGCTGGATGGGAATTTCAGGCCGAAATTGTACAGATGCCATCGAAAAAAGTATATTTCATATGTGTCTGAATCATGCTTTAAACCTACAATTAAATATCATCACACCATGCAGAGGTATGCAGGAATCCTGAGAAAGTAACTATTGTTTCTACATTCATAAGTTTACATGGACGTCAGTTATAGGTAAAGGAAATATTGTAAGCTGCCTGGCTGTCTCCGGCGCAGCCAATCAAACTCGTTGCTTGCATGACGTCATATGATCACTCAGTTTTGAATTACCTCATGTCGTCCTCGTAGAACCGAAATTTCAAGGCAATCAATTGACTGGAAATAAGATCTAGAGATACTTAATCGGACCAGTCCTTTGTTTGATAAAGAAATAAAAACATATATAAATGTATTATTGTCTTAATACCTTAGTAGACGTATCTAGAGATAAACTGCAGAAAGCCAAAGATTGTTTGAAAATTCCACTGGTCTAATTATTTTATTTACTTAAATATTTTATTTACTTTCTTTCTTTCTTACAAACAGGTGTCATATGTTTTGCTAGAAGAAGTTTATTGCCGGCCGTCATCCATGTAACATTTGGTATATTAGTTCCCTTTTAGATCTTTGATTCTAACCCTAATCTGATCTCTCAAGATTTATGTATCAATGTTTCTCTTTGGTCCATCTACGAAGGAATGCGCTAAAGGGAACCCTTACATCAAACTAACTGGTATCAAGTGATCATTTACAGCTCTCGTCTGTCTGTACAGCTGAAGCTTAGTGCTGGATCTTAAGCATCTCTTCAATACAGCTCATCCCATAACAAGGAGCTTATCCTCTCCCGTGTGGATTAATCATACAGGATGATTTTGAAATCACCGTCCAAATTTTCAGGGATTATTTTACTCATCATTATGAACAACTTTTACTATGGCACCAACCCTGAATCGAAAAAAACAAAACATACTTTTCATACAAAACATCTATCTGTTTAACGTGCTTTGGAATCTTACACCAAAGAATAAATAATATATAGGCTTACACGATTGTTTGGCATGCACGTCAACAATTTGTGGTCTTACCAGAGTTACCAGATATATCCACATTTGTCAAACTATTTTGTGCTTGTATGTTATTTTTATAATACCAGCACTTCAGGATCTTTCCATATCGTCATGTAGGTATTCTGTTGTTTGTTTTTGTTTTCCATACTTAACTTTTACTACTTTTTTTTCTCGTTAATATTTATTGAAATGGTGTGTTGACTAGGAAGTAGTGAACGGCCAATATACCTAATGTATAGTTTCAATATGGGATGATGTATAGTTTAGTCGATTAGAAGTGATCAAAGATTTGTCACTTCAAAGGTTTGCGCCATTAGTTATCTCATGCCTTCAGTTGGGGGATAAGCTTGATTAATTGTATTGGAGATTTATTGTGACGGCTGTTTTAGTTTCATAATGTAAATGGTTTGACAAATTTAATAAAATTACGGTAAATAAAATGCTTGGCTTTGGAAACACCCAGTTAAAATACAAAATTATGCCATCAATGTGGTGGTGCAGCTGCCGGAAGATTTTCTTCTTCAGAATTTTGCCAGTACAACAAAGTACCTAACTATCCTCCATCCGTACATGGTCTCCTCTCAAAGCTCGTTATAGGTTTTAAACCTTCAATACTGATAGATAAGGATTACAAAGCTGTTGGCATTGAAATAGACGTCATGCGTTGACTAAATGTGAATAAAACGGATAAAGGCTAGGTCACACCCACGCAACAATATACAAGTTTCAATGATCACTATGACTAATCAACATTTTCTAAGTCATTGAATCGCTATTACCCTTATAAGGAACCACTCGGTGGCTGTAGGCGCCGGCGCAGTATTGTATTAATAATTATGACGTTTGATGAGATATACAAAACACCAAACAAAGGCACAGCCTAGTGATTCAGAGATAAAGCAATTAGTAGATTTAAACTTTTGAACGGCAATGATGATAAAATAATCATTGCCATTAGAAGTACGTCATTGACAATATGATCTTAATCATTCATCATTTTCTGTCTTTCGTGAGATGGTTTTAAGTACTTTAAAGCAAGTCTTATAAAACCCAGATTTTGAGATACGAGAGAAACACCCTGATTCTTTGTAAATTGGTAACAGGATAGATTGATGACGATTTAAAGATGAAAGATGTTGTTTAAAGAAAACAAATCTTCAATGTTTACCATAAATTACTTAAGCATATAAAATACATAAATAGCCGCGAGGACCATCATTGATTGCGCTTGTGAATCAGAGCGATCCTTTACCCGGTAGTAAAACTGTAGTAAAGTTTCACAGATAACTCTTGGAGCGTAAATAAACGACACAGTACGGTGACCATTACGGCTAGTTTCTAACTTAACCGGTGTCCAAAGATCTCCGGAAACTGGAAGCCGATACTTAGATGTAATAAAATTTCCTCAGCGTCCTGTTAATTAAGTATATTGATCAGGTTATCGAATTAAGACAGTGTGGATAATTAAAAATGTTTGGAAACTTAAAACTAATGGGAAGAATCAAATTTATAGGAGCGAAAGGAAACCTTATTTAACAGATTCATAATGATGATGTTAATAAGGAATAAGCTTTTTTGTCATGGTGATTAATCATTTCTTAGAAAACTAGTGTAGCTTTGATGTTTTATCCCAAATATTTCGATTTATACTTGATTCAATTCCACGATTTTAACGATTTACTCCTTTTAGTTATTACAGTGCTATTTGTGTTACGTTACGATATGAACAACAATACCTACATGCAATTGGATACTAGTGACATCGATCACAACTACAGCGCGACGAGTCTAGTCACAATTACTGTACAAATTACAAATTAAGACAACGTTTTTTCGTGGCTAAAAACAACTGTCGACAAAAGAAAGGCTTCTTCACGCACGAATCTACGGATTGGACAATGATCGATACAATTTAAGAACGTGACTAAAATCGAGTCTTATTTCGACTGCAGTGAAATCACACAAGTAAATAATAACTAGGTAGGTACCTACTTGTGAATATCATTCAAAATAAAAATGTTACATCAATGAAACTTAATTTCACACAGCAGGCAATTAAAATTTAGGAGCTGCAATTCGTTATAGTAATTTGTACAAATGTTACAACGTGTTTTTTATCGCTCATCCATAAAATAAACGTTATAGATTTGAAACAAAGAGCAAATTATTAGTAAAACACGTTACAATTGTCAATACTTAACCAGTAAGACAGCTAGTAAAGGCTGAAGAAGCTATTTTGTACTTCTCTGTGACCTTTCGACGGCACGCAAACGTCAGGATGAATTGAAATTATGGGTTTCCAATAGAACTGTACCCAATATTCCCACGGATATACCATTGTGAATCTGTTATTAGAAGTTTTAGATTATAATACCAGCTATTCTATTTCAGATTACGAGTCTCGTGTTGAATTGCTGTTCGGAAAGTGGACTGAGACGGTAAGCATTAGTCTATCCATAGACAAGTTTTAGAACAGTAATTATGAATGGAACACCAGTCACGACTCCCGACATCCGTTCGGCGTCACCTAAGGTGTTTTTTTATAAGCACATCCTTAGCATAAAGAAATGCAAAAAAGCGGAAGTATACCAAATATGGCAAAAATTTCCGCTATAACTCGAGATCGTAATATTTTGATCGTTTAATAAGATTAAAGTTATCCAACTTTTGACTCTTACTTTTTTTATAAAGTTGTATTAAATGTGCATCGAATGGCAGGCTCGGTTGCGCAATTTGAGGTCGATGCCACCAGTACCACCGTTCCTACAAGCACGATCGATCCACTAAATATTTATTGTTCTTTCGATAAGACTCGTTTAGTCACTAGATAGTTTTTATCGACATCGGTTTTAAGATTAATGACGAAATTCTCTAATGACAACAAAATTGGTGTCATCGTAGATTGATTTCAGATCATAAAGGAAAACTGAAATCGTTTCACAGCTGCAACTTGAGTATATTTTTTGCCAATAATTCATCGTAATTGATCAATTTGCGTGATGCTTTGAAAAATCTAAAGGCTTTTGCGTTATTGTCTACTTCGCTATCTGAATTAAAGCAATAATAAAAACATTCTGCAACCTGTCTGTTATGCAAATCAGTATACATAATATATGTTTTCGGTCTATTTAGCTTATATTGTGTTTTTAAGCTTCACAGCACTGATTGGGTAAAACTGCTGATTGATTATTCTTGCACGAGCGCAGGCAGGGGTGAAGTGCCACAGAAACCACACAGTTTTTTGCTAAACTGTTAGAAAACACGAAATCTCAGAGCAATACATTATTTGATGTCTGACAACGAGTTCAATCTCAATTACATTTTGCATAATAACTGGTTACGGGATAATAAAGTGTAATTTCAACGTTACACTCGAATTAGTAATGTTGAAGGCAACATTATACTTTTTGTATCATTATTTTTCTTAGACATTCCTGATTTGCGTTACTTTCATAAAATATTGACCAGCACGAATACCTTTTGTGGCATCATAACGGATCCATACTCCATGTATGAGACATTATAACTACGTCAGGTTAACTGAGGTGACGTCTTGTGAGCACGTGTAGTGAAGTCTAAACTTACAACTGAGTAATAATAATCCGTCTGTTAAACTAAAAACCGAATATTTAGCATAGATGTGGTGTACCCTTGTATTTTTTTTTGTTTCATTAAGCCGTAAGAATTTCTTCTTATAACTTTCTAGCTCTGTCATCATATTTTTTGACATCCTCTTACCAACTATAATTCCATATACGTAATATTTTTAACCGCTTCAACTTTATTTCTCAAGATGGAATTGCAATATTAAACTGGCTTTACTGACTTTGCTAAGCAAGTTGCATTGATGGCGTGCTTGCATTTCCTTTGGGAAAATACTATTTTCCTTGTTCTACCGGTTTATGTAAGTCTATTCTATAAATACTGTTGATCTGATCTGATCATGTTTTGAAATGTCACAGATTTCCAGTAGTGGTTCCCAAAAGTTTCCTTTTGTTTTTGTAAGGAATACTTGACTATAAAGAATACTCGTATTTCACGCTGTATTTTGACTGTGATTATTATCGATTTTAAATAACAATAAAGAACTAAAACGAACATAAAACCAGTACCTACGTACCTATGTAGGTACCTATATCGTGATTTCCCAGAATCTTTCAACTAATAATATTCAAGTATTTATAGAATATTCAAGCGAAAAAAGCTTTTAATAATTGATATTAATTGCAACATTCATCTATTTCACCCACAGTTTTTTTTTAAATACATTTGTGTTCACAACTTTCACAACGTCGAAATGCATTTTTTACATCAAAGTATGTAATTGCTCTCACAAATAGTCGATTACTAGTTGCAACAGTTGTACAAAGACCACTTTTTATATTCCTTGCCTTTTGATTGTCTGTTCGTTTATCGATAAACTGTAATAAGTTGTTGCATAATTATGAATGAACTGCTGGGGCAATGCAAGCGCAGTCGGTGCCGGCGGCTACGACACGCCGGTACTAACCTACCCTTTATAATAATATAATTTAAAAAAAATAACACATGGAACGCCCGTCGGAATGGAAAATATGTGAAACTGTGTACTGTGTTGGAAAAACCGATAAGTGTAGTGTATTATCAGCAGAGAAAGTTTACACAAATGTTTAGAACTTGTAGCCTTGCGGTGTGGAATGTGGGATACCCGTATAGTGCCCCTCTTGGTTGTCGTTTAACATACATACTCGTTCAGGATTAAAACAGTTCCTTTAACAATAGTGTGAAGTGAGACGTGGGTGGTGTGATAATCATTTGGACATTCAAATGCTACATGTGAGAACGTAATAAACCCAAAAAATATTTAATAGCATTTGAGACGTATTTGTTAGTGTTAAAAGTATTTTTTTCCTTAATTTAATTTTGTTTATGGAAACAAGTTGATCCGTAGGCGTACTGCCTATGTATAAATAATGAAGTCAAGTGGAACATTTTTTTCTCTCGTTACATTTGTTGTGTTGTGAAATATCGAAGGACATGCAGTTTTGCGTAAATCGGTCGCGAGGAAATCGAATGTCGGCAATTTCACTTGTCTTGCGTGTCGATAAATAAATGTATGTAGTTAAAAGGTTTTGTTAGTAAAACATGAAAGGTCAAAAGTAAATATCGTAGAACATATCGCTAACTATAGAGCTAAATGCAGATGAACTAACTATACTGAACCATTAAAACTGAATAAAAACTGAGTTTGCCATTTGAATGTTGCAATATTTGCTACGGAATAGAATCGGACAGAATTAGACACGGCTAAAGATTATTCATTTGTACATCTCCTACCACTTGCAAGAGTATATAACTAGTCAATTTGTTAAGATACCTGTCCAGAGAGCGTGAAGCTTCATTAAATCCATGTCTGTAAATGATTAAAATCAATGTTAACTAACTATACTTCATTTAATCTGCTATACAAGTTAATTGTTGCTTTCTTTGTTGCAAAATTAAGTAAACTAACGCTGTAATTACTTATTCTGTCATCGTTAAACTTGGTTTCAGTTCTAAAAACATGGACTTATTTAAAATTAATTACGTCTTTATACTCGGATTAATAAAACACAAATATGTCACGCAGCTACTGTAGATAATGAAAATGATCTCCATTATAGAAGCATCATAATCATCATTAGATTCCAGCGGCATTTTAACGGTACCCACTGCGCACCTTTTACCGCTAGATCCGATAACATAGTTTTCTTATCAAAAATTCTGCGTCTGACGCATAGTTTTATTCCAATCTAACTTTCTACATGTAAAAGTAAACTATGAGTTAATGTTTGCGAGGCTGTAGCCTAGATATGATTAAGGAGTGAATGAGTTAGCATCGATGCCGACGTCGGTGTCAGGAGTAGTGCTGGTGCTAAGGAGTGATGCCTTAGAGCTCGTTCGATTGCTGGATGCGTGGTGGCAGGGCTTGGTGCTCCTTGGCCGACTGCTGCTCTGGTACTGTCGATTGCTGCAACACGCGGTTTATGGTTGGCATTCTATCTTTTCATAAACTAGGATTAATTTAAAAAATGGATGGGTTTTACTTTTGTGCATAACATTTAGATGACAATGCAGATTTTGATATCGTCGTATTGAGTTTGGATAAAAATAATTTGAAAATTTGAATCAATTTGAGTTAAATTGTTGGTATAAATCAGTAGTTTGTTTGTCAGAAGCACGGTAAAGAGTAAAAGATTAAATTATCCATCTAATTGATATTTCATGATAACTTATGTTGGTGTGATATCGAGATGCTATCAATGTCATCATATCAACTTTTCATATCTTCTTACAAATATGTTATCAAGAATCATTCTTGATTACCTACAGTTTAATTACAAGAAATTTCTTGTATTTGCATTACATTCCCCCTTATGTTTAATTTTAATCAACAGAACACTGATAACAGTGATAAGGTAATCGGACATTTAGCCAAGTCTCACTACTTTAGCTTCTACTTGCAGACACCTGTGTGTTTTTAGCGTATTTTGTGGTAAAATTTTGAGATGTTTACCTTTGTTTCAAATGGTAGGTACGTTGTCAAGACTGTAGTAGGTACTTATGAATGTTAATTGAATTTACATCTTCAAGCAAAACCACGACTTTATGATAGAAGTGGGAAATACACAAGAACTTGACTCGTGAAATGTAAATAGGTTCCTTTTATCTTTCTTTTCAAGTTTCGTGTTGGGATAATGAAAGTGCAGTTTGTGCTGACCTTCTTGGCAGTTGTTATTCCTATTGAAACTTTACCTTGCTCTCAATGGTTTTCTTGCGTGATTCCATATGGCGTTGACCTCACTGAATTGTGTGGTAATTTCATGGGTTTTAATAATTGTATTCTCGTATTGTTTTCAGAGGAGAAGGTGCCGGCGGCAATGATGGCGCCCAGCGTGTTCCAGAGGACCAAATCTCCGCGTTCGTCTCCTGGAAACTTGCCTAGAAAATTACAGGTGAATATAACTGATCACAAATTAAGAACAGATGATATATTTTAAATACTCGTAGTATGAACCTAGGTATATTTATCTTGGATCATCATCAGCCGAAAGACGTCCACTGCTGGACAAAGGCCTCCCCAAGGATCTCCACGATGGCCGGTCTTGCGCTACCCGACTGCGCTATTAGGATAATACGACCAATATAGTACTTACATCGATCAATATTAAATCCATTTTAAAGAATAAACTATCAATTAGTAACAGTTCCTTTTTGACTTTAATTCCAGAACGGTACAGAATCAGCGAGTCAATTAGACCCGACAGTGGACTCCAGCCCCGGCAACTCCATCTCAGATGCTGAGAACTTCGAGTGCTACGGCGAGGGTGATGCTGATGCGCCAGCTAATACGTCAGTATTCATATATTTTATTGAATGAATAAATAATAGTACTAACGTCATCTTCGATAGCAAAACAAATCCTAAATATGTACGACCCACTAACTTTATATTTATATAGTTAGGCAGTTAGATTAGTAGTTTGTATTTAAGTAGATAGATTATAGAGTAGGCTAGATAGATTTTTTATTTAGGTAGTTTTAGATTTAATTAATTTGTAATTATTAAACTAAACTAATATGAATCAATTTCGATCCTGCTTCGATCTTGTTACTCGAAGGTGTCGGTTGTAGCTGCTTCGTGGTCAGTACGGATTGGTGCATTTTACAATGTCGTTGCTTTGCTTCTTAGCAAAAGCTTACATACTACTATATATCCAAATATTATAAATGCGAAAGTTTGTGAGTGATTACAGACAGCTAGTCTTTAGTATTCCTGAAATGTTTAAGCCCTTTTAACGTTTTCAAAGAAAGGCCGAAGAAAATTAAACAAAGTGCATCGTTAAGAATTGTTTATTTATTTAAAGATGTAACAAAGGCTAAGCTTTTACAAAGGGATGCTAAGTTTAGGTTGAATTGTTCCTGTAATCCTGCTATTAGTATTCTGTTGACCACTAGACGAAGAAGAAGAAGAAGTATTGTATGTTTATCAACTTCGGACACGTAATTTCTTTCTAACACTGATTAATCACATTTAACTTGAATTCGATTTTTCTCTCATATATTAAACTAGATTTCTACGTCGTGACCCTTGTTTCAACCCCTTAGGAATATAATTATGAAAATCTCTACCTTAGTGAATGCTTACGCAAATTTTCAAATCTCTCTCCTGCAGTTTGAGCTCTCCCTCCATTGATATTCCAGTCAGTGAGGTCTTTTGATGTATAGACGACATGATTTCATTTAGCTTTTATTATTAATTTAGCTATAAAAAATTCCCTGGAAAAAAAAACTATTACTTATCAAAGTGTTTTAGATTTTATTACGCATTATAAATAGAGATTAATAATCTACACAAAGTAAAATATTGTGTGTACAT
This sequence comes from Tethea ocularis, assembly GCA_963555595.1. NCBI lineage: Eukaryota > Metazoa > Arthropoda > Insecta > Lepidoptera > Drepanidae > Tethea > Tethea ocularis. The sequence goes on along the minus strand of OY741963.1, from coordinate 4,087,215 downwards.
AAACAGCGGTCTATAATATCGTACAGAACATCCGTAATTAAAAGTTTTATTTCCATGATTAGGTGCATTACGTTAAACAGATTTAAAGTCTCATTAAACATAGTTAGTTATCTTTATAGATTGTACTTGCTTTGGCAGTACATAGGTATATCTACTATTACCTACTAAAATTGGAACGATAGATACCTACTTACTCACCTATTTTTAAATCGCTTTCAGATCTAAGTTTTAATAGATGTAGAAATCTACCGCTGGTTTTCACTTCCATAACTAGCTTGAAAATGCAGCTCTAATGGTGTTTGTTAATTTTCAGAATAAAGATGATAGCCTGGCTCATAAAGTACCCTAGCACCTAATACCGTGGTAAGGTTTCCTCACGATACTTTTCCTTCACCGAAATCTAAAGCATTATGGATGTAGAACGTCTTCATCAATGGCTTTTCAGCAAAGGAAAACATCGTGAAGAAACTTCCATGTCCGTAACGTAATACCTTTTGTACACGTTGGAAATTGTAATCTTTCTCAAAATATAACTAAGAATAGTGGAAAAATGTTCTGATTTCTTTCAGGTAAAATCTAACTGCTTGAAATATTTCTGTATTTCCATTCTGACTGCATATTTTTAACTCTTCACTACCTCAACTACTATTCTGCTGGTAGGTCATGCCTTTCCTAATCTGAAAGAACAGCATACTTTTTATGTTGCTATTTTTGGATTTATGTCTTTCTTGTATCGTTGTTGCCAATATAGTCGAAAAATATAAAAATTAAATGTCACTAGCTTCAGTGCTACCAACATTTTAAAAAATCACCCGAAATTTTAAAAGTTCTCTCTGAACGTAGTGTTTAACCGTTTTGTATTTACTTTCTAGCAGGTTAGAAAATGGAACAAGGAGTCCAGGCAATCCTCTCAACCGTCATTCTTGGACACGGACCAGCTTAAGGCGAACTCCACCGAGGTAAGACTTTTTTAACATCAGCATTATTGCTATAGTTTTGAAAATACTTAGAGGCTACTCAAAAATGCAATGTATATCGACCAAATTCTTGGCATTATCAAATAATGTGATGATTTTGTATCATTTGAAAGTATTTGGGTTAAATAGCGTTTATGAATAATTTGTTTAGTTTATTACAGTAAAATGCTTCTTGATTATCAAGAGGCTGTTGTTTTGAGTTCTTTTTGCTATTACCTAATTCAGATATATACAAATTATCGGAATATTTGAAAATAATATTTTGGGTAGAAAATGAATGGGTATCAGAAAGAATAACAAATAGGCATTGAAAATTATTTTGAGATAATATTACTTTCAATCATCGTAGAAAATACCTATTATTATAGAAGTCCCAAAAAATACGAGACAGATTTCATTTTTGCAGTTGCCATTTCTTACTTGTATACTTAGTGATTATATTCTCTTTGCTTACTTTTTAACGACGAAAAAGGGTGTTTTCAGTTTTTTGTGAGTATCTGTGTGTCTGTCTGTGGCATCATCCTCAACGAATGAACCGATTTTGATTCTGAATTTTTTCGTCTTAACTCAAGAGTGTTCTTAGGCCTTTGAAGATCATCACCTCTTTTCTAGTGTGTCGGGGTTTCTTTAATTTTTTTATTTTAATTATAACTTTTGTTAATATTTTCTTTAAGATTCACCATCATTGCTTTAGCGGGCTATACGTATTTCAAGTAACTTCTACGAAAGACTCATGCTTGTAACATTGTGTATTTTATTACTTTATTATTTTAAGTTTTATTTTGTGTGTGCACAAGTTTGTTTGCTTCTCACGTTTGTGTTATCTTCCGTAGCCATCAGGAGAACCTGCCGCACCGGCGCTGGGGCTCTATGAGACAGTAAGCTTTCATTTTATTTTTTATTATTTATTTTAGTTGAGCGTAACAGAAAATATATTTTTATTTTATTTACTTAGATTATTTGTTCAACTTTGTATACCTACTCTTGTTTTTTTATATTTTCCTGGTATCTAGCTATGTTCTACCTTCATTTATTTGGAAAATTCACATAATGCACATTACAAACTATTAGTTAATTTAAATTGAATATTTACAATCTTACCTTGTTTGCTACTTCGTTTTACCTTTGTCTGCGAGTCGGGTCTATTGTTAGTCAAAGATCCGAATAGATACCAAAGTGCCTGTCAATCGACAGCCGACCACATCTACAGTTTTCATTACAAATCAGCAGTTAGTAACATAGTCTGCTCTTCAATTCTGAACCTTATATAGTTCCGTTAGGATAGTTTCACGTATAGGTAATGTGTTGTAATATGTTATGCAGTGTTGTCGACTGGAGACAATGCCGCCGCCACTATTTTCAGATTGTCAATGAGTCACCGCATCTTGGCAGTTCGGATTTAAAGTTCCTTTTGCTGACACAAATTTCGTAATTGGACTGTTCTTTAATTTGTTAGTATAAAATGCTATATAACTGATAACAGCTTTATACAATAACATTTTATTCAAATGGTTCCATATTACCTCACAAAGATTTTATTTTAGTTGTATATATTGTTTTTTTTTTGTTTACATTACGAGGTTTGCAAGGACAATAGTTGTCTTAAGGTCATAATTTCCTGCACTTTTTGCTAAATTTCAACAGAAATAATTCGATAAGTTGTGACACCACTAATAATTTGCGGTCAGACATGGGCTAACAACGATAAATTTGTTGGTAGGTAATTATGTGGAAGCACCAAATATCCGTTTTATGGAGGATATGTTCTGATTAATTAAGCCGCACTTTCAAAATTTTCCAATAGATTCTCTTCGTCCACATTGTCCTTTGGAATCCTAAGTACAATGTGGACGAAGGATCTTTATTTAGATCTTTATGCATAAATAAATATGCATAAAAAAGTCTTACTTTTTTTAGTATGTATCTGTAATCCAGAATTATTATATTCAGTCCCTGACTGACAGCCTAAACCACTAAAAAGGGTTTTTCGAAAATCCACTCTTAGGGGTAGTAAAATAGAGGATCGTAGATGAAACCACGGACTGTAAAACTAGTTAATTAAACTATAGCACAGGTGCCATTAAAATATGCTCATTATCAGACCTGTATGATTACCAATGGTGTAGAACTAATAGAAGCTTACGATAGTTGGCTACAACTTGATCCTTATTAAGATCAGTGAATAAAATTTTCTCTGCCTCATCCGTTCACATGGTTCTATTTTAATCCTAATTGCACCATAAACCAAGGGTTTTATTGCAGTCTGGATTATTTTCATAATAACACAGGTATCATGGTCTCTTTTTTATCAAACTCCTTTTTTATTATATCCCACCACGACAGCCTAACAGCCTTTTGTAGTTTTCAGTCATTTCTGTGTCGCCTGCGATCAATTATTTTCTTCTTTACTGTCTCAGGTACCTAACCTACTGTCTCTGCAAGCCATTTTTATCTTACGTCCATGGTTATTAACGCTAAGGGTTCCTTTCTAGGTAACTAACGAACCCTAATTATATTCTACATCAATAACCACTCGCCGATTAATTAGGTGTAATTAGGTATCATACCCTAGAAATGAGGTAATGAAATTAGCATTTGATTACCTCCAATCAGCATACTTATTAATAATATTACTGTTTGTTAGATCTATAAGTTCACTAGCTGTTCCCCGCGGTTTTACTCGCGTTTCCGAGATAAAAAGTAGCCTATAATCTTCGGGAGTTATGCAGCTTCCTATTAGTGAATGATTTTTTCAAATCGGTCCAGTAACTCCGGAGAATAGCGCGTTCAAACAAACAAACAAACTTTTCAGCTTTATTAATAGTATAAATATAGATAGAAGTATATATAATTATCTTCTAGTTGCTTATGTTTGATCTACAGCTTAAAGCGTGATTTGATAATAATCTAGGCAGTATTTATTCCATGTGCTGGTAAAAGTGAGGAGAGATTAACAAATACTTAACAATCATAAAACTATCGATGTTAATTTGACTGAAAATTGCACTTTACCTATAAGCAATAATTGGAATTTCAGTGTTTCCATAGTTTAAAGTTTTTCAGCATCACTAAACCAACATAGGTATAGATATCGAAAATGTCACGCCGATCATCGAAATTATGAAAATCACATTCAGAAACCATACTTATAACTTCATAACAATATTCTTAGCCCTGAGGTATTTACATTAGTTAGAATGTGTCAATGATATCTGATCAAGTGATCATTTGAGTACGTAGTCTAGCTGAGTGCGCGGACGCCGGATTCTCGCCAAGAAAGTGAACTGCGTTGGTTCCACCCCGCTGACGACGCAGCGTTCCACCGTTGCCCAACAACAATAATATGCAATTTTATATACTCACTTCACACTAAAGCACTAGTTATAGATCTACTGTAAAATAACTAGCCCATAAATTTCATAGAAAATAACCGACAATAGGTTACATGCGATTTCCTTGTAATTACCATTCAATGAATCATTAGTAGATTATTTCGACAATAGATATAGTAAATGAGTATTAATCGATAAGCTTTAATTCTAAGACAGTTGCAATTATGCATTATCGTTCATTAGTCAATAACTTCTTTTATCTAATTCAGAAGGTTTTACCCACTTACTTTAAAATCATCAAAGTATTTAAACACGCGCATATTCGAATGCACTTTGTGTCCAAGTGGTCCAAATTACAAAGCAATCGGTGAAGAATTTCGAACGTTTAAGACTTCAGAACAGTGTCAGGTTAATTAGAGTTCCTGCATGCTTATTTTATGCTTTTTAGTGGGACCTATTTATTTATTTATTACATGGTTATTTTATGCTTCTTAGTGTTTTGGACCTATTTTTTGTTAAAAGTTTTTATTTTTCAATTTTCTGTTTCTTATATTTTATCACTGACCTAGTATAAGCTATCGTTATACCTTCCATCATCACATCAAATGATATAACTAACGGTCTAAAAGGTCATATAATATTTAAATAATTATCCCCTAACTCGCTAACTCCTAACCGTTAAGGAGTTGTACCCTCCATCATCACCTCAGCAACGTAAATGATGACTACCAGACGCAAATATCTGAATAGCTTTAAAAAGTCTCCTCCTTTTTGAAGTCGTTTAAAAACAAATACAACTTCCTAACTCTAATGGTGTGGAGCATTCACGCATGAAACTAGCCACTTAACTTTTTGTATAAGCCCCTTGAACATTTAACTTCACGTAAATTATGTCGTGGGATACAATTGAGAAGTAATTCTCAGCTGGTTGCCAAAATACGAAGGCCTTTATAACTTCTTTTATAGTAATTCTAAATTGTATAATACATAACTTTGAGGGTCAAGTTATGTTAGATATTTAAAAATGAAATGAACTGGTGTCATTTGTCACGCAGCCAACACATCAGGTATCCTTTTTGATGCAAAATAGGTCCTATTACAACTGCGTAAGATGCCGCTTGGTACTTGTATACAAATATGATTAATATTGCCACATGTTTATAATCAACTTTAATAAAAAGTGTAGAACCTCTTCAAAGACAATAAGATGTGGGACCACCTTGGAGATAGGTACCTATACAGAACCCAACGCAATAATTATTAAAATCGGTTCATAAGCACAAAAGTTATGCGTGCACAAACATTAAAAAAGCTTAGGATAGCTTCTAGGATTTTTTTTTGGAAATTCAACCCCTATGTAAAAGGATAAAATAGGGGATCACGGGTGAAACCTCGTGGAAAACTAGTCCACTATAGAATATGTATCTATGTTTTTTTCCGCTTCAGTGCTATTGTGCAGGCATTTTTTTTGTATTATAACAGTAAAAAGGGTTAAATTAATCAATAAGAAAAAACAATAGATTCATGATATTATTCAAATATTGGAACAGCATAGGTACGTAGTTACAATATTGGTGAACATAATTAAATTTTCATACGAACAGAAAAAGGTGACTATTTATTAGCATATCTCTTTCTATCCATGGTGTGCCGTGATAGGACTCGTAAGTTTGGCTAAGTTATTTGCTTGCAGACTAATTATGTACTGCGAGCGTGGCTGCCTTTGGTCCGTCCGCCCGCGCTTTATAATTTAACTGCGAGTATTTCGCAGGCAACTATTGTCTGCGCTGCGCTCTTGTAGTAGGTAGATAATTCATACCTCGCGGTGTTGTCGCTGACCGGTCCACCACTACTTACCTACCTGAGTTTGTTGATGCGTCAGTCAGTACTTCGCTGCCACTCGGACGATAAACTGAACGCGCGGCATGCCCGCTCGCCACATGCTTTAATTCGAATTCCAAATTCAATTTCAAATATATTTTTAAGTGTTAAATCTTTTTATTGTGATCATAATGTGTGTTTTGTGCCATCGAATTTAGTTCAGCTAATTCGTGTTCCATGTGACCGAATGGAACGTAGATTTTAATCACAGCAATTATTTGTTTGTAAAGCTGGAGCGGAACGGTGTTTACATGCATTACAGAAAGCGACCCTACAGGTTAGAAATGTTTATTATAAAAAGTGTTATTTGCATGATTCTTATTTATAAAATTAACTTATAGATTTACCCCTTAAATAAATCGGTTTCGATACTTTCAAGGTGTAACTTCATTCATGTCATGTTTTATTTGAATGTTTAGCGACCTTAATTTTTTTTGTTCGTAGTAGTATGAATATGACGTCAAGGTATAACCGGTAAGCATCCCACGCTACCGCTGCATACATGCCTAAAAAAACGTAAACCTCAAGACTTATCCACATTTCCAAGAGTCATCAAAATTAACATAGGTTTAAAGCACCGATAGTTTACGGGGAGTTTAAATATGTTAGCAAATCTCCTATATATAAACCTTTTTGACCAACCGTCCTTTGGGACTAGAAGCATAAACTCTATAAACCGTAAAATATTTTCCATTGTGCCAAATTGCGCCTAAGTATAAATTTAACTGAAGCGAATGAATGACTAACAAAACCAAACTTGATTGACAAAAAATATGGTGTGGAATGACGTCACCACACATAAAAGTACTCATACAATGATTATATTTATTACATCAAGAGTTTGTTAATATCTTGCTTACGACGTTCGACTATAAAACAATCCGTTATGGGCGCGAATAATGACGTAACTTCAATAGTACCCACCATCAAACCAAACTGTTATATTGTCACAGCAAAGAACACAAATGGACATTGTCCGTGGATGCATGAGTATTTTTTTATTATGTCCACTCTATTGTGTTTATCAATGCTATGTCATGTATCACGTGAAACCTTCACAACACTATTTATTATTTTTTCTTCGTGTTCTAACCATAAGCAAACAATTTTTTTTTTATTGATTGTTGTTTTGTCTTTACTTAGTGAAAAGTTGCATATTGCTATGCTAATAAGACTTGAAATTGATAAACAAAACTAAAATAAATAACAACAATTTACTAAAATCGTTATGACTCAACAGATGCAATACAGGTTGTCAGTCAGTAAAAAAATAGCATCTAAACAGTTTTGTACAATTGACGAATGACCCAGTTAGCATAATGGCTAACATTAACCTTTGGAATCGGAAGGTCTTGTACTTGGATGTTTGCCTCAGCCGAAGAATCGTCGTCGAAACTACTGGGCTACTGCTACTACTACCAACTTTGTACGTACTGCGTAGGATAGTTGAAAATACAATGCATAGTTTAGGTTCTGACTTAGTACAAAATTTATGTATGTAAATTACACTTACATTACGATACTTATTTTACGATCTTAATTTTTTAAATCTCTTACTTTGAAACAACCTTACATTATGGATGTTAACAGCATTTCACGCGTTAGTATATTTTTCCAAAGGAAATCCTTTCCTTGCCATAATATTTGCTTACAATTTGCTTTTGTCGCTATCGATATACACAAATTGTTAGAAAATCAACAACTGAAGCAGTCTCAAAACTTATCGTTGTTCTTTGTGCTTTACAAACCTTTTTATTTGTTTCTGAGAAACTAAAAACTCGAACTGTCGTAAAATGCTTATCTAGGCCTGTAACTTTGCCCCAGAAGTGGAACATGTAGCTATAAAGATTCCCTCCGTCTGCAAAATCTATTCTAAATGCCATGTTATAAACTACAAAATTCGACTGTTACATTATCTAGAGTATTTCCGCTCATCACACATGACATAATATTAAAACTAAACTGTAAAACGAAACAAGATTTTTGGCGGAAATTGTGCAATGGTTTTCTTATTCCCGCAAATTACGGGGTTACGAAACCAGCCTCGACTTAATGTTATAAGTACACATCAAAGCTGGCCAACTAAAATCGTGATAATCATTTTAGCATGCACATTTCATGCCCCAAACACTTTTCACGTAATGCTTACCATCTAATACAGTTTTGATTTTCATTTTTACCTAATTGCCCTCACCTCAGAGTGTCGTCGGATTGCTAAGTTGTGAAACTGTTGCTGTTACAGAGTTGGTATAACAATCGGTTGCATCTTAACGCAATCTAGATCATGCGGTTTGACATAGTGATGAACATCTAAATAGATCACCGCAAAATCACATCTTGCGTCACGATAATTTCTATCAATAAATAATAAGAATAAATAATAGATTCATTTATTTACTCTTCACAAAGAATCTTAGGAAATTGAATTTAAACAAGTCCAATATAGGAAGTAACAAAATCTTTGTGAGAGTCTGGAATCTGAACTAGGTGGTCACCTGTACTACCAGATCTCCAGGCCCTCCAAACAAGGAGCAATATTATTTGTGTTATCAATGTTAACATTGACAAAATTAGGAATGAGCAGAAGATTACTCCATACATAAGAGGAAGTTTGAAAGTAGAACCAGTGAAAGATAAGTTGAGAGGGAATCGTTTATCGTGGTTACATATTATGAGGAGGTATTTAAACGATGTGACTAAAAGAGTTATGAATATGTTAGTATAAGTTGATGGATATATGGAAAAGAGAAGATTGAGAAAGAGATGGATGTATGGTGTGAAGATTACCTATAATATGAGTAAGAGTTCCTCTCTTACTGAATGCCAATATGACGGATAGGAGGGCTGAATGGAAACAGGGCAGGGAGAGATGATGATGCTGATCAAAGTTAACATTGTATAGTTTATAAGTTCATATCATTTTTATCAAAAGGGTTTAAAAATAATAACAACCAGCGCAGCGGCTAGTTGTACATTAGGTATTCATTTGTTTTATTCAAATAATCGATTTGCATGTTTTGATTCATTACAGTTTTGTTTGCATGCATTATTAATTATAATGAATTGTACCTACCTACTAGGTACTGCTAAGTAATCAATGTTTGTTGTGTTCAAATTGTCTATTTAATTCATTAGGTACATTTGTTTGTTGTCATAATCGCCGTATAGGTAAGCTAAGCAGCCGTAAAAATCCTGTCTAACATATTTCAATGTTCTCTCCTATATATTATATCAATCTACGTTAGACAGCGTAGCCTGGGCCAACGGTGCATGATAGTCACTTTCTTACACAATTTCACGGCGCGCGCGCACCCATGTCTCATTGGTGGCTAGCCTATCGATTTCTCCGACACTCCCCACGGACGTCCTGTCCATTTAGAAATTATATAGGGTTATCGGAACCATTCAATTACATCTATTAGCGTAACTTAAGAATGTAGGTCATAAGTACTTCTAATATACATATTTATAATGAAATACGATCTTGCTACTTGCAACGATATAGCATAAACTTATTGAAATCTTCGTTCCGGCTTCTTTTACACATACCAACCGTGAGAACTAGAGACATAATCAAAATCGTTTACAGATGTTTCCGGGATAGGACAACTGGCCATCAATCATATTTCGGTCTTGTCTTGTAGTGTTGTTCTCGATTAATTATAATATAGCATATTTAAAGACTATTTAATCTCCTACGTCATGATCAGAACCAAGTTTCTATTGATATTTTAAAGGTATTTGTAATTGCTTGTCTCCTATGTTAATACTGATTGATGATATAATACTTATTGTCCTAGAAACAAAGATGTCGGCAGCGCAGCATTCGTCAACATATACCGTCATTATGCTAAGCTACTGAAATTCTATGAAAGCTCGTGTAACAAAGCCGACAGATATACCTAAGTCCTACTATACATAACATTATTAGTCTATCTAAGAATCTGGTAATAATATAACTAATAATTAAGCCGTTAACATTAATCGACCTTAATCGAAAGCTAAAAAGTAATTAATTAACCACCAACAATTATGGACTACATTATAAAAGTTTCGAAATAACTAGATCCAACACAGTTGCGATTGGGCTCTACTTTGCACCGCCAACGGACGGCCTAGATGATGCAAGATTACAGAAGGTCAAGTTGCTCATTACAACTTATTATAACTTTATGTTTATAGAAAAAGGCTATGTTACTAATATTACGCATGATAATATTCGATACCCTTCGGATTATTCTGTACCAGTATATGACTGGACACTGGTATTGTTAACCTACCCAAGTATTTCCAAAAATATTGTATCTTTTCTTTATCACACCCACCATTGACAACCTTGTCAGCTTTTGAATCGTCTTTGGGGACCTGTATTGTTTTGCATAAATCGGCTTGTTTGTATCTTCATTGTCAGTGAAGCTAGCCGACGGGTTTTCTACTCGAGGGTAGTAGCAGACAGGCGGGAAATATAAAATCCTAAACATGTAGTATCGAAATATGTTTCGAATTCTATATCGTATGTAAAATAAAAAAGGATACACTAGTTGAAGGCAAATAAAATTTATACAGGTAAATATTTACATATCCTTAACTATCATCTTTTACTGTTCATAAGTTAGGTTTGTGTCAGTCTCCATGGTTGGTGACGATGTGGCTGATGAAACGCTGCCCTACCACAACCATAGATGCTTGGCGATAAATTTTCATGATGAGGGTTGTAACCAGAAAATACTTACAAGGTGTCAATCTAATCGACTTATTAGTGAAAACACACCAGATTTTATCTATTGTCGAATCTTCAGTCTTCACTTATGTAAAAGAATCCCTAAAACGTGATAGGTGTAGGTATTTACTTATTGTATTTGAAATCCATTTCTGGTCTGAAACAGGTCTATTACTTATCACATGACGTGAAATTGTATCCCCTAATTTCGGCACCCAATCATCTAATTTACAAATACCTACCCTATAAATACCAATAATTATGTTCGCAGATTAATTCATTAGTAGACGGTCTAATATAGTTATTATGTTAAAATTGCTAAAAATATTTGACGGTTGGAGCCCGTCTGATAGCAGTTTACAATTGTAAAAATAATATAACAATGCTATACACGTAACATTTACGTAGCGTATCGCGTAAGTAATAAAATGAACTAATTGCTTACGCTTGCGTTACCTACATACATGCTATTTAGAATATTTCCTTCTTTCTCCTAGAGAACGCACCAGAAAAGACCGGACGCACGTCCACCTATCAAATTAATTAAAGAGTTATTTGGTTAGTTCCTTTACAAATAATTACTATGCAACGTTCGTAGACATTGTACTTAGGTCAACATACTTTTACCCTGTTTAAAGATACGTTTGTGCGTGACTTTTTTACGATTACTAATTGGACTTCAAAATTGGCGGCCCTGCGTTGACTGGTTGTTCTTTATAACATTAGATGATAATTACCTATTCAAGTTCCTAATAAAATAATTAGTGACAATCGACTCTATATTGCTATTAATATGCATAGTTTGAATGTGCATTATGGTATAAATGATCCATGTAAAATAAAAAAATACTTATATCTTTTAATAATGATGTTAATGTGATATTAATTTTTAATTATCTTTGTTTCAGCTCTGGGAAACGCCAAATCGGCTCTAATGTCTTAGCTAGGTAAATATTAAATTTTAATTATTAATAGATAGACTACCTACACGACAAAAAGTAAAGGACCAAAAATGAACCCTTGCGGGAACCCAATCAACTTCGTAAATTAATACAGAGCCATCTATCAAAATACAACGCAACTTTTTCTTATAATACTCACGAACTAGTTATGAACTAAAACACAGATGGCGCTGTAAAAATGTATCAGAGTTAACACTAGATGTCGCTACTTGTCAGACATAGCTGCTTATGGTTCTCAAAATTTTTGTGTCACCTCCCAATTAAAGAAGTTACCTACATATTAAATTAATAATGCGTGATATTGTTTCAGCCAATTGTACCGGTCGTCGTCGTTCAACTCGTCGGGCTGCGGCTCGGGCGGGGAACCGGCCGACGACATGTACTCCGATGTGTCATTGGAGGAAGACGTCCAAGGTCTAAATTATAAGGTTAGTGCTCATGTATAAATAAATCTGGTAAACGCATAGAATAACTGTATTTTCAATGCGATGCCTCGAAAACTAGAAGGGAGAAGCTCGCCAGAAATTGGGTAGCCGCGAATCAATGATACAGTCGCTATATTATTTGATAACAAAAATCGATACAATATTGATTCATTTGTTATTGCTATTATTGATATCAATTGCATTATTTATTGTTTGGTCGAATAAGTAGAGAGACAATATTACAATAGGCATTTCCAAATTGAGATTAGTACTGGACCTAGACACGGATCCTTATCGGCTTCAATGGTTTAGGCTACATACCACCATTGTCAATTTGAAGATCACCCAAGCACCTGCCGGTGTGTAACACTCGAGAGCCTTCTAGATTTTGTGAAGGTCGGCGTCCTTGGAAATGCTCATGTAATAAAGAAGATTGTATTTATGTCCAAAGGCCACTTACTGTATTGATAAACTTAGGCACATAAATCCCATACCTACCGATATTAACTAGCTAGGGCATACTTTTTATTAAAACCATATTTCTTCTAATACTTACCCTATGCACATGGTTCGTTACTTTGTACTTACCTATACCTCTCTTGGCTACCAACCTGAATTTGAAAATCTGTCGCCGAGTGCCCCTCAAACAGCTATTGGTGTAAGTATTCTTACAGCTGCACTTGAGAGCCGAGGCTTTGTGCTTGTCTATACCTTTGGCCGATTGTTGTCAAACATAAGCCTATTAAAAAACCTTTGATTGAGTAGGTACGCAAGGCCACAGATCAAGCTACACATGGCGGCACCTTATGCGGTTGTAATAGGAGCTATTTTGCAAAAAAAAATGTTTAGCTTGATCTGTGGCCGTGTGTACCTACTACCTACTTAATCAACTTCCAAATCCAAACTCTGAAAGGATGAACCTAAAGTTAATAACTTACCTAGCAAAAACCTACTTGTGACCTCGCAAACCTACAAATGGAGTTTCTACTTTCTTACGTGTTGAACTATTAAAGTATAATTGATCTTAAGTACCTACTTAATACGAATTATCAGTGTCTAAAATAATCGATTATAGGTAATTCGGCAGCTAACTTTCTACAATCAACGGTTTGGTGTATGATTGAATTAGTAATTCGGTACTTACCTATTGCTCGTTCAGCAAGCACTTTATAAATACCTAACTGAAATGATGATTTCATAATACAACTAAACCACAAATTTACGTGGTTTGCACTGCCAAATAGGTCATCAAGGAAAACTTTTAAGTTTACACGATCTACGTCAAAATAACAGAACTGTAGTTGCTTGTTCAATAATCTATGCAGTGTTTTTCAACCTGTGGGTCGCGACCCCCTGGGGGGTCGCGAAGCTTCTGTAGGGGGGTCGCCAGAGGTCGAGAGAACTAGGTACTTTAGTAAAAGAAAGACAATAAAGATTATTAATATTTATTTATTTATTAAGTAAGAGAAACAAAAAATAAAATCCGAAGACCCATGTTAATTAATGCGAAGGTTGTGCTTGTTTTTTATTAATTAATGTATCCCATCGTGGATCTGTATTTGCGACACGTAGAATTAAATCGTTTTCCAAATTTAAGCGATTTCTTTGCTTACTCTTTATCTGGGCCATCGATGAAAATGTCAACTCGCATAAGAATTGTCCGTATTCCATAGATTCTATGGAATACGGACAATTCCAACAAGAAATGTCTACGAACTGTATTGTTGTGATTCGATTTTTATTATGTTATGTATATTGCGCACAATCAGTTCACCCACCCCACAGCAATATTATACCTACAGAAGGCAGCTATATATAATGTACATATTTAACATATCAGTTTGTTTGGTTACAAAGGGCAACTGATTAAAATCATAGACTTTATGGTGATAAAGATATTTTTATCAGGGATCCTTTTTGACCACATTGAACGACAGTGGTCTCTTCCTTCCTCTACCTACTCATTGATCTTTAATTCTTCCAAATAACCAACGTTTTCTTTAGGTGCTCACCACCTTCGGCCACATCATCACCTGTCATATAACCCAATCTCAGTAAAAAAAAGTATGAGACTGTTAATACGACAAATAGATCCCATATTAGGGATCGTCAAATGCATGAATCACGCGCATTGATTCACAGTAAAACGTAATAGTAACAAGACGTTATGTTGTTGGAAAACTTAGCCTATTACGTGGAAAAATAATTATCACCCACCATGTCATTGTCAACACCCAGTTTGTCATACATGTATTATGTCAGCTTCCTTCCTGTGATCGCCTCATTCTTTAATCAAATTTAGTGTTTCTGATTTTATTTTTTCTGCCTCTTCTTTCTTCAGCTTTTGCATGACTAAAGGTACCTAGTTCTAACCCAAAAAAATCTTATTCTCTGCTTAGTCTAAACTCTGAACTTAAATTAAGACGAGCATTAGGCTCTTTGTTGCTCATGTGTATGCTGTCCTGTTATGCTTCTAAACCAAGTCACTCGACAATTTATATTCCTGATTCATTTTGATCCTTACCTGACTTCTGTCCAGTATTTATTGATTTGGCAACCCTGACAGGCTATGATAGTTATTTCTGTAACATCTTTTGAAGGCAGTGACTAATATAATGTACGGCTGCTTCAAAATATACCTACCTCACACCGATATGAGATGATCAGAGCATTGCAAAAATAACTTCTACTGGGAAAATCATGTGAGCATAAATAAAATGTATAACGGGCATTTTGTGCAAAAAAATAGGTAGGTATTCGTATATGCTCCTATCATCATAGCATGTTATTCAGGATAAAAACGTTAATAGGTACCTGAAAATGCTTTAATAATATGGAAATACTATAATAAGTACATATAACTATTCTATGACGCTAAACGTACGTATGTAGGTAAGTAGGTATGTACACCATACAAGTTTTTCGAACTACGGTTGCAAATCTATTTTCACCTTTCCCATGTCAGTGCAAGGTCGTGTTGGCATTCAGCCAATTGGCAAAAATAAATATTAACTATTAGTGTTTAGTAAGCTAACAACACTCGCATTTGCCTCTCATTTATTTACTTTGTACGGATGATGTCACTTACGGAACAATAAAAACCAAAGCATGATTTTAATTCCTGTTCAATGACCCTATTAGAGTGTACGCTTAGAATATTACCAAAGGAAAGGGCTTAAACAATGGGTCTTGCCGCTTCATTTAATAGTCGTGCCTAGTGCGACTGTAATGGCCGCCGGAAACGATCCCTCAGCTGCGCATGCGCCACTTCCGGTCAGATGCGTGCCGTCAAATATGATAAACTGTTTAATACGGAATAAGAATGACTGTAAACTGATTTCAGTAACTTTCGTGACTAAAGTACAACGCAGATCCAGATATCAATCGGCACTTAACCCCTATTACACGTACATTACCATAAGATCTTACAAAACTTGAAGACCAATCTATGTGTAGTTCAGATCTAGTTCTATACTGGCTGTTAGTAGATGAAGAGGATTATTTAATTATGTGTAGGCTAGACCTGTTAAGTGACCGTTATGAGTATAACTATAAGAATTTATATCTATGAGCCATCTCTCTCAATGCCAAGAGATTCATTCATCTCTATTTTAATCTGATAGTCAGAAAGAAGTCCATGTGGTACTTGTTTATTAAAGTTTCTGTACGCATATTTAGATACAATGACTCGTACCTATACCTACCCAATTTCTTTATTTATGATTTGCTTCCTTTATATTCGATCTAGACATTGATAAGACGTAACAAATAAACTCAACAAAATGGACACCAGGAAAGGACCACAATGTTCTCAATGTGGGCAGACCTACTATTCAATTGTAAAGCATACAAACTTATCTAGAAACTCAGACAGTTTCAATCTAGTTTCTATTGCATTGAAATAAGATAGTTATCCATTTGAATATTAAGTTTGTTGATATACACCATGTTTGTCTCATAATGCACCATACAATGCGTCTTTAGAGAAACTGCATGGTATTAATATTTGCATAACACAACTTGCATACAATTAGATAGATAAATATAATTAATGCAATTGCCTACGTTGGCCATTGTTTTAATCGTATCATAGTTTCCAGTGTTAAACCCATCAAGATTTATTTTAGACCGTAACTTCGTACGCTATAGTTTTAAATTGGTTTTATTTTGAACGAAATTCCCATGGGATCGACTGAAACTGGTTCTCTCGTGCGTCGACACGGAGAGTTCGCTAGTCACATAACTAATCAGATAAAGTTCTGCAACCGAAGTGGTCTGCTATTCGAAACACAAGTAAAACAAGAAGTTGCTTACGGAGAGACACAATTAATATGGACAAAGACAAACCGCACCTTATCCTTCCAATCTCCATTATGGATGTAAGCGTTACCCTTTTCAAAGGTTCAAAAACCCTTAACAACCATGCACAAGATCCTGAATCTATTTAAACTGTACATGCTCCTGAGCGAGGTAGATCCTCGCTCTTTAGCAGAAAAGGAATGATTTAAGGCAGTGCATAACGAATGAAAAGAATTTTATGTTATAGATATTATTATCCAACAATATGGTATACTTACTTATTTATTACCTATAGAATCAGCAAGTAGATACCATTATTATGGCACGCAAACTGTTATGTAATTTAAAGAGATTGAAAGTACTATAGACCAGTCTTCCTTGTTAGGTAGTATTATCGACGCAATATGTCGCATTTCTAACTGGGATTCAAGAGTGACAAACACCATTGCTTTGCTATTTGGCTCATATACATGTGGCAGTATTAATTTAGCAATTGCGTAGCCATATTTGCAACTATGATCTGAATATAGTTATCGAAGAACAATAGGCGAGACTTGCGTGCGGTGGGTGGCTTTTAAGACGTAGGTGGTCTAGAAGTGTGTCAAGGGTGTCGGGAGTAGTCCTGTTAATTAGAAGATTAGATCATTCCATATATCTCTGAAGATTATTAAGATTTGTAATAGGATCATCAGAAATATCACAATTTAAATATACGGCACTCCTTTCATAATGTTAAAGAAACTTACGTTTTACATTTGATTAAATTACAAAGCCATTAGATTATGATCGCAGACATTATATTTCTTCACAACAGTATCGAAATATGATTGAAAGATCGTGCATTGCGCAAGTTTTGCTGAATTCCTGAAACATGTCGCGCTCGAGGCGTTATCACTTGGTGATCTATCAACTTATCATCATAATTCATCTGCAAGAGAGCTGTGTGTCAATAAAACGTCATATTATCTAACAACACATTACGACGCGACGGGCAAAACATGGGTAGTAATGTGAAACGGAAAGTGGTGCGAATGAACGCGTGCGAAAACCAAACACATTGTGTGCAGATGATGAGGATTTGTTAACAGCTTAGATATACAGAGTTAATTATTAAACTCCGCAACATTATTCAACATAGTTCATGCTGCTTTAATTAATCATGCTTATCATTAAACTACATCAAGAATCTCTTGCGTCTGTTCATCGCGTTGTTTCAAACTCATATTCCTACCTTGGTACTTATTTGAGTTTCCGCTCATTTTCTTGTCTTTATTCTTTCGGCCTTATTAACTGTCCTTCACTCATTTCCTTCGTTTTTCATATTTATCTACTGTTTAGTTTTGCAAATGCTAGTCACGAAACACAGGCATTGAATTTAAATTAGGTACCTACTACTGGCAATTTATGCGGACTCTATGTACTCACGCTGCTGTCAATAACAAATGAAAATATATCTTTTACACTATTAAAAAAAACCGTTACAACCTACCATTTAAAAGGTAGGTTTTTTTTGGAATTATTACAAGAATCATTACATCAAGTCGTGTGAACATAATGTGATAACATCTGCTTATAAGCAAGCACAACAAAATTGACAGCGACAATATTTTTGTTACATTACTAAGAACACTACAATTATTTCCTAAGAAATTTCGCGGAAAGTTAAATAAAAAGCGGGACAGGGGGCAACGTCATCCATCTGGGGCACCATACACACTGCTACAAGAAAACAATTGATATTTTTTAGGGCGCAAAGATCGACGCGTGGTGCAAAAGAGATATATTAAGACTAGATCTAGACTAGATAATTTTTATTATAGCAGGAATTACTGTGTGAGATGAATGACTCCCGATATTGGAATCTAGTCACGTTACATAAGCTTGTTTTCTTGTAAAATCAATCAGACAAACAAAACTTGTACTTTGTACCGAAACAATTTTATTTTTACAAATTGATAGTTTGTGTTTAATTGGGAGCTTATAGAGGCAATTTGTTCCATGCGAGTTCTGTTAGTGAGACCGTCTGTCCTGTTTTTTCTTCTACAGTACTGTCAGCTGTGTTTTGGAAAATAGAATATACTTAGGCTATTCTAAAAAATCTGAGGATAATTATTGTGAGTCTGATCACATAATATGACGCTAATAGGGTGTTGCTTCACTTCATTTCTGTTATTAACGACTAGAAAGTTTGCTCCATCGCCCCATTTTATCTTCATAAATTACACTAATTCAGTAACGCTAGATTAATTAGTTTTAGAAAATTCTTCGGCACACCACCGTCAACTATTCTACTTATTCATATATTTACTGCTACTACCACTTACGTAATATTTGCAACAATTTATCTATTGATTTGTCCTGATTATCATTAGAATTTGAACATTTGTTGCTCCTCATTTATAACACTTCGAGTTAAGCTAGTATCTACAATAATATTATCAGCGTATGTAATAACCAACTATCATTATCATCCAACCTTGAACTAAACAAAGGTCAACCACTACTGTCTTTGGTAAAGCAATGCGGAAAAACAGTGTAAGTGGGCTCAGTAATTATTATCTCATCTACGCTTGTATCTTAAGCTTGAGGAGTTCAAATAATCACTATCATGTCTGGGTAACTTCTTGTCAAGTGAACGTATATTATGTTCTGCAGTCAGCCTTTTATCTTTTCTGTAGTTATTAATAACCGTATGTAACTCGCCTGATCAATTAGGCGTATCTTTATTAAGCCCAAAGGTTAATGAACTAATAAGATTACTGTTTACTTTGTTATTAACCTTATGTCTTATAAAAAAGAATTTATCATCAGTCGATAGACCGGCTAATATCAAAATAGCCACTCAATAAGTTTATAAGTGAAGGTATAAACCATCAAGTAAAAGCACCCCTTATCAAGCGGACCCCTATCGTATCCCATGTAATCTTTTCATAAATGAGTCAACAGGGAATACTAAAAAGTTTTTAACCATTGCGTGCTTAACATCGATAAGAATTCCATAGCATAACATTATTTGACTATCTAAAGTAAATATCATGGAACTTATATTGAAGATTAACTTCTAGTCCATGGACTCTCATGTATTTAGATGATGTACTAACTAGAACCATAAAGTAAAAAAAAAAATATCCAGCAAGAAGATATCTGTACTTATTATAGGTACCTACAGGTGATAACGCTCTTTGTAATTTACGCATATGACTGACTTATGACCACCACGAATGCTATATACTATAATGTCGAGGAATAGTTCACAGTGAGTATTATAACTACATTACAATCATCCTTAATTTTATGATTACTTTATTATTGCATATCTTTATGCTACGATGAATTTTGAAGCTACAACGAATGCAAGAAATGAAGAGTTTTATGTCCATCCCGATCCCGGAGGAGTTTATGATTTATTCCTGAACACGCAAAGTAACAAACATCCACGCAACCTCTTTCATTTGTAATATTCGTAGGATTGCATGCAACCTCAGTGGAAACCGTAATATATGAAAAACAAAGTAAACGAAAAGCTTCGGAAAACAAGAAATGAAAGTTGCAACAACAGCTAGGCCTATATCATAATTATGCCCTCCACCACGTTACCTTACCTACACAATACATAATTATGTAGATATATTTCTTCTATGAATTTCATAAATGAATGGCAGTTGTTTGGAAGCAATTTGACTGTTTGCCACAGTTATAAGAACTGTATTAAAATGTATGAGATGCATTGTTCCGATCATTTCAATTGTTTATAAGTCGAAGAACAGAGTTTACATTAAATTTTTGATTTCCTATTAGTTCTAAAAGCATGTCATGTCTTTAATCTATACAAATTTCTACAAAATTTATTTAAAATTTTTGGTATTGACAGAAGCAATAGCTACTTCTAAATAATTTTGTTTCAAGTACTCTATTTTGAAACCAATGCCACATTCTGATGTGAATAAATAAAAAAGGCCATGTGTTACATGTGTGTTGTGCTTTCTATACCTACTGGAGCTTTATGTTATTTTTTACTCTCATTAAAAATGTTACGCTCAACCAAAATTTTGGTAAATCCATTAATTTGATTAAAATAGTCATTATGTAATTGCTTCACAGTTTCTGTTACCCGTGAAATAGAACCAGCAATATTAATTCTATACAAACTACTGAACAAGAATTTCTCACGCTCTGAACAATAGTCACAATTTCGGCTCCATGTTCAATTAAAAAAAATACTATTGTTTTGTCTTGTAATGTGTTGAATATCAATATTTATGATTTTAGGTTTCAAAGACTAATTACAACGTTATTGTTCGTTTTCATAGACCAGTCAAGCTTGATGTTTGCTTTAGATCTATGATTTACAGAGTCGATGATAGCTATCGTCGTTCGTTTTGAAGATGGTAATATTCTCATTTTTTTCTTAATTTATCTTTTAATGATATCCACTTTCATTGAATTTCGCTCGTTTCGTTACGACAACATTATTGAAGCAATCAAGTTCTGCAAATTCATTCAGGTAGAACTTCTTCATTTAAGATCAGCCAAAGTTTTCTCTTCTGTATCCGCACCAGTACCTTCGTTTACAAATTTTTGCATTATGAACTTTGGATCAGGTCATTCGTTGAATCTAATCGCTTCTCCATCTGGCGTCGGCCGATGCAATCATGGTAAGCCCTCGCCCGTTAAATTTCGATATGTAGCCAGACTGGGGGAGCTTATGAAAGGGGTTATTGCCACGGAACTATCTATCAGACAGCCGTGCATATGTGCAGGGAGCGAATAAAGTTTATTTGTATGGCACGGTGGTCCGGCCGGCTGATAATCATGTCGTGTCAATGGGTGGGGCGCGCCGGCCGAGCGCCCGCCAGCCGCCACCACACCGCGCTGGCAGTGCCGATCACGATATTGTGCCAACGCCACGTACCTTCTCTATTTTTTGTAAAGTTTCCGTTTTATACGACAAAGATTCGAAGCATCTATCGCTTGAATTACATACAATTTTGGAGTAATCAATTTGTGCTCGTGTACAAGTTGTCTTTTGATTTACAAAGGATGACAGAGCAACCGTCGAAAATTTTAAATCGACTGCGCCGAAGTTTCCTTTTGCCTGACATATTAATTCTATTGTACGATAATAACTAGAGATTCTGTGTGATCAAGGGAATAATTGTGCGCCAATTTCTTATACCAAAAATATTGTGAATGTGAAAAATGTGACATTAAGTGATTATCAGTCTCAGTGTTACGTGAAGAGATGTAATGTTTTAATTGTATTAGAACAAAACTTTCTAGTGTGCCATTGTAAGATATAACTTTATCTTAAATGAAATTATTCTAATCCAGTTTGAAAGTCAAATTAGAAGTTATAAGGGAACCTAGTGCAATATTGGAATTCGAGGACGTTAAATGTTTAAATCGGGTTTATTCAACCGTTCGAGAGCCACGATGGGTGAGGCTATTGAAGTAGAAGACAGCCTGGAGTTGGAATATGATATGTGGGATGGGCAGTTCGACTTCGTGGGCCCTCAAGGCACTCCTCCAGAGTCACGGGCTCGCATAACCTCTGATGCGAGTCTCACCGAGGACTTATTTACTGGTAGTCCTCTGACTCCACATTTAACTAACGGGTTGAATGGAGGAAAGAAGACAGCAGCGCACCAGTGGTGCGACAACCTATCCGATCAAGTGAGGATTACTTTACGTACATCTATGTTCATTACTCATTTTGTATATTAAGAACACATTTACCTCTTGGTCAATATATTTCCTCTGTTGTCGTGGTCTTGCTTGACGTCAAATTATGAATCAATTACGAATACAAACATTATCCGTATTTTCCTAAGTATTTGACTCACATGGAATTACTCAAATACATTAACCTAATGCGTGCCTTTATTTGTTAGTTTACATTCAGTAGATTTGTTAAATTATAAGTAAATATGTAATCTGTACGTAAAATAGATTACCAGAATATCTTATTGTCCATACTTACTGATAAATGACTAAGCAAACTAAAATTTCAATAGGCAATCGAAATTTAATTCAAGCAGCAGACTAAAATTTATTGATAGCTTTTTGTGAAGTGTCATTCAATACGTTATATTTTAATTTAACTCAAATAAGTTTATCACTTTTTATTGATGGACCGTCTAAAAACTACGGTATCTACAGTAGCCGGTGCGTAACCCGAGGTATATATCATCGGCGTTGCACTGCACAAATCCAAATGAAATCAAAAGTGGTTCTTTTTTATCGGCGATTGAAGCGCGACATTAGCCATTCGTAGACCCTCGTGCCATCGCGGCCTTTGATTTGTTCGCTAGTATCACGCGATCTTATACAAAAATTTTGTTGCAAGCAAGATTTTCATCGATCAAACATGACGGCTTTGTACTAACATGGACTTTAATATATTTTACGTTATCAGTAAAAGTGAAATCAAGTTTTGCGTACGACAAATTGTTATCTGCGTATCTTCACATTCTGTTGTTGGTATCGGGGATTTTAGCACGTGACTTTAGGCTATTTTTTTCTAGCACTAAGTACTTTAATTTCTCACTTTTCACTGTATTCTTTTTTTAACCTGTACGTACTTCTGTGTCTGTGTCGATTTATACTATTTTCACTTAATTCTATATATTTACGTAAATCCATCAATCACTCTTAATGTTTCACGTAAACATTTTGAAGCTTTCAGTAATAACAAAGGTACGAGAATGGAAAACCAAACTCTCTTGTATTAGAATTCTTCGCCGCTTATTATTGAAGCTTGTTTATTTTTAAATATATTGCCTGGGGCCATTAGATAGGTACCTACACCTATTTACAATACTTATGTGATATAGATAGATAGAAAATGAAGCCTTGTTGAGTTACTTGCCGGAGTTTTCTCAGTTTAAGGCTAAGTATCCACAAGAGATTAGCTTGCGTTGCCAGGAATGTTGTTTTTTAAGCACGAATAGAATCACTTGATTGAGCGAGGCTAGGTAAATGAAGGGATTCTATTGGTGCTTAAAAAACATACACGCTGCTTAGCTCGTCTCTGGTGGATGCACAGGCTAAGTTTATTCTGAACCAGTGGTAGAGACAATTGACAGGGTCCATAATGTGTGTATAATCTAATTTACCACTTATCCTGTACCAATACTTAACACAATATATGAATATACACCGAATGTACCTTAAAAACGATCAGAAAATCAGAAAAACTAATATACCTAATAAATAAGCTCTCTAAACCATAATTTATTAAACACCACGCAGAGATTTACACGCAAATTAGATATTAGCATAAAAACAATAATCGTTACCTACTATAATTTATTCTTGAAAACATTCGTTGTGTAAGGCTTCCTGCACTTACGAAGCTGAATCTTTGCGTTACTTTGCGTAAGCAATTACTCTTCTTGGCTATCACAAGCAAAACATCAGATATAATGGTGTGTAGCAATTATGATATAATTACCTACTTATTATGATTTTATGAAGCGTGTGTTATTTCCATAATATTTTGACATTCTTCATTGCCTGTAGGCACTGCAATATAAGTACAACAACTTGGACACTTCTAAACATTCCGGTCGTGGGTAGAGACCGTTCTAAAATCGAAAGGCTTGACTTTACTTACAGTTTACCGATTTAGATTCCTAAGGATACAAATTAATGCCCGGAAAATTTAGTTCAGTAAATTGCTAATAACTTGTATATTCTGTGCCACGGTCATGCTTATGCCTGCACGTCATAAATACGTATTGTATCAATAATTAGGTTAATATTGCGTGCAAATGCAACAAATATTCCCAGATATACCTACTTCCCTTAGCTCACTTTGTTATCCAATAAAAGCAAGTAAATAAACATTAATTATGGTGAAACACTTATTTTGTACGATGAAACACATAATATATTCTGTGATAAAAACGTCTTCGGCGGCATGCATAGTACTTACCATCGACCGTCCTTGCAATAGCATGATTACCCTTTATTTATACGAAGAAATTAATATAGGCAAGTCTACATATTTTCTATCAATTTGCTAAATATAGGTACTTCTTGCATAAGTACAGTAAATTGTCTTTCTTCATTGTTAAATTGTGCTGCAGTCAAGAATATTAACATCATAATATTTTGAACAAATTCAATAATATTTTAAGTTACCTATGTTCAGCAAATAAATATATTCTATTCTACCCCAAGAGGACTGCCTACTATTCTACTATTTATAAAATACCTATAGAACAATTAAGACTTAATCATCCGCCTGCTCTGTTCCCAATTAATTTGGTGTCAGCGCTAAGTAGATACGATTCTTCCATTTAATTTATATCCCCTCATCAGCATTAATTCCTTTCTTACTCATCTCATCTTTTATACAATGCATGCAATGCATTCATCCCCAAAAAAAAACCATAACAAAAGTTACTACCTATATCATTCACATACATGCGTGAAATCTACGGCTACAGACGATACAAATATTAAATAACAATACAAAATGACGTGCAATGCTTGCATTTGACCGTTACGATAATCGTGACTAGAAACGTATCATAAATGAATGCGTAAGTATCGATTCGACCTGCATAGTATGGATGACCGCACCGGTCCTACCGCACGATGACCCAATATAACACTTAGCAATTATTCAAATCAACCATTTGAGAATTATGCATGTGCACTGACCCTACTGTTATTTACATATTTTACCTTAAAAATACGTAAACTTCCCTATAGTTCTTGCTGCCCGAAGAGATTTGTTACATTGAAAATGCAGATAACTTTATGCATATTGTACTGTACACCATAGAAATCCTTAAAAAACCCCGGGTCAATGTTGATAAAATCAATGTGAAATTATTGTGAATCCTGACAAATGTAATTGGCTTCATTAATAGTCTTTGGCTTCAATCAATTCAAGGAGAGTTTATGTGCAATAATATCCATTCTTCGTTTCAAATCACATTTATGAAGTTGTCTTTCATCAGGCCCCAAATCACGGTGGTCCAATAGAATTTCATACTATTTTGAGGGTTGGAATTGCTTAGGCTTATTGTTATTTCTTCATCCATAATACAATCATGGCATTGAGTTTGCAACGATTCCTTATGCATGCAGCTCCCATTACGAAAGCTGCATATGTCATCTGAAACCATTCATTGGCGACCGAGACGGTAATTGAACGAAACCGTCTGACAACTCGAAAATATCTATCGGTGGCTAACGTGCTGTTGTTAGTTAACAAACGCTGGAAAGTTACAAGACAACTTGACGGAGCCGAGAAAATATATAGGTATACCTACTTGAGGAAGTCACGAGTAGATTCTACTTAATTCGCCGGCTATTCAACTAAAGTGCCTATTGAGTGCACTTAACGATAATAATCATAGTTTTACTTGACTGATATCTGATAACTACATCGTGTTAGTGGTCGGTCATAACAATGAACTCTATTTAAATCATTCACGAAAACTAAAGATAACTTGAATAGCGTACCTAAAGTTTTTTGTAGCAAACAAAGTCATCAAACAAGATTTGGTTACAAAATATTTACATTTTGCTAAAAAGACGTTCAAATGAAGGATGATCTCAGAACATGGAACAACAAACATTCAATAGATAAATTCTGCTCACAGTCCGGACTTGTAATTAATGAGGTTATCGCTCAGTATGGCCTCGACAGATTGTTCACAGACACCCTTTATGACCGTTTTGTTTCAACATTTCATGATAATCATACTTAATTTTATATAACAGTAAAATAATCCTTATTAAACAATCGAATACTATCATATTTTATGTTGTTTTATTATACAATAAATTATGTGAGAATAGAATTGTGGAAGACCAGTAAAAAGCGTAAACGTATATCAACAAAGAACAGGTGAAACTTGCAGCGGCTGGCGAGCCCAACAAAAGTAAAAACCAATCGTACAAACACAAGCTTTTGCTCTTTAAAACTGATCGAAAGTTCGATATGTTTCAATGTTTCAACTTCACATTTTGGATGCGAAACATTTCTCTTCAGATTTTCCCACGGTATTATAGATATCTATAGAACATACAGAACCGGTTTTACTGAATAACTTTTCTTTCCCTCTCTAGTTTCTCTCTTATCAAACATTTGGAATGTCATGTAAAATCATGTTACCGCTAGAAGCTACTCGAAAAAACATTATTTTCTTTGCAGCATTTATATTGCTTTTATAAGTTCCGCTGAACAAACAAAGCTGTAAAATCAAACTTGGCTGAAGATCTATACCTAACCTACTCAATGGAGCGATACATTTCAATGCGTGATTAGACACACCACTCTGCATCGGTCGTATTGTTATATCTTTTTTCGTAACCTGTTTTCGTAACCTAATATTGGCAATTTATAAAACGTCCACCTGGATCTGATGTAGTAACGCGTAACGTGAAAGTCGTCGTTGAAGAAATAATTCGATCTACCAACGATCCGAGACCATCTCTACTATAATTGTTATTAGCAACTGATTACACTTTCTCGTAACTAAAATCATCTAGTAGTACGTTAGTAGAAGGAAAAGGTGTGTCATCATGTTCTTACGACAGTGAATCACTGGTAGTTGGCAGGTGATCAATTTTGTATTAGTTCATTCAGCAAATTTACTTTTGTTCCTATATTACACACATTACCACATGACCGTATTTATGATTCCAATTAACTAGCAATTATGACATTTAATTAGTCCTTAAATAATGCTGATTTTGAAGTATAATTTTTAAGCCTTAAATGACCTGTGACTCGTATAAGCCTTGTACTTATGGACTCATGATAAATTTATCTGTTAGGCTCCTACAATCATATTCTTCCTGTGAGTCACCAGCGCCTTCCTGTTCGTACCTAATAGTAAAATTCATTTGTTTATAGTTTGCATTTAAAATTATTGTCGATTAAAACACTTGCCTGAAAATGTCTGTTATCATGTGTATTTTCTACTGTTTACATTTAATTGTTCTTTGTCCATATCTATAATAGTATGTTAACTGGTTTCATTAAATTATACAGATTATTAATAGAATTAATTAAACATTCACTGAATTCTACCATGCGTGAAATGTATGTTTATAAAGTTGGTTTGAAGTAGGTAGGATAGAAAATTATTCAGATGTCAGTTCAGTAAGTGATATCCATTTGATACTTAGGTGCAATAGAGCTGAAGATCCTTCTAAATCGTATAAATTAAATGTTGAATTTGAATAGATGACATTATTTTATAACATAGTAATTTGGTCCGGTTACCTCTAGATTGAATAATCGAGTTTCCTTGAAATTATTTTTAGGTAATAGGTAGATAATGTAAAATAATCTAGCATCTGATGTGGAAATTGATTAAATTCTAAATTTTGAATTATTATCGGTAGCAAGTGATGTTGCAAAACATTTATAATTGGCTACAGCTTCAGTCGAATGCTCGACTCAGTTCGATTTCGAACGGAACGACCCAAGGACGCTTTTATAAAGTGTGAGTCAGATAAGCGTCCAAATTTCGATTATTTTAATTGATGAGTAAATTAATTGTTGAAAACAAGTGGATGATTTAGTTTATTGCTACTTGCTACCAATTATAAATTAATTATAAATCCACTTGCATTTACAACGTTGTCCTTGACATTAACTAGGTAACACGCAAATAAGAAATTTTACAACCGAACTCGACGCGCCAAAGGTTATGTACCTATACATTTCTTAAGTATATTTTAAATAATGTAATCTAACAAAAGCAAATATATTACCGGGAAGGAATAATATATTTGCCGTATTTTTAATTTTTCAACATTTTTCCTACTAATATCAATACCTTTGGCAGCGATCATTTTGCTTTAGCTATTTTATTATAAAATACTCAATAACGAATCGGCCATTTACAATATTATCAATTTACATTTCATAAGAGATGCTCTAACTTGATTGATGTGGTGACTCACTAAATCACAAACATTTCCTATTTTATCGCAATTTTGTAAATACGAGATTGCTTGAACACAATCATGTTTTAGTTCAGTTCCTGTAATGTTCAGATCAAAATTCTCAATAAACTATTTGTTTGGCAACAGGTGCAACTACTGCAGCAGCAAGTAACGTCACTGGCGGACACGCAAAGCACGGCCGACGAGCGGTACGCGAGGGCGAAGGCCGACAACGCCGTACTACAGGCCAGAGTTCACATGCTAGATGAACAGATCAGAGAAGTAAGTAAAATATAAAGAAATATCCTACAACCCCAAACATACGGCTATACCTACAACTTATCTTCTAGATAGGCAAGTAGGTATACGAACTTTTAAACATATACTTAATAATTTTAACACACAGATTCATAACAAACGGACATGTCCATGCATACAATTGTTGGCCCTAGATAGGAATTGAACCCACAGTCTATGAAGTGATAAGAGTAACTAGTAGTATGGAGTACCTAATCTATTGGAGTGCAAGAGAGTTTAATTTGTAATAAATACAACTAATCAACAAGAAAAGCTGTGATCCTACTAATTCCAACATACTAAAACATAACATGTTTTGTTCACAGATTGAATGCAGATGCGAAGAAAGCTTAGCTGAGGAAAAGAGGAGGAGCCGTGAGGCTATATCACGCATCGAACGCGACAGGGACACGCAGCTAACTGCGATCACCGACCGACTAGTAGCAGCTGAAACAGAAGCTTCCGACCTTAAGCAAGAGGTAAGTCATGTGACCTTTAAACATCAATTAATTACTATATATAAACTGAAATCTAAAGCTTGTATTAATACTAAAAATGCGTGACATTTAATAGGTGGGGAGACTTCGAGGCGTCGCAGAAACATTAAGAGCAAATGCGGAAGCAGCATCTCGAGCTCACAGAGAAGCTCAAGAACAAGTAGGAGAGCTCGCTGCGCAGCTAAGTGCAGCTCGTGAAGCAGAACGAAGAGAAAGAGACGCTGCCGCTGCTACTGCCGAAATGCTCGCAACAGCCAAACTAGAACTGCAAAGACTGAGAGAAGTTCCTCCACCGCCGCCAGATCCACGCCTCGATGAATTGAGGAAAGAGCTTATATTGCTTAGAACACAGAATAAAAGTAAGTTAAGATTTTAAAACTACCCTAATGGACTATACCAATGGAATTACTTTATATGTCGGTGTTAGATATGTGGTTAGGAGGATTTGACAGTGGGACCTAAGAAAAAAACCTTTAAAACTGAGAACGAGGAATTGAAATATAACTACCTACTATAATGTTATTCATTGTATACCATATCGTGCGAATCCGCGTAAGAGCAAACCAATGCCAATCAATGGATATCAAAATATTGATACATGTTTTTTTTGTAGCTCTATCGGAGGCTCAGGAAGAACTCCAAGCTCAAATATTGACACGTGGTGTAGAAGAGGGCCGCAGCCTGCTGGACGGAGTCAGTGGACCTCTTGTTGGCACCAATTCATTGGCTCACGAGCTCTCCCAAATGAGTGACGATGAGGTTAGTTTCTTATAGTTTTGGACAAAACGACTTTACTAGATAGCTACAGTTTATCAATATTATCTTCCATAATTCTATCTATTTTAATAAACAATCACAATTCATCAACATTTATAGAATTCATTAATACCGACTACGCTTCTTACTTGTAATGTTACTACAGATCATTAGGTACATTTAATGTTTTTAAATATAAGTTTTCACATCGCCGCTTTGCTTCAGCTCAAGCCTTGATTATTGACTCACTTGCAAAGTAATTACCTATATATTGTTATGTATGCATTTTTGCAGCTCGATGGTAACGATACACAATCTGATCTCAGCATAGAGATGGAAAAGGTACGAAATTTTACTAACTGTGCATGTTTGTACCTTTAGACATATGGCGCTAACTTTGCATGCTTACATTTGGAGGCTGTGACGTTTAACTTTTTGGGAATGTACCTTTTTCATTCTTTAATCTGCCTTTCTTCAATTCAGTAATATTTCATACCTATGTCTATATAATTTCATAAAAGCATGCTTTACATCCGCACGCAGCGTTTTGCATTTTCACTTTATATCTGGCACCAAAATTCAATAAGTAACTGCACCATATTAATCTATTCTATTTTCCATTACAGTTGCAGAAAGCTTTAAAAGAACAGCAAGACGTGAATGTACAATTGAGAAATTATATCGACGGAATCCTACTATCGATCGTAGAGAACTACCCGCAACTGCTTGAAGTCAAATATCAAAAGCAGCCGGGTGACAAATCATAACACATATCAACAGACATTAGTATCGATTGTTCACTTCAAAATTTATCCAATAAAATTATGAGGCGGGGCATGTAAGCTAGGCTGCAAGGTTTCATACATAGAAAGTAAAATGGTGATACATTTTATGATTTTAAATAATAGATGACAATGTATTTTTCGAATTTCTCGAAATTCAAAGTAAGGCTGAAAACGGAAATCCTCGGTTTCATTGATTTTTGTAGCAACATTTTAAATATTGACCCGATTGATAAAAGTTTAGAGTTTATGTAGATTCATATTCTTTCAAAAGTATTTCTTAGTTTAGGCGAACCCTGTTTATAGTAGCTTAGCTTACACCCGACCCTAAATTTCAACTTGTTAAATTCTATAAAATTGTTTAATTTCAATAATGTATTGAATTGCTTATTATTACTGTGATAAATAAGAGAAAGATATTGATAAATATCAGAGTGCTTTCTTGGTTCAAAAGTGAAAGTTATTATAAAAATTATAATCGAAAATTTAATCTTATCGAGTTATGTATCTGTTATATCTGCAAGAGTAAAATATTTATACAATATGTTCATAAGAGTAATAAATAATAAGATATTGTAAATAATGTGTACAGTAAATTTAACAGCATTTTTATAGGGATATATAATAAATAGGGAGATATGAATATATTGTTCCTTGATCTTATCTCAAAGACGTATGATATTATAAATTTGGGTTAATATATGATAAGTAATTAATTAATTATATAGATCTGTGCAAAAAAATAGACGAATAATAAATGATTCTTTATAAAATATTTGTCTAGGCCAGGCCGTCCATAAGGATATTATTTGATTACTACTAAGGGTCGGTTCAAAAGAAACTGAAAAAGTTCGCGCATTCTTGAGAGCTTTTATGCACAGTCTTTATCTCGTTGAAATTACTTGACGTGAGGAGTATGACGATCTTTTGTTTCTTATTATGTAGTAGAAACACGGCGCGGCGGTCCTAGGGTAGAGCGAGAGACGCGGTCGCTCTAGGCGACACGTAGCAAGGGGCACCAAAATGCCTAATGCGAAAATCTATTTGGTACAGAAGCTGGTAATTAACTTATAATTAAATTTAACATAAACTGAAATATCATTTATGGTGTGGAAGCGTTGGCTAAAGGGCGCCGAACGACAACCTCGCTTGGGACGGAACTGTGTAGAAAAATACTCGAGCACTCGCGAACAGTTTTTTACTCCGACTGAACCGGTAATTTTTTTTTCATTAAAGACTGTGTGTTAATAATTCTTAATTATTTTATAGAAGTGTGCCTATTTATATAGTACCTATGTTTTATAATATTTATATTATGTAATATATTGTTGTATCCAAGTAAATTTGAAAATTAATAAAATACTTATTAGCCGAAGTACCGACCGTGTATTGAATAAACTATATATAATAATAATTTTAATTAATTACAAGATTCATTTCTCATAGGAGATGGTATGTTTAATTTGATACCATAGCTATGTTCACTTCATAGAGATAAAATCTAACCTTGCTTAAACTGAAGCCATTTAATGCGAGTGTATATTCGTAATTGTAAAAATATGTTAAACCTTAGTACCTACAGTTTTACAATAAGAGAGATCGTGTACCTATTTTTACAATGATATATTTATAATGTTAAGTTAGCCTGTAGCTATTGTAGGCATTTGTGTACATTTTGATAACATTATCCATGAAATGTTCTATTAGTCATCAAATTAAATTAAATGAATTCTAATTAAAAAATCAGTCTTTTATTGTACTTTGTGAGTTTCATAGCATAAATTTATTCTTCTTCATCCACTTGATCTGGTTTTTCAATGTCATGTTTCTTTGTTTGATCCAGATTACTTAACACTTTTTGGACATCCAGCCTTAGCATCATGAATTTGGGATCCATATATTCCTGAAAGTAATATAAGTATTAGGTATATAATGTTTTGATTCCGATAGCAATAGCTCTCGTAATCGTTTTTTATTTTATTATCTATCTATTTTGATTCCTATGGCTAATGTCAAATTAAAGTTTTGGATTAAGTTAGCCTGATGGCTTCATCAACCTTACCGGACAATCGGTGAGCGCAGGGAACTCTCAACCGGTCAACAATAACTAATAATAATAACAATACCTAGGTCTAACCACGCCTGAGGGCACACCGAATGGGGTACAAACATCGGCTCAGGGCATTACCGGGTGAGGCGGAGAACTTAGTACCTCCGAGTTACGACTAATTGGGGGCGGTCGTATTACTGATGGCAGCTCGGGCCGCTTGTACCGGATGAGATTGAGTGGGATGTCGCTAGCGTAATCGGTTTTGTATAGTGTGTTTTACAAACATAACCGTACCTATCGTCGTTATATTTATCTTGCTTTAAAATTATCAATGTTGTTTACCTTAAAAGTTCCCGATTCAGCTTGGATTCCTTCTGAAGTGTGCAGATTATCAGCAACATTATCAACAAATCTATCTTCTCTGCTGTTAATATTGACATTACCGATTTCAGTACTATGTCGTAAGCTGAAGTTTCTACCCATAAGATGTGACATTTCTTGCTCTATCGCATTCATAGCAGTACTTACATTAGTTTGTCGATAATCTCTCGAAACAGACACATTTAAAAATGAATCTGGTAATGTATAAGTAGGATCATAATATTGAGCTACGTTTTGAGATTTGCATAAAGAGCATTGTTGTGCACCCTCTAATTGTTTCTTTTCATTATGAAGAGTCAGTCTTTCTCTGGACAGCGCTACTTTTTCTTTAGCGATCTGCTTCTCTCTAGAGTTCAAGGAAACTACATGTTCTTGGATTCGTCTTATCCTTTCCTCGTATTTTCTTTGTATGAACTCTGCTTCGGAATACTTTTTGTCTGCTTGAGATTGTTTCTCTATTGCAGTTTTAGCTAATAAATCTAGGTCACGACTCCTGAAAACGCATAGGTATATAGATTTCTTAAATATGTAGGTAATCATATCTATAGGTATATTCGGTCCAATTCGTTTATTTATATTTAAAAAATATATATTTAGGTAGGTCTATCGGAAAATAACTTAGATACAAACATGACTTACTTTGCCAATATTCTTTGTTCTTCCATATGCATTTGTTGCTTCTCCACATTTAACTTCGATCTCTCTTCCGTTACTTCTTCCAACTGAGCTTGTAATTCTGCTTTTATGTTCTGCAAAACATGTTTGAAATTAATTCCAGTGTTGGTAATTGCAAAATTAATTTACAAATGTTAGTAAGCAATACCTCTAGTTCCTGCTTCAAACTTTGAACAGTAGATTTTTCTTTAGCAATCGCTGCACTATCTTTAACAGCCTTCGTTTTTTCTTCGTTTATCTTTGCAATCTTATCCTGATATTCTTTCTGTATATCATCTTTCATCATCTTGATGTGAAAAAAAACTTCATCTTTAAAAATTCACGTATTTACTAAATTATAACATAAATTATAAATAATAATAATACCTTTATTTCTTCATCTTGTTTCTTAAGAATATTTTTGGCAAATTCAGTCTGTTTATTAAACGTTGCTTTTTCGAAATCAAATTCCATTTTCTTCTGTTTCAAAGATGCTGTATCATCTTCGATCATCTGAAAAAAATACCTAACATTATCATTTTAAACAACAGATAAAATACTTTTATGTAGATAGTTTACTGACGAATTATATATAAACATAACATTTTATTGATACCGTTATCATTTGCTTCAATCTAGTTTCAAGCATCTTGACTAGATCTCTACTTTCTGTTTTCTCACTTTCAAAAGTATCTTTTTCTTTCTTCAACTGCTGCAACATATCTAAAATGGTAACAAGTTCAAGATAAGTTACAGCTTTTTTAACATGAGACATTTTCCGATTTTCTTTTCACTAGTTACGTTTATATCAAGTTTCATCACCATTTATTTGCATTTCCCTTGCCTGCAAACTCTTTTCAGCATCACGTTGTGTGTTTTCAGTTAAAGCTTGTACCTTTTCTACAAGTTGTTGGCACTGGGATTTGTTTTCTTTTACATTTATTACTAATTCGTGTAAATCTGAAGAGAATCCTGATGAATCTTGTATGAGGGCATGCTCTTGTTTTACCGCGTTTCTACAAAAAATAAAAACATTAAATACAAAATCAAATGCGCGTAATAACGGCGGTAAATCTTTTAACAATATAGTAGGTGAGACACAAATAGAACAACATCCCCTAGCTGGGAAATTAATTAATAAATGTGAAACTAAGACATGAATTAAGTAACAATTGATCCTTCACTTGTGATTGCCATCTCACACGTGATTAGAGACCTAAAAGGCTTTATTATCATCAGGCGGAAACTTCTTAGATTCTCTTAAATTACTTGTACTTACAGTAAGATACTACATTTCAGTCTAACAGTTATGAATGGGCAGTAACTTTTTATTTTCTTACTTTATGTTCTCCATAAGAGCAGCGTGATGCTCCTGCAAAACTTTAACATTCTCCAAATGCTGTTGCCTCAGCATTTCGTTTTCAGCCTTATGCCTCTCAGTTAGTGAATTCATATTATCTTCTGTCAATTTTTTGTATAGCATGTGATGTTCTTCTAACCAATGTATCTTTTCTGTATAATATTTATCTAACTTTTCACTTTCGTCTTTCATTCTTTCTTCGGCTTGATTTATTGATACTTCTAAGAATGCCAGTTGCCGTCTAAAACATACAACAATTTTACATATAAAAACATCTAATTCATTATGATTCAATGAATTCATAGAATTCAATATGTACCTACTTATGCCATTTCGGTATAAGTAGGTAGATATATAATTAGTCATATTACCTATATGAAGTCTCCATTAAATCTATTTCTTTATCATGATTCTCCTGTAAAGATTGTACCAGTTGCAGTAACTGTTTTCTCTCTTTTATGTGAGGACTTTCTTTTTGTCCTTCTCGAATACTTTCATATTCGTTTGTAGCATTTACGATATCTTCGCTTTCTATATTTTCTGTAGTAAGGAGGGCCTGAACAATAGGATAAGATAGTTAGTCTTAAAAAAAATATCTTGACTTTAATATTAGATGAATTGTATGCAAGTGTAGCGAGAAGAAAAAGATGACTGCAAAAATATTATTATACCTAACAGTGGCGAAGGGTCCATGCAAGCCGATTCCCCGATTACCTTTTAGGAATCCCACACACACATTTACATCATTTCAAAGCCACTTTTATCATGCTTAAAATACACTGTAATTATAAAATTACAGGTGTTTTTGAACGGCTTACCCTCGGCATAATTTCACCCCTCGCCACTGATACCTAATAAGAATTCTAAGCTGATGTTTAAAATGAGGCAGTCTAAAACTTCAGCAGTTGTGCAAAGCTCCCAGTGACTACTTGAATGTAAAGAGATTATGTTTATGCACACAAGCATCCAGAAGAGAGAATACAGAATAGACTTTATAAATTTAAAGGGCTAACCCTGATCCTCTGGCTGATTCTCTCCTGGTGCGCAGTGATGATCGTCTGCATCTGCTGCCTGTTATCTGCCTGTCGACGCAACATGGCGTCCAACTGCGAGTGTTGAGCGAGCGCAGCCTCTCGCTGCACGCGTTGGGTTTCCTTCTGACGCACTGAGTAGGTATAGTAAAATATTATTGAGGATATTTAATGACACCTTCATCAAATAAATTTATTATATTATTGCTCTCCATCTGAAATAAGCAGGTGAAAGTATAACTTTGATGACTTTTTTATCACTGCTATATTATTGTTAGGTACTACTGATTCATCATCATCATGTCAGCTGAAAGACGTCATGCTGGACAAAAGCCTCTCCAAAGATCTTCACGATGGCCAGTCTTGCGCTACCCGCATCCAGCGGTTTCCCACGTCCCTTGCAAGATGATCAATGGCTACTTTTTATACCGAGAACGAGTTGAATCTGCGAGAGAAAGCTAGTTTAATATATTTAAATTTTGGAAAAGATTTTAATAACTTTATCAAACATTGAAGGTATTTTCGGCTTTTATTTTTTTAAGTTGTTATCTTACTTTGCATAACAGCGAGCTTTTCTTCCTGGGCTTTTAACTGTAGAGCGACTAAGAGCTGCGATTCTTGTTGCTGTAAGTATAATGCAGCTCCCTCGGCAGCTATATCTTCATTACTGTTTTGCAATATATTACCACTTGATACAGCTTTCGTCAACTGATCTAAATTTGGTTCTACATTGATATCTATATTTGGCTCTTTTTCTTTTTCAACGATTTCTTCTTCTTCTTTTAACTTGTCTTGATGTGGAGGTAGCTGTTTGGGTACTTTCTTTTCAGACTTCTTCTTTTTACTATCTCCTCCAACCAGCCAAGATGGCATTCCAGAATTATCTCCCTCAGACAAATCCTCATCTTCTTGGAATAGTCCAAGCCAATTTTCACTAGACTTCTTTTTAGATTGAGCTACTTCTTCTTTAGGCTTATCAATTTTAAGACTCGGTTTTTGTGGTATACCTTTAGATGAACCTATGGTTTGTTTAGAATCGCTCTTTCCTAAAAATGAGTCGAGGTCGAAATCTTGACTTTTCGCGGCAGTTGCAGGCCTTGCGGCTTGACTAGACCCTGTTTTAGACGATGTACCACCCAATATATCATCAAGTAAAGACTGCGAACTCTTCCCTTTCTCCGTAGGGTTTACTTCTTTCTTCAAATCAGAACTAAAATCGTTCAATAAACTATCAAGCTTATCAGCACTTGCACTTACTTTAGGTTTACCTGAAGATTTGACTGTTTCATCAATTTTATCGGACACTGCCTTTGGCCGGGTATCAATACTTTTAAAGGAATTCTTTGACACCGTTCGCATAAAAGACGGAGACTTTGTATTTGCAATCTTGGGGTCGTCAAGTGTACCAATTTCAAATAAAGAATTTTTCTTACTATCTATTGTATTTTTTGGCATTACAGTTTCTTCCAGATCAAATAAAGCATTTCTCTTTTCTGCTGTAGGAGTACCTTTTTTCTTAGCAGGTTTTTTCTTCCCCAGTATATCGTCATCAAAAAAGCTATCATCACTACCATCGCTCAGAATTCCAGCTAGTGGATCATCTATGTTAAAACTCATTTCAGGAACTTATTCTTCTGTATTTCAAACAATAAATTGCAATAAATCAAAGAACACTATTACATACTCCTAGCGGAGCCAGCGCTGTTTACAAATTAGGCGCCATGGAAACGGAACTGCAAAGCAAAGAGCACAGCAAAGAGGATACAAACAAATACTACTGCAAAGTCTGCAAAGAATGCAAAGACGTATTTGTCAAACAGCATAATTTTTTGTTAAAGGAGTAATTTTTTTTTAAAGTTACGAAAAAGTGCAACCTTATTTCGTATTTTTAAATGATAGACAATATTGTTACCCTTTTTGAATAAGCTTATTTTTATCTCAGTGGGATTAAAACATGGAGAGATATGATTTTTTGTAAACACGTAGAGAATATCTCAAGAAGAAATACAAATGGCTGCCACATAGAGGGGTGGGGGTCGCTCCCCGGTTGGACCCGAGTGTGTCGTGTATTTTTGTATAAAAAGTATTGAAATATCAGTTCCTAAAATATCGCTAGTTCATGACCAGACACACTGTATACTTTGATGTTCGAGATTTCCAAATTATGAACAAGTGTGGCCCGCCTCTACCTCATTTTGCCTCTCTATAACTGAGCTGCAATTAGCAAAAAACGTGATAATATTTGAATTTCGCGCTCCAACCAAACGTTTCACCCCTGCTATAAACAATCAAAACAAATTGGTCAGTCACGGACAGATTATATACAATAATGTTGGTCCGCCACATATCCCCTATTGTGGTCTGTGGTCCGTCAATAACAATTTTTTATCTGTGGAAGAAAATTTGTTGCTTCACGTCAGCCAGTCGGCTGTATTCTAATTATTTTTTCAAAACAACTACGAATCAATAGTATTTTTTTATTAATTTATTAACCCGCCATTTATAATTCACCTTAAAACAATGGAGTATATAGGTAAGTTTCTAATATATCTGTAAATAAGTGGCCGATTATTTCCTGATATCCTTTGTGGTCCAGGAGACCAGCATACATAGACCTTTTGTACAAAAAATTTGCAATCTCACGTTCTGGTCCTTTTTAGCATCTGAGAAGGGAGATTCAACAGAGAATCGAGATCCAAATTCTATAGCCAATGGCACCTCCAAGACTGCTTTAGATAACAAACCAAGTGTGGATACAGAGAAGTCGCACATCGAAGCACCCGCCGGCGCCGAGAGCGCCGCATGCACTTCTGAGTCCACCGAGGACTCGGAATTTTGTGAGATCCCGGAACAAGTCGAATTTACTGTAGTTTTTAACAAGGAGAAACATGACATTACATTTGCATATGATGCAACCGTTTTAGAATTAAAAGCTCACTTGGAGAGAATATGCGGCGTACCACAGTCCGCGCAAAAATTAATAATAAAAGGCATGGCGCGGGATACTATGACTCTAAGGATAGCTGGGATAGTGAAAGGTGGCAAAGTCATGCTTGTGGGATCCAAGATGGATGACATTTTGGCTGTAAAGAGTGCTCCAAAGGTATGTAAACAACATTCTGTTGTGCCAAGAATTGTGTAAACTGTGCCAAAATAATAAATTAATTCCTACACTGAGTGTAGGTACAGCCAACTAACTATCTTTGATAATCCATACCCATGCATTTCAGGAGATTTTAGAAGAAAAAGCCAGTAGTCAGACCAGTAAAGAGCCTCTATGCATGCAAAAAATACACAGGAAAGTACTAGATAAAGGCATCCCTCCTGATGTCATGCCTGGAATCAAAGGAGTCAAGGTAAAGTTCAGAATTAATTAACCTTTTATCTGATTGTTATACTGTTCATAGTAAATACTTATATGAAGCAGTAAAGTGTGCATTGTTAAAATATATAACATTCATAAAAATATAAGAATTTTCCTAAACCAGGTGTTCTACTACTTGTTACTATCATTTTTATTTTTCTACATGTTAGGTATGTTTATGTTAACTAAATAATGAATTATGTAACATAACAGGATCCTCTACCACCAATTCCACTTAGCGGAATGTTAAATAAACACGGAGGAAAAGTGCGACTCACATTCAAACCTGAGCAAGATCAGCTATGGCTTGGGACTAAGGAGCGAACTGAGAAACTAGCCATGACTTCTATTAAAAGTTAGTATAATACCAGTCCAAGTCTGTAAATGTTTTGAATTTGAAGTTCTTAGTGAAAAACATCATTATTAATACATTGTTACAGGTATCACATCTGAACCTATAAAAGAGCATGAAGAGTACCATATCATGGTAAGTCACACAATGTATTTGATGATATAATGATTAAAAGAAACAAACTTTAATCAATCAATTATTCCACAGGGACTTCAATTAG
Organism: Tethea ocularis; assembly: GCA_963555595.1. Lineage (NCBI taxonomy): Eukaryota > Metazoa > Arthropoda > Insecta > Lepidoptera > Drepanidae > Tethea > Tethea ocularis. Next base: position 4,046,956 of record OY741963.1, on the reverse strand, counting down.
GACCTACAGAAGCGTCCAGGTATTGGGTATACTGGGTGCCCGCCCAATACATAGAGGCCATAAAGGATGCAGTACTTGGTGTCTGGCAGTTCTTCTAATTACTTAAATCAATTTCCCTGTCCAATTACTGTACCTACCTTCTTGTGAGATGATTAGGTAGTTGCAATATGAAATAAAATTAAATGTTTAATGATGTCCATTTCTATAGGTACAATATAATGGTACCGTTTCTTTAGTGATATAAATTTATGCCATGTCAATTAAAATTGTCCATTCAAAGTACTGGCATCTTATCTGGTCAAATTGAGAAATTATTTATTGTTATTGTAAGTTTGCATTTTGTGCATTTGGTTCAGTGAGCTGTAAATACTATAATGCTAGTTTTAATGATGTGTGCATCCATCATGAGCTTATTGTCCCACAAGTTTCAAACCTGATCTCTTTATGTGAACTTTACAACACCTGTCACTTGTGTGAAGGATTGGACACAATTGTGTTACAACTAATCTATTTTAATATTTCTTATTGGTGTTTACTGTAATCATGACTGTAACTATTGATATTTTATTTAATTTACATGTTGGTGTACAAGCCAATCCTTCACCAAATGAAAACTTGATCTTAGAATTAGAAAAATAAAATGTTTTAAATAACTTTTGTTTTCATCATACCTATCTATAGTAAATTTATTAAACATGACAATTTTACAAGTTCATTGACATCAATACAAAATAAATAGTGATTACATAATATTGCAGTAAAATTAAAGCTAATACAAGTAGTTAAACTACATAGAAATGGCACTTACATCAAGATTAATAAATAGCTTGTATAAAAAAAGACATAGTAAAAATTTGGCATCTTGGATATGTAAAAAAGAATACTTTTCTTTGTACTCAAGTCTTATGGAGTTATAGATACTTTATTTGGTTTATTAGATCATCCATATTCAGATTGTACTGTGAGAGAAAATTGACCTTTGGGAATACTTGTAGCATGGTACCAAACACGTGTATCCAATAACACTGAAATTAAAAAAAAAAAATTGTAATGTCTGAATTAAAATATAGAAATCTTTGATAGAAATCAAAATGCTATGGGAACACACCAACATCTCCCGGCTCCACATAATATTCAAACTTTTGGCATAAATGTTCACATTCAGGTACTGGAGCTATGGACCATATCTTGTTTCCCTTTACTTGGCCCTGCCACATCAATCTTGGAATATAATCCAACTGAAAAGATACCAAACTAGTGTTAGATATAACAATTTGTGGGGACGCTTTTATTGCGGATAAAGCATGGATTAATTATGCTGTAGTAAGGGGACTGTAAGTGTTTTGGACAAATGAGATGAATTTAACATTTAGATGATTTGCTTCAAATTTTTTTTTTTCTTTACAGATGGTTAGCTCTCAATAGAATGTAGTGAAAACTAGATATTGTACATTATACAACCACTGATTTAGATTGAAATTGATGGCAAAATCAAATCTGCATACATACATGCATAACAGCTCCTATTTCATATCCAAAAAATATATTTTCAGTGGCTGGAAACTCTGCATCATCAGGCAAAAACTCTGGTATATCATAATACTGTCTCACTCTCTTCAGAATCTCAGGGTGACAATTTCCCCTAAAACAACAACACAATTAAGTACCCTTAAAAAACGATAATGTAGTATATCAGCTATCTGTTTTCTACTCTAGCTCTGCTGTGTGTGTAGGATATGTTTATAACCTATCATACTCACCATCCCACATACCAGGGCTTCTGGCCTGGTTCATTCCTAACTCTAGCATCAGGCATTCTGAATACCTCCTTCAAACTAAACAGATCTGTTTTAAAGTTCAGAAATTGACAGCCCTCTTCAAGACTCTCATAGCTGCCTGTAGTTTGCTCATAAAGCCTCTTGAACATGTCATAACTAAACTCTTTGGTAGCTTTCCAATTACTTATCGCATTTTTAACAATTATTGGTCTCGATAAATAGGCATATTTCTGTAAGTAAACATCAATAAGAAATAAATTCGAATTAGAATAAATATTTAGTTATATAAAGTTGTTTTCTTACAGCGAAGTCACGCCGAGTCACGTTCTGCAATATAATAGGTTTCGTAATGTTCTCGCAATAGCCACAATCAGCGAGAGGCCGCGTCGCCTCCCACACCAAGTAATTACTAGGTAATAAACATCTTGCACTTAAAATACTATTCACCACACTGATGCTTATCACTAATAGTATAAAAGCTGTAACAAAACCTAATATTAGTCTTCTGTTTGCTTGTCTAATTTCGTTTTTATTACGAAATTCACAGATATTATTATACTGTTTTATTAAAACCCAATCTAAGCCACTTCTGATGGCATTCATTTGAATACATCGTAGTTTCTTTCTTATACGTTTTTTCTCTTTTTTCAACTCCTGCATTGTATTTTATTAATATTTCCATTCATTTTTTAACTTATCAAGACATTTGCTTTGATAAAAAGTAATTTGTTTGGCTGCTTGGTCGGTTGTTGGATCAGAAAGAACCTTGAAATGACATTTTATGTATCGTTCAAAAACAAGACGAAAAACTTGTCAGTAACCGGGTAATCGGTCAGTCACCAATTGAACTCTCACCCAGACAGAATTTACCCTTGCTTGATAGTTGATTTTTCTAAAGAAATTACAGAACTTATTATTGCACTTTTTTTTGAGTTTTCCAAGCGATAGAGTAGGTAGAGACGATTTTAGGGGTTTTTGACTTGAGCTTTTGGGCTAAGAATTTTTCGAAGTTGGCAGCACTGACTATGGGTAAATAAAATTCTTCGTTAGTAACCCAGTGACCTGACGCTGTCAAGTCAACGAACCGATGAACTTGGCGGTTTCACTAATAAATTAGATAAAAAACTACAGAAATGCCTCCCAAGAAACGTGATAAAGACAATGAAGCTAACAAAAACTCTAAAATAGATCATTTACAAGCTGACCATGAGCTATTTTTACAAGCATTTGAAAGTAAGTTGGTGTAATGGCGAAAAGTAAGTAGGTAAGCGTTTCCCGTGAATGATTTGTGGTAATGTTTATTCAAATGTATGTTCCAGAGCCGACTCAAATATACAGATTCCTGCGGACTCGTAACATGTTGTCGGTATGTACAGTGGGTAACACATATCCAATACAATTAACTTCAACATCAAATTCTCACTCGGAACTTTTTCCTTGTTTGCAGCCAATATTTTTGAATAGAACCTTATCGTATATGAAGCGACGGATGTCTCGAAGCAATAAGAGTCGTATCGGGTTTAAAGTTGACTCATTACTAGACAAGATAACATTAAAAAAGAGTACTGAACTTCAGCCCAACAGTTTGGGAGGTTACATGACCCTCACATTTTTAGGGTTCTATGATAAGAGTCTAGAGGAACCCAGAGATTATCAGGTTAAAGTTGAGACACTGTTGTTGAAAATTTGTCATAAGAAGAGAAAGGAAAGTTCTTCAGCCATTGTTGAAGTCTCTGTAAGTACCTATGTTTCTTTATCTATCATAGTATAAATACATGACTAATATTTCAATAATTTCCTAGATGATCATTTATTTATTTATTAAAAACAATACATTTATAGATACAACTACTAACAATGGTTCTTGGACCTACACTTACAAAATGCATCCACAACTTTTAAATTATTATGCTTTATAGAAAAAACTGTTAATAGAAAATATTGCTTGTGGTTGTTTGATACATTATTGTTTATAGAACACAAGCATCATAAAACCTTAACAAATTATATTTAAGGTTGGTAGCTGCTCTGTACCCTTAAATCCATCAACATCAGAGCCTCCAGCTATGGCCTCTGCAGTCAGTATCTCCAGTGACACATTCAGCCCTTCTCAAGGTCCTAATGTGAAGTCTTACATGCTGATGCTAAGGGTTACAGTTACCAGGGCTTCAGGGTTGAGCACTACTAATGGAGCCAGCTCTACCGAAATTACAAATGGCGATTGTGATGGTAAGTCTACCCCTGTCTAATGAGAAATTCCCACATCAACAGAACACATCATGGGAAAATTCATATGAAACTCAGAGCCATTAAACGTCCAAAAAATTTAGAGAAAACAAGGTGGGCACGATCCAAAGTGTTGTGGTTTTACCTAGTCCCTGATCAGCATTTCCCTCCCTTTGACACAATGGCCTCCTCCATAGCCTTCCACCTCATCCTGTTTCTTACCAGTTTTTGCCATTGATTGTGGGCCAGTGACTTTCTCCAAATCATCAGATCACCTCATGAGTGGTCTACCTCTCTTTTCTTTTTGTATCAACATGTCCATACCGTTAGCTTCTTAGTCCACTTTTCTTTCCTCCTAGCACATGTCCTGGTCCTATCAGAACTCAATTTTAAATGATAACAATTTCTCCACAGAGCCAGCAACCAAACGTATCAAATCATCAGACCAACTAAATTCAAGTGACAAATGGAGTAAGCTGTATGGTAGTGAACTGATAGTTTACGACAAGCACAACAGATGCCTGCTCACTAATGGCGAGTATGACCTTGTGCTGCATGATGCGACGCCAGGCGGCAGGAGCGCTACTATCGCACGGTCTCCACATAAAGCGCTCATGGCGCAGTGGGAGACTATACCTATTGTGAGTTGCTTATCCTTGAAGTTGGGAGTATTATTGATATTATTGTAACCATGGTATTGGAAATGAGAAAATTGTCACAAATCACATACTATCGGATTGAACATCTGTCTGTATGTCAGCCTATTGACTTACTATAACTGCATAACTAGCTTTGACATAAGCATAAGAGTAAGCAGTGGAAGACAAAATGTGTTTACTCTGACAATAGCTGGACACAGCATTCATATTATGACATAAGACATTGGAGGGTTACAATTATTGTACCTACATTTATAATATACTATCAAATATCTTATTCTTAAAAACATTTTTATAAATTTGTTTCAGGAAAATGACTTACAAACAGAAACTAATCCATTTGACATATTCAAAGTAAGACCACTACTGAAATTAAAACTGAGTTGGAGTCAAGAACCCACAAATGGCTTAGTCAATAGACCCAAGCTATACCAACAGACTAGTGAGAATGGCATTAAGAAGGAACCAAGCTCAAGCAAAGAAAGACTTTCCACAAACAAATGTAGCACTAGTGATACTAAAAATGGTAATAATTTATGTAATTACCTATAATTCTTTCTTACATAAATTATTGTAAAATGTACTTTTTAGGGTTACCTCGAAAGGAAAAAACTGAACCCTTATAGGATCACTTGTGTGTCTGTCTGTCCATCTGTCACAGCAAAGCTTCGAAACTACTAGACCGAGAGAGCTTTTATTAGGATTCCATCACAAATTGTCTCAGTCATTGGTTATACAAAATAAAGTATTCTTACCAGGTGACAAAATAAAACTAGAAGCCACAGATGAAACAAAGCGACAGCAGATCATATACCAGTTCCTGTATAATAATAACTCGAGGCAGCAGACTGAGGCGTGTGATGACCTGCACTGTCCGTGGTGCTCCTTGGACTGTGGCACTCTCTACTCACTGCTGAAGCATCTCAAGCTGTGCCATTCACGGTTTAACTTCACATATTTTGTAAGTGTTACTTTTTATCCATGAGAAAGTCTAGCTGTTTTAGTCATTGATCATATTAGATTTCATGTCCTATAAGTTTTGAAACAGTGTCTGAGTGTTTATTTTGGGCTCATGCAAAAACAAAAGCATGTAAGTACACAAAAATTCTTGTTTTCTTTAATTTACTAATCACTGTGAACAAACCCCCTTTCGTCTACTATATATCGTGCAGGATGCTAATATAAATTATTATAAATGAATAAGATGCCAAAACGGCAAGGCGACACAACATGAATAACGTATTTTTTTTGCGGTCCATACCGCCAAGTGTCAGTAAAGACAGCGATATGGTGTACATAAATGGCGTCGCCGCTATTTACTTCTCGCTCAGTAAATAGCGGCGACGCCATTTATAATCCCATTAGCCGCGCGAATAGTAAATACGTATATATTGTGAACACATGTTTTAGAATGCATTCGTGTATTATGCTTATTTTATTTATTTACTTTGATCGTATTCTGTTTTGTGTACCAAAAATACACCTATAGCAGCAAATAGTATGGTGCAGCGTCAGTCGCTCTAATAGAGATAGTTTTGCCAACAGCCGATCCCTGGTGGCGCCCGCATAGACGTATCCATCAACGAGTTGTACGACGGGTCGTACACGGGCTCCCCACACGACCTTATAGCGGCGCAGGGGCGCTCGACGTCGGGCGGGGCGGGTGCGGCAGGGGCGGCGGCGGGCCCGCGCGCGGGGCCCACGCGCCGCACGGAGCTCACGCACGTGCTCATCTGGCGGCCGAGGGCGCGCCGCCGCCACGTCAGGCACAGCCTCGCAGAGTTCCTAGAGCTCGATGATAGTGAGGTCGTCGAGGCACAGAGACCCTATCTCACCGGTCACAATAGGTGAGTTACGAGTTACGACTTCATTTACAGGAGGATGCTTTTTTATGAAAAGTGTGATGAGATTTTGGTAAGATGCGAGTGATACCCCCAGTATTGCAGGTGTCTATGGAATAGATTATACTATATAATTGTTTGCCCACTTTGTTTTTAAAAATATTCTTATGTCAGGTTATCCTTCTCTTCATTTAGATGATTCTAAAAGGCTTATCTTTCTGATATTAGAGAGACAATTAAAGTTTCCTGATAATTATTGTTGTATAGTGTGAAATTGTTTTGCTCCTCTGACTGAACAATACATTTAAAATGAGGTTACTGCCCTCGGTCCACCTACTATCTTTGGTGGTAGTCATTTACCCTTTCTCTACTTTTCCAGACTCTATCACCACACTATCACGTGTCTCCCGGTGTACCCGAATGAACTGGAAATAGACTCTGAAAGCGAAACGGACCCGCTTTGGCTGCAACAGAAGACCATGATGATGATAGACGAGTTCACAGACGTTAACGAGGGCGAGAAGGAGCTCATGAAGATGTGGAACCTACACGTCATGAAGTATAACTATGTGGGAGACTGCCAAATACCGCTCGCTTGCCAAATGTTCCTACAAAAGAAAGGCAAGGAACTCCTAGAGAAGAATTTGTATAGGAATTTTATTCTCCACATGAGTTCTCTACACGATTTCGGACTTCTCAGTCCGATAGCGCTCTACCAAACGGTACAAATGCTTAACCAAATGCTAGCGGACAATACCGAGGCCAAAGAGAAAATGCGAGATTCCCTAAAAGCGCAGCGCGAGCACTGGCACGCTATCGGCAAGTATCAGCAGCCCGTCGCTATAGAACAAAAGCCGCAGAACGCCACCGCTAAACTCAACAGCGTCGAGGCCTCACCTTCAGTGAGGAGAAAAACGTCCAACCTGCAGAACGCCAACAGAATGGGCAGCGTCAGCTCCAACTTTAGCTCGGCGAACCCCGGACCTAATCAGGCTGAATCATCCAAAAGAAAAATGTCCTCCGGCAGTATACAAAGCCGGAAAAGATCATCTATATCGGAGAGGAAAAGCTCCGTATAGCGAATATTCAGTCCTTAATTTATTATGGACTGCTCTCACGCTCGAGGCTCGTTAAGTACAACCAAATTGTGTATCTAATGTACACTTTTGGCCATCTCGTGCGACTGTCACATTTATGATTCGGTACAACAATTTTTACGATCTTGTACGTTATAAAATGCATAATTTTAACATTGGCGCCATATCAATCGAATGTCATTTTAATTGGAAGTTGTCATATGGTTAGGTAATTATAAATTCGTTACTGCCCAATAATGCTAATGATTTAGTTTTAAGTAAATCGATTTCCATGAAATGGATAACAATAGTTAAGTTACTAAATTATAACATAGGTATTCATTTTTGTGCTGATCTTAGATCTCGGTAGTTTCGATGTCGCATTTGATCTAATGTGTTAATTATTAACGATTCTCTTTTAACTGTGATTTTTCATTACAACTCTTAGCTAAGTATACGAAACTTTTATACTGATTGCTTTCGTATATGAACCGAACTACATACATTGGCCCGAAGGCATGATGTTTTTATACCAAATTACATTTTTTTTTAATAATTCAACCTCGCCGCAGTATTCTAGTAAGTACGTACGTAATGTTTGAAGAAGACAACAAGTTTTGACTGACATAAACTATTCAATGAGTATCTAAGAATCTAATACTAATTAGATTCTTTTTAGTAGGAACCTACTAAGGTACCTACTAAAAATGTGTGAACTAAAATTTTATAGGAAATCTTAACAAGCGCTGTGAAGTTAGTCTTGCATTGTATCGATCGCCCGCGCTATTAAAATCTCACTTAGCCAGGGCCTAATCTACCATATGGCTTTTTGGGCTTCAGCACAGGGCCCCGTGGATACATGGGGCCCCCAGCTAAATCAAATAAAAAAAAATAGACGATAATGCGAAAGATTCCATAATTTTATTAAATTAAACAGATTGTATGGTTTGCAGCCCTGCGAATCCTACGAATAATCAAAGCCATTCAATTAATTTAATTCAAGTCTACGTTCAGGTGTTGGTACTTCGAACTGACTTGGTACTAGCCCAGGGCCCACTAAACTCTCTATCCGGCCCTGCGCTTAACGTCGAATTTTTTTTTTGCTCAGCTCTTCTAAGATCTTACCGTGATGTTGAATAGCCCATATTCTTCCTTAATAATTGAGCTGTCAATTGCAAAAATAACTTTTCAAATCCGATAGATAGTTCTTGAGATTAGCGCATTCAAAGAAACAAAATCTTTAGCTTTATTATATTAAACATTTAAATACAAAACAAAAATAGTAACGATTGGCTAGTTTGATTAGATAATTTTTCTTGTTTAAACAATAGTAGACATAATTGCGGGATTGATATTGTTAGTCAATTTTGCACGAATTTTTACATAAGACTGCAGGGTATTGCAATTACTAATATTCATCTTATTTAGGTACTGTTCTCGTCTGGACGAAACTTATTTCTGTATCAAGAGATTTCATCTTCTCATTGAAATCTTATAAAACATATACTTAATCATAACTTATCATACAATTAACTCTATAAGTCAGACTGTTACTCTAGTAACCTTATGAAATAAATTATACCACTCAATATTTAACTTTTAGTTATAATTTATATAATTGTCAAACCGTGTTTGTGTAGGTATTTCCATTGTGCAGTGCAACTTTGAATGAAACTATTTTGTTATTTTTATATATCGTTTCATTTTGAGTAATGTTTCGGTAAATTACTTTTACTTAATGATGAATTGAATATAATAATTATTTTCAAACAACATTTTTCATTTCATACATACCTGCTACGTATAAACTTTTCCTAGCGAATTCCCGTACAGGAAGGAGTTCTAATGCATCTATAAAAAGGTCAAAATATTAAAATTAGAACTGTCAAGAGTGACCAATCAAAGAGAAAAATGCAAAGCCATTTGACAAAGTTCACAAACTGAAATTTGTTGTAAATATGTCATACTCGAAGAATGCATATAAATTATCTGATAAAAGCAGAATAGAAACACCAGCAACAGACAGAAGTGAGGACGAAGGTACTATTATCACTTACCTTTCACCACACGTGAGATAACATTCGAGACGTTGACAGTAAAGTTATATTTATTTGTAGGTGAAGTTATTACTTGTAATGCTGCTGAGAGCTGCACTTATGCTGGTATGTTCCGACACTATTTTTACGCTGTAATGCACTTCATAAATAATTTATGTGTGGCTTAATAAATATGAATATTTTATAGTGACGGTCTCAAAGAAGCCTTCGAGTTCAGGCGAGGAATCCTTATGTGCCGGACAAAAGTCGTTCATCAGCATTCATTCAACAGACCAACTATGTCAATTGGCTGGCGTCGAGGTCACCAACGTCGATGAGTGCAACGTTGAAGTGCTCAGTCTCAACGAAGTGTTCCCATCGACATCCGAGGAGAGTCTCTCGAACGAAGATGAGACCCCTTCCCAGAAAAAGCAAAAAAACTTAAATAAAAATAAAACGGCAATGCAAAAATCGCAATCTGAAAATGCTGGGAAATCTTCTTACGTGCCTACGAACAGCAAATCTCTGACTGGGTCGAGGCAAAAAGAGCCAGTCGATAGTCAGGCTTTGGTCTACTCAGATTTTGACATACCTAAGAACACGCTGTATGTGGTAGGAAGCAACCCTGGGGAACCGAAGATGTCTTATCAGGACCCGCCACCTAAGAAAATTTCGAAAACGGTAAGAATATCTCAGACTAAACGCCGTATACAATCTTCTACTTGTTAGTTTTTGTTGGTTCATTGCTAATTCAGAAAACTTTTATAGGTAGGTACTTTTTCTACTCAACATTGTTTTTTATGTTACTCGTTTAACTTCAGATGAAGAAGTTCTTACGCAACTTAGACAAGCATAAAAATGAACAGAACAGCAAGAGCAGTGACAAAGCAATCAGTAAACTCACAACTATGAGGGGAATCTTGAAAGATGGCCGCTGCGGACCAGAATGTACCGGGGACTCTTCTGTACAAGGAGCTGATGAATATAGTGCAGGTTAGCTTGTTACCACTCATTTTGCATTTTCTGGGTTATATAAGATAGGAATATCTTCTCCTATACATTAAATTGAGCTTTGATAAACACTTTACGTAGGTACCTACTTAACGCAAATTTACACAAACTTATGTCTGTTACCTACCTCTATAAACTCCGAACCAAAGTTATAATAGAGTAAAATTAAATACTTTCAGCAGAAGACCTCACCCTTCCATTTTCAATGGACTTTAGCCCCCATACAAACTATAGCAAGCCAGGTCCAGACAAGAACGTAACGTTCAATACACAAGTGGTGATCATCCACTTCACGGGTGACCTTTGCGTCGGCCAAAGCGTTGAGACTCTCAGCAAAGAGAAGGACCAGCAGGCAAGAAACTCTGAGTTAAAAAAAACTTTCCTCACAAAATACAACGAATTTTGGCCCACACAAAAATAATTCTAAGTCTAGATTGTAATTGGTGGCTGAAACTTTAGTTACGAAATTTCGTAAAAATATTTAATAATTTATTGGAAATGTTTTACAATTATTTTCAATCTTTGTACAATGGTGTTGAAATTATGGTAGCGTTTTGTCTAGTGTATTTATTAAAATCTAATAAATTAATGGGAACACATGTAACATTACATAAATGTAAAATTTAGTAAGCAAAATTTTAATAAAGAATATACTCAAAAGCCATTTTTTAATAAAACATGAGTTACTAACAAAAATATTTATTAGGTAAGTAAGTATATCACAGTTTGTCTTTTATTTATTTACATGATATCTCCCATAGAACCAGTTCTTTGACTCGATCATAAGTAAAATATTTAGGGAAATCAAGAGGTAGTTGTTTGACTGTCCATTTGGAATGACCATTGTCTGTCTTAACTTTGTCAAGCAATGTGAGGAATGTCTCGTAACACGGCGCGATGGATTCCATGTGCTCTATTGTGAATACGTACCGCTTCTCTAATACTACGTATAGTGTCTTCGGCGGATTCGAGCCTAGTATTTTTTGTACGGTAGTTATGAAAGCTGAAGTCACATCATCATCGTAAATCACTGAAAAATGACTTTTATTACTAAGACATAAGGTTTATTTTCAAACGTACTATTTGGTAAATAATGTAGGTATGACTTACCATCTGCAGCTATAATTATGTGTACATCTTTTATTTCGTTGGCTAGCGGTCGATCCCAAGAGGTGTTTTTAAAATCTAAGGGCATCACTTTGAATTGTGATTTGATTAGTGCAGCGTTATACTTAGCATTTAACTTTATTAATTTCAAAATTCCTCCTAGGTCTATATCTGAAAGCAAGAGGTAAAATTTAGATTTCACATTATATAAAAAAAATACACTAGAATGTTACAATGGATTAAAACATTTATTTTCTATATTTATTGTATTCACTACCGCTATAAATTTGTGAGTAGGTAAATAGGTACATGATTGGACTTCAGAAATAAGTAGGTACGTCTAACAAACCTGTGCACACTACTTTCTTAGCGTACATGGCCGCGACAAAACTCGTCAAGCCAGTGCCTGCTCCCAACTCCAACACATTCTTGCCTTTGAGCTCTCCCTTGACGCCAAGGTGAATCAACAAGTCTCCTAGAAGGAATGCTCCTCTCCATACTTGCAAGCCAACTAGGGCTATTTCAGTTTTGGAACTGTGCTCTGTAAATAAATGGAATTTTATTTGGAACTGGCTCTCAAGTGCAGTTGTAGAGACACACCAGATAAGGGTTACCATGGTATTATTGGTCCATCTCCTAGTGTCACTTAAAACAATAATAGACTGGGAAGTACTTAATGTTATAATATAAAAAAAATGATTTATTTTTACAAAAACTATTTTATTTGTGCGACATCTAATAAAATGTTTGAATTTCAGCATTTTTCGCTATTCCCTATACTTTAGGATTTTTTGTCTACCACTTGAAACATTCAGTGGTATAATTTAAAACAAGGAATTATTAAGTTATGATTAATAATGTTAGAACAATTCTTACCAATTTTAATAACTTCTTTCGTAGGTCTATCAATATCTAAATCCTCATCTTCATCAAATGCAGCTGAGTTACTACTTGTTGCTAGTAAAAATGGAAATTCTGAAATTACATCTGAAATAGCATACTGAATCTATTATATCGATTTACACAGCTCTTGCAAGCCAATATTGACCAATGGACCAAAGCTTTAAATTTTTGTTAATTAAAAAAAGAAATGAGTAGGATCCTTACTTCCTTGTATGCTTGGTTGTATTTTAGTTCTATAATCATACTCTGTATAGATTTCAGAAGTAACTGTAAGTTCTTGCATCTGCAAATACATAAAAGTTGAAGTTTATGATATATATATAACCCAGTCAATTAGCATGAAATAAAAAAAAACTAAATTTTAATATCCTAATCCTACTAATATTATAAATGCGAAAGTTTGTATGGATGTTTGTTACTCTTTCATGCAAAAACTACTGAACGGATTTGGATGAAATTTGGAACACAGATAGTTTATAACCTGGATTAACACATATGCTACTTTTTATCCTGGGAAAACATAAGATGCCTCGGGAACGCGGGTGAAACCGCGGGGCGGAAGCTAGTAAATAATATTGTATGGTTAACTGATTATGTCTAAGGCTAACTCTAAAATAAACGTCATGGTCACTGTTAGTTGTTACTAAATGGTAATTTAGTAAAATACAATAGGTTGAAATACAAGGGATTATTAACAATTATTACTTATATATAAAACACCTCACCTTAGTTCACAATTTCTAATTTTAATTGAATTATGGATAAACTGATACTGATACTGGCTAGTTATTAATGTGAAAGAGTTGGGTACAAAAATTGGACAGAATCCAATTTTAAAACATCTAAAATAAATTTGGTATAGTGTTCTGGGGCTAGCCAGCATTTGTGTGAAGTTTTGGCGCGTTCGGATTGCTGATGCCATGCCATTGTAATTAATGTAAACTGTCATACAAAAATAAGTTAGACATTTAGGTACTAATTAATTAATAAATTCTAGGATGTGTTCACTTAATTTCATATAAGTTACCTTCTAATAAGATAAAATTAACTAAACGTATCTAACGGTATTCATAAAAATATAAACAAAAGGTACCTACACTTACGCTATATTATTCATATCATATTGGGCTATACTTACTTATATTTACGGTACAAAAAAATTCTTCATCAAGGATATAATATTCAATAAATATTTAAATGCATTCGGTCTTATTATCAAAACATTATATGCAGGAAAAATAAACATTTATTATTTATTCTATGATAGAGGTAAAAACAGGATTACATTTATTCGTTAATAATAATAGAATTTAAACGTCAAAACTCAAACTCAGCTGATATTAGGCTGATATAAGTTCAAAATAAAATTCAAAGCATATAAAAATATAGCGACTATTGTTTTAGGGTTCATTTTCATTTGGCTAATATCAGCCAAATATAGAACAAATGTTGCTGGCACCACACATGGCTAGTCGTATTCGGCAAACATTTGACGTGCAAAGAAACACTGTACCAAAGAGCATAAAACCACTACTCTACGACTTTTAAGGTGCCTCCACACGTGGCTATTCGTATTCGTGTTTATTTACAACAAATGTTTGGCGAGTAATGATTGTGGCACATATATCAACTCGGAAAGGGATCGTCACCGTATCAACTATAGGAACTACCATTCTTGTCGCAAATCTCACGTTGACAAACTAACGACGTATAACTGAGCTGCAATTAGCAAAAAACGTAATAAAATTTCAATTTCGCGGCTAACTCGAAGCATTCACCTTATGTTTGTGAACTTAACAAAGGACACATATACAATACAGTACAATACAAAATACTTTATTGTTTACACCACATAATATTAACAAAAGACAAAGAAAATAAGAATAGGTAATTCAAACAACAATTCGAAATCGGTTCGTGACCGTATCAACTCGGTTCCATTTAGTATTCTTTGTATGAAACTTCCTACAGCAACGCACACTAATCGCCTCGCTTCGGGACAAGCTCACGAACGGCTTACAGCTAGTCGTCGGCGAGCTTACGGCCACCTGGTCGCTGGTTGACACCTGTCAACCAGCGGTCGGCGAGCCGTAAGAGCGGCATCGTTGTCTAGGCGTAGCTGATCCCGCTTAGATTAGAGTTAGTCTTGGTTACGTGCTTACGTTACGGTTGACGGCGCGGCGAAAGGATAGCAGATATAAAAGCTGTCAAATTAATCCCTACATGATGCCATTATTGTCATAAACGGGTAAATAAAGATCACGCGCGCATGCGCAAGTTCGGATTTATTTATAACTAGCTTTCGCCCTGCGGTTTCACCCGCATTAGAGTTCATAAACACCCCGTTGTCTATTTAACCAACCAAATAATAATGTAGGTCAATTTGTCCGTTAGTATTCTCATAACTTGAGACCCACAATACAGATCGTGAAGTGCTTTTCAAAGATAAGTATCTTCCTAGGTTCAGGTTTCTAGAGGAAGGTTTTAGGCTACAAAGGTAAATATCCAGAGACATGTATAGTTGTTCTGTGACAATTGAATGCTACATAAATATATTATGCATTACATTGACTCCCCCCCGTACCCCAGTGACGCTTACATGGAGCCTACATCGCATGCTGGCTAGCTGAGCGCGGTGAGCGACAACCACGCGACTTTTTTCTAATACTTGCATTTTTAAACTCGTGATATCTTCCGAATGAAATGTCCGAATTGAATAATTCAAAAAGTTATAAAAAGGTATTAAAGCCGTCTTGAATATAAAGTAATTTATTTTGATGAGGATTAATACCAAGGTACAAATGAAGAGCCTTTTCAAGAGGCGGCATATATAAATTAATATTTTAGAATAAAAAACTGCTTACTGTGACATAACTATAATATTTAGACATATGCTGTCGCGACACTTTTTGTAGATAATGATGAGTTCTGCAAAGTCGTAGTAAATGATTTTGTTCTATCATCAATAGTTTTCGCAGCGCACGCGACGTAAGGAATTTTTCAGGTCATTTTTTTATACCTTATGTTACATTATTGGAGTTTTAATAAGGATCCCTAATTTTTTTTTAAATATAATATAGCCTCTGTTACTCGGGGATAATGTAGCTTTCCAAAGGTGAAAGAATTTTTGAAATCGGTCCAGTAGTTTCGGAGCCTATTCATTACAAACAAACAAACAAACAAATCTTTCCTCTTTATAATATTAGTATAGATTTCACAGGACTAATATGTATTTTAGGAAAGGATAAAAGTTTTGAGATAATGTTTAGTTTGTAAACAAAAGAATCGAGCGAAGAATAATCTCTGATGGTTCACAAGATGACTTTCGTTTTTTTCCTTGCGCGAAAACTGCGCACTTCCTGACTGCCATCATTTGCCTTTTGCTGGTCTCATTAAAAAAAAAAAAATCGACCAATCACAGCCATACACACATTCGACGCTGCCACGTCAAGTGAAACGGGAACGAGTAAAGTGGCAGCACTATACGGCATTTTGTAAAGTCTCATCAACCGAGTAGGAATAGCTAAACGTTGATATTTCCAAAATGCGTTTTATATTATTCACAGCGATAGCCCTCTTGGGCGCCGCTCTCGGAGATGAAGTGCCCACTGAAGAAAATGTACTTGTACTCGGCAAATCCAATTTCGACAGTGTTGTTTCATCGAACAATTTCCTTTTAGTGGAATTCTGTAAGTTTTTACTCAAACATATTGTAACTTAATTCATCAGTTAAAACTCTTCTAAATGCTGTAAGTTTCATTAATTGATGATTGTTAACAAAGGGTAATGAATGACACGTCAGTCGGCTTTTGTGCCGGCGTGTCCAACACGCATTTGCAATCTTGTATATCTATTTACAGATGCGCCATGGTGCGGCCACTGCAAATCTCTTGCGCCAGAATACGCAAAGGCAGCTACAAAACTGTTGGAAGAGGAATCTCCTATCAAACTTGCTAAGGTTGACGCCACCCAGGAACAAGAGCTCGCCGAAAGCTATGGCGTGAGAGGATATCCCACTCTCAAATTCTTCAAAAATGGCAACCCTATTGATTATTCAGGTAATTTAACAGCAATTAAGCTATGGGAAAATGTTATCTTACAATTAGTAACACCTGAGTAGCTTTTTAGATAAAGTGTACAAAGTATTCATACCAAATCATAAGTTTATAAATATTGGCCATAAAATTACTTACTTCATTAAAATCATGTGATCGATTCATATTGAAATCTAATAAGAAAATTTAATTGCCCAATAATCATTGTATTATGTTACTTAAAATATTTAAGAATCTTGTGAAATCGAATGAGCCATGTGAAAGGTGATTCACCATGGGTTATTTTTGTGTAGTCTATACAAACAACTATGATATTTAAAAAAAACTTTTATTCATAACCAGGTGGTCGCCAAGCCGATGATATTGTCAACTGGCTGAAGAAGAAGACTGGCCCACCTGCCGTTGAAATTACATCTGCTGAACAAGCCAAGGAGCTGATTGCAGCCTCTAATGTTATTATCTTCGGTTTCTTCCCTGACCAAGACACAGACAAGGCAAAGGTGTTCCAATCTGTTGCCAGTTCTGTTGATGACCAGGTCTTTGCCCTTGTCACTGATGAGAAGATTGTCAAGGAGTTAGAAGCTGAAGATGATGATATTGTGCTGTTCAAGAACGTAAGTATATTTTTTATTCCTGTACCATGTTATGTACTTGTTTGCATACTGTAAGTTGAAAGATTTTTTTTGAATTCATCAGATGTATGATAGTCAAATCATGTTCAGATAGTTCCTTGGTTCCTATTTAATTGGTTTTATAAGAATGGTCATAGTATATAAAAAATTGTGTCATACTTAAGTAACATATTGATAAGGCTATTAATTTCCCACATACAAACTTGTTTAAGATTGATAACCTGTGATAAAACTAAGTATAGTTATTTATAATATAAATTCAACTTAATAAATTTTATTGCACATACAAGTATTCAAATTACATCAAAGTAAATAGAATAATACAATAGCAAATTTTAAAGACATATGTATTTAAATAATAATTGGGGGGTTTACAAGTGATAGATAATTACTCTCGCCTTCCTGATGTTGGGTCGAATAGATAATAAGTTTGTTGCCCTCACAACAGGAAAGATAACTAAGTGAAACTGTTTTTAAACAATTAGTGTTATATAATTCTGTATTCATACCTAATTTATATACTGGCCAACCAATTTGGACACATTATAATACTTAAATAATGCATTTCTAAAACTTAACTTGAGGGAGTTCACCCTAGCAAAGAATATTTACAATATTTTAAATTTCATGGAGTTATCATGAATTGATTTTATCTATAATATCATTGATAACATTACTAAGTGAAATATCAAATTCAATTTCTTTGAATTTTTTTTTAAATATTGTATTTAAAAAAAAAAGGTGAAAAACTAAATAAAACTTAGACTTCTTGTATGACTTGTTTGAGCATCACAATGCCTACAGTGAAAAATCAAACAAAACTCAGTTTTAACAGTCACACAAATGTAGCTTGATTAAAAATGATACTTTATTTGACATCTAATAAGAAACATTTTTCATTGTCCACAGTTTGAAGAGAACCGCATTAAGTTCTCAGGAGAGACCTTAGATGATGACATATTCAAGACCTGGGTGTTTGTCCAGAGCATGCCTACCATTGTTGAGTTCTCCCATGAGACTGCTTCCAAGATCTTTGGTGGACAAATCAAATACCACCTTCTTTTGTTCCTGTCCAAGGTAAGACTTATTTATATGATGAGAAGAATAAAAATCTATCATTCAATGTCTTCATTAAACAGCACTCTTTCTAAAACTAAAAACCTTGACTTTTAAATTCTGTGAGACCAATCACTCAAATCCAGTGACAGTTATTTCATGTGTTGCCTATCTTTTAATATTTTTTTTTTCTAAGTAGGTAGGTATATCATGAATTTTAAATGCATATACTTATCATTGAAATTATAATATAGTATCTAATTCATGTTAATTATTCCAATTTTAACACTCATTTTTACCTGTAGATAAGAAAGAGTATATGCATGGTAATTGAACATGGTTTTTCTCTATTATTTGAAAAAAAAATGCACAATGTAATGTCTTAATTGCTCCGGGGGTATCGAAATGATTGTCTTTACCTACTTTCGAATGGGATTCTATTTTATATAATATTTTTTGCAATGCAACTGGAACTTTTAACTTGAAAGTGGTTAGACGAGAATATAGTTACTTTCACGTCGGCGCGTTCGTTTATACGTATATACGTGTGCTCGTGTGTAGTGACCTTTATCGGCCCGCCATTGAACTTTCACCATTGATCTTCAACTTTTCAAGTCGTGCATGACGTGCTGACGTATTTTTAACTTACCCATATCATTTGCAAACAAATTGAGCACAATTGTTCCTTGTGGCTTTGAATTTTTGACCTTATTACCGTTAGCGAGAAATACTAGTTTATATTGTTTGCTATAGTACTTAACTGAGTTCAATGACCGTGCTAATGGTATTCGAAACAATCAATCTGGCCGAACTTTACACATCCAGTCAAGCATATTTTTTTATGTATAGAATCAACAATAGTTAAAGACTTATCTTCTTAGCTTTGTTGAATCGGTTGTAGTCTTTTACATTGTGACCTATTGAAGTTTTACAATCCAGTATAATATGTCGTGTGTTTAGTTTAATAATTAAAGTTGCCATCGTAACTAACGGTTGATAGGTCATTGCCCTATAGCCACAAGGCACCAAGAATTATATTTCACAAGATTTAGTTTCATATAGCTAATGTTCTATAGTTCCAACCGGGGATTATTCGAAATATGTGTATTCGAAATAACTTGTAAATTCTGCTTATAGACTCCAAAAAATGCATGGTTCGTTTTTAGGTCTGTGTACACGCTTTTATAATATGATACCTCTTTCACTTTTAAATTTGCCTTCACATAAATTTAAGGAACATATTAAGACCGTTTTAGTAAAAAAGGCTTATTATAATATTAACGAATATTTAAATGACAAAAAGGCTTGGGTGTAGCGCTCGCTTTTGCAGGATATATTTTATGTACCTAAATTATGATGTTTATTTTGAAAAGAGTAATTGCTGAGTTTATTGCCGGCTCTTCTCAGCAAAAGCTACCTTCCGAACCGTGCATTAGAGTCTGACTATTCATAAGTGCCTGTGAAGGTCTATTTGAATAAATAATATTTCATTTCATTTCATATGTTTTTTTTTAAAAATAGAATTTGTTGACACACGAATAAACAAACAAAATAAAATAGTCCCGCTTTTGTCATTATTTTCAAATTTTATAATTATTCATTGCTGATAGTATGCAAAAGATAAGATGATAAGAAAAATAAGAGCGACGTACTCGTCATGAACATGCCCAAGAATTTTACCGTTTATTTCGATATTATGGAATGGACCCTCATCCAAATTTAGATATGTATCTTTGTTTTAAAGTGTAGTATTGTCCCATTTTAGAAGAGCGGCGATTTCGACAAATATGTTGAGGAACTGAAGCCCGTTGCCAAGAACTACCGCGACAGGATCATGTGCGTTGCCATCGACGCTGACGAGGATGAACACCAGAGGTAAATGCTACATATATTACTATGTTTATGGATATCACTAGTTTTATGCAATTCAAAGTTTCGATCGGGATAGGAAAAGGGAATTGTTCTGTCTGAAGGATGATCACGTTGATGAGATATTTAAAGAGGTTTTATAGTAAATGATGATGTTAATATTTTATGATTATACACAGAATCCTGGAGTTCTTCGGCATGAAGAAGGACGAGGTCCCATCTGCCCGCCTTATTGCCCTCGAACAAGACATGGCCAAGTACAAGCCCGCCACCGACGAACTTAGCGCTAACGCTGTTGAGGTATGATATTTACTTTTTTAAATATTTTTTTTACTATGTATAGGCCTGTGTTTGACCACAATCACACCGTGGTCAGTGATGATATGGCCGATAATGGTAAACACACAAAGCCTAGAAAGGATACTTGTTGATCATAATGAGCATTTTAAAAATACTAAGATTTCAAGAAGGCTAGTCATCTCGTAACTATACCTATAACACGTGTCATTAAAGATATTCAAAAATGGCTAATGCGATATGTTGGGAAACAAGTTTGATAAGCGTTTAAAATCTTGTTTAGATTCACCAGTCTGATACGAGATTTGTAATAATTATAAAGTACTTCTTCCCGCTTCTGTGCTTGTTTTACCCGCGTTTCCGAATATCTAATGTTTTCCCAGGAATCGGGATGAAAGTATCCTATGTTTTATTCGAGGTACACGCGGCCACAGATCAAGCTACACATTGTTGTTGCAAAATAGCGCCTATTACAACCGCATAAGGTGCCGCAGTGTGTTGCTTGATCTGTGGCCGTGTGTACAATAGGTATATCTTAAAATCTTGCCTGCTAATCTAATTAATTTTAAAATAAAAAATAATATCCGCAACTGGCTATGGCATAAATGAATCAATACAATCAACTTAATAATGTAATATCACATTACTAAGGTTTCATATCGCTTTGTGCCACATACAAGAATATTTAATAATTTGAACTGAATATAGTTTCATAGCCTTACAAGGCGTCAAATAGCAAATTGTATGTTATGAAAATAAATTGAACGTTATGGACTTAATAAAATAACATAAAATTTATAGGCTTAGTGCAGTGTATATTACCAACCATGATTAATTACATAGTCGAGTCACGGATTTCATGCACTACGTGTGTTACGGTTAACTGTAATCTCACATTAATGCGTGAAAATCGTACATAATTGAACAATTGAGTTATTCAAACAACTATTCCTTTGGACATGTTTTACAATACTTATATGACCGCAATGACAAACCTTGTTTACTTACGAGAAAAATTAATAAATTATCCTCGCAAGTTTTTAAAATAACTGATAGATTTTCTTTGTAGTTTTCTGATGAACTGAGGCCAGTCTTTTCGCCGCACTTAGGGATATTGTAGAGACTAAGGATCTTTACTTCTTCAGACTACATTTTCTCTTACGTCATCATGTTCACACAAAAAAAAACGCATAAATTAGCAATATATAATAATAGTCTTGTATCAAGAAAAAGCTGGTCATCATTAATGGTTTTATTTGATACGACACAGTCCCGCAACGATGTCCGGCGATTAATGACTGTAATAACACGTCCCCTGTGGACTGGCCTCGTAAATGCGCTGAAAATGTTAGTAGGAAATGAGATATTAATGTGTCTTTCTAAAACTATTATCAGGCAAGGATAGTGACTTGAATATCTTCATTGTTTTAGTTTCTAAAGAATGCTAATGGTGCTGATTATGTTGATTACATATTAAACTAATATTAGTAACGTCACATCTCTTTCATATAAACCATTATAAAAAGATGGAACATTTTTAATGCTGTCAAATTAGTCCATGCCATCATAATTTACGGGTAAATAGTCGTGACCAATATAAATTCACGTAAAATTATGTAATCGGAATAATTTGACAGGACTAAAATATTTTTCATCACTTTCTTATATTTTTTGTCAGAAAGAGATATAGTGAGATTAAATTTGCTTAGTTTACAATGAATCGGGGCTAGAGAGGCTAAAGGATAGAGGATCTAATTGATATCCAAACCAAATAGCAGGAGCTTTTATACTACCCGTAACATTCAGGACGGGACGTAACGCAGGATCCGAAAAAACTATATCCATAGGTGTTTGAACTATGAACTATTTGTTCAGCAAATTCAAAATATTTGAATTAGTTATTGCAACTGGAAATGTAACAAAAATGTGTTTTGTTCCGAAAAAACGTAAGATCTCCCAGTAATGCGGGTATAACTGCCTGTGGAAACTAATCTTATTAATCCTAATGTTTGTTACTTCTTCACGCTCAACGAAACTGCGGGGCGGAAGCTAGTATAGTCATAAAAATCATACTAATAATGATTGTTTCGTACAGGAATTCGTGCAGTCATTCTTCGCTGGCACACTTAAACAGCACCTCCTCAGCGAGGACTTGCCTACTGACTGGAACGCTAAGCCCGTAAAGACGCTCGTCGCCACCAACTTCGACGAGGTTGTCTTCGACACCAACAAGAAGGTCTTTGTCGAGTTCTACGCGCCATGGTGAGTTTACATCCAGATTTTTTATTCCCAGACAGTTTTGATGAGTTTTTTTCTTTAATGAGTAAGACGTGTCCTGAATGGACTTTCATTGCTATTGCTCAACCATGGGTCTCTCTCTTTAGTTGATAGGTTGATATAAAAGTAGTACACAAGCTCCAAATCGGTGATTGTTAAGGTAGTGATAACTCAGTGTTAAGGATGTCATGGTGGACTTTCTGGGTTCAAATCCTGCACAGAAATAATACTGTGACCATGGTAGGTACTTTCTAGGACTCGACGGGCTGGCAGATCACAATTGTGTGTTTAATTGGAGTATGTCAAAGTATGTATATGAATTAAACTGTGCAATTATATCTTAATTTTGTCTTTTTGTTAGCTTTATTGCATCATTTCAAATGTATTGTGTTTGTTCACAATGGTAATGTCAAACGCCACCTGTATTTGACAATCGATAATAATTAATGCGTAAAAATGTTCATTGTTACACCAAGTGTCTTTATTTCTATACTAAAGTCTGTTACTAGGTTGAATTCTAGACTAGTCATGCCATCGGTAATTCGATAGCTTGTAATATGAAAATAATGTTGCGTCATGTATCCAATGTACAATTTGCACAAGTGTACGGGGTAGTTCATTAAGGCTGTATTCATAGACGCGTTAATAATGTGTACCTATTTGTGTCAAACGTCATTCTCCCCAGTGGTTTGGAAACTGCTATCTACATTATGATAATTTTATTGTTCACTCTAATAGAACTTTCTTGTTAGTCATTATCAGTATTGTCAAGGATACATTATTTAATGTAATCACTTGTATAAGTACCTACTACTCGCACAAATTTCAATAACTGGAATTGATACCTTCATATTCTTTTTTAAAAACAAGCTAGGTAGTAATAATAATTCTGCCGAATCAAAGACAAAACCTTTCATTCAGTTTATGTCCAAGAATTGCCAAACTAAAGTGGCAATGGGCGTGCACATCGCTCACAGAACCGACGGCCGCTGGGGCAGAAAGGTTCTCGAGTGGCGACCACGAACCGAAAGACGCAGCGTGGGCAGGCCCCATATGGACCGACGATCTTATGAGGGTCGCGGGAAACCGCAGGATGCGGGAAGCGCAAGACCGGCCATCGTGGAGATCTTTGGAGGAGGCCCTTGTCCATCAGTGCACGTCTTTCAGATGACATGATGATGATAATGGTTCAGCAATGGCCATCTTTAGACATACTTCTCTACGGTTGATTACCTTGAATTTTAAATACAACTATATATCAAGGTCACATTTAACAATAATATGTTTGTCCACACAGGTGCGGACACTGCAAACAACTGGTGCCTATCTACGACAAGTTAGGCGAGCATTTCGAGAAGGATGACGATGTGGTGATCGCCAAGATTGACGCCACGGCCAATGAACTTGAGCACACCAAGATCACATCGTTCCCCACCATCAAGTTGTACACTAAGGACAACCAGGTAAGGCTTCATTTAAATTTCGTTTTATCAAAAGGATCTGTCAGGCGGGCTTCGTTAAAGCTAAGCTACTATTGAAAATCACCTGATTTCACTATAAAATCGGGAAGAATTAATTATTTATTAGATAGTAAATTTTATCAATCAATATAAAATCTTCTAGTCATACTTATGCTGAAAATGACGTGTCTGTTAATCAAGGTTATGAACACATTATATTTAACAATTAATGTCTATTGATAATTCCATTGAACCGGTAAAATAAAAATTATTTAATATGGTCAATAGGTCTTGAAAAAATTTATTTGAAGTGCGATTTTTTTATGAATTACAACACAGTCTACATAAAGCATGTTGTATTCCCCAGGTCCATGACTACAATGGTGAGAGGACACTAGCAGCAATGACCAAGTTCGTAGAATCAGACGGTGAGGGAGGTGAACCAGTCCCAAGCGTGGTAAGTACTTATATTATTTACAAAAACCTATATTACTAGTTATTTATTTAAGCAGTTTAAAAAATATGTGGCGCGGTGTTCAAGTAGTCAGCTCAGACTGTTTCTTTCAAAGTTAATGTAATCATTATCATATTATGTAATCAGTATTAGCATACTGTGATCTCCTGTAACTGAAGATGCACAGTCTGTATACTATTTGTAATATTTTCAATAGTGTAATGTGTATTTTTGTTAGAGTTCTTAAATAAAATAAATGTAGAGCTAAGTACTTATTGCATGTATTTTAATATTTATTCGTTGTTACAGAGTGAATACGAGGACGAAGACGAGCTCCCAACCAGGGACGAGTTATAAGTACATTTGCGGCCAGTACGCTTTTATGAGACTTCCATAGCATAGTACTGTATAGATTATAATTTACTTTTATACTTAAACTAAAATTAATCTGCATTTCATTTGCTAGACTGTTATTGTTCTCTAAATTATGTTGAGGTTGTATTCGAATTTACGGACTCGTTATTTTAATGTACGCAGTGATTGATATTTAAGTGTAATACTCTCCTCTTCATCACCTGTCTGTCTTCAATTACTATAGTCAAGTATAGGATCTCTTGACGTGTGCAAGACGTTTAATTTATTTGCTAAACGCATAATTTATTTCATGAACAGCAGCATAACTTAGTTTATGTACTAATGTATTTATAATTTCTGTATCATAATGGTATCTATAACACATTCCCTAGTACAAGTTGTAGTTACATCGAACAAGCGTGTTTTTGGTAAGATAATTTGGCGTAATTTTTATACTTTTAAATTATTTTTTAGATTTTATTCATCACAACAAAATAGATTAATTAAGACAAATTTATTATAACATTGTATTTTTATAGCAGATTTATGTTTTTACTTTAAATTGAGGTGTCGAACACTCGTCTAAATGTGCTCTGAAATGCTTATATAGATTTTCAACTACATTTAATGATATCATATTTTTTCATAATAGATCTTGAAATATAATAAAATTATCAATTACGTGTTTAGTAATTCGTCTATACAATATGTAAATAATTACAATATGCGTATTTGCCAAATCTGGTTCCGTATCGATTGTAGATACAGAAATTGATAAATAAAGAAAATTAAAATTGATTGAATTGTTTGATTTAAATTTGAAAACTGTATTGCTTTGGAAATATGAAACATCTGGGAATCAAAATAAGTACTCCAAGGTTGGTATGATAATATTAATTTAATATCTTAAATACAACGGTTACAACATAAAATAACTCTTTAAATAATTAACATTAAGCTTGTTCTTTATTTTATAAATTATCACATTAACACCAAAAGAACATTTAATTGAGACATCATTTAAGTGTGGAATGGCTTTGTTTTGTAAATAGTATTTGTTAGTGAACAAACAGTTAACTTTGGTAAAAGGGGGTTATAACGTTAGGTTAGGTAACTTTTGATAATATAAAATAACTTCATAAAATTATCGCGGAGCCGCGAATTGTTTTCAATGCACATTATAATCGACCATACAAATGCATAAATGAATTATTGTTTGTATCAAAATCTTTACCCAAAAACATAGTTCTAGTTAATTTTAATATCCCAGTGAATATATAATTATTACAGCTGACGGCATTGTTATATTATCATAAACCATTTTTCAATCATGTCACTTCTGCATTCCATGATGCAACTTTGTCATTGTGAGAAACTAACACGCTTTACTACATGCTATGCCCTCCACAAAAGCATTTCGTCCATATCTTTATTTTTAAAATTGAGATATATCTTTCGAGACATATTTAACCGACTAACAATCGTCCTAAATCAGTCGCACAGCTATGACTTCAGTTCATAAAAATCGCCGTATTTCGTGAAATTAATTTCAATATCTCAATTTATTTTGTACACGTAACTGACAAATAAAAATGCAGTCAAGTAAAATAAAATATCTACAAATAATATTTTACCATGATTAAATATTTAATTTATACAACAAGTGTTGTAAAATAATTAAGGATACAATAAATACCTTGTTATACAATACTTTTATCACATTCACGACCCTTCAACGATCATTCTCGAATACTATAAAATATTAATAATTATTAATAATAACATCATTTGATTATTATATATGCCAATGGTCTTTGATTAAATGCTCCCGTGGGCTCATGAAGTCTACGCGTTATATATTAAATGAACCTACTTAATGTAAGTTACACTAATGCAAATTGCAATGCATAATAAATGATGCAATTATATATAGCCATTATAAAACTTTTTTATACATTGAAGTGTTTGAAATTAGTTATTTGGAAATAATATTTACACTGTAATATCGTGATTTAAAAGATAGGCATCAAAAAGAATATTAGTTCTTAAATTATTATGAATGATCGAACATTATTCAGCTTAAAATATTTCAATTACGACTATAAAAAAGCCAGGCACCAAACGGCATATTGAATACATTGTGAACGTTTATTAATCGATATTGGATGCTACTTTTCCACTATAATAATTCGATGCGGAAAACAACATTTAAATGTCTAACAGCTATGTAATGCACGACAATACTTAATGTTTTACTTGCGTGTGTATATCGTATGGCTAAGAATTGGTACTGAAGCACATCAGAGGGCGAACATTGGATCTTGATCCTCTTTTTTGATCTGTCGGTGTCGCGGTGTTTGTTGCGGAGTATTTTGGCCTTTATTGTCAGCGGCACTAGGTAGGTTTTCGGCAGCGGCGGCGCGTTCAGCGAGAAACTTGTCAAAATCGCTGCTGGTGACGCTTTCTTGGGCACCGTTAGCCTCAGTGGCAGCCTGAACAACACAATCACTTAAACGGTTATTATGATATAGTACTTTTGGAAGAATTATTTCTTTTCGTATGTATATCAGTGCTACTACACCAGTATAAAGTTTGCGTATTCACTAGCGTGGTATATTTATTAAATACAGTAAAGTGCTACATAATAAAGGTGTCAGATTCAGAAAATAAAAAAGATAAAAGAAATAATAAACATAAGACACACCTTTTCCTGAGCTAACCAAGCGGCTATTTCGTCAAACTCTCTCTGATCCATTCCCGTTGGCTGTTGAAAATAAATAATAAAAAATAAACATAAATAGATAAGAATATTGTTTTTTTTTTTTACTATAAAATAAAATATTCTATAATATATTAGAAAAAATTAAATATACAATGAAAAAGGAACCAAGTTGTAATTTATAAATAAACAATGTATCAAAATAATCTTCTGTTACGATACAAAATTCTATTATTTCAAAATTTTATATTTGACCGGGGTATTATACTACTAATAAATTTTGGGCTACAGATTTGTATGGAGTTTCGTATCGATCAGTTTCTAACTTAAAATAAAATAACAGACCAGTGTTTGTCCCTGTGTAGCGCGCTGATTCGCAGCCGTCGCAAGACTGGATGAAGTCTGATCCTCCAGGTTGTCAGCGTAGTTGCTGCCACTGAAATTGTTTATTTATTGACCAAAATTATTACAAAAACACTCCATCAAAACATCGGAAAGGGTTCCATAGACTAACTCACAGATGGTGTACATCATTATCAATAATACTACAACATTTCGAGTCATAACGATTAGAAGTTTAGCATTAAACCTCTGGTGTATACCTTAAGTCGCTCTCTAAAACGATGGGGTCGAAATAGCGATTTAGATTTTAATGGAAAAAATTAACATGGTTGATATTAGTTAATATTTTTGTGTTGTTTATCCCAGATCAATATGTTTGAATGATGCACTCAATGAGACTAAGCACCGTAATCATGGTAAATTGTTGATGAACAACGAAAAATAGCTCTAACTCTGTTTTTAATCAAAAGTTTAACGTGAATATAGCGCTTAAGGCATAGGCCATAGATTGACTAATAGCAAAGAATCTAATAGACATGAAAAAACTAAAATGTGGTCATTCTTTGTGTGACCATAGAACTCAAAAAATTGTGAATAGCACACTCACCCAGTTTTAGAATTTTCGTAGGTGACGTTACGCGATTGTGCAAACATGTCGAACTCGTCCTTAGAACTGCTCGGCGACTTGTTCGGCTGAGCGTCCTTCACACCTGAAATATTATTACTATTACATTAACTAGCTTGCATCACTCGAATCAGAAACTACTAAAGATTTTACCTGTTTGTATGCACGATATCTTTCTAATTGCAACATTAATAAAATTGATGAGTAACAAACATGTGGTTCTAAATGTAAATAACTTACTCAGCTTAGCTATATCCGGTACATCATCGCTGAGGTCAATCAGGGCATCGTCGTCAGTTTTCTTTGCTGTAAGATAGAAATAAATAATTTAAAAATAATAAGGGAGTAAAATATTATACAATTGAAACATAAAATATGTCAGAATTAGCGTTTTGTCCTTTTTATCAAGCTTTATTTATCGCTATAACTTACAGCGATATAATGTTGCAGTTTTTGGTCCCTTTGAACCAATACTGCTTTATGCTGAAGACGAACTTAGGGCCTACCAATACAATATACCTTAAAAAGTGAAGCATGTGAAGAAATAACTAAGAAATATTCAAGTTTCAATACTAACGTGAAGTAGGCGCATTAGTTCCGGGAACTCCCATGGCGGCACCCAAAATTGCTGATGGGGTGGCACCAACAGTCACAGCATTCCTAATGAAAAAAGATCAGTCTAACATTTTTATTTCACATATTCTATATACAGGGTGACCTTTTTAAGAGGGCGTGGTAGACCAAATCCTAAAGTATAGGGAATAGCGAAAAATGCTGAAAGGAGTCTCGGGGCCGATTTTGATAAAAACTAAATCGGGAAACTTGGATTTTCAAAAAAAAAATATTGCTCA
The DNA here is from genome assembly GCA_963555595.1 of Tethea ocularis. NCBI lineage: Eukaryota > Metazoa > Arthropoda > Insecta > Lepidoptera > Drepanidae > Tethea > Tethea ocularis. The sequence continues at coordinate 4,017,328 of OY741963.1, read as the reverse complement.
TCGGGAATCGAACTCATTGATTTTGAAAAAAAATCACAGCCAGTATTATTGCTCCATCTCATAGTGTCGCTTATAATGATTAATTTCTGCGAAGTAATGTTATATGACAAAATAAAGGAAAGGTAATTTTTTTAAGAAAATACAGATTACTTTTAAAGAAGTAGGTACATACTCGTACATAACCTTATGATAAAGAACCCACTAAATGTTTGAGGCGTCGAGTCATTAGTAAAGTTTGATAAACGTAACAAAAATAATCTAGTTTTAGTAAGATTTTTTTTTCCATTAATTTTCCATACAACATTACTTGCCAGAAATGTATCATTATAAGCGACACTATGAGATGGAGCAATAATACAGGCTGTGTTTTATTTTTCAAAATCAATGAGTTCGATTCCCGGCGAGATATTTTTTTTCAAAATCGAAGTATACAGTTTTAGTTTTTATCAAAATCGGCCCCGAGACTCTTTTCAGCATTTTTCGCTATTCCCTATACTTTAGGATTTGGCATACCACGCCCACTTAAAAAATTCACCTGTATAGTAGCTTTCGCCCCGACTTTACACAAAGGATCATCAAATGGCATGAAAATATATGAAAAATCATAATTGGTTGCGCTGGTTACTATGTATTGCATGTTGATTGTCCTTATGGTTACTATCCTACGAATACTAGTGTATTCTCTGGCGCCAACACCTATCGCAGATGGTCCCTGGCCCTTCGTAAGGGGTTGTCAGTTATAGTGCTGCCTTTTATGACCTTTAGGTTGTTATTGGTAGCCACTACTATAAAGAATTGTCGAATGTCGGGATGGTCGTGGGTTCAAATCCTACAATCAGTTTGAGCTTTCGAGAAGGAAAATATCGTGAGGAAAACCATAGCATTGTGGTAGGGTACGGTACCCGACTGACTGGCTACCACCCTCAAGTTGAAAATCTATCGGCGAGCAAGCACCAGTGTTCAGGCAATTGGACTTGGAGAGCCAGGTGCCTTCTTGGCATTGTTATAGGTCGGCAACACATTACTAATGGCGATAGGCGACGGTAACCAATTACCATCAGGTGGACCATCTGTCTGCTTGTCAAGCTTCTGACATAAAAATAAGAACTTCGGCTATTTCTTGATGGTGAAGCGGACATTATGGTTACGGCTTGTCTGATTTGCCACCTATTTGGCAAAATAAATAAGTATATTAAGTTCTAAAAATACACGTAGGTTAGGTCTGGTACCGTGTTCTGTTAAATAGGTGATGTACCTGTTGTTGATGTACCGCTTGTGGCGCAACAGTAGGTTGTTGAGGGTGTCGTTGGCGAGCAGCAAGTCGGCGGTGAGCGGCGCGGCGCCCGCCACGCGCCCCGCCAGCTCCGCCACGCGCGTCTGCATCGCCGTCAGCGTGTCCGCCAGCTCCTACGTAAACAACAACCAACCAATGGTACACTTTACTCTTATTCATTACTATCAAACAATCACAAATTCCATTTCTCATAACTGAAGATATTGTGTGACCCTTCCTGACAGGGCCACCATCACGGATTTGAATTCCAAGTCTGCCGCTATTTTGTCCTCGAATATCAGATTTTGTCGCGCCCTGGATCAAAAGTTATAAGGGTTTTTAGGTGGCCCTGCCAGGAAGTAGGCTTTCTGGATATTCGAGGAAAAAATAGGACCAATTAAGGACAAAATAGCGACAGACATGGAATTCAAATCCGTGATGGTGGCACTGCCAGGAAGGGCCACACGAAGATATTGCTTGCTTAGAAAATAGCTTTTCAACACATGCGAGTACGTAATTACTTGTGATGTTAAATCTCTCTCCATCCCACTTTTTGGTCATTGGACATTCCTCACACAAGTTCAAAGTAGAGTGTTGATTCATTCCGAAATATTAATAACTAGCTGTTCCCCGCGGCTTCACTCGCGTTCCTGGGACACAAGATATTAGCGCGTTCAAACACAGTCTTCAGCTTTATTATTAGTATAGATAGATAGATATACTAGGACGACAGTACTTACGTTAAGCAACTCGATATCGCTCTCATGGTGGTTTGTATGCGGTTGTGTGGTGAGCTCGTTCAGCATGTCGTTCATAACGGTCATATTGCCCTCTACCACACTCAGATCCGCGCGTAACTTGCTCATCTGACTGTCCGATAGTGTCACCTATACAATCATACAAATAAAGATCAAAATATATTTTTAAACCATAATTCTATAATAGTTAAACCATACGTGATAAATCCCCAGTGTTAAAAAAAATACCAGCATCATACCAAGCAAACAACAAAAGTCCCAGAGTTGATCCCTGGGGTCCCTGATGAGATGATATATGTTTTGCTACATAATTACATAGAAATACACTACTAAATAATGAAATTAGATGAACACAAAGTACAATTCATGATACTAAAGAAAATAAATACTCACAGTAACAGGCACCGGTTCTTGAGTGGGTCGACTCGGCGAGTTCGGTGGCATCACGGCACGTTGAGGGGATCCAACGACGGGCTCCGCACCATCCGGAACACTCTGTTGATGTCACAGAATAAATAAGTAACTACCAAATGAACATCTCAATCCTAAACACAATAGAAAGGTACAATCCTAAAGAGGAATAAATATATTCCAAAAAAACAATTTAATAAACTACTTATGAATATTTCCAGCAGCCCGTATCATGATGCCATCCCTAAAAGTAATTGTTACAACACATGATAATAGAATAGGAGCTAAGTGCGTGCTCATATAATAAAAGCATTTTTCTTGAAATTTCAGATAATCAGAAGACTTTTCTCCAAAGTATTGAACAACATTCAGTTATCCAGGAAGCTTACATAACTACTATTAGAACAGTGTAACTATATTCCACTACGACTAGTGATGTTCAAAATCGGTATCAACCGAGACCAATACCTGCTGTGTTTGTAAGACCTAGACTAAAAGAATTTAATTTGTAAAACTCATGCAAGTCTTGCATGACTTAATTAACTTAGAGCATTCTCGAAGTATTGGCAAAATAATAATGATATTAACACACCTATATGCAAAATCACACGCAGCCTGCTAAATAGTAGTTACGTACGTATGAAACTAAAGGCCGCACGTCGCGATCGTGGCTCCTTGTTTTATTACGGAACCGATGATAAACAAAGCAACACAAAAAATAAAAATCACAAACGATTGACAAAAACTACAATGACGCTAACAGACATTTACTGCACGTTTGCCGTACGGTCACGGTTGTAAAGCACAAAATATACAGTTTTATAAGATTCTTATAATTCAACAGCCAAATTTACCAAGGCAAGGTCAACAATACTGATGCAACACGAGACCAAGAATAGATCGGTATTATCTAGGTTTTGCATTTCGGCATCACTAGCTACGGCTGGCTCACATGAGCTTAGACTCGAATTTCATCAATTTACCTAGTTAAAGTTGGCATTTAGATTCAATAAAATAAGAAATAAACTACTTTATTTTGATATTTTGAGCCGAAAATTGTATAGGTATGACACGAGAAATTGATGTAGGTACCTACCTACCTACTTTATCTTGTAGCCAATACTTACCCTCTGAGGTGTAAAGATGGGCGCCATAGCATCCAAGTCGGTCATTGGGAATTCGACTCCTTTGGTTCGCAGTTCATTGTACACTTGTGACACACCCTAGACAACATAAAATCAATAAATTATCACAAAATGCTTCGCAAAAATATAAATCAATAAGTTATATTGTTGTTGTTCACAGCCACGTTCCACTTGATATGATGTTTACGTAATAATTTATGCATAATAATATGAACCTTCATACATATGCATGCAACATTTAAAGTCGATAATAGTACGAACAGAGCAACATAATGATTTTATTAACAAAATTTAAGATATCTTTTTAGATGATCCTGTTTATTGATAAAATCAAGGTGCTTTAAAAATGCTAGTACAAAATATTATATATGTTATGATGAATGTTACCTGCAAATCAGGCTGGCCCTGGAACGCATCCGCCCAGCATTGAATGAGGCTGAGAACCTTCTCCTGTACCACAGTTGGTGGATCATTCTTAGGTCCAATAAGTTTTACCTGTAACATACCATCTCTATTATTTGTCAATAGATTTTCAATCATTTCTGTACATGTTTATTTGTTTGGAGCCTGTCTATGTAAATAATATGTATTTTGGATTGAATTGAAAAATATTTCAAATAAACAACAAAAATGGTTCATCTATTTGATTATTAGAATATCTAATGGATTCATCCATTATATTTTATCAATAACTTGAAAGATATAATAACAAATCACACAAATATTAATGATAAAACATCTTAAATTTATATGAACTCTTTGTTTCAATAGCAAATACCTTTAGAGAATCTAAATGTATATACTTATAGGTATGGCATATTAAAATATATGCATAGCTAAATATAAGATAATGAATAATTCCAAATAAGGTGTGTAGACTGTGTAGTCAATACCTTTAAACTAGTTTTGATAATATATTCATATTACATGAATAACAAATTATGATTTAAGAACAAGAACAATTTTATAACTGTAGAAAATAAAATACACAACAGTACCGGAATCTATAATTTGTTGCATAGTACTTAAATGACAGTATTGTTTCAAGCACATTTTCATAGTTTGATTTTTTTCCCTATAATACTTCATTGCATTTCAGGTCAGTTTGAGACTAGAGATCCTAGGTTCAATCCCTAGGAGGACCATAAAGTATTTTTTTGTTTAAAGCACTATCTACTCATTTCTGGGTACCTGGCCCTGCCATTCCGGGTCAGGGCTATCCATGTTCCGAGTTGTTAGTTATACTATGATGTACCCAGATGCCCCTGACACGGAGCTGTGTGAATAAGTTTGTACTAATTGTAAGTAACCTATTTGTTCCCCGTCCCTGATGGAACACGGCAGGGCCAGGTACCCGGAAATGTGTGGATAGTGCTTAAGAAGTTTTTTTGGTACATACTTATGACTTTGCACTGTCCCATCTACGATGACAAGTACACTATCTACACAGTTAATTCTATTAACTTTGATGAAATGTGAAAATTAGTATTTGGTTTTTTTTATGATATATGTGTAGGAATGTAATTTAATAAAATCCTACTACTAATATTATGAATGCGAAAGTTTGTGAGGATTTATGGATGTTTGAAACTTTTTCACATAAAAATCAACCAGGAAAACATAAGATCCCTCGGGTACGCAGGTGAAACCAAGATGAAGCTTCTATGAAATAAAAATAAATTTTATATGAGATTCTTACCTAATATTAGCAATATTACCTTTGTTAATATTGAATATAATGTACAAAATATATTCATAATATGAAATGGCACCTATCAGATATAGTTTGTTAACATTGTGTTTGACTGATACTGTTGTCTTTAACATGATTTAATGATAAGAGCAGGTTTCCAAAAGGTTGTTGGCATTATCTATTTGTTGCTGTCTGATTTCAAAAATTTGATGTTCTATTTATCATAAGAATTCATATCTTGGTATTGAATGAAATCATTACTTTACCAGTCTGCATATTTATTAATTACATAGGTATTATTTATTACTTTACTTTCTTTATATTAGTAATCTGTGAGTCAAATTGCACCTTCTATCTATACCATATTGCATATAACCCCTGTTTGTTATCATTTTACATTGATCTTGTAAAGCAAATTATAAAATTGTTCACATTTTATTAAGTTATAAGAACTGTGGATAGTCATGTCATTTTTCAGAAAATCTTTGCAACATTTTTAACACCACTATACATCCATAGTTTCAGTTCTCGCTACAATGTCACTTTCACCCAGTTTATTATAACCCAGTATATCATAAGATACCAAAGTAAAATAAAAAAGAAAGAAGATTATGCTTACCAATTCAGATATGAACTCCTTGTTGCAAACCAATATATGGAAGGATTTGCCACAGTTTTTCACACATGTTTCAAGTACAGTCAGTGTGTACATCACTACAGTATAGTTCTTGCCAGCACTTTGAGTCAACCTTTTCCTTATAGCTTTTATAGCATCCCTCGGTCCATCTGTGCTGCTATTTATAATGTCACATATTTCCATGTTAAGACCCCAATTTTCCGACGGCAGCGATCCATCTGTTGCTTGTTCTAGAAGTTTTACATAAACCATCCATCATATAAATTGAAGGGTCAAAATAATTAACATGAGCATAGTATTCTGCGGAATTTCGCGGAATTACGGTATTAGAGTAACAATCTGGTACAAGCAATACAACAGTAAGGTACCGTGAAACCCTAACAAAGAGAAATTTGGATTTTGTAGTGCGCAACAAAAAGAAATTTGCCTTGGTCACGGGGGCTTAAGAAAGTGTCCCAGTTTTTTAGAAGTTACAAGTATCATTGTTATTTACGTACCAATTTTTTGGCCCACCGGCGTAGAAAATGGATTTCCTACCCCAAAGAAGGACATTTTTACAAAATAATTAAATATTTATTTTATCAAAATGATTTCACCGATTTCACTTGTCACCAGAAACGCAATACATAGATTAAAAAAAAAAACATTCTGTCAGTCACAGTCAGTCAAGCCTTGACTTCAGGGCTACCAGCAGGTAAAAATATTTACCCCTAAAAGAAGCTTAGTTTATAAAATAAATCGAATATTTTAATTATAAACTCTTCATTATTTTGAATAAGTACGTAGTATATTATTTATTCTACGATACAATTTTATTTTTTTCGTATCATAACTTTAGTCATAATAATATAACCAGACCATCAGAATACTTTTTAACATAAATAAAAAACGAACGCTGTTTAGAAAGCACTTATTATTGTTCTGTGGGAATGGGAACTACAATATCACTATACAATACACTAGAAAATTATTATTCAATGTCAGCCATAAATATAACAGATAGGGAGTAAAAAAATAAAAAAAACTGATATCTCGCTAGATCTTATACTTCTTTTCTTACATCAATGATTCCTGTGTCTTGTCACTTTTTCATAGATTTTACTGTCGTGAAAGTCTTCAAAAATGCTATGATGCAAAAAAAACCCTCAAAATACAAGGCTTGTAACAAATACCATTTGAGGTGTCATCCCCCGAAATTTAGGGGATAAACATCAAAGCTAGGATCCCCATCATGACTGACAGTAAACAAAATATCGAATCGTTCAGTAATTTTGTGTAAATTAGAAAAATATTAAATGAAAAATTAACTGAAAAAAATGTTTTGCAAATAAATGCCTCCTAACGTTCCAATTTTCCAAATTTTATTTCAATAATTTTTTTTATTTTTGACAAAAAATTTAATAAAATCTGAACTGGAAAATATCATGTATTTTTGTATTAGATAAGGGAAAGACTGTCGTCAACTGTTCAGATACGAATCCTGAAGTTCTTTGGACATGTTACCAGTGCCGTAAATAGCCTTTTCTGCGCCATATGCGAGCTTCTATAACTGCGCCCTTGTTTTTTTTATATTATAGGTACTACCTACCTACCCTAGCTAGAGCGATGTTATGTATAGGCCTACTTTATTTCATTCAGGTTGATAAAGTTAGTGGACCAATTTATCTAATATTTTTGAAGAAAAAACATTTTTTTAAAGAACTAGAACTATTTATTAATCTGTGATCGTTGCTTAGCAACTCATAAATAAACGTTAGGACCATTAGGAATAGTCTAAGAGAATAATAATATAATACTACGTTTAGCTTGCAAGTGCTTATTCTTGATGTACTATACCTATTTGCTGCAGTATTATACCTACGATTCGCTGTAGGTACCTATCTATCGCAATCATATCTGATACTAATTTACAAGTAGGAACACTTTAGGTAAACACAATGGCGACCGCGAAGAAATCGTTGAATAGTCTCATAATACATCCTGCAATAGAGCCTGGAGTGATTGATAATGCTATGCTCACGCGATGCATTTTGGAGTATGGTAAGCTTTATTATGATTACCACAATTATATAGGTACCTACCTAACTTTAAAATACTTACCTAGATACCTACTTTAATTGGTATCAAATTCTCTACTTCGTTCGTGGTATATTACCTACCTACCTACTTTATATGCGATATTCACAGATAACAAAACAATAGGGCGATATTATACAGTATACTCAATTTATTTGTTGTTAGAGGTCGTCCATTAATCATGTGTAGATGTGTGATTGACTCCACACCTCTGCGGTGATACGTGGTAGGTTTTAAGGCGATGCTATACGTGAAATGATGATTCTAAAATGCGTTTTTGTCTGTATTCTTTGTTCCAAGAGATTTGGAAAAAATAGATGTTAAACTAGAGAATATGAGAATAGTTTACTTTAAAAAAAAGGCTTAGTTTATTTTTAAATAACATAAAACCATGTTTTTTTACTAAAATTACTTCTCTCCTGTCTCGCTTGTCTCCGTCAGTTTAGTAAGGAACTCCGCACCGTAGGTACGGATCGCATGAATAATAGGTACTAATCCGTTTGATGCGATGCGTGGGATGCTAAAAGGTGGACGCTTGCCTTTAGACTAACCCCCAGCTATAATCTAATTTTAGGCGTTCAACAAAAAAATAAATACCTACACGTGATCTATCGACAAGAATTTTATTTGACCCTTAGGTATTTTTATAATGTCGGTTTAGAAATTGATGAAAAATAAGATGTAGGCATTATTGATACTATTAATGAATTTTAACCCATGCTTATGTAGGCCCTACTGAAGAGGCAGGCAGACTATTCGCAGAAGAAGGAGTTCATTTAGACGAAGCACCTATAGTACGTCTTGAGTTTCAAAACATCCTTAGAATCGACCACCTCTGGATGCTGAAAAGTCTTACCAAACTTACATTAGCTCACAATTTGATTGAGAAAATCGAAAATCTAGATCAACTCACTGGTCTGAACGAACTAGACTTATCGTTTAATAAAATCGAAAAGATAGAGAACTTAGACGCACTCGTTAATTTGGAAGTACTTTCATTATTCCACAACAAAATCAGAAAGTTAGAGAACATGGAAATGCTTGAGAAGTTACTCATTTTCAGCATTGGTGATAATCTCATAGAAGATTTCAAAGAGGTACGGCAAAGTAAGAAACATTACGTATTTTTAATTCATACTCACCTTAATCAAAGTTATACATATTGTATATAATGTTTCGATAGGTATCATACCTACGCAGGTTTCGCATGCTCCGTTCAGTGAGCTTTAAAGGTAACCCATGTTGTGACGATCCTATGGCGTACCAATTCATTAAATCAGCACTTATACGAGTCACGTATCTCGACTACAAGACAATCACCGAGGATGACAGAGAGGATGGAAGGGCACTCTTCAGGTAAATAGGATACCTACATAAATATAAATAAAATACAGAAGTTTATTGACCTACACTCCACTAATATAATATAGTCCAGCTAAAATTATGTTCTGAAGGTATTGTTACCACTCATTACCTGCCATGCAATTTATTTACTGTGGTATGTGACAATGGTCAATGATATAAAACAATATAAACCTTTTATGTATAGAGGTATTCTACGGAAGCTAGATGAAATTGATGAGCAATCCGAAAAAGAACGTATCGCTAAAGAGGAGTATACAACCAAAGTGGAGTTCTATGCACTTTCATTCGTTGAGTATTTGAATGGGCCAGAGTTGATTGAGTCGATGTTCGAAAAAGATCCAGATGGGGCGCTACTACTCACTTTTGGCGGTGAACTAATGGGATTTTATGAATCGTAAGTTCTTGTCTAATTTTGTTAACCACGTGACAGATGATGATAATGACAATACCTAGTTCAGTGTCTTCATATTCGCAGGTATAAAGAGCAGTACGTTGAAGCAATGGCAGACTTAGTTGAGTTCGCACAGCGAGCGTACACCGAAAGACAATATGAGATCAAACTCTTCAAGGATCTTGTCCAAAATGCCTTGGCAGATAGCGTTCAAAAGAGTAAGGCGTAAGTTGGTGTTTGGGAGTTTGGAATTTAGTTTTATTTCATTCATCTTTGTTGATGAAACTTCATTGCATAAGTATCTATGTGTTTGTAAATCTACCAGTGCCACTCGCATGGATTGGATTGGATTTTTATGCTTCATTTTATCACCAAAAATATGAATATAAATTTCTAAAACAAACATATTTCTACAGCGTTTTAGAAGAATTTGAGAGTAAAAAAAGTCCACTGATTGAACTGATGAACGGTGTGATCGCCAAATTCACCGCGAAACAGGCAACCATAGAACAGCTGGAGCCAAATATTGTTGAGTTGACAGATTCCTTTAACAATGTGCTATACGAATTATGGAAGAGTCTCATGACTATCGAGATGCAGTTGTTCGAACAGTGTGAGGTATATACCTAAGTATTTATTATTTATTTATTAAATTGTAAATTAGGTAAATAATCACACAGTAGATAGGTATTTTTGAAAATTTGTGAGGTTTTCTTATTTCAAAAAGTATTTTGAAGTTGTGTCCTAAATCCTAGTACCTACTTACTTATTAAATTTTAAACCCACTCAATAAAATTCTTATAACGAGGGTTCATTTACGAGTTTACCTAATAGCTTAATAGAAGCTAGCTGAAGGTTATGAATCTGTTTATCGAAAAGTACGAGTGGCTATTCGCCCTGCAGTTTCACCCGCGATTCCCTCGCATCTAACATTTCGATATAGTGGAGTGGATGCCTATATACTTATGGAACCTTTCTGCAAAATTTCAAGATTGCAGACCTTGCAGTTTGAGAAGTGCGTTTATATGTCAGTTAGTTAGTCAGTTTTTCCGTTACGTCAGAACATCACAATTTCAAATACCCTCAAAATTATAGAGGTCCCTACGTAAAATATAATTGAGTTGAGTACCTATTGTTGCAGGAATCCCGCGTACAATTCTCAGTGAATATGACAGAGATGATAACAAAGCTGATGGAGGCGGCTCGCAACGCTTTCGGAGTTTGGCGTGAGTGCGAAGGAATTTGGTCGATGAGGCAGTTTGAGACGCTGTCCAAGTATCTCGGCAACAAGATTATGCTGGGTGATGCATCGCCTGCACTATATGAAGTGAGTTTTTTTAAATTATAAATGAGGTAATCAATATTGCCATGTGACTCATCTTAGCAAAGAATGAAGTTGAAATCCCATGTCTTCGTCTTAGGGTGGGAAGACATATCAGGGCATCAGTAGCAAAAAGCAGAGTAATGCCAAGAACCTCCGTTTACCAACTTGCCCAGCAAGCATGGTAATTACAGTAATAAACTGTATCCACGAAATATCAGCCAGAAAAGCTCAGCGTTATAAATTTTCATAACAATAATTCTGATAATCATAGGTGATGATGGACCGAGATATGATGATGAATCTGGTGGCTCAATCATCTGACAACCACAGTCGGTTCATAGACGCGCGTGAAGACTTGTTGATGTCGCGTTCGAACAACTGGCGCGAGGAACTCGTACAAGGAACAAATGAGTAAGTTCATTCATAGTACCTATCTACCTACATTCTTCGAACCTATCAAGTAATTCAAATTGTCATAAATAACCAAAATATTAATATATTGATAATTCATAAACTGACGGAAAATTCATTTTGCATGTTGAGTTTTGTAAGAATTTTTATATGACTACTGTACCTATTATCTCTTATTGCAGTAACGAAATAAAACGCAATCGAGACAGGATTCTAGAAATTAACTACTTGATAGATAACCAGCGGGAAGATTGGACCGAGATGCAGATAGCGCTCACAGAGTCAGTCGATCCAGAAACAGTAGCTCTGCTTGGTGATGATTTTTAATAAATACAATTATTTTAACATTCCTTACGGATATTTTTTATTTAGTAACCTTCTTTTGTTTCAGTTTTTGAATGTACATCCCAAGTATTTCCTGTGTTTGTGGATTTAGAATTTTTTGCACGGTCTCTTCAAGGTCTCTTTGCTTATTCAAGTGAAGCCATTTCAACGTGTCTTGCCTCATCCGTTGTTTTGTTATATTGCGTGCCAGCGTAGGAATATTGTCGAATCTTCTTATAAATTGCTTGCATTTCTCTACGGCATCCGCTTTATCTGTAGCCAATTCGTGGACTAGTCCTACCTAAAAACCAGTTGGTAAATAATTATACAAACGTTTTATATTTGACTAGCTTTGCACCAAGGTCTCCGTGAGAAAAACATGTTATTTACCTTGAAAGCTTCCTCGGAGGAATACAGTTTCGACATCGTAATAGCTAGCTCAGCTTCACGATTCCCCAAAACATAACGGATAGCATCTATAATCCACAAGGATGGGACGATGCCCACCATGCTGTCATTGAACATAATAGTGGCCGTGTTTACCATTACACGATATTCCATCATAGTGGAAAAAAGGAAGCCGCCAGCTGCTGTATAGCCCTGAAAACATCAATGTTACGTACTTACCTTCAATGTAACTAGTCACTACCAATGGGGTAACTATAAAGGTGATTGTACTTTTAGGTTCTTAATAATCGTAAATTTGATTGAACTTGAATCCATTCGTGAGTTTTTGGAAGTTTTGGAGAAAAAACCGTGGGGAAACCATAGCTCGTATTGTGGTAGGCTTCCTTCACTCTGAACCCCACTATCTAGTTAACGTTGAAAAACCTACCTACCCACCCCTAAAACAGCCGCTGAATTAGGTGAAGCTGGCTGTGGTATCAAGTTATAATGGATTAGCTTACATTGATCGCAATCGCTGAAGGAAACTCTGTGTCATGTAATTTAATAATGAGGTCTTGAAGAGTTTTCCAGAACATCTCCAATCTTCTTACGTCAGGATTATGCAATTCATTTAAGTCCATTCCGGCTGAGAATATTTTAGGCAATACCTGAAATCACCAAAGTTAAAATAATTGAATTTGAAAAAATATACAGTGTGTCTGGTCATGAACTAGCAATATTTTAGGTACTTATATTTCAACTTTTTTATTCAAAAATACACGACACACTGGGGTTCCCCCCGCTCTATATCGCAGCCATTTTGTATTTTTTCTTGAGATATTCTCTACTTGTTTACAAAAAAGATCATATCTCTAAAAGTTTTTATCCCACTGAGATAAAAAATAAGCTTATTCAAAGGGTAACAAACAATATTGTCTATCATTTAAATAGATATAACGTGGCACTTTTTCGTAACTTAAAAAAAAACTCCTGAAAAATTAACAAAAAAATTATGCTATTTGACAAATTATTGTAAAAACAGCCCGTATTACACTTCTTTTTTTTATACTATATCGATAGATTTTGAGCTAAGCTAAAATACAAATGGAAATATTGAATGGAACAATGTTTTCACCAGGAACATTTATTGCATATAGTGTCAAAGACACAAGAACACAGAGACAGACAATACTTGAGTATCGAATAGATTAAACACTATGCTTTTATACAATGCCAGTATCGCACTAAAAAATAATCCATTAAACAAAACACTATCAAAATATAAAACATCCTACTAACATCCTAATTCTCTATTCTAATACTCCACCCCCTTAATAGAGTAATTTTGTCAAAGATAGCTGTACTAAAAACTCGTTAAGTGTCGGACCATGAACAGACTTAGTCAAGATGTCAGCTACCATTTTATTAGTTGGCATGTACTTGATCTCTACTTGGTTACTCAGTACACATTCACGAATAAAATGCCATTTTATGTCTATATGCTTCGTTCTGTTGTGCATCATTTTGTTGCTTGCTATTTTATGTGCCGGTTGGTTATCGTTATAAATGTTTATAGTAATGTAACGGGTCTATTCGCGCATAGAATATTATCAAAATATAATTTTGACTAACCTCGACGTTTCGATCAAGTTGCATTGATCGTGGTCACGAGTGTTATATTTTTATAATATTCTATGCGCGAATAGACCCGTTACATTACTATAAACATGAATTGTGTTCGCGAGAGTTTAAAAAGTATTATCGTTATAAATGACAACCGGTTTACAATCTACAGTTACTAAACTGTTCAATAAACTATTTAAGTATTATAGCTTCTCTTGCAGCTTGACTTAATCCTATATATTCAGATTCTGTGGATGACAAGGATACGGTTGCTTGTTTCCTACTCTCCCACGTGACCAAGTTTAAATAATAGTCCGGTGAAAGATTTCTTGTCATAGGCCCCTCCCCAATCTGCATCTACGTAACCATTCAAACTAAATTAATCTCCTGACTTTTGAAATGTAAGTCAAAGGTGTGACGTACCTTTTAAGTACCTTAAGACACGTTTTGCGCACTTGAAGTGTATTTCACTGTAACACGAATTAAACTGTGAAAGTACACTTACAGCGTGTGCAATGTCTGGTCGCGTATTACAAGCCAAATAATTTAAACAACCTATTCAAGCTTTGATAAGGTAGGTTACACTGGGAATCAGGTGACTTTTCTAATTTTAGTCCAACCTCCATTGGGGTACCTAATGGCTTAGCATCTTTCATCGTTCAATACATTTAGAATAAACTGCTCCTGATCTAAATAAAGTATATCTCGATCCTTCCTCAGTCTCATCCCTAAAACATGTTTAGCCTCCTCAAGATCTTTCACTTTAAACTTTTTTAGTAAATCTGCTTTTAATTTAAGCTTAGCTTGTTCACAATTCCCAAAAATAAAAATATCATCTACGTATACTACGAATACAAGTTTATTTTTATTATTGAATTGCTTCTGATATAAGCACGGTTCTATTTTTGATTGTATAAATCCTAAGCCTAAAATCTCTTCCTGTCCATAATTTTTCCGGCACTGCATCACTTACAGCTTTTGTAGGGCTTCTAATTTTAGGGTTCCGAAAAAAAAAAAAAAACGGAACCCTTATAGGATCACTCGTGCGTCTGTCTGTCTGTCCGAAAATATTGGACTGGATTGAGTTGAAAGTTGGTACACATATGAAAGTCGATGACCCAAACATGGACGTGTTACGATGAATTAAATGAATTTCAAACATGGGGGGTAATTTTGGGGGGTAAATTAGAAATTTAAAAAAAAAGTTTTGCAGACAATATTGTGTAACATATCAAATGAAAGGGCTTTTTATCAGGATGTCAAATATATATTTTTTAGAATTTTAATATAAATAGTTTTGAAGTTATTTAAGAAAATAGGCGAAAAATTGGCGAAAATTGACCATCCCCCCCCCTTATTTCCGAAACTACTGGGCCAAACATTTTGAAAAAAAATCAGATAATAGTTCTTTATCTAAAGATTACAGGAAAACCTATGAGAAGTCTATCTAATACCTTTAAACCTGCAATTCATGGATATATATATATATATATATAATCTGAATCTCGGAAACGGCTCCAACGATTTTCATGAAATTTGGTATGCAGGGGGTTTCGAGGGCGATAAATCGATGTAGCTAGGTTTTATTTTTAGAAAAGACGATTTCCAAAAAAAAAAAAAACTTTTTATAGTTACCATCAACAAATTTGGGTCAGGTTTAAAAATATCTTAACTTAGTTAAACATATACGGAACCCTCTCCACGCGAGTTTAACTCGCATTTGTCCGATTTATTTAAATATACAACAGTATTAACTGCTTCTGTCCAATATTTTTTGCTCAGGTTCGGTTCCGATAACAATGTTCTCGCCTTCTCTATAATGGTCCGATTTGCTCTTTCTGCCACACCATTTTGTTGCGGTGTATAGGCCACAGTCGTTTGGTGTTTTATTCCTGCAGACTTCAAAAAATTATTAAACTGGCCACTACAGAATTCACCACCATTATCAGATCTTAGAAATTTTATTGATTTACTCATCTCATTTGTATTCACTTTCACTACACATTCTCTTGTATTCACGAAACTTATCGAATGTTTGACTTTTATTTTTCAAAAAATAAACATGAGTCTTTCGATTGTAGTCATCAATAAAAAGTAAAACATACCTCGAGCCACCGAAAGATCGTTCTTCCATCGGTTCATATCTGTGTGAACAATCTCTAAAATCTCGTTCGCTCTCATACCTTTGTTTTTGTTAGGCTGCCAGTGTTTTATGATAATTATTGTTCTATGCAGCTCTATGATTTGGTTATTCTAAAATGTCTACGTTTTAAATAAAAGATTCTGTCAAGTTTATTTTAATGTTTAATTTACTTTAATATGGTAGCAGAGCGTAAAATAATATAGTAAATACGATATAACGATGTCGTCGAGCTCAAAATATAAAATTGAGTCCTTAAATAAAGAAAATTATGAAACTTGGAGAATTCAAGCAAAGGCCGTACTCATAAAAAATAAATTATGGACTTGTGTTGAAAAGCCACTGGACATTGAAAAAGCCGACGAAGAAAAGACAGAAAAAGATTTAAATGCTCAATCAGAGTTAGTACTATTAATCTCGCCTTCCGAACTTAAGCAAATTAAAAATTGCAAAACTGCTTATGACATTTGGACAAAACTTGATACTATTTATGCTAGTAAGGGACCTGCTAGAAAGGCCCACCTTCTTAAACAATTGATACTCTCCAAAATGCAAGACGGTAATGTCAGGGATCACCTAAATAAATTTATGGACATAGTAGATAAATTAGAAGATATGAATATCAGTATTCACAATGATCTACTATCTGTCATGATGCTCTACAGTCTTCCATGTGAATACGATAACTTTCGTGTAGCTATTGAGTCAAGAGACACATTACCAAAGCCAGAAGAATTAAAAATAAAAATTATGGAGGAGTCAGAAGCGAGACAAGTTAGCAATAGTTCATCTAGTACTAAAGACGAGCAAGTAGAAGAATCTTATTATGTAAAAACATGTAAATTTTGCAAAAAGAAAGGACATGTCATTAAAGAATGCAGAAAACTAGAGTACAGAAAAAAGAAAGAAAGTAACGAACAAGTACCTAGAAATTCATATGCTGTATGTATGTATTCCAAAAACAATGATTTAAAAAATGAAGAAAATAAATGGATTCTTGACAGCGGATGTACGTCACACATGTCAAATAATAAAGAATATTTTAATAAATTGGGTGAATCAAATTCCCAGTCGTTAAAACTAGCTTCAAAAGAAGCGACAGCCGAAATAAAAGGTAAAGGCCAAATTATTCTTACGATAAATACCAAAGATACAGGAAAAACTGGTGAAATTACTTTGAAAGATACACTGTATGTGCCTACTCTGTGCTCAAACTTATTATCTGTTGGAAAAGCTACAGAATCAGGATGCACTGTGTTGTTTACTAACAAAAAGGCAACAGTAAGACATCCTGACGAAGGCATTTTATTCGATGCACCAAAAGATAAAGATGGTTTATATTACGTAAATCCTGCATCGTATAAACAAAGTAAAAATAAATGTAACTGGGTCAAGGAATCAAAAATTCAAAAATGGCATAAATACTTAGGTCACATGAATGAAGCTGATATGAAGCTGGCCTTAAAAAATGAAGTTCTTATTGGTTTAGATTTCAAAACAAATGAAAATCTCGGAGATTGTGAAGTATGCATTCAAGCTAAGATTACAAGACTACCTAGTAAATCCAGTACAACACCACGTACTACAAAACAATTAGAGATAGTACACAGCGATGTCTGTGGTCCAATGAAGACACAAACCCATTATGGCAACAACTATTTCGTTACTTTTGTTGACGACTTCACCAGATATAGTCGCGTGTATTGCATGAAAAAGAAAAGTGATGTATTGGAGAAATTCAAACTGTATAAAGCAGAAATGGAAAATTATACTGGTAAAACTATTATCAGTCTTCAGTCAGATAATGGGCTGGAGTATTGTAATCATGACTTTGACAATTTTCTGAAAGATTACGGTATTACAAGACGCTTAACAGTACCATACACACCACACCAGAATGGTATCGCAGAACGCAAAAATCGTACCTTGCTGGAAAAGGCTAGAAGTATGATGATAGAATCGAAATCACCCCAGAATCTATGGGGAGAAGCTATCCAAACTGCAAATTATCTTTCCAATCGAAGTGTCAATAAAACTATTTCTGCACAAGATGGTACTGTCACAACACCTTTTGAAAAATGGGTTCAAAGAAAACCATGCGTATTCCATTTGCGTCAATTTGGAACAAAAGTTTTTATACTACTGAAAGATCAGAAGCAACATAAATTTCAAGCAAAAGCTATACCTGGGATGTTTGTTGGCTACTCAGATACCTCTAAAGCGTACAGGATTTGGGTTCCTACAAAACAAAAAATTATAATTGCCAAAGATGTTAAATTCACTAATAAACTCTACTATACCGATAATACAAAACCAACTTTAGAGATTATAGAATCTTCAATGAAAAATGACAATGAAAACTGCAACGCAGAAATCAGTTTCAATGAAGAAGATGATGAAAGTGATTATAAATCTTTACAAAGTGATGATCTACAAAAATCTATCCCAGATACAAATGTTAATGAACCTATCGAAGAAGAAATCATAGAAGAAGATAGAAATGAAACTGAAACTCCTGTTGAAAGACGAGTACTACGTGATCGTAGCTGTCTGAAAACACCTATGAAGCTTGATGACTTTGTTAACGTTGCAGCAGAAGAATTTAACAATTACAAAGAACCTGCTACGTATCGAGAAGTTCTAGAAAAGATGACTAAGGCCCTAGGCCTGAGTTCCTTAAAGAAGAGTGGATGTTAGGCTGCCAGTGTTTTATGATAATTATTGTTCTATGCAGCTCTATGATTTGGTTATTCTAAAATGTCTACGTTTTAAATAAAAGATTCTGTCAAGTTTATTTTAATGTTTAATTTACTTTAATAGTTTTTAAATGGGCTCTTGCACGTTTTCCCTTCGATACATGAACCACACGGTTGACATAAATCATTGCTTTTAAATTCCATCCCGGTGACTAGATTTTTCAATTTATTCATATAATTTTTACTTAAATGTGCCAATCTTTTATGGCAAATATTCGAAATAGTTCCATTTTGTTTCGACAATGTCAAATTTACGACGTCATTCTTCTTTTCTTTTAATTCGTAAATTCCATCAATTTCCTGACAGTTCGCAATAATTCCATTCTTATTTCGAATATTACAAACTCCTTTGTAAAATCAATACTATAACTATTTTTGGTCAAATCGCTAACCGAAATAAGATTCATGAATAAATCAGGAACATGTAAAACGTTATCTAAAATTAACTTTTGATTTTTGCCGACTTGGGGCTCAGCATTTCCACGTCCTTTTACAAGTAGCTTTTCACCATTCGCTACAAATATTTTTATATTGCTATAAATAGGTTTATAGGCCACCAACTTGTTTTTATCGTGGGTCATGTGATTAGAACATCCACTATCTAAGTACTTATCTTTATGAATCGCCTCCTTCGTATTCAGGCAGATATTCGCGGTTTTGCTCAGCTCTTTGCAATCAGACGCTTTATGTCCTTGCTTGTGATAAAACATTTATACACAAACTTCTGCTTACGATCATTAGTTTTATTTTGAGATCTGGCATCGTTATGTGATTTCTTTGAAAATAGGGCTTGTTCTTGGTTTGTGTTTACCTTGCTCTGTCTTGTACCTTCCTGCAACAACTTAGTCTTTATTTGCTCTAACCCAATTTCTTGACCGCTATTATCTATCCACCAAGCAAAACCGATATGATCCAATCGTCAGACATTTTTGCATCAATATCAGCCAATTGCTGTGCGAGGAATATAACATTCGAAATATATTTTTCAATTGATTCGAAATTTTCTAATTTGCAATTCCAGAGCTCACGTTGAAGAGAAATTCGTCTGCACCAACCTTTGTCTTCATATGCCTTTTGTAAACTAATCCATGCTTGTTTCGCCGTCTTTGCATCATTAACGTGCGTAAAGCACTCTGGTTCAAGTAACAAACATATCGTGGTTCTTGCCTTACGATCTACGTCTTTTTCTGCCTCAGTGACATCTTTTTTGATGACATGCCACCAGTTTTTATTTTCTAAGTAATTTCTTACTAAAAACTTCCAGTTTGGATAGTCCGAGGTACCTCGTAATTTCTTTAATCCGCTCATGCCATGAAAATTTTCTTACGACATCATCGCGGTAAATAATTTTGCAAAAAATATTTTTACACCACTTTAATCAATTACTTATTATTTATATTACTCCGATGCTTTAGATTTTTTCCTGGCTATTTCTGGGTATCTGTGCCCATAACCAAATGGAAATATTGAATGAAACAGTGTTTTCACCAGGAACATTTATTGCATATAGTGTCAAAGACACAAGAACACAGAGACAGACAATACTTGAATATCGAATAGATTAAACACTATGCTTTTATACAATGCCAGTATCGCATATGGCCTCCAACAAATACAACATTCAATGTCTGTATGTCTATTACTTTAAGAATTATTCTTGTTCATGCACACAAATGTTTGTCCTGTGTGGGAATCGAGCTCATGACCTGCAGCGAGATAAGTAGGGTAGTAGCATAGAATAATTAACATACTAGTCCCCTTCAAGGACGTCTGGTCACGTTAGGTATTACCTACTACCTACTTATCATTATGTACCGAATAATTACTGAAATATAGGTACTTACCTACTATTTTGTACAATCTGAAAGCGGTAGTACTTTTTTTTCGTTCACTGTACTCACCGAGGTTAAGACCATTCCTTTACACTTATTGTTGGTTATATCTTCCAGAGCTTTATCCATCTCCTGCATCATCTCGAGGTTGATACTATTTACAGGCGGCCGCTGCATGGTCATAATTGCTATACCCTCATTGTCAATAGTTACATCAATTGGGGGATTAACCTTCGACGAAAACGGCCTCAAAATTTCCCTCGCTACAAGCATTGATCTCCGAATAGGAAACATGACGAAAAACTGTCTAACCAAACAGCACTTTAGAGGACTTATTTTGAACCTTAGATAATTTCAGTCACTTGTTATGTTCCGTGTTTAGAATAATTTAATACCACAGATATACTGGTGGTAATGTTACCTTTACCACGAGTAATACCTAAATGACACAGATATATATCTTGCACTTCATTGCACTTTAATTTGTCGATAGCAGGTAACGTGCGAAAATATTTATCTAACGATAAATAAAAAACTCTTATCTTCCTATAAATGATAATAAAAATATTATTAGACTTCCTTCGTCTGTCCGCGGCTGTTAATCTTAAATATAGTGGAACACAGGTCAAATCGCGAAAATATTGAAAACATCCCTGAATTTGGAAAAAAAATATCCTATCACATGAAATTTTAACTTAAAAGGGATTTTTTTAACCAAACGGCTCATTCAATGTAAATTAATCTTACACCAAAAAAAGGAAATATATATTTTTACAATTTGTATTAGTTAAAATTATTTTTATACCTAAAAAAAGTTATAAATAAAAAATCAAGCATAAACGGAAGGCTCCTTTCTAGATCCCACCCGCGGACGCCTAAGCTAAGTACCTACTTATTACCGGTGTGAAGTTAGCAGCCAAAAGTTGGCAGCCAATATAATCCGACCAAATTAAGAAGAATTCTAAAATTACCCTATAATGAGCTTATTTAACAAGGAAAATTGTTTAAAACAGTATAGAATTAAAAAACAGGATGATTTAAGGCCTTTCAATCATAAAATAATCGATAAAGTTACATAAATTCGGAATTTCAACATTTCTGAGTATTTTGTATAATGGCCGGCTCTGAGCGTTCAAACCAAACAAAAATTGATAATTTATTCAAAAAAATATCATATTCTTAGCAAAAGATCTGAAATAAAATATTTCCTGTAAGTTTCAGACCAATTAAAACAACCTCAAAGCACTCGGAATACAAAAGTTACAGGTTGTCTTTCGAAAATAGAGAATATTTTATCCAAAATATAGCGGTATCGCTCCAGCTGTATGTTTATATTGTAAATACATATGTAAACTTAATAAATAATATTGTTTTATGTACTTGCCGAGGGGACTACAAGGCTATATAAGACGATAACCAATATAGTATCGAAAAAATCCTTAACATGACTTTGACGGTCGGTTCAGCTCTCAAGATGCAGCCCTGTCACTCTACAAATGTGTTCAAATTATAGGTATATATCTTATCTTAGTAAATAGTACAGTCTCATGTACTTCCGGAGGGGATTACATGGGTCTATGTCACGTAAGCCAGTATACCATACCGAAAAAAAACTTAAAATATTTTCGATGACTGATTAGGTTCTCAAGATGCAACCCTGTCACTCTAAAAATGAGTTCAAATTATAGGTATGTATCGTATCTTAGTAAATAGTACAGTTTTATGTACTTCCGGAGGGGACTACATGGCTCTATTACACGGCAGCCAGTAAGACATTGAAAAAATTCTTAAAATATTTTCGATGACTGATTAAGCTCTCAAGATGCAACCCTGTCACTCTACGAAGGTTTTCAAATTATAGGTACATATCTTATATTAGTAAATAGTACAGTTTTATGTACTTCCGGAGGGGATAGCATGGGTCTATGTCACGTCAGCCAGTACCATACCAAAAAAAAAACTAAAATATTTTCGATGGCTGATTAGGCTCTCAAGATGAAACCCTGTCACTCTACAAATGAGTTCAAATTATAGGTATGTATCTTATCTTAGTAAATAGTACAGTTTTATGTACTTCCGGAGGGGATTACATGGGTCTATGTCACGTCAGCCAGTACCATACCAAAAAAAAAACTTAAAATATTTTCGATGGCTGATTAGGCTCTCAAGATGAAACCCTGTCACTCTACGAAGGTTTTCAAATTATAGGTATATATCTTATCTTAGTAAATAATTCAGTCTTATGTACTTCCGGAGGGGATTACATGGCTCTATTACACGGCAGCCAGTAAGACATCGAAAAAATTCTTAAAATATTTTCGATGGCTGATTAAGCTTTCAAGATGCAACCCTGTCACTCTACGAAGGTTTTCAAATTATAGGTTAATATCTTATCTTAGTAAATAAAACAGTTTTATGTACTTCCGGAGGGGATAGCATGGGTCTATGTCACGTCAGCCAGTACCATACCAAAAAAAAAACTTAAAATATTTTCGATGGCTGATTAGGCTCTCAAGATGAAACCCTGTCACTCTACAAATGGGTTCAAATTATAGGTACATATGTTATATTAGTAAATAATTCAGTCTTATGTACTTCCGGAGGGGATTACATGGCTCTATTACATAGCAGCTAGTAAGACGTCGAAAAAATTCTTAAAATATTTTCGATGGCTGATTAAGCTTTCAAGATGCAACCCTGTCACTCTACGAAGGTTTTCAAATTATAGGTTAATATCTTATCTTAGTAAATAAAACAGTTTTATGTACTTCCGGAGGGGATAGCATGGGTCTATGTCACGTCAGCCAGTACCATACCAAAAAAAAAACTAAAATATTTTCGATGGCTGATTAGGCTCTCAAGATGAAACCCTGTCACTCTACAAATGAGTTCAAATTATAGGTATGTATCTTATCTTAGTAAATAGTACAGTTTTATGTACTTCCGGAGGGGATTACATGGGTCTATGTCACGTCAGCCAGTACCATACCAAAAAAAAAACTTAAAATATTTTCGATGGCTGATTAGGCTCTCAAGATGAAACCCTGTCACTCTACAAATGGGTTCAAATTATAGGTACATATGTAATATTAGTAAATAATTCAGTCTTATGTACTTCCGGAGGGGATTACATGGCTCTATTACATAGCAGCTAGTAAGACATCGAAAAAACTCTTAAAATATTTTCGATGTCTGATTAGGCTCTCAAGATGCAACCCTGTCACTCTACAAATGTATTCAAATTATAGGTATGTATCTTATCTTAGTAAATAGTACAGTTTTATGTACTTCCGGAGGGGATTACATGGGTCTATGTCACGTCAGCCAGTACCATACCAAAAAAAAAACTAAAATATTTTCGATGGCTGATTAGGCTCTCAAGATGAAACCCTGTCACTCTACAAATGAGTTCAAATTATAGGTATGTATCTTATCTTAGTAAATAGTACAGTTTTATGTACTTCCGGAGGGGATAGCATGGGTCTATGTCACGTCAGCCAGTACCATACCAAAAAAAAAACTTAAAATATTTTCGATGGCTGATTAGGCTCTCAAGATGAAACCCTGTCACTCTACAAATGGGTTCAAATTATAGGTACATATGTTATATTAGTAAATAATTCAGTCTTATGTACTTCCGGAGGGGATTACATGGCTCTATTACATAGCAGCTAGTAAGACATCGAAAAAACTCTTAAAATATTTTCGATGTCTGATTAGGCTCTCAAGATGCAACCCTGTCACTCTACAAATGTATTCAAATTATAGGTATGTATCTTATCTTAGTAAATAGTACAGTTTTATGTACTTCCGGAGGGGATAGCACGGGTCTATGTCACGTCAGCCAGTACCATACGAAAAAAAAACATAAAATATTTTCGATGACTGATTAGGCTCTCAAGATGCAACCCTGTCACTCTACAAATGTATTCAAATTATAGGTATATATCTTATCTTAGTTAAAAATTCAGTCTTATGTACTTCCGGAGGGGATTACATGTCTCTATTACACGGCAGCCAGTAAGACATCGAAAAAATTCTTAAAATATTTTCGATGGCTGATTAAGCTCTCAAGATGCAACCCTGTCACTCTACGAAGGTTTTCAAATTATAGGTATATATCTTATCTTAGTAAACAAAACAGTTTTATGTACTTCCGGAGGGGATAGCATGGGTCTATGTCACGTCAGCCAGTACCATACCAAAAAAATAACTTAAAATATTTTCGATGGCTGATTAGGCTCTCAAGATGAAACCCTGTCACTCTACAAATGTATTCAAATTATAGGTATGTATCTTATTTTAGTAAATAGTACAGTTTTATGTACTTCCGGAGGGGATAGCATGGGTCTATGTCACGTCAGCCAGTACCATACCAAAAAAAAAACTAAAATATTTTCGATGGCTGATTAGGCTCTCAAGATGAAACCCTGTCACTCTACAAATGTGTTCAAATTATAGGTATGTATCTTATCTTAGTAAATAATTCAGTCTTATGTACTTCCGGAGGGGATAACATGGCTCTATTACACGGCAGCCAGTAAGACATCGAAAAAATTCATGAAATATTTTCGATGGCTGATTAGGCTCTCAAGATGAAACCCTGTCACTCTACAAATGAGTTCAAATTATAGGTATGTATCTTATCTTAGTAAATAGTATAGTCTTATGTACTTCCGGAGGGGATTACATGGGTCTATGTCACGTCAGCCAGTATGCCATACCGAAAAAAATCTTAAAATATTTTCGATGGCTGATTAGGCTCTCAAGATGCAAACCTGTCACTCTACAAATGTGTTCAAATTATAGGTATGTATCTTATCTTAGTAAATAATTCAGTCTTATGTACTTCCGGAGGGGATAACTTGGGTCTATGCCACGTCAGCCAGTACCATACCGAAAAAACTGTTAAAATATTTTCGATGTCTGATTAGGCTCTCAAGATGCAACCCTGTCACTCTACAAATGTGTTCAAATTATAGATACATATCTTATCTTAGTCAATAGAACAGTTTTATGTACTTCCGGAGGGGATTACATGGGTCTATGCCACGTCAGCCAGTACCATACCGAAAAATTTCTTAAAATATTTTCGATGGCTGATTTGGCTCTCAAGACACAACTCGGTCACTCAACAAATGTGTTCAAATTATAGGTATATATATTATCTTAGTAAATATTACAGTTTTATGTACTTCCGGAGGGGATAACATGGCTCTATTACACGGCAGCCAGTAAGACATCGAAAAAAATCTTGTAATATTTTTGATGGCTGATTAAGCTCACAAAATGCAACCCTGTCACTCTACAAATGTATTCAAATTATAGGTACATATCTTATCTTAGTAAATAGAACAGTTTTATGTACTTCCGGAGGGGATAACTTGGGTCTATGCCACGTCAGCCAGTACCATACCGAAAAAACTGTTAAAATATTTTCGATGTCTGATTAGGCTCTCAAGATGCAACCCTGTCACTCTACAAATGTGTTCAAATTATAGATACATATCTTATCTTAGTCAATAGACCAGTCTCATGTACTTCCGGAGGGGATTACATGGGTCTATGCCACGTCAGCCAGTACCATACCGAAAAATTTCTTAAAATATTTTCGATGGCTGATTTGGCTCTCAAGACACAACTCGGTCACTCAACAAATGTGTTCAAATTATAGGTATATATATTATCTTAGTAAATAGTACAGTTTTATGTACTTCCGGAGGGGATAACATGGGTCTACGTCAAATCAGCCAGTACCATACCAAAAAAAAACTTAAATTATTTTCGATGGCTGATTAGGCTCTCAAGATGCAACCCTGTCACTCTACAAATGTGTTCAAATTATAGGTACATATCTTATCTTAGTAAATAGAACAGTTTTATGTACTTCCGGAGGGGATAACATGGGTCTATGTCACGTCAGCCAGTACAATACCAAAAAAAAAACATAAAATATTTTCGATGGCTGATTTGGCTCTCAAGATGCAACCCTGTCACTCTACAAATGTGTTCAAATTATAGGTACATATCTTATCTTAGTAAATAGAACAGTTTTATGTACTTCCGGAGGGGATAACATGGCTCTATTACACGGCAGCCAGTAAGACATCGAAAAATTTCTTAAAATATTTTCGATGGCTGATTTGGCTCTCAA
Organism: Tethea ocularis; assembly: GCA_963555595.1. Taxonomy (NCBI): domain Eukaryota; kingdom Metazoa; phylum Arthropoda; class Insecta; order Lepidoptera; family Drepanidae; genus Tethea; species Tethea ocularis. The sequence continues at coordinate 3,990,628 of OY741963.1, read as the reverse complement.
GACACAACTCGGTCACTCTACAAATGTATTCAAATTATAGGTATATATCTTATCTTAGTAAATAATACAGTTTTATGTACTTCCGGAGGGGATAACTTGGGTCTATGCCACGTCAGCCAGTACCATACCGAAAAAACTGTTAAAATATTTTCGATGTCTGATTAGGCTCTCAAGATGCAACCCTGTCACTCTACAAATGTGTTCAAATTATAGATACATATCTTATCTTAGTCAATAGACCAGTCTCATGTACTTCCGGAGGGGATTACATGGGTCTATGCCACGTCAGCCAGTACCATACCGAAAAATTTCTTAAAATATTTTCGATGACTGATTAAGCTCTCAAGATGCAACCCTGTCACTCTATGGTACTGGCTGACGTGGCATAGACCCATGTAATCCCCTCCGGAAGTACATGAGACTGGTCTATTTACTAAGATAAGATATGTACCTATAATTTGAACACATTTGTAGAGTGACAGGGTTGCATCTTGAGAGCCAAATCAGCCATCGAAAATATTTTAAGTTTTTTTTTGGTATTGTACTGGCTGACGTGACATAGACCCATGTTATCCCCTCCGGAAGTACATAAAACTGTTCTATTTACTAAGATAAGATATGTACCTATAATTTGAACACATTTGTAGAGTGACAGGGTTGCATCTTGAGAGCCTAATCAGACATCGAAAATATTTTAACAGTTTTTTCGGTATGGTACTGGCTGACGTGGCATAGACCCAAGTTATCCCCTCCGGAAGTACATAAAACTGTTCTATTTACTAAGATAAGATATGTACCTATAATTTGAACACATTTGTAGAGTGACAGGGTTGCATCTTGAGAGCCTAATCAGCCATCGAAAATATTTTAAGTTTTTTTTTGGTATGGTACTGGCTGATTTGACGTAGACCCATGTTATCCCCTCCGGAAGTACATAAAACTGTACTATTTACTAAGATAATATATATACCTATAATTTGAACACATTTGTTGAGTGACCGAGTTGTGTCTTGAGAGCCAAATCAGCCATCGAAAATATTTTAAGAAATTTTTCGGTATGGTACTGGCTGACGTGGCATAGACCCATGTAATCCCCTCCGGAAGTACATAAGACTGGTCTATTGACTAAGATAAGATATGTATCTATAATTTGAACACATTTGTAGAGTGACAGGGTTGCATCTTGAGAGCCTAATCAGACATCGAAAATATTTTAACAGTTTTTTCGGTATGGTACTGGCTGACGTGGCATAGACCCAAGTTATCCCCTCCGGAAGTACATAAAACTGTACTATTTACTAAGATAAGATACGTACCTATAATTTGAACACATTTGTTGAGTGACCGAGTTGTGTCTTGAGAGCCAAATCAGCCATCGAAAATATTTTAAGAAATTTTTCGGTATGGTACTGGCTGACGTGGCATAGACCCATGTAATCCCCTCCGGAAGTACATGAGACTGGTCTATTGACTAAGATAAGATATGTATCTATAATTTGAACACATTTGTAGAGTGACAGGGTTGCATCTTGAGAGCCTAATCAGACATCGAAAATATTTTAACAGTTTTTTTGGTATGGTACTGGCTGATTTGACGTAGACCCATGTTATCCCCTCCGGAAGTACATAAAACTGTACTATTTACTAAGATAATATATATACCTATAATTTGAACACATTTGTTGAGTGACCGAGTTGTGTCTTGAGAGCCAAATCAGCCATCGAAAATATTTTAAGAAATTTTTCGGTATGGTACTGGCTGACGTGGCATAGACCCATGTAATCCCCTCCGGAAGTACATGAGACTGGTCTATTGACTAAGATAAGATATGTATCTATAATTTGAACACATTTGTAGAGTGACAGGGTTTCATCTTGAGAGCCTAATCAGCCATCGAAAATATTTTAAGTTTTTTTTTTGGTATGGTACTGGCTGACGTGACATAGACCCATGCTATCCCCTCCGGAAGTACATAAAACTGTTTTATTTACTAAGATAAGATATTAACCTATAATTTGAAAACCTTCGTAGAGTGACAGGGTTGCATCTTGAGAGCCTAATCAGCCATCGAAAATATTTTAAGTTTTTTTTTGGTATGGTACTGGCTGATTTGACGTAGACCCATGTTATCCCCTCCGGAAGTACATAAAACTGTACTATTTACTAAGATAATATATATACCTATAATTTGAACACATTTGTTGAGTGACCGAGTTGTGTCTTGAGAGCCAAATCAGCCATCGAAAATATTTTAAGAAATTTTTCGGTATGGTACTGGCTGACGTGGCATAGACCCATGTAATCCCCTCCGGAAGTACATAAGACTGGTCTATTGACTAAGATAAGATATGTATCTATAATTTGAACACATTTGTAGAGTGACAGGGTTGCATCTTGAGAGCCTAATCAGACATCGAAAATATTTTAACAGTTTTTTCGGTATGGTACTGGCTGACGTGGCATAGACCCAAGTTATCCCCTCCGGAAGTACATAAAACTGTACTATTTACTAAGATAAGATACGTACCTATAATTTGAACACATTTGTTGAGTGACCGAGTTGTGTCTTGAGAGCCAAATCAGCCATCGAAAATATTTTAAGAAATTTTTCGGTATGGTACTGGCTGACGTGGCATAGACCCATGTAATCCCCTCCGGAAGTACATGAGACTGGTCTATTGACTAAGATAAGATATGTATCTATAATTTGAACACATTTGTAGAGTGACAGGGTTGCATCTTGAGAGCCTAATCAGACATCGAAAATATTTTAACAGTTTTTTCGGTATGGTACTGGCTGACGTGGCATAGACCCAAGTTATCCCCTCCGGAAGTACATAAAACTGTTCTATTTACTAAGATAAGATACGTACCTATAATTTGAACACATTTGTTGAGTGACCGAGTTGTGTCTTGAGAGCCAAATCAGCCATCGAAAATATTTTAAGAAATTTTTCGGTATGGTACTGGCTGACGTGGCATAGACCCATGTAATCCCCTCCGGAAGTACATGAGACTGGTCTATTGACTAAGATAAGATATGTATCTATAATTTGAATACATTTGTAGAGTGACAGGGTTGCATCTTGAGAGCCTAATCAGACATCGAAAATATTTTAACAGTTTTTTCGGTATGGTACTGGCTGACGTGGCATAGACCCAAGTTATCCCCTCCGGAAGTACATAAAACTGTTCTATTTACTAAGATAAGATATGTACCTATAATTTGAACACATTTGTAGAGTGACAGGGTTGCATCTTGAGAGCCAAATCAGCCATCGAAAATATTTTAAGTTTTTTTTTTGGTATTGTACTGGCTGACGTGACATAGACCCATGTTATCCCCTCCGGAAGTACATAAAACTGTTCTATTTACTAAGATAAGATACGTACCTATAATTTGAACACATTTGTTGAGTGACCGAGTTGTGTCTTGAGAGCCAAATCAGCCATCGAAAATATTTTAAGAAATTTTTCGGTATGGTACTGGCTGACGTGGCATAGACCCATGTAATCCCCTCCGGAAGTACATGAGACTGGTCTATTGACTAAGATAAGATATGTATCTATAATTTGAACACATTTGTAGAGTGACAGGGTTGCATCTTGAGAGCCTAATCAGACATCGAAAATATTTTAACAGTTTTTTCGGTATGGTACTGGCTGACGTGGCATAGACCCAAGTTATCCCCTCCGGAAGTACATAAAACTGTTCTATTTACTAAGATAAGATACGTACCTATAATTTGAACACATTTGTTGAGTGACCGAGTTGTGTCTTGAGAGCCAAATCAGCCATCGAAAATATTTTAAGAAATTTTTTGGTATTGTACTGGCTGACGTGACATAGACCCATGTAATCCCCTCCGGAAGTACATGAGACTGGTCTATTGACTAAGATAAGATATGTATCTATAATTTGAACACATTTGTAGAGTGACAGGGTTGCATCTTGAGAGCCTAATCAGACATCGAAAATATTTTAACAGTTTTTTTGGTATGGTACTGGCTGATTTGACGTAGACCCATGTTATCCCCTCCGGAAGTACATAAAACTGTTCTATTTACTAAGATAAGATATGTACCTATAATTTGAACACATTTGTAGAGTGACAGGGTTGCATCTTGAGAGCCAAATCAGCCATCGAAAATATTTTAAGTTTTTTTTTTGGTATTGTACTGGCTGACGTGACATAGACCCATGTTATCCCCTCCGGAAGTACATAAAACTGTTCTATTTACTAAGATAAGATATGTACCTATAATTTGAACACATTTGTAGAGTGACAGGGTTGCATCTTGAGAGCCTAATCAGACATCGAAAATATTTTAACAGTTTTTTCGGTATGGTACTGGCTGACGTGGCATAGACCCAAGTTATCCCCTCCGGAAGTACATAAAACTGTTCTATTTACTAAGATAAGATATGTACCTATAATTTGAACACATTTGTAGAGTGACAGGGTTGCATCTTGAGAGCCTAATCAGCCATCGAAAATATTTTAAGTTTTTTTTTGGTATGGTACTGGCTGATTTGACGTAGACCCATGTTATCCCCTCCGGAAGTACATAAAACTGTACTATTTACTAAGATAATATATATACCTATAATTTGAACACATTTGTTGAGTGACCGAGTTGTGTATTGAGAGCCAAATCAGCCATCGAAAATATTTTAAGAAATTTTTCGGTATGGTACTGGCTGACGTGGCATAGACCCATGTAATCCCCTCCGGAAGTACATGAGACTGGTCTATTGACTAAGATAAGATATGTATCTATAATTTGAACACATTTGTAGAGTGACAGGGTTTCATCTTGAGAGCCTAATCAGCCATCGAAAATATTTTAAGTTTTTTTTTTGGTATGGTACTGGCTGACGTGACATAGACCCATGCTATCCCCTCCGGAAGTACATAAAACTGTTTTATTTACTAAGATAAGATATTAACCTATAATTTGAAAACCTTCGTAGAGTGACAGGGTTGCATCTTGAGAGCCTAATCAGCCATCGAAAATATTTTAAGTTTTTTTTTGGTATGGTACTGGCTGATTTGACGTAGACCCATGTTATCCCCTCCGGAAGTACATAAAACTGTACTATTTACTAAGATAATATATATACCTATAATTTGAACACATTTGTTGAGTGACCGAGTTGTGTCTTGAGAGCCAAATCAGCCATCGAAAATATTTTAAGAAATTTTTCGGTATGGTACTGGCTGACGTGGCATAGACCCATGTAATCCCCTCCGGAAGTACATGAGACTGGTCTATTGACTAAGATAAGATATTTATCTATAATTTGAACACATTTGTAGAGTGACAGGGTTGCATCTTGAGAGCCTAATCAGACATCGAAAATATTTTAACAGTTTTTTCGGTATGGTACTGGCTGACGTGGCATAGACCCAAGTTATCCCCTCCGGAAGTACATAAAACTGTTCTATTTACTAAGATAAGATATGTACCTATAATTAGAACACATTTGTAGAGTGACAGGGTTGCATCTTGAGAGCCTAATCAGCCATCGAAAATATTTTAAGTTTTTTTTTGGTATGGTACTGGCTGACGTGGCATAGACCCATGTAATCCCCTCCGGAAGTACATGAGACTGGTCTATTGACTAAGATAAGATATGTATCTATAATTTGAACACATTTGTAGAGTGACAGGGTTGCATCTTGAGAGCCTAATCAGCCATCGAAAATATTTTAAGTTTTTTTTTGGTATGGTACTGGCTGACGTGGCATAGACCCATGTAATCCCCTCCGGAAGTACATGAGACTGGTCTATTGACTAAGATAAGATATGTATCTATAATTTGAACACATTTGTAGAGTGACAGGGTTGCATCTTGAGAGCCTAATCAGACATCGAAAATATTTTAACAGTTTTTTCGGTATGGTACTGGCTGACGTGGCATAGACCCAAGTTATCCCCTCCGGAAGTACATAAAACTGTTCTATTTACTAAGATAAGATATGTACCTATAATTTGAACACATTTGTAGAGTGACAGGGTTGCATCTTGAGAGCCTAATCAGCCATCGAAAATATTTTAAGTTTTTTTTTGGTATGGTACTGGCTGACGTGGCATAGACCCATGTAATCCCCTCCGGAAGTACATGAGACTGGTCTATTGACTAAGATAAGATATGTATCTATAATTTGAACACATTTGTAGAGTGACAGGGTTGCATCTTGAGAGCCTAATCAGCCATCGAAAATATTTTAAGTTTTTTTTTGGTATGGTACTGGCTGACGTGGCATAGACCCATGTAATCCCCTCCGGAAGTACATGAGACTGGTCTATTGACTAAGATAAGATATGTATCTATAATTTGAACACATTTGTAGAGTGACAGGGTTGCATCTTGAGAGCCTAATCAGACATCGAAAATATTTTAAGTTTTTTTTTGGTATGGTACTGGCTGATTTGACGTAGACCCATGTTATACCCTCCGGAAGTACATAAAACTGTACTATTTACTAAGATAATATATATACCTATAATTTGAACACATTTGTTGAGTGACCGAGTTGTGTCTTGAGAGCCAAATCAGCCATCGAAAATATTTTAAGAAATTTTTCGGTATGGTACTGGCTGACGTGGCATAGACCCATGTAATCCCCTCCGGAAGTACATAAAACTGTTTTGTTTACTAAGATAAGATATGTATCTATAATTTGAAAACCTTTGTAGAGTGACAGGGTTGCATCTTGAGAGCTTAATCAGCCATCGAAAATATTTTAAGAATTTTTTCGATGTATTACTGGCTGCCGTGTAATAGAGACATGTAATCCCCTCCGGAAGTACATAAGACTGAATTTTTTACTAAGATAAGATATGTACCTATAATTTGAACACATTTGTAGAGTGACAGGGTTGCATCTTGAGAGCCTAATCAGCCATCGAAAATATTTTAAGTTTTTTTTTGGTATGGTACTGGCTGATTTGACGTAGACCCATGTTATCCCCTCCGGAAGTACATAAAACTGTACTATTTACTAAGATAATATATATACCTATAATTTGAACACATTTGTTGAGTGACCGAGTTGTGTCTTGAGAGCCAAATCAGCCATCGAAAATATTTTAAGAAATTTTTCGGTATGGTACTGGCTGACGTGGCATAGACCCATGTAATCCCCTCCGGAAGTACATGAGACTGGTCTATTGACTAAGATAAGATATGTATCTATAATTTGAACACATTTGTAGAGTGACAGGGTTTCATCTTGAGAGCCTAATCAGCCATCGAAAATATTTTAAGTTTTTTTTTTGGTATGGTACTGGCTGACGTGACATAGACCCATGCTATCCCCTCCGGAAGTACATAAAACTGTTTTATTTACTAAGATAAGATATTAACCTATAATTTGAAAACCTTCGTAGAGTGACAGGGTTGCATCTTGAGAGCCTAATCAGCCATCGAAAATATTTTAAGTTTTTTTTTGGTATGGTACTGGCTGATTTGACGTAGACCCATGTTATCCCCTCCGGAAGTACATAAAACTGTACTATTTACTAAGATAATATATATACCTATAATTTGAACACATTTGTTGAGTGACCGAGTTGTGTCTTGAGAGCCAAATCAGCCATCGAAAATATTTTAAGAAATTTTTCGGTATGGTACTGGCTGACGTGGCATAGACCCATGTAATCCCCTCCGGAAGTACATGAGACTGGTCTATTGACTAAGATAAGATATGTATCTATAATTTGAACACATTTGTAGAGTGACAGGGTTTCATCTTGAGAGCCTAATCAGCCATCGAAAATATTTTAAGTTTTTTTTTTGGTATGGTACTGGCTGACGTGACATAGACCCATGCTATCCCCTCCGGAAGTACATAAAACTGTTTTATTTACTAAGATAAGATATTAACCTATAATTTGAAAACCTTCGTAGAGTGACAGGGTTGCATCTTGAGAGCCTAATCAGCCATCGAAAATATTTTAAGTTTTTTTTTGGTATGGTACTGGCTGATTTGACGTAGACCCATGTTATCCCCTCCGGAAGTACATAAAACTGTACTATTTACTAAGATAATATATATACCTATAATTTGAACACATTTGTTGAGTGACCGAGTTGTGTCTTGAGAGCCAAATCAGCCATCGAAAATATTTTAAGAAATTTTTCGGTATGGTACTGGCTGACGTGGCATAGACCCATGTAATCCCCTCCGGAAGTACATAAGACTGGTCTATTGACTAAGATAAGATATGTATCTATAATTTGAACACATTTGTAGAGTGACAGGGTTGCATCTTGAGAGCCTAATCAGACATCGAAAATATTTTAACAGTTTTTTCGGTATGGTACTGGCTGACGTGGCATAGACCCAAGTTATCCCCTCCGGAAGTACATAAAACTGTACTATTTACTAAGATAAGATACGTACCTATAATTTGAACACATTTGTTGAGTGACCGAGTTGTGTCTTGAGAGCCAAATCAGCCATCGAAAATATTTTAAGAAATTTTTCGGTATGGTACTGGCTGACGTGGCATAGACCCATGTAATCCCCTCCGGAAGTACATGAGACTGGTCTATTGACTAAGATAAGATATGTATCTATAATTTGAACACATTTGTAGAGTGACAGGGTTGCATCTTGAGAGCCTAATCAGACATCGAAAATATTTTAACAGTTTTTTCGGTATGGTACTGGCTGACGTGGCATAGACCCAAGTTATCCCCTCCGGAAGTACATAAAACTGTTCTATTTACTAAGATAAGATACGTACCTATAATTTGAACACATTTGTTGAGTGACCGAGTTGTGTCTTGAGAGCCAAATCAGCCATCGAAAATATTTTAAGAAATTTTTCGGTATGGTACTGGCTGACGTGGCATAGACCCATGTAATCCCCTCCGGAAGTACATGAGACTGGTCTATTGACTAAGATAAGATATGTATCTATAATTTGAATACATTTGTAGAGTGACAGGGTTGCATCTTGAGAGCCTAATCAGACATCGAAAATATTTTAACAGTTTTTTCGGTATGGTACTGGCTGACGTGGCATAGACCCAAGTTATCCCCTCCGGAAGTACATAAAACTGTTCTATTTACTAAGATAAGATATGTACCTATAATTTGAACACATTTGTAGAGTGACAGGGTTGCATCTTGAGAGCCAAATCAGCCATCGAAAATATTTTAAGTTTTTTTTTTGGTATTGTACTGGCTGACGTGACATAGACCCATGTTATCCCCTCCGGAAGTACATAAAACTGTTCTATTTACTAAGATAAGATATGTACCTATAATTTGAACACATTTGTAGAGTGACAGGGTTGCATCTTGAGAGCCTAATCAGACATCGAAAATATTTTAACAGTTTTTTCGGTATGGTACTGGCTGACGTGGCATAGACCCAAGTTATCCCCTCCGGAAGTACATAAAACTGTTCTATTTACTAAGATAAGATATGTACCTATAATTTGAACACATTTGTAGAGTGACAGGGTTGCATCTTGAGAGCCTAATCAGCCATCGAAAATATTTTAAGTTTTTTTTTGGTATGGTACTGGCTGATTTGACGTAGACCCATGTTATCCCCTCCGGAAGTACATAAAACTGTACTATTTACTAAGATAATATATATACCTATAATTTGAACACATTTGTTGAGTGACCGAGTTGTGTATTGAGAGCCAAATCAGCCATCGAAAATATTTTAAGAAATTTTTCGGTATGGTACTGGCTGACGTGGCATAGACCCATGTAATCCCCTCCGGAAGTACATGAGACTGGTCTATTGACTAAGATAAGATATGTATCTATAATTTGAACACATTTGTAGAGTGACAGGGTTTCATCTTGAGAGCCTAATCAGCCATCGAAAATATTTTAAGTTTTTTTTTTGGTATGGTACTGGCTGACGTGACATAGACCCATGCTATCCCCTCCGGAAGTACATAAAACTGTTTTATTTACTAAGATAAGATATTAACCTATAATTTGAAAACCTTCGTAGAGTGACAGGGTTGCATCTTGAGAGCCTAATCAGCCATCGAAAATATTTTAAGTTTTTTTTTGGTATGGTACTGGCTGATTTGACGTAGACCCATGTTATCCCCTCCGGAAGTACATAAAACTGTACTATTTACTAAGATAATATATATACCTATAATTTGAACACATTTGTTGAGTGACCGAGTTGTGTCTTGAGAGCCAAATCAGCCATCGAAAATATTTTAAGAAATTTTTCGGTATGGTACTGGCTGACGTGGCATAGACCCATGTAATCCCCTCCGGAAGTACATGAGACTGGTCTATTGACTAAGATAAGATATGTATCTATAATTTGAACACATTTGTAGAGTGACAGGGTTGCATCTTGAGAGCCTAATCAGACATCGAAAATATTTTAACAGTTTTTTCGGTATGGTACTGGCTGACGTGGCATAGACCCAAGTTATCCCCTCCGGAAGTACATAAAACTGTTCTATTTACTATGATAAGATACGTACCTATAATTTGAACACATTTGTTGAGTGACCGAGTTGTGTCTTGAGAGCCAAATCAGCCATCGAAAATATTTTAAGAAATTTTTCGGTATGGTACTGGCTGACGTGGCATAGACCCATGTAATCCCCTCCGGAAGTACATGAGACTGGTCTATTGACTAAGATAAGATATTTATCTATAATTTGAACACATTTGTAGAGTGACAGGGTTGCATCTTGAGAGCCTAATCAGACATCGAAAATATTTTAACAGTTTTTTCGGTATGGTACTGGCTGACGTGGCATAGACCCAAGTTATCCCCTCCGGAAGTACATAAAACTGTTCTATTTACTAAGATAAGATATGTACCTATAATTTGAACACATTTGTAGAGTGACAGGGTTGCATCTTGAGAGCCTAATCAGCCATCGAAAATATTTTAAGTTTTTTTTTGGTATGGTACTGGCTGACGTGGCATAGACCCATGTAATCCCCTCCGGAAGTACATGAGACTGGTCTATTGACTAAGATAAGATATGTATCTATAATTTGAACACATTTGTAGAGTGACAGGGTTGCATCTTGAGAGCCTAATCAGCCATCGAAAATATTTTAAGTTTTTTTTTGGTATGGTACTGGCTGACGTGGCATAGACCCATGTAATCCCCTCCGGAAGTACATGAGACTGGTCTATTGACTAAGATAAGATATGTATCTATAATTTGAACACATTTGTAGAGTGACAGGGTTGCATCTTGAGAGCCTAATCAGACATCGAAAATATTTTAAGTTTTTTTTTGGTATGGTACTGGCTGATTTGACGTAGACCCATGTTATACCCTCCGGAAGTACATAAAACTGTACTATTTACTAAGATAATATATATACCTATAATTTGAACACATTTGTTGAGTGACCGAGTTGTGTCTTGAGAGCCAAATCAGCCATCGAAAATATTTTAAGAAATTTTTCGGTATGGTACTGGCTGACGTGGCATAGACCCATGTAATCCCCTCCGGAAGTACATAAAACTGTTTTGTTTACTAAGATAAGATATGTATCTATAATTTGAAAACCTTTGTAGAGTGACAGGGTTGCATCTTGAGAGCTTAATCAGCCATCGAAAATATTTTAAGAATTTTTTCGATGTATTACTGGCTGCCGTGTAATAGAGACATGTAATCCCCTCCGGAAGTACATAAGACTGAATTTTTTACTAAGATAAGATATGTACCTATAATTTGAACACATTTGTAGAGTGACAGGGTTGCATCTTGAGAGCCTAATCAGCCATCGAAAATATTTTAAGTTTTTTTTTGGTATGGTACTGGCTGATTTGACGTAGACCCATGTTATCCCCTCCGGAAGTACATAAAACTGTACTATTTACTAAGATAATATATATACCTATAATTTGAACACATTTGTTGAGTGACCGAGTTGTGTCTTGAGAGCCAAATCAGCCATCGAAAATATTTTAAGAAATTTTTCGGTATGGTACTGGCTGACGTGGCATAGACCCATGTAATCCCCTCCGGAAGTACATGAGACTGGTCTATTGACTAAGATAAGATATGTATCTATAATTTGAACACATTTGTAGAGTGACAGGGTTTCATCTTGAGAGCCTAATCAGCCATCGAAAATATTTTAAGTTTTTTTTTTGGTATGGTACTGGCTGACGTGACATAGACCCATGCTATCCCCTCCGGAAGTACATAAAACTGTTTTATTTACTAAGATAAGATATTAACCTATAATTTGAAAACCTTCGTAGAGTGACAGGGTTGCATCTTGAGAGCCTAATCAGCCATCGAAAATATTTTAAGTTTTTTTTTGGTATGGTACTGGCTGATTTGACGTAGACCCATGTTATCCCCTCCGGAAGTACATAAAACTGTACTATTTACTAAGATAATATATATACCTATAATTTGAACACATTTGTTGAGTGACCGAGTTGTGTCTTGAGAGCCAAATCAGCCATCGAAAATATTTTAAGAAATTTTTCGGTATGGTACTGGCTGACGTGGCATAGACCCATGTAATCCCCTCCGGAAGTACATGAGACTGGTCTATTGACTAAGATAAGATATGTATCTATAATTTGAACACATTTGTAGAGTGACAGGGTTTCATCTTGAGAGCCTAATCAGCCATCGAAAATATTTTAAGTTTTTTTTTTGGTATGGTACTGGCTGACGTGACATAGACCCATGCTATCCCCTCCGGAAGTACATAAAACTGTTTTATTTACTAAGATAAGATATTAACCTATAATTTGAAAACCTTCGTAGAGTGACAGGGTTGCATCTTGAGAGCCTAATCAGCCATCGAAAATATTTTAAGTTTTTTTTTGGTATGGTACTGGCTGATTTGACGTAGACCCATGTTATCCCCTCCGGAAGTACATAAAACTGTACTATTTACTAAGATAATATATATACCTATAATTTGAACACATTTGTTGAGTGACCGAGTTGTGTCTTGAGAGCCAAATCAGCCATCGAAAATATTTTAAGAATTTTTTCGATGTATTACTGGCTGCCGTGTAATAGAGACATGTAATCCCCTCCGGAAGTACATAAGACTGAATTTTTTACTAAGATAAGATATGTACCTATAATTTGAACACATTTGTAGAGTGACAGGGTTGCATCTTGAGAGCCTAATCAGACATCGAAAATATTTTAACAGTTTTTTCGGTATGGTACTGGCTGACGTGGCATAGACCCAAGTTATCCCCTCCGGAAGTACATAAAACTGTACTATTTACTAAGATAAGATACGTACCTATAATTTGAACACATTTGTTGAGTGACCGAGTTGTGTCTTGAGAGCCAAATCAGCCATCGAAAATATTTTAAGAAATTTTTCGGTATGGTACTGGCTGACGTGGCATAGACCCATGTAATCCCCTCCGGAAGTACATGAGACTGGTCTATTGACTAAGATAAGATATGTATCTATAATTTGAACACATTTGTAGAGTGACAGGGTTGCATCTTGAGAGCCTAATCAGACATCGAAAATATTTTAACAGTTTTTTCGGTATGGTACTGGCTGACGTGGCATAGACCCAAGTTATCCCCTCCGGAAGTACATAAAACTGTTCTATTTACTAAGATAAGATACGTACCTATAATTTGAACACATTTGTTGAGTGACCGAGTTGTGTCTTGAGAGCCAAATCAGCCATCGAAAATATTTTAAGAAATTTTTCGGTATGGTACTGGCTGACGTGGCATAGACCCATGTAATCCCCTCCGGAAGTACATGAGACTGGTCTATTGACTAAGATAAGATATGTATCTATAATTTGAATACATTTGTAGAGTGACAGGGTTGCATCTTGAGAGCCTAATCAGACATCGAAAATATTTTAACAGTTTTTTCGGTATGGTACTGGCTGACGTGGCATAGACCCAAGTTATCCCCTCCGGAAGTACATAAAACTGTTCTATTTACTAAGATAAGATATGTACCTATAATTTGAACACATTTGTAGAGTGACAGGGTTGCATCTTGAGAGCCTAATCAGCCATCGAAAATATTTTAAGTTTTTTTTTGGTATGGTACTGGCTGATTTGACGTAGACCCATGTTATCCCCTCCGGAAGTACATAAAACTGTACTATTTACTAAGATAAGATATATACCTATAATTTGAACACATTTGTTGAGTGACCGAGTTGTGTCTTGAGAGCCAAATCAGCCATCGAAAATATTTTAAGAAATTTTTTGGTATTGTACTGGCTGACGTGACATAGACCCATGTTATCCCCTCCGGAAGTACATAAAACTGTTCTATTTACTAAGATAAGATATGTACCTATAATTTGAACACATTTGTAGAGTGACAGGGTTGCATCTTGAGAGCCTAATCAGCCATCGAAAATATTTTAAGTTTTTTTTTGGTATGGTACTGGCTGATTTGACGTAGACCCATGTTATCCCCTCCGGAAGTACATAAAACTGTACTATTTACTAAGATAAGATATATACCTATAATTTGAACACATTTGTTGAGTGACCGAGTTGTGTCTTGAGAGCCAAATCAGCCATCGAAAATATTTTAAGAAATTTTTTGGTATTGTACTGGCTGACGTGACATAGACCCATGTTATCCCCTCCGGAAGTACATAAAACTGTTCTTTTTACTAAGATAAGATATGTACCTATAATTTGAACACATTTGTAGAGTGACAGGGTTGCATCTTGAGAGCCTAATCAGCCATCGAAAATATTTTAAGTTTTTTTTTTGGTATTGTACTGGCTGACGTGACATAGACCCATGTTATCCCCTCCGGAAGTACATAAAACTGTTCTATTTACTAAGATAAGATATGTACCTATAATTTGAACACATTTGTAGATTGACAGGGTTGCATCTTGAGAGCCTAATCAGCCATCGAAAATATTTTAAGTTTTTTTTTGGTATGGTACTGGCTGATTTGACGTAGACCCATGTTATCCCCTCCGGAAGTACATAAAACTGTACTATTTACTAAGATAATATATATACCTATAATTTGAACACATTTGTTGAGTGACCGAGTTGTGTCTTGAGAGCCAAATCAGCCATCGAAAATATTTTAAGAAATTTTTCGGTATGGTACTGGCTGACGTGGCATAGACCCATGTAATCCCCTCCGGAAGTACATGAGACTGGTCTATTGACTAAGATAAGATATGTATCTATAATTTGAATACATTTGTAGAGTGACAGGGTTGCATCTTGAGAGCCTAATCAGACATCGAAAATATTTTAACAGTTTTTTCGGTATGGTACTGGCTGACGTGGCATAGACCCAAGTTATCCCCTCCGGAAGTACATAAAACTGTTCTATTTACTAAGATAAGATATGTACCTATAATTTGAACACATTTGTAGAGTGACAGGGTTGCATCTTGAGAGCCTAATCAGCCATCGAAAATATTTTAAGTTTTTTTTTGGTATGGTACTGGCTGATTTGACGTAGACCCATGTTATCCCCTCCGGAAGTACATAAAACTGTACTATTTACTAAGATAATATATATACCTATAATTTGAACCCATTTGTAGAGTGACAGGGTTTCATCTTGAGAGCCTAATCAGCCATCGAAAATATTTTAAGAAATTTTTTGGTATTGTACTGGCTGACGTGACATAGACCCATGTTATCCCCTCCGGAAGTACATAAAACTGTTCTATTTACTAAGATAAGATATGTACCTATAATTTGAACACATTTGTAGAGTGACAGGGTTGCATCTTGAGAGCCTAATCAGCCATCGAAAATATTTTAAGTTTTTTTTTGGTATGGTACTGGCTGATTTGACGTAGACCCATGTTATCCCCTCCGGAAGTACATAAAACTGTACTATTTACTAAGATAAGATATATACCTATAATTTGAACACATTTGTTGAGTGACCGAGTTGTGTCTTGAGAGCCAAATCAGCCATCGAAAATATTTTAAGAAATTTTTTGGTATTGTACTGGCTGACGTGACATAGACCCATGTTATCCCCTCCGGAAGTACATAAAACTGTTCTATTTACTAAGATAAGATATGTACCTATAATTTGAACACATTTGTAGAGTGACAGGGTTGCATCTTGAGAGCCTAATCAGCCATCGAAAATATTTTAAGTTTTTTTTTGGTATGGTACTGGCTGATTTGACGTAGACCCATGTTATGCCCTCCGGAAGTACATAAAACTGTACTATTTACTAAGATAATATATATACCTATAATTTGAACACATTTGTTGAGTGACCGAGTTGTGTCTTGAGAGCCAAATCAGCCATCGAAAATATTTTAAGAAATTTTTCGGTATGGTACTGGCTGACGTGGCATAGACCCATGTAATCCCCTCCGGAAGTACATGAGACTGGTCTATTGACTAAGATAAGATATGTATCTATAATTTGAACACATTTGTAGAGTGACAGGGTTGCATCTTGAGAGCCTAATCAGACATCGAAAATATTTTAACAGTTTTTTCGGTATGGTACTGGCTGACGTGGCATAGACCCAAGTTATCCCCTCCGGAAGTACATAAAACTGTTCTATTTACTAAGATAAGATATGTACCTATAATTTGAACACATTTGTAGAGTGACAGGGTTGCATCTTGAGAGCCTAATCAGCCATCGAAAATATTTTAAGTTTTTTTTTGGTATGGTACTGGCTGATTTGACGTAGACCCATGTTATCCCCTCCGGAAGTACATAAAACTGTACTATTTACTAAGATAATATATATACCTATAATTTGAACCCATTTGTAGAGTGACAGGGTTTCATCTTGAGAGCCTAATCAGCCATCGAAAATATTTTAAGAAATTTTTTGGTATTGTACTGGCTGACGTGACATAGACCCATGTAATCCCCTCCGGAAGTACATAAAACTGTTCTATTTACTAAGATAAGATATGTACCTATAATTTGAACACATTTGTAGAGTGACAGGGTTGCATCTTGAGAGCCTAATCAGCCATCGAAAATATTTTAAGTTTTTTTTGTGGTATTGTACTGGCTGACGTGACATAGACCCATGTTATCCCCTCCGGAAGTACATAAAACTGTTCTATTTACTAAGATAATATATATACCTATAATTTGAACACATTTGTTGAGTGACCGAGTTGTGTCTTGAGAGCCAAATCAGCCATCGAAAATATTTTAAGAAATTTTTCGGTATGGTACTGGCTGACGTGGCATAGACCCATGTAATCCCCTCCGGAAGTACATGAGACTGGTCTATTGACTAAGATAAGATATGTATCTATAATTTGAACACATTTGTAGAGTGACAGGGTTGCATCTTGAGAGCCTAATCAGACATCGAAAATATTTTAACAGTTTTTTCGGTATGGTACTGGCTGACGTGGCATAGACCCAAGTTATCCCCTCCGGAAGTACATAAAACTGTTCTATTTACTGAGATAAGATATGTACCTATAATTTGAACACATTTGTAGAGTGACCGAGTTGTGTCTTGAGAGCCAAATCAGCCATCGAAAATGTTTTAAGAAATTTTTCGGTATGGTACTGGCTGACGTGGCATAGACCCATGTAATCCCCTCCGGAAGTACATGAGACTGGTCTATTGACTAAGATAAGATATGTATCTATAATTTGAACACATTTTTAGAGTGACAGGGTTGCATCTTGAGAGCCTAATCAGACATCGAAAATATTTTAACAGTTTTTTCGGTATGGTACTGGCTGACGTGGCATAGACCCAAGTTATCCCCTCCGGAAGTACATAAAACTGTTCTATTTACTAAGATAAGATATGTACCTATAATTTGAACACATTTGTAGAGTGACAGGGTTGCATCTTGAGAGCCTAATCAGCCATCGAAAATATTTTAAGTTTTTTTTTGGTATGGTACTGGCTGATTTGACGTAGACCCATGTTATGCCCTCCGGAAGTACATAAAACTGTTCTATTTACTAAGATAATATATATACCTATAATTTGAATACATTTGTAGAGTGACAGGGTTCCATCTTGAGAGCCTAATCAGACATCGAAAATATTTTAAGAGCTTTTTCGACGTCTTACTAGCTGCTATGTAATAGAGCCATGTAATCCCCTCCGGAAGTACATAAGACTGAATTATTTACTAATATAACATATGTACCTATAATTTGAACCCATTTGTAGAGTGACAGGGTTTCATCTTGAGAGCCTAATCAGCCATCGAAAATATTTTAAGTTTTTTTTTTTGGTATGGTACTGGCTGACGTGACATAGACCCATGCTATCCCCTCCGGAAGTACATCAAACTGTTTTATTTACTAAGATAAGATATGTACCTATAATTTGAACACATTTGTAGAGTGACCGAGTTGTGTCTTGAGAGCCAAATCAGCCATCGAAAATATTTTAAGAAATTTTTCGGTATGGTACTGGCTGACGTGGCATAGACCCATGTAATCCCCTCCGGAAGTACATGAGACTGTTCTATTGACTAAGATAAGATATGTATCTATAATTTGAACACATTTGTAGAGTGACAGGGTTGCATCTTGAGAGCCTAATCAGACATCGAAAATATTTTAACAGTTTTTTCGGTATGGTACTGGCTGACGTGGCATAGACCCAAGTTATCCCCTCCGGAAGTACATAAAACTGTTCTATTTACTGAGATAAGATATGTACCTATAATTTGAACACATTTGTAGAGTGACCGAGTTGTGTCTTGAGAGCCAAATCAGCCATCGAAAATGTTTTAAGAAATTTTTCGGTATGGTACTGGCTGACGTGGCATAGACCCATGTAATCCCCTCCGGAAGTACATGAGACTGGTCTATTGACTAAGATAAGATATGTATCTATAATTTGAACACATTTTTAGAGTGACAGGGTTGCATCTTGAGAGCCTAATCAGACATCGAAAATATTTTAACAGTTTTTTCGGTATGGTACTGGCTGACGTGGCATAGACCCAAGTTATCCCCTCCGGAAGTACATAAAACTGTTCTATTTACTAAGATAAGATATGTACCTATAATTTGAACACATTTGTAGAGTGACAGGGTTGCATCTTGAGAGCCTAATCAGCCATCGAAAATATTTTAAGTTTTTTTTTGGTATGGTACTGGCTGATTTGACGTAGACCCATGTTATGCCCTCCGGAAGTACATAAAACTGTTCTATTTACTAAGATAATATATATACCTATAATTTGAATACATTTGTAGAGTGACAGGGTTCCATCTTGAGAGCCTAATCAGACATCGAAAATATTTTAAGAGCTTTTTCGACGTCTTACTAGCTGCTATGTAATAGAGCCATGTAATCCCCTCCGGAAGTACATAAGACTGAATTATTTACTAATATAACATATGTACCTATAATTTGAACCCATTTGTAGAGTGACAGGGTTTCATCTTGAGAGCCTAATCAGCCATCGAAAATATTTTAAGTTTTTTTTTTTGGTATGGTACTGGCTGACGTGACATAGACCCATGCTATCCCCTCCGGAAGTACATCAAACTGTTTTATTTACTAAGATAAGATATGTACCTATAATTTGAACACATTTGTAGAGTGACCGAGTTGTGTCTTGAGAGCCAAATCAGCCATCGAAAATATTTTAAGAAATTTTTCGGTATGGTACTGGCTGACGTGGCATAGACCCATGTAATCCCCTCCGGAAGTACATGAGACTGTTCTATTGACTAAGATAAGATATGTATCTATAATTTGAATACATTTGTAGAGTGACAGGGTTGCATCTTGAGAGCCTAATCAGACATCGAAAATATTTTAACAGTTTTTTCGGTATGGTACTGGCTGACGTGGCATAGACCCATGTAATCCCCTCCGGAAGTACATGAGACTGGTCTATTGACTAAGATAAGATATGTATCTATAATTTGAACACATTTGTAGAGTGACAGGGTTGCATCTTGAGAGCCTAATCAGCCAACGAAAATATTTTAAGTTTTTTTTTGGTATGGTACTGGCTGATTTGACGTAGACCCATGTTATCCCCTCCGGGAGTAAATAAAACTGTTCTATTTACTAAGATAATATATATACCTATAATTTGAACACATTTGTTGAGTGACCGAGTTGTGTCTTGAGAGCCAAATCAGCCATCGAAAATATTTTAAGAAATTTTTCGGTATGGTACTGGCTGACGTGGCATAGACCCATGTAATCCCCTCCGGAAGTACATGAGACTGGTCTATTGACTAAGATACGATATGTACCTATAATTTGAACCCATTTGTAGAGTGACAGGGTTCCATCTTGAGAGCCTAATCAGACATCGAAAATATTTTAAGAGTTTTTTCGACGTCTTACTAGCTGCTATGTAATAGAGCCATGTAATCCCCTCCGGAAGAACATAAGACTGAATTATTTACTAATATAACATATGTACCTATAATTTGAACCCATTTGTAGAGTGACAGGGTTCCATCTTGAGAGCCTAATCAGACATCGAAAATATTTTAAGAGTTTTTTCGACGTCTTACTAGCTGCTATGTAATAGAGCCATGTAATCCCCTCCGGAAGTACATAAGACTGAATTATTTACTAATATAACATATGTACCTATAATTTGAACCCATTTGTAGAGTGACAGGGTTGCATCTTGAGAGCCTAATCAGCCATCGAAAATATTTTAAGTTTTTTTTTTGGTATGGTACTGGCTGACGTGACACAGACCCATGCTATCCCCTCCGGAAGTACATAAGACTGAATTATTTACTAAGATAAGATATATACCTATAATTTGAACCCATTTGTAGAGTGACAGGGTTTCATCTTGAGAGCCTAATCAGACATCGAAAATATTTTAAGAGTTTTTTCGATGTCTTACTAGCTGCTATGTAATAGAGCCATGTAATCCCCTCCGGAAGTACATAAGACTGAATTATTTACTAATATAACATATGTACCTATAATTTGAACCCATTTGTAGAGTGACAGGGTTTCATCTTGAGAGCCTAATCAGCCATCGAAAATATTTGAAGTTTTTTTTTTGGTATGGTACTGGCTGACGTGACATAGACCCATGCTATCCCCTCCGGAAGTACATAAAACTGTACTATTTACTAAAATAAGATACATACCTATAATTTGAATACATTTGTAGAGTGACAGGGTTCCATCTTGAGAGCCTAATCAGACATCGAAAATATTTTAAGAGTTTTTTCGACGTCTTACTAGCTGCTATGTAATAGAGCCATGTAATCCCCTCCGGAAGAACATAAGACTGAATTATTTACTAATATAACATATGTACCTATAATTTGAACCCATTTGTAGAGTGACAGGGTTCCATCTTGAGAGCCTAATCAGACATCGAAAATATTTTAAGAGTTTTTTCGACGTCTTACTAGCTGCTATGTAATAGAGCCATGTAATCCCCTCCGGAAGTACATAAGACTGAATTATTTACTAATATAACATATGTACCTATAATTTGAACCCATTTGTAGAGTGACAGGGTTGCATCTTGAGAGCCTAATCAGTCATCGAAATTATTTTATGTTTTTTTTTCGTATGGTACTGGCTGACGTGACATAGACCCATGCTATCCCCTCCGGAAGTACATAAAACTGTACTATTTACTAAGATAAGATACATACCTATAATTTGAATACATTTGTAGAGTGACAGAGTTGCATCTTGAGAGCCTAATCAGACATCGAAAATATTTTAAGAGTTTTTTCGATGTCTTACTAGCTGCTATGTAATAGAGCCATGTAATCCCCTCTGGAAGTACATAAGACTGAATTATTTACTAATATAACATATGTACCTATAATTTGAACCCATTTGTAGAGTGACAGGGTTTCATCTTGAGAGCCTAATCAGCCATCGAAAATATTTTAAGTTTTTTTTTTGGTATGGTACTGGCTGACGTGACATAGACCCATGTAATCCCCTCCGGAAGTACATGAAACTGTACTATTTACTAAGATAAGATACATACCTATAATTTGAACTCATTTGTAGAGTGACAGGGTTTCATCTTGAGAGCCTAATCAGCCATCGAAAATATTTCATGAATTTTTTTGATGTCTTACTGGCTGCCGTGTAATAGAGCCATGTTATCCCCTCCGGAAGTACATAAGACTGAATTATTTACTAAGATAAGATACAGTTCTATAATTTGAACACATTTGTAGAGTGACAGGGTTGCATCTTGAGAGCCTAATCAGCCATCGAAAATATTTTATGTTTTTTTTTTGGTATGGTACTGGCTGACGTGACATAGACCCATGTAATCCCCTCCGGAAGTACATAAAACTGTACTATTTACTAAGATAAGATACATACCTATAATTTGAATACATTTGTAGAGTGACAGGGTTGCATCTTGAGAGCCTAATCAGCCATCGAAAATATTTTAGTTATTTTTTTGGTATGGTACTGGCTGACGTGACATAGACCCATGCTATCCCCTCCGGAAGTACATAAAACTGTACTATTTACTAAAATAAGATACATACCTATAATTTGAATACATTTGTAGAGTGACAGGGTTCCATCTTGAGAGCCTAATCAGACATCGAAAATATTTTAAGAGTTTTTTCGACGTCTTACTAGCTGCTATGTAATAGAGCCATGTAATCCCCTCCGGAAGTACATAAGACTGAATTATTTACTAATATAACATATGTACCTATAATTTGAACCCATTTGTAGAGTGACAGGGTTGCATCTTGAGAGCCTAATCAGTCATCGAAATTATTTTATGTTTTTTTTTCGTATGGTACTGGCTGACGTGACATAGACCCATGCTATCCCCTCCGGAAGTACATAAAACTGTACTATTTACTAAGATAAGATACATACCTATAATTTGAATACATTTGTAGAGTGACAGGGTTGCATCTTGAGAGCCTAATCAGACATCGAAAATATTTTAAGAGTTTTTTCGATGTCTTACTAGCTGCTATGTAATAGAGCCATGTAATCCCCTCCGGAAGTACATAAGACTGAATTATTTACTAATATAACATATGTACCTATAATTTGAACCCATTTGTAGAGTGACAGGGTTTCATCTTGAGAGCCTAATCAGCCATCGAAAATATTTTAAGTTTTTTTTTTGGTATGGTACTGGCTGACGTGACACAGACCCATGCTATCCCTTCCGGAAGTACATAAGACTGAATTATTTTCTAAGATAAGATATATACCTATAATTTGAACCCATTTGTAGAGTGACAGGGTTTCATCTTGAGAGCCTAATCAGCCATCGAAAATATTTTAAGTTTTTTTTTTGGTATGGTACTGGCTGACGTGACATAGACCCATGTAATCCCCTCCGGATGTACATAAAACTGTACTATTTACTAAGATAAGATACATACCTATAATTTGAACTCATTTGTAGAGTGACAGGGTTTCATCTTGAGAGCCTAATCAGCCATCGAAAATATTTCATGAATTTTTTCGATGTCTTACTGGCTGCCGTGTAATAGAGCCATGTTATCCCCTCCGGAAGTACATAAGACTGAATTATTTACTAAGATAAGATACATACCTATAATTTGAACACATTTGTAGAGTGACAGGGTTTCATCTTGAGAGCCTAATCAGACATCGAAAATATTTTAAGAGTTTTTTCGATGTCTTACTAGCTGCTATGTAATAGAGCCATGTAATCCCCTCCGGAAGTACATAAGACTGAATTATTTACTAATATAACATATGTACCTATAATTTGAACCCATTTGTAGAGTGACAGGGTTTCATCTTGAGAGCCTAATCAGCCATCGAAAATATTTGAAGTTTTTTTTTTGGTATGGTACTGGCTGACGTGACATAGACCCATGTTATCCCCTCCGGAAGTACATAAGACTGAATTATTTACTAAGATAAGATATATACCTATAATTTGAACCCATTTGTAGAGTGACAGGGTTTCATCTTGAGAGCCTAATCAGCCATCGAAAATATTTTAAGTTTTTTTTTTGGTATGGTACTGGCTGACGTGACATAGACCCATGTAATCCCCTCCGGAAGTACATAAAACTGTACTATATACTAAGATAAGATACATACCTATAATTTGAACTCATTTGTAGAGTGACAGGGTTTCATCTTGAGAGCCTAATCAGCCATCGAAAATATTTCATGAATTTTTTCGATGTCTTACTGGCTGCCGTGTAATAGAGCCATGTTATCCCCTCCGGAAGTACATAAGACTGAATTATTTACTAAGATAAGATACATACCTATAATTTGAACCCATTTGTAGAGTGACAGGGTTTCATCTTGAGAGCCTAATCAGCCATCGAAAATATTTTAAGTTTTTTTTTTGGTATGGTACTGGCTGACGTGACATAGACCCATGTAATCCCCTCCGGAAGTACATAAAACTGTACTATTTACTAAGATAAGATACATACCTATAATTTGAACTCATTTGTAGAGTGACAGGGTTTCATCTTGAGAGCCTAATCAGCCATCGAAAATATTTTAGTTTTTTTCTTGGTATGGTACTGGCTGACGTGACATAGACCCATGCTATCCCCTCCGGAAGTACATAAAACTGTACTATTTACTAAAATAAGATACATACCTATAATTTGAATACATTTGTAGAGTGACAGGGTTGCATCTTGAGAGCCTAATCAGACATCGAAAATATTTTAAGAGTTTTTTCGACGTCTTACTAGCTGCTATGTAATAGAGCCATGTAATCCCCTCCGGAAGTACATAAGACTGAATTATTTACTAATATAACATATGTACCTATAATTTGAACCCATTTGTAGAGTGACAGGGTTTCATCTTGAGAGCCTAATCAGCCATCGAAAATATTTTAAGTTTTTTTTTCGTATGGTACTGGCTGACGTGACATAGACCCATGCTTTCCCCTCCGGAAGTACATAAAACTGTACTATTTACTAAGATAAGATATTAACCTATAATTTGAAAACCTTCGTAGAGTGACAGGGTTGCATCTTGAAAGCTTAATCAGCCATCGAAAATATTTTAAGATTTTTTTCGATGTCTTACTGGCTGCCGTGTAATAGAGCCATGTAATCCCCTCCGGAAGTACATAAGACTGAATTATTTACTAAGATAAGATATATACCTATAATTTGAAAACCTTCGTAGAGTGACAGGGTTTCATCTTGAGAGCCTAATCAGCCATCGAAAATATTTTAAGTTTTTTTTTTGGTATGGTACTGGCTGACGTGACATAGACCCATGTAATCCCCTCCGGAAGTACATAAAACTGTACTATTTACTAAGATAAGATACATACCTATCATTTGAACACATTTGTAGAGTGACATGGTTTCATCTTGAGAGCCTAATCAGCCATCGAAAATATTTCATGAATTTTTTCGATGTCTTACTGGTTGCCGTGTAATAGAGCCATGTTATCCCCTCCGGAAGTACATAAGACTGAATTATTTACTAAGATAAGATATATACCTATAATTTGAACACATTTGTAGAGTGACAGGGTTTCATCTTGAGAGCCTAATCAGACATCGAAAATATTTTAAGAGTTTTTTCGACGTCTTACTAGCTGCTATGTAATAGAGCCATGTAATCCCCTCCGGAAGTACATAAGACTGAATTATTTACTAATATAAGATATGTACCTATAATTTGAAAACCTTCGTAGAGTGACAGGGTTGCATCTTGAGAGCTTAATCAGTCATCGAAAATATTTTAAGAATTTTTTCAATGTCTTACTGGCTGCCGTGTAATAGAGCCATGTAGTCCCCTCCGGAAGTACATAAAACTGTACTATTTACTAAGATAAGATACATACCTATAATTTGAACTCATTTTTAGAGTGACAGGGTTGCATCTTGAGAGCCTAATCAGTCATCGAAAATATTTTAAGATTTTTTTCGGTATGGTATACTGGCTTACGTGACATAGACCCATGTAATCCCCTCCGGAAGTACATGAGACTGTACTATTTACTAAGATAAGATATATACCTATAATTTGAACACATTTGTAGAGTGACAGGGCTGCATCTTGAGAGCTGAACCGACCGTCAAAGTCATGTTAAGGATTTTTTCGATACTATATTGGTTATCGTCTTATATAGCCTTGTAGTCCCCTCGGCAAGTACATAAAACAATATTATTTATTAAGTTTACATATGTATTTACAATATAAACATACAGCTGGAGCGATACCGCTATATTTTGGATAAAATATTCTCTATTTTCGGAAGACAACCTGTAACTTTTGTATTCTGAGTGCTTTGAGGTTGTTTTAATTGGTCTGAAACTTACAGGAAATATTTTATTTCAGATCTTTTGCTAAGAATATGATATTTTTTTGAATAAATTATCAATTTTTGTTTGGTTTGAACGCTCAGAGCCGGCCATTATACAAAATACTCAGAAATGTTGAAATTCCGAATTTATGTAACTTTATCGATTATTTTATGATTGAAAGGCCTTAAATCATCCTGGTTTTAAATCTATACTGTTTTAAACAATTTTCCTTGTTAAATAAGCTCATTATAGGGTATTTTTAGAATTCTTCTTAATTTGGTCGGATTATATTGGCTGCCAACTTTTGGCTGCTAACTTCACACCGGTCTACTTATTTGTATCCATGTACGATTTTCACGACAAGGATCACTAACGCCAATGACATTGGCGTTAGCGTTATTATATACCGGTTTTCTAATGAATCCTGACCTAAATACATAAACTAGTTCCAAGTAATGAAATTACCTATATGTGAACCTGGCAACTAAGTATTCAATAATTGTTTTTTTTACTTCCATTCGTTTGTACCCGGATTGTACCGGACTGTACCGCTTTTAAAATCGTTTGTACCTTAAAGGGGTAAGAGATATAGGGGTGCGAAAATTTTGTCAAAAACTAAGTAAAAAAAAAATTCGTTTGTACCCGGTTTAAACCGAATGTAAAGTTTTGTACCTAGTCCCTAGAGGATTGTACCGCTTTTCAAATCGTTTGTACCTCAAAGGGGTAGGAGATTCAAAAATTTGGTCACATACAAAGTACACAAAAATTTATTTTTATGGCTTGCAATCGTTTGTACCCGATCTGTAGAGGATTGTACCCCCTATATCTCCTACCCCTTTGAGGTACAAACGATTTAAAAAGCGGTACAATCCTCTAGAGACTGGGTACAAACCTTTACATCCGGTTTAAACCGGGTACAAACGAATGGAAGCCATAAAAAGCGATTAACGTGTACTCAGTGTGGGGACCAAAACTTCGCACCCCTATATCTCCTAGCCCTTTGAGGTACAAACGATTTAAAAAGCGGTACAGTCCGGTACAAACCGGGTACAAACGAATGGAAGCCTTAAAAAGCGATTATCGTGAACTCAGTGTAGGGACCAAAACTTCGCACCCCTATATCTCCTACCCCTTTAAGGTACAAACGATTTAAAAAGCGGTACAATCCTCTAGAGACTGGGTACAAACTTTTACATCCGGTTTAAACCGGGTACAAACTAATAGAAGCCTTAAAAAGTTATTATTGTGTGTAATCAGTGTGGGGACCAAAACTTTGCACCCCTATATCTCCTACCCCTTAGAGGTAAAAACGATTTAAAAAGCGGTACAGTTCGGTACAAACCGGGTTCAAACGAATGGAAGCCTTAAAAAGCGATTATCGTGAACTCAGTGTGGGGACTAAAACTTCGCACCCCTGTATCTCCTACCCCTTTGGGGTACAAACGATTTAAAAAGCGGTACAATCCTCTAGAGACTGGGTACAAACCTATACATCCGGTTTAAACCGGGTACAAACGAATAGAAGCCATAAAAAGTGATTATCGTGAACTCAGTGTGGGGACCAAAACTTCGCACCCCTATATCTCCTTCCCCCTTTGAGGTACAAACGATTTAAAAAGCGGTACAATCCTCTAGAGACTGGGTACAAACCTTTACATCCGGTTTAAACCGGGTACAAACGAATGGAAGCCATAAAAAGCGATTATCGTGTACTCAGTGTGGGGACCAAAACTTCGCACCCCTATATTTCCTAGCCCTTTGAGGTACAAACGATTTAAAAAGCGGTACAGTCCGGTACAGTTATTAGTTATTCTGGAATTTAGTTTTAAATACTATTAGAAATTACAACAGATGGCGCTGTTTGATAATAATAAAATTTGAAATAGATTTGTTTTTAGAAGTGATAGTAAATAATATGTACAGATCTAGATTCATAAAATTTTGAGCAGAATATTAAAGGCTCTGTTTCAATAAAATAGGATGTTGCAAAATATCAAAAAATACAATAAATTAACTAGATATGTTTTACGAGTGAAGATCAGAGGATAACAGTATAGGCTTTTTAATACCTCGGCTTACATTAATGCAAGTTTCGTAGGGTTCTCTATTGTTAAAAAAAATATAATATAGCCCATGTTACTCGCTGATATAGCTCATATACCTAATCGCTAGGTGAAAGAGTTTTTAAAATCAGTAATTTATGAGTTTATCCAACACCAACGAAAATACAAAAAATCTAATATTTTCTCTTTAAAATTTGCGTGTCTGACTATCTTTCCACCCCGCGATTTCACGGGCGATCCCTTTTTTTTACTATGTACCTATAGGCGTTTGACCACAATCTCACCGATGATGTGGCCGATAGTGGCAAGCACACAAAGCCTAGAAGAGAACTGGCTCTCAAGTGCAGCTGTCGGAACACCCCGGAATGTGCTTGGTGACAGATTTTCAACTTGAGGGTGGTAGCCGGCCAGGCGGGTACTACAAAGTATCCTACCACCGTGCTATGGTTTCTTCATGATGTTTTCCTTCACCGAAGCCATTGTAGGATTCGAACCCGCGACCTTTCTTCTAGGCATTCGACGTCACTACCAACTGAGCTATCACCTCAAAAGCCCGTACCTTTTTAACCTTTTAGGGGTCGAATTTTCGAAAACCCTTTATTAGCTGATGCCTGCCTACGTCATAATAACTATCTGTAGGTCGGTATTAGTAGCCAAATTAGTGAAGTCAGTCAATCAGGTTTTCCTTTTATATATTTAGAGATGAATATAAGCGCACCATTGAAATGAAATGTAACGTGTACCTATAGTAACTTCTACAACTTGCTATAGAAACTGATTATTTAGATTTTGCTTTGTGGTTTGGTTTATTTGACTTAGATGTACCTACCTATGTAGGTCAAATATAAATTTGATTTTACTTGCTAAGGAGACCTAAATTTCTATTTACGTATATATTAAGAATAAAACCAGACAAGTGCGAGTCTGACTCGCGCCACCGATGGTTCCGTAATTTCCTATGTTACTCTAAATACTTGACTTCTTTATAGGTTTTCAGCTCAATCCAGTCCGCAGTATTTTTGGACAGACAGACATACGAGTGACCTATAATAAGGGTTCTGGTTTTTTTTCTTTAGAGTTTCGGAACTCTAAAAAAGGAGTAGTACTTAAAGGAGTAGTTAGTTATTTGGTTGTCCATACTACAAGCTCTGCTTAGTTTAGGATCAGATAGCCGTGTGTGAAGAACGTCCCAGAATATTACATATTGCCATAAACACTAAATTCCTCGCGGACGAAGTCGCGGGCAACAGATAGTCTTCAATAAAAACTTTTAGCAAAAAATAGAACCGGTACATAGTACCGCTGACTTCAAAACAGAGTCAGGTTGATTAGAGTTCCTACAGTTATTTTATGCTTTTTAGTGTTTTAAAAGTCGGTTCTATTTGTTGTGTAATTTTTTTAAAATTTTCAATTTCTTATGTTTTATCACTGACCTAGTATAAGCTATCGTTGTACCTTTCATCATCACATCAAATGATATAACTAACGGTCTAAACGGTCCTATAATATTTAAAGAATTATCCCCTAACTCCTAATCGTTAAGGAGTTGTACCATCCATCATCAGCTCAGCGACGTAAATGATGACTACCAGATGCAAATATCTGAATAGCTTTAAAAACTATATGAAAAACATTGTAAGTGCCTATAAAATTTTAGGAGTTCCCTCGATTTCTCCAGGATTTCATCATCAGATCCTGACCTGATGACCATGACCACCTGTAAAGTATACCCTTTCAAACAAAAAAAGAATTTTCCAAATCGGTCCAGTCATCATCTTCGAATAATAGGGGAACATAAATAAGAAAAAAAATAATTGACGAATTGAGAACATCCTCCTTTTTGAAGTCGTTTAACGTTTAAAATTCTCAATTAGTGAGATTAAAGAAATATATCTTGTTTACAACGATCGAATTTGTGAGTTTTATTATTCTTCCCAAATAAAAATGATTCCCTGTTACACTTTTGTACGCAATTGTACACCTTAGTATCGAATAGTCTAAGAGTGAACGTGAATATTTATAAGGCTTTTTACATAATTCCAATCGAGAGATATAATACAGAGAAACACGAATGTAGCCTATAATTATTTCTTGTTTCCATATTTATAGAACATTAAATCATTAAAACTTGCTTTTTCAATGAAATAATAGAAAAATATTTAACTAGTCTAACTTTTGTATAGAAAAAGCTACATAGCTCTCGGACTACTCCATACAAAAAACAAATTTGTTATAACTTTTGAACCAGGGTGTGACAAAATCTGGGATTCGGGGACAAAATAGGCCAAATTAGCGACAGACTTGGAATTCAGATCAGTGATGGTGGCTCTGCCAGGAAGTGCCACACAAATTTTTGAACCCCTATATCTCCTACCCCTTTGAGGTACAAACGATTAGAAAAGCGGTACAATCCTCTAGGGACTGGGTACAAACCTTTACATTCGGTTTAAACCGGGTACAAACGAATTTTTTTTTACTTAGTTTTTGACCAAATTTTCGCACCCCTATATCTCTTACCCCTTTGAGGTACAAACGATTTTAAAAGCGGTACAGTCCGGTACAAACCGGGTACAAACGAATGGAAGTCAAAAACATCAATTATTGAATACTTAGTTGCCAGGTTCACATAGGTAATGAAATGCCCTTAAAATATAAAATGTATGTATTAAATAAATGATTATATTTTATGTCAATTTGTAAATAAATTCAAAACAGTAAATAACATTTCACCTTATACACTACAATAATCATAATATTTACAAAAATGTAACACAATATCTGTTAGCACATTACTTGGCAGCTTTTTGTTTCATCATTTGAATGTACATTTCTAATGACTGTTGGACTTTTGGGTTTTTAAGGAATCCTAAGAACTCTTGGGTGTCCTGCTGTCTGTGTTTTTGCATCCATGCCAATGGTGCTTCTCTTATCTTCTGCTTGGTGATGGCGCGGGCTAGCGGCGGGATTCTTTCGAACTTCTTTATAAACTTCTTGCACTTCTCAATTGTGTCGGCTTTATCTGTTGCTGTTTCATCAATAAGACCCACCTGCACATAAAAAAAATATACATTGTGTTGGCAGCCATAGGAGAATAATTTTCTGTGTAGATAAAAAAAAGGAACAGAAATTCAGACACTTAATTGACATGTGAAAAAGGGATAGTTGTGTATGTGTAAGCTAGACGTTACTTATACATATAGAGTTGTCCCTTTCCCTACATGTAATATTACTGTTCTGAGATTCTGGGAATGAGTTAGCATAGTTACCTTCAAAGCTTCATCAACAGAGAACATCCTAGCTGTAGTGAGTGCGAACTCTGCTTCCCTCTGAGGTATGGTGTTGGTCATGGTGTCCATGAACCACTTGGGTGCAACAATACCAAGAGCTGTTTCATTCAGACCAATTGTGTATTTACCGCTCACCATTACTCGGTACTCACACGCCATTGATAGGAGGCAACCACCAGCTGGTGCATGACCCTGTATTTAAAAAATAAATCTATACAAATGTTTGTATTAAAAATAAACTATTTACTAAATGAATATGAAAGTATTATGGAAGTTCTACAAAAAAATTACAATTATATATTTTTTTTTGTCTGCCTGTCTGTTTGTCCTGGCTGATCTCCCAATCAACTAGACCGATTTTAACCTTGTGCCTTTCACTGGCAGATAGTTTATGCTATAAGCTGTAATTAAGGCTACTTTTATTTTAGAAAAAGAATAAGATTTCCATGCAATATTTTTTTTATCCTGGGAACACGGGTGAAACTGCGGGGGACAGCTAGTGATTAATGAAGTTCTCTGATCTGAGTTTTTGTGATCTACATACTCAACTCTACCTATTCTGGCAGAAGCAGATACATTGAAAAGGAACATCCATAAAAACAGGATAATCTTTAATGTGTTTTCATAAGCAAGTAAATAAAACTCACATACATTGATAGCAGCTGCAGTGGCAAAGTTGGATCCAAATAATTTTATCCAAACTTCTTGGAGTGTAGTCCAAAACTCTTCTGCCCTTTTCATATCAGGCTTATACATTTCCATTATATCTAGACCAGCAGAGAATACTGTGGGTGATGACTGAAACAGACAAAATTAATATAAGTTTTTTTTTTTCTATTCTTCATTAGTTTATTAGTAGGATGGTTCCAGTTTCTGGCCAATTTAAATGTGTCCAACATACTGTTCTGTAATTTTTTCTTTGCACAAAGCTGGTTATAACATGGTGTAACATGGTATTGGGTATTGGTAAAAAGCCAACCAACCAAAAGACTTAATAATTCATGTCAATAATTTATAAGGATATCTTACGGATGTCAAAATCATGGCATTACACTTATTCTTAGCTACATCATCCAGTGCTTTGCTCATATCTTTAAGCAGATCTAAGTTGAGACTGTTAACTGGCGGTCGCTGCATGGTCAATACTGCTATTCCATTACTGTCAACTGCCAAGTCAACCAAAGGTCCTGCCTTGGCCGACAATGGCCTAAAACTCGGCAACACATTGCGTGCATTGTTTATTACTTGGCGTAGTGGATACATTCTGAAAATATATCAATATTATTATTAAAGACATTAGATTAGGCATAAAATTGTTTTATTTAAGTGGTCCTCTAAATAAGTATATACCAAATTATATTAAGAAAAAGTAAATGAATGGAAATTATACTAATGAAAGTTTTAACTTAATTTTAGTTACATGAACTTTGGACTTTCATTCAAACCGTCTGGTGTTTTAAAATAAGACACTAAAGTGAGACAACCAACCTTAGAAATGAGTAGACAATTTAACAAAACAATTTTTTAGATCTAAAAGCAATTTTGCAAAAAAAATGTTAATCAATTAAGTAAATCATCAGAGGCTGGCCAATTTGTATGATTACTTACTATGATTGATTAGTACTTTATTCTCTTTGGTATGATTTGAATGGCAAATCTACAAATGTACACAAAGTACTCTGTGAAATGTACTCCATAGATGATACATAATAACTAGAGATGTACTAGATGTACTCTTTGGGAATCCAAAGACGATATAATGATCAGGGTTGCAATCTCCCAAAAAATCTTACCCCTGAAGCTCGTGTCAAAAACGCCTAAAAAATATAAAATCCCCTAAAAAACACAATACATTAAATAAAAACATTATATGTATTTTTTACGAATACAGTACATTATCTATTATAATATTGTATTTTTTACAAGCTTTTATTTACTTTCACCTGTCCCGTTGTCTGTAATGGAATTTTGCAAGTTAAAGACCCACGTTCCGGTTGGTTTCCGATTGAGCTGTTTTGTACAAATATCAATATTATGATGTCATGGAGCTGGAAGGTGGCCATAGGAAATCCGAACTAAAACGACACAACCCCGTCGTGTTTGGGCTCATTGGAACCTATTTGACTAACATATAGGTACGACGATTTTATGAAAATGTTACTCAGTGCCGGTTTTAGCTGTACCAGCGCCCTGGGCGAGATGTGATAACCCCCCCCCCCCCCTTCTTCCGCCAACAAAAGGGATTTTAAGCCATTATAGCTATTTTATCTTTAGACTTGAGAATTTATTTATTTATTTAGACTCGAGATAGCGGGACTCGCTCATGAGCGACCGAAAATATAGGTGGGCCTGGCGCCCCTTTACATCTGGCGCCCTGGGCGATCGCCCTACCGCGCCATACCCTAACGCCGGTACTGATGTTACTAATATACCTTGGAAGAATATGTTGATGATTTCTTTTGTTATTAATAAATAAATAAATAAATATCCTCGGACATTCTTCACACACGGTTATCTGATCCCAAATTAAGCAGAGCTTGTACTATGGAAACCAGATAACTGATATACTACATATACTACTTTTTTTTGTAAATACATACTTATATAGATAATTACACCCAGACACAGGACAAACAGACATGTTCATGCACACAAATGTTTGTCCTGGATGGGAATCGAACCCACGACCGGCGGCGCGATAGGTGGTGTCTTAACCATCTGCGCCAACTGGCTTGTCAAATTTTAATCAGTAAATATACTACCATTCTTGTCGAAAATAACATGTTGATAACTTACGACGTATAATTAATGAATTTTACCATCTCTTAGGCACTTGCGCTAGAGTACAGAACAGAGGTCTGTCAAAGTCAGTCAATGAGAATTTATGGTCTGTGACGGCCAGTGGATGGATTGGATTCCATTAGTGTCATGTCAGTTAATTTCCGAATTTACGAATAACTATCATAATTATTCAACATGTAAAGATAAGAAATCTTAATTACATGTCGCCTCTTTATATTTACGAAAATAAAATGTCGTTGGAGCAAACTGCTTGCGATGGTAAGATCCTATTAAAAATTTTAGACGATGGTTAGACCTATGTGTTAGACTTCATCAATAAAATTATTTAAAGGATAAGCACGGAATAATTTTGGAATCTATTTACTTACTACATTTACTTCGTGTTTACAACGAAAGTAATTTTTTTCAGACCTAAAAGCCTTCGAACGTCGACTGACAGAGGTGATAGCATGTCTGCAGCCAGCTACTATGAGATGGAGAAGTAAGTGACTAACTAATAATAAACATTTCTTAAGAAGTTTATAAGGTTTTAAAATTAACTGATACAGATTTTTCTTTCTTTTTGAGGCCCCAGCATGATTTATATTTATTGTCTTATTTATTCTTCAGTTCTCCTGACAGTGGTGTCAGTGTGCACTGCCATAGCGGCATATCACTGGCTGATGGATCCACTCACACCTGTTGTTTCTCTAACACAGTCTCTCTGGAACCATCCCTTTTTTGCATTCACTTCTACATTTTTAGGTAAGTCTATTGTAGCCAAAGATATTTCAACCTCATTGTAGCCTACAAACTAAATTAATGTAACCTCACTATCCAAACACAAAAAAAAGTCATAAGACATTTTATACATGACAATAGTAGACTTTTTTAGTGAGTAGTTTTTTTTTAATGGACTAAAGTTGGTAGTCTCTAATGGCTGCAGCAACCTTACCGGACAAAGAGTAGAGACTAATTTTGATAACTTTTAAATATTTTCAAGAGATGTGACATGATTAAAAATAGTTTAAACAACAGAATTGTCATCATTTTGTTGGAAATTAAATTAAACCCTACAAGGATGTTTTTATAGTGCTGCTGCTGAGATATGCATTTTCACATCTGAAAATGAAGGGCTTAATTTTGTGTTTGGGGGATGCACATTCCCAATCTATAGCCATGAATATATGTATTAAATAATATAATTTATACATAATAATCAATTGACATACATATCAGGCACCAATCATATTTTGACAAAAATACAACCTACTGACAATGAGCTGCAATTAGCAAAAAACATAATAAAATTTGAATTTTGCAAACATTTTGGACAATTCACCTGAATGTATATTATGAGTTTCGATTTAGAAGTTTACCAAATAAAATAAAACATTATTTAATTTTGTATTTTCAGTATTGCTGTTCATGATAGGAGTCCATAGGAAGGTGGTAGCGCCCAGCATCATCACGTCTCGCACGCGCTCCGTGCTCAATGACTTTAACATGTCGTGCGACGACACCGGCAAGCTCATACTCAAACCCAGACCTGCCAATACCTAGCTAACATTTGTACGAATTTTGTAAATATTATTTTTTAAGAATAAATAGTTTGTTCCAACCAAATATGAGTGTTATTAATAAAACAACAGTTTACAAGAGTCTATTAAAGTTTATTTATTATAACTTTGGTGTGTTTATTATATACAATATAAATAAATGAAAACTAAGAAAAATTGGTCTATCATACAAAACCACCTTAAATTATTAAAAGAAATGTAGTTTCAAATATTACAAATCAACAATCTTCATAACTATAAATTCAATCTTTACTCTTCTTCTAGAAAAATTTGCTAAAGATTTGACTAAGTGATCAACAAATGTTTCGTGTAATAATCATTCATAAGTAAATTATTGAGTAAATAAACATTTTGTATACTATCTTTCGCAATATTCAGTGATCCATCTTTCCTACTCGTAACATTTATAGTAGCCAAATTTGGCGTATCTAATTTTATTCTACATTCATAAGCCATCAATACTTTGCCTCGCCGAAGTACACTACATGCAATTTAAGTATGCTTATACTCATCATGGAGTGTTACACTAATTGGAATTGAGAATGGAATACTTTTCGAAAACTTATTGCTTATAAAAAATATAAAAAATCACTACATTAGGCAGTGTCAATTGGGATTTATTTAGTAATTACAATTCAAACATTCAATTCCATGCATTAAAATACAATTGGTGTGCACTTCTAGCTCAACAACTCTCAAGCAACAGTCGCAATATAGGTCAATGTAAATTCAACAGGGACTCACGAGTACGTCCGTACGTCCGTATAAATATTGTGCTGACTGTGCAAGTAATACGTAAACTAACATTTCTAAGTCATTAGTTTATAATCTAAGATACTATACACGAAAGAGAAGTTTTGTGCTCTAGTGATACCTAGGTATATTATTGTTTACTTATGTAAGATATAGTGAAATAATATTAAATTTATTATTAGAAAAATTACTGTAATAACAATTAAACAGAGTAGAAATTACATTCCACTAGTAAAGATAATAATAATAAAAGCTATAATATTATCGCGCTAGGAGTTTTCTTAAATAATATTATTTCACTGTGAGATCTTAGAAATGTCAAAAAGTGATTTTGAGCGTAATCAGCGGCTTTATATAGCTTAAAAAAATATAAATGTATATAATTAGTATCTGTCCGTTCATCCCATATGTAAATGGAACAGGAAAACTTATGAGTTTATAAATACTCATTGTATACTTGTAAATAAACGGTTAGTGCTTATGTTACATATCAAATATTGATTTATATGTAATAGTAAAAACACATGCATATAAATTCAATTTAAAATTACAATGTTAGTTAACATCAAGGCAGTGGTACATGCGTAAATTCAACATTATTAATATGATATATATAACATTTTATTAAAATTTAAGAAAGGCATAAGTAGTTCTTAGTTGTCCCATCATACCAAGGCATAGCTTTTTTATGAGTATACCTCGGGTTCGCCACGCTTATAAAACAGGAAAAGGGAGTGACTTAGTCATAGGTGGTCATAGCAAGCGCTCATGGTACGTATCTGGGGCTCGATTTCATCATAGTTTTATGCATTCCTGTGTAATAATGAGTTATATAATGTCAATCTTCGAAGGTAGCTCGCGAAATTATTTTGTTACGTTTTTTGCTAATTGCAGCTCAGTATAGGTTGTGTTTGTCAAAATGTGATTTGTGTCAGGAATGGTAGTATATTTACTGATTACTTAAACATGTATCCTAACCCGGTGGTAGAGTCAATTGTATTGTAACTTTCGACGTTCATAAGTGCCTTATCAGGGCCTAAACTAAATAAATGGTTTATTTCTCAAATTTGAGGAAAAAAAGGCCGTTTTCATGAAATTGACGTATTTCCCGCAAATATAACTTTATAATTAATCAAAACATAATAATTATGCAAATCACATTTTGACAAATATACGACCAATTAATGAGCTGAAATTTGCAAAAAACGTAATAACATTTGAATCGGATCGTACTTAATTAAAATCGTGCCCCGGGTGCGGACCCAGATTACGGTCAATGAAATATTTGGCTTTTTAATTTTTCAGTCTTCAAAAACAAATGATACCATAAACTCAGCATGGATGGAATATATAAATTATACATTTCTTTGGAATACAGAAATTTCATCTTTTCTCCACAGTTCAATAGTCACGCCATGAAACCATTTTTACAATAAACCCTTACGATATATAATAATACGAATAAAACTGGGACTATAATAGGAAGGTATGACCGATGAGTAAGGCACTATTAATAATGTATTTATTGTATTCAACAACATCATGCAAAGCAGACATATTGTCTCGCCATAATGACCCATAGTAACATTACAATAGAGCACGTTTTCACTCATCGGCACGACAACAATAAATAGATTGCACAATCATTGACGTGGTAACCAATTGAAGTAATTCCAAGGCAGTTTTATACAGTAGAATATAACATAAGATAATACTTTTTTCATAATTTACAATTAGGTATTAAAATGTCTAAGCTTTTCTATGATAGGTTTATAAAAGCTTACTTACAATTTGCAACTGACAGCTATATATTCAGTTCGGACTTATGTTGTAACCTTGCACATAAGTGGGGGGTGAGCTTCGGGGAGTATCTTCTCAACTTATCCCTCAATATTTGCTCTTAAAGCTCGCTAAATATTAAACTCAAAACTGTTATTATGTTTATGTACATTTTATAAATATATCTCGTTTCATCGTATATAAAATATCCAAAATACACAAATAAAGTTATTCATATCTGTTAAAAGAATTTATCCACAATTTAGAATCTGTTAATTACAATTCCTTATACAATATACAATGCCAGCCAGACTAAGCCAAAAATCGTGTAACAGTTTGTGATCTTTAACAGATAAAATGATCTTGTAAATTGTAATAACTGAAAATTATGATAACAACATTACAAAAAAATCACATTCAGTTTTACAATTTTCAATTGAAAATAAAAATGATTCAGAACAACAAAAGTTGCGAATTGAGAATAATGTCACACTACAAGGGATAGGGCATGAGGGTCGATCCAGTATGAACGGAAAACTGCTCGTGTATGCATTTCTAATAATCTTGTCTCAACTTTTTTGGCGTAGAGAGAACAAAGGAGCTGCTTTTTTGTTTCTTAATTTATCTTTTATTCCACTCGTGATCAGAGATAAACATGAAGTTGCAAAGTTGCAAGAATATAGAATCATTACTATGTGTAAAATTTATTGCGTGCTCAAGCGCTTTTTCGTTATTTTATAATCGACCCAAAAGCAAAATAACCGCGTGCCGATGAGAAATCCCCACAAATGAGTTATTGTCGAATCATTCCCCACAGCAACATGCAAGGCTCGAATGCTGTCCTCACGCCGCTAACATCGACCTGATATTCTTGGGCGTGGACTGATGGTTTAAATGCTTCGTCGTATACCTGAGAGCGTTCAGCAATGGTTCCGCTTTGGTCGGCGGCTGTTGTTGCAGGAACTTGACGCAACCTTTAACGTCCACTGAGGAGGAGCGGCAGAAGGCACCCGATGGATGGACCCAATCGTATAGGATTATCAGACCGACCATGACGCGCAGGACCAGAAGTGAAGTTTCTTCGCGGCTGAATTGTGCGACGAGTTTTCTGTAAAATTAAGACATTGATATAAGTTATGGGGTTAAATGTATCAAAGTCTTGCGAATAAAACTGCATCTTCATTGATGATTCGCTTATACCACCTAGAAAATTGGTAACATAGTGTATTAACATTGCAATATGGCGTTTATTTCAGTTGCTTTAATAGTGGTGATATAAAATAACGTTTATTTATGAATTATAAGGATGTGTTACATCATTCATAAACCTAAAAAACATATTCCTTTGATATAGCAACAGCGCGGGATTTTTTTGTAAATAAAATGATACCCGTTGGATGTTTGTTTTGGGTCACATGTGTTATGTTTGTTTGTTGGGTGCTAGCTGGATTTATGGCACGATAAAACTATGCACGCCCGTGGATTCGGGTCACATCGCCCGCGCCGTCAGAGCCTCTACGTGAAGAAAATACACGCAGATACAATATTGTTAACTGTTTGGAATAAGGATAGCCTTTATAGGGCAGTAGTTTATACTGGCACTGTTTATCAAATGTAGTTTTTAATCGTTTTAAAAGTAAAATGGTTCTCAATTAGGATGTCTTGTATAGCAACTTGACGATATTTATTAGGCTATCATTCATCCGTGAACACTTGTTACTGTGAAGGCTTCCTGATTAATATTTTTATTATTAGTCTGTAAGCTTTCTATTAGATTCAGCTGTTGTTCTTCCTTTAAATAAATAAATAACTCTGGCAAATATGCAACGTTTAGAGGTTTTTTTTTAAGACAGTGAATTCTTCCATGTTTGTCCTTGGTTTATTTTACACATTTTATGCTTTTTTTTAGTGAAGTAAAATGAAATTTAGTTCACGCCGTGAGGCGAGTACCAGTCATTATTTTTAAATAATGAGTTGCAGTCTATCGTGGGTATTTATATTATACCTAGACATAGTACAAACAGACTATTTGATGCAAACATCTCTAATGGTTTGTATCTACCTGACATGAGCCATAACTACCAACAGTAGCGAGTTATAATGAGTTAAATATCATTGACCACATTGACTGCCATTTGATGACCAAAAACCGGTGACTGACTGAATTATAATTCCTATCACGCATTCCCATTGTCACTTTCAATGGCGTCGCAGTCCGATATATTACACGGACGTATTTCCACTCGACAGTACATTGGATGGATTTGAATAAAATTCACGGAAAAAATTGGTCACTCAAATGTGAATCTAGTATATTAGAAAACATATGGTTCAAAAATGTTTAAAGCTAGTGCAATATCTAAATATGTATACGAGATACATATAGTATCTATATAATCGTACATAAATAGGCCCAGATGAGTAAGAGGGGAGTTAAAATCGATATAAAACAGCTTGACGTGGAATTCCCGATTCACGATTTGTACTTCAAATATGGTTGTATATGAGGTGGTATCGACAGAATTTGTCATTTAGGTACGTACGCCGAGGAAGTAGTCACTTGTCGTTTGATGACATGACGACTTCAATCGACATTCGACCGGGTGATACGCGGTACTGCCAGTGAGCGACCACTAATACTATGCGAATACACTGTCCTGGAAATGATAAGCAGACGCCATGTGGTGACCCAGGAAACTATTATCAGATAGTTTATTAAAACTTCCGTCGGGTTAACTTGGTTATCAAATAATTATAACTATGATAACGTATCGCAATTACAAAAAAAATACAAATCAAAGTGAATACTCGACTCAACAGAGTAGGCCCTTTTAGGAAAAACCATCCCGTAAATTACAAGCGTAAAAAATGTTTTGGAATCAATTCAATTCATTTAATCTGCAACTTGTATCTTGTATCTTCAGTTTTAGCGCATAGTACCTACTATATTTGTCTAATGGGATATACAAATGAGACTTGAGACCAATACGGTCTTTTGAGTGAAATTTATTTCCAAAAAACACCCTTGACCCATATAGGTAGCATACCACAGAAACGAGACGTTTCATAAAAAATCAAGGTCAGCTAAGAGTTTCGTTAATCATCAAGAACCATCGAGGTGTGAATGATTGTCTGTTGTTTGTTACGCAGGTAAACGACAGGAACAGGTTAGTTTACTTTTGCTGAAGGTTTCCATAATACCACATTGTTTGGGTTTCGTCTGCAGCTTGTTTATAAAAACAGGAACCCGACCATTCGCGTCAAAATTCAAGGGGAAAAGAGCAATATTGTATGTTGATCGGTCGACTGATTTGAGAAATGGTTTACATTAAAATGTTCAAGGTTCTCAATTTGATTAACTGAGAACAACATATAACCAATAGAGTAATCGCAGTGGCTACATCGTTTGATGAAAGATATATGTCAGAAATTAACCGGTAAATTATGCGCATGCCCATAATTATGATGATTTATCATTAGTTGATGTATGTTGTGTGAGTGCTGGAGCGTATCGATATCGTAGGGTGAATGTCGGACGACATACGATCCTTCGATGTAATAAAATACGCCCTTGTTACAAGATAAGCGCAATGCAGAACGTCCGCGGTTGCTTTAGAGCACTGCTAGTACGAGTTGCGCTCGGAAATCCCGTTCCAAAGGGTAATCTGAGATTTATGCGCCAGGTTTGTTGTACTAGTTTCTATAACGAATGTGCTGCTTTTGAATTTAATGTAGTCTACGAATATTGTGCTATTTTCAACACTATTCTGAAGGAGTTTATTTTGTATCTTTGGTTCTTGGAACTAAGATCTCTATTTGAATTTTAGGGTTATATTTATTAACCACTTCCGTAAATTCTAATTAATTACGGCCCCCTTTTTTCTTTGTCACACTTCGGTATATGCGATACATATTGTCACGCGATCTGTTACAACATTTAGTTAATTATTAGCATTGTTGAAATAATCTGATAATGTTGTTTGGGACGTTACTTTAAATAATAACTCATATTTACTACACCACACCACGAAGACATTGTGGAATACGTGTGTCCAAGAATCAAGTATACGCTGAGAGTGCAGCTGTTGGAATCGACTCGTAACGTCAACTTCAGGGCGTGGTGCTGGTACCAACATGTTTTCTGCACCTCGTCATGGAGGACGACTTTTGACAGCAGGGCGTGGTGTTCCGTCGCTTCCGCGGACAAGGCCAAACGATTGCACTATGGCGTAGTGTTTTTGTCTTGCTAACATAGGCTTAAGATTTTATACGAATAAAAAATGTTTTGTCATAATATATATTCATATATTCGTATGTAAGGCATCTATGGGCCAAAGTAGCCTGATAATAAAGAGTTTATTATTATAACTTACTAAAATAGTTAACTAACTAAACAGCACCCAAGCACGTGCTTAACCCGAATTATGATGACTCAGGATCACTATGAGTAATATCTTAAGAAATAGCTATTTCAATTCAAAGACCTATTACAACACTACAGGAGAAACTTTATTTGCAACCTATTATTCATCGTACACCTAATTTGGATATGGATAGAAACTGGCGAAAGGCCTTGATTTATGTAAACAAATAGCCATTTAAAAGCTTTATAGAGGCTATAGAACGACGTTTAATTTGATTAAAACCTTAGAGTTCTGCGTAAATTGCACGAAGGTCAATCAAATGGTCAATAGTGCAATAAGTACAATGTCAAATGACATTGTCAATTTAAAATTTTCTACCATTGTGTAAATACCTGTTCTACTGCGAACTACTGACGTGGTTTCCTTTGTATTTATTAGGTCTTGGTCAATAAACTAATATCCAACCAAGAAGATGAAGTTGCATTTTCAGTTAAAAATATACTTACGGATTTTCCAACATCCTCAAACAAACTTTCGCCATCGTACTGAGCGTTTCCGTAGTATTCTCTAGGTCTTGCTGGTTGTCGTTTACGAACTGACTGGTTGCCTCCGACAGGACTTTTAGCATGGGAGTGGCTTGTGCGTAGAATAAGGACATCCTATTGGCAACTTCTGCTGTTATGTGAGGTTCCTCTCCCGGCGGTAGTTCAGCATTGATGAGGCCGCCGCGAGAGACGCTCCGTCTGTAGTAACTGAAGTCGTTCTGGATTGCTGGTGTCTTCATCTGTCGAAAAAATGGGATTTTGAGTAAATGCATAACTCTTCAGCTTTATTAGGTAGTATAGATATAGATTACATCTAGACTCAGGAAAAACAGATGTCTGTTTGTTCATGTACTGAAATGATAGTTTTAGACGGGGAATCCACGAACTGCGGCTACCTATGGTACCTATTGTCTTACCACGCCACCTGCCATAGATACTTGTAACATAATTACTCGATTGACAATGGTAATATTAAAAATATTGAAATTTGTTTATTTAGGTATCGAATCTAATAACAATGAATAAACATGCATGATGCCGTGAGTCATTTGGCCCGAGGCACCCGAGGTCAGCCAAGCCTCACTTTCTATTACAATGCCTCGCAAATGTCTGATCGTTTCGCTGCCTTATTTGTCTCATCGATATCCCATGACTAATTCTATTGTCTCGTATCTAATTAATTATTGTGATAGATTTTGATGTACACGTTTATGTTATCAGAGTTGTTCAGAATGGCGTCAACATCTGTTATCAGCTAAGTAGGTACTGTTATTCTTTAGAAATCTATTTTCAAAACAAACACGGATACTGTCGTTGCTTTTATCATGCAAACAAGCTTCTTATTCACACCG
Source organism: Tethea ocularis (assembly GCA_963555595.1). NCBI lineage: Eukaryota > Metazoa > Arthropoda > Insecta > Lepidoptera > Drepanidae > Tethea > Tethea ocularis. The sequence goes on along the minus strand of OY741963.1, from coordinate 3,946,427 downwards.
AAGACAGACTAAGATGATCAACGAGAAAGGTGAAGTCAAATGTCAGGTGGTATATTTTGTTTCTTGTTCACACGCGATATGATCATTTGGAAGCAATAAACATTCATTGTAATTTGCGAGACGCCTGTGTCACGTCGCGGTAGCTCGCACCAAGAGCAACGACACCGCAAGGTTGAGGTCAAAAGGGTCTACAGGCAATTGATCGAATTATATCATCTAAATGCGAGCTCACACGAACATCTTTGTTTGCATTACTAGTATGTTTGTTATAACTATCATTGATTCTATGAACAATGAGATAAACAAACAGAAGTATTAGAATCTTTCATTGCTTTCGTCACTGCCATAATCTTGTTTCAATATTAACAATTGAAACAAGAATATATGAATAATATATGGCTGTTGATATTGAATGAAACGTGACCATCTTCAACGTTTCCAGTAATATATACCTATATGCCATGGGAATAATGTTCTTTGTTTTTAAACATTGAGTTTCTTGATGTAATTTTTTTTTTACTATGTATAGGCCTACATTTGACCACAATCCCACCGTGGGTAGTGATGATGTGGCCGAATGATGGTAAGCACATAAAGCCTAGAAGGGAACTGGCTCTCAAGTGCAGCTGTCGGAACACATTGGAACGTGCTTTCTAATTGTAATGTTATCTTTACAATAGCTGAAAGTGGACGTTTAACGCTATGCTATAGGAAAGTGTTTTAAAATACGTACTTTATACTCATCGAATTTGAGCACGAACTCCAATATTTCAGCGAATTGTTTGACTAGCGCCTGCTGTTGCTCAAGATGCTGTGTGGGACTCATTGCGCCGCCCACTAGTGACCCGAGCAGCCGCGGCACCACCTGTGACGTAAGCAAACTTGTTACTACTTACTTGGTACTTTTAGTTGCTGTCATGTGAATTTTTTTACATCATCCAATCAGAACTGTTACACTTGGTATGATAATACATTGGCCAAGTCAATGTTTAGGTACCTACCTAGACATTTCTTATTACGTCAAGTTTATGTAGCATTGATAAATAAAGTTACACAATCAAAATATTTTTATAAACTAAGTACACGGACAATAACATGTGACAACAATTCGTTTAGTGAAATCGGAGGCCATTGTGATTCGTCAACAATGTCAGGAAGCTATTGTAACTAAGTTGATTAGCCTCTATCAACTAGGTAGTACATATTTGTTGGTACGGGAACACGATTATTTTGTTTCAAGCTATTTCCAGACTGTTTAAATAAGTTTGATTTTACACAGTCACAATAATAAATAAGACACCACGAGAATATAAACTCTTTGTAAAATTTCGCCCGTTTGGTAAAGGAAAAACAGGTTATTGGAACAATCAAAATGCTTATGAATTGCTTTCAATCAGTGAATGTATAAACAACACGAGCATTATGAAAATGATATCGGTACATATGGACTCAGTCAACCTACAAAAGTCACGCAAGTTCTAGGTAACATAATGATTGTGGTATACATATAAGCTACTTTTCTTTACAACCAAGTTAAAGTATATAAATGTCATAACCAGTATACAATATCTCCATTTTTCCAGTTTCAAGACTCTCAAGTAAGTATAAAAAAGTCCATAGTTAAAATGTAAATCTTAATATTTTAAGAATACTGTACGTCATCAACGCATAATGGAACACAAATATACGATTTGCGACCAACTAAACGATTAAATCAATCGAATAACCGATAACATGACCCCGGCTTCCGTCTTCAATTCAAATACAGGATGGTATGCATTATTGTATAATTGTTATACTGTTTCAATTGAACCCTACTCTCTCATCCTCGATCTAAAGCTACTCCTATATTCTAGTATCTCTGAACTCGCTATAAAAGTAATATCATATTAGATATTTATACCTAAGTATAAATACATAATACGTCACACCTTACAGTTTCCTGTTGAACTAATCCACTTCCAAAATATAATAATACACATAATGTAAAATGACATATTAATTTGTGGTGAATCATACGAATTAAGACAACGTGAATCACTAAGCGGGAGGATGGCAGGACAAGTTTTTTTAGTCATACCATTGGAGCAGAGGATAATTCTGGGACACGGTGTGGATGATGAAACGCCATAAATGGACATAAGTTTTAAACATGGATCGCGCACGTGTTTATTAATGTAGCTATACAATATATTCATGAATGTAGGTCCAGACCGTTCGTTCCTTTACGATATAGTGGCTCAAGGTTAGACCGTCCGTAGGATTATTGTAACTGACAAGTAAATTGGTCAATGGAACTGATATCGTTATGAAGGAGATAAGATTGTTTGCAATTCTATGCGCAGTGAATACCAAGATTGGGATCTAACAAAAAACTGATGAGTATGTGTATTTTACCGCTAGTAAGTATCTACAACAGATAGTGTTCTGAGGAATTGTTTGAATCGTTGCTCACGGTGCCTACCCATCGCATCTCTCGCCATCGACAGAGTCACGTCCATCTACCTACATAGTTACATACATTGGAAGCAAAATGATCTCGCACTGTACGGTTTCAAAGGAGCTACCAACCGTGATCGCTCTGTTTCTGGAATGAGCTCCGCACCATGGATTTCCCAAGAGAGAACAGCATGGGGTTCAGTAAGGGCGTGAAGAGATTATGGCAGGGTCGGCAACGTACGAGTGATAAGTTGCGAGCGTCTGGGCTACAGAAACCGATTACCGAGTCGCTCAATGAATAAAAAACTAGCAAGTGGTACGACGTATTAGACCAAGTGGTGTTTGTAATGCAGCACCCACATCGTCGAACAGTAAAACGTGTTAAATACGACGTCTAACGCATGCATTAACTGTATCAACTAGACGGTATAAAAAACCACTCAGCAATGCACAATTAAGAGCTCACGCGTGATCAGCGTGCTGGTAATTAAATTAACACCAGTTACCGACCAATTGCGAGATTTGAGCAATAAATTCAGCCAGATGTTAACTGCAGCTAAGTAGGCGAGTGTGTGACGCGAGCGCGGGTGTCATTTTGTTTATTTATAGCATAACGGTTATATATGGAAATTCGGTACATGATTCTGGCTTGTAATGTTTTGATTTTGTTTAATTCAACGTTATGCTGACAGTAATACCACCCTTATCTGCAAGATTGTCTTAAATAGCGTAGCCTTGATCCATATACGGCAGTTAGTTGAACTTTATCGTATGAGTACTTCGTTGCTTTAGGTCTTTCTTGTTTTTATATAGCTTTATCATTATCATGGAGAGCTAATTAAGGATATTCGTGTAGTGTACTATTTACCGTGTATTTTGAATATTTTAATTAAGTTGTACAATACAATAAGTAATATGAGTGAATTCAGTTTGCGTGATTTCCAGCTTAGAAGTTAAGTTCTCAAGAAGCAAAATCTGTAATTATATCACACAGCAGAAAGTAGGTATGCTTTCTTAGATCCGAGTGCAATGTACTGCATGCACCATTAACTTTGGTTCCACGTCACGACCACCTCGTCTAATACAAACACCTCCTGCGTAAAGACCTGATCAATTAATTCCCATCGCGTCGCACTGATCACCAATTAGCATAAATACTAGGAGGCCTTAGCATGCATAGTTCTTATTACACTTCTTGCTTACTATGTTATTAAAATTCATCAGGGAATATTGATGGTTCCACTGATATGCTGTGCTAAATTCTTAATGAACTAAGTTTATACGAAGATCCGTTAGGCATTAACCACGGCCGTCCTACACTAACAAATATGTGAGGCAGACAAATTAATGGAATTCCATTAGATTTACTGTACGCATTACACCCACAACGTCCATATGAAGGCATTGCACCCACAAACCTGGCTATAACTTCAAACAATACAACATTAACAACCCATTACGTGCCAATAACTACAGAAAACTTTGGACAATTGAGAGCGTTTGCCTGAAACAACCACGTCGCGTTGTTCCGAACAAGTTGCTCGTGTTGTTTTGAACATGATGCATACATTATATCTGAAATATTGACCCAACACTCGACAGCAGCTCTTTATTACAATGCTACGGAACACCCGGCGATACTTGCCAGGAATAAAGTTCAAAATCGGTCAGTAAGTGAGACATCGCGAAAAGAACCTTTTAAATAATAATTTATGAGCAATCACGGCCGCCCCCGCGGGATTCGTTTTTATTACGCAATGTTGTTGGTTTAAGATAGGTGCTTGAAGAGCTTTTAGCGTTTCAACAAACGATTATCCAACTGGAATCTAGCTAAAATTCTTGTGTAGTAATGTTCAAAAGCCTTTGTAAGTCATAGCAAGAATAGCGATGGATAGATAAAAGTCCCGAGTAATTTGCAAACAAAAACTTATCTCAGAGTGTTTTATTACATGCTGTTTTCATTGTTAGCGGATATACGGCAGTTTTGGAGATTTCAGAAAATGCTTGATTCTATAGAACAAGTGAAGCTTCGGTTCTCAGTGACTTAATATATTTTATGTCGCGTCACGTATGAGGCTTTAGTTAGGGTTTCAATAAAGCAGGTGTAGTTTGTAACAGGTTTTATGGAATTTTTAACGGATATCCAAGATCTTATTCATTTATGAATGTCGTTGTTAATTGCAGTGAGAATGCAGTCAGCTGTGCATCAGCTGTTTTATACTGCTCTTTGTTAAGCTTTTAGAAATACAATTTGGAGTTTTAAGTATGATCGAATGTGGCACCTGTCAGTTTCTTCAGACATACTCACAACGTAACAGCTGTTCGAGTATCTTACTATAATATGCTACTTGAAGCATAACTATAATGTGTTCGTGTTACTGTTCTATTTATTATTATCATTAACCACGCTCTGTTTATTTTGTTTGTTTGCTTCGAATCTTGCTACTAATTTAACGGAGCTTAACATATAACTTTGCACACATACAGTATAATACTAAATATTATTGATTATCTCGATATAATTAAATGGATTACGAATTTACGAACCGGTGGTAAAGTCAATTGTAGCTTTCGACATGCATAACTGTTGCTACCAAAAGATCTCTTAGAACCAAAACTCAGTTGCAGCGGACATTTTCGAATAGTACTTTCATATCTGTATAACTAAAAAGAGCATTTTGTGGCTCTGGAATACTCATGTTGTAAACATTTCCTGATATCGTACCTATTATGAAATACTGTGAGACCTATCTACTGCGCACGCGCCCATCTATCTACGACAATTCGTAGCTCGCAATGCAACTCCATATAAAGATACCAAGCCACAAGTAAACAAGATCCAACGTTGTTTGTCCTCTTTCAACAATATGATAACAGCAGAGACAACTGATCGCGTCATATTTTGATCATATTTATTGTTGGCAAAATTTGTTTATCACTATATTCTATCTATGGTCACAGCAGAGACTTTCTTGACTTTTTTTGTTATTGTTTTGGACGAAAATTGTCAGAAAATAGCTTGAAACTCCGAGTTTCAGACTATTTATTAGATCCTGTAGTATGATCGTAAGTTAGGTGCCTTCATCACTCTCCCTTACAATGCTTTATCAAATTTTTCAACAATCCATGAACGAGTAGCGAAAGCCTTTTACTTACTTACTAAGATTATAAAAGCAAATTTAGTATCTATCTGACTAGAATTTCATGAAAATCGCCAGAGGGTTGGGTCCGGAAATTAGATATAGGATAGGGTAGTTGACTAACACATCAAATCAGCAACTTTTTAATAAATGTCAAAACAATAGTTTATAAGGAATTTTGTATGAAATATTACATTATGACGTCATAGTTTCACAGCATCAAATGATCTACTCTTAGTGGTTCTACTGGTAATTAAAAATCATAAAAACCATTAAATGTACAACATATTTGATATCTCCACGTGTTTTTAGATGTTTCATGCATTGGTTAGTGTTTGGTCATTTATTTTTGATAGTGTCAACTACCCTATTGTTTATCCAGATTGTTTGACTACGAGAGACAGCTACCATAGTTTTATTTCACAAAGGTACACAAAGATATATTATATCAAAAATATAAAAAAGTAAACAAAATGAATACAAAACATTATACCTAGCAAAAGAACTGTTTGAATTGAATAGGTACATAATCTGATCAAGCACATGCGAGCAAATTGAGTAAGCGTCATATCCAATGAACTTGAATTAATTTATTTGTTTTATAAATCACAATCGACCAATGGCAATTTATGGTACCACTGCCCTCTGAATGCATTGTGTTGTTTAAACATTTCTCACGCTACTTCTACGCAAGTTGTGATCGTTTAGATTGGATGATTGTCACATCGTATCATGATACTGATAAACGTGGGGAGATGTAGGTAATGCGTCCAATAACATGTAAAAAGTTCACTATATGCGCACGACATCGGTATGAGTTGAGTGTTAGTTCACTATTATTACGTGACATTGTATAACGAAACTATTGGACCGGACGGAAAACATAAATTTAAATTACGCACTGGGAAGGTGTTTTTCCTTTAGGCGTTATGAAATTTTGTACTACAGTACACAAATTAGAAGGTACGTATTATAAAGGTAGGCATTTCGACATAATACCATATATGGCCATCATCGTTTGTTAATTAATTGATAATATAAGAAGTTCTGTTAAAGATTATAAATTGTTTGGAAAATTTAGCAGCTGCACAATTAGTTTTTGACCAAAGTTTCGCACCCCTATATCTCTTACCCCTTTGAGGTACAAACGATTTAAAAAGCGGTACAGTCCGGTACAAACCAATGGAAGTCAAAAAAAGCAATTATTGAATACTTGGTTGCCAGGTTCACATAGGTAACAGAATTCTAAGAATTTTACAATTTTCGAATTGAAGCGAATTACTTAGATATTTTAGCGACTCAAAGGCAATAAACAAGACTAGTACTTTGCTCGTAAAGCTCAGGTAGTACAAGTCACTCCACTCATCTGGTGTAATGTGTTTTCTGTACTCACAGAACGAATTAGCTCGTAGGTTACCTAGTTCAATTGAGCAGGATCATTTTTCATCCCACGCGTGTATTGCACAAGTTTCATTGGGTTCTGGCGTAGCGAGAAAATACAACCCTCTCGGGATCAAATGAATTGTTTTCTGTGACGTCATTTGAAAGAAAAGTCTCATTCAGTTTAATATAAGTTGGTGGTAACTTCGTTTTATCAGTCGTCTGTCTGTCTATCCAACCGTGCTGGAAGCGAATATTGTTAGATCACGCTTCGATAAACGCTATTTTACATTATGCAAAAGAGGAACGAACATGCGCGTGCGACTTGCAATTTTATTATTTAGTATATGCCTAAATGTAAGTTTAAAATTAAAATATTGATGTCAGCGTCGGCTTTCTGGATTTTTAATAGCATACTGCATAAATAATGGGAATCGGGCGTTGTTGGCGGTTTCGCTAAGTACCTACAACGGAAACACGTACAATCAGTGTCAAAAAGATATTAACCAGTAACCAATGAGATATGAACGCACGCGCTACAGATTGTTTAAGCGCGCGCGGTGAGTGGACAGTTTTATGGTTGTATCCGGGGAACCATAAATAAAGACCCGAAGCTGTACCAGTATTAAGGCTTTGTAGTTCGTGTTTCAAGGTTGATTTGTTGAGCCTTGTTCTTTATTTCGGTAATATTTTATTTTTTAACAGCTTGTACACATCTGTTACTAGGGGGGCTCTGTTATGCAGATGCTGTTCTTACTTAATGATTCCAATCTATGGAATCCATATTTCGTAGCTGGGATGTGGCATCAAATAGATTGAAGAACCTGAGAATGATGTTAACATTGTTGTTAGAGGGATTAATCCAAAACATAGCAATAAGTCAATCGGGGATCCGGGACTTATAGTCTTACAGTTGTATCGTGTAAACTAGGCATTAGAAGTGGGACCTATTAAAACAATACGAATAGGAAACTCGAGCACCCGTAGCATAAAACAAGATTGATAGGTACTTACTGCACACAACATAATTCATTTAATTGTTTTAGTGCAATTTATCATGGTTGAATGAAGGCAAAAATGAGTTCTTTTTATAAGTATCTAAAATAGGGTCCATCCATTACGTTGACCAAGTTAGTGGTACGTAAATAAGTTAAAAATAGTTTGGCAATGCTCATTGTTTAAAATTAGAACGCGATTATTCTTTGCGATTGCGAGGATGTCGAGATGCCCACCCAAATACCCAATAGTATGGGAAGGAATTGAAGGAAGATTATGGCGTCTTGCAATTTTCTTGCTATATTCTTGTATGTTGCTCTCTCCCTCTCTCTCTCTACATGCTCTATGGTAGTATTGTGGTCGAAGGCCAATTAATTTCCGAACCGACAACTTTAATTAGTAGCTTTAAGTTTCATAAGTGACCAATAAATGGCTTTGAATTTGTAACTGTTACAGAAAATAAGAGCTTAATCTTGAAAATAAGTTGAGGGATACATGCAATGAGATTAATTACTTACATCACCTATAGAAATTAATTAGTAATCAATGTGTATGAACAAACCAAACAGTAAACAAAGTACATCAGTCATACTCATAACATCCTCTGTGATAAGTGAGGTTCTTGAAAGGCCTATTACTACATCAACTATTATGTTGGTACTAAACAGGTTGAAACTAGTAAATTAATAAATGGATTTATTATTTTAATTCTTTTACAAAAATATACCAAGTTAGTCTATACTAATATTATAAAGAGGAAAGATTTGTTTGTTTGTTTGTTTGTAATGAATAGGCTCCGAAACTACTGGACCGATTTCAAAAATTCTTTCACCTTTGGAAAGCTACATTATCCCCGAGTAACATAGGCTATATTATATTTAAAAAAAAATTAGGGATCCTTACTAAAACTCCAATAATGTAACATAAGGTGTAAAAAAATGACCTGAAAAATTCCTTACGTCGCGTGCGCTGCGAAAACTATTGATGATAGAACAAAATCATTTACTACGACTTTGCAGAACTCATCATTATCTACAAAAAGTGTCGCGACAGCATATGTCTAAATATTATAGTTATGTCACAGTAAGCAGTTTTTTATTCTAAAATATTAATTTATATATGCCGCCTCTTGAAAAGGCTCTTCATTTGTACCTTGGTATTAATCCTCATCAAAATAAATTACTTTATATTCAAGACGGCTTTAATACCTTTTTATAACTTTTTGAATTATTCAATTCGGACATTTCATTCGGAAGATATCACGAGTTTAAAAATGCAAGTATTAGAAAAAAGTCGCGTGGTTGTCGCTCATCGCGCTCAGCTAGCCAGCATGCGATGTAGGCTCCATGTAAGCGTCACTGGGGTACGGGGGGGGAGTCAATGTAATCTTATATATATAAAAGAAAGTCGTGTTAGTTACTCCACTTATAACTCAAGAACGGCTGAACCGATTTAGCTGAAAATTGGCAGGGAGGTAGTTTAGAGCCAGGATAAGGACATAGGATAGGTAGGGGTAGGTAGGGTAGGTAGGTAGGGTAGGTAGGTAGGGTAGGTAGGTAAGGTAGGTAGGGGTAGGTAGGGGTAGGTAGTGGCAGGTAGAGGTAGGTAGATAGGTAGGGGTAGGTAGGGTAGATAGGTAGGGTAGGTAGGTAGGGTAGTTAGTTAGGGTAGTTAGGTAGGGTAGGTAGGTAGGGTAGGTAGGTAGGGTAGGTAGGTAGGTAGGGTAGGTAGGTAAGGTAGGTAGGGGTAGGTAGTGGCAGGTAGAGGTAGATAGGAGTACGTAGGGATAGGTTTGTAGGTCCCAGTTTTATTATTGTTCTCAGGGCAGGACATCGTCTGCCGGGTCAGCTAGTATATATATAATTTAGTTCATTATATTTGAATAACTGATTGTGGTGTGCTATAAGTATCGTACCTACATAATATGTTGTATGATATTATAAAACAGAGAGATTCAAAGGTTACATTATACTTACATTGTTTCTGCCCATTTCAAGTTAATTAGGTAACTAATCAAACAAAATACCAAATCTTTATTGTAGATAAAATTATTTTTAACTAGCTTTCCGCCCTGCAGTTTCACCTGCATCCAGAGGGATACTACCTTCATAGGTACCACAAAATTGGTCCAGCCATTTGACCGTGGAGAAGTAAGAAACATAAAAACTCACAAACTTTCGCATTTTATATTAGTAGGATCTATATTGACCTTTGAGTATAGAGTGTTGGAGAAATATTAACGGTGAAATGAACACCCCAACATATTTATCACACATTATCTATATATATAAAAGAAAGTCGTGTTAGTTACTCCACTTATAACTCAAGAACGGCTGAACCGATTTAGCTGAAAATTGGCAGGGAGGTAGTTTAGAGCCAGGAGAAGGACATAGGATAAGTAGGTAGGGGTAGGTAGGGTAGGTAGGGGTAGGTAGGGTAGGTAGGTAAGGTAGGTAGGGGTAGGTAGTTAGGTAGGAGTAGGTAGATAGGTAGGGGTAGGTAGATAGGTAGGGGTAGGTAGGGTAGGTAGGTAAGGTAGGTAGGGGTAGGTAGTTAGGTTAGGGGTAGGTAGTTAGGTAGGGGTAGGTAGTTAGGTAGGGTAGGTAGGTAAGGTAGGTCCCAGTTTTATTTTTGTTCTCAGGGCAGGACAACGTCTGCCGGGTCAGCTTGTATATAATATATGCTAATATTACATAATGTATTAAGTAAAATAAATAGATAAATAACTATTGTCAGTCCTTGTCTGTCCTTGTCAAACAGTCTTTCCTTGGCATGTTATAAAATTACAATAACATTATTGTCAAATCTATGACAACAGCTAGCTAAGCTGTTTTTACTCCCAGAATATATTTTAGTGTATATTTCATTCTATGCTATAAAATATTTGCATTCCATCATAATAACTGGTTGCGCTGTTGAGGCGTCAAGGAAACAATATACTTTCATATTTATAGTAACATAGTTTTCCACCCCGCAATCCTCTATTACAAATCTACCTCCTCAGGGGTTGGATTTTCAAAAATCCTTTCTTAGCATATGCCTACATCACACTACCTATCTATATGCCAACTTTCAAATCGATCCATCCAGTGGTTTGAGCTGTGCATAGATCAATTAGTCACCTTTCCTTTTACAACGGATTCCAACATTTCCAACGGATCCAAGTTTTATATATTTACTATTACTACTATTATAAATATTTAATAAGTGATTTTATAAAATAGGAACATTAATAGGGATGATGACTGGGTAAAAAATAATTAATTCTGTTTAGTCCATCAGTTAGGTTATCAAAAAATATTGGATACGTATTTTTTATTTTATCAAATCCGTTAAAAAATTACAAAGATAAGTCGCATCAAAGTTCAGGAGTGGGGGCTTGTGATGTCACAACTTTGTAAAAAGTGTACTAAAACGTGACGTCATGCGAAATTTTAATGCACTGTATCTTCGTTAAATTTGTTTGAGGAAATAAAGAAAAAACATGTGTCCAATATTTTTTGGTAATCTAACTGTCGGACTAATTAGATGTTTTTAGTCATCAGCCCTATTGTTGAACATTGACAATAATATTTTTAACTACCTACATACTTAACATATTAGAAAGGTACTTATACAAGTACAATATTAAATAAAATAATAATATTATGGTGTTTTATATATAAATATTTTTTAATTTCTACTATTCATTCCTAACAAAATGTTTTACCAAAAAAATTTTTCTGCATAAGGAGACTTATGATTTTTGTGTTTACCTATCAATGTAATACAAATGACAAATATAGTTCAATACAAATGGTCTATTGTATTTTTTTTATCAAGGCCTATCTTTGTGACATCATGGTATCTTATCTGTTGCTTATCACAAGACAGTGCCATATAAAATGGATGCATATTGAAGATAATGGTAAAGTACAAAATATATATTTTTTCTATCAACTTAAGAATTATTTAAAGTAGGTATTTCTAACATGTGGATATGGTATATTTAGACCTTACCTTGCAATTCAACATTTATTTTACGTATTTTTATGTTATCTATTTTTTTTTATAATAGTTACTCACCCAAGGAATTAATACTAGATGTAAGCTATCTTACATCTAGTTATTAGATAGCTAAGAAGCTTTCAATAATATGGAATCATTGATATAAAAAACGTTTTTATAGAATCTCAATTTTTATAAATCTAATGATTCATCAACTTACCCGCTGCAACTGTAGGGAGTGGTTGTAGCACCTCAGCAGTTTGTCCACGAGAGGTCTGACGGCGCGCCATGCTCGCTCCTGCGATATTCGTGAAGGGTCCGCTATAGCCTCCTTTATCTCTTTCCCCGCACCTTTATAACACTGTATCTCTTCAAGCATCTTCTCCGATTCCAACAAAACCCTCTGGACTTCTTCATAAACATTGCGCTCAGTGTCCGTGGGCGCGGCGTTCTCAAAGTCCAAGAATATATCGTATCGCGGCGACGAACAACAATTAGAATCATCACGAGACAACAAACTCAATAATTTACCCATTTTATAGCAAATAAATCACAATTTATTAGATAAACCACATCGGGTGCGAACACTGCATTGCCTACTAAAAATTTAACCAAGAGTTAAATCTGAATTCGTGCCAGAGAAGTAGTAACACTTTATTTCTTTCAACTTTAAATATTTTTTGCATTTATAATTAAAGTATAGAAATGTATGCCTTATTTATAATAAATTAAATAGGTACTTCAGGTCAGGCGCCCATTTATATCACTCACGCATTTACGATTATTTTACTCCTCTGAGTCTATGCGACTGCAGCAGAAATCTACCAAAATCTACTAAACTGACTGACTCAGTGACAGACGTCATACATAGATGAGTGGAATAGATTGTGGACGACAGAACTGACACTAGTGACAGTACTGCGTTGCCAGATAATACGTGGCAAATCCTACGAACAAGAGCCTGAAAGGTACGAAGTGCTCTAAAAAGGTACAACCCAAGGTTATTTTGTCGATTTTTTGAGATGTAAAAAACCAAAAAGCAGTTCATAATTTCTTATATCGGCACTTCTCTTGGCTATTTGGCATATTTACCGGTGTAGTCGGTATATTTGTCTAAAATTTGATGTTTTCTTATCATAAAATATTTGGTAAATATAGCAAACATGAATACGCAACGCCATCCGCCATCGCGCCATGTGAAGGGCCAGTATTAGAAAAAAGGTACGAAAATGCAACCAAAGGTTGACCCAAAAAAAATATACGTATTTCGTACGTTTTGTACTCTCCTGGCAACGCCGTATTACTGTCATAGTCGGTGTTGTCGTTAGCGAAAATCATACCAAAAGTTGCTATATTCTTATCCACTTTTCTAACAAAGCACCGGAAGTTATACTACGTTGATTCCATACCTACCTACTTGTCGATAAATTATTATAATATTTGGCAACTACTTTAGACAAACAATAGCGAATATCTCTATTTTCTAGTAGCAAATAGATCTACAGGTACCATAAACTGGTTATAAATATTTTTTTAGAATAAAAAACACAAAAATACCTTTTTCCAATAATTTCCATGCAAACATAAAAAAATAAGTAAAATATTCAAATACATTTAAACTGACTAACTGAGTTGAGTACCTACCTATCACATTACCTACTTTATTATTAGCAAAGAATAAATAATATATAGGTTATTAGAATAGTCAAACTAAACTCAAACTCAAAACTCATTTATTCAGTTTAGGCCCTGTTATGGCACTTATGAATGTCGATAGTTACAATTTTTACGATAGACTCTACTTTAAGGGGGAACCTTGAGTTGGAGCGCGGAATTCAAATTTTATCACGTTTTTTGCAAATTGCAGCTCAGTTATAGGTCGTAAGTTATCAACATGTTATTTGCGAGAAGAATGGTAGTATATTTACTGATTAATAACAAAAGAAATCATCAACATATTCCTCCAAGATATATTACTGACATATACGACTATTTCATGAAAATGTTACTAATATACCTTGGAGGAATATATTGATGCATATACGCTCTAACCGACGCCTCCACCTTAAACAGCGTTTATGAATAAGAGGGTTAGGTACCTACGCTAAACTACTAATAAATGATCATAACTTCACAATGGCTCAGATTCCTGAAATTCTCTAGGTTTATTGATAATGGTGTAAGTACTTACACTGTCCGCAGTATTCTAACCTTCTGGTAGACCTAAGCTTGGAGTAGGTCTTGTGGTGGCTATTTGTGGTTAGTTGCAGGGCGGGGGCCTGATCGTCTACTCGGAATGCTTGTTCGGTATCTGTGTGCTGGTATGTTGGCTTCGGTCTAAGGCGAAGGACCCCTTGATGTGCAGACACGTTGGGGTTAGTGTGGAACCCCTATAAGAGTACTGGGACGTAAGCTCTGGCGGTAGGACTTACCGCACACGGGTAGAGCTAGTAAGGGGTTGTCAGGTAGGTACTTAGGTAGGTAGGTATAGTGTGCTGTCCGAAAGGTGTGTTTAGTAGTCGGAGTAGGGCCTGTCCGCAGTATTCGACGTGATATATCTACCCCACCAAAATCACCATGTACAACGGCAGCCCTAGGGTAGACCGTAGACCTGTAGTCAGCTCTAGCCTATGAAATACTTACAGCGAGAACCCTTATGACTGCAGTACCTAGGTACTCCTGGACTGTATCTACGTCGTCGTCGAATTATATAATAATAAAGGTTTGTTTTAGGCATGATTTATTTATTATCGTAAGTGTATAACATCGACACATTGCCATTAAACATACGATTTACAAATAAAAATGTTCATCTATATATTTACAAAATTCATTCTCGTCTTTTGATGCACACCTACATACGTACGTAATATTATAATACATAATTATTAATAATTCTGTCATCATTATCCAGGATCATTATGCAGTAGGTATATTAATTCCCAAAGTTTCACTCTAACGCGGTGTAAGCTTGTTAGAACTGCCGCAAACTGTTCTTAGTATTTACCTACCTACTTATAGATTTCAAGATATTTTAGGTACCTAACTACTGCACAAAATTTATACTATTTTGTGAGGAATGTTCATTGGTAGTGTAGGCAGTGAGTAAAGACGGGGACTACCGGTCAAATACCCCTTAGATCATGGACATCGTTGACTTCGTGAAAGTGATCGATTTCCTGTACATTCCATGATAGAGTGCCCGTTAGCATTAATGAGGAATCAGTAATAAGGACACAATTATATCGAATTATATAAATCAGAATTTCCAAAGCCCTGTATAAAACATTCACTACCGATTAATAAATGGAGAGAAATGGACAGAGCAAGATAAACTGTATTTGTTTTATCAAATTATTATCTCTACTAATAATAAAAAATATTAGAATACTATTAAACTTACAAATATCTTAGTGATCGTATATTTTTAAAGATCAGTCTAACATTCGATAAAATTTACAGCATTTCTCTTATGTAATAATCAATAAGGCTACGGCCTCGTTGCAGGCCTCAGAACCATCCATGTTACCATTTCATGAGGTACATAAAATTATGAATAATACAGACCGATGTCCGACAGGTACCTATAGGAAATTTAGGAAGTTAATAAATCTAATTAGGTAAAAATGCTGTTATTCGATTCCATTTGTGCAGTTGAAATGATTAATAGGTGCTAAGCCAATAAAGTTTTAGAAAAACAAGCTTGCTAGCGTCATGCTATGATTACCGTTTTGACATAAGGTCTCGCATTGACTTCGAGAATCCATCGCTATGCGTATCTCTTTTTTTTTGAATGACGAAACAGAATTTATAGCGTCTCACTAGTTTAGTTCTCTGCAGTACTGAATTTTGTGGTTTGTATCATAGGTAAACTGCTAATAATTTAATCGACGAAAATATAATTTTCAGGAGGTACAATAATTATAATTTTATGTGATAATATTGATGAATGTTTTCTAGTTGCTTTCTTTCTTTATTGTAGGTAGATCAGATCTGTGCCTAATTAATACAGAGATAGATAAATAGTATCGGCAGATGTGCTAAGAACGACAATATTTAATGTAGACAACAATATACAAATAACATCTACCTACCTAAATTCTTATATTATCTACATTTTGCTAAATTGTTATCTTAATTAATTGGTGTAAAGATCCG
The DNA here is from genome assembly GCA_963555595.1 of Tethea ocularis. Classification (NCBI taxonomy): domain Eukaryota; kingdom Metazoa; phylum Arthropoda; class Insecta; order Lepidoptera; family Drepanidae; genus Tethea; species Tethea ocularis. The sequence goes on along the minus strand of OY741963.1, from coordinate 3,930,327 downwards.
TCTTATAAATTAGGTACTTAATTAAAATCGTGTATCATTTTTATGTTCAACATCACTCTACAAGTAGGATACTAATCGATTTATCACACTTTTCACTAGTAATATTGGTAAATTAATTCCGCTGTGTACGATATTATGTATGCTGGTGTTTATTTTGTACCTATTTGTTTCTATATAGGTACGTTTAAAGTAACTCCTAGTTTAAAGTCTCTGCCTAATAAAATTAAATAGGAACAATTAACTATTAGGCGCATTCTAACTATCGTAATTATTTTATACTGAGCCTTTAAGATGTTGTTAAAAAATAAATGCTTACATAAAATGCGATACATGGTGAGTATAAAATGCATTTTCCATCAGATATTTTTAATAATTTAGGCTTCATTTTAATATTAATTTCTTGAAGAATTTTTATGTTTGGCTAAGTCTTTGTACCAGGAGTTAATGATTTGCAGGCAAAGGAATGTCACGCAAGGTCTATTTAAAACCATATTTCATTAAAAATGCCACGAAACATAAATTGCTAAGACTCTCTTGAGGAACAGCTTCTCGTGGTGTATTATCGGAAGTATTTAAGTGCGGAAACTAAAAGAAACTTTTCAATGAATAGGTCGGAATCCAATGCGGCGATATGGGCAGCGCGGCCTACCAATGCGCTGGCCGTGTGAGGTAACGCGTGCTGGACGTCGTACCGGACCACTGACACAGTGGAAGCGCGAGCCGCTAGTGGTGACACCATGTTGTGTACCTGGAAACGTCGATAATACTCTGTAAGATTTATGTTTTATCGAATTACTTTATAGGTTCTACAATATTCTACAATTTTCCATGCTTTTCTTTCTGTATTCTATTACGTAGAACTATATTGTTCTACTCGTCTGACATCTCTAAAATTAAATTTTATCACTTTCATTTTCCACTTTTATTGTCGGTCACCGAGGTGATGTTTGATCTATGTATGAGGAAAAGTACTAACCATCTCTCGATATGCTTGTCCCAAAAGTGAAGTATCCTTAGCGGCTGCTTTACACAGCTCTAGCCTGGCCGAGTGCAGCGGTACATATCTGTCCTGCCCAGAGCCACACAGCAGAATGTGTTTGAACTGGTGCAGTTGACTCCGTTCACTCAATCGATAGAGGAACGAGCGTCGAGGGTCTGACGCGTCTCGGAGGGAAAGCTGGAGGAGGGAGCCAGACTTCTTCCATTTCTGCATAAACCACATGCCTGGAAATTATATTAGAAAGAGTTATAATATAAACAGTGTAAGCTAAAAATATATTTATTGATTAGTCAGAAGAGTTATCAAGAATTATGTACCCGCATTAACTAGACCGCTAGAATTATACAAAGTCCCAAGATGTGGACCACTCAGAGACAAGAAAGTGTGCAGTTTCCCGAGGAATGGCTTCATCTGTGGCCTGGCCAGTGCAGACCTGATGATTATTGTTCCTAAAGAATGTCCTACGAAACTTATCCTGGCTGGATCACTAGAATTCTGTATGTGTGTTAGAATTTCTTGGACAAGCCTGAAACAGTCAAAGGAAGGGACATAAAATAACTGATTACGATTTAGCTTGTATTATTTTCATACTTAGTAATGTTTTGAGTCTCACCTGTCAGTCATTGTATCGAAATCAGAGAAAGTATCGCCTTGATTTCTCTCAGACATAAGGAAGTCCAATCGAGCTCCAGGTAAACCTAGTTCTAAATAGGTTTTAACGAGCCGGAGATCGGCAGCGTTTCCGTCTAATCCGTGGACGCATATAATTAGATGCAAACCTGGAAATTAATATGGAATTAATTAACTGGTTACATTTGTGGTACTAGTGTGTGAATAAATCATACCTTCAGGATTGAACATCCTATATTCGTCGCTGATATGAAAGTAAGGTAAAGAGTTCTCGACGGGAGGAAAGTCTGAATAGATTGCTCCAGGATACTTGACACTTTGTCGGAACTCCTCTCTACACTTCACAAAGAGACGTTCTGATTCTGCCAGGCCGAAGATACTAATAAGGTTACTCTCGCGATGCTCTGGAATTAAAAAAATATTATATCCATTTTGTATAGAAGGAACAGAAAGTCGAAAGATTTACGTCGTCTGACGTGGATTTGCCTATCTACTCGTAGATGCAATATTTGAATGCAAGATTTAGCAGGCAACGTAGATATGGTAATAGTAGATGTTATATCTTCCAAATTATTAGGTTGTTAAAAGGTAGGTTAAAAATAAACACGACGAAATAAAAATTGTTAAGAAGATACTGCACCTTTATTATTTCCATTTTCATTTCTGTTAGCCAATTCACCTGTACTTTGACTCTTGTTTAATGTACTGTTCGGTTGCGAGATGTTTGAGTTCACTGATTGATGAGGTCTCAGTTTCCGCCTTTCCATAATACCTGTAGTAGAGCCAAGCCGGTCATTTTGTTAGTCGCAAAAGCGCCTTAAGCTTTTAATATAAAATGTTAAAGTAAATTATATATTTCATACCTTCGCATACGTGATATAAGGGATTGTCGAGTTGTAGAGTCGATGATTGCGCAGGTTGCTTCCGAGGTGTCTTCGATGGTGTCGATGATTTGCTGCTTTGACGGCTCAATTTTGGTGATTTTGTTGGAGGGTCCTTAAATAATTTCAATAACTTAATTTAACAAATTTTCATTTAGGTATCTATAAAGGATAATGATATTGATTGATAAGTACTTAAAATAGATACCTTAAACTCGTCAGGTGGTGGTGGCGCATCTCTGAATTGTTGTGGTGGAGGCAAATGTTCGTAATCGTTGTCACCAACAAAATGAGCTAAGTTTAGTTCCGATTTAGCCTTATTTGGGTATTTTTGAATAGCGCCCATGGACTCACCGTTCTTTTTAGAATGAGGAGTTTTGCAAGAACGATCCACTGCCAGACTTCTTATTTCGGCTGCTATTAACTTTTCTGTATACTGTATTCGATCCTTCAATTTCGTTTTATCTAGAGAACTAGATTTCGCCGGTGCCGGTTGTGGTTTTTGTGGAATTTCTTTCCTTATGTAAGGATGAAAATTATCACTGACAGTTTGTGATTTTTTAACTGTCCCTTCATTTGATGACTTAGAAGTACTGCTGTAAGTTTTTCCTTGAACAGCACTGAAGGAATTATGTCTCTGGTTGATTTTACCTGCATTAGCTTCAGACATCTGTTGAAAGCAACTAGCCGTGCAAGTATCAGAATTGCAACCTGCATCTATACCGTTACTATGCATAAGTTTGTTGTATTCACACTGACTGTCTGTGCATATGGAATCGCTGCATATAGTACACTCTTCGCATACCTCTTTGTCACAGCATTCTATTTTCTCGTTGGAGTTATTCTGCGTGACTTTTACAGCTAATTTTAACAATCGCTCTCGTAGCTGCTCTCCATTAAGAACGGTTCTTTTAAAATCACTTATAGTTTCATTCTCAGGTTTACGGGGCTTTGATTTATCATCATAATTTTCACCTGATATCTTTGAGACTCCAGAAACCCCAGGAGGATAATTTTGATTTAATTGACAACTAGCATTATCTGGGGAAGACGGACCTGAACTTCGTCCACTCGATACCCAACCACTTTGTTCACTTAGGCTTGAAGTTGAACTACTTCTACTTCGTTTTTCTTCTTTAGTGAGAAAATTCTCAGGCGGCAAAATTTTAAAATCTTTATCTGTAATATCAAGAGGCGGTGATTCAAAAGCTGGAGGTGGTGCTAAATTTGGCAGTGACTCTGAACCAAAATTATTATTTAAATTTGGTTCATCCAAAACTGATGCAGCGCTTCTACAATGTCTTAATAATTCTGGACCATGATCCAGGCTATATGGAACGCTGGCAGAAGATTCTAATCTCCTTAATTCAAAAGGTATACTTTCATTGCTAGATGAAGAAGCGGCCTCAGACATAAGTTGTGTCATTTTTTCAGATGGTTTATGTTTTGTCCGTTTTTCTGGTTTGCCGCTCGATCTGCCGCTTTTCGGTGTAGTCATACCAGATTTAGGAGTAACTCTTCCAGATTTAGGTGTAGCTAGACCGGATCTTGGAGTGATTCCCCCTGATTTAGGTGTACTTTTTCCAGATTTTGGAGTACCTCTACCTGACTTCGGAGTACTACGCTCCGATTTGGATGTATGGCGGTCCGATTTACTATCTCTAGATTTAATCGAATGATGACTACTAAGTGAATCGCGGCTTGAATTTACTTTGTTGTTTTCTTTAGCGCTATTATTCAATCTTGATTCTTTGGACCTACTTTTCTTATGTCTCACCGAAGGAATCGTTGAATGAGGCGTTGATGGTGGCGTTTTTGAGTAAGTTGATTTTGAAGTTCCATCACTGCTTCTATCTAAGGTCATTACAAATCCACTATCATCACTGCTTTTACTGGACTTCTTTTGGTAGTTTTGTATGAGACTACCAGTGTTAAAATCGTAACTCCAATCACCTTTTTGTAAATAATAATTTAATTCATGTCTCAATTGATTACGAGCTGCCTCTATGTCCATATGCTGGCTGTCCATATTTTGATGGAACACGTGAGTAGAGTTTGATCTATGAACGTGTTTATTAGAAACTAAGTTATTTTGATCAGTCACTTGAGTTTTACCACTAACAGGTGGATAAGAATTACGCGGAGGCAACATAGGACGGGGTAAATTTACACTGTAGCCTCTCTGAAATTCTAAGGGATTACGAATAACATTATTCACTTGTAGAGTACCCTGATTACCGAAAGCATATCCGTACACTTGGTTAGGATTAGTTTTCATCACTCCATCATACTTATATCCTACATTATGAAATACTTCATTGTTCATCCCGTGTGTGTTTACATTGAGATTGCATGGGTTTTTGTATTTTTCTCTGAACTCACTTATATTTCTTCTATAGTCGTCTCCTTTGGAACCACAACGCGTCGTAGTGTTTGTTGGATATGATGAAGTGGTTACACTTCTAGGTAGTGTAGTTGGTTTCATGTGTTGTGGCGGCAAATACGGTTTCGGATAGTTGACGGATGAGTTTGAGCTATTTCTCACATTCTTAGATAGCGTTTGCGCATTGTTAAGAGATGTCATCTGTGACACTCTTAGCTGATCTAGAGATTTGCTATGCCTCGCAGGTAAAGTGCTAACCCCACTGGTAATTTCGTGTTTTTGCATAAAAACTGCATTAGGATCATTTTTATCTTTGCCTAATCGCGGAACGATCGTATTACCCTTTGCTGCATTGATATCTAATAATGTTGACGCGGAATATCTAGATAATTGCTGTCCCTGTTGTATGGAGCATGAAGCAAATGCACTATTCGGTGGGAGTTGAATTTCACTTATTTGATTATTTTGAACTATGTACCTATTTCTTCCTGTTAATTCCAATTGTTTATTATGAGCTTTATTCATTTCGTGTAAGTTTTGTTTGACTAAGGCTCTCTTTGGTGAGCCACGAGCTGATTTTTGAGGAGCTAAAGTTAACGTCGCTTGAACGATGCTTGCGTTTGATTTTGGTGCGTTGAACTGTGGTTCGAGAACATCCATTATAGTTTTAGGCAACGTCAAGGTAACTCTAGATGCTTCTGATGATGGCCTTCTCGAATCCATGAGTGAACTAACACTACAAGCGCAGTCTTCTCCGATGGGTTCTGAACATAAAAATGGATCTGAAACATAACATTATCCATAATGTCACACGGAATAATAAAGAAAATAAATCAATTATTGCAAAAACGTACCACTGCCAGATTTGCTCGCACCTGAATTTAAGAACGAGCGTCTTCTCGCGAATTCAGCAGTATCTTGATACCTAAAACAACCGGCTTATATTTATAGCTGGTTCTTTTAAAAAACTAAATGTTTCCAAATTTAATTTTATTACCTATCCTCAAAGATGATAGGCATGATATGCGGGTCGCCATCAAGCGCGATGCAATGAACAGGCAGAGGAGGTAGCAGAGCCAAGTATCTTGAGCGCCGGGCCACTTCACCAACGCTCTGGTACGACTGGTAGTTGCTGTCGTAGCAACCAGCCAGTGAATGCCTAGGGTTGTCTAGAACGAAGAAGCACTCTGCGAAGCGCTTTATGCTGTAAGTAGAACATGAAACGCGTGAAATGCCTTCCAACACGATATAGTATTTACACAGTTACCTGCCACGTTTAAACTTTTGCTAAGTTCTTATCGATGGAGAGAATTCGACAACTGCATATTTGAACCATTTTTATTCTAAGCTTTGTGTGGATACCACATTTGACCACATAATTATCAATATCTAGGGACATTCTTCACATACAGTCTCTGAACCCAAAGTAAGCAGAGCTTGTATTATGAAAATTCCTTTCTAGGCTTTGTGTGCTTACCATCATCGGCCACATTATCACTGACCTCGGTGAGATTGTGGTCAAACACAGGCCTATACATAGTAAAAAATAAAACCATTTAGTTACCTAACAAAATTAAATTATTTTTAGGTTCTAGTCTTTTATTTTTATCGATCTTGTAAATATTTTAGTATTTAGTTCGTTTGGTTTCTATTTATTTGATGGAAATATTTATGTACAATGTACATATTTAATTGTAATTTAACAGCTTATTTGTGGTAGTTGTAAGCGAGAACGATTCTGCATGGACATCATTGACACTCCAAGCTTACCGTAATGCGTGATGCCTAGCAGCGAGCGCATGGTGCACATGAGGTCGATCCGAAGTGTGATGAAGGAAGGCGCGCCACCGCAGCGTCACCTCCGCGCACAGCCGGGCGATGTCGTGAGCTGCACTCATCGCCCACTCTTCCTCCTCGCCGCATTCTGACTTTTGGAAGTTCTGATGCAAGGACATGTTATGCTGATTGAATTTGATGTTGATAGTTCTAACTCTTTATATTAGTTGACTAGCTTCCGCCCCGAGGTTTCACCCGCGTTCCCGAGGATCATATGTTTTCCGGGGATAAAAAGTATCCTATGTGTTAATCCAGGTTTTAAACTATCTGTGTTCTAAATTTCATCGAAATCTTTTAAACTTTTAAGCTCGCAAACTTTCGCAATTATAATATTAGTAGGATAGTAGGATATCTCGATGAATTAATAGATTATCAAAAATATAGCTCAGTAAAAAAATTGGCTTCATTAAAGTGGTTGCATAAAATGTCAGTAAAAAAGTCGAAGGTTGTCTTTTTACCTTTCCAATATCACTGAGATCTTTTATCCTCTGCGCCACTTCTCCCACGACGGTATTAGAGGATGATTCTTCAGGAGTAAGCAGCACACCAGCTGAACCACAGACTGACAATGCACTTTGCAGTCCCTCTAAAGATCCCAGGAGTATTCCACATATCTCTGCGTGGACTTGCCTGGACAAACCAGAATTATTGTTTAGAATTTATTCTAGTACTCGATCCCATTTAGGAATAGCTCATAATATTTTACCTAGCATGTGCAATTTTGCTTGAACTACCACCAGCACATTTGCCAGTGGAGCCAAATAGCACGTTCTCGAAGCTTCCAGAAGTGTTGAAATTTCCCGCACTCTTCATTAATTTACCCCATTGTTTGCTTGAGCGTGGGGTGCTGGAAATTAAAAAGGAAGCTATTTGTTCATTTGGTTTATGAAATTACAAAACGTGAGACTGAAATGTCGCGTGTGTCATGCACAATATTATAAGGCTGTTGTTATACCTATATTAAGAAAGGGCTCATGAATATCATTAAAAATAAGTTCTACTAACCAGCTTTGAACATAATGCATGATGCTCTTCCTTGATTGGCAGACATGAAATATAAAGACATTTAAGGGGCTATTTCACAGTTTGCCGATAAATCTCTGATAGATAGGTATATGTTACATGTAGTATCTATCTTTATGAAATAAACAAAGGGAAACGGCCCTTCAAGATTCTTACAAGATGAACAAACAAGAACAAATATAAGATCCTGTAAAATAGGCTTTAAATCATGATCCAAAATAAAATCCACTATAAACAATATGAGTTCCACTTACTTGATATAGGGTTGATGCAAAGCAACTAGACTAGCGTGAATGGTGATCGATACGGCCGATAGATGGAAGTAGTCAAAAAGCACTGGCAGATGATAGTGCAGGCCCTGGGAGGGTTGGAAGTGTAGCTTTAGTACACGACAGGAGACTGGTGCAAGCGTGCTCGACTGAGCACCTTCGCTGCACCATAGCTCCACGCCGAGGCTCCATTCTGCTCTCTCCAGGGACTCTTTTAAATTTCGACTGTCAACTAGAGATAGAAAGGCAATGTCAATCACAATAATCTAAGCTATATTTTTAATTGATATTGGTCAATAATTAAAATAAATATCTGATAACTTAGAAAAATTGGTTCAAGATATAAAAAGAATTTACGGTCTTTCATTTAAGTATTCGTTCTATAGTGAAAAATATATCGTGAATAACTTACGAAGGCTTAGAAGGAATCGAAATAAAAGCTTTTAAAAAGTACTCACCTAGTAAATGAGCTCTAAAATGCACAATATCCCGTATCGTGACCTCTTCGTTTCTATACATGATCTGGAAAGCTCTGGAGGCCGCCAGGCCGCCGATGAGCGAGGCGTTGGCGGCAGGCCGGCCAGTTCTGGCAGCCCCATTGCCGCTCGACACCGATGCTTCGATGTGGACTGGGACCTTCGGCGATACTCGAAGACCGACGCGCACTTGGTATAACCTGATGAAAAATGGGTATTAGTTAATTATACCTTCATCAGATCCGCCAAATCCTAAAATACAAATTATGACTCAGTTTACTAATCAGTGGGCAAAGAAATTAAAGTAGTACTTTGTCAGTGGGCAAGTTTTCCCGATCCACGAACACGAGTCGTAACAACAGTAACATTTATTTTTTGTGTTGGTTTGAACTTCGAATATTTTATAGTCGTTTTCTATGTATAAAATTATACATAGGATATAAATGCAAGTAGGATTCCTATTTTGAATAAGCCAGTGACGCGTATGTATCTACCGCGGCGCATTTAGCTGCGTGGGTTCATTTGTTTGACAACGTGGGTCTGTTTCCACTGCAGCACACACTATACACGAATATTAACCCACGACCATTTACAACTAGTAGTGGAGCAGTGAAACTACGCACATTTTCGTGTACCGCATGCATAAAATCAAAATAAAAAACTCATTTATTCAGTTTAGGCCCTAATAAGGCACTTATGAATGTCAACAGTTACAATTTTTAGACTCTACTACCGGTTCGGAATACACTTGAACTGAGAAGACTCCGGCAAGAAACTCAGCAAGGCTTCTTTTTTTGTGGATCTTTTTTTTTTGAATTTATGTAATTACAGTTGTTGTTTTAAATATACATAAACTTGATACGCTTAGCCTCGTAGAAGGTAAGGATAGCACGGAGCCATCGCGTGTCACTTAGCTCGTTTCGTATAATATTCACAAAGCCATAATACTGATGGATCGATTGGATTATTCATATTAAAGAGCTATTACTGTTCCGTTAACTCGACTAGATTTGTTTATAAAGAAAAATAAATATTTTCCTTTTAAAGTAGGTAAGTAGGTAGGTACTAACAATATATCTACCTGATGTATATTTTCCGTAGCCTATTGATTGCTTCGATTGGCTATATGTTTTTATATGCATACGAATTATCTATAATAATAGTACTTATGTGAAAAAGTAGTTTGGATATCCGGAACTTCAGATCCTATTCAGAAAATGTCACTAGGTATCTACATTATCCCCGAGTCATTATATATAAGCTATATATTACTTTATCTCAGGAACTGCTGTGAACCCACGGGCAGTTAGTATGTTATATATTATCTCATCCGCACGTGTATTTAGTAGAGACAGATTTTTATACCGCAATTCATTTACACATGTCGGCTAGTCCCGACCCAAATCAAATTACAACGTGACCTATACCTAACTATAAGTGCTATATGCTGGCTTCCTCTTCGAAGTGATCAAGTCAGGTATACTTGTGTGTACGGATACGTTTCCGGTGACCAACTTCGACTGACACAAGTCCTGCAAATTCTAACTGAATATGAGAACGGTGTTGGTTGACACAGTTTATTTACCTATATGTTTATATTACCGTGGTACCTACATACATTTACATATTTAGATACCAGTACCTACATAAGTTCTTGCTGATATCTAACTAAAGTTACAAATTATATGATACCTGCTAATGCATAATGCTTTTATGAGTTACTCTTCCATATGAACACGAGATCAACTTTGAAATAACAAAAATTAAAAAAACCTTTTCATACATTTGATCGAGATGTACTTAAGCGACACATTCAGTGCAGTATGTACCATAATTATATCCGTGTTTAATTAGTCTGTGAAAATATGTAAAAAATATTGTTAGTCTGTGTCTTCCACCGAAGTCTATTTAATTTTAAGGTGGAGGCGTCGGTTGGAGCGCGAAATTCAAATTTTATCACGTTTTTTGCAAATTGCAGCTCAGTTATAGGTCATAAGTCATCAACATGTTATATATCATATTTACTGATTAATAACAAACTAATCGTCAACATATTCGTTCAAGGTATATTACTGACATATACGACTATTTCATGAAAATGTTACTAATATACCTTGGAGGAATATGTTGATGATTTCAAATTTGAATTTCGCGCTCCAACCGAAGGTTCATCCTTAAACTAGGTATGTATATATTTTTTTTTATTTCTGGGTTGCCGCTTTATGTTTTAAAATTACATTTTTACGTTATACTGTATCAGATAGATAAAATTTAATTGTTACAACACTACATAATGCTTAAAGTAGTAAGTAAGACCTAATTCAAAATTTGACTAACACAGTGAAAGTGTTATAAAGGCTTCATCTCCAAAAGTAATCAATACCAGTGAGTAAAACCATAGCAACGGATACAGATTCACTACAACCAGCAAACCATTGTAAAGTGCATGATTGATCTCATTGTAGACTGTAGACAGTCGAAAAATAAAACTATTTTCTCCAATACCGATTCAGTTGGTGTATTAATCATTGAATGAAAAACGACCAAAACCAGTTTTGAGTTTTGGAAAAGTGCCATCGAACGAATTCGCACCGTAGCATTTGTAAGAGTGATTTCAACGTTGCAATGCGTTCTCGAATAGAATTTAGATGAATCATTCTTACCAATTGCAGGGCTTCTCCTATGTTTAGGTACGTCTAATAAATATACAACATGCATAAAGTTATACAAATCTTTATTGCCTTATGGAAATCCAAAAGTTTTCCATTAGGCAATTCATTGAAAATTTGCCATAATGTTTAATTTTTTATTTGGATATGTTACTATTAAACAAAATGTTCAATAGTTTTTATTATAAATGGTTATTTAATTATGCGTGTAATTCAATGTGTCAAAATCACTCTGGTTTGTGAATAAATATGAGATTGAAAATTCTTATAAAGACAGATATAATAACAATACTATTATTATTCAATTTATTATTTTAATTGATATATTATTCATGTTACAACCATTAATCAATTAGATGACACTAGCATTAACCAAAAAAAAAACATCTCACTTCACAACCATTTAAAAAGTCATTAATTTCGACTACAGAAAAACATACCCAATTGCTCAGATTATATCATACTCTGTAGCAACATGGTGGTCTGCCCTTTCACTATTATATTCTAAATATTTATGTGAATTGTAATAAAGCTCTAAAGTATTATACGCAACGTAAAATGTACGAGTGACAAGCTGTTGTTTTATTTAGAACTGGGTCACAACCCGTCCGAGATGCGTAGGAGTGTCTTCTAAAAATTTACAAATCAACATAGTTTTATTTTTTATTTAAATGTTTTACTTCGCGGAATGTGTGTTGATTCTTTTATTATGATGCTAATATATAAATATAGCTTACAACTCGAATCGATTTGGTTGTAAGATTCCTAATCCTGCTAATATTGCAAATGTGAAAGTTTGTGAGTATGGATGTTTGTTACTCTTTCACGCAAAAACTACTGAACGGATTTGGGTGAAATTTGGAACACAGATAGTTTATAACCTAGATTAAGACATAGGATACTTTTTATCCCGGGAAAACATAAGATACCTCGGGAACGCGGGTGAAACCGCGTGGCGGAATGTAGTTGTAAAATATCTGGGTAGCGGTCAAATGATTCTTTCTTGAAGACATTATCTATCATAATCACTAAGATGTTTTGATACGTGCAGAGTATAAAAACATTTTGAAATACACCAAAGCATTTATTAGGTATAGGTAAGCTTACGTGTTCGATTTTGACTGAAAACTAAAGGAACTTATTATTGTAATGTACTTAACCTTTCCATTATAAGCGGTTATTTTTGTTTTGAAAACAAGCATTGTTTAAATTGTGTAGTATAACCGAAGGGCAAATAATATGTAAAGGTCGGATAAACAAAACAGTTAATTTTAGAACTATAAAACGAACTTCTTGTGTTTGTGCATAACACGATTTACATTGCATACTAGGTAAATAGGATTTCCTTCTATTAGCTATTTTTAACGCCCACGGTACGATATTAAATTTTAAATGTACATATTATTTACCAGTGTAGGTACTATCGTCTAAATTTACCTTTTATTTTAATAAACTTAAACAATAATAATTATTATTCCACATGCAGTAGATATCAAGTATTTCTGCTTGATTCATCTTGTATTGCTTAGATAAGAAAAATAACACTTATTTCCAAATCAGTTTCCAAATATTTCAGCGCTTTATACAAAAGTGTGAGTGATCACATTGACGATTATTGATGATTTCCCTTTAGATATTTATTTTCAAACTTAAAACTCATTACAAGAAACCTACCTACTCATAAAAGATTGTCAAAATTTGTATTGTATCTATATTTTATTCAGGTTAGTCCCACTGGTTTTTCGTATTGAGTAAAAGACATTATTTATTCCTAGAAGTCATTAGTCTAAATAAAAGTTCACACCTACTTGGAGTACCTAACCTACTGTGACCTACTTGACGTCACATGGTACCTAACCTTTACAATACTTAAGTCCATTTTCAAAAAGGTCCAATAACCACGCTCGAACTAATAATGTCCACACTGAATAATGACCGATCTGAATATTGACCAAATTTAATTGTTGCCGATTTTGTTGTACACCTGTTTGTGTCACCTCTCTTTCTTACAAACGTTATAGAAAAGGGATAGGAGATATTAAAAGCAATCAAATTACCTAATCCATGCCATTGTCATCTACTGAAAAATTGTCGTGCGTGACTGATAAAGATCGCGCTTCTATTTATGTTGAAATAAACTATTGAACTAATTTGACAAGGCAAAAATTTACGACCTAAATAATGTTTTGATGAAAAACTTCCAATACAAAGTGCAAACGTTAATAAGTTCAAAATTAGAGCAGGTAGGTTACTGAAACCATGTTGAGCATAAAACGACGTTTTCAAAGAGCTATGAGTAGTCCAGTCCCTTTGTACCTGCAGCTCTCTAAAAATAATTGAATTGCCTGCAATTTGCCTGTCTGCCGTTGCGTGTGCGTGGAAAACGAGCGAAGGGTTGGAAGGAAATTATGTCCAAAGGCTTTTAATAGTTTTAATACGTGTGATTGGGGTTTATTGATGACGTGTCTAGGAGGGTGGATACGTTGGTATTAGTTGGCCAGTGTCAGTTTGGGATGTATTTCAAAACAATACAATAGAAATAGTTAAAAACATTACTTCGTAAAAAATAATGACGAAATCTTACTTTCCTCTTTCCGTACTAAAGAATCTAAATACACTGGATCATAAAGTAAACGGGTTAAAAAATGCGATATATTTTTAAATATTTAAAAAACTTTCAATAAAAGAAAAAATCCTAGCATATGTACTTGAAAATGCTTGTAAACTATACCTATAATTTATCCGTGTCATGTTACATTCAAAACATCAGCTATTTGGGCTTGATTGATTACGAAACATCCAAACATTTGCAAAGAAAACTTTGGGGAAGGAAAGTTTCATATAATGTCTCTTTTGGATCAGTTTTTCCACATACTGTTCCATTTAAATTAAAACACAGTGTAATGAGGCACTCGCAGTTTAACTAAATAATAAATGGTTAAACTAAACTCGTTAAAATTTTCCAGTGTTATAAAAAACGTTGTAAAACTTAATGACTTGCTGGATTTTAACGAGCTTTTCCAATGAAGTATACTATTATTTATTCAGTAGGTATAACATGGGCTTGTTTTCATTTCAACCTTTTAAATAATAACTGTTATTGGTTTTCAGAAACTGCTTCATTGTTTTTTCAACGAAGGCTGTGGTTTTTCCCCCAGGTGGATCGACTGCCAATTGATATCAAAATATTAAAACTAGCTTCCGTACCGTGGTTTTACCCAAAAATCTATTAGCCAAGTTTCACTGACATCACGTACTGGAGTAACAAACATACAATAAGTACCTATTAGATGGATAGTAATACGTACAATATAACATCGCATTTGTACTAAGGAGGGCTATCCGACACCTTGCTACATAGGTATTGTTTGCGGTCCATACACCCACATACACACCTGTCATTACTCACATAGGTATAACCCATAAAACTGGGTTAATAGCAACTTAATTAACAAAGGAATATGAACTATTATATGAGGTCTATAGATCCAATGTGTGAGTGGCGAATATGGGAACTCCATTTTTTTAGGTATGGGATAGTTTACAGTATTTAGGTCTGTATTTTCAATCGTTAGTTACCTCGGATTAGCTATTCCTCTTTCAACGGCAAGGTTCCCGGAAGGCTGGCAGCGTTTCCTCTTAGGATAGTTAAGCTAACGCGTTGGCGGAAAAAGCTCCCCGCTCGCCGGTCCACCGAGGCCTCAATAAGTTTGGAATATAGAGTTCGAGTAAATCGACGAGGTTTGGACCCATGGAGCCATGGTCTGTAACTATTATTTTAATGAATACTAGAAAGTCACCCGCATCTCAGATCGATACCCGTGCTAAATTAGAAGTCATTCAATATATGCGTGTGCGGACGTGAAATATCCAAAAAAGTTTTATTACAGATATATTTTAGCTATAAAACCATTTCATGTAATGAGAAAGTAAAGTTTTTCTTTTTTTTGGCATCACACTTCGTATTTTTTGCCAGTGTCAAGTTGAGCAATGTTGGTATTTTTAAATTTATTTGTTTAACTATTTACATTTTTAAATAATAATTTAATACTAACCTAACTACTAAACAAACTAACTACTTATAAATGTAACTAAAAATAAATAAATTATAAATAAAAAAACTTCCCCTAACTCCTCCCCTGGTGGCAGAGTACCAAGAATACTGGCGGCATTGCCTCGCTGTATTGCGAGGCTTATTCTTTGGCCTAAGTAGCCGCCAGCTCTGGGATCTCGCGTAGCTTCCACCAACCGCTTAGAGATTTCTCTAAAGAGGTGGTGAGTTTTATATTCTTCATGTAATAAATTCTCGTCAATCGTCAAGTTTCAAAGTTCAAGTCATGTTAAATCTTCTTGCAGTCATAGTCAGTCAGTTTAGTTAGGTTTTAGTACAATGGTAGCTGTTCTACTAAAACTGTTCATGGACTTCTTGAGACAACTTGAAAAGCCACTATACACGTAATCATTTCAATTCACTTCACCAGTGCGACAGAAAAGTTTTAGGTGGTTTTAGTTTCGTCATGTACAGGCAGCGTCAAAAGTAGATTGGCACTTTAGCACCCTTGTCTATTGACATTCTCTTGACAGTTTGTAAGAAATCTGTGAATTGCGTAATATGACAAGGTTCTACAGTGATCAGCTACTTTTGACGCTAATTGTACATAACGAAACTAAAACCAGATGATACTGTTATTTGAACCCAAATAACTCTTGTATTTTTATTATCATTTATTTAAAATTATTTTATCAACTATTTTCTGTTATAGTTATTTTCAATTATTATTTCTGCTACAATAAAAACGAGATTTAACATGAGCTAAGACTGAGATAAGAAAGATCTTGACTCTATCACAAATTTACGTTCTCTAAAATAAATAGAGTAGTAGTAAATAGAGAGAGAGATTCTCTTCTCTTCTAAAATAATATAGGTAGGTATATAGGTACCTCCTCGTAATTAGAATTAGGAAAATACGGATTCAATAAATAACATCGATGATGATAAGGAAGCCAAATAAAAGGCATTCAAGTTGTACTTAGTCTTAGCATTATTATAATCTATTTTCGATATCAGTTGTTATCGATAAGAGCCCCAAGACTATAAGGCTTAGTTTGGCCGCGCAACGTTTTACGTAATTGAAAAAGATAAGTACATCTAATTATGATCGGTGTTCAATGTTCATTTAATAAGCTCACCCTCTCTGAAAGAGGTCGACGTTGTAAAACTTGTACAGTTCCACGGAGAACTCGAAGGTGGCCTGCAGGTCGGTCATGGTGCGAGTGTGGAGGTGGGGGCGCGGGCGCGGGCGGGCGGCGCGCCATGCCGCGGCCGCTACCAGCCCGCCGCTGAGCACATCACCCCGCCGCCGCTGCCACTGGCGCCGCCGGCCGCCGCGCGCTCACCGCATGTGCCTCGCTCGCCACCGCTATCCGAGCCGCTCGCCGCCGCTCGACGCCACTCGCCACCACTCGCACTGCACTCTTACACCACACACAGGAGCACGACCACACCCCGTCACTCTCGGCGCGACGTGAGCCTCGGGCGCGGTCCCGGTCTCACCGCGCAAAAATAGCGAGCAAAACGCGGCGTCGGCGATGAATGTACGGCTCACAGTGCGGGAACCAGGAATTCATTTTTTAATAGCGGGCGGCACGCATGCGCACGGCCGGGACGCGCCGTCGCGCCTCTGGCCTGCAGCAGTGCGCGCCGCGCTCCGCCTCGCCCACATCCACCTCACCTAGACTAGACAGGTGCGCTCGCAATAAAGCGCTAATCCGCACTCGAGGAGGGCGCTCCGTCGATGTTATGAGTTCGTTTCAGGGATATGTCACCGCGTGGTAATGCGGTGCGATTACGCTCTCCCGCAGGAGAGGAGACGACTCTAAAGGTCAGGGGGAGGCCGCGAGTGTCGACCTCTGCTCGGCACCGCTGACGTCGCCACCGACGTAACCTTTCGCGTACCTGCCGATCACAATAGTCTTAATAATTCTACGCCGATGACAGATTTTATAAATAGGCTGCCTATTAGGGGTGCGAATATATGCGATATTTATTACATGAGACTATGTTGTAAGATACTAAATCAATGGTCTAAATGCCAATGCAAGGAACCTTACCCTTAACCTTACCCATTGAAAGTTCACCGGTAGCGAAGTTTCTACATCGATCTAGCTAGGTACAAATTATTTTGAGAATGTCTCCACTCCACGTGTTTTGGTACCTATTAATAACTACACATAAATACCGTTCTAATTTATTTACTCTTATAACCGTTAGATAATACGATACATTTCCTACTGTGTTGGACTGATATGCTATATAGTATGGCAAGTATAATTACTATTGTCATAGCCAACGTATTATTTTCAGTCTGAATTTAGATTTCATGAAATCCAACTTTAACATTAATTATGATCTGAAATATAGAATAAACTAATCAAGCATAGACAAATATTGTGTACTTTCAAGTCAACTTGTATGAGATCCTTTATGATTGGATTCTAAATTGGGGAATTTAAAAATAATAGCTACAAATTGGGATCCGGCTACAGGCTGGAATGGAAATTTCATGGAAGGTTTGTTGGAAAGGTCATAGTTCAAGTTTGGGGTGGTCGATAATCGCGGGTTCAAGGGACGGAGTAGCGAAAGGATTGCAGAATAGTGGCCCGCCTTCACAACGGATCAGGGGATTCAGGAGGTCTCTTTCAATAACTTTGATTGCGTGTCTTTATTTGGGAACCTTTTTCAGTATCCCCGTGAAGTGATATTGAATTGACGGATTAGGATTTCATTATTACACGCTTCTGTGCGTGGAATTACCATCACGAAAAATACATAATTTTCATGGAAAATATGTATCTTTTTGTGAACAAATATACCTACAAATTGGACCGATATACTTATATGTAAATACGAACAAAGTAAGAAAGCAAAGCTATATGACAATGAGTAGGTGGGGCGTCGCTAGCCTGAGGACAATACCGGCACCGCAAGTATACCACTCAGCATATTGCTTGGCGGTTGCAAAAGAACAAACATTCGTATTTCACGCTATGTGAGTCCGCCTTTTTCTGTGTATAGTGCGAAAGAATATTTACGAGTAATGCGGCAATATGCCTTGTACCTACTTGCTAAGAAAGGTTACGAAAGCTTGTAAACCTTTTTGCGGCGCAACCCTCCCACGATTTTCTGTGATATCGCCAGTATTTGTTGGATCGAATACATTTTTACCACGCTCTTGGCTAGATCTAATGTAATCATGAATTGAAGTAGGATTGTACGATTTATTATAGGTACACTACCGCAAAGAATGCGGGTCGGTCAACACCTCAATAAATAAAAACTATATTTTTTAATTTATGGCTCTTAATACAATTCCCCAAATGAAATAAAAAGGTTTTATTTTTCCTATATTTGTAATGAAATAAAACTTTAATTTCGTTTTTATTTTAAAAGGATTGCTCAATTATTATAAAAGCCGATCCGATTTCTTTGCGGCCCGGTGTATGCTTAGTTATTATGCAGTTGTGATAAAATTATAGAGATAATCAAATTCGATTTCGATTCGTAAATTTTATTGATGTATTTGTAACTGGATTATCCGATTTTACATAAGCTATACAGCTTATTTAAAATCAATTTAAATTAAATTAGACAGGGTAGTGAAGTTCACCACATCTGCAGCTTCATAAGTTTCTTTATTCTGTAAATCTACTCCATAATGGTAATACCGACTACTACCGTTTAATGGCAGATTTATCATTGGTTGTTATTAATTTCAGATATAAAACACTATATTATAATGAAGTTGAAAATGTGGCAAAATTAACCCATTTTTTGTAGGCTTATCGAAGGAATATCGTACCTATCCGTATTATCTACATACTCAAAAATGTATTCTAATCATATGAAGTCACAAAAAGCCTCTGAATGCAAGTTGCTTATCACTATTTGTAAAGGTAGTCAAAGGTAGTTCATGAGGATGTGATATAAGTATGCGATGAAAGACCTCAGCGTAAGTGAGATGCGCTAGAATTTAATTAACTATGATAACTTTTAACCTTTCAGTTTATATAATAAAAATATTAATTAGTAAGTATACTTAGCTATTTTCTACTTGAGTCAGAAAGCATTATTATGCATGATAAATAATTCAATCTATAAAATTATCTAAACCCTATTAGATAAAACACACAAATTTTCGTGAAACCATAAAGCTCATTTCAGACGACGCTATACTATAATAGCATATATAGTATATAGCTCATAGCACGACAATATCGCGCTCCATACATTGTTATGGACACTTTCACACTGTACTGTACTATATATAATTGGCTTACTATACGCTTGCTATACTTTATAGCACAATAGTATAGCCAAAGAATAAATGTATAGCATAGTATAGCGTCGCCTGAAATCAGCTTAATAAATATTAAATAATAATTAAATAGAAAACAAGAAATCAAATATGTCAAAGACTCCAAATCAAAAGGGTATAAGCTAACAGTTATTATTGTAAAAACGACGTCTCGACGAAGCAATAAGTAAGAAGCTATTCAGTTACAGAAGTTGTTATTGCCGAACTGCCGTTCTTGTGGTTGCTGTAAACAAGAATAGCATTTTCTCCTCAAAATAAAACAAAAGGCAACGACAAAAATATTACCCGTCGAGTACCTGCAGATGCTGAATATTTTACAAGTATATGGTCTACCTAACACATATAAGAATACAACGCATTACTCCTTTGCGTCTCGCGGGCCTACTGGATCCGCATAAAATTTTATGGGCCTGAGCCAAATGAATATTACATGATATTTTCAATGAAATCGCGATCCTTTGACGACATAGAAATAACAAGAAATATTTCTGCGTCGAATAAATTATATAAGATACGAAGAATTTACTAAGGGCTCGGACACATCACTACGGTGCGACGTTTACTCATGTGAGTATGTCGTCGTGATGCCTTAACTTAACTAGGTAATAACTTACTAATTTATATTATTTTAATGGAAAGATACAAGAATATAAGGAAAAAGTGCGTCATTCACGTACATTTCACGGAACCGAACCATTTCTAAAGGATACTTGATATGCTTTGCTTTGCACGTATCTATTACGTGTATCGACTGCTCCCGTTTGTATGAAAGAAACAGTTCACATCACATCGCACTGAGTTGCATTACAATCTGTGAAGAGGCAGAAAGGGTACGAGAGGCAAATGTAGTTCACAACATCACACGGTACAAATGAAACGGGCGCGGAACGAATGAATCCATATTCTGGGATTCAGAATATCGGCAAATAGGTCGAATTTCTTGATTGGTTTTTCCTCAATAAACAAGCTTCCACTTGTGTTCATCCAGGGAGTCTTAGGGATTTTTGGTACTAATACAATACTAAAATATTTCAATACAAATTTCAAAAAAATATCAACAAATGAAGTAGGTAAGTAGTTTAGCATTAAAATATACTGCAATATAAGTCAAACTGAGTATCTATTAGCTTACCCAAGTACTAAAATTTGGTAGGATTATTATTCATCCTGTATATACATAGTTCAAAATACGATTTGTTGCAGTTTTATAACTTTGCTCGCTTTTAAAGATGGAAGACACGAAAGCGTTTAAAAAGAAACAAATTCAATATTCTCATCGATATGAACGGTATGAAATAGGGACGCAGGTATCGTATTGCACAATAACGACACCTCGTGTTTTTCACTCCCTTTTTACTTTTTAGGTCGAGTTTCGGTGCCTGGCTAGAGACTCGGTACATTTATCATTTTTATCGGCCTCTGGGCGGTCGGCGCGGCGTGCGGGTTTCGGATATATACCGAATTTTTTTAGGCTTCTTTTGTGAAGTCGCATAAACGCTTTTATCTGATAGGTCAAATTTCAGCTCGGTTTACATACACTCCTACAGTTGCTTCTGATTGTTTTGATTAACGCTTCTACATAACTTGCGCAACTAATTTTATGTATACTCTAAATTCATTCCTATTAACGCAAAATACATTATGAAATTTCTACGAACCTAATTTTAAACAGTCTATTTATGATTCTGTTCAAGTTTTCTGTGAAATTCAACTGAAAACGTAGTCGAAGGCACTCATAAAAGCTAATGACTATATTGTTTTAGTAATAAGAAGCAATTTGCTGTGCTCATCTTCTCTGAAATACATAATTATACTGCACATTTGAAGGATTGGTGCTGCTGCGGACAAAAGGAGCTAACGAGTGGAAACTAGGAGAACCCTAATTGGAAGCTTTTGCTCATTTGTTTTCAAAGTTTTTTTCATCGTATATTCAGTGGAATAATGGTGGCGTAAATCAGTTGGCGGTTGCTCGAGATTAGCCGCCGAGCGACCGGCTTGGCAATGAGTTTGGTATGCTGCTTACATATGATATCTATACCTTTGTATAGGGAGATTGAATATACTACTATTACTGAGTACGGAATAAAATAGCCGTTGTATACGGAATAAAATAGAAAATGATAATTATGTCTAATGTAAACATCTGTATTCATCAGTTATTAGTATTAATATAATTTTAATTAATTTCCAAGAAAATAAACAAGCTTTGCTATTTAGCAATAATTCAATACTAATATTAAAATCGTTATTTATATATATATATAATATTTACAAAAAAAAATATAAGTATCCAAACAATATAATCTAAAGCTATACCTATGAAAAAAACAAGTTCCGTAAGATAATATTATGGTTTTATTACTAGTTTTAAATGTATATAATTCAATTGATCTGTTTTGGTTCTTATAATCAAGTATTTGCATACCTGGAAGCTGCAAAACTATATTTTGTAGGTATGCCTAAACTGGCAAACTATATGAATTATTTATTGTTATTATATTTCATCATTTGTTGACATATTCAATAGATTGCAAATGAAATCATAACTCTAATCCATGAGCTACGAAGTGCTACGAGATGCTACGAGAGAAAAAAAACAGTGTAGAGCGATTCGTGTTATGTTGATCGGAAAAGCCATTTGTGTCTTCATAGTAAAAACTCTGTGATTAAAACTTGGATTGTAAACGGAAAAGTACAAAATAAAATAATTTATATTTTACCACTATGTGATTTGTTGAGTGGCGAAAGGTTACGGGCTGCGGCGGCAGCGGAATGGGAAAGAAATTACGCGTTTTGCCAGTTGATGAGATTTTTAACGAGCGGGAAAAGGTCAAACTGACGGTAAACATCCAATTAATTTTGAGAATTTACAACTTTCTGATAGAATTTGATGAAACAGGGAGAGATGGTTTTTTTATAAGTTACCTATTTGTTTTGGATATTGAGGTAAGTATTAATAAATAATACTGATGTACAATTATTATATGTTATACTTTTTTTTTAAATCTTATCAAGTCATTGCAAATATGCTGTATAGTCACAATTGGATTTCAGGTTTATAATGATTATATTGATTACGATTTATGTGCTCATAAATAGGCATTATCTCAATTAGGTTGAATATAAAGCTACTTATTTTTTAAGATGAAGTTTTTGCTTCAAAAATTATATATACCTATATATATAATCTTAAATTTTCTATTTTGAGACCTACTCAAGTGGAAAGTAAAATTATACGTACTTACTTTCTATGAAATATGGGTATATTCGCAGATTGGGACCTTTCTACTTTGAATTATATTTAGAAATGTGAGAAATCAAAGACCCGATACCTACTGAATTTGGTTCAAATTAATAAAAAGTCGTATTCTGAAAATCCTTATTTCAAAATATTTACAGTATTTATAAACAGCAAAAGTATTCCTGCAACGTAATTTTACACGATTGCTTACATCGAATATGATTTTTACAGGACTCAGGATAAGGTTGATTTTAGCTAGTGTACTGGATTTCGATCAGCTTAGCAGAACGTTTGCTTATGGGGCTGATTGCCGAGCGCTCAGGAAATGAGGAAGGGAGTCGATACGCGAAGACACATATAAATATACAGATACGATAAGCGTCGAGGAAGCCATGCAATCCACAATTTTCACATGCATGGGGAATGTGAAAATTGTGGACTTGAGGCGAAAGAAATATTTACATTTATTTTTTAAAATGTACGCTATGTAAAATGAAACATTCTTATTTGTGAAACAACTGTGTTTACGTACTCACACACACAGAGAAGGCTTCTTAAACCTATATACCTATCTGTATAATTTTGCAAGTAATTTTTGAGTTATCAGTACATTAATGAACTGATAGACAGACAGAAAGAAGTCGGGTTTTATAAACATGTAAGGATTTGTTTTGTTATGTAACGATGTAATTTTAAACATAAGATCTCCGGAAACGCGGATAAAGCCGCGAAATTAAAAGTAGGTATGTTATAATAAGTATAGATTTTGAGTGTCACAGACCTTACCTATTTGTTTGTTATGATACAATTGTATTCTACTGCAGTTCTAATTTCATTTCATAATGAAGTACCTATCAATCAAAAGACATAACAGCTAGCTATACAATAGTAGTTTATGATACTGTTGCATAATAGGGGTTTTTAAAATACAAGTGTGAGTTTAAGAACCGAACCGTAGGCGAGGTTCTTAATAGTACCACACGAGTTTTTAATACCTAATCATGTGCAGTATCATACAGTACTTTATCTAAACTCATCTAATAATGTAATTTAAAGGTAAAAAATCGATAATATTTTGTCATAGGTTTTCATGACTTACGGGTAGGTATCGATTATTCGTCATTTCCATTGCCGCCTTCACAATTTCAGATCCAAGTTTATTTCATTTTAGTATCACTGCTATTTTTCTGTCTTTTTTGGCCAAAATAAAATATATATGCAAAAAAATCAATAAAATAAACAAACATTAATCATCATGGCGCCCAAATCCGTGTGGGGAAAAACTCCTAATTTGAAATCTCTACCGCATACCTACGCGACCACAGACAAAGTAAATTTGCATCTAACATTGAATTGATACTGATTGATTCCTAATTGTTTAGAAAGAGAACTACTACGTTTAATTGTTTAGTCACGTCTGGCCACTTATAATGTTTTTTTCTTTATTATTTCGTTTGACAAGTTGACTGACAGTAATTGAAGTATTAAAACCCAAAAAATAATATGAGTGGCCAGACATGTCCAAATACTTGTACTTTAATAGAAAAAAAGTTATTTTATAGCATTATCTTGGGAAGAAAGCTGTACTATAATATAAGTGGGTCCTTAAAGTACTGTTTTTGATTTCGTAATAAGAACATTACGATATGAGAGTAGATAAAACATTTTTATTTTTCGATTTAATTTTTTATCTCAGTGTTAAAGATATTTAGTATATTTATAGAATGGCTTCGTTTTATTGAGAGATCTCGACGGGTAGATATTATATGCAGTGCAATATTGAAGAGAGGGAGGACAATATAAGAAGGATTCAGGAAATCTTGATTTATTGGAATTTTCCCTTCATAAATGTACCGTATGTTTGTTTACCGATTTTGTGGTATAAATATATCTCGATATATATTTTTATACAGGGTGATATTGATAAGAGTATAGTACCTACCTAAGTATACAGAAAAGACATTGAAGTATAACTAGTAATAATAAAGCTGATGAGTTTGTTTGATCGCTAATCTCCGAAGTTACTGGTCCGATTCGAAAAAATATTGTACTAATAAATTTTCCTCGAGGGTTATAGGCTACTTTTTGTCCAGGGGACGTGAGTGAAACTGCGGGGAACAGCTAGTTATTTTATATAGGTAGGTACTTGTCATGAATAGACCAATCATTTTAAATGTACCTAAATTACCGACTGAAATTTTTACTGACTGAAAAAAAATCACATTGGCATGTCACTTAAAATTTAAAACAAAATAAATTCTCATTTGTGCTGAATAAATGACATTGTATCAGATATCATGAAATATATTTGAATAGTCAAATGCTGCAGGTAGCGAGGAAATGATATTGGTTAGGCGGTGTCGGGCGGCGCGGCGGCGTAGGGCGGCGACGCCAGGCTGACAAGTGCTTTCCGCTCTGAAACGATCTTTCATTCGATTCATGTAAACTCACCACTTATTGAATCCCATCGTATTTATACCAAATCACTCATACAAATTAAATGAATTGTCTTTTTAGGGTTCTGTTACGTACCTCAAAAAGAAAAAACAGAACCGTTATAGCATCACATGGTTCTGTCCGTTTGTCTGTCTGTTCCTGTGTCAAGACCCTTTTTCTTAGGAATGCGTGTTTTCAACTTGATACCATTACATTACACTTATTCCAGGGTACTGGTCCGATTTGAAAAAATATTTCACTAATAGGAAGCTACATATTCCCAAAGGTTTATAGAGAACGTGGGTGAAGCCGCGGGGAATAGTTAGTACATAATATAATTCTCTGAACAAAATATTTTCCTAGTTTCCTTTATATCACTGAACTCTACGCTAGGCTAGCAACTTTAACACGTGACTTGGTTATTAATAAGTCCAGCACACGTGTAGGCAGTGCCTCGCATCCCGGCGCCCCCTGTGTCCTCTCATATTTGCATATACCTACGTCCGGGAGCCTGCGGCTGCATGAAATTTTCATGAAACTAGTGTAGGGATGTAGTAGCTAGTGGACTTTGCGATAGTCTGACAATGTGAAGTTTTAAAATTATTTTGACGGACGTGCTACAGTTATATTTTATGTTCGGTGTAGTTTAATTACATTTTATATTTTGCAACCAATATTTACTTAATTTTCACTCGAGAAAAGTTCCAGTATTAGGGTATTGTATGAGACATATCTTCACATAAATAATGGAAAGTTAAGTATATGTATACTACCTATTCGTACTGTGGTGATGTACAGGGTTGCATCTTATGTCAAAATATGATTTTAAAGTAATCCAGAATATATGGCATTTTACTTTAACATAGGTATCCATAAATAGAACCAGAAAGAAAAAAACAAAAATGGTTAGGTCAATGAAAATCAAGAGAAAAGCTTCATACTTTTATTGTTGGTTCTTATTACTATTTTATACATTAATCCCTAAGGTAACTATAGTTTATTTAACAACTATGTTTGACTATGGACACATTAGTGCGTCCCATTGAGCCATAAGGCTCGGAGGTTTATTTTTTAAGATCATTCGGCAGTGATCGTTTTATATTACAACGTAAAAAATACATATTTTAAAACTTTATTTCCTTTATTCCCTTTAGTGACCCCAAAATGGAGTTCAACAATAAATAACCATGGTTTAACTATTGTTACTTATCTATCATTTACTGACCAATCATCCATGAAACATCTTTCCTATTTAATTGATATTTTTGAAAAAGTCTTTCTATTTCAATATTATACGACTGCATTTGCAAAATCAAAGCAGCAACATGGGCGTTCTTCTAATAGTTCAACTAAGTTGTTGATGGTCGATTCTTTTTAAATATTGTTTGAAATGGCGACATCTAGCACACTACTCAGTTATCACACAACACAACTAAATATCTAGACGGTACGTCATCAATCAGACCGTACTTCGCAGATGAAGAATGTCTCAAAGGAACAAGGTGAATCGTTCCACTTGAGCCCTTTGTCGTCTCTGTTCCATAGTTCTAAGCAGTTCTCTTCTTCTCCGTTCTCGTAGCGGAAGTTGTTTGGCTCTCCTGCATTCCAGTTGACGAAGGTCAACGGTCTGCCGTTCGCCATCCAAAAGAAGTTGCCCTCCTCTGCCAAATCTGTGCCTGATGTCCAGAAGTGCTCGCGACCGTAACCTAGAAATTACGCAATAGACGTTTAAAAAATGTTCTGTAGTTCAGTGATTTTCACATTATCTCTTTCTAAAAAAAGTCCTGTCATATTAGTCCAATTGCCATCTTTATTGATAGGTTGATAGTGACTATTACCCCGTAAATAGCAAAGATAACTAAGGTAATTGTCAGCTTAAAATATTTCTATTCTTTTTCAATAATGTCTGTGAGTAAGAGATGTGCCGTGATTAAAATTATTTTTTTGTGAACAACAGAATCCATTCTAAATATTGATTTTTAAGTTTCTTCGTAATGATCCGTACGTAAGGTTCCCTACATTTTATTATGCCTTGAACTTCATTATCTACTTACAGGATATGATACTATGATTAATATTATGCATGGAAAAAGAAATTCACCTGAGTCTTTGACATACTGCTCCAGCTTGTCATTCTCCTGCTGTGAGGCGATGGAGGCGAGATGCATTCCATGGAACCGACAGTATTGCTGCGCTTTGAACCAATTCGCCTGGAACCAAAAAATATTTTTCTTAAATTACAACAAATACAATCTACATATAAAACATTTTCTCGAGGCGGCCGCTGCTGCTGAACGGCAATGTTCCCAGAAGGCTGGCGACGTTTCCTCTTTGGATAGTTAAGCTAAAGCGTTGGCGGAATAAGCTCCTCGTCCATGCCCCGAGAGTATCTAGCACTAGTAAATAGCAAATAGTAGTGCATAATATTGGATTTATAAAGTTTCTAGGGTTATTTTGAAGGATTCATACAAAACATAAACCTTACATGATCAATAGTTTTTTTTTTCGTGATTTCAAAAGGTGAGTCAGTCCCATACTAAAAGTTAACATAATGATGGGTAAGTAGGTATATTTATTGAATGAAACATTGCAAGTGAATTAAAAAAGAACACTATAATGTTAGACTAGCTTTCCAGCCCAGTGGTTTCAACCGCGATCCTCTATTTTATGCGAAAATCCCTTTTATGCGAAATTTCAGCACGATCCGTCTGAGTCAGACAGGACTTTGAATTTTATATATAAAAGAACAAGGGCTGAATATAGTTGACAATATGTTAGTGATTTTTGGTCATTTTCTTTTGAAGAGCACTGAACTTGAAATAATACATGTTATGAAACTAATTGTGTATGCACATTACGGAAGCCACAGCGCAGGTTAACCAGGTCAGCAATACTAAATGTAAAGTTGTGGTGAGCTACTAGCACGGAACGTTTTGTGGTTTTGCTTTTGTTACATTGTATTGCAGTTTATTCCAACTATTTAATAAGACAAGGCAATTGCCGAGGTTTTCAAATTATACTTGAAGTGGCAGTTTGAATTTTAATCAATATTTCTAGCGTTTTTTATTACGTCTCTTTCAAGCGCCTATGAGTTGTCTTTTTGTTATTGTCGAATGAGGGGTATGGCTATATGGCAAAAAGTATCGTTTGAAAATTCTAAATGGAGTCCGATCACCTTAACTATACCACCCCGCTGTGTCTACTCCCTTACAGATTGAAATTCAGAAAATTATTTAATACACCCTTGAACTTTAGTCTTGTGTCTTGCAGGCGCGAATCCATGCCTGAGAGAGTGCGATTTTTAAAAATTTATATCCTAAGGTGTTAAGATAGGTGATCGCGGGTGAAACCGAGGGGCGGAAAGCTAGTTAAAATTATAATGATATTATGTCGATAATAAAAAAACGACATTAAAATTTTGGCATGTCAAAATCAAACCCATTTAATCTATTTAGGATATATGAAGGTCGAAGCTACTAAAGACTTCCCATTTAGTTTTTACTAAGAAAAACACAGCCCTACTGTGTTTAACCTTTGTTAAAAAATGTTTAGTAATTTCAAGTCCCAAAATCAAAAAATTTACTCTCTCTCATATTCTTTTCATTTCATTTGCATAGTAGAAGCTTTCTATAAGTACTTAGTTTCAAGTTCCATTGCGCTTATGTACAATACAAAACCCACTTTCGCCGGCATTAGAACAGGATTAATCTGTAGCAGTATGCGGTTATAGAGATTATATTCGATTTTGTCTGGTTATTCCAATATCTAAGTACCTAACAGGGTTATTTGTGATTCAGCATCAGTGCTTTAAAGGGTCTAACTACTCATCAATATTTACTAAATGTAATATTAGATAATGGTTAAACTATTTATTTGAATAGTTAGTTTTTATTTTTATTTGTTTATTCTGTAAGGATCTTTGTGTCTGCAATAAAGTATTTTTTAAATATTTTTCATATTCAAATAATGTATTATTTCTCCACAAAACCACGTGAAGTATACGGGGTGCGGTTGCGATGTGTTCATTAGCTTCTCATTCAATGAAATACATAAAATCCCAAACACAGTAATGAAAATTCAGATGACAATAAGGGTAGCAAAGTCAAAAAACAAAAGGCAATTAATAAACAAACTAATTAATACATTTATGTACTGTAATCATTATATTTCCTACGTACCTAATTACAAGACTGGTAATTATAATTTGTAGCAATTAAGCTTGTAATTTGGAGAATATTGTTATTGTTGGTGTTATGAAAGATCCGCTCCCACTGTTATATCAATCTAATTGTATAACATCGTTACATTCACACAAACATGCGGTCGTTTAGACAAATGTAGCAATTCATGCAATTACAGCTACATGCATGGTCTATGAACGCGTAGGTATGACGAAGGTTGTCGTAGTGTTATGAAATTGTAATTGGTTGTTTCTAATTCCTTATGATTGATACATTACTGTAGCTGGCTCGCTATCCTGGAATTCATGGACAGATTTTGATGCAGTTTTGCATTATTATTAAGCCAGGTTCTGTCAATTAAAACGGTCGGATAAAAATAATGCTACATATTTTACCTATACTTAAAACCAACTGAAGGAGTAAAACAATTAAATTTATTTGAATTTAATTAAAAATTTGTGTGTTTATTTGTCGGTTAATATAATTAACGCACTAAAGAAAGCTATACTATAATCATAGCCTTCTAAATTAGATGAGGCCTACTTCTTTTAGAAGGGTTAGGGTTATTTTAGGTTAGGCTTATTTTAGGGGTGATTATGCTATGCAAGATCCTAGCTTACATACCTACTTTCACTGCAATTTTACGTTACGACAGTTCCTAATTTGAAATTAAAATGTTGATTTCAAGACTCCTTTGTTATTTTTCACGTGTTTGTTAACAAAGTTGGCAACACCATTGTTTCGCGTTTCCTGAATAATTTATCATTTCATTGTAAGCGCTAAAAGATTAGATTTTCGTAATTTGTTTGAGTACGTATTGTTTAGTTAAAAGGAGAAGCTTCTTAATTTGTTGGCCGAAGTCATTGCTGAAGTGCAATAAATAATTTAAAATCTATTTACGTATATGCATATTGTTTTAATATTAGGTAGAAAAACTAAAACTTAAATCAAAATTTAATAGGATTTTTATCATCATATGTCCACATATTGAAGCGTCATCAAAATGTCACGGTTAAAAAATGTTGTTGGATTTATTGGAAAACGTCATTTCCGTTGTCACTTAGGTGGCGTGTGAGAGCGTGATCGGTCATTTTTGAATTTCCACCAGTATACCTATTCTGTAGTTCGTATGTCGCTTTATAGATGTGGTAAGGTTATTTCGTGGAAACTGATAAGTTGCCTAGAAATTCATGAGTCCTTTGCGTGATATTTGCTTTATCGGTCTCATTGAACTATGACATTTATTCAACCCTCGTAAAGTTAAAAATACATTGAAATATCTTCATTCTAGAACCATAATGTTCCTTCTATAAATTGAATGTGTGCTTGAAATATAGGCTGGTTTTCCTTTCAAGATTTGTTGGAGAAAAAATGAAGCTCTACTAGAGCTCTCTCTAAATTCTTTAATGCCTTTTACAAACTTCATCTCAATTATTCTAGTTTATTTTTTCTTAAATGTTCTGCTTAGTCTAACTTAGTTAGTAAAACAAATTAATACTGCGATTGAGTCAAATTAATAATAATTTTAAAGAAATCATCTTTTTGCCAGTCGAGTAATCAGTTTTTCCATAAAAAAATATATTATAAACCATCATGAGAAGATTGTAGCTTGATGTTTCATCCTGACACCAATTACTGAATTTCTAGATGACATCATAAAGCAACACTAAAAAACCAGCTGTCAAACCCAAGATATTCTCAGAAAGTAAATGGCAAGCTCCAAAATTATTGGCAAAAGAGGATATAAATCATCAATAACTCACTAAGAAGTCCATAAGAAACTTGTAATTATACGGTAGTAGGCGCTATATATCCGTACAAAAGTTATGAAGTGGTTTTATTGACTTATTTTGATTACCGTCATCTAATAACGTTTCAACTCCATTAAGAAGGTACGTATATTCATTGACAGACCATAATAATTACCTCCACACCTGTTCCAAACATGTTTCAAATGAAAAAGAAAGTGAAGCCGGAGTTATAATGATGACGTCCGCATCAATAATATTGTATCTCAATTGTGTTATTTTCTTTGTAAGTCCGAAAGAATTAGATGAAAGATTTGATTATTATTATTATATAACCGTGTTGGTCTAAAAGAAATTGTGTGCTTCGTTGGAGTTCTTTTTTAATTACTTAATTGCCTAACCTTGTTAACTTTTTTTTCTCGGACCAATGCGACTTTGAAATTGGTAGCTGTCATATTATACGTTTCAAGGCTTTATATTTTGCAACTGTCTTTAAATAAACATTTTATTAATCTGCAACGTCTAGATACGATGAGAGACTACGAAAGTCTAAATGATTCACCAGAATATAATTTGCTTAATAAAAAAAAACCGCAAACAGACCCGAAAAAATAAAGCATCCGCATTGTAGTGTTGATTGATTCAGAATGAAAGAGAAAGCTCGCGACGACTATCAAACACCTCACGGTATGCGGCCATTACGACATTGGGAGATGCGTACGCGCAGCCTCGCCGCAGCTCTTTCGTAGTAGGTATTCTCTCATTTAATACATGATGCATCTTCTATTGATTTTACACGTCCTTGGCGTTTTTAGATTTATCGTTACAGCATAAAATTCACTACTATCTCTGAATAGCTACTCGAACGCTTTTATGTTAAATATTATAGTGATATTTTATGATCTACTAAATGCAATTAGCTTACAATGATGTATGAAGTCGTAGAAACATTTATGAGGTGTTCGCATAAGCAGCTATCGTTAGTATAAAATGGACACTTACATGCACACTTTAGATTTAATTGTCTATGATATTTAAGAAACTGAAAAGCCGTTACGTAGGATATTTAATATAATATATGCGTCATTATGCGTAGACTAATAAATTATTTTATAAAAAACTAATTTACAAAGCCTTGACATTTTCTATTATATAAAAAAAGCATAGATGATGGCATTATGTGGTAAGTGTCTAAATTAAACCAGGGTCTCTAAATTAAATTGGTATTCTATAATGCTGAGGAGTTGTGGATAAGGAAGTGTTATGGCTTGAAGATTGATTATCACAGGGTACATGCTATGGAAATTTATACTAAAGTGGCAGACATATACATAAGTATAGGTATATAGCTTACAGAGTATGTAGCTAAAGTGGCATGGACAGATCTTGAAGAGATTCTCTTGAGCGATAACCACGCACCGAAAACAGGTGAACACATGACTTAGGTAGAATCGTTGTAAAAATTTTGTTCAGTAGTCGTCCATAGATGATTATTTTTTGAAAATTTACCTTAAAGAATATTCCTAGATAATATCTCTTCTCTCCAGTTTTGAGCAAAGGCATCGTCCATCGTGTGATTCCAAGTTCATCGTCATTACAGCTCGTACATTCTAAAAATAAAGAAAAATTAAATATAGTCTCATATAACAGTAAAGAACAAGTGATTGGTTTGGAGGACTTCAGAATCAGTGGGTAAGATAAAACTTTATCAATACAAGTTTTAATTCTAAATTTATTTGAAACTTTCATCCACGTTTTTGGGATAAAAATAGCTAATAGCACTCCGAGATAATGTGAAACAGTTTTCAGAATCGGATCAGTAGGTACTTCCACAGATTATCCTCCGATGTTATATATTTTTACCTATAAATTACATTAACAATTAAAATACTTGTGTGATACCAAAGATACTATTAAAAATGCGTAAGCATTTCGGTATTTTAGGCAACAGTTTAAATTTTCCAGTAAAAAAATGATTGATAAAATACAATGATAAAAGTACAACACAAAATAGCAGAACTTTTTCACAAACTCATCTACACTAATATTATAAAGAGGAAAGATTTGATTATTTGTTTGTATGTTTGTTTGTTTACATTGAATAGGCTCCGAAACTACTGAAACGATTTGAGAAAATCTTTCACTAATAGAAAACTACGTTATCCCCGTAGGTTATAGGCTACTTTTTATCCTATAGGCTACTTTTTATCCCGGGAACGCTAGTGAAACCGCGAGGAACAGCTAATAATCTATAAAAAGTTTTTTTTTTAATAAATTTTCAACAACGCTGTAGAATTGAATAAATATTTTCAATGATCTAAATACCTATATATTTATGGTATTAAATACTTTCCTACCAACAAAACTTCAAGTTAAACAATAGACCCTTGAAGACGGCTTCCGTACCCTTAAACTTATACTGCATTATACAACTACAGACCTACTTGTAAGATGACCCACTGTGATAGCGCATGTCACAGAAAACCATATAAAGCTAACATCAGGACAATTTTGTTGATCTGCTATATTTATTAAGCATTTAGGATCTTATATAAGTATGTATTACATAAATCTAGAGTCTCAATTCCGAGATCTCTGCCTGCCTCCTTGGGAATAATGGTCTTGAAGATATTTAATCACTAAAATATTAGTACCTATTAATCTTAGGAGTTAATTTACTGGTCCGATTAAAAAAATAAGCTACATTATCCCCGAAGGTTATACACCACTTTTTATCCCAGGAACGCGGGTGAAGCTGCGGGAAACAGTTAGTGAGTGATAATTTCCTTGAGACAGAAAAAAATGAGTGGACCATGCTCATCCTTTTCTTAGCATATAAAAAGTAATTATAATTTGGAGAAAGTAGTAGCACGTACGTACCTACGTATTACCAAGTAACATATCACATAATTATAACTTATAACACAACTCGTTAATGATCGTAGAAACTAGAAAGTATAAGCAGAAGTTTGCTTGTCAGACAATGGTTCCTGCGACATTACATTTATTAGTACCAATTGAGATCTTGTTGCGTTATGTTTTTGTTTTCGGTAATCGAAAAATCGAACGAATTCGTGATTCTGAGGTAGAGATAAACTACTCTAACATGGCGCGCTCTTCCAAATGATCATTTAGATAGTATTCTTATGAAATCTAATAAAATAATTTGAAAAAAAAAAACACG
This sequence comes from Tethea ocularis, assembly GCA_963555595.1. Classification (NCBI taxonomy): domain Eukaryota; kingdom Metazoa; phylum Arthropoda; class Insecta; order Lepidoptera; family Drepanidae; genus Tethea; species Tethea ocularis. Next base: position 3,895,995 of record OY741963.1, on the reverse strand, counting down.
TATATAAAAGGAACGTGACTGAATGACTGATCTATCAACGCACAGCTTAAACCACTACACGGATCAGGCTGAAATGTTGTATACAGATAGCTATAATGACGTAGGCATCAGCTAAGAAAAAAAATTTGAAAATGCCTCTAAATCAGTAAAATAGGGGACCTAGGCTGTATTGAAAAAGTATTTCTGTTAAATAATACAGTTTTGTAATAATAAATGTAGAAAATTGTAGAAACAAAACAGATTTAAAGATACACATGTTTTACATAATATTTTGCAAAATGTCGTGTGAAAGACACAGATAATAAACTAATTGAAGACAGTCGTGCCATCATTTATACGTGGTGTGTATAATTATAATCTCACGATTTAATGAACTGCAAGAGAATAAGAATAATTTATATGATTTTATCATTGCCTGGTTGAATGGCCTTATTAAAAGATTAATAAAAAAATAAAAAGGCATAACAACTAAAGTATAGCAATTTTGCTAGCCGATTCAGTTTCTATATTAATTAAATTTATTGATATACCTACCTATCTATTGTGTTCATAATGTATTGTAGGTTACTTATTTATTTACTAATACTAATATTTTAGTGTGAATAATTATGTACACGGTCGCAATAATAATAATAATAGTATGTAGGTAATTACCAACAATAGTATTACTGACATTAGGACTGTTTTTTTATTACATTTCTATAATTTACTAGCTAGCTATCTCCTAAGGTTTCATTCATTCATTTGAATGCATGAAAGCAGCGTTTTCTGCCTCATTACATAGAGAACCAAACTGACAATGAACATTACACTTCTAACTACCATTTGTGATCTCGACATTTTGGTAATTCGTCTGTCATTCTGCAGAATGCAACTGCATTTGAATTTCATGATGTTTTCATGTTGTAATTTTTCTGTGACCTACAATTGCTTGGCAGTACATAGACAGTAGACATTCATGAATTATGCATTATTCCCATTTTATATTGTGACATTTAGTGAATTGATCATGGTTGGCCAGATGTTAGGAAATAGAGGGTTTATTTGATTAAAAGGTCAGCGATGTAACGCATTCTAAAATTATTTCAAAACTTGACCATTGCTTACATGTACTTGCAGTACTTTTAACCACAGATCAATCATAAAGATCACAAACACCATCTTGTATCCGTTTGTGGATATACTGTCAATTAAACATGGTGCGATGTACGATTTAAATGTCGAAATTTAGAATTTAATTTTATGTTAAAAATACACAATAATGTACTTCTCAAATCGTAGGTACTAGAGATCAGTTGTAATGTAAGGTTTAATCTAATTCACATTACGTATAATAATTATTTATTTTTCACCTGCCATAACGATATCTGAAAAAGGCATTGATTATATTACATTTCTATCGGGAGGTTGCTACATTTAAATAGGTTCCTAGATAGATATTTATTATTATTTACCTTCCTACGTTTCATCAACTAATTTTCCTTTAGTCAATAAAAGCCATAAAGGTGCCACCCTGAGACATTTATTTGGAGGTATTTCGTACGTGACACGCAGACCGCGGACCGCTCACATTGTTTTCGTGGGAGCTCGCACGCAAAGGCATTTCGGCAGGAACGATAAACGAATTTAAAATACCTCACGCACGCCTCTACCACGGTTTCGAGATGACGGCAAATATTTTATCGACAGTTGAAGCAAATTTTATGACGATATTTACATATAAACTCTGTCACTATCAAAGAAAACGAAGAAATAAAGTGCGTAGTAACAAATAATAGCAACATTTTGGTTAAAATTTATGAATTATTTTATTCTTTACCGAAAACAAACAATGAAAACTATAAAATGGAAGCATAAATAATAGAGTAGTTTTCATATACAAATTCTGAGAGATTATATACCTGTAGAGATAAAAATAAATAAAGACAGTGTTATGCAAAGGGTTAATTTGGGCATATTCGGAATAAACAAAATATATTGAAAAAAAAAAAATTGACAGATATTTCTATAAATCTCGTTATTACCTGATTTCCCAAGGTTGTTCAACGTCGACTGATAGCTGCTGACAGTCCTTGTTTTACCAATCCAGCTGATCACGAGCACGACGACGCACAAAACATTCCTAGGCCACATTTTTAAAGTTCACTTTTGTACACTTCTATACGATTGATACTAATCGGTTAATGATTGCGCTGAAATTGTTGCGCGGTCGATATTCTAGATTTGCGATTAAAGCCTGGTTTCCTAATGAGGTAGTTCGTGAGACCCTTACTGAGATGGTAGAATTTAAAAAACTAGGTGAACTGTTTTAGTTTAAAATATTACGTACTTAAATCTCTATTGAATATACTTATAAAAAGTCTAGATTTATGAAGAGGCTCTGTACGGTGATTAATATAAACCTTGATAGCTCAAATATACCTACTTCATGTTCCATCAAATTACCTATGTATATAATATTGGCACTAGACCATTCGCATTCTTAATAAAAATCAAATATTAGTCGTGTACCTATGCACTTTTTTTATTAGTCTAATCAGTAATGATTCCATCAACCCGTCATTGACTTTCAAAGCCAAATTTCCGACAATCTCCTAACCACTTAAAAGTATATCAAGATCATCGTGTTCAGCCCAACGGAACATTAGGCCGTGGTTACTCAGTTCAGATGAAAGATAATCCCGAATCTAGACTTCATGCAACACATAATCTTTGTAATCTAGATCGAATCGTTCTAACGTGCTGCGCTTGCGACCATTTCGGAATCCAACTGCATGAGGCAAACAAACGAAACTATATGTAATACATAATTATTAACATTAAAGCATGTTTATAAAACAATTTAAGAAGCGAAAGCATATCATGATATAACAAGGTCGTTCTTAATTTCAATTTGATTGTTTGTAGGTGTACGCAGACCTACTTCCCTATCTTTTGATTTAATTACTTCTTAAAATGTAATGCTGATAGTATCTAATTTATTATGCTAATATATAAATGGTTTGTAGATGCATGCTTGCACAATAAATTGAGCTTCAATATTTTCAAATTGTTGGTAACGGTGTTATTTTCATTCGATTTGAGTAAAATTCTATTGGTATTCGTTCACATTCCAAACAATGTAAATTTCTGATAGATCAATAACAATATAGCTATTATGTATAGAAATACTATATTAATAATAGTTATACAGTTTTTGCATGACCGTCGACACTGGTTAACACAGGTAAAACGGTAACCTCAAAGACGACGCAGACGTGAACAGTCCAAAAAAATGAAGAACAACGCGGATTTGATAAACGCAATAAATAAATAAATCCTATGAAACAGCAGTAAATAACAAGTTTATAACTAGATAGATAGTTATTGGTACCTGTTCTACACGATAACGATATGGTTGGAAAAAATAAGCAGTAACTCGTCTCTTGCTTTAAAAAACGAAGAGTTGATCAAATTTAAAAGCAAAAAGTAAAACGGTGACCTAAACGACCTCGGAAAGTCTAAAAATGATGACCTACGCGATTATGACAAACGCAGTAAAAATTTAATCCTGATCATTTAAATAGTTGACCTCAACAACCTGATCCAAACATCCAGTCAAAAATGATGACCAACGCGGAGACAACAAATACAATAATAAATATCTGATATAAAACAGCAGAGCTTTTAACTAGATACAACATTTTAGGTATACCTAGTTGTTATACATGACAATAATGTAAATGCATTAGTAGAAAAAGGAGTAGTGACTACTTTAAAAAACAAGGTTAGACAATGCTTATTTTTGATATGTAGTTTTACTTTGTTACTTTTAAATTTTATTGTCTTTGGCGTTTTTTGTAGGGACAAAGAAAGAGACGTTTATACTGAAACAAAGAATCACTGTTGGTGATACGATTAATAAGTTGACATACTACCAGAGTCGTGAGCTTGCTCGCAATGAGCCAAGCTATTAAATGTATTCTTACAAATACATTCAGTATTAAAATGGACAAAAACATTTAAAGTATGTTATGTTATAACTTATAAGGTAATGAACATAATTCAAGTAGCTAAAGTGACGAAGAAAGTTGTGACCTAAGCGACGAGTCAGGTCTTTATAACATGTTTCTGATGTTCCTATAGATTTACACAATATCTAATTTGGGCGTGGCAAATTACGAAATGTCTATAAGTGCTAATTTGACATCAATGAGAGACGCAACAAGTTTGATAATGAAATAGCATGTGCTTATGAATTATAACGAGAATTTACTTAAATGCTATCTAAATGGTCACTTAAATAATGTTGCATTGTTTGCAAATGACAGATAGTCAATTCAAAAGGTATAATAGCAAACAAGTTTTTTTATGACAAAGATCATCAATTGCAATCTAAGCTTCTACCGCCTAGCAACTAATACTTAGCTTAACTTTCTCAGCTGAATGTCGCTATAAATCATCTTTTGCATGGATTTGACTTCATGTCTTTGAACACACAATGAGTGTTTTAACTTAAAAAAACATTGTTCAAAAAATTTACAATACTTTCCTACTGGCAGGTTGCAGTGTCATAGCTGTCTAGAGAAACGTTAACGTCGGTTTATGAGGTTACGTACGAGATACATCGAATATTTATTACATCACTGCGAATATTGGTACCAGACCGTTGCGGTGCGGCGTCCGGTTCAATTTAATAGGAAATTGGCGTTTCCCTCCATACTCATCCGGTTTGCCACGTTAGAAACTATGTGAAGAAAATACACTATAATAACTTTTAGCTAAAGTTACTCATCAAACCAGTCTTGCAATAAACTAGACAGACTTGCTGCATAGTTTAATATTTTTATTTAAATCCGATGCGCGTTTGGCAACTTATAAAAAAAGATATTCGAACGAGCTTACAAATACAATGTCTGATAGTGAATTATGAGAATAATAGTTAATAAAATTGGACAGAAAATGAAACTATAAGGATCTTTCGCTAAAGACAGTTTCAGTTTTGTAAAATGTTGTCAGATCACGAAGAGATATTTGTTAGAAAATAAAATATAGTAGGTAAGTATATATTATTATTTAATTTTACTGCTACTTGCTAAGATTATAAATCCTCAGATTCAGACATTAGATAAGTACGTTTCAAATGTATTATGACGCTCATAGGTTACACGTTATTAAAAAAATAAAACGTCAAGATTCGAAAATTCGATCATATTAAAGTTCAATGTTATACGATAGTATTCATACTGTACCGATACATTCTCTTGGCAATCAATTTTTAAGGACAAATTCTCACTTGATTTCATTTGACAAGTTATAATCTCAGTTACAAACATGATTTCACTTTTTTACAGGCTGATTCGATGTATCACTTTTATTTTAAAACATATAAGAAGAGTAGGTATTTCAAGTAACACTTGACCCCTCATAAACTTGAAATGTCAAGGTCAAACAAACAGAGAACATGATATTAATTAGTATTAATTTATGTAAAGTAGTAAAAAAAAATACATAGAACCCATAAAATATTTTTTTAAATCCTTACACTTTTATGTATTTCTCATATCACACACGTGTCACCTCATAAGTAAACGGCTTTAACGCAATAGTATAGCAATAATTACCACTTAAAAAAAGTTTACAATTTAAAATCGGAACGTAATGCGCGCGGCAATCGTGCGCGTGCTCGCCACGATCTCGCCGGTTCTACTAAGGTGTTCAACAATGATAAAATAAGCGAAGCCTTTATGCAACCTTCGGATTGAAAGCCGCATTTTTGTGGTCAAGCGTAGTCTATCGCCGAGGGAAGATGGCGCAAATAGAATGTCCCACTATGAGAAGCTACTCGAATTGATTTTTGCAAGGTTCAGCTCTTGGTCTTGGGTAATGAGCGATGCGTGTGCGCAAAAGGTTAAAAAGTTAAAAGTCATAAGCAGCCCTGACTAACTAACTAAACTCGTTATAACGAGGCGTCAGAAGTTTTATCCTCATTAGGTACCTAACTAAATAAAGCACTGAGCCCGAATAATTTTCTGGAGAATAATAGACCTGAGAATATTCAATGATTTCACTGTAAAACATCAATTACTTATAAATTAAACTAGCTTTTCCCCGCAGTTTCACTCGCTTTCCCGGGATAAAAATAGTTTACGACCTATCATCACACGACTCAGACCTACCTACCGAATAAACACAATAAAAAATCGGTCAAGCCGTTTTGGAGGAGTTTGCTGACAAACACTGTGACAAGAGAATTTTATATAATTACATGACAAATATTTTTCTTACGTGTGAATAGGTGGTAGTGCACAATTGCACATGCAGCAAAGTTCAGCTACCTACCAAATTCCATTTTGGAATTTGATTTTTATTGAATATGCAATGCATTACTTACATTTTAAGGCCCCTGACGATTGCACTGAATAAAATATTACTCCGAATGTGTCATTCGTTTCAACGAAATTGAAAACCTAATATTTTTAGGATTTCCTGAAATATTTATAAGTCATGGTTTTTTTTATTGAGTTTTTGAAGTGATCGATTAAATTAATTTATAACCATGAAAAGCTCAATATTTTTTTATTGTATAGATTGCAATGAATTGTTATTGAGCCATTTGACAAATTGGATTTATTTAATTAAAATAGGTGTGCCGCTCTGAATCTATCACTAATCAGCATTTTGAGACACATATTTAAGGAACCTAAAACACATTATTTTAAAAGAATAATAATTTAATTAATTGTCGATTGGTTCATTAATAAACACTTACCATAACATAAAGCGATATTATATTTTTTAATTTGTTGTTTTATATCAAATTTTACAGCTCTTTGTCCGAAACTCTATGAATAACCAGATGATTCTGTCCACCCACAATTCATGCCACTGACCGAGAAAGGACAAGGCCTACAGCTGACCAAAGCCTGCCATTGGAATATTTTAATTTTATTACATTTTTGTATTATTTATTGCGATTCAGCCAATCACTTATCATTGTTCAGAAGGTTTAAGTATGAGACCTTTTGTGAAGCAAGCTTGCTTGTTTTGTTTTATATAAAACCAATGGTCTTGCCCTATTGATAAAACTTTAAAATTCACAAGCTTTTAGGGTTCCGTTATTATTTATAGGCATCTCCTACAAAGGCAAACTAAAAATAACATCTTGGTTCACATAAAAGTTTTATTTGTTCAAGACGAATTATGTAAATTTCCTTGTTATCAGATAAAAATAAAAATCTGATTTCAGTCTTCATTTGTATCGTTTCAGATGCGTGCAACTTTCCAGGAGTACGGAACCATCAAGGCGTGATTTCAACTTGCACTTGATATTTTATGATTTCTCTACGAACGTTGAAGTTTAAACAATAATTTACTCCAATGAGTTTGACTTTTCGCAAATGGTTTAGTGTCCACGATAACTCTTGGTAATGATGACACTCCAGATATTAAATGGTACTTGCATGATCACCAATTTATAGTTGCTTTTATCTTATATGGTCTATATATTATTATGTAGGTATATTCACTCACGAGCACAAATATTTTATTTCATGATTGTTTATTATTTGATATATAGATTCACTCTTTAATTTCTGTTCAGCAAAAAACGTTATCATTTGTGGTGATCACGTATTTTTACGTTTTTTGTTAGAGAGATATGCTCATGACTGTTCAAACTGCCTTCCCAAATTCATTTGGGTATTGGCTCCATATAAAGTAGCTAGGTTGCACTGCAAGTTGTAATAATTCTAGTCTAGAATTTATGTGTGTACCACCTTTGGCCACTTCACTAAATATCATCAGGATTGTAGATAAACGCAAACTTAAATGTAAAATATAATTGAGGACTATCTTCATGTATTGAAGTCGATTTAAAATAATTACTTCACTAAAGCAGACTTTAAAAGATACAAAGTGAGATTGTGAGACATACATAATTGATTAAAGTTTAAGTGGACAGGCCTTATATGTCCATCATCGTATTTAAATTAATGAAGACCCACATGGGGAGTTATTTTCTTTTAATTTATCGCCATGTTAAAAATGTTATCATCACCATGTCATATTCGAACATATTTTTTTAAATAAGTATATTATTGTCGCCACCTTTTGTAATTTATGTATTTTTTCGGTGTATGTATCTTTTGTTGTTTATTTAAAATATAAAATTTTAAAAGTGGATTATTTATTCAATTATTATATTACTATCTAATCTCTCTAAATAAACATTATGACGATTTATGACAGGATAATATGCTACGCTGCATACCTATAATGAAATGACTTTAATTTTAATTTGACAGCATCTGTTTTCGTTTAGTTTATATTGATTTCATATTTATAAATAAATAGGTATAATACAGACGCATAGCGAAACACCCACATTTAAAAACAGCAGTTACGTACGGTAGAACTGTCAATGTAGGTATACCTTCGATGGTTCCGTACGTGAAAACTAAAGGAAATAATGTTCCCAAATAAAGTGGAAAAAATTGCCTCAGGCTGGACAAGTAATGACGTCACCACATCACTATGTGGTTCGAATGGAATCTCAAATAAATTAATACAACATGAGTAGCTAAGAGCGGTGGGTAGACTCATCGCGCCCTTGACTTTTACAAATAACTAGGTATAATTAGAGCGTGTAACATTGTAGATAAGTGTTGCAATACTATCTTTGACCGTAGGCATAAAAAATAACCATACAGCCTATGTGCTGTGGAGCGTTAAAAACCCATCGGTAAATTATACTGCGGTATTCTTTGAATTATGATAAATTGACTAATGGATACAGCAAATATTTGAATTTGTTAAGTAAACAGCGTATTTGTATTTGGCTTTGATTTTAATCTTAATCATACTGTAAAACTACAAAATAACGCGAAGTGGGTACTTTTTGTACCCGAATTAAAATTATATATTTCTATTTCATGAGAAATAAGATATTACCTTTTTAAATCATCTATAGGTATATGTATAGGAATATGTCAAGATGTAAGAACAATAAACTATGGAACTAGTAGTAATAACTAATCACTCATACCTAGAGAGATATAAATTAAATTGCATCACCATGTCATGCACATAATGACAAATAATCTACCTTCAAAAACCTACACATTTTGTTGGTTATTATTTGATTTAGAATTTGCAATATTGGTAATTTTAGAAACTATAGTAGCGGATGAATAAGGAACCTGATCTAGTGTGCAGAACGCGTGAAGCTTCACAACCTTGGCTCCGTATACCGGCTAGTTCAAATGTCACAATGCAGTCCGTCCAGTTCGCCTGTACATTATGTCCATCTGCTTATTTATTTATACAACTCATTTGTGCGCATAAACAAGATAAAATAGTTTTTTGATACGACGGTCTGTTGTGATACTCGAATACCTAATTCATTTATCTTGTAATACTTCTCAAAAATAATAATAATATCCTGTGACATGATGGTTTAATGGAATTGATATTGAATGATATTCGAAGCAATATTAGTAACGTTCGTGATGATGATGAAGATGCGTACCACATAATGACGAGATGTGTCCGAAACGAAGTCCTAAGAAAACAGTTGGGTGTTACCATCGACTTGTCCGACCCCTTTTCCGACAGTAGGTATTGTCACAATTTTAAATTTATTTTTTAATTTTTTTTATTTTTTAATACCAGCAAGTGTTAACACTAACACTTACATTTTATATTAGTTTGAGGACATGCTTAAGTGCTGCCTCAGTTATTGGTTGTCACGATATTCAAATGTGGTGAATTTGACTTAATAGGTACTGTATATTAAATAAGTAGTGCACAAAGTTGTCCAAAACCCCAATATTTGTGTTTCGGTTTCAAATTCAAATTCTGTCCTTTCGTTTTCACAAAAGATTAGTTTTCTCAAAAATAATGTACCTTTGATCAGGCGGATTCCACGTGGAGCACGTTTCTGCGTGGTTTCAGCTCTATGTGTATGTATCGATAAAATTTTAAATAAAAATTTGGAAAGCGATTGGGAAGATTTGCTCATGTTTTCATATAGAGTGTTGCATGTCCCCAGTAGCCACAACAAAGAGATCTCTCTCACTCAAAAAATTAAAAATAATTGTTTACATTTAGACTCAGTTATTGACTCGGATTTTCCAAATTTTCCTAAACGTCAAAATTATATTCATAATAGTAATGATTTGGCCAATACCATTAGAAAAATTGAAAATAAAGCCAATGACGGCGATTTCAAAGGTGCAGCACATCTGTTATTTTCGAGTGATGTCGTCGCTTTAGACACACCTGAAACTCTGTCCGCTTTGGAATCAAAACATCCACCTTCGCTCCCAAATGCTAGCCTCCCCGATCCCCCTTCTTTCGACCAAACTTGTCTAAATTGTAACGATCAAGATCTTTTGAGTGTAATTTTATCTTTTAAACCTGGTTCTGCTGGCGGACTCGACGGTTTCACACCACAGCATTTCAAAGATCTTATCTGTGGTGCCGCCGGGGACGCTGGTACCAAATTATTATCAAAATTAACCTCTCTTATAAATCTAATGTTGGCAGGAAAGGTACCGAGCCCCATCACTGAGATAATTTATGGGGCCAACCTTTGCGCTTTATCAAAAAAGGACGGTGGTATACGACCCATCGCTGTGGGTAATACTATCCGTCGTATGGCCTCTAAAATTTGTTGCCGTCACATTCTCCCGAAAGTTTCTGAATTATTTCAGCCAATTCAACTTGGTTTCGGCTCAAAGGGAGGATGTGAGGCAGCTGTTCATGCGGCTCGGACTTTCCTTTTAAATAACGGAGGTGATGTTTTGCTCAAGGTCGACATAAAAAATGCATTTAACTCCGTCGATAGGGCCGCTATGTTAACACAAATACAGGATATTTGTCCAGAAATATATTCATACCTTTGGCAATGTTATGGGTTCCAGTCAAAACTTTTTTTTAGGGAACATTCACTTGTTTCCGCAGTTGGCTGTCAACAGGGCGACCCTCTCGGTCCGGCTATCTTCAGTTTGGCTATACATCCGATTATATCCAGCTTAAAATCTAAATTTAATGTTTGGTATCTGGACGATGGTACTCTGGGAGGTGACGCGATTTCTGTATTAAGTGATTTAGAAACTCTAACAGCAAATTTAAAAAAAATTGGGCTAGAATTTAACTGCTCCAAATGCGAGCTCCTTGTTTTAGATTCTCTTCCAGAATCAGAACAAACAGAAATTATTCATAAATTTGATGTTTTGGCTCCTAACATTAAATTACTTCCAAAGGAGTCTCTTCATCTTCTTGGGGCTCCTGTCTTAGATGAATCCATTCCCGGTTTCTTTGAGAAAAGGATTCAAAATTTTAACGACTCTTCCAATCGTCTTTATGAGATCAATGCCCATTATGCATTTTTTATTGTACGTCTTTGTCTTTTTGTGCCGAAGTTTACCTACTTACTCCGTTGTACTCACTTGTTCAAATTTGATCAAATTTTAAATACTTTGGATGATATGATCAGAATTTCTCTTTCTAAAATCCTAAATTGCAGTTTTGATGAAAACAAAGTTTGGTCTCAGGCCACCCTTCCCATACGTTATGGCGGCCTAGGAGTGCGGAAAATTTCTAGCACATCATTACCGGCGTTTCTGTCCTCGGTATACAGCGTGGGTGACCTTGTCAGATCTGTTTTGAACCCTTCTATTGGATCTGCTGAGGTTTCTTACCTGTCTGATGCCAGAGATGCTTGGCGGACAGCTTGTCCAGGCACAAATATTCCGACCTCGAGTAGCTCTCAGAGAGCGTGGGACAAGCCCCTTTGCGAAAAAATTTGGCAAATTTTATTCACAAATTTTTCTACGGATTCAGATCGCGCACGCTTGCTAGCTGTCTCTGATAGGGACTCAGGTCACTGGTTGCAAGCCGTTCCATCCACAAATATCGGGACTATGTTAGATCGAATGACTTTAAGCCTGTGCATTTGTCTTCGTCTTGGTTCCAGGATCAATCATCCTCATCGCTGCCGCTGTGGTGATTTCGTCGGCGAGCTTGGCCACCATGGGTTGTCGTGCTCTCTAAGTGCCGGCCGAATCTCTCGTCACTCGGCTCTCAATGACATAATCCGCAGGGCTCTTGTTGTCGCCAATGTGCCTTCTGTACTGGAACCAGTCGGTATTATGCGTGGCGATGGCAAGAGACCGGATGGTATGTCTTTGATCCCATGGAGTGTCGGTAAGTCGTTGGTGTGGGATGCCACATGTGTTGATACACTTGCGCCATCTCACTTGCCAGCGACATGTAGAGTTGCAGGAGCGGCTGCAGCTGGTGCGGAAAATTTTAAATCCAAAAAATACGCTTCTATTGGCCCAAATTATTTATTTTTGCCTTTTGCGGTCGAGACCATGGGTCCTTGGGGGTCCGAGGCTCGCCGATTTTCTCGAACATTATCTTCAAAATTAATTGAGGTCACAGGGGACCGGCGGGCGGGGAGCTTTTTCCGCCAACGCGTTAGCTTGGCCATACAAAGAGGGAACGCTGCCAGCCTTCTGGGAACCTTGCCGTTGATTGGCAGCAGCGGCCGCCTCGAGGAAATTTTTTATATATAGTTTGTATATTTGTTGTAAATATTTGTAAATATTGTATATTTATAGAATAAAAACAAAAAATCGTAAAAAAAAAAATAAGTAGTTATCTAATATTAGTGAACTAAAACTAGAGAACTAGAAGTGAAAAAAAAAAACAATAGAATTACAATAACAAACAAAGAAATGTGAATGAGCATAGCTTTAAGTTGAATTAAATTAGATAGACTTAGCGTAAAGTAGAAGGTAGGTGACAATTAAAACGAATGGAATTTGTTGTGTTATCCTTTAGATTTGTTGCTAAGAGAGTCGAGAAGACACAAAGTGGATTTTTTAAATTTATGAAACGGATCACTGATGTCGATACTTGTGTCTTTTGATAAATGGCTTGTTTTTGTATCCTGTTAACGACTTAAATGCTGCCCCAGGTTGCTCTTGGCTTGTTTTGATATCAATATATTAAAGTTACTTATTCGTGGAAGTCTGGTAATGTGGTCATGTTAGAAAGGTATCTACGTAAATCTTGATTTAATTTATATTATATTTTGTATAGTTTATAGAGTGTCATATTAGCACCAGCGAATAAACTAATTCAATAAAAAAAAAAGAAGTAAAATTCTAAGGCATTAGAAGGTTTTGTCGCGTATCTTTGGTGGTTATCGTAACGAACACCATTATTGAAAATCATCCAATGAGAGCTCACCACTCCCATAAAATGGTCTTCGTCGTAGCGTGTCATTGGATGATCTTCATTACGATTATCACCAAAGATACGTGATAGCCCAGCCAGCTGGTGAACTATGGCCTAACTCGATGATGTGAAATAGAGGACCCTACTTGTGCATGCAGTTATGATACTGATGTTGATGACATGAGGCAATGGTGATCATGTATGAAGCATTGCATATCTAAACAGGCACCACAAAAAGCTTGCATATCAGGCAAAAGGTACAAGTTTCAAAATATCAGCATAGCATTGATGAGTTCCGACAATGTGCAAGAAAGTCCGGCTTACAAGGCTGATGAGCCATTCGCAGTCTGAGGAAACGGATAGGCGTATTAGTTATGTTCTTTATAGAATTATCTTTACAACCTTCATGGTTAAATTAATAGCTCATCATTAAGATCTAGAGCTGTTTTGTAATTACTTGATACGTCATAATGAAGTATACTGTACTAGATTCCGCCCCGCGGTTTCACCCGCGTTTCCGAGGGATCTTATGTTTTCCGGGGATAATAAGTATCCTATGTGTTAATCTAGGTTATAAACTATCTGCGTTCCAAATTTCATCGAAATCCGTTCAGTAGTTTTTGCGTGAAAGATACAATACAAAAAGACAAACATACATCCATACTCACAAACTTTCGCATTTATAATATTAGGTAAGGTAAGAAAAGCTTGAAAACGGCATCGAAAAACGACAGCATAAAAAAGTATAGCCAATCACATTGCTAGGCGAAAGTCTAGGCTTAGTGCGAAGGAATCTGAAAGGATAGAGGTAAAGTGAATGTAATGGGGCTGCACTGATATATCAATGAAGCACGAATTTTGCATTGTTGTGCAAGGCCCTTTTCGAAGTCATTTCTGTTCGAAGTTTTCGGAGACAATTGAATACTTACAGAACAATATAACGGAAGATGAAATGGATTGAATGAATGAAACATTTTCATGAAAGATTTCTCGCAGTTGAAAAAGCAGAATATCCATGCATGAAGTACCTACATTGTTAAAAAGGAAAAGGTGGTGTCATGCATAAGAAAGACAAATAGTTTCGCTTACGATAACTACCCGGCTCCAATTCGGGCTCAAACGGTGGTGTCGGGTACTTTTTCCTACCTGAAACAAGAACAAAGTATTTTTTTATAAGGCTATTAATTTCAGTATAGTGTGTTATTGATCCGTTAGCATGCAAAAACGTATGTCGTGACACGATTCAACCTTTGCCACTTTGCCTGTGCTCTAAATCTTACATTGCATTCTTATATGATTGGTTTTGAAGGATGCTCTATAGAAATAAGTCTCTACTATACGACGAGGTCAACGTAGAATTAAGGGTAAGTCATGATAAGGTTGAAGCTAGAAGACAAGAGAACTGGGGGTCTAAAAAGGTCGCTAGGCAATATTGCTAGGTGCAATTCATTTTTAAGCAAAGCATACACAAGCAACAAGTCGTATAATTTAAAAACCCGACTGCGGTACGATAGAATCTGGGAATGTTTTTTTTTATAATTTCTCATCTTTAATAAAATTTAAACATACAATTGGAATATATGTAATCACTTTTTAAAATCCTTCATTTTGATACCCTACTCGATAGGTTATGTAGAATTTTAGAAATTTTAGATTTGCCAAAAATCAACCATTTTGATTTTTGATAATTTTAATATACACTCGACAATAAACACGAATGTAACGAAATATCACGCATCAAAATCGATTCAGCCATTTAGGATACAGGAGGTTACACACAATGGAACGGACATACAAACATACTTAGGTAGGTACATACGTGCGAAATACACCCTCCGAGAAAAAAATTTAACTCGATCAATTAATTTCATTTGCATTTCCGAAATTAATAAAATTGCAATTATTCCGATGAATTTTGGACAAAGGTAGCCCAGTTTATAAGGTACCTATTTTGTGAAAAATGAAAGCATGTTTTTCGTAAGCCAGTAGGTGAGTAGGCTTTCCGGTGCTCGCAGGGTGTAAACAGGCCGCCGGCTTCTGTGGGGACACTACGGAAATGGGTCAGCGCGTTCTAACGATGCTCCTTTTTGCACTTTTTCTAGCATCTTTCATGGACTGTGATTTCAAAATATAGGATCTGCTTTTGCTACGAACATGATGCATAAATGCAAAAGTAAATCTATCTTTTATCAGTCTGTCTACCTTTAAATGAAGTCATGTATATGAAAGTTGATGGATATACGGAAAGGGCAAGACCGAAAAAGCGATGGGTGGATATGACGGATAGAATGGAAGACGAGTACATATTGCGCTGACTCCAAATGATTGACAACAGGGCAGGGAGATGATGAGTGAACACATAACGTTTTCTTTTAACAAGGTACTTTGAAGGTGCTTTCCTAAGGTTAAATTGTTCCTACAAAAACAATACGAAGAAAAAATCCGTGACATTGTTGTGTCATACTTTTAATGTTGATCTTTTGTGCGATTTTTTCTGTAGTCGGTATTTAATAAAAATAATTTCACCTCTTTGGGTTGGGACAACATGATGACCTTGGCATCGGTCGTTTGGTTCCTGCACCTATCTAATATTTGCTAATAGTTCTCAAGGTAACAAGTGCACATTATCACATCTAAATACCTATAGATAATTCACATAATATATATTTAAAGTTAAATAATTCGATATTCAAATGAAATAAATGTCCAATCGACGAAAACAATGTTCAGTGCTTTTTACCCGACTGCGGCGATGCCAAAATAGAAGGGTTATGTGTTTGATCTATATAAGTATGAATGTCCAACCCTATGCTCCCAAAGGATTTCGTATTTACACCTCTCGTAAATACGAAAGGTGTAAAAATTAGGAAAGACAAATAAAAAAAAACTTTTAATAGCTGCCTTGTTATTAATACGGTATTTTGGTCCACTGTTACCAATCGGAACTTGGTCCTTATTAACGATAAATCTGACGCTCTTCTCTTGTTAACAATGAGGATATCCAGAACTGCTGGATACCGTATCCATCATCCATTTTATAGTTCACTGTATGCTACCGTCTCTTGCGGTAATGGCGAGATTGGCGAGAATGGCGAGAATCTCGGATATTATGACGAGATGCGGGAATCAGCCCGTTTGTTAGGAATCAGCTACGTAATGGCTTTCTTGGCACGGAACCACCCACTCGAAGCAAACGTTCTGTGAATCCCCGTCTACTGAGGAAACTTCTCATTAAAACTTGTTAATTTTGTAAAGGAACGGAACGCTAAAGAAGTTAATGTTCAAAAGAAATAATTTTAAAAGGAAACTGATTTTGTTGCATAGTTAGTGATACAGTTTAAACAATATAGTTTTTTCTTGTTATTATATTTATACAATGTAATATCAATTACACTTCCGTTACAACTATAATATTTAATAGATAACAATTAAAACCCAAGTCATGATTCTTTTGTTATATTTTATCCAAGAATATTTGATAATAAATATCACAATTACAATTTTTGTATTGAATTCTTTTTTTTACACATTTTGGAGGCGATTTCTTTTTTTGGAATGCAATCGTCTACAGTTTCTCTGGATGCTTGTATTCTGAAGGTGAATTTATCGAAATATCAAGACACGCCTAATACCTATAAAATTACTTTTTTTTAATGATGTATCTAACAATTTACCACCTTGTAAGTCTTGTAACCTTTCATGTTCAATAAAATTATATGACAAAATAAAACAAACCGCAGTCAATAAATTGATTAAATTCCGAAAATTTTGACAATCATTATAACTATTTAGGTAGAATGATTTTGCCTTATCTCCAAGTAATATAAATAATACCAAGAACTTAACAACCCTATACAGATTGGAATAGGTCATTATTATACACTACTACTAGCTATCTCCCGCGGTATCGCCCGCTTTCCCCAGTAGAAAGTACTTCGAAGTTAAAATTACCAAACTTAGATTTAGATTTTTCGGTTGTTCCATTGTGTTCTCCCTATTTTTTCAAACTACCCTGTATGACAGCGAACAAAATTAAAAAAATCAGATCGGTCAATCCTTTTCTGAGTTTTATAGAGACTCGTTAGTCTTAGGAACAGCAATTGATTTTTTATAGGTATATAGATAGATGACAGTTCAGATAACTTTTTTACTAGTCTATACGTTTATGCTTTGTTTTTTCATAGACAAAGTAAGTCAGACAATTTTACCTTGTTCGACCGGTCTATAACCATAGCAATGAACTCCACAAGGTGAGTTCGTGGGGTGAAATATCAAGTACAGTGCCTTTGTCGATGAACAGTTTTACTTTTTAATAAGATATCACTCAAACGAGCCCATTAACATAATGGGATATATTGAAAATGAATAAGTACATGTTTACATTGTGTTTAACAACAATATGGGACTTATATGCAACATTTTTATTATTTATAATTTAATAAATGACTGTAAGATGAGAGGCCATGTCACTGAAACGTTTATACAAATACGATACATCCTATGTCATTATTGGTTCTTCGAAATTGAACCCAAGGTGTTTCTTTCAGGTCATAAAATATTATATTTTACGAGGAAAAATTACATAGCCGGACAGTTTTATATATGGCGTTGAACCGAAAATAATGGCTCGCGGAGGAGTTATTTTCATGTCCATGAGACTATGAAAATACCTTATTAAACAAGATGTAAATTTGACGTATTCCTTGAAAGGGGTAGATAGAGGTCATTAGTAAAAAAATAAGTCCGGATAACTAGGAGTCAAAACTAGATGTTTAGCGAGCTGTGTTCGATTTTTTAGAAATATAAATTATGTAAGTTTTGGGCATGCATTCTTTTATTTTGCAGCTTTCAGAAAAGTATCAAAGTGGAGAATTTTTTTTCAAAATAAATTATTTTCGGTATATTATGTAGTTTATAGGTAACTAGCGACCCGCCCAGCTTCGCACGGGTGTACAAATTACTGAATTTCTTGGCTTTTCTGTACTACAATATGTATCTATTATACATTTAAACCTTCCTTTTGAATCACTCTATCTAATAAAAAAAACCGCATCAAAATCCGTTGCGTAGTTTTAAAGATCTAAGCATACATAGGGACAGACGGACAGCGGGAAGCGACTTTGTTTTATACTATGTAGTGATTTGCATTTTATTCTAAAATATACTTTTATTCAACAAAATTACCTTTCTATACCTCAGAACAAAAGTACCTAGACAAAAGTGAACGGTACGAATTAGATATGGGCTTACATTTCCTGTAATACCTACTGCACTGTTACAATGTTACCGAGAAGGATATTTATAAACACACAAAATTGTATTATAATTTTATTATCATTCCTCAACTTTAGAAGTTTTACATCATGAGTATTTACAAACAAATGAACTTTGCTGTATCAAAATGATTGAAAAATTGGATTTTTTTTTTGCGATTTTTTGGTAAAAGTTTTTCATATTGATGAATACTTTGACCCCTTATAGCATTAGAGAATTAGTTTAAAAGTATTTTCAGCCATGGAACTTACCTAACACTGAAAAATGATGTGATATTAGGCCATAGTTTATGAAGGTAACCAAATTAATTTGCATTATATAAAACCTTAATAACTATAGAATTATTTCTAAGTGTAAAAATTATTTAATTGAAAATAAATAAATATACATATATCAATTCCAAATTTTCGTCTTTAGGTACACTTATAGTGTGATCGAACGCAAATCTAATACAAAATAATAAAAGTGACATTCTAATTACCGAAATTATAAAACCAGTAGTGGAATAATAATCAGAAATATATATAGCATGTGTGTATAATGTAGATATATATATATCTGTAATCGTAGCAATGAACTTGTCAAGGTGAACTTAAAATGTCAAATGGCAGATCGATTCACGAGCTTTGAAGTTCCCTCATACCGCACGGGTAGCTTGTTGTCTAGCCGTCTTAAAATGGTTTATTTCTAGATATCTTCATTTCTAGGTTAACTTATATTTTCCTAACATATTTGGCTGCTTTTTTTTATCTTACAACTCTGCTTAAGTTGTGTTTTCATATTTCTTACAACCTACTTATTGTGATCTGGATCTATAACTCGTATAAAATTTTATTGGACTTCTTTTTTTAGTTAATTGATGGAACTATTTAGATTGATATTTAGTAATTGATTGAATTATTGTAATGCCTTTAACATTCTATAAAATTAAGCCTGTTGTAAATATTTGTTTGTAATAATAAAACTACCTAACTTGGAGATGTAAATCGATTTTCTACGATTAGACCAAGCTTCAAATTGTATGGAAACAATATATGTACCTTGGAACTATAATACTTAATAGGTTCGTCTTATCCGATCCGTGAACCAGCTGTATTAAATTCGTCATGATAAATTACTTTTACTATGGGACCTTTTACAATGGTTTTTTTATATACCATGTACTATGATAACGATATGTAACTATGATATTATTATTATGCACTAAATAAGTACTTAGTGATAAAAAAAATCTAACGTGGATTCGTGAAAATTTGTAATGCGTAAACCAAATGCTTACCTTACACCTACTGTACTAGATTTTGCAAAGCAGTAGGTAGGTCTGCGTATTTGCTGCGTAATGTACCTATTACTCGACGCATGCAATGGATTAGGGATGACCATATATAAACTGAATGCAGTAGTATTTCTTTTTAATTAACTTTATATTCCTATAGGAGGTATAGGAAAAGTTTTTTTCGATGAAGGTTAGTTTCCTAAGACCATATTCCCATGGCTTCAACTTTTAAGGTTTTTCTGTTATGTAAGGTATGCCATGAATAGGAAATTAAAAGATCGAACAGATCTATGAAGTAGATTTGCAACATTTTCTCACGTGCCTCAATGTTTGCGTGCAAACGTTTGAGTCAACTTTGACATAATGTTTGTACGATCTGTGTTTGATTTGGGTCGCAGTCTCTTTGTATTTCACATTTTCATCAGAAGACACAAATATTAGACAGTCAAATAAAAAATATTTAAGTAATAGGTAGGCACAGGAGATTAGGTACTCTTGAATGAATGAAGTATCGCTTCATCCATTTATATTTTATTGGTTTTTCCTTTACTATGGTCAACATAATACTGTTATTTTATGTTTTTATTATTCGTACTGTTTTCAAAAAATAAATTGTAATTACCTACGTACTCGTATATTGTGATACTAATTTACGTAGGGTCTGATATTATTAATTTAAATAATGATCAAAGTGGGCTTGGTATCAAAATAGAAATGTTAGATATTGTTTACAAGCTTAATTAAGTCTATTGACCTCAATATTATATACTGAAGGAAGGTATATAACATTGCATATCATATTGAGGTATATTGGTGGTGCATATAATTAAATTACTTCAATAATTTACTACTGTCTACATTATATTGACAACATTATAAAATATCATAATCTCTTTGAATTGTGTGTCAAAAATGATTGTGTGTTCATTGTATAAGAATTGATCTTTATAATTTCTCAAATATATCTTAAATCTCATTTAAAGTTTGAATTTGATTGACACCGCCTACTCTTACTTACACAAGCAAACGTTAGTAACGTAATAGATGGACCTTGTGAAAACAGTGTTTTAAGCCCCACCACGGAGCTGTAGTTTCCATAATCGTTTGTTCTCCTACGTCATAATAGCTTCTATTTGCCAAATTTCAGCCCAATCCATCCTGTGGTTTGAACTGTGCGTCTGTCAGTCACGTTTTCCCTTTATATATTTAAATTTAGATTTTATTAAACATACTAGACAAGTCCATTTAAGTAATAAGTACATGCCTTCAGAATATACAGAGTCAATTTGTTCACTCTCGACGCTTTGCAAGCTGTCGTCTTCCGCGAACTCTTGTTGCTGCTCTTCTATCATTTCCTGGTCATCCATAGGCTGGTCATCAACAGGCTCGTCATCAACAGGCTGTTCTTTTTCTCTCTGCATCTTCATCGGGAGTATCTCCTGTAGTGATGGCGCCCTTATGTTGTAGTTCCTTACACCCAGCTTCTTCTGAATGTACGCCTCAAGGATTTGCTTCGTGATCTTGTTCTGCCGAGCCAATTCTTGAAAATCTGTGGGAAAGGAGAATGCAGATAAAAATGACTGCGCGAACGACAAATCAATAGGAAAAGGAAGAAAGTTTTAATAACGACGTCATTTTTATCTGATTCTCCCTTCTTGAGGGGAGGAAAGAAATAGCCTAGTATCATAACCTAGAGCAGCTACTTATAAGTAAAACATTTATTTTTAAATTACCTTCCCATCCTCATATAATTTTTATTGCTCATAATTAATTAACTTGTTTGTATTACAATTCAAGGTTCGATCATTAATCTTAGAGGCCATCAACGCATTAATTACAAAAAAACATCCTACACTTCTTCATATCGTTCTGATTTATCAACAATTTTGTATCAATAGAAAGAGCACAAATTTAATTTGTTGCTACCATCATTGTTAACGAGACCATTAAGGAAACAATGGTAGTATATCTTCTGGATGTTACATCACATGGTAAATGTAAGGAAGTACTGTTTTCTGAGTAATCGTAGGGCTTGGTAAGTTAAAAGGATATGTTAATTGTCGAGGTTTGGATATAATGTGCTATTGTTTAAAGATATGCTTCCGTCGGAAGGGTTCATATAGATTATACGACCTTTTGTTTCAGTTAACGTTGGAGGTCATTATCGCAATTCTTTGAAACGAATATTGTTGCTGAATGGTATGTGTTTTAGATACTAGCTGAGGCTTTAAAAGGCAACCTTTATGGTTCTGAGCAATCGGGGCAGAAGCTATGAACGTCTTAAAGCGACCCCAAGGTTATACTGGACTCTTCTCGCCTATATTCACACGGTGGTTGTCATCTGCGCTGTAGAAGAGAGAGAGTTTGGTTCTCATACAGTATTCATACCCCTTCTCCTCAGCACCCTCGCTGTGCTATCGCACGATGAATCGTGTCCGCAATAACCCGTCGTCCTTGGGTCGTTTCAGGACGTAGAAAATTGGCCGTTCCCCCCCGGGGCGATCGAGTATCTTCGACGATTTCCCCACGATAACAAAAAGGTTTTAGATACTCTATCACGCTAGGTTGTGAGCTATGAAAGTATACCGAATGGCAACTTCCTATTATATAATAGGAAGTTGCCCATGCTTTGCAATTACCATATGAAGTTAAAACTGTTAAATTATTATTACCAATTATTTTTGATTATTTATTAGTTAATTAAGATATTGAGTTTTGTTTTACTTTACGTAGGTACTATAAAAATAGATACAGTTTGTTTGTTAGCTCGAATGTAGAAGGTAATGAGTCGATTATGATTTTTTTTCGCTAATAGGAAGCTACATCATTCTTGAGTGCTTTAAGAGAGATATTAAGTTTTGTCTATACGCTACTTTTCATCCTGGGAACCTTATTAGTTACTGCTTATTGCGCCGGTTTCACCGACCAGCAGTTAAATTTCACAAAATATTGTGTGTTGATGTTGCGCCAAACACAGATCTATCCACAGAATAGAAACAATCAAGAGAACCATTTAGAGATTATAATTTTGTGACCTTACTCGTTTGGTTTATGCAACGTATATAAAAAAAAATGGTTGCGTACCTACTTATTTTGAAGTAGCCGTGTTTTTGCACTCGGTCATGGGCAATTGAAAACAGTCAAATAAAAGAGATAGATTCACGATAGAATACGAAACTGGCTCTATTGTCATGTAATGAAAGAAACTAGTTGTACTTTCTTTTTGCGCCCGATCGCAAACAGGTGGTAGAATAAGTTTCGATGCTATAATAATAGATACCTACCGATTGGTGATACTGTCGAAAAACATCATTAAGACCAACTCATTAGAGTCAGTTTAACTCGAACTCTTGCCCAGAATCGTGTACTGAATCCAGTATAACTTATACCCGATCTATAAAATTTTCGTAAACGCATTTTGCGATTACGACCATAGTACATTATGTATATAGTGATAATTTCCAGTGTTTCGTGCAACGACACGATGTAGAATAACGGAACACTAAGTTGTGTAGTAATTTTCATAAAGTAAATAATGTTTTTATTTAAATTAATAATTTTAAGTACCTACTTAATTATTTTTTTGATACTTATATGTATTATAATCATACTCATCAATTATTTATGTTAATAATTCACGTTTGTTAAAGGCATTCCATAAAGCGATAAATATAACCTGTTCAAGTAGAAAGACTGGTTGCTGAAATTTGAGTAGGTACCTAAAGGTGTATGATATTAGACTAACAATGTTTTAAGAGGATGCTCTCCACGAATGACTCTGTCCCTTAATAAACTGATGGAGACAAACGAGACAGCGAGGCTCACTTTTAGTCAAAAAGACGGTTTTATGGTATTTAAAACAAAACAAAACCTTATTTTTATAAGTAAGAAAACTATTTCTATTATTGGGTAGATCTCAGAATATATGTTCATATTTTTAAGCTATTTTGATGGCCCAAATAAAAATTATCCTTAGTTTAAAAAAACATTTTTTTCTGACGTTAGGTACCTATTAATTAATTTTTTTATTTCACATATTCTCTTACAAATCTCTTGCAACAAAGAAAAAATGCCGAGAAAAACTTAATCTAGAATCATCATTTCTCGGATATCGTCGCCTTAAATATTAAGTTAAGTAATATTTTAAAAACGTCTTTATTTCTATAAAAATAATACTTTTGACTGGTTTTTAATTATTGTCATTTGAAAGGTAAAATATTTAGAATATTTTTTATTAATCATGTGTAGGTACGTAATATGAATAAAATTTAAATATTTTTGATAGGTTCTTGTTTGAGGACATTACTCGAAAAGAAACTGGAATCATAATTTATTAGATAGGTATGTACCTATACGGAGAAATGCTAATTCATACTTTTTTTTACGTATACCTACCCACTGTAGGACACTAACCCCAAAATTTGAGATGAATAACCATATTAAATTAATCAGGTATAAAAAAAAATTAGGCATATTATTATTAAAAAAATATAGATAGAGTACTTATTGAAAATTTTCTCGAAACAATAAAATATTATTAAACTCTACTATAATTTCGACGAATTATTTACGAAATGAGTTATTAATTTACCAAGAACTAGCTTCCGATGATCTATCTATGTGCCAAGTTTCATCCAAATCCGCTCAGTAGTTTTTACGTGAAAGAGTAACAATATAAATATCCATACATCTTCAAAAACGTTTGCAAAAAAATAATACGACTGCGGTAAGAAAAAGATTAAATTATTGCTGATATTACTGAATTAACTTTTAACAAAAAAAATAAAAAAATCTTCAAAGTCAATGAAATGGGACCACCTTGGAGCTGTACTGAACCCAACGCAAAAATAATGATTAAAATCCGTTCACAAACAAAAAAGATATGCGTGAACAAACATAAAAAAAATGTTTGAAGTCAATATAATGTGATCATCTGTTTTTGAAGTATTGACAGGTTTATTTGTCACCCGGGATGTCAAAAGGATTCTAACAACACCACAGATATGATGGCATACAGAAATGATCAAACATACATACATACAGGATACAGGAACCGTGAAAACACTACACTCTTTTTTCGAGCAGTCGCATAAAAATGATGAAGTAAGCTACTTTAAATAAATCTCAGTAAAATATTTGTATTATGCCTTCTTCCAACCAAAATGGTTATATTATAAATTCATCGAGTGTACCAATAAACATCAGTGTGTAATTAATTTGGTACTTTAAACAGCCGTAAATAAGGTTTCATTACAATTAAAACATTTTTGTATATACTTCTTTGGCAAAGTAATAAGGCGCCCACAATAAATTGAAGATTAAAGTAAATAAAAATGTCAAGAAAGAACGTAACACTATGTGAAAAGGCTTATGGTGTGAAAAACCAGTTAACCTTTCTTATAGAGTTAATACATCATTCCAAATTAATAAACAAATTGAATCTCATAAAAACCTTGATAAGGAAATGTCAAGAATACATTTCTAACTAACTGAGGATGTCGATAATTTGACCTAAATTAAGTTATTAATAGGAAGATGTTTTTTAATTTAAAAATAAATTGATATTATTTTGGGTGCGCCTTAGTGTCAAAAATTCGATGAATAAAATTACGGTATTTCACTAAGACTAACGAAAATATCAAAATGTCTAGCCTAAATAGGATAATTCTAATTACATTAGTGCCTATAATAATTCCTTAAAATTTTGACTAAAATGAAATAATTCGATCTTTAAAATCATCGAATCTTTAATTTTAATTATTATTATATTTCACAAAATTAAAAATAAACCTAAAAACTACCTAACTATAAATAGAAAATTTGTGCCATTTGTGCTGCCCCGCGGAAGTGTGCCAAGTTTAATTTTTAATTCTTTAAACAGGACCACTCGTGACCAGTGATCATAATCTTCAGGGTCTTTGCACCTGCTTCATTGCAATAATAGCCTCTTCAACACTCTCACTTAGTTGTTAAGGTTCTTTTTTCAGTGACCTTCAATATGCTATAATATTTACATTGATACACACATTTGGTGGAACAAGAATCATAATAAAAGCAAATTCCGAGCAAGTTCTCCAAGCCAAGCCTAGTTGAAAGTTCAAACGTAACTCATAAGTACTTACACGCAAATACGAGTATGATATTACGTGGATGATGGATGTTGCTTTTAATGACAAAAGGTCAATGTTGATCTAAAAATATGCCATATTTTTTGCAAGATTTTACCAACTATGTTTCTACGAATCGATTTTCAGAATCAACGTGATTATGTATTCAAATTCAGTGAAGCATATAACCTAAGATAAATTGCTTTTTATAATCTAAAATATATCGATGAAATACACTAAAATAAAAATGTGATGTTAAAACGCGACAAAAAGAGTTATACTTATGTACATGAATAAAATGTTGCTATACATAAAATACTCCCCAAAATGTCCCAACTTTTGCAGTATATCATTTTATATACTTACCTACAACTACGTAACCAATGTATACAACATTCATAAGTATCCAATCACTTTGTCTCACACTGTTTTATTCGATTGTATTTAGCTACCGGTATGTGGTCATGTTATTATGCGTAGTTCCGTTCCGGCAAGTTTACACTTACCGGATTTAGGTCAAGTGCACTAGTCATAACTAATCGATCTATTGTCTTTTATAGAACTCACAAATTAAACTGATCTAGCGGAACATTTGTAACGGAGAGAGTTAGAACAAGATTGAGACTCGAATCTGACAGTTACGTAATTGACTCAATTTATCTGATTGAACGATGCATTGTTTTGTACTCTGATCGGAAGATTACTCCTTATAGAGCCAATTGAAATAATACCTACTTGTCTTCAGATGAAATAAATTTTTTTTTTTTTTTTTTTTTTTTTTTCTATCCTGCAACTTAGCAATCTGTTTCTTCAAAACAATAATCTAATTTGATGTCAGATTTTCATCAGGAAGTGTTGAGTTAGCTGAGTTGTGTCCCCAGTGGTACCATTCTCATCTCCTATCTGCAAATCTTATTGCTAGGTCTGGTATACTATTCTTTTTTAGGCGAGAGTATCTTAGACTGCCCTCCCCATGCAGTTCTGCAGCTAGCTGATTAATGTGTTGGTCAAGTCGTGTTTGGTAATTCTTGCTGTATGTTTCAATTTCTTCCTTCACTGTTCTTAGATTCAAATCCCGATTTACATATTTGTTGCTTATGTGTGGTGGAATATTGAACATGGCTCTCATTGTTTTGCTTTGAAACCGCTCTAGTATTTCTATATTACTGTGACTGGCAGTGCCCCATATCTGTATGCCATATGTCCATACAGGCTTCAGTATAGTTTTGTAAATTATCATTTTACTGGCGTCTGTAAGCTGCGACTTGCGTCCGATGAGCCAGTACATGCCTCTAAGTTTGCAGTCCAGCTGTTTCCTTTTTGTCCATATATGTTTGCGCCACGTGAGCCTTCGGTCGAGGTGCATACCTAGATATTTAGCATCATCTGCTTGTGGGATTTCTACGTTACAGAGTTTTACGGGGGGACATGTTTTCCTTCTGAGAGTGAAGGTTACTTGAACCGACTTGTCTGTGTTGGCCTTTATGCGCCACTGTCTAAGCCATTTTTCGATCAGATTTAGGTGCTGTTGGAGCCTATCGGAAGCTGAGTCTTGATTTTCATGTGTTGAAAGAATCGCAGTGTCATCAGCATATGTCGCTGTAGTAGTGGAAGCGTGAGTGGGCAAATCTGCTGTGAATATCAAATATAGTACCGGTCCCAGTATGCTACCCTGAGGTACTCCAGAATTAATTTCGTACATGTTAGATGTGTCGGAATTGATCTTCACTTCATAACACCTATTTTCAAGGTATGATTGAAGTAGTGGGAAGAATGAATGTGGCAACATTTTTTTAATTTTGTAAAGCAGCCCACTGTGCCAGACTTTATCAAAAGCCTGGGAGATGTCTAGGAAGGCTGCGCAACAATATAATTTGTTTTCCAGCGCTCTACCAATGACATCAACTAAACGATGCACTTGCTCGATAGTGCCGTGACCTTCTCTAAAGCCGAACTGGTGGGTTGGTATTATTTCTGCTAGGTGTTCTCGCATTCTGTTTAGCACAATCTTTTCAAGTATTTTTCCAACAACCGGAAGAAGACTTATGGGTCTATATGATGTCACATCTTGAGCTGGTTTTCCTGGCTTCTGTATCATAATGACTTGGGCTATTTTCCACTGGCTTGGATAGAAGGATAATCTTAGGCATGCGTTAAAGATAGCAAGTATGAGCAGAAGTCCTTTTTTTGGAAGATGTTTTAAGAGAGTAGCGTCAATGAGATCATAGCCGGGGCATTTACCTTCTTTAAGTTTTCGGATGTCCCGTCTCAGTTCATTAAGCGTGACATGTTTCAACGGTAGGCACATTTGATTTGGAGAACATAAGTATTCGTCTATTTCATTGTCTAGGCTTTGGTCGTTGCTGGGAGGTTGTTCAAAAACTTTTTGTAAATACTCCGCATATGTAGTAGCTTTCTCACCGTCGGAGCGAGCCCAGTTCCCTGTTTGAGTTTTTATTGGTGTAGCCTGTTGTTTTGGACGCTTTATGTTTTTTGTAGCTTTGTACAGAGAGTAGTTTGTGTCACTAGTAGGTGTCAGCTTTGCGAGGTGATTTTGCAATTTCTCATTTGCCCATTGTTTCGTTAGCGCCTTTAGTTGCTGCGATGCTTTATTAAAAGCGGTTTTTTCTCTTGTGTAGTGGCTGTTTTGCCATTCTCTGCGGAGTCGACGTCTTTCGGTTACACTGTCCCTAATTAACGCAGGGTATACATGCTCTTTAGCACTAATAGCTTTGCCTTGGGGTGTGGACCTATTAGCCGCATAATGGATCAATCTGTTTAGATTTTCAATGGCTTGTTCAACTTGTTCCACTGTTTTTAGTGACACCGTGAGCTGTGCTTCTGCTGTGATAATATCCTTGTATTTTTCCCAGTTTGTTTTTTTATTGTAGATTCTGGGTGGTGCTTCATTTAATATTATCTTATTATTCAGGTTAAGAATAACTGCAGAATGGTCTGATGTGAGATCTAAGTCAGATTCCACACTGGTGTTATTGATTATAATATTTTTTGTTATGAAGAAGTCCAGTAGATCAGGAGTTTTTCGTGGATCAGTCGGCCAGTAGCTAGGTTCACCTGTTGATAAGCAGTCAAGGTTGAGATCTTCAACAGTTTGGTAGAGTTGTCTGCCTCTACTTGTTACTAGCCTGGATCCCCAGAACGTATGTTTAGCGTTCCAGTCGCCTCCGCTTATATAACGATGTCCGAGTTTAGAGAAGAAATCTTTATAGTCTTCCCGTGTTATCAGAGGTTTGGGCGGGCAGTAGACTGCAGCAAATGTAATGTCCGAACTTTTGTCACTGACTTTGATGAGTGTAGCTTGTATCTTGTCTGTCGCGAATTGTTCGAGTGGGTAATGTTTTATGTTAGATTTTATAAGTACTGCCGTTCCTCCATGCGCATTTCCTGATGGATGATTGGTAGTGTAAGTAGTATAGCCCTTTATTGAGAATAAATTTTTACTTGTAAATCTAGCTTCGGATATTAATGCTATGTCAATTTTGTTCATGTTCAGGAACATTTCCAGCTCTAATCTACGTGCGACTAGTCCGTTAGCGTTCCAAGTGATTATTTTGAGATTGTTACTAAATTTTTTTTAGGCTGCTCATGAGCTGGACAAACCTATCCATCATGTTGTCTACCATGTTGATCATCATGGTTTGAATTCTGTTGAACATCTTATCCAGGATGTCACCCAGTTGTTGCATTTGAAGCGGTTCGTTTGAATTAATTATGTTGTCTGTTTTAGGTTTTACTGCTTCAGCATAAGTTGGTGTATTTTTATTACTGGTACTAAATTTCTTAGGCTGTGCAATATCTACATCTGGGAGTCTGGTTTGTCTGTTTATTACATTTGTGTGCGTGTTTTTCGGTTGTATTTTCAGTATATGCTCCTTGTATTGTTTGTACTTGACACATCCTCTATAACTAGCAGGGTGCTTTTGTTGACAGTTCGCACATATAGCTTCTGTGTCTTTAGTTTTTTTACAGGTGCTGGTCGGGTGGTCTTCTCCGCACTTGACGCATCTGAAAGGCCGGTAGCACTGATTTTTAGAGTGACCAAATCTTTGACACCTTTTACACTGGATGATTTCTTTTTTCTTGTAAGGCGGTTCGAATGATACCTTCATGTGATTTAGGAATTTTAGATTAAATATATCTTTATTGTTTGGTTTGGGTTCCAGGTCTATATAGAACAAAGGTAGAGGTTCTTTTGAGGTTCGGTGGCGTACATTTACAATTTGCCTTACTTCGTGCCCGTGTTCTTTGAGTTTATCCTTTATTTCAGTGGTATCCTCTGAGCTGTGGAGGCCTCTCAGTACAACTCTGTATGGTCTTTCGCTCTTTAACATGTATGTGTAATGGCTAATATTGTCTGAGATAAATTTTTCTCGTATTGATTTATATATTTCTATACTTGCTGGCATTATTTTCACAATGTGTCCTGACTTGAGTGTTGTCATAGTGTAGTCGTCTGCTGTTGTAAATTCTTTTAATTTATTTCGGAGGGCGCTGATATCCAGGACACCAGTAACAAAGATTGGTTCTGGTTTCGGTGGTTTTTCTATTTCTTTATTATCTGTTGTAGATTCCTCATTGTCTAAAATATCGAATTGATTTATTGTAGGAATTGCATAAATGGTTGTGTTAGGCTTTTTCTTTACTTTTTCAGTCTGTGGAGATTTGGTTTCCACTCTCTTTCTTTTGGCTAAGGGAATTCTGTCCTGTTGCCAGTCGTGATTGTTTTGGTCTTTCGTACTAAATATTATTTCAGGGTCGTTGATGTCTTGCGGTATGGTACCTAGTGAGTTGCTGCGTGCTTTTGTAAACATGCTCTTGTGGAAGGTTGATTGAATCATAGTAGGGTTTGTTTTAGTTTTTTGTTTTTCATTCATTTTGTTCCCACGAGTATTGGACGAAATACAAGGTCACTTAGGGGTGACGCCATTCCCTAAGAAGGCAGAGTACAACTACGTTTGCCATGTCCGTAGAGGTTGATCGCTATCGACTGATCTCCCATCAGCCATGCAGTCCTTTGGCGCAAGGTCTCACCGTGGACTTGGGGTGATTTTTATGGAAGTTTTCTTCTTCTTGGCCCAGACAATGAAGCCAAGACCACCGATCCTGTCGTTACAGGGTTGCGGCTAGTGGGGGTCATTTCCTACTCCCACTGATAGACCAAGCTTTCGCTGGTTTGGTCGAGTTAATTTACCGCCGCTCGAGACCCGGCGTTGTTATTCATTTGGCACCACCCAGGGGACACGTGTAGGGTTATGGTTAGGTAATTCCTACGGACGCGAATAACTCTACCCCCCTTGATATATAGATAGATGAAATAAATAAACATAAATTTTTAAATCAATTATCAAATAAAAAGGTCGATAAAGGCCTATAATTGATCAACAAATTAGTGTTTTTAGATTTGTTGATCAATTATAATGTCTTCATGTGCATAAATAACCTGACCTTGGAACAGTTTGATCCTATTCACATCTAAGAGACAAAAGTCTTTGAATGAAGATGTGATGTCTGTAACCATTACACTATTGAAGTCGAGCTCATCTTTGATAGGTATGCTTAATCAAATAGTCTAATTCTGTGCCGCAAAAACTGAAAAGACTAATTAATTTAATGGTGACACATTGAAAAAAATGTCTTAAGATAATTGAATGTACGCTTTTTAAAACTCAACAGCCGTTATGCTTCCACGTCTTTAAGAACTTAAAATAACAGATACAGACATATGCAAGTGATTCATTTAAATATATTCAGATTTATAAAATATTTGTATGATAATTTTGATTTCCATTGCATCCTAAAAATGGTCGTATTACAAAAGACGTTAACAACTTAATAACAGAGCACATGGCGAATGTTCCCAACAATTTGTTTATTCTTGCGAAAGATAGTGATCCATCATATTATACGTCACTACCGAGCTTGAACTTTGCTGTATCTCTCAATTCATTGGGCAGCACATGTGCTTTACTGTCGCAATCGGCACTATTACATCGCGAATTAGTAGTACATCAATCATAAGGTGTAAGCACTGCCTGTGGCACTGCTAGGAAATTTTGTTTTACATGCAGATGTAATTTCATTATTTGATTTTTTGATTGAGTGTGATTGTTCCAGCTTAATTTTTATTTTGGAAATAATATACCAAATAAAAGTCAATTGATATAAATGGAGAATGTTAACCTTAATTACGCATTACGATAAACAATGATTGCAAGCTAACAAACCACAGTTTTACGACACCAAATGCGACCTTCAAAATAGTCTTCGATGCTGTTTAAATAGATGATGGTATTAACAAAATGCGTGAGCCAACACAGGTACGGCCAACGCGAGATGTTCGTATTGTCAGTTAAATTGGCACCAATTTAATAGCACCTTGGCCTACATCAATAGCTTAAGTTGCTAACCACACTATCCTAATTTGTGTCACCTTGTTCAAACCTCTGTGATTTTTATTAGGATGCACTGAGGTAAAGTGTTGAACATAATATATTTTATCTTGTGTACAATTTTATTTTTTCTATAAGTATATAACGATATTGATTCTGCTATAACAAAAAATATTTAAAAAAGGATTTCGCATTTACATGTAACCACGAGCAAAGATATTCAAGAACCGAGGTAAATTGCAAATATTATACGTTATGCTAACCTACATACGACCTAAATACTAATAATTATTTGGATATAAGACACTTTGAAATTATAAATGTCTTTTGCGGATGCAGACATGGGTTACAGTTACTATGGGAACCAGTTATTTACTCCATGTTCGATCTCATGGATTTATTTCCGTAGGTATAATTTATCCATGTACAGTGTAATGATTGATTAACAAACAACCATTTTCTTAAATTATAATATTCTTCTATTATTTCTTAAAATATAATTTATATTATACAGGGTTTTTTTTATCTAGTAGTACGCAAATGACAAAATCATTTTGAGCAAATTTTAATGAACATGTATTATTTAATTTAATATCAAGTTATCGTTTACGAAATTGATATTTTATTATATCCATACTTTGGCGATTTCAAGCCGGATAAAAAGAACATCCTGTATGAATCTTTAGACTACCGCAGAACATAAAATATTCTACATATTATATCATCGCAATTTAAATAAGCCTATATGTGAAGATTAAAAATAATTTTAAAGGTCAGTTTCAAATTTATTACTGCCAAATTGTAAGCGAGCAAATTATCATAGATTCGTCGTTATGTTTTGTTTTATCGATTTTATGTAACATTAAATAACTATTTGTTGATTTTTTTAATTCACATTACTTAATTGAATAAACATTTTGAAGCGTTATTTGGCAATTAATAAATCGGTCTTTGCCACTGATAAAAAGGTTATGAATTTATCTATCTACAATAAATAAAAAGCATACAATCGAATTGAGAACCTCCTCCATTTTTTTAAATAGGTTAAAAAATAATTGCCACATATTACGGAGTATAACTGGAAAACGGCTCGACCCATTTTTTGGCTGACTTTTACTTGTTGTGTTTCGGCCATTTTGCGGCCAATAATAATTGCGGTCAGACTCTTTTCTATTCACATTAAAAATTAAGGAAGCATCATAAGCAAACAAAACTATATTTATCGCATATTTCATTTACGATCGTTGATATACGTAAAAAACAAAAATTGGCCTAAAATTGATCCTTGCGGGACACCGGTTTTAAAGACCCAGGGGACGTAGTACCGCTTATACATACTTTTTGTAGATAATTACACTGATAATATATTATAAGATCTAGTGCAGATTTACCATTTATATATTTACCAATTAATTATATCCTATTCCAACTTTATGTTACCTAATTTAATATGATGCAAGGCCCATAATCAAAAAGTAATTTTCTCTAATAATGTACACAGAATTTTTAGAATAGCAAAGTATATCAGAATAGCAATATAATATACACAAAATGAAGATATCCGACATTAGATGCTGTAGAATTTACGAAAAATTTATATTGAGTCTGGGATATTACTGGATCTAATCATAAATTCTGTACTTTTGCATTGATTTTCATCTTTATTAAATTTTGAGTCACTAATGGGCAATGATAAGGTTGGCTGAGTTCAAGGTTACCTAATGCAGCTTCGAATTAAGATTTTAAAAACTTATTTATTCAAGATACCTATAATGTTACTTAACAACACGACTAGTTGAAGATTACCTAAAACTAAAAAAAAAATAAAACGTGTCAAGCTGAAATAAAATCTGAGTTTGTAAATTATAAATGGACTAGCTGTCCCCGCGGTGTCACCCGCGATCCCGGGATAAAAACTAGCCAATATGTTATTCCAGAGTATGTGTATATTCCATCTATCTATGTGCCAAGTTTCATCCAAATCCATACATACAAACTTTCACGTTTATAATATTAGTAGGATTAATCGGTTGGGTTAGACATATTTGTTTAAAAGATGATGACACAAATGATTAAAAGATTATAATTAAAGTATTTGACCATCTAACCGGTAATTTTTCACTCATAAGAAATTTAATGATGAGTTAATTCCTTAAATAATGGCAAAAAATAAAACGCTGTTAGTTCAATAAGACCATGGGTCATCTCAGTGAAAAACGAACATGACTCAAGAATCTTTCTAGGTATTAACTATTTATTATTGCATAATAATGTATGAATGTACGTCCTACCTACTGCAATAAAGTAATTGAATGCCTATAAGTATAATTATCAATATATAATCAATATCTAATCTGCACAGTACCTACTATTACACAATAGATTTTTTTTTTCTATTTACTTTAGGTCTTTTTAAATCTTTACTTCTTTCAAAAGTGTTATCAATTCTCATGTTCTGATCGCGGACAGAAAAACAAAAAAAAAATATACAACCACTGCAAAGGACATTCGAACATCAAAGCAGATATTGTTTTATTTATGATTTCCAAAAAAAAGTTATCAGATTCTATCCTGTTTTATTACTATCTAGTTAACATTTGACCGATTGTCCTTAGGTATCCTATTACAAAAAAAAAATAGGACAAAAGTGTTGTATAAAATCATAGCGATGATGTCCAAAATAGTCCTTGGACATTCCTTTTATGTAGGCTTCGGAATTAGTGACTTGTTAACCTTTAATATTACGCCATTTTCTTGCTCGTCTCATGATTAGCTTTCCGGTTCTGATTTAAATGCCATTGATAGCTATCATGATGCCATGAGCTCGCTACTGTAAGTACACTGTAGCTCCACCTTTCTCCATCCAAAATGAACTATATCATCTAAACAATAGCGTTTATTTTTAACTGTACCACATTGATGAAATATCATAAAATGGTCATTATAAAATCGTGAGTCACATTACTTGACCTTAACACCTGATAGTTGAAACACGAAGTAGTTTGCCATTGCATTTTTAAATGTTGCTATTTACAAGTGTTGTTATCTAATTCTAATTTAAATGGTAATGTACGATAAACTAGTTTTGTGAATTATGAACTTGAACAGTTGCATATAAAATTGCCTAAGGCTCCGTTTGTGTAGGTTTACACAATAATATGTCGTTTGCTATCATGCGCTCAAGATTGTCAACAAGTTCAGAACGTCGATAAAATATGTTTTTATTTATCTCAAATGTGATTCCAACCGGAACCGGATAATATGGTTTCAGAATTCAGCCACTATATCCAAACAGCTTTCTAATGACATAGCTGCTATTGGAGCATACATTTTGCCTATCTATTGATGCATTCGTGTTCAGATCAAGTCGGTATAGATTATTTAACTAAGCTGAGAGTATTTTTATATAGCCGTCTTCCTTGATAAACAAATCTATAGGAACATGGTGCTAACACACTAAGTAAGTAACTAATTAAGTAGCTGAAAAAAGCCTTTTCATGATTTAGACATTTATAGTATGCAGGTTTTTGTAAACATAAGTACCTGTTTACTTTATCTTTACATAGGTATTTTGGATAGCTTTTAATGTATTATGTATTTTAAATATTTAGATCTGTTCAGTTACTTATATTGCTGACTGTGTAATGGTAATTTTAAAGTATGCCGAAGTCAAAAATGACAATAAGATTTTCATGTCCGTTTGTCTGTTGTGTCAGTAATTTTACTTCTAATTTTTATTTTACGGATTAATAACATTGATACAAATGGTCGGACGTTCCTATTATTAATGCAAAAGTACTTCTTTAGCATTAATAATTCTAACAATAACAAAACACTAAAAACCATTTTCAAAATGCATCTGGGGATATTATTTAGATATGCATAACAAAGCGTGTTAGTAAGTAAGTACCTAAATGAAGCGGGTAATAAGAATGGAAATCCCGTGGTAGGGTGGCTCGCCCCCAATCCGTTATCTCAGTCGGACATTGGCGTCATTCCAACTAGGGATCTACTTACACACGCTTTGTCTATGCCTGAATTATGTTTTAGTCCTTATTTGCAGCTTGCTTTTATCTAGCTAGCAGAAGCATAATTTGTCTCTGCTTCTGAATTTTAGGCGATAACTTCATGTTTGAAAACTGTGTTTTTTTTATTTTTTTTTATGAATAATAATGTAGGCTAAGGTACACTTATAAAGCCAAATAACTTTTTATTCTCTACATCTTATCGTGACGATGATAGTGAGTTCAAATCCAACCATGAGCTTGATTGTTTGGTTTAGAAAAATATCTACCTATATGATATTAGGGTACCTACTTTATTTGAATAGTAAATTTAGTGATACATAAATTAACGTCAGATAAAACATTATATTCTCTTTGGATGAAACCACAAAAAAACACAAAGATTTAAATGCAATATACGATGAATCATAAAGGATGTAAATAACCATTTGCCTAAGAAAAAATAAATAAAAAAAACTTACTGTGTTTAGAATTTATATTTATTTTTATATAACCAATATAACTCTTTTTTATGTTTAAGGTGGTGCCATCTGTCGTTAGTTGATAGTATCAGCATGGTTCCTATATTGCACTTGCATGAACCACTGAACCGAACACGATGAAATTTGCCATGTAGATGTTACCTATTCCCGATATCAGTTTAGCGGTTTAGCTAACAAAATAGGCTTATAATTCGAAGCCTGCATGACCTCTCGCTGCTTGGTGTCCCAAATTTCGTCACATTAATGGTTTATGCTCTATATTGCTCAAAACTCTATTACTTAACTTACTTACTTTACTTAACTGGATACAATATTTGTGGTCACTTAAAATTGAACTTTTTGCATTTACATATTTATTTGGAAATACCAAAGAAATTTTAAACTACATGCTGTAGTGGAAATATAAATTAATTATTATCACAGGAAAAAGGTTTAATTTTATTCATATCAAAGTATCATGTTTATCCTGGCAAAATCATTATTTTTGATCATTATAGCCGCAAACAATGTCAAGATGACAACTTGGAAAAACATTGTATTTACTTATGCAGAAAAGGAAAATACTCAAAAAAAATTCACGGACCATGGAAAGACCTCCAAGCTTTGATAGTAATATTTCTTTAGACAGTTTAGAATTGGATTTCAAAAAGAAAACAAGTATTAAAAACCGACCATCTGAAGATAATGTTGATACCATACTCGTGCCATTTTATGAAAAAGACGTGCTTGTTAAAGTTTCGAAAGGTCAGAAGAAGAAGCAAAAACAAGTAACAAATAATAAATACGATCAAATTAATAAAGAAACGCTATGTACTAGTTACCTTGTCAATAAAGATAAACAAAAGGCCAGGCGTATTTCATACCTAGAGATGTTTCGTAAACAGGTATATCCACAACAAGAAAAGAAAATGGACAGAAATGAAATACGTTCACTATCCCCAGAGTTTGGAGATACTGAGAGGGAGAGCATAGGTGATGATGCCAATAATCCTGTAATGGAATTCTATGACACTGAATGTTATAATGAAATATATTACGAGAATCTTCTTAACCAAGATCTTGTTCAGTATCTCGACACATCTCTAGAAGAAGGTTTGCAGCTTACTGATCATTTAAGAAGCAAATCACTTGATAATAATAATCTTAAAAGCATATCTCAAGTGTCACAACAACACCGCCATGTAAGAAGAGCTACAGTTCTACCTATCGATAACGTCAAACTAGGAGGTTTGGGTCCTGATATGGAGAAAATAAAACCAAGATTAGAGAGAGCTCGATGTCTGCAAAGATATTCGGAAAGGGTGAGGATGGAAAATCGACTCAGAATTTATAAAAAATCTGTTCAAGACGACAATGACAAGAAAGCTGAAAAAGTGTCATCTGCAAGACGAAGTTCAGCTAATACTATATCTAATGAAGCAAAGCAGAATGCATCATATTTAGTCAATAAAGCGCCAAAAAGCAAGAATTCTAATGCAATCGTAAATTTGTATTGTATGAAATCAAAGTCAGCTGATGTGCAGAGAAATAAAGAGATAAATATAGTTAAAACACCATCAAGAGATAAATCAGCATCTAAGAAAAATGAGTCTGTACAACAGGTGCAACAAGCACGGTTGAAAAAAATCGAAAAGGAAAATAAAAAAGAGAAGATAAACTGTGATACTCAAGTAAAAGTTAAGTGCCAGAAAAGTAATGCCAGAAGCAAGACCATGAACGCAGGAGATGAGGTCGCTAGTCCCGATGTAGCTCCAGTACACATAAGTTTCTTGGTTAATGTTGGTGGTGTAAGACCCTCCACAGCTTTGAAAAAATTAGAAGAAAAACATCGAATGTATCAAGAACAAATTAAAGCGTTTAAAATGGAGAACAACAATCCCGAATTATTTGGTTAAAAGTTATATATTTTTTTTGTTTCTACAATAAACATTGTTTTATTTAGTATTCATAATATTTACAAATTAGATATTTACCTGAATATTCACAATAAAAATGGAAAATAAAAAGTGCACATACATAAAAAGTATAAAAGAGAACACTACTAGATAGTAGTATTCCCAGAATGCAGGCGGCATTGCCATGTTGTTTATGGTGCAAGTCCTCTGAACGAGTTACTCGCCAACCGTGGTCATTTAAAAAAATACATCACCGTCAATATTATTTTTGATATCTACTAAATTTGAATAAATGCTTTGTACTATTACTTTGTTTGAACATGAATTTCCTGTATCACTTTTTGCATGACTAAGCGTTAATTCTTGACGTAAAGACTACACTTATCTAATTGACTTTTAAAATAAAGTCCAGTTCACACATCGGAGCAAGATTCAAATATCAGATACGATGTCAAGTTTGACGGAGTGACTGACGTTGGAGACGAGTGAAAGCAAGACGAAGTTGACGGCGAGTAGAAACGCCGCCAAAATAATTAACACTAGGATGTGTTTTTTGTTAAACACAAGATAATTAATGGGTGCAAGGTGCGCTTGATAAATATTTGTAGACGAAGCATTCTTAGACATCATTCTCTCTTCAACACTTTTTCTTACTAAACCATGTTCTTGATGTTTTATTGTTGATTCCCATCATCATTAGAATTGTAATCATTAAGGGCAGGTTATTTGATTGATAATTAGGTGACTAGATATGATGTGACGTGATAGTTAATATTCATCAGTTTAACCAACAATTTGTAACATAATGCGCATAATGATAGAAATCAACGACTGTTAGTTAATTTAACTACAGGTAAGCTAAGTGTTAACAAATTGTTAGTTTAACTATTGAATTTAAACTAATAGTAACCTTAACTACCAACCAAATAACTCAGTATTTACGATGTCTTTTTCCTACGAAAATTCATGGTAAACGACCGATTATAGATATTTTATCGAACCGTTTTCTAGTCGGTGAACATCGATCTTAGTCAGCTATTCGGCTTATTAAAGGAATCATAACAATCTACATTATTTTATTGCTCGAATATAGATCTTAATTAAACTTTCTAAACCTGTATACATTTCTGATTACAAATACTAAAGTTGTGCCGATGACGATGATCACACTTAAGGGGACTTTACCGCGAGCCAGCTCCATACAAATAGTTGTGATAATATCTGTGATAATATGAAAGAAATTTTGTAAACATCAACAACAACTGATATCTAAACCTGTGGATGGCGCTAAGCTCAATACAGAAAACTAGCTTTCCCCTGCAGTTTCACCCACGTTCCTGGAAAGTAGCCTTCGGGTATAATGTAGCTTCCTATTAGTGAAATAATTTTTCGAACTGAACCAGTAACACACTTACAACAACACTGATATTAGCGCGTTCAAACAAAGAAACACTTCAGCTTTATTAATTGTAGTTAGGTATAGATTACAAGCAAGGGCTCTAAAGCTCAAAATGAAATATAAAATTTATTTTGAACAATTGCAAGGGGTTTAGGAGACATTCGTTTCGCTCGATTGCGTTCTACTTTTATTGAGATAGCAAGCAATAATAATAATAAACACCAAAATTACGCCGACGGCTTGGCGATAATGTCCTCTTAAATAAGAGTCAATATTAGCCCTCATCATTTCTAAATACGTGAATGTATACCGGTTAGTGAAGTAGAGAAAGTGGTCTCAAGGTGCCTCAAGGTAACCCCAGCAGTCGCCTGCGCATGCTCTTGTTACCAAATAATCACGATGGAATTACAAAAAGACCTTTATTTAAAATTTTAGTATAATTATCCAATTTTGGCGTAAGCACCCATTGAAGTACGTAAACTTGGTAGTTTTTGAGTAGCCGTCGGTTGCTTAAGTATTAAGTTTCACTTTAATTTACAACAGGCTAATGGATGTACAGTAATATTTGACGGCATTACTTTATTGTTGACTAATATACCTACATAATGATGCCATATATACTCTTGGAATCACAAAATTGCT
This sequence comes from Tethea ocularis, assembly GCA_963555595.1. Taxonomy (NCBI): domain Eukaryota; kingdom Metazoa; phylum Arthropoda; class Insecta; order Lepidoptera; family Drepanidae; genus Tethea; species Tethea ocularis. Next base: position 3,855,255 of record OY741963.1, on the reverse strand, counting down.
TATAGCTTTTTCTATAAAGGTACTCTAGGTCTATATCTATCATCGAAAATATATCTAATGTAAATCTATATCTATAATAATAGGCCTAATAAAGCCGAAGAGTTTGTTGAACGCGCTAATCTCTGGATCTACCAGTCAGAATTGAAAAATTCTTTCACAAATAGAAAGCTTTTTATCCCCGAAGGTTTTTATCCCGAGAACGCGAGTGAAGCCGCGGAGGATAGCTAGTTTTTACTAAAATTATGAATGTGTAAGTATATTTATTGGGTTGTACTTCTTCGCGGCAATAAAACAACGGATCGAAGTGATTTTTGGCATAAAGATAGGTTATCGGCTGGAGAGTAATATAGGCTACCCTACTCCGGAATCAACTAGTATATGATATTTAAATAAATTGAATAGTAAATCGTTGCTGGTTCATTACAATTTAAATTAGATTCCTTCAGGATAAGTCTTACCGACCACTACATAGAAAAGATGCTACATTCTGTTTGCCACCATGAAACCAACTAACATAGTTATCTGGTCACCATTTAGCCAATTGACCGACATATCGAATCATTAACAAGTCAAAAGTTAAATAAATGTAATCGATGCATAACTTAATCATGTGATGGCGACAGTAACATAAAACCAGTTGGTAAAGTTAGTCGCTGGTAACTCACATATGTAGGTGACCATTTACGTGATATCAAGGAATGGCCAGCAAAAGCATTCATGAGATTACACTATAGTTATTTTAGTTTTAATTATGAATAATAATCTGTTCATACTATTGCACCAACCTCTTTTCGGTGGTAGATGAAACTAAAAACATTACCTACCTTTCTCGGGTGTGGAGGTTAATACCCCAACTGCATCGCCAAGGGCTGTTTATAACTTGTATATGTAGGTTATAAAACTCTGGTTTGCAAAGTACAAGCACTGCTCAATTTGTAATCAGATAACCGTGTGTGCAGAACATCCCAGGATATTTCAAAAACTAAGGATTAATTATTTAAACGCGATACCTTATGGTCAAATCTGCATCAAAATTCATGAGATCACTAATCCGTGTCGTGTATTTTATCCCAAAAAACCATGGAAACCATTTCGAAAATTCTGTGTTATTATACAATAATTATAGCGTGATTATAATCACACTATAGTTATATGTCTCAATGTTGACTGTCATCAACTGTACAGATACGAATCCTGAAGTTCTTTGGTCATGTTACCCGCAAAGAGGACTTAATGGAACGTTTGGTAGTTCAAGGCAGAATGAATGGCAAAAGACCATGTGGTCGGTCTCCGACTAGATGGTCGGATCTTATAGTGTCTACCACACACTCCACCATGACCGAGTGTTCCCGCAATGCTTGCAACAGGGCCGAATGGAGACGGATTGCAAAAGCCGCCACTCAAGACCTATCATAACCACGACCACTCTGGAAAGAGTGTCCAACTAGGAAGAAGATAGTTATATGTACGTGTACTATAGGTATGTGTTATTTGAAATTATTTTATTTTGTAGATTTTTTGTGCGTTTGATCTAGCCGCCTGTGAACTTTAGCGGCAAGGCAATTTAGCACAAAATAGCATACCTATTTCGCTCAAGAGACTGACGTGTCCTGTTACGTAGTAACTGTTACTTAATTTATGCGTAGTCTGACTGAGTTAGTTATCAGTGAGACATTTGATACAAATTATAACAGCTTCATAGTGTGAGTCGATTTATGCGGCAAAATTGCATTACGTATGCGTTGATTGCTTTTGCAATCGTTTTACAACCCTCACAACGATGTGTTTCAGTAGGTGCCTACATAATGTAGGTCAGTATTTTTTATTTAATTCAGACCGACAACTTTCGCTGTCCTTGGTGCCCTTGGTACGTTTAATGACTTATGCCAAAAGCTGTTTCTTACAAGCAATGACTCATTATTAACACCATTACAGCAGTTTTAGTGGTGATTGTTCCTTATATTTAAAATGCCTACGATGTGTAATATGTCAATAAAGTCATAATAATTATGATATACCTACTAACTGTTTCACGCGGTTCCAGCCGCAATCCTGGTATAAAAATTAGAGTAGCCTATAATAATAATATACTTCGGGGATAATGAAGCTTCCTATTAGTGGAAGTTTTTTTTTACATGGATTTATTTAGAAACAGACCAGTATCTTCAGAGATTGCCTCTTACATCCGAACTTACAAACATACAAACATTATCTCTTTATAATATTAGTATACTTAGACAAACATTCGCAAAAACGTAAAATGTGCTTACATTAGAACAACAAACACTTTTAAGTAAGTATACAATGAAAACCTCAGCACTATTTAAAATCGCACTTGACCGGATTTCACCGGACAAAAGCTATATATAGGTTCTGTCTACACGATTCACGATTCAAGTAATACCAAGAGCTGATAGGTACAGAGATAGCGCGTCCCACGCAACGAGTCGAAGTTTCGGCTTATCAGATGTACATAAGCCCAGTCAACTGTTTGTAAAACAATATCAATGTTATAACGCATAAGGCACATGTTATGCAACTAACATGTTAAGGTGTTAAGCCATTACAAGAACACTGCTACTAAACTTGGACTCTTTTATCGTTGGATCGTATAATCTGTATAACTCGAAATGGGCCTAAAGAAACTCTTTACGAAATATAATATTTTTTACATCCGTTAAGCGATATAAGGAAATCTGAATGATGGTGTAATAGAGGCAATGACGTTGTAAGACAATGATGGCTGGTTGTGACGTCGAATACCGTGTCGAATATTTTCAGCGAAGGAAAATATCGTGTGGAAATCAAATAGCGATCACACTCTAGATACTTCATACAAGCGTACTACACACACGCAGCGAGTTGTGAAATAATTAGTCGATGAGCGGGAGTATACTATTTTTTTTTATACAACATAGTCGGCAAACAAGCATACCTACGGCCCGCCTGATGGTAAGCAGTTACCGTAGCCTTTAGACGCGCCCCGGGTACCACTCGCGCATTGCCGACACTTCCCACCCCAATGAGCTCTGGCGACCTTACTCACGCGCAGGAACACAAGAAAGTTATCTGGCTGTGGTATTCTGTAAAGTGGAGGTACTTGCCCAGTCGAGCTGCTCATCAAGCGAAAAATTGCTATGCTCTACCTCTCATACTACCAAGGGAACTGTTAAGTATACAATTAATTCTCGGAGGTGTAAGTGCTCCTTCTGTACGTAGTGATAGTCTTGGACATGGTGTAAGGGTACTTTGTAGTACCAACCTACCTGAACTTTACTGTAGATGAAAAATAATTTTCATGATACTATTGCACTGAGTACATAATCATAAGGTGACCTATCTACGCACGGATATCATTAGCAAGCTAGTCTATGGACGTGTTTGGAAGTAGCATTGATAGCAGCGCCTTAATAAGGTTTTTGACGCAGCTCTATTGTGTTTGGAAAGTAGAGCGTGTAGACATGAATTATACTAATGTTTCGTATATGTTATAATGAGCATATAGAACAATCGTTACATATATTGTTATGCAAATCTAGATGATATTATTTAATTCGGGCTGTTAACTGCCTTAATTATAGGTAGTCCACCCATTTTAAATTGTTTATCTTACGCATATGTTTTTTATTCATTATTTTTCTTGTGATGTGTATATCTATAGCTTGCGATATACCAATGACAATGTGTTCCAGCAACTGCAAGATACTGTAGGATGGTAAATTCTGGGGGGCAGCTGTCCTCCCCTTTGGTACGTCCATGGATAAACATACAACATTGGGTAATTTAAATTATTATTGGTTCAGAAGTCATGTTGCAAAATACACTGCGAAATGTTATTAATTATAACTTAATAATTAAATTAATTCTTAACTCGTTCATTTTAAATTATATCTAGTAGGTAATCTTGTAAAATCGATTATTGCTAATAGATAAAAAAAATCGATGAATAAAAATGCATAGCTTTTTTGATTTATATTAGGATGACTCTTTGTTATGAATGTCAATGTCTACGCAATCATTCACTATAAGCTATAGTGAAATAGTCTAACGCACTATTAAGTGTGACATTGGCAGGCACTTAAAAGCAAATTAATTAAAAATATAATTAATATTTTTGAATTAAATAATTATTTGAGATTTTAATTTATAAATTAACAATCAACTTTATTACAGGAGTTTAATCACATCCTCTCATAAATAACATCAAATTGTAATTAAAAAGTACTCAAAAACATAAAACAATTATATACCTATAAGTAATTAAGAATATTTTTAATTTAATATATTATCTTGATTTATCCATTCAAACCCGATTAAAAGTATGTCCGTCCTGTCCGTCCTATCATAACAGATTAGATTATATTTTACATAATTATTTGATGAACATGAAGAACTTATATTATTTATTTCTAAACACGTTTAATAAATATATAGGTACTACATACAAACTACATAGTTAAATGCAATGTCTCTCCAATTTATCCATATGGGGTAGTACTAGTTCAGATGGAAAACGTGTGCAGACGATGTTTGCCGCAGGGTGAATTGATAAGCTTCACTGTATGAACATATTACACGCGTATCTACGAACAACATCTCATTTGCATACATAAATCTTCAAGTTTATAAAGTTTTACCCGCGTTCTCGGGATAAAAATTAGTTATGTTACTCTCCTTCATAAACTTTTGGTAAACATTAAGACGATCCTTTGCTTCATTGTTGAAATAAAGAAGGTAAAATTAACAAACAATTTTACACGTATAATATCAAGTAATCTTGAGTACTTTCTAATCATACATTAAAAAACTATAACATTTTCACAAAGTATCATGATAATAAGAAATAGATTACATTAGGTCAATATTCATAAGCGAATGTCTGAAAGCCTTATTCAACTTACTATATCCTTATTTCAGCCAACGTGACAACGCACGAGGGCCTTGTACCACTGACAATAATAGGTCTTGTAACAAGTAAAATAACTCTTAGCAGCTACATTACAATTACATAAAGTCAAAGATATTAAATTATTTTACCTACTACCAACCAAATAGTTTTTCGTACGTGCAAGGAATGAGATTCCGATTTTTGTAAAATGTTGGTAAGTTGTAAAATCTGTAACTGAGTTAGTAAATTTGATGGTAATGTATAAAATAACAATTTTGTTCTTTACTGAACGCTTTCTTTGGAATATTTTGTTAGTGTTGTAAAAGACGAATTATTTTATTAGAAGCTCATCAATAAATCAAAAGTTAGGTTTCGTAGCGAAAAAAATGTTTGTGTCTTAACTTATAATTCCCCTTTGTTTTGTACCTCCTTATGACGTCATTCGACGATGGCAAACTCGAAGTGAATGGCTAGTAGTGTTTCTTCAACCAAAGCTTCAAAATATTTAGAGCGGTGTTCGTGAGAAAATATTTTACACTAGGGGAATATAAATTCACGAGCGTATGAAATGTCTTCGATTTATGTCCAGCGTTAGAAGATTGTAGACTTATCTAAGGCCAGTGCTCTAGTTAGGGCTCCGCTCGGTTACACAAGCGCAGTGCAGTTTAGAATCTCTTCCTTGTACAGTAAGTGGTCGCAGTCACTACCGACCCTTTAGCCATAATACGATATATTTGTTGATTGCCACATTACCGTTTATAATATTTCAAATTCAAAATCTTTATTGGCCATCCAGGTAAAAAAATGGTAGGTGAATGTTAGGCTGTTTTTGCCATTTTCGTGTCATGAACAATATAAAACGTTTATGATTTTGAAACATGTAATTCTAGAACATCAAACTAATAAACAATGCTAACACATTAACGCAGGTAAAACCGCAGGCCAGGTTATTAACACATAAATACATCATTATATTAGCGTAAAAAACGATTTTTGAAGGTTATTAAAAAGTTGTTCATGTCTTTCCAAATTAATATCAAATCAGCATTCCACATTTAATATAACCTAGATAATGATTAGCGCTTCTTTTGATGTTAGTTAACGAAACAATAGTAATAGTTAACGCACGAACGAAATAGATTTGTTTGTTGCAAAATGCGATAGGTTTGCGTCATCCCTAATTAATTTGGATGGCTACTGGATAACATCGTTAATAAATTAGTAAGAATGTACTTCCTCGTACAGAAATTAGACTAAATTGGAATTGTAATTAGATTAATACATCACAAAACATGTTAGTATAATTAAATAGCTTGAATAATGGTTTATGATATCATAATGTGGAATAAAACCTACTTATTGTGTCAGAAATGGCTTCATAAATTCAATAACAAATATCTTCCGTATAAAGACAGTAAAGTTAATACTTACAATAATTTGTAGAGTTGATTTCTCATTAATGAGCAATAAACGATTACAATAAAACAACTTACGGATTACATTACATACGGTTTATAAAAAGTCAAGAGAAACGTGAAATCGAAATGGGATATTAAACTAGCAAATAAAACATGATCCTTTTCCCATCGAAATTACTACCGGATAATATAATATGGCAAACCAAAGGCCAAACGTGTAAATAAACATATCATTTGTGTTGGTAATTAATCGTATGGAGGACGACCGCAATTTGTGTAAAAATATGTAGTTACAATGTAAAATATTCTACTAATATTATAAATTTGTGAATATTTGCGAAAGTTTGTGAGTATTTATGTATGTTTGTTGCTCTTTCACGTAAAAACTACTAAACGGATTTGAATGAAACTTGGCACATAGATAAATCATACCCTGGAATAACATATAGGCTACTCAGAAAACCATGAGATACCTCGGGAACGCGGGTGAATCCGCGGGGCGGAAGCTAGTGCTGCTATATGATTATTTATAGAATTATACTAAAGAACCAAAAAATGTTTATCTAATAATGAAACTCAATCTATCTTAATAATGGCTCTATAGATTTTAAGCCCCTGCCTGCTCATTCTGTTATATGACATAGAAAGGGATGGATAAATTTAAAACCTTGGTTTTTCTAGTCTTGCTTTAAATCATAATAAGATAGTAAATATTATAATTAGATTATTTTCGAGGTTTCAGGGATGGTTCTATAGTAAAAGTTGTTCATAAAGATGAGTAAAATAATTCCTTAAAATTTTGAGATGGCAAAAAAAAACCTTCATAGGCGCAATCACATGTTCTTACTACACACCATTTTTTATCAAGATCGGTCAAACGTTCTTGAGAGAGAGGACATATAGAGACGGAGCCTACAGATTTATATAGTAGTATAGATAGGTAAGTTCTACAGATATAAATTACTTTTGTATTACGCTATAACATTAACGGACACACAATAAAAGTTATTATAGTCGCAAATAAAGCCTTTATGATGGTTTGGTTAAATTCGTAGGAGATATTTATTATTTGTAGCTGCATAATGGTTACTACAGTAGGTAAGCCACGCAATACGATAAAGATACGATCTCACTACAGTCACTTCAGTTCTAATTAGAATTCCTATTAGTACCAAGGTACTAGCCTAGGAATACGGTTATTGTCTTAGCATTAGTACTTTACAATAAAATTGTAGCATTTGTAGCGTATTTTATATAAACATTCGATTAGGTGATAACTTATAATTGGTCATGTTTTATTTATACGAGTATTACAATTCTAATATTTTTCAAATCCTACTTCCGACTAATAGTATAAATGCGAAATTGTATGAAGATGTATGGATGTTTATTACTCTTTTACGTAAAACATACTGAATAGATTTAAATGAAACTTGGCACATAGATAGATCACACCTTGAAATAACATATATGCTATCTTTTATCCCGGGAAAATATAAGATCCCTATGAAGCGCAGGTAAAACCGCGGGGCGGTGTTGTCACAATTTAATAGGCCTCTTTTGACAGAACAAATATATCTTACTGAAAAAAAGAAAAAACATAGTGTGACTAAAAGAAACATGATACTTTCTTCATAAGATTCTGTCCTAGTAGGTATTTCATCCGCATTCCCGAGGGATCATAATATTTTTGCTTCATAAATCATCTATCAATGTCCTAAAATGTTTCCTTTACGAAATAAATGCAACACAAACTTAGAGTAAAATAATTTTATAGATTCAAGTTAGCACGCTATGTAATTCATAAATCTCTCGTTTTGGTAAATGTCAAATACAATCAAGATTTACAAGACGTTCCTTCTGATTTAGAATAATAAGACAATTGATTTCTTTGACTGTTTTTGCGAGTTTAATATTTCTATTAAACAGTGTGAGTTGGTATGAAATTAACATAAATTGTTTTTATAAGATAGTATTATGTTTCAAGCAATATAAGCTTTAGGTATATCATGTTTTTACATATGAATTAAAAGATATGTAGGTGTTTAAAGACAGACTTCACACTGAAGACATTATTATAAAAGAGAGACCAATATGTAAGACACGTGAAAATAGAAAATTACTTTCAGATTTTCATTCATTCAAAGAAATACCACTTCGGTACCATGTTACTAGTAAACTACGTAATTAACCTTAATTTGAAAGATGAATAGAAGTGTTGCCATTTCCAAGACCTGTGAACTTACCTGCAACAAAAAATAAAAATGTTTAAATGACCAATCAGTATTATTGCAAACAATTACTGTAACGCAATGCCATAAAATATAATTTTCAATATTTATTTTTAAAGTTAACGATCTTTAATAACACTATTAAACTTTAAAAACGTTGTATAGGATCGTTCTTAAGGTAATTACTAAGGTTTTAAGCGTATAGGTCTATTTCAAAATTATATCGAAGATGTATCAATAATAATTAGATCAATCAAAAATCGATTTGTAGATCTATGGTTGCATCATTTTTGTAATATTCTCTGTGAAAAAGACTTCAACGAGCTCTCATGCTGCGCGTGAGTTCCCAATAAAATGATAGCTGGAAATTTTAATTTATTATATTTCTTTAAATTAAAATTATAAATTAAACACTATTTAGGTATCAATGAGATTTTATGTTATATAGACAAAGCAGTAAATCTACGTAATCATCGTGTTAGTTACACGTTAGTCTATGAAAAAGACTTCAACGAGCTCTATACCTGCGCAAGAGTTCCATTATTTGTAAAAAAAACTCGTATTGTATATAAAAGTTATAACAAATAACCAAAATTGCAATTAAATTATATATTATGTCACATGAACTATAAAAGAGCCTGATTTAACCATATTTTAAGATGGAAAGGTCTATAAAATCAAACGTAGCTAAACGTATGAGACGCAGTCATTGCCCTAAAGAAGCAAAGTCGTGCCCAGTTTAAATTTAAATTTTACGGCTGATATTTAATTTTATACCAAATATATGCTGCTTAATAAGGATAACCTGCTTTAAAATATGTTATTTTAGATATATTTAGACGACTATTCGTGGAAAATATATTCCTAGATCTAAATTTATTGGTATTTCTGTAAATGTACCTAACGAAGAATCATTGTATAGGGTAATTGACTGACTTATCAAATCAGCTACTTTTTAATAAATGTCAAAACGATAGTTTATATGGAATTTTGTATGAAATATTACACCATGATGTCATAGTTTCACAGCATCAAATGATCTACTCTTTGTAGTTCTATTGGTAATTAAAAATCATAAAATGCTTTTTAAATGTACAACATATTTGATATTTCCACGTGTTTTTAGATATTTTATGCGTTGGTTAGTGTTTAGTCATTTATTTTTGACACTGTCAACTACCCTATTGTACCTAATTATTAGTTATCGTCTAAGTACCTAATATAATATCTCTTACAAGAGGCAGGTTATTTTTACCTAACTACGGTGAAGCCGAAAAAAGAAGTTTATGCGTTTGACCTGTATATAGGTAGGTATGTATGTGTGTCTGTCCCTATGTCCCCTCATAACCAATAAACTAATTTTAACCGACCGACCTATTTTAAAGTTGTTTTCGTAACGTAGTCGGCTTTTTGTAATTTAATTATGTAATTGTTGAGCATATTTACCTAAACATTAACTTCTATGTGAAACATTCATCATACCTATAGCCTAGGTATATCATATTGAGTTTATTTAAAAAATAAACTTTTGACAGTTTATAGTCAGCAAAGCTTTTAACTTATGGTTGTTGATGTTGTAGCCAAAGCTGATAAGGTTTTGATGATACCAAGTCAGAAGATTTTCTAATCCATAAAAAATATGCAGACGACTCGAGAACCTTATTTTTATTCAATGACAAATAAATTATTTACAAAACACAAAAAATTTTTGCCACGTTTAATGTCAACAAAAGTGAATGTTATTCCTGTTTTTTTAAACATGTAGGTTTATATTTCTGATGTAATATCAACATGGAAACTGTCGCAATTAGTCGAGCATCTAGTTCAAGTTACCCTGCACTTTAAAGTCGTTTACGTAATGTTCAATTTGTAACGCATTCCTTCTGAGATACAATTTCTTAATTCGTTTAATGAGGGTTTATTTGCGTGTATTTATTTTTTGTTTTTTTATAGGATATTTTCAACTAATTTTGGTATTTGGACAGTAGACGTTACAAACTTACGTTGCTGACCGTATGACAGTAAAGTTCTTCTGTTTTTATTTCTGTATGAATTTGTTGTTCTCGAGTTTTGCGCTTAATAACACATTTAGTCGTTCAGTTTTATTTATATAGACAGATAGATAATTTTATCCTGGGTGCGAAAAAGCACCTAAACGATCAACATTAAAAAAAAAAAGATTTCACAATTTTATTTAGTGAATATGTCGGATATTTTCATTAGAGCGGCGATGTCAAATAAAATAGAAGAATGAAAATCGTGAAAAGTAAGTACCTAACTCCTTTTATTTCGATTCTCGAGGCGAGAATCGACTATGAAACGTCATTATTATTATTACCCTATTATAGATGTAAGAGATAATGTCCGGAACTATTGATGCAATCCTGAAAATTCTTCTTTATATAGTATAAAATGACGTCGCTTCCGCTGTCTGTTCACTTAGATCTTTTAAACTCAACGGATTTTAATACAGTTTTCAGCAATAGATATAGTGATTAAAGTGGAAGGTTCATATATATAATACATACATATTATAGTACAGAAAGGTCGAGAAAAGCCGTGCGAAGCCGGGGCAAGTCGCTAGTTTACTAATAAAATATACATATACTCCCGAGAGCTAGGTAACTAGTAGTAGTAGAAGCTTCTCTCTCGCGCCGCGTTTTCAAGAGATCTTAAATTGTCTCGGCATAGAAAGTATTTATATGTTATTACAGGTTATTATCTACCCATGGGTTAAATTCATTAAATTCATCACGATTGGTTGTGCTGTAGTGAGGAGGTTAGGTACCTATATACAAAAAAACTCACATTCGCATTTAATATAAGGATAAAAAAAGCAATCAACAAATGGATTAAGACCGCAAAAATTATGAACGTAAAAAATGCCTATATATCGAATAGATTAAGGCTAATTTATTTATTTTTGATATTAGGTTTCAAATGTTACAATAAGTTTAGCGAATTATATTATAAACTATAAATATAAATATATTCAAATATTATTCCTCAATTTCATTAATTATGTACACATTTCTTATACATACCTATATTTTTTTTATAAAGAACACGATTTACTATCTATTAATATTATTCGCAAGGAATTTGGTGGTCCACGAACTCTACTAATTTAGTAAAACGCTACGGATGATAGTTTATGATCGTATAACAGCTTTTCAAGATTATATAAAATGCCAACGTATTTTATATATCTAAGAAAATATGTATTTCAAAATCGAAGACTTTACATAAGTAAAATAGACTCCATCAAAAAACGTTTAACATTTTTATTTGTTGCGTGAAACTAGATTGCGATTTCATCTTATGCATTAACTACGTGTATTTTTTAGAACATAGAGAGATTTTGTACTTACATTATGTAAAATCTCATATGATTGACAGCTGTATACCTACTTACCATCTATAATTATTATGTAGAGATAGTTTGAACTTAGGCATCCATATTCATCTCACATACATGTCAAAATGAATGACAGGTTGTGTGTTAAGTTTTATAGTCACATAATAGTTTATTGATAAGTTTGATTACCAATATACCTATCTATATTGATCACTGTTATCACAACATAGTCTTTCTCTCGCACATATGTTATAATACTATTTACATAGTAAATTTGTAAATGGATAAAAGTTCTAATGTAGACCGTATGTAAGTATAAAATAGGTAATATAATCGTATAGGTAATATTGAGAACCACCACATAAAAAAAAAGTGGCAGCTATGTCATAGAAAAGAGGCCACTTAAAGTAGAGTAAAGAGTTCTGTGGTAAAAGTAAGAAGCAGTCCCTTTGTGCCTTTGTATCTGTTATGTATTTTCTCTCTATTTATTTATTTTATTTATATATTTAATGACCAAAATAAATTTAACAAACGCATTTCAGGTATTACATTTTCGCCTGAATAAAAATCGAGAGTTCAATTGAATTTAAACATTTGTAAGATTTAATTGAAAAGGCTTATGCTATGAATATACATAACTAAACTTCCTTCCTTCACTTTCCAACATATATTTTTTTACATGTTTTATATTAGATACTTGTGTTTGTGTGTACCTGAATAAATAAATATCATAAATGCTTTGATCAAATCCATTTATTGATTTTATATTCATCTGAATATCAGTTTATTGCTCAATGTAGATACTATTCAAGTGCGTATAACTAAGATGATAATTTTAAGTCATGTAACGGTTATCCGAAGCCTCGCACGATAGGTCATAAACACCATTATTACAAAGTGTTGCAGTAAAAGTGGGCTAGTGTTCAATGCGGACGTTGCGAAATAACTGCATGTGTAAAACAGTAATACACTTTTATTTTTGCGCGAAGTGTAACATTTCAATTAATTTAAAAATTCGATGACAATCGCGATAAAATTATGTTCAGTAGCTTCGTTCATATATTTATGCAAAATTAATTAAACGCTGAGCCGGCTACGGCTGTAGGATGTGAGCCAGTGGCAAAGAACTATTACAAATTATTACATAATGAAGTTTTTTTTACTATGTATAGGCCTGTGCTTGCCCATAATCTCACCGTGGTCAGTGATGATGTGGCCGATGATGGTAAGCACACAGAGCCCAGAAAGGAACTGGCTCTCAAGTGCAGCTGTCGGAACACACCGAAAGGTGCTTGGCGACAGATTTTCAACTGATAATTGTTTATCGCATCATTGTGTAATGAAATTATAAAAAAAAACAAATGTTTCAAATATTTGGGTTCAGCCTCCCGCCTGACACTGAAGATGATTGATGTTGACTGTTAAAAGAGGTGTCAAAGTGTAAAACACACAGAACGTCAACTATTGTAATACAGACTACATAAACTGTGACATAAACTACATACCTACCTACTACGTAATACCTAAACGAGAAAATAAAGGTTTGAATAATTTTGACGTTAGCTTAGTTTTTATTTACGAATTATACGAAGTGGAATTAATTGCGACGAAACGTTTTGGTCATAATTTACATAATTTTGAGTATATATGTTTTTCATATAGAAATTAAGTACCTAATCGGGTTTAGTTTTATTGGATATTTCATTTGGAATTATAATATGTTGTAGCACCGCTAATTTTGGAAGACGTACACTCTGATAGGTAAAACTAAAAGCATTTAAATAGATTATTATTATTTTATTTCTTGTAAATATTTTTGTGCCTAGTTTCGATGTACATAATTAGCTATATGTGTCGCAAATAAATGAGTTCATTAATATTTAACTTTAAAAAAAAGTAAAAAGAAATAAATTATTTCATTTGCACCGACACCTGATAATAAAACTGATACCAAATAAAAAACATAAATACAAGAAAAATAATTTTTTTTTTACTATATTAGTTAAAATCGTATAATTACAATTGCGGGTCGCGGGACCGCTAATTGCGGGTAACGCAAGACCGGTGGAGATCCTTGGGGAGGCCTTTGTCCAGCAGTGGACGTCTTTCGGCTGACATGATGATCAGATGATGAAGTATTACAATAAATTGTATAGTTATAAATAAAAAAACTTTACCATACGAAATTGAAATATAAGTAGACAGTAGATAGGTAGTTGAATTATAAAAAAAAATAAAAGCACGCTCAGAACCTTTCAGGCACAAATCATGTGTTTTTTTTAAAATAAATAATCATAATATAGTTTTACATACATATTTTTATTACTAGTTAAGTAACTCGGTACTTTGTTGGCTGGTGATTTTTTCTTGTCAACTAGATAATGTGACTTCACATTTCAAGTTGTAAAATTTTGCATATCGACTATGAAGTGACAAGAACTCCTATGGGCAAAAACAAAATTTTACAGCAAACTAAAAAACTTTACATTGCTAGTAGCTAATTTAGCTGTTCTTGCCAGCTCACGCAAACGATTTTTTAAAGTCTATCTATATACGTAAAAAACTCGAAATCGCCAAAATGACAGTTAGGAGTTCTTGTCACTTCATCGTCGATATACTGCCCGTTGGAGTAACAAATTGTTTAGAACGACTACCTTGCCGTCATACAGTGACAACTAGTACGGAGGGTAGGATAAATATTTTTTTTTTGCAATTTTTGCCGTATGTACTCGGTAATTAGTAGCCTATTTACTTACTCTGCTGCTATCATGTTAAAATTAATTCTTTTAGCTAACTGTTTGGCATACATTTTGTAAATGTTTTGACCTGAAATAAACATTATTGTTATTATTATGTACCTACCTATTAATTTACGTAAGAAAGAAGCAGACTTTCACGCCGTACTATCACGTCATAGCAAATTAACACCTTCATATTTTATGCGCTTGAAATTGCCTACATACTCGTGTTTAAATATGCATTAATAATACGAGTAATTATAGTAATGAGCCTCCAACTTACAATATAAACAGTAGGTCCATTTTGAAAGTGTAGAAAGGGAAATTATGTATTACTGTAAGTAAAATTTATGTGGGTATAATAAAACTTCTAAACATAGCACACAGCTGTAACAATATTTTGTCGTAACGCTCCAGTTAGCGTTGATTTTCATGACATAACGTTGAATTTTGATCGTGCTACGGAATATGAATCAGATGGTGGACGTAGGTATGACTCGGCTTCATAAAATGTTATTTATGTATAGTGTTGCACCGAAGTTTGATTCGTGGCAGGAGCTGGATCCGATTAATCGAATTCGGTTTATGATTGGTTCTAATAAAATATTTAATTTTTAAATCATTAACTAATTTTAAATATTTACAATATTAAATATATTTAAATCCTAAACCTAAGATTAGTTAAAATTAAAAATTCAAATTATATTAATTCAAAAAGGTAATTAATATCACTAACTAAGATGTTGATAACTAGAAAAGTTGATCTAGAGATGATAAAAAGCGTGTGTCGCTATGTCCATCGCACTTTCACTCATTCGGCACTTCATATCGGTTTCGGCCTATTTTGGCCGTAACCAAAGGTTTTTTATCGCAGAAGGTTACTGAGGGCGAAGCTTCGGTCGCGACGTGGGAAGTCTATAGGAATCCAATTTGACCAAAATAGTAGTAATATCGAAGGCGAATGAGAATGATCCACATTTTGAAAATATTGTAGAATATTGATGATGATTATTATAGCCATTTATTTCCATGATAATATTTTACATTTCATATTTAGTAATTAACTACTATAGTAGGTAACTATTAGGTACATGTACAATTCGCCGATCATTTTTTAACACATGAGTAATGTTGTAGGCGCACTCTTTTCGAGAACGATCGATTTTACGAAGTTTGCCGATGCTTCATCTATGTTGTGTCATACTAAACATTAAATATGATAGTTTGGAGAGTTTATCTTGTGTTGATCCACTGCGAATGTATTGTACTGCGGCGTTTCCATTTTTCACTCGTATTTATTTACTTTACAATGTCGCAACTTATCGACTTTCATATAACAAAAGTTGACGGAGTCGAGAAAGAAATCGCCGGTCGCAAATAATCCTACTTACATTATCTTTTTTCTTGGACATGCAGTGAAGCGAAAATGGAAAGTGTCACATTACGGATGTTTGCTTCATCAGTCATCTGCGGGCAAGTTCGTGACACAGACCTCGTGGAACACGTGTTTGTGACTGAGACAATCCTGACGAATAAAGATGGCTAATTTACAGCGTACAAAGCTTTACTTATACATATGTTTATGTAAACTTACATCCAATAATGACCGGCATGACTTTGGTTGTCGAATAATTTGTGTAAAGCCTTTTTTGTTACTGTGTTTTTAAATACTTTTACTAGTTTTCTGCTGTGCAGTTTCAGTCGTGATCCCTATTGTAGTACCTGCTTATGAGTTCAAATTTTGAATCCTGCGGATTTAAGATTTCAAGTAGTCTGTTAGATCATTCCTATTTTATATTATTTCCATATTTAAAAGATATAGTTTGAAATAATACAGAAAAAAGTGTAAATAAATAAACAATGTAACAATATGTACAATTGTAACGTCACAAGGACGCTGGAGGTCAAATGAACTCAAAATATTATTAGCTGATAGGTGCATTATGAATTTATGACTAATCCACTACTAGTAATAATATCGCTACATTCTTATGCAAACAAACACATCGTTGCATTTGACATGCTCATAAAACTCACGTGGGATGAGACTAGAAATATCTTAATTCAAAAGGCTTTCATACAATTTATAAATTGTTAAACTATAATGCTCGTTCGAAGGGTTGCTTTTGCCGAGAATTGCAAAAGCAATTCTCGGCAAAAGATCAAGTAGATCAATCAAGTAGATTTTAGGTACTAAATCACATACCTATTCAATGTAGGCATGTATTTTGTGAATTAATTGCGTGGGAATTATGAAACGATGATAATTATTATTGTGTCCACGGCAATATAATATTAGTTCTTTAACACAGGTTTTTCCTAGCACAGACATAACTCTCACTCTCTGTAACTTTATAACATTTATGCATTATCTATAAAAGTTCTCTACAATCTCTAAATTAGGATAATATATTTACACTGTGATAGAAATCCCAACATACTAAAACCAACAGAAACATTTTTTTTATAATATATGTAATTCGTGTGATGTAATTAATAAGATTCTTTATTGCAGGAAGTACCTAGTCTCAACTGGCCTTAATCAGTCAGTAGAATAATATTGTTTTTTTTTATAATGCACAAGTAAGTATGAAATGTATAAAATGTAGCAATGTAACAATGCAAGTTAGTCGTATTTAATATGGAATGTTTATACGGAAATTAACGAGTACTTATCTAGACCGGAAATTGACTGACACATGAAATCAGCTACTTTTTAATAAATGTTAAAACGATAGTTTATAAGGAATTTTGTATGAAATATTACATTATGACGTCATAGTTTCACAGCATCAAAGCATCATCTACTCTTAGTGGTTCCACTGGTAATTAAAAATCATAAAAAGCATTAAATGTACAACATATTTGATATTTCCACGTGTTTTTAGATGTTTTATGCATTGGTTAGTTTGGTCATTTATTTTTGACAGTGTCAATTACCCTATTACGATTTTGGAAAAAAATATTAGGTATTAGCTAAATTAATTTAATTCTTCCTCTAGGTACTTAATATACCTATATATTGCCACTGTCTTAAAAAAATTATGCATTTATTCATAGAAAATTAAATATTAATTATACATGTCGGCTTGTCTACATTGAACAAAATTATTGCTTTTTTTAGTCTCCTCTATGGTCCAGTCATATAGGTAGGTATAGCTGCAACGCCGCAGGTTAGAGATTTTTTAAATCGCCAGATACTAAAACTTGGATAAGTTATTCCTCTGATAAGTCATCGTAATTATTTAATATTACATTCAGTGAAAGGTTAGCAGCTATCACTGATTAGCACTGAATTAAACGTTGGTTTAACTCGGAAACTGATTATCTGATTTTGATGGGTCTTTCACAGAAGGGATCCGGTATTTTATTAGGAACTAGTTTAGTGATCCAGTCTCAGATTAACCTATTATCAACAGCTGTCAGAAACGCATTTTCACTGACCTACATTTACTTACTGTAGGATTTAGGTAGCTTTAATTTTAATTCTAAGTAACAGGTAGACGAAGCCAGTCCATCCGGCCACACACTATACTAGACAGTTCACTATGACATTGACCTGGTAAAATTGAACCACTCAACTCTGATCGCTCGGTCGTAGCCGCAGTAATGTTGTCTTCTCCGTGGGATCTGCGATGATTTATGTTCGGACGACCACAGTTCAAGGTAAACACTGCGGCACCTTATGCAGTTGTAATAGGAGCTATTTTGCAACAAAAAGGTGTAGCTTGATCTGTGTGTACGACACGGTAAAAATAAATTACTGAGTTAACTTTATTGGTAAATAGAAGTTGCATGGTGCACTTTATGATTGATTGTTGTTCTTTTATTGTACACTTATGTGTAATCAAAAAATAATTATTAGGTCATGTTATTTTTTAATAGGAATGCTATGTAAAGTAGTAATTTTGTTTTTACGTGACATATTTTAGAAGGAAATTTGTGTCTCAATCAGTATAGTTATTAATGTTAATATAGTTATTATATTGAGGAGTTTATAATGTAAAGTTTATTTATTTAATTGCGTTCCACAATGTGTACACCTTAGGTGGTAGGTAATTATGTAATACATACATTGTGAACCCTGTCGGGCACAGCAACATCTCTAGAGAGGTATAGGAGAGAGGAGATATAAATGGTCTACAGTCATTCTATAATTGTTAAATTGTATCTATATTAATATTTCATGACATATATATATTTAGTATCATGTCAGTATTATTTAAATTATAATTATTACTTTAGGTATTCGTGTTTCTTTATTACGTAGGTATACATGTATTTGGTTAGTATATTATTATTTATATAATTTTTTTATCATTTATGTAGTCATTAATTGTATAATAGGCCTTGTTTGTCAGTATTTGTTTCAGTTTATTAATAAATATAGTGTCAGTTTCATCTTTTAGCAAATCCGGTAATTTATTATATATTTTTATGCACATAACATATGGGCTATTAGAGTGTATTGTTTATAATGTGTTTTAGACACGCTAATCTTAAGAACTACCTACTCTAGTTTATAGAGGAAGGTTATAAGGTTATTAATGTTAATACTAACTTAAAACGTACATACAGTTAATACTACTTACTTACTTACTTAAAGTTTTTTTTTATTATTCTGTTCGGATCTTTGTGTTTGCAATAAAGGTAGGTATTTTATTAATTTATTTAACATCATATAAGCGGGTAAAACCACATTGCAAAGCTAACAAAAAAAAATAAGTAAATTGATTTTACTTTACATATTTTTTACACAATGTGTTTTAGTAGTATTACTACAAATAAATAGTAGAATCGAGAGAAAAGGCGATTGATTACCTGTCACGTAGCGCAGAAACCATCAACAAGGTAAAAGACCTGGCTGTCCACCATCCTCAATTTGAAAGTCTGTCGCCAAGGACGATATGTGAATCCGGCGGCTGCTGAGTTGAGAGTCAGATTCCTTCTAGGCTTGTGACCTTCATATCATGATGTACCCATGTTAAAATTGTATAGTCAAACTATACTATCCACAGATAAAGAGTACTAGTCCTAAGAGTACTGGAGCGTACCTATGCTCCGGTGGCAAGACCTACCGCAGATAGTCCTTCACGTGGCGTTTCGTAATGGGTTGTCAGGAATAATTATTGGTAGCCACTATAAAGAAATCTCATTAGTCGAAGGGGTATCTATAGTTAAAGAGAAAGAAAGTTCAAGTTTCAGTCTATGAGAGCTAAATCTGTATATGTACCAATACTTGTTTATAAACATTTGGTTGCTACTTAATTACACCAATTTACTAAATGTTATTGTAAGTAAATTAGTTCAAGTTTTATGTATCACTAATAAGATTAGCTTTGCGTATTGTGCCATTCAAACTTGCTCAAAGCACAATGTAAATGCCCACACAACTTACTAACAATGCTCGTTTTTAAGCTCGCTTCGTGGACATAATGTAAAACATGCTACCAACCACAGCAAAGGTAGATACAGTGATTATATTCTCTTTTAGATACTTAGGTACCTATTGTAACCTCTTTAGTACATATAAAAAATAAACAACACATTTGACACAGTATTTTTAATTTTTATCGATTTGTGAAAATCTTGAAAGATTATTTTGACCTCCTTGATTTATTGAATTTAAATTTATTCTTTTAATTTTTTTCAAGAAAAAATATTTATGAGTCGGCCATATATTTAGAATTGTTTTTTACAAATATTTTATTATTTGCGGCCAGTATCGTGAATAATATCACCAAAGGATTAGGTATATTATCACAAAATTGACAAGAAAGGCTTATGTTACATATTTCAATTCGTAAGTTTTTTTTTAAAATGCGTTCATTTGACGATTACTTATACATGAGTACGATGAATGAAAGTCATCGATCATTTCTATCTGTAAAGAAACTGCATTCACTCACAACTTACGATATATTAAATTATACTATATCGGTTAAAGAGTTAATAACTTGCTTGAAGAGAGAAATCACACCCATTATTGTGTCACTAAAAGTAAAAGTGGTATCGTGGCTACCACTGTCAATCTGAAATACTTTATTTATGCATTCTTATGTAGGTATGCATTCATAAGTAGGTATACTTAATCATGGCCACTCATTACTGAGCTAGGTTAAAAACCTTGAGAGATTCTCAACGCTTGATTAAATATTAACCTAATAATTGCGATATATAGTGTGTCTGAATAAATACTTATTTAGCTAATTGTTTTGCGAAATATGAACAAGTTTAAATGAAATTCCAGAATGTGGTGGTAGGTACTAAGTGAAAGGCTTGTGATAGCTACCGTACCATGAGTGTAGCTTAAATTGATAAAAATTTAGTATTTTGTAATCTGGGCTTTTGGGGCGCATACGTGAGGTACATGGTTATCCATGTTTGATAACACGATATCAACTCCCCACAGTGACTCAGTTTCACTCTAAAGTCATAATAACCTATGACAGGAGCATCTAGAAATTATTGTAGAGATTTTAGTATTTCTCTTTTTAATCCCCGAGTGCACCCGACGCAAAAACGACGGGGTGTTATCAGTTTGACGTGTCTGTCTGTATGTGAGTGTGTGTCTGTCTATGGCTTCATAACTCCTGAGCGGATGGACCGATTTTGATTTAGTTTTTTTTGTTTGAAAGGTGTCTTAATGGAGAGTGAATCTTAGCTATGTTTGAAAATTATGACCAATTTTCTAGTGAGTGTCGGGGGTTTCTTAAAATTTTTAATTTTAGTTTTTTCCAAGTTACACCTATAATGTAAATTAGCCATGTTCCTTTTACATAGATACCTACCTAATTTATATTGTGTAGGTATTTTGGGTCTGCTATTAGTGTGATGTTTTCCGTCAAGATCTATGGAATTTGGATACTGAACCGATGACTATTAAATTTTCGATTAGCGTAGGTAATCTATTTTTGAATTTCAAATTGAGTTTTCCGTTCTGTAATGCTCGTACGTGTCTCGATTTGAATCAAAATGTTAATTGGATTCAATTAACATTTTGATCCGTGTCATCGTTCGATGTTCGATTTCGGATAGGTATTACACGTGCATTGATTATTTACGTTTTCCACATTAGCTAAGCTCTATTTCGTGATAAACAAAGCTGATTTGAATATTATGAAATGTTTGTTTATATAACTACTAATAAGATACGATTCATCGAAGTTTTTCGTAAAGTAGAGCAAAGATCATTGCTTAAGTTTTTATTTATACTATGGCTTTTTTTTGTATTTATTTTTTATTAGTTAAAGTTTGTAGTTAGTTTTATAAAAAAATATTGTATTTCGTAAAAAAAACGGTAGGTATATAGGTAGGTATTGGGTATTTACCTAGGTACTTAAGTTGATAAGTGTAAGCATATTTTGACTCACCGACGTCTCGTAGATTATTCGATGATCTTTGAGCGTTCGCCAATATTATCAACGACATCAGCACCACACTGGGTATATTATGGAAAATCAACTTCATTTTTAAGCACTTCAATAAAAAAAATAACTAACAGAAACACTGGAAGTAAACTTTTCAAATTAGGAAAAAAAAAATTAATTTCAAAATTTAATTTCGATACCAATTTGAATGTTCGAATTTAGAAACTCGATTTCATTTTCGCGCGGACATCAACGGCCGCGATCGAGGTAGCGCGTGCGGCGCAGCCATAAGATACTAAACTGAGAGGAGGTTGTGTCGGCGCCGTCGCAGCCGCAGGTGTAAAGAGAAAGAAGAACGCGTGTTCATCGTAGATCGACGCGGACCGGTCGATAGCACCAAGCGAGACCACTTTACCATCTTCGGTAGTCAAGGAGATACTTACACTACAATCATTCAGGTGTTTGCGGAATGCTGTACTTATCTACTGATAATAATACTAGAACAGCGCTAGAGCAAAGGCTTTATTTATCGTTCGATGTTTTGTTCCCGCAGCGTTAGCTATGTACTTATTGAATTCTTTGATAGATACCTATATTATTATTTTATCTTGAATAAGATCTATCTAAATAAAACAATCATAAGCGCTGTTAAAACTGCTCCATAGTTCTAAATCCCTCATTGTACTAGGTAGGTATATCAGATAAAACCAATGCAAATTCATTATCAATTTGGAATAAATTGCATAAATTTAAAAAATCTCGTATAAAAACTGTGTCGGAACTGCATGAATGCATTTATAATTTACTTATCACATATTAAATACCTACAACTTAAGACGTGTTTATTTATCGAATTCGCGTAACTTACGAAAACATAAATCTTTAAATCATTATTTTATTTCCGTGCGATGGACTAATAAGTTACAAACCTTCTAAGTCATAATGGAATAAGGTTGAAAGCTCCAAATCAAAAGAAGATAGATTTGAGTGATGTCTGTGAATTCAGCCATAAGACCTTTACTTTGTATGTTACAGAATTACATTTGCAACATAAGGCCTACAGCTATATTCCACGGTTGGCCCTTCCTACGCCATAACGTGGGGTTACAGTTGTTTTATCTCACGAAGACGGGTTGACCTTCCTTGAGTGTAGGTAGATGCACATGCACATGTTGTGTGCACGGGCGGTATAGTATCGCTCTCGAAGACCAACCTGCCTGCGTAAGATAAAACATTTGTAACCCTACGTTATGGCGTAGGAAGGGCCTACAAAATAGAATCACTGTATACCAACCGTGGAATATAGCTGTAGGACTTATGTTGCGAATGTAATTCTGGCCCTACAATTCTAAACAGTGGTTGGCCGAACGTAGTCGTATAGCTGTAGGCCAAAAGTTGCAAATGTTAATCTGGGCCTATGATGAGAAACAATGGTTGGCCCTACTATGAGAAACAGTGGTTGGCCCTGCTATGAGAAACGGTGGTTGGCCCAACATAGTCGTCCTGGTAGGCCCTATGTTGGGAGACATCGTTGGCATGACTGAAAATAGGTGTGTCACTCGCAACGGTTGACCAACGGTAGTGGTGGTTGTGCTGATCAGTGGCCCAACGAAATACCAACTAAAAATGCTACGCGGGAATAATGTACCTAAATAACACAACATTTAATGATATCTAATAATCTTTTTCGATTCACTTTCAAAATGTCCTTATTACACCAGTAAAATATTAATAGAAATAGTAGGTACCCTCCTACCTCTAGATATGACTCTAGAGATTATTCAAGGCACATTTCTTTTATTTTATTTTATTTATTAAGGAACACAAACAGCGTATAGTACATATTCTTTAACGTAGTTAAGTAAGTATTACGCGTAGCGTGAAAATAAGCTGAATCGTTGTTTTATTTTTTGCAAAGTAGTTCCCATATAGCGCCCGAGTGCAATTAATATCCTGGCGCCCTCTAGTTGGCGATTGGCGTGCGTTCAAAATGGATTAGATATATTTTCATCAGTGATCGCAAATTCGGGTGCAAATAGTGCAAATATAAAATATGTAGGCTTTTTTGGAAAATGCCTCATTGAATCTAAAGGTTTCAAATGGAAACCTTTGAAACTTTCAATGTTAGAATGAGAGCGAGGCATGCTCTTTGGTGCACAATAGGTAAAGCCCTTAGTTTAGAAACGTTACACGTGGTAAAATCCAACCCCAACCAAACGCGTTCAGAAAACCGGATACTGGAACTACAACGCACTTACGCCGTTCAGAAATTCGGAACGTTCATTCAGAGTATCCCCGCATGCCTCGTTGAAAAGGTCGTGAAGAATTACCTCTCCCACCCGCGCGGGAACATTTCTGGGGGGCTGAAACGGCCCTTCAAGCAATATTGCTATGCAATTCATATCTCGAATTTACAGCAGATTATGGTGTAATTTGTCTCAATTGTAAATTGATTGATTAAAATGATTTGCATTTTCACCAAAAAAAAATTAAAAAAACATTTGGTTTTGCTGTAAATTCGAGATATGAATTGCATAGCAATATTACTTGTGCTTCCCTTTTAGACCACCTGAACACAGCGCGTTTCTATGAGATTAAGTAATATAAAAAAGGCGAACGTTCGATTGGAGCGCGAAATTCAAATTTTATCACTTTTTTTGCAAATTGCAGCTCAGTTAAAGGTCGTATCAGTCTCATTTTTTTGCTTTACAAAAAACGTGATAACTGATTAATAACAAAGGAAATCATCAACATATTCCTCCAAGGTATATTAGTAACATTTTCATGAAATAGTCGTATATGTCAGTAATATACCTTGGAGGAATATGTTGATGATTTCTTTTGTTATTAATCAGTAAATATACTACCATTCTTCTCGCAAATAAGATGTTGATAACTTACGACCTATAACTGAGCTGCAATTTGCAAAAAACGTGATAAAATTTGAATTTCGCGCTCCAACCGATAAATAATTGCCGTCAAATCCGTCTCTGACTATTATAAAATTATAATTATCTGTGAAATATCACTCTGAAGAGTTGGCAGCATATCCTCTTTGGTTGGCAGCATTGAGCTACGATAAACTAAAAAAAAAATTACCTATTCAAACAAAATGGCGTCAACGAGCGCTCAATCACTAGATGGCGTCAGTTTGTAATAAACAGTCAAATCAGATTGTCTCGTCGCGTTAATTTAATTTGTTAAACTGTAAATCATGGCTGGTTTTACAGAAAATGCATTAGTTCGTAAACTACAAGAGTTAAATTCAAGCCAACAAAGTATTCAAACATTGTCGTTGTGGTTGATACATCACAGAAAACACCACGCCGCAGTAGTTAAAACTTGGTTCAAAGAACTATTCAAAGGTAACCTTTTTTATATTACTTAATCTCATAGAAACTACGTAAGTTCAGGTAAGTAAAGTACTCTATTTTGGTAAAAATAGTCAATTATCGAAATTCAAAAGTTGCATTGAAAACATAACCACGAAATGAATAAGACCAAATGATTTGACTTTCGTTATCCATAGCTGATAAATCTAAGTTTATTTATCAAATTACTAATGATTAATGAAATATCCATCGTGTAGTTTACTTGGGGGTTATCGCCATTGTTAAAATCGGGATTTGATGGCGAAGTTTTATAGATAGAAGACCTAAGTGCTAGCTCACTCGTGCTCGCTAGTGCTCCTGGACTACTGTAGACTACTACAGTTGTTAGATCGAATTCACAAAATTCTAAATTTAAATATTGGCTTAACAGATATGGTATTATTCACCAAATTACCACAGTTTTGGCAAATTTATAAATTAATACCTTTAGAAGCAATTAAGGTTTCAACTGTTACCATTTGTGTTTTAACCATAAATAGTAATTAATTAAAACCATTTAGTTCTATATAAGTTTAAACAAATTAGACAATAAACTGAACATGAAGGATGGGTTTTAACTTTTACACAATCAGGATATTTTTTTATGACGGGCTGTTTTTGCTTCATATTGATTTCATCTACACCCACTAGTAAACAGTTGTAATTTTGATTTACAGACTGATAGACCATGTTCCTCCAGCTGCACCCAATCCGCTGCATCAGATCCAATCTAGGCTCTGAACGCATAGCTTATAATCTTCAAATACATCATCTACAAGCTTGATTTTAGAAATTGGGTTAAAAATAACTGTCCGCTTTTAGTTCTGTCAATGTGACATCTTTGTCAGTTGACATTGACAGTTCAGTGGGTTGAAATGTTGCAGGACGAGTAAAATTTATCCAATACCCTAAACCACAGGTTGTGGGTTCACTTTCATCCAGGACAAACTGTGTGTATGATCATGTCCATTTGATCTAACTCTGGGTGGTTTTACATATAAATTTATGCTATAATAGCTATCTGGTTTCTATATTAGCTGGTTAGTTTATAATCAGATGGCAATTATTTATGTCAATCATCCCAATATTTATTTTGCAATCATTGACCGGTAACTTCACAGGTGCAAAATAGATTGGACAACCTGTAGACATTAAATTGTTCCAGGGACTAAACATTATGCCAGTCTGATTTTTACAATCTTTATTGTTGTCTATACTACTATGGCTATTCAAATTTTTAATCCCTGCGGACTCCAAGTTGGGGATAATATTCGTTTCTTGTTTGTGACTGCAATGGTACCTTTCACAGTGAAAGACAGCAAGCAACTGACCTTCATGTATCTTGCCAATGATGTGATACAAAACAGTAAGAAGAAAGGCCCTGAATATGGCAAAGAGTTTGGTGAGGTCTTGGTGGAATCTTTCAAGCATATGGCCAAAACTGGCATTAATGCTAAGACCAAACACTCCCTGCATAGGATTCTGGGTATATGGCAAGAACGTGGTGTCTATGATGCTGCCAAAATACAAGAGTTCAAGGAAGCTGGTATGTTAGAAATTTGTATAAATCCTGCTAATTCATAAATGTGAAAGCTGAAGTTTGGTGTTTGTTTATCTATCAGTTTAATAGATATGGATCTTTCGGCATCAATAGACGGTATTCAGGAACAAGATATATATATCCTGGGAGAAAAGATTAGATCCTTCTGGTATTCGGATAAAACTGTGGTTGGAAACTAGTACTGATTAAGTAAAAAATATAATACATAGTCATTTAAATTTTTCATAAATATGTAATTGTATTACTAGTAGGATTATTATCAAAATTATAATTGTGTGAATGTAAGAGGTTTCAAAGAAATTATCTGAAGATGGATGAAAAATTATCTGAAAATAAATCTGAGCTATTCTTTGCCATGCCTAACAACCGGGACTTGAATTTAGGTACTTATTTATGTGGTCAAATGAACAGTCCGAAAAGTCATCTAATTTTAATGTTATTACAGTTGATCCCAATGATGCACTGCCTGATAAGAAAGAAAGCAAGAAAGTGGCAAAACGTAAATCCACTGATGTTGTTGAAGAGAAGGAGCCTGAGAAGAAGCCAAAGTTGGACTCCAGCAAAGTGAAACATGAGAGACGTCGTAGTGAGACTAAAGTGGAAGTGGACGGACATATTGAGACTCACACTACACTCAGCCCAAAGACTCCGCCGGGAGACCCTCCAGAACCGGAGGAATTGATTAGGGTAAGACAGTAATGATTATTGTAAATCTTTCGAGTTTTTATAGTAAACCAAAATTAAGTAAATATTTTTACTTGGATATAGGGAGTGGATTTAGTACATGTATAAAGCACTGGATGATAATGTACTGTGTATAATATATTGTACAAAATTTTAAACCAAGAATTCCAATTCAGAAATTTTGACTAGAGATGACTAATTAATGTAACAATGAAACCATACTTTATAATAATTGAAAGTTATTTTGAATATTTCCAGGCTCTGCTAGAGTTGGAGTCGAGCGCGTCTAGTGACGAGGCAGTCCGCGAGAGGATCGCCTCTCTCCCACCAGAAGTATCCGAAGTACAATTATTGTCTAAGTTAGAAGGTAAAATGACACCCTATTATCGCGTCAACTATGTCATAAAACTAGTTGTCCACCTGAGAAAGCTCTTTGTCTATCTCAGAGATAATAAACCACCGACTACATATTATTGTGATAAATGTAGAATGTAACTGACAATGTTTCATTCAAAATGTGCTGTGAATTATATTAATTTGTGTTCTTGACAAAAACATATTGTTTTTGAAACCAACTTATGATTGTTTTATAATCTCAGAACTGACTAATTGTGTAACATACAATATTATGTGATATTATTATGAAATTAAGCTTTTAATAAATAAACATACAACTCGCAAATAGTTTTTATTTATATGAATCTATTTGATACCCACTGTGCCTATTTATTATTCATATTGTAATCTTTCAGACAAATTTCACAAATTTGATAGACTCAACGAGATAAAATGTAATTTTAATATCTCTTCAGTTAGAACACAAAGTTTGGAGTATTCAAGGAATTACATGTCTATTATTTCTGTCAACCATTTTGTAAATTCTTAAACCATTTACACATTCTACTAATGACTTGAACACTATACTCAACCACAAACCAAAAAAAATATGTTTGAAAAATAACTGTTTTCTAAAATAATATTTATTGGCTTACATTTGGTCTGTCTTAGAACATTCATATAATTATAATCTAGAATCATAAGTTGGTTCAATTGAACATAAAATGTAAGTTATTGTAGCCAATATACAGCGTGTAATATAATTAGCTTATAAGCTCAGTCAGAGGTTTTTGGCATTCCCTTTCCCACTTTATATGAGTGGAAAGAGCTATATAAAATTTTGCTTGATAATGTCCACCGGGTTCGAGGGACAATAAATATTTGACAAACAAGTAAATACCTAATGAATGAAGCAAATTACCTACCTTATAGCCTTATAGTAAATATTTTATTTGAGAGAGAGGTTAGGATTCACCCGGAAATGATTATGTTACTAGTTACATAGAGACGGGTAGAGCATTTATTTTGATTATATTATTTATATGAACGTTGTATATTCATAGCTTGGCTACATAGGGACCAGTATAATTTGCCTTTTGATTTAAGAGGAGAGCCTTTTGATTTTAGAATATTAGGTATAAGGTTAAATAACTTCTGCGAAAGATGTGAATGAACTTGATCACCATGATCTTCAGTAATATTCACAGATAATCCAAAACCACAAAAAAAAATCGTTTTGAATGAAACATTGGATCTAGTGTAGGTAGTTGAGTAGTCCCTAATGTACCTACTTTACATTTAAAAATATCAATGGATATCTCATCAAATTATTTGGTTTTTTTTTAATTTACTTCACTCATCTGAGCCGAAATGGAACAATTTTCATTATAACGCTTTTAAAATCAATTTCAAAGGGCTTGCGATAAGTGCCGAAGATAAGTCCATTGATTGCTTCATATATAAATTAATGAAATCGGTAACGAACGGGATGCGAGCTGAAGAACTTGAAAATAGACATAATGGAAACGAAAGTTACTTGTCTTTAGCTTTTCTAAAGGATATTGTGAGATATAGTAGGAGTAAATAGTTCTTCCGGCGTCTGTATTTCCTAATTTACATTATTAATTATTACCTTTCACGCAAGAGTGAATACATTTTTATAGGCAAGCACGCTCCATCCTGGCGTCGTCATTACCCTTTTTGACGGCCTACGGCCATACGCAGTGCTCCCTCTCCCCGGTAACGTCCTGAGCCGAGGTCCGTACCCCACAGGGGGTGCCCTCAGGTGTGGTTACCCAAAATTGTATCCGGTTGACAGCCATCTGCGCTTGCCAATTTGTCCGCGAGGCTAACACCATCATGTCCATTAAAAAAAAAGCTTAGGCCATACGCAGACGGCTGTTTTCGGCAGTATATTTACTTGTTACCATAATATGACTCACTTCCCGCTTTCACGGTGGTCATTTCATATCGTAATTTTGAAAATGAAAAGTACATGTTTTTATGATCGCAATTAGGTATACAAATAATGAATAATAGTACTTACATATTTTATATTTATAATGAGGAATAACAACAAAAAAATCTAATTAGTCCGTCAGTTAGATTATCAAAAAATATTGGATATGTATTTTTTATTTTGATCCGAAAACAAAAAATAACGAAGATAAAGTGCGTTAAAATTTTCCGATCTGCAAAAAGTAGTTGTACAATGACGTCACAAGCCCCAATCCTGCACTTTGATGGGACTTATCTTTGTAATTTCTTATTGATTTGATAAAATAAAAAATACGTATCCAATATTTTTTGATAATCTAACTGACGGACTAATTAGATTTTTTTGTTGTTATTCCTCATTATTTGATTTAACTATTACGCTATCATTATTAATAGATACTAATGTAAAGTTTCGTTAGCAAAATTCTATTTTGCCTGTATTTATATAAACAAAAAACTTGTTAAAGCTTTTTTTTTCATTCAACGATATACACGCTACAGTATGTGAATTCTACTGTTACAGATAAGGACTCAGCGTTACGTCTAAGTGCGCTAGTGAACTCTGCGGTGGAATTATTGGCGGAGTACAATCTGAGGTTGTCTGAAGAGCTGGAGAAGCGGCGGAAGGTGGCCGCCATGTTGCGGGACTTTGCGCAGGCGCAGAGAGACCTCGCCAAGCAAGCCGAGGCCAGGCTAGAGGTAAAATATTATAATTATTGTCATACTTAGCGTCAATTAGTTGTTTAATCTGGAATAGCTATATCTGGTTTTAATAAGGTTCAATTTCGATTAACTTGTGCACACAGCACATATTATGTAAAAATACATTGAGGCAGGTTCCCTAAATAACACGGGCCTCCAATGAAGGAGGGTTTTCAAAATGAGTTAAATAAAAATGTTTTTCGAGCGTCTCGTGACCCGGATTTCAAAAAAAATTCGCATCGAGAGTCGGCTGTCAACCATACCGACAAGCCGGCGATTTTGTTTTTTTTTTAGAAAGAATAGGATAATAATAATAATAGCGTTCAATAAAATCGAGAATCGCCTGCGACAAGGAAATTTCTCCACGGGATTTTCATCTTAATTTTCATTTGCTTTTCCATCGCCGCTAGAGGGGCAGTTAAAGGTATGTACAGTTTTAGTTGACCTAAAACCTTAATGTCCCTTTTCAGGAATACAACATAAAACTACAGAAAATATATGCGGTGAAAACTGAAGTGAAGTCGCACATAGACAGCTTACCAGACGTTTCCCGACTGCCAGACGTGACTGGAGGCCTAGCGCCTTTGCCTTCCGCCGGAGACTTGTTCAGCGTCTGAAACAGGGCTCTTTGCTCACAATATAACTGCCTTGTTATATGACGCTTCACTTTATTTGATTGTAAGAATTATAGAATGGGTAAACTCGATCGAACGTGTCTGTTGTTTTTTTTTGCATGTAGGTGACATTTATCAGTTATTTCAGGGCATTACTTAAACATGATTAGAGAAAACCTGTCCGATCCATGAAAATGAAACATTTTTTTTTCCGATTGAACAAGGTTGACAAGCCAGTTGGCTCAGTTGGTTAAGACACCACCCATCACGCCGCTGGTCACGGGTTCGATTCCCATCCAGGACAAACATTTGTGTGCATGAACATGTCTGTTTGTCCCGAGTCTGGGTGTAATTATGTATATAAGTATGTATTTACAAAAAAAAAGTAGTACATGTAATATATCAGTTATCTAGTGTCTATAGTACATTCTGCTTAGTTTGGGATCAGATAACCGTGTGTGAACAATGTCCTAGAATATTTATTTATTTGTATGAAAAGTATAAATTAAAAAAAAAATGTTGTTCATCATGATGAGCTCAACATAGCCTTCATGGATCGGACAGGGTTTTTACAGAACTCTCCAAAGGCGTGTAATGTTTTAGATTTCATGTATGTAAGTGACTTTATTTCACCATAACTTCTAAATGCCTGAACACATTAGATATGTATTAGATGTCGTTTGAATCCTTTCATCGTCCCGAGTGACACTGGCTATTAGTTTACTTTTTGTAAAAGGGAGTCTAGTTTTAATTTGTATGTTAATTGCAACATGGAGCAATAAAAATTAAAATTTGATAAACTGTAACATCGACATGGTTTGTGTGTGGTGTTTGTAGCTTTATTATAAAGGTTAAAATGATTATATTCGGTCAAAGTGTTCAAACAACATTTTCGTGGATGGGTTTTGATGTCTATGACTTGTTACAATAAAACCCTATGAAAACAAGCATCAAAATATGTACAGTTTACAGTCACGATCATAAATAAATATATTACCATGGACAGTTAATAATATCTGATTTCACAATACATTTATGTAGGTGGGAATATATTTTTTTATAATTGGTCTGGATTCTTCTACATACTAAACTAAATTGTTCTCACGCTATATCTTTTTAACAAAAAAAAAATAGAAAAGGACAATAAATTTTGTCCTGTTACATTTGTCGTATTGCTTGTTTCAACGAGAATTTAATCGCCATTTTTATTTGTCTCGCTATTAGCGAAGACTAATTTAACACATTAAATATATATCCTTTTTCAATGTTTGTAAGAAAAAGATATGACGTGATTGAAATTAGATTACTTTGAGCAATATAATCAGTAACATTATTTTCTTATTTAGTGTCACTACGATAAATATGTTTCACTAACTTTCGCCTCGCGGTTTCATCCGCATTCCAGAGATATCTTATGTTTTCCCGGCATAAAAAGTAGCCTACATGTTATTCCAGGGTATCTATCTACGTGCCAAGTTTCATCCCAATCCGTTCAGTAGTTTTTACGTGAAAGAGTAACAAACATCCATACATCTTCACAAATTTATAATATTAGAAGGATTTCCAAACTGCGCAAGATATTAATGATCGTGACTGCATATTAACGGATAGACAGCCAGACAGTAAGACGTTTCGTTTTATAATTAGTAAGGGTAAGTTCGATCGTATAATACGATTCATGTAGATCGTGTTGTTCCACCACGGGGCAGCAAAATATAAATATACAAAAATATGTTATAAAATGTAATAAGTAAAAACATTTAATTCAAAAAATGTTTTTTTAAGTATAATAAAATAGGTACTTACGACGCAGCAACTGCCCCCTTAACTGTCACTTGCCATTTCGTCGCTGCACGTGGGTATCCGCGTAATCCAGCAACTTGTAAATACCGTGTATAAACAACCTGTAAACGCGCAATATTCAAATATCGTACCAGCGAGTGCATAACCGCCTGTTTAGAATCGGCTGGTGTATGTATGTACCATACAAAATTTTGCGAGTTTTGCTGTTACGCGGTATTTACAAGTTGCTCTTACGCGGATTCGCACGCGCAGCGACGATTTGCCTTTGGACCCACTACCGCCCCCACGAATAGCTCCACTAGTTTATTTTTCATTCATCAACGATGGTCACATTGCTTTAGAATCGGCCTTTTACCCACTCTCAATTGATGGAAACCGGAATGTTATTATAATTTTTTTTTTTCTTTTTTACTATGTATAGGCTTGTGTTTGACTATAATCTCACTGTGGTCAGTGATGTGGCCGATGGTGGTAAGCACACCAAGCCTAGAAAGGAACTGGCTCTCAAATGCAGCTGTCGGTACACACCGGAAGGTGCTTGGCGATAGATTTTCAACTGGAGGGTGGTAACCAGCCACGTAGGTACTACAAACTACCCTAATACCGTGCAAAATTAAAAGTTATGTAAGTAGTTGAAGAGTTCTATGTAACACGAGTTACCCATTTTTTACATGTAATCAATTTGAAATTGTATATTATAGGCACACTGTTCAAATGAGACATCGATTCGGTTCGATAGCGCGACGCGAGAAGTGATAGTTAATTTACATCATTAATTTGTTCAATGTTTGATTTTATTTTCGAGATTTCATTTTCATTGGTACCTTGATGCTTGCGTTCTTTATATCGAAATTTATCTCGACATACATGTTTGACTGTTATGGATCGTCTCAATTCAACACTATGCCTAACTTTGACACTTCCAAGCGTATTATCGTATTTTAGTAAGGTCAATTCGGAAAAATAATACTGTTTTCCAAGACCTACTCGCTGTATATTTAAAGACTTTCTTTCACACCTTTATTGTTAAACGAAATAACTATTTATCTTAGTTGCTTATGTTTCGATAAACCCAATGGTAATTTGTTGAGGATATGTAGGAGTGGGTATTTTCAAGGACGTACACGTACATTTCATAAGTTAATTTATACCTTATCTTAAACATTATGAAGGTTGAAATAGCTTCACGAGGGTCTCAAAAAGAAATGCTCAAGGACATACCTATGTATTTGATTTTTATTTTTACAGCTTAGGATTACGGTTGAAGTTCGCTTTTTTAATGAGCATCTGCGTCCTTGGAAGAGCCCACCTGTAAGCCCATTCTACAGAAGGGGTTTTATTTAAGCTCAGCTACGCACTGCGTTTTTGAAGAGTTGACGGTAGTAGATTTTTTCACTAACGATAGTAATGTGTTTGAAAACATTATGGAGGTTATTCGAAGTTAACATAAAATACCGCATTCGTAAAAAGCAATGCGAAGTTGGGCCACAAAGAAATGCCTGCAGTTTTTATTTAGGTACAATCTGCAGACAAATGCTAGTTGTAAATTGTGTTCCACAAATGTTTGACGTAGATTTTTTGACGATTGAATAAGTTGTGCAATTAGATTTAGAGGTTATATCACGTTTGTAAACCAAATAATAGATTAATTTGGTGCAATTAGTTAATTTATTTAGCTGCAGCAAACCGACGGTGTATAGCTAGATATTATTGTCTTTTATTGAAATATAAAATTTGTTATATTAACAATATTTATTTTTATTTAGCTTACCTAACAAAAGAAAATTGACCCAAAAAATATTAATTTAAAAATGAGATTGAATTCATGACTGTACACTTGTACAGCTATCTAGCTATGTAAAACAAAGAATTAAATTTTTTTTTCCTACACACCAGATTAAAACCTTTTCTACAAGAATTTTCATCAAATATGACATTTTCTGTATTTCATATCAAAGCAAAGAGAATAAACACTTTTATATTTTGACGTGTATTTACACCGTAACTCATGTTATTATTTACCTAATAATATCGTAGCATTTTAATAATGAGTGACAGCGTGGTAAGTGTACTTTATCAATTTTGTACATAATCTTTGTTTAATGAATAAATGTTTGTATGTAGTACTTACATTAATTATTATTCTGTAAATTTGCAGTCTACTCGATCCAAAACTTTGAGCGAGTCAGCTGATTCAGTGTCTACAGAGAGTCCAATAGTAAGTTACTAATTTTAAAATTAGTTTTCAGTTGTGTAGTGAAAACTTTCATGGACATTTCCACAGCAATTCAGTATTTTGCCCATAGTGCGATTTCATTTTAATTCCAAGAGACTAAACAGCAAAAATTTTGTTTGTAAATGAAAATACAATTCGAAAATGTTAGATCATTGGTATCATGAGGTTTTATGTAAAAACTAAGATGAAATTATTTTTCCAGATAGCAGATCGATGGACTAACAACATAACCTACCGCCAGCTAGTGGTATCTTCCTGCATAGGCATAGTCCAGTTATGGTGGCATCCATACATCTACGATTTGCGCAAGTTGCTACCATTTCTGTTCCTGTATAATGTGTTCAGTATACTGATCGGATACCCTCTGTTTTATTTGGAGTTGGCCTTGGGTGTTGTTACTAAGAAGGGTGTGATCAACTGCTGGGATTTATCACCTATGGCTCGAGGTATTTATCATAACTTTTTATTCCACAATTATTAAACTAAAAGCCAATGGGCAGTAGAATGTTTTCAGTACCTTAAATTCACCTACACCATGAACAGTAACAATCAGGTTCCCTGTCCACAGACCATATGTGGTCTGTAAACGGAAAGCACTACAAGTTCACAGACCATATGTAGTCTGTGCGTCGATACAATTTTGAAGGTTTTTAGAGCCGTGGACGTGGAGAGAACGGCGTTTATTTGATGTGGACGTGACAGGACATATCATATAGAAACCAAAAAGGGTTGGGACATAGATAACGGACGTCAAATTTTCGGGATATCAGGATCTGAAAAAAATAACCTAAATATAAGAAAACGGAATCTAACTTTACTAAATGTTATTGCTTTTTCATTTACTTTTAGCTAAATCAACAATGGATAGGTAGAAAAAATAAACAAAATATTGAATATGAAAATATTTATTGAAAAAGAAAACAATTATTGAAAAAAATAAAGTTACAAAGTTTTTGGAAACACTGTAGACAATACGGTTTGGTACAAATGTTGCATATTTGCGACTCTTTTAGCTTTACTAGAAAAAGAAATTTAGAAATTTATTTGTCAATTTCGTTCTAGAGAGTCCACAGACCATATGTGGTATGCTTGAAAAAAATACTTTTCTGATATGTCTATAATATTTTGAAACAAATAGGTATATACCTAAACCCCTAAAACACTGTTTTTTTACAAAAACAACTGGACGTGTGAGGGACTTCCACTCTAAAACTTGGACAGGGAACCTGATAAAAACGGTTTTAGTTTAGTGACCGTTTACTTAGGTGATGATGAGAAATGTATCAATAAACTTGAAATTGGTTGTTTCAAGCTGATTGTTAGGTTTTAGCTCCTTCTTTGTGCACTTATAATGGGAGCTACGAGTAAATTATAAGTAAGGCACAAGGTGATGATAGCTCAGTGATAATAAATTCGAATACTGTAGTGAATATCACGGGTTTCAGTGAAGGAAATATTGTGTCGAAACTATAACACAGTGGAAGGGTACTTTGTAGTACCCGCTTGTCGGGTATCGTCTTCAAGTTGAAAAATAATTGAGAAGCCAAGTACCTACTTACCGATGTTTGGACAGCTGGTAATGATTGCCAGTTCCACATATCATTTACCACAGCGAGATTGTGGTCAAATCCAGGCCTATTAATCTCCTCCTTTTTTGAAGGAGGT
The DNA here is from genome assembly GCA_963555595.1 of Tethea ocularis. NCBI lineage: Eukaryota > Metazoa > Arthropoda > Insecta > Lepidoptera > Drepanidae > Tethea > Tethea ocularis. The sequence continues at coordinate 3,818,282 of OY741963.1, read as the reverse complement.
TAAAATACAACCAAGATTCATGAACTCCCGTATGTAGCGAGCTAGATGAGTATTCCTCTTGAACCGTACCTTCTCCAGGTATAGGGTTCGCCATGCTATCATTGTGCATGTTCACTGCGCTGTCGGCGGGCGCAGTGGCAGCGTGGAGCCTCTCCCTGTTGGTGCACTCGTTCCACACGTTCCTGCCGTGGCTGCACTGCGCCGCCACAGCGCAGCCAGCCTGCGCCGCCAGGCACCGCCCCTTGCCGTGGGGTAGCGAGACTCCTGCGCACTCTTTCTTCTTGTATGTACCTACCTTTTCATTAAATAAATACCCGGAGAAGTTCGGTAGGGTTGGATTGAAGGACTAATAGACAATTAGTTCCTAATAAGGTTCACATTTGACTATGGTCAATTAAATACCCATACACAGTAGGTAAATAATATATGTATGATAAGTACGTAAATCTTGTAATTTTTTTATGCTTTGCACTCCCTATTACCTTCAAGTTGAAAATCTTATGCCAATCAAACATACATAAGTAGGATCGGATGTGTAGTGTCAATTGTCTATGGCAGCCAGTTCCTAACTCTTTTAACTGTCTATCGTAGTTCTAGGGCTCTAGGCTAGCTCTTATAATTATGAAATTGAAGTCGATAACAAATCCTTTAATGTTTTCCAGTAATTTTGTCTTGGAGCTAAAACGCGATGGCTTGGAAGGTGGATTCGGAAACATAGTGTGGGAGCTAACTGTTTACTTTGTGATCAGCTGGGTGATCGTTTACTTTATCGCTGTTAAGCGAATATACAGTTATTCCAAGGTAAGAATACCCGGTAATCATTATCGTGGTGAATGCATGAATAATATAAATACAAACGTTTGTAAATTTGGATGTCAAAGTGATACTTTAAGAAAGACGTTTTTAAGGCGATGATAGCTCAGTGGTAGTGACGTCGGATGCCGCGACGAAGGTCGTGGGTATGAATCCTACAATGAGCTTGAGCTTTCGGTGAAGGAAAACATCGTGAGGAAACCATAGCACGGTGGTAGAGTACTTTGTAGTACCCGTCTGGCTGGCTACCACCCTCAAGTTGAAAATTTGTCGCCAAGCACCTACCGGTGTGTTCCTGCAATTGCACTTGAGTTTGCCTTCTCGGTATTGTAACAGGTCAGCAACACATTGGCAATATCTCTGGTATTGCAAATGGCGATAGGCGACGGTAACCACTTACCATCAGGTGGGCCGTATGCTTGCTTGCTACCTTAGAAGTATAAAAAAAAGAAAAAAAAAGTCAGAGTCCGAAGGTAAAAGTCTCCAATCATTGCGTGTTGCAAGTGATGACATATGGAATAGTAACAGCTGGCCGCATTAGTAAACTCAAGGTCACTGAGCGATAGGAACAGGCAATGTTCGCAATTTCTCTCAGCGATAGGGTAAATATGGACATTCGTAAAAGAACAAAAACAACGGATATAGCTGGTAGAGTTGTCAAGTTGATATGGCAACAGGCAAGACATAGCTATTCCTCGAAGAGCCAATAACTGATGGAAAATAAAGGTTATCGAGTGGCGAATACGTACCGGAAAGACATCCTGGACCCCGATTCTTGCGCTTTTGACATTGATGTCGCATTTGATATTTAGTCAAAACTCATGGCGTTCGCTCAGAATCGCTGCAAGCTACTAGATGCAGCCTGCAGGCGGTCCCAACTGCATTAGTTGGAAATCAATGGCAAGCCTATGTTCAGTAATGGATGGCTCATCGTATTTAGCCCAAGGATGTCCCTTGGATGATGATGGGTAAAATATCCTACTTTTCCTATCAGACATAAGCTAATGTCTTGTATAAATACTTAATTGAGAAGATCACTTACATGATTATATGGTAAAGTTATTAGCAGATTTAGAATCTCACGTACACTAATGATGACTTTTTGTATGTTGTATGAACAATATAAAAACAGTGTCATCTTGTAGCTGGTGTTATTCAAAGACATACTGACGTTCTTCGTGTTGGTTTCCTTCGTGACGGGCGCGGTGCGTCTCGACGGCGCTGGTCGAATGTTCCACGAGTGTGATTGGTCCGTGCTTTTTGAAGGCATTCAGGTATATAGCAAATGTAGTAGCGAGAATTAGTTCTTACGTTACGGAAATTTATTATTCATGACTATCAGAGATTAGATTATCTCTGATAGTCAGATCATGGGACTCATCTGTGTGTAGACGTATCCATTCTTGATACTTACCTACTGACTGTAAATAAAAGACGGGACAAATTAGAAAATGTATTAAAAGTGTGTGTTCTATCAACCTACCAGCACTCACAACTCTGAATTTCATATATAAGTATTTTGATATATTTAGTAGATTCCCCATTTACCTACCTATGGAACGATCATGTTCGTTTCGTTTCCACAGATATGGCGAGAAGCGATAGAATATGCTCTCATACAGATGACAGTATCACAAGGTTCTTTAATAATGTTGGGTGCGTACTGCCCTAAAGAGAAACACAAGCTCGGTAACACGGCTTTGCTTGCGTTCGCAGTATCTAAGTTATGCTCCATGATGAGTGTTATGGTACTGGGAGCAACGCATGGTGCGTTGCAAGTCGACTATGATAATGGCACTAATATTTGGGAAGGTCAGTTTTAATTTGAACGTACCTAATAAGTACCTACTGTATTATTTTTATTTAGGTTTATCTGTGTAGGGAATTTTTAAGTTGTGCTCTCCATCCATCATCCTCAATTTGAAAATCTGTCAACCTTTTTTTCTTTTTATAGATACGATATCTAATTTAATATGGATGTTTGTTATAATCACTTTCGAAGCTCGTAGTGAATAAGGAGGCGCGCACGGCCGGACATTAGTTGCGTATTCGTGAAGACGAAATAGCCAAGACGCATTATCTATACCTAATATTTTTCAGATTTCAATATTTCTAATATTTCTAATTTACAATGATAATTGCATTACAGGATCCTCTTCAACGATAATACTATGGTCTGACTACGTAGCTAGGATTCCAGGCAGCCAATTCTGGTCGGCACTATTATTCTTCACTATGTTCGTGCTTGCATTGTCTACTACGGTAATTCCTATATACTAATAATGAAGCTGAAGAGTTTGTGTGTTTGAACGCGCTAATCTCTGGTGTTACTGGTCCGATTTGAAAAATTATTTCACTAATAGGAAGCTACATTATCCCCGAAGGTTATAGGTTACTTTTTATCCCGGGAACGCGAGTGAAACCGCGGGGAACAGCTAGTAGTAAATATTAGCGAAAGTTTGTCTATTTGCTACAGTTTCACCGACTCAATTTTACATAATTACATAGATTAGATGAATAGATACTACAGCTAGTATAATATTATAAACTCTTTAGTTACCTACTACCATAAAAGTAGGTTTCTACTAGGAAAATGGGTGAAATCGCGGGCACAATTCACTGTTATTTTGTACCCGCGGTTTAACAGATAGCTAACTGATGAAATCTTTATATTCCAGGCATTACTGGTTCAAACGATGATGTCCATATTCACCGGGCGTACTCTCAGGAAGATATCGTGGGCATTTCTCATAGTGACCTGTTTGCTGTTTTGCTTCATTAGTATAATTACTTTGAGTACTCAGGTGAGGGTTTTTTTTAATTTTGAAAAAAACAGGCTGGTTAATTTCGCCTCATTTGCAGCTTCAAATACGAATAGAATTCGTAATTTTGCTGCTAATTGACGTGTGATCTTATGTGTTAAATACTACCGTTTAGTGGCAGTTTTATAATTTTTAATTCATGTCAGATATTAAAGACAATATGAAGCTGCAAATGTGGCGAAATTAATTCCCACAGAACTGAGGTGCAAAGTACAAAAAGACATCTAATAAATTGTCATTTTCCAGAGTGGTCTTTACATCCTAAACTTCTTAATGAACTGGCCAGTGTCGAAGCCTCGTGTGGCCATAGCCGCTGGGGAGGCAGCAGTGGTCACGTACATGTACGGCCAGACTACCTTCTGTGAGGACGTATTCTTCTCTGTCGGAGAGTATCCAGGCGTCTTCATGAGAGTATGCTGGGCGTTGTCACCTATTGTTCTTATGGTAAGCTTTTGTATGACAGCTAGTAGGTATCTGACGACGGCCCGATATTTTAATGATTGAAAGGATTTAATGACAATTGCGGGTGGCGCAAAACCGGCCATCGTGGAGATCCTTAGGAGAGGCCTTATGTCCAGCAGTGGACGTCTTTCGGCTGATATGATGATGATGAATGGCGGGCGAAAAGTGAACTGTAGAACATCTCTTATTGCGATTTTACTACGAAACGCGTTTTTAGTAAATTGAAAGCTCTGTGACGTTCCTCCTGGTAAGGAGACGGTGAGTCGTTAATTTGTCGCCAAATATCAGACTTTGTTGGTCCCTAAAAGGGTTCTTTATCCCTACAACTAGAGCACCTAGCACAATCTATAAACAGTACAGAATCTATATAATATAATTTATAGCTAATTTGTCCTAAGATATCAGATTTTATAAGAGACCCATAAGCACCATCAAATTATAATATTTATTTCTCGTTTACAGTTTGTGTTCATATCTGGAATGGGCGTGTGGCCGCCCGTGGAAGCGCTGGCCGGATGGCTGCTCGTCTTGCTGGTCATACTGCCTATAGTGGTGATAGTTTCCTTTTACATGGTGTTTAAATGCAGAGTCAGGGTGAGAAAGTTTTTAAAAGCTAAGCGTGAGTCCTCATTAGTGCGTTGCCTTGCGTTCCATCGTCGCATGCGATGTTGCTACGGATCCACGGACGAGAGATGAAGCGGGAGAGGGTGATGCGTTGTATGTAATCCACTCTGAGACGCTACGCTGGGACGCCGTGCGCCGCTTTGTGGCCTACAATTGATCCTTTACGACGACGCATCGCAATGCACATATATGAGGCCTCTCCCAAAGTTGTATTTGAACTACATATTACATATCCAAAGATCTTCTATAAATCATTTGATTTCTTTCATATTTTTTCATTTCAGAATATCGTGCAAAATGAAAAATAATATTAGTTACCTATTTATTGTACTTTTGAATTGATATGATAAAATCGATTTAAAATAAAATGTTTATTACTTGGGATAATTTGATTTAATGAAAATACAATAGTTTGTACGGCTTGTATCATTGAAAGATGTTAATTCAGAATGACACCATATTTTATTCACAAAATTTTTCATAACACCAATTTGTTACCAAAATAAAGGATTATTTTATAATTAGTCATACACTCGTATCCACATAACAACTTAGAAAGCTGATCATAGTAGACAATGTGCATCTCTAACACTTTTTTTTATATATTTTTGTCTTTTTAATTGCTAACATCATCTATTATGACCAACAGGAGTATTTTTTACACAATATTTGAAATGTATGTTAAAACAAAATTTGTAATATTCAGTTTCACTTCATTGGGAAAAAAACACTCCTTTTATTAATACAGCCTTGGATCTTATCACTAAAATTAACTGTAACTTAAATAATGAACCTCTCATATAAAAATAATAATTAATGACATTCATACATACATACCTCTTCAAAAGTTTTTTTTTTATATCTAAGTAAATAGACCGCCAAAGTGTTCATTGTCAACGGATATTATTTTACTGACTATTGCAAATTTTGTTTTCAGATTCAAAGCACACTTAATAATTTTAGATCTAACTTGCGACTGTAACGTTCATAAGACATAGATTGCACATAAATAAATATTGATTCCACATTGGACTAGTTTAGGAAACACCGTCATGTTCAGAATCTTGATACACAAATATGTAAAATTGAAAAAGGAATTGTTAGCAGATTACAAACGGACTGCTCTCTATAGTTTCACGGCAATAGTAAAATTCGATACATATTATGAATGATTTGTGCTACATACAAGAGTGGATTTATTATTATCAATTACATTTATACTTCTTCATTATTACATTACTTTAACATAACATATTCCTTAGTTACTGTTATACCTAATGATAAGCTCTCGTATTAAATCAATTCAATTCAAGCATTTTCAACGTAAAAAATATATTTTAGGTAGACGATAAAAAAGATATATAAGACAAATTATGATAGTATTTTTGGTGACATGGCCATAAAAATATAGAATTGTAAAAGCGTTAATTGTTTTGCAACATACATTTTCGCAACCGCTGCGGGACGCATAATTTTGAAAAGCCCTTAGTGGATGCCGATGTATGCAATATTTCTGGTTAGTCCCTGCGTTTTGAACTGTGCGTTGATATTCAGTCAATCAGTTCCTTGTTATTTTATATAGATTAAGGAATACATTTTTATGTGAATGAAGATCAGATATAATATGAACAAATTTGTCAGTACGGAAACCTTAAAATTCTTAATCAGCTGCTCTGTGCTATGTGTGTATAAAAAGTAAAAATAGTTAAATTTCACTATTATTTTGATCTGATATTTTTATAAACTATCGTCAGGAACGTGCACTAATCGATAAAACTCTTCAAACGAATGTACATAAAGTAACAATAAAATTATTATATTTAAATATAAATTACATATCTATACTGAAATCAGATATTTAGTATTGATCATAAACAACCGGTCATTTATGACATAATATTTCGTAATCGATCGATTTTAACGAAAAGATAAGTTTTTTTTGGAATAATGTATTTTAAATAACGAATCTTAGAGTTATACACCCTGAGAAGAGTAACACCAAATCTAAATATTAAGTTTCTGTAAAAAAATGTTTGGCGTCAGAGCCATTCTATACAGTTCAAATTGGCAATTACAACACTTTCAAAATTCAATAAATAAATAAACAGAACGAAATCGCATTAGGTAGTTTAATACGGATTTCGTTCCAAATCATTCAGATTCCAGACTGATTTCAATAAATACAAGTTCAATCAATAAATAAATACGCAACACATAATGTATTCTTAACTAAGGCAGCGTTTGTTACATTAAAACCTTACATTCTATGTGTGCAAAAATTAAACGCTACGGGATACATGCGCTCAGTGTTATGCATGAAAGATACTGCCCCTATGCGCAAAAGTTTATTTTAGGTCACATTTACGTCGCGTTTATAACAAGGTTTAGCATAGCAAAACTGAATCTCAAAACGAAACATTTAACGCTATAGAAATATGAAATATTTACTTATGGTTATATGAAATTCATGCATTCTATCAATCGTAGGGCCAGCTATCTGGATGTAGTTCAGATATTCAAAATATACATGCAAACATGTTGAAGCACTCAGCATTGACGCAAATAAAAATTGCTACCACCAAAATAATCATAAATAAAATAGGAAATATTTTGTGCAAGTAGTGATTCCTACTGTACTCTTTCATTGATAAAAGAGTCACGTATAAATTCGTATTGTTCAAATGCAGAACTATAATATCGACCGCTAAGTTTGTACCAACTTTTTATTTACATTATAATGTAAAACAATCGCTGGGTTGGAACATATTGAAAAGACGATGCAGGAAAAAGTTGGTCGATCTGTAAATATTTGACGGAGCCATTTCACGAATTCGATGTATTATGTTGCTATTCAGAAACACTCAATCGTCGAGCACCAGGGACGAGTGTTCGTCCTATACTTTTTTTTACTTTAATGTCTACAGTTACTCTTAATATGGGGCCATAATGATTGATACACGCCGCCTAACTTCTCGGTTCAAGTAACACAAAGAAGAACACTGAAAAAGCAACAAATATACTATGTCGATCTGGCTCGGCCAAAGCGCTCGGAGTTCAGCACGACTGAGTCGCGACTTGTATTCGTAATTATTGCCAGTGACGTCACTAACTTACATTATCAACTACCCACAATCCAAAATAAAATAATTAACAACAACCAAGTTATACATATACGAAGCTTAGCAGGTTTAATAACTGTATCAGAAACTATCATACAAAACTAAACCTATTTCGTTTCATTATAGTAGTAGTTATAAATTGACTAATTTTAAGACTAACCATATCCTTATTATGTTTGGACACATAACCGAAGTGCATAACATTTTTGTAAATTTCTAAATGGTGTTGGCATTTTTATTCAGGTTTTTTTAAACACTATGTAGAAAAGCTAATTTAGCCAAAAAAAAAAAAACAAACAATACTCATACTTTTTGGTCAGTTTCACAATATTTTGCATTCAAATACCTAATAAGACAGGATGCATTGCCTTAATTATGCTCAAGGAAATTTCAATTACACCCACCCACACAGAATCCCAATCAACAACAATATGAGTGAGATCAAATAGTTTACCATCAATTTACGTCAATAATGAATTGTGTATAGACAACGCTCATCACACTCAATATCATCAATAAAATTATATCATACAAATAAGTAAATAATATACCAATTACAATGCTACTGACAAATATGTATTTATATTTCACTAATATTATGAGAGTGCTTATAGCGTCAATAGCTTTAAGGGCCGAAACACACCCGTGAAGCGACGTGGTATCACCAATACTAGTTGTTAACATCGGTAATGGACCGTAGGTACTGTTTTAATTCCGGCCCTAATTTAAACATATACATAATATGCTGTAAAATTTTATAGATCCAACAGTTGCCCAATTCTGATCCTAATATTTCATTATACGACGACATACTCAACACTATCTCCATTAATTGGTCCATCTTTACTACATCACCTCTTGTCTCCACGTCCGCCTGTAATTATGTGACAGACATTCAAATCACTTGTGATAAATTTTCCTAACATTGCTGAGAATGTCATCTAAACTTTCGGAATCATTCAAATAGAATAAACAAGTCCACATTGAATTTGAATAATATTAAAAACAGCCATTTCCCCACACAACACACTAACGGCGAGATAATAATATAATCTATATTTATATTTAACACTTATATCGTTATAACAACGTTTATACAGTATAGTAGGCTACAACTAAACAATCTGTAGTAATCGTCCTCAAGCTTTTCATTATCACATGTATCAAAGGGCACATATCACTCACTGCCTAACATTTAGTCCGTCAACGAAGCACCGTTTCAATGGGACATTACCACGTAACTTTCCAACACAACCCTTAAAATAGTTACCACTAGGACGAAATGTTTCAATTCAATATACATATTCTTTCTTTCTCCCTTGATGCTTTAACCAATCTCATTCCCATTCTCATATACCTTATGTATTTTCGTTTTGGAAAATGCATTCTGGTATTTTCGAGACATCTAATATCACAACAATATAGTAGCTTTGTACTTTTAAGCTGATAATTGCATCATCTTGCACTCCTCATAGAAATTTCACACAACTTTGTTCTGCATGTTGTACAGAACAGAAATAATATGTATCATGAATTTAAAGAGTAATCCTACAATGTTTTTTTTTACATTTTTTCTTTATAATTTATTAACACAATTCCATATTGTCCAGTAGTGAACTTACAGTAACTTTATTATTTCGAGGAGTTGAGTCATATTCACTTGGTTATAAGTTAAGTAGCATTTTAAATACATAATTTAATCAAATATGAGAAATAACATTGATCTCCTCACATATGCTACAATTATATACAATTATATGTATGTATTTTCAAAATATGTTTTTTTTTACAAATCTTTTTATTCCGCTTTCTTTTGTATCCTGTTATAAATTATATTATATGAAAATTTCGATTAATATGCAAACAGATCGAAATTTTGTACTATACCAAAACTGATACAAGAATAATTTACATATACGACTACGACGATCGATCTTCAATAATATTCAAGAGAAGCCTTACGATAAATGTACAAGTATGATACAAACTAAATTTTTATTAGAGTTTACGCACTTAGGCCTCTCAGTACTCAAAAATCAGCTGGGAAATGAAACTTTTATATGTAAACGAGTAATCTAGATACACTGGCCGTTATCCTAACTTTCCAGTTTAAAATCAAGTAGTTCACTCAGTAAAATTCGCACTCGCGCCATAATAATATGCCATAATAGGAAGTGTCTCGCCATATTGCGCGAGTATGTAACGCGGGATGTTCATAAGGCGGACCGCACGCGGCAGTAAAGGGGGGTTTCACTGCGGACGATGCGGCGGCAGGGAGTCATGTCGCCGGTACATCAGCAGATAGGGCATGCGCGGCGGTTTCGGCTTCAGGACCTGAGCCTCGCCTACCTGGGTCACAGTCGAGTCGTCATACCTGTACACAAACATTCATTATAGTACTGCTCGGTTGATCAATGTCAGTGTGCTGTTTATATCTCTGCTCAGTATTGTTTGTCCGCAATGTTAACATTGTAACGTCGGAGACGAAAAATAAATGACATCATGTTATTATTGAGTTCAATTGACAAACTATTTATAAACTAGCCTGCAATGAGAAAATATATTTTTTCTTAAATATTTTATTTTTGTCAGGAGGCTGTAGCTGGCTGATCGTGAAGGTAAGCGCCTGCCGCCGCTTATCACCATTAACAATAGCAAAGGGATTGCCTATGTGCTATCTACCTGTTATCTAGAAGGCAACTAACTGGCTCTAAATTGCAATCAATTTTTGTCCTGTCAAATTAGTCAGATTGCTTATTTCAACGTGAATTTAAGCGAGATTTTTATTGGTCAATCAATGCAAATGCCTTTTTCAATAACATTTGTAAGAGAAAGACGTGACGTGACTAATATTAGTTAAGTTTGTAAACCATAGTATTGAGACCAATATAAAAATTATAAAGTAGGTTCTCACCTGATCCATCCAACCTGACTGTGAAAAGTATCAGTGAGGTAATGCCCCTTCACTGCCTCCACACCCTCGTGGTAGACCACAGCAAACAGTTTGTATAGCCGCTGCTTTGTCGTGTACTTCGACGACATTATCTCTTTAATGTTAAAAGTTTACATACAATACTTGATACATTGGTTTTTGTAATACAATATTTTGGTGATTTTACTCAGAGATTATTGACCACATGTTAATGATTTATTATCATTTTCAGAGACGAAAAATAAGTACATCATTGTAGAATTTCAAGGTTTATCATGTAAATGACATAGGAAAAATAAATTTCAAGATTGGAGTGAATACAATTGAATGATTACTTTTTATTTTTTTTATTACTAATTAGCTTATAACAGATGCGATGCCAGAAGTTCCACACTTTTGGGTATCCACATTATACAAAACATCTTGTTTTTTTAATTATCTAGGTAAAATTCAAAGTCCTGAGTTATTCACTGACCAATATATCAAGGCACAGTCTAAGCCTCTGCTTCTAGAGACATGAAATTAGGAGAATGTGTTATTTTGTGAAGTAAAGATATCCACTAAGAAAGAGTTTTTGAGAATTCAACTCCTATGGAGGTAAAATAGTGGATCGCGGGTGAAACCGCGGGTCGGAAAGCTAGTTTAATAATGTAGAAGGTATACTTACTGGGATCAATCTTCAAATCGATTGGGAAGTCAATATTCTTGACGATCTTGGCTGTGTGTCCTTCAGAGTCTAATTGGAAACACTTGAGATGCAGCAGTAGAACTACAGGCAACTGCTCGAGAGACAGTTGTTGCCACGCGTCGTTCACGCCTTCAAGCGTATCTTTGCCAGCCAGCAACTCAAGGGCATCTTTCACGGTATTTGCACGCTGAAATTTTATACGATTTTGTTTAATATATGATGTTGTTTTATAGAATTGGGTTTTCTGATGGAATTTACTCAGTTTATGTTGTCCACATGTTAGTGAAATGTCACTTTCGGAGACGAAAAATAATTTAGCATCATTGTAAGTCCTTACCAATATTATCAGTGCGTAAGTGAGTTTGTTACTTTTTACGCCTAAACCACCGAACCAATCACGTTGAAATTTGCCACACAGATAACCTATGACATGGAAAAGGACGAGGCTACTTTTTTTTTCCTGTAAACGCGGGAGAAACCACTGAGCGAAAGCCAGTTTTAAGTGGAATAAGTAAATGAGATCCTCAGTCATCTTGCTAAGTAAGCCAACATAGCCTAGACGCTTGCCTTTCAGAGTATCAGTCGCGTAGCCGACCCTGTAAGTAAGAAACCAAGTGACATACCTCGATATCAAGCTGCAGCGTGAAGAATGGTTGCACAGCATCAGTGACGTCATGGTGGTGCGCGCGGTGTAGCCGGACGCGCGTGCGGCCGCGGAATATGTCCGCGAGCGGAGTGCGTCGAGCCGCCCAGCGACGCTCCACCGCGCCGCGGTTCCGCGGGCCCATCACCTGCAACCGTACACACTACACTTATACACGATGGATTGTGATGACACCTTTTCAAATACAACTTGTCATACTAGAGTAGTGCTGGACACTTGCCATGGGATCAATTGAATTTAATGGGTGGTAGAGTCAATTGTAACTTTCGAAATGCCATAACAGAAAATGATTTTTGAGTTTGATCAACTATTAACTTGTCAAAAATAATATTCTGGGATTTCACACACTGCCATCAGATTCTAAAATAAGCAGAGTACTACAAACAAAAAAAATTCTTTTTCGGCATACCCAGACTTAGGACAAAAGGCATGCTCATGCAAACTAATAACTGTCACATGTGAACCCACGGCCAGTGGCGTGACAGAAGAGTAACCACATTAGTATTGTATGTTTATTTTTTATAGTGATATATAAACAAAATTACCTTCCATTCATCATCATCATCTTGTACTCCAACTGGTTGCTCCTGGGCAATGATGCCGTTAGTCTGACCGTTAGTCTCCTTCGGTTCCTCTGGCTCAATCAGTTTCATCAGCTGAAAATATCAATAAAAATGTCAAAATTATAACCTAATATAAGAACAGTAATAATCAAGGTAGATGTTCAAATCTTACCTATGACAAATAGAAATTGCGCATGCCAGATAATTCAATGTAATATGTTGTACTGTTATTACATTTCTAGAAAATAAGTTATACAAAAATTAACACATCTAAATATTTTTATACAGGGGAATATCACTACTATGTTTGAGGCATACATTTTGAAATAACTTTGATACAACAACTAAATTAAAGTCAATTAAAATACAAGTAATAAATTCTGGCAATATTTATAGAGAATTATGTAACAATAAAATTATGTTATAAAATCTTAGGATTTAAGTAGTTCAATTAGCTCCGTCAAACTGTAATTTCGGCATAATCAATAAATGTAATGTAACCAGATCGAGATATATTGACGACTTCAAAAGTGCTATATCTGAAGATTTTGTTGATCAACAGTTTATTGGCCATTCAGTTTTGCTATTAAATACTAATGGCATCATATTTCCATCTCAATACAAAATCTTCACAAACCTCGAGCATCTCATCATTGAGAGAATTGAGTAGACACCCCAGGAACTCCTCGGCATCCTCTTGTCTTCCCTCCTGGGAGCCAGGGAAGGGTCGCAGCGCTCGCAGCACGCGCTGGCCCGCGCCGCCCTCTAGCGGCGGCCCGCCGGGAACTGCAGGCGCGGGGTTCGTGCCACCCGTTCGCCCCGTACGACCGTTACTGCCCAATGGACTGAACTCGTAGCAGAGTTCCACCCTGGAAAGTAAGGATTTTTACATTTTAGATTGAAGCAGTACCAGGCAGCTTTTTTTATAAGAGGTAGTTGAGTATGTATTATCCTAGATACCCGGCAAAGGTCAAATGCTCACTCGTAGTACCACTGAATCACTGATGGTGCAGAAGGCGCATGGGTCCTGGGTGTGATGAATTAATAAATACTATGCAGACATAAAAAAAACTTACAAAGAATCAATAACAGGTGTGCTAGACTTCCCACGGCGAGTCTGATATGGCAGAGCCTTCAATAGGTTGTAGAATGGTGGGCAAGCGATGAGAGCCTGCAGGATCGCGTTCACATAGCAGAAGTTAGAGCGGTTGGTCAATCCTCGAGGCAGCAGGGACACCGCGCGGTTGTCCAACTGGTATTTAATTAGGAACTCTGCAATTGTTTAAATCAAAATTAAGATACACTATAAAACCTACTGTTTGTGTTACATTCATTATCATTATAAATCATATGAATTGCATAAAGTGAATAAGTGAATTAACGTTAATATTTTTAGTAAAATATTATCTATGTAACTGTTTCGTTTTCGGAAAATAAATTTGTCTTAGCTACAATTTTATTTTATTACTACTAAAAAGTTTAGTGCCAATGTGAATTCATACATACCTCCCATTCTATACGAATTTGGATCATCACTGAACGGCGACGTCGCCACAGGCAATGCTGGAGAGGGATCTTTCTGTACGGGTACTTCACGAACTTCAGTAGTTTGGCTCGCTACCGCCGGCTTAGCAACAGTTGAAGCAGTACTAGCGTTACTAACAGCATTCACAGACGTCTTCTCAGAGTAAGAGATCGTAGGCGCTGTAGTGGTCATCGGCCGAGACGCCGGTGGCTTATCAGGAGCAGTTTGCAGCGGCGAAGCATCATAAGGAGGCACCTTGGCTACCGGCTTTTGAACATTTATGGGTACTGGCGGTACTGCGGTCGTCGGGCTAGGAGGCTCCTCTACAGCCACGACTGGGGCCGGAATTATAGTCGTACTAGTAGTGCTGCTACTTTTATTCGAGAATAGACTCGCCCAAGATTTGCCTGGAGCGGGCTGTGGTTGCGGTTGAATCACAGGCGGTGGAATAGGCTCCCCGCGGATTCTGGGCGTTGGAGGTGGAGGGAAATCAGACGCAGTCGGTGCGGGAGGAGGCGGCTGCGGGACCGGTGGCGGCTCTGGAAGCGCTGCAGCTTTTCTTGAATGACCAAACGGCGACTTATTAGTCACGATTTGCGGTGGTCCAGCTGAATGAAGCGTTATGGAGATAGGCATAGGCGCTTTGCTTGGAGGCAGCGGCGGCTCTCGTTTAGGATGCTCCAAAGGCACGTTGCTCCTCTCAGAACTCTCTGCATTTTCTGTTGACGGGGACCTATTTGAGGTACCTTCACGTTTTTGCCTGTTTCCGAATGGAGCTTTTGGTGCTGATGCAGCTTGCTGTACCGGTACAACAGTTTGTGGTACCGGTGGTTTGGCTTGCTGTTTACCTCCTGAAAAGGGTGCAGCCGGTCCCTTTGTTGTCTTGTTAATTGCTGGTGGAAGTTTGTTTACCGGTGCTTGTGTATTGCTGGATGCCAAGGCGGGGAATGTCTTCGTCGCTACTTGCATCTGGTTTAAACTTTGTGTAACTTCAGGACCTTTATTTTCATTAGGAATCCACGAGGGTTTGGCAGTATCAGTTTTAGTCACAGCTGGAGCTTTATCGCCGGTAGAAATAATCTTCGGTTGAGTGCTTTCAGCAGGACGTTCAGTGTGCTTAGGACTACTGGGGCCTTTAGGAACGATTTTGAGATCTTTAATAGGAAGCGCATCTACAATGGCAGCCGTTGCGGATGCGGTGACTGCTGGCATCGGGGGAGTTTTTTGCTCCTGACTCTTCTCAGGTGGTATGTAAGTCTTGTTCTGACTCTGTCCCTGGACGAAGTTTTTCGCGTGCACATTGAACTGGTGAGGTGTGTGATGCGGCTGCTGCTGCGGTATCTGGATCGGCGGGGGATGCGGCGGCGGGGGCAGGAACATAGAGGGCATGTACTCGACGGTCTCTACCGGCGGGCCGTAGGTCGCGTTAGTGTAGTGTGCGCCCGTGTAGTAAGCATCGACTACCTCCTGCTCCATCACCACGTCCGGCGGATAATCCTCGGGTTTGTCGGCCTCGCTCTCCACCGGTATCGAGTACTCGGGATAGTAGGACGGGTAAGTGTAAGGTCCATACACGAGCGGCTGATAGACCGGCACGTGGTAGAGGGGAGCGCCTTGAGCCTGCGCCGCGGGGTAGTACTGCGGGTACTGCAAATAGTAGGGCGGCGGCTGCGGCTGGGGCGGCGAGGGCGGGCGCTTGCCGCGGCGGTCGCGTCGGTGCGGGCGCGGGGGTCGGTCGACCTGCGGCGGCGGCGCGAACTGTGGCGGCTGCGGCTGGTAGTACTGGCCCATGTAGCCGTGTACGTTAACGTTGGCGGTGACCTGGCTGACGTACACGTTGGGCGGCGCCACGGGCCACTGGTGGTGGTGCGAGGGGTAGGCGGGCGGCGGCTGCGCGTAGGGCGGGGGCGGCGGCGGCGGCGCGGGCGCGGCGGACCGCGCGGGCGAGTGTGGCGCCATCTCGCACTCGCCGCCCGACACGCTGTCCACGCTGCTCGACACGGTCGCCGGGCCCGCCGTCGACGATGAACACGACGACAGATCTGATGACGAATTAACATTCAAACGTTTAAACAAATAGAAATGGGTTACACTGCCGAAGTGGCGGCGAATAGACTGGCGATCGACTCTTGGGAACTTAAGTCCGACTCCTAAGTATGTATGACTGATATACCTGCCTAGACTTATATATAAATTTAGTTTGGCATGAATGAAACATTAGAAGTTTTAAGTTTATTTAAAATTCACTCACCTATGTTAGGTTCGGTCCAAACGACGGAATCTGTCGATGCCGAGAAGTCAATGTTTCGCTCGAACAGTGCACACTGCAGACTGCTCAGTTCAGCTTCTTTCACATCAGACAAGTCTAGGAACTCATATTCCTGAAACACGGCACAGATATTTAACAATGAACTTAAATCTAACACTCTTCTCCACTGCATGCCACACTTTGAATGCCCGCATACACTATGATACAAAATGGGTCCCACACACATAATGTACTATATAGTCTGTAGATATTTTTATGTACCTTTCTTGGGTATTTAAATGAAGATAACTAGACTTGAACATTCAAAATATGAAAATCACTCGGATGTGTTTACAAAAAAGTGTGTGAGAAACATAACTATACCCAAAGTTCACAATCATTGCAGTACATTGAACTAACAATGATTTATCATTGTAAGAAGCTTTGGTCATGACATATATTTTTATGCAATTTTGCTTTATGCTATTGCAAGTAATGACTGTATAAGTAAATAATTCAATTTTTATGCTAATCACATTCTTTAAATAATCACATAGTTTAATAACTATGAAATTCACTGCACTTTATTAAAGCAACTATTCTGAAAGTGAAATAACCCCATGTGGTCACTTTAATTGATATATTAATTCATAGTTCGGGATCAGATAGCCATGTATACAGAATGTTCCAAGATATTATTAATCCAATTTACCTTCCGAACTTACATATTTTAATTTACTACAACTTTAACATAATGTTACTAAATATCCTATGGATGTGAATTTACCAACATAGTAAAGTCGGTTTTACCTGTAATCCATTACAAATAACTATCAACTACAAAGCTCATAAGCCACTCTAAGTTGTCACATGTTGATAAAAATTTGTAAATGTCACATAATGCTATACATAACATTTTAACAGCATTTTGAGGTAGAATAAATGTTACTGTCCATGCCAATAGTATTGTTTCAGGTGAGAGGGAGGCACTAGGAGAGAGGTTGTCAGAATGACATTATATTGTTGTAAGAACTGATCATTATGTAAGAGTAAAACTCCGTAATGGTTGCCATGTAATTAGTTCAATAAGACACTTATTTTATAAAATAAATAAAATGTAATTATTTAAGAACACAAACAAGGTAATTATTTTGCACCAAAGTATGTGTCAATAAAAACAAGGAATAATAAATCTATGTTAATAACTACTTATATTAATTCAGTTAGATGTATAAAAGGTACATTTTATCACTTATCTAATCCCAAGTTCCCAACTAATATTATGAACGTGAAAGTGTTTGTCTTTTCGCATAGCAATGAAGCAATAGATCAACTTTTTGGCATAGATAGAGATAGGTAATGAATGTGCTGGAGAGTAATATAAAGCTACTTTTTATCTCGGAATGTGGGTAACAAAAAACTAGTGGATATTATGAATGTGAAAGTGGGTTTGTTATCGTTAATCTTTGGCCTCTCGCCCACCGCGACTTTTTGTCGCGATGCAAACGCGATACTGTCGCGTATTTGCATCGATGCAGTCGCGATGCAGTCGCTAGCTGTGTACCCTCGCCCACCTAAACATGGTGCAGTCGCGATACCAACGCGATACTGTCGCGCTTCTGTCGCGCGTTTGTATCGATGCAGTCGCGCGTTTCGTAATCGCGCGACTGCATCGCGACAAAAAGTTGCGGTGGGCGAGGGGCCTTTCACACAGCAATGGAACATAGGATCAACATGATTTTAGCATAAATATAAATTATGGGCTGAAGGGTAACATAGGAAGGGTATCCAAGGAATGGAGGTAGGATACAGGGCGGGAACAAATAATAGTTTATGGTTTGAGAAGTTATTTTAAATGTTACTTTAATTTTATAAATTGCAAGGTCTAGAGGATGTGTATATGTTAAATATTATTTTTAAGCATAGCTAAGATTCAAGAACTGGTTGAACTTAATGTCAATACTTTATATGGTTCAATTGCACTAACGTTATTATAAAACTAACCCCTGGGTTAAATATGTAAATTTGACAGATTCTCTATACAAATTCTGTCACATAGCCAGCCATTTTTAACCCATGGGTTAGTGGTATAAGATATTGGTGCAATTGGGCCTGAGAGGTAACCAGTAAATAGCACTGAATGGTTATAGGTTATGTCATTGTATGATTTTGAGATATAAATATTCAAAAGAAAACCTAATTACATATTTATAAAATGTATAGATATTAAAAGCAAAGAATGCCCAGTCAGAAGAGTTCTGTAAAGGTACTTCACCTATGTGCAATGAAAGTGACAGGCAGACAACATTTTGATAATAATTATATGATAACATTTACCTGTACTCACAATAATATTGTTAACAATTGCATTCCAAATTAACTCATTGCATCAGCTCAATTGGTAACTCAAATAGGTCTCTATGAAAAGGTAACCTTGAAATTCGCTTCAGAATGGACAAAAGTGCCACTCACAGTTTGAACGTTGGACTTCATTCATTTTTGCCTGTCAGTCAAATTTATAGGTTATAACTAGCTTGAGACTTACGAGCCCTCAACACTCCAGGCCACATAAGCGTAGTAAATTCAACACTAAACAGTCATCTACCGTGCAAATATATTATGCAATAACGTACCCAGGTACCGACTAAATAACAATAACAAATCCATAGCACATGTGGTTCTTCAAGTCATGATTATGCGATGCAATAATGAAAATGACATACCCAGAACCAATGATTAACGGATCGACTTCCATTGGAATCCCTTTCGATTAAAGCATGATTTTCAGCGTCTAATTCTCTCTTGCACTAACACAAAGCTGTAAAATATGCGGAACATTTGGAGGACTATAAGATGGCGTAACAGTAACAACGCTCGGTTGCCGGGTATCATTTAATTATTGACAAATCAACATAGTGGTGATTATTATAGCGTGAACCCGAAACTGGACACCATCTATTTATTGTAATCTATCGACACTTACCTCCCACGTGCACACAATTTCTGGAAAGAGATATTTTTTCTAATGTAATGGCCAGTTTCAATATCACCAAAACAAGAAACAAAAGCCAAACAAATGTTTAGTTAAATGTACTGCAAATATGACATCCTTACCGTTTTCATCAAATCCATGGCCTCTTGAGGAACACCATCACGAAATATAACGCCGTAAATATCACATATATACAGCTGCGGCTTTTCAGAATAAAATTTAGAACGAGATCAACGTTGAGGCCATGCACTTACCAACACATAACAGGATGTGACAAAACCCGCGCCATTTTTATCTCAATATTTTCTACCAATAAGATTGTTTGATTTTGACCAAAGACTATATTTTTAGTTCGTAATGTTGCTAAACTTGTACGGACGGAAGTACACCACCTCCTATAGACAAGACTATTATTTTTCTTGACTCTTTTACCCTAGTGCTTTACAAACGGTTGAATTAATTTTCAACCACTTGTAACAAAAAAACTCAGTAGGTAGGTACCTCTCAATAGATGGCGTAAACTTACTTACATTATGTTGACAGATCTATCACAACTGGTAGGTGGAGGCATCGGTTGGAGCGCGAAATTCAAATTTAATCACGTTTTTTGCAAATTGCAGCTCAGTTATAGGTCGTAAGTTATTCCTCCAAGGTATATTACTGACAGATACGACTATTTCATGAAAATGTTACTAATATACCTTGGAGGAATTTGTTGATGATTTTTTTTGTTATTAATCAGTAAATATATTACCATTCTTCTCGCAAATAACATGTTGATAACTTACAACCTATAACTGAGCTGCAATTTGCAAAAAACGTGATAAAATTTGAATTTCGCGCTCCAACCGAAGGTTCACCCTTAAAACCCTTATCACCCATAAATAATTAAAAAACATATATAATATACTTGGTTTCCTTAGAGTTGCTTAGAGGTTACTAGAATAATTATTTTCCTTCAGTGCTCAATAGGTGGCGTTGTACAATATAAAGACATCTGTCAAACTATTGTACACACGGCCACAGATCAAGCTACACACTGCGGCACCTTATGTGGTTGTAATAGGCGCTAGTTTGCAACAAAAATGTGTAGCTTGATCTGTGGCCGTGTGTACCTAGTTGTGAAAGAACCAGTGTTGCCAGCTCTTATTATTAATTTCGGATGAAAGAAAAGACCCATCTATATATAAACAACGCAAATAACGTTTTACAATTCTGAATTTGATTGTGTTCATGGGATGAATAAATACTATTAAAAAACCTGACTTATTAATTTTATTTTTTACTATTTGGAACAAAACTGTACGAAAATGCTCGATTGTAGGCTTATCTGGCAACACTAGTGTAAGTGACAGTATTATTTTGAATTCAATACTCTTTTCTTTGGGTGACAGCGCCACCTAGTTTAAACTTCAGAGCTGTTTTTTTTAAAGAAAAAGCCTCATTAGTATAGGTACTATTATTAATGCAACAATAGTCTTTGTATTAGATACTGCTAACAGCAATCCGTATGCCCAATCCATAGAAAATAGAACTATCCTTACTAATATCACAGAATACTTAATAGTACAAGTACTAATATTACAAATGTGAAAGTGTGCATGTGTGTCTGTGTGTCTGTGTATCTGTGTGTCTGTTTGTCCTTCTTTCACGGCAAAATGGAGCGACGAATTGACGTGATTTTTGAAGTAAAGATAGTTGAAGGGATGGGGAGTGACATAGGCTACTTTTTGTCTCTTTCTAACCCCCCACTTCCCTAAAATGGGGGGTGGAAGTTTGTATGGAGCATTCCGCAATTGCAATTGCGGGCTATTTGTAACTAACAAAAAAATCATGCATCATTTTTTCTTGGAAATCTGCCCCCGACCCCTTAAAAGAGGGGGTGGAAATTTATGTGAGACTCCGCAAAGTTAGTACAGAAAAAAAAGTTACGTGGAAAATAGTTAGGTAAATAGGAAGTTGTAGGTAGGAGTAAGTAGGGTAGATATGGGTAGGTAGAAGTAGGTAGGGCTATGTAGAGGCTGGTAGGTAGGTATGGGTAGTTAGGTCCCAGTTTTTTATTTGTTCTCAGGGCAGGACAATGTCTGCCGGGTCAGCTAGTAAAGACTAAAACCAAGTCAGACCAAGTCATTACTATTCACACACACAAAATATTTTCTCCCTCGGAATACCATTATCTTTGGACAGAAACTGTAACAGCATAGCTAATGAAAACACAATTTTTTTATACCCCTGGGAAAAATGAATAATGTAGGTATTGGCTGGCTATGAAAATATCCTTTGAAGTAGGTACCTATTGTAACGTAACGGATTTTAACCCCCCCCCTTAGTAGTCCGATGCGTTAACCCCCAGCAATAAATTAAACAAAGGTTAATTACTGGCTTAGTTCTTTTACTGAAATATATTATATTATATTTTGTAAGGTTATAAAAATGGTAGTAGGATAATATAAAAATGGTAGTATGCCACAGCTTCTCAGAAGGAGACTAATGTGGGCAACCTGAGATGAATTGCATTACTTATTTTAAATTATATTTAAATTCAAGGGCGCCAAAAGCAGGAACGGCTGCTTTCCCGTAATTAAAGGGTTACATTATTGTAGTAGTTATTTATACGATACGATATTTATAAAGTGATACGAGCCGATACGGCCCCACCGAACATCAACTCGAGGCAAAACTATGCCCCCACCGAACACCATCTCGAGGCAAAACTATGCCCCCACCGAACACCTACTCGAGGCCAATCTAGGCCCCCACCGAACACCAACTCGAGGCAAAGCTATGCCCCCACCGAACATCTCCTCGAGGCAAAAATAGGCCCCCACCGAACAGCATCTCGAGGTTAAAATAGGCCCCCACCGAACAGCTCCTCGAGGCAAAAATAGGCCCCCACCGAACACCTCCTTATGGAGGAAAAGAACCACGCTTAGTAAAGGTGGATCATGTCGACTCCGGAGGGAAAGGAGGTTTAAGATGACCCTGGCTGGCCACGCCACGCGGTTATCATCGGCCGCGTCAGCTAAGACTAATCAGCCGAAATTAAAAAAAGGTTAGGTCATTGACATTCGACCTTTAGATGCGTATACGCCGGGACGCCGGGAGTGAAAAAAAAGAATGTTCCATTGAACTAATGAACTTGACCTAATTACGAAAAGGGTGTACACAACTCGAAGAAGTCCCCTAATCGGTCGAAAAACTCCGAAATACCGGTCAAAAACACTAAGCCAACAAACACTGAACTAATGAAATACGGACGGGAATACGTCAAAAACACACTGAACTCTAATTTGATAAATGAACATGAAATCTAGCACTTTCCAAAACAATAATTATTACCAAATTTAGATAATAAGCGAAGTAAACAATGTAGATTTAATCGGTAATGTGGGAAAAAAACAAAGCAAATTTAATTAATAAGCTGACAGCCCCATCAGTGTTGCCTCAGTAAGAAAAAAAAATGTTGCCACGGGAATAACTTTACTTTGTACCGCAAGCAAATCGATTAATCGATTTGATGAAATTTAAGTATTTATCGAATTACAAATAATGTTTAATTGAGTATTAATAAAGAAATGAAAAATTTATAATTGGCTACAACTCCATCTACTATAAAAAGGTATAGTCAATTAATAAATTCCAAATTAAACTACGTTCAGGAATATGACAACTAATCGACTGAAAAATCGATAAAACGTAATACATGTAATAAATAATTGAAGACCCGATTTTACTACGTGACACGACCCCCCCTGTCAGAAGAATTTTGCGTAAATAAGCGCAAAATTCAAGCTGGTCCTCCAGCTTGGAAACAACTCAGTACGTACAAGATAAATCGAGGACTGAAGAAAAGTCTAAATAAAATAATAAAGATGAAAACAATATACTTCAAACTCCCTAACGGACACAACGACAACCCAGTTGTGACCGGATAAGAAGAAAGCAAAAGCAAAACAAACCTACGCCAGTAAACACATGCCTCTAGATATCAACCATAAGATGTTGAACAAAAAAAAAAGAAAAAATAAACCTCCACCAACAAACCGAACCCACGAACAACTATAAAAAACAAATATGAAAAATCCGCTAGTTGGAGATTAAATTCTCCCACAACTCGTCGAAACAACAGTACCCACCTACCTAATAAGTAGTAAACCATCCAATAAACCATCAAACCGATTAACCCTAAACTCAAAATATTAAACCCCCCTAAATATATAATGTACTACATACCACTATTACATAATATTAAACAAAATAATAAATAAAATGATTACAAGAGAGAGAATACTTAAATAAAAAACTGTTATCATAATATAATATAAATAAATATTATTCCTACCAAGTGGTCAGCCTTTGATGAAGAAAGGCTTTTGTAATAAAGAGGTCATCACCCGCCCCTAGTACAATGGCTTATTTATTTTTTATAGGAGTTACCGACCGCTCCTAACCCACAAGGTAGAGGAATAAGATACATATACACACAATATATGTTATAAAATAAGAATACAATAAATAGATATAATACAAGTCACTCTTCTTGTCACCTTGAGATACCTTGCGATAACACACATAAGATACTGTGGTTACGCGACAGTAATCCCACAATGAACAAGGATGAGTTTGGAATTTAAAATTTTGGTGATCATGGTTTAAGGCTTTGATTTTAAGAGGTAACCAACCGCCTCTAAGAAAGGCTTATTTTTTAAGAGGTTATCATCCGCCCCTAGTACAATGGCTTATTTATTTTTTATAGGAGTTACTACCCGCTCCTGTGTGTAAGGCCAAAAAAAAACTAAATTTCAATAATGATATAATACTTACACATAATAAGATAATCATACATAAATTAATAACATATGAATTTAAATAGTTAATCCCCAAAACTACAATACTCTTCACCTATAGAAAACCATACCATAAATATACCAGCGCCAGGACAAATGTTCTTCATTCCATAATAAAACCTACAGGTCCGGGCTATTCTATCTTTATGCAAAGCTTGGAAAGCTATACTACATTCCTCCATGTTTAGATAATGTAAGTCAAGTAATGGTAAGGTTAAGTAAGTAAATAAAGTAGGTAAACTTGGTACACACCAGAGCACTTCGCAATAAGCACTACTAATCAAGCTACAGCTTTAAGGGGTATAAAGAATAAAGTATTATTGTCAAACAAAAGTAAGTGTTCAAAAATATTTTGGGAAAAAAAACTTATTCTTAATTATAATTCAAAAGATATTAACATTACATTGATTTTAAAAGGGCAGAAATAGTGGCTATAACGTGTAGTTGTGGGATGTTTTACTAAACTGCAAAAAGGTCACAGCATAAGAAAGTTGAAATAATTGTCAGAGTTGAAAAAAAACTCAAAAATAATTTTAATTCAAAAATGATAAAAGGAAATTATGCAAAAATAAGCTGTATTAGTAGTAAACGATGTGTGTGTACCAGAGATTTAGTTAAAGTAGTTGAATATGAAGTAATATGTAATAGAATTATTTTTATCACCGCACTGTTTTGCAAATCATCTCAAGTTTTAACAATATGTAGTAGTAAGACACAAATCCGCAAGACTTATATGCTAAAAACACAGATCCGCAGTAGATTTATAAAATAGTAAGATTAAAGTAGTAATTGTAATTCAATTTTTGACACATTTAACAATATGACAATCATCTCAGGTTACTCGCCACCACGTACGGGCGTCACTGTAACGTAACGGATTTTAACCCCCCCCCTTAGTAGTCCGATGCGTTAACCCCCAGCAATAAATTAAACAAAGGTTAATTACTGGCTTAGTTCTTTTACTGAAATATATTATATTATATTTTGTAAGGTTATAAAAATGGTAGTAGGATAATATAAAAATGGTAGTATGCCACAGCTTCTCAGAAGGAGACTAATGTGGGCAACCTGAGATGAATTGCATTACTTATTTTAAATTATATTTAAATTCAAGGGCGCCAAAAGCAGGAACGGCTGCTTTCCCGTAATTAAAGGGTTACATTATTGTAGTAGTTATTTATACGATACGATATTTATAAAGTGATACGAGCCGATACGGCCCCACCGAACATCAACTCGAGGCAAAACTATGCCCCCACCGAACACCATCTCGAGGCAAAACTATGCCCCCACCGAACACCTACTCGAGGCCAATCTAGGCCCCCACCGAACACCAACTCGAGGCAAAGCTATGCCCCCACCGAACATCTCCTCGAGGCAAAAATAGGCCCCCACCGAACAGCATCTCGAGGTTAAAATAGGCCCCCACCGAACAGCTCCTCGAGGCAAAAATAGGCCCCCACCGAACACCTCCTTATGGAGGAAAAGAACCACGCTTAGTAAAGGTGGATCATGTCGACTCCGGAGGGAAAGGAGGTTTAAGATGACCCTGGCTGGCCACGCCACGCGGTTATCATCGGCCGCGTCAGCTAAGACTAATCAGCCGAAATTAAAAAAAGGTTAGGTCATTGACATTCGACCTTTAGATGCGTATACGCCGGGACGCCGGGAGTGAAAAAAAAGAATGTTCCATTGAACTAATGAACTTGACCTAATTACGAAAAGGGTGTACACAACTCGAAGAAGTCCCCTAATCGGTCGAAAAACTCCGAAATACCGGTCAAAAACACTAAGCCAACAAACACTGAACTAATGAAATACGGACGGGAATACGTCAAAAACACACTGAACTCTAATTTGATAAATGAACATGAAATCTAGCACTTTCCAAAACAATAATTATTACCAAATTTAGATAATAAGCGAAGTAAACAATGTAGATTTAATCGGTAATGTGGGAAAAAAACAAAGCAAATTTAATTAATAAGCTGACAGCCCCATCAGTGTTGCCTCAGTAAGAAAAAAAAATGTTGCCACGGGAATAACTTTACTTTGTACCGCAAGCAAATCGATTAATCGATTTGATGAAATTTAAGTATTTATCGAATTACAAATAATGTTTAATTGAGTATTAATAAAGAAATGAAAAATTTATAATTGGCTACAACTCCATCTACTATAAAAAGGTATAGTCAATTAATAAATTCCAAATTAAACTACGTTCAGGAATATGACAACTAATCGACTGAAAAATCGATAAAACGTAATACATGTAATAAATAATTGAAGACCCGATTTTACTACGTGACACTATGTACCTAGTCCGGCCGGAACGTCGAAGCGTAGGTGGTAGTGTGTCGGTATACCTAGTTGAAAAAAAAAAGCGATCTTGTTTATATATTGCCGTTTTAACTAGGTAACTATGGCTATGACTAGTTGCATCGCAGTTCATTGTAGTTAATTTTTCAATGTTGAATGAATACACGTCATGTTATTCGCGTAGGTATATTAAATGGTTCGGTAATTACGAACTCAATCAATATTCAATTTTTATGACCATTTATAGGTACCTATTTGATCCCGAAAAAAAAAAGCTTTTCACCTAAGGAGCGACAAGGCCAATTTTGTTTAGTTTATTCTTATCAAAGTGACACACAACATCCAAAATAAGTCTTATGGTGACGTGGGGTACCTAATTGTCCGCTAACAATTTCTGTTTATAAAATTTTCATCGAATAACAATTTATTCATAAGCTGGAGGGCCGGCCGAGCTAGAATTACTGTTTCAGGGACATATTACCACAACCCATCTATATTTGGAGCTCGATCGTTTGTTGTCACGTTCGTGGCCTATCAGTTTCAGCTAAGTAATTTTCAAACAAGGAATGCAAATTCTTTGTAATAACATTTTGTGACTCGGTAAAGTCGATTTTCCTTTGGGCTTAATTAGTGAAAAGCGTCTGGATGCTGATTGTTGCATTTAGAAAATGTGCAAACTTGCGCTTTACCTAAACATTGTGCTTATTTTATTTGTTTGTTATGCTAGCTAATATATTTTGTCTAGGCACTACTTTATATACCTAATGTAACATACTCACTCACTTAGCTTAGTAATAGTACCTAGGCTATTCTAATCAAACGAGCATCGTCCGTCGTTTAGAGAACCACTTTCCCTAATTGTATGCAGTTATATTCTACGGAGTGGTAGTAGATGCCTACGAGTAGCAAAAATGTAAAGCACCCAAATCAATTTAATTAAAGAGACTCGACCATTACTTTCTTTACTTACCTTACGTTTTCGTGGCATAAAAAGTAGCCTATATGCTATTGTAGGGTATGCTAGGGTATGATCTATCTATGTGCCAAGTTTCATCCAAATCAGTTAGTAGTTTTTACGTGAAAGAGTAACCAAAATCCATAATATACATACTTTCGCATATTTGTAGGAAGTAGGATAGCACTTGGGGATACCGGATAATATAGCTTGTGAAATTTTTTTTTTTAATCGGACCAGTAAGTCCGTAACTTACCTCTACTCCGAACTTAAACTTAAGGCACCTGTTTATAATATTAGTGTAGATTTGTGTAACTAGGAGTAGATATTAGTGTAGAAGACATCAAACTTAATGACGTCATCATCAAAGTTAACGACATTCTGTATTATTTTTCGATCTTCCCTGTTAGGTACAAACACATCACGTAAATTCAATTAGGTAGGTACCAACATTATAAATTGGTGCGTCGTGATTTCACCGCAAAAGTAAATCCCCAGTTTTCTCGAAGAATTTCATATGAAGATAATCGTTTAATGTAGCACGTATCGTCTGAATTAGGCGTTAAAGCAAACACACCAATATTTGTGGAGATAAGAGGCTGGCTAATAGAAATGGTTTGATTTCGTGGGCAGGTGAAGCTGGAGCACGTACCTACCCACAATTGCGTCGCGTCCTGTCGCTCGCGTCACGATCCAATAATACCATGACAATCTTCACAATTTCATTCAACGATATAGTTACGTATCTTCTTATTGGTTTTTATCGTATTTCATATACCTATATAGACTGGACTACAAACATCGAGAACATTCTCAAAATATGAGGGGTAGAAAATTCAAGCTAGATGTATACCTAAGCTTTAGGGCAACGTGGCATAGGTTTTTTGTTTCATACTTTTTGGAGCATGATTTTGCTTTTACTTGGTCATCATCATATCAATCGGTCTTCCGGTTCGTGGTCGCCACTTACTTGGTCTACTTACTTATGTTGATTTATCTTTGGTCTTTTCTCCGCTTTCTTTGTAGGTATCTTATTTTCTAAAGGTAAGCTTATGCTCTACGCGACACGCGATTACGATACCCGATTACGATTTTATAACATTATCAGTGAGTGCTAACAAAAGACTCTGCAGCGCTATTTCCCTTTATTGAGTGAACTTTCAAAACCCCTTTTTTATTTGATACACAATACAAACTCGCTCCAACTCGTATGCTACTACTCAATAACAATATTTTCAATGGAGAGTGCATGTAATTCAGCATGTTCTACTACAATATAAACTTTATTGGATAGGAATAAGTTATATTTTCGAATGACAATAAGGAAAATGGGTATATTTTAGAACAATGAATGAATGTGAGTGAGCTTGTGGATCTCAATAATATTTCAGTCTAAGGTTATGTTCTGTTGCTCATATAGCATTATTTTGTTTGTTTCATTTCACGTTCCCGTATATTATTTATTTTTATTGGTTTTTCGCTATTGAAACCATTTATTAATATTCTAGGATATACACGTATATACAAAGTATGAACGTGATAGTACTACTTAGTACTTATACATAAGTACATTAGTGTAAATTGCCTATTATTAGTTGATAATAAGGGCTTGCGCAGAAGTGGGAACTTAAATCTACCTACTAAAAACGCGCAATTTTCAGTTTTATTTATGTCTTACCTATCTTTTTTTCTTTATGTATTTTATTCATTTACGACGACATACTATAATCCTATATTATTGATTTTTGAGGTCGGCGATACATCGGACATGCACGGTATAAGGCCAAAAAGTTCACATCATACTCATATTTATAAATGCGAAAGGAACTATGTTTGTATGTTACTTTTTCATGACTAAGCCGCTGAACCGATTACGATGAAATTTGAATGAGCCTCAGCATTACAGTAGAAGTTATAACAATTTGAAGTTTAGCTTATGTACCTATCTTGTATTCTAAAAGCCTTTACTCGCACTCTGAAACGGAATGATGTCGAGATCAGGACCTTTAGGTGGACCTGCTTGTCCTAGATATAAATAATATCTCGTCTGTAACTCTATTATTACACGTATGTGTATACGTATTATTACACGTATGCGTATCCTTGAATGTAACCGCAGGGCACAGGTAGTAATTAATAAGAACTTGTAACTATTTAATGAAGGTATTGTAACCAGTGCCGGATTAAGTCTACCTAAGCATCCACGCCCTATCCACTAGTGAACTAGTACCGGTCTTTGAAAAAATACGTATTTATTAGGTACAACAACGAGGTTAGAAGTAGGTACGAGCCAGATAAGTTGAGTGGGTACCTATTAGAATAAAAACCAAAGCAAAATAATTATTTTTTTAATAAATACGACTTGCTTTTCGCAACGACATCTCATTGACACGCGGGTTTTCAAAAGACCTTGCCATCAAGTAACTATATTTTCCTTGCTGTTTATAGTGCCTCCCGAGACGTGATGCTAAGCAATCGCTTAATTTGCTTATGGGTTAATCCAGAACACTGATTGTAAAATAAAAGCCAGGTTTAAATCTTCCGACGATGCCGGCTTAGCACTTAAGCTTAATTACAATTTAACACGGCCATTAATTGGCCAGAACATCGTTCAGTAATTAACGAGAAAGTAATTCTTAAAACGAATCTCATTGTCTGAACACTTTCTGGTATAAAATTAAGTTGTCTGATTCATTTTCCTATCGTTTTCTGTAGGTTTTATATTATGAAAAGAAAAACTTTTTCTCAATTTTCAATCTTTGTCATGAAAATCATCGTTCTGAAATTATGAATGTACTATTTACCATGATATTACCTACCTATTGGTTATCTATTAAAATTGCAACCCACAGTTAAACTTGTGTATACAATCACATATAAAACAGTTGTAAGAAGACTAAGTCCGTGCGACGTAAGTAAATATTAGTAATCAATAGACAAAGCTTTATTTGACATCACAAGTTATTGCTACAGTTTACAGAAGTACAGAAAAATAAAAAGAAACAAATATTAATAATCAGCGTCAATATAAAAAAAAGTTACAGCACAGGTACATACCCTACTTCGACTACTGAGATTTCTTTATAGTGGCTACCGATCCACCCAGCACACTAGGTATACCTGGGGGTCTAAAAAGGAAGGATTACGCAATATTGCTAAAAGGAATTCATTTCCTGAATTCACAGCAGATCTCATGCAATTCCTCTATTTTTTGGTAAAATAGTCGCCCTTTATGCGCAATTCAATTCATAAACAGATTCTGTTTAGAAATTAATGTTACTAGACTACAAAAATTAAAACCGTAACTTTACCGGTTATTGTTTCTATTTACTTTTTGTTAAATTAAGACTGAATAACTATGTGTTTTTGTATTATAATTAAAAATCGATCGAACTGTTGCTTCATAGCATTTATTTGATTGGATTTGGGTACCCAAAACTGACATTTTAATTGATTATAAAAATATTTTCTTCTTCGACTGGTATCAATCAATGACAATATATTTTATCTTGTCTGTGGTCGGTCGGTCAAAGTTTATATTGGATGTTTTGATAGAGTACAAAATAAATATTTAAAAATTAAAGTTTAACATTAAAATAATAGTCTTTCAATAATTTAAGGAAAATATGGAAATTATTATACCTATAGTACTGTAATTATTTACGTAAAAATGTAAAAGGAAGACAATATCAGTACCTATTGGACGAATAACACGGAAGAATCTAGAACGTCAAGATTTTTGAAATGAAAAGACGAGGAATCTCGAAAACAAAACTAAAGTAAGTTTATCTCCTATAGTATTTCATACTTTTGATAAGTCGTTACGAGGATATTCCAAAAAACATTCAAGTTATTATTTCTTAAATCGTCAGTCAAGCTTGATACTAGGTAGGTACTTACCAGTTATTCAAAAATGGTTTTACCATTAGTAATTCGATATTATGATCTCAATACTGAGGTCCCCATTAGAATAGAACCATTTTATTTGTTAAACATTTATATAATAATTCCATTAATGTTATACTATTATTGCACAAAGACCTTTTTATAAACTTCCTCTTGTTATTAAGTTAAAGATGATATTACTGATAATGTGCATATTCCATCAATTAATTTAACTAACTATAATTTTACTAACTTTCAGGTTACCCGAAGAAGATGATTAATGGTCCATAGAATTATCAAGAAAGTAAAATGTTATGATTAACATGACAGTTACATATTGATGCAGTCATGCTGTAATTTGTGTCACAGTTTAATATACATATCATTATTATATGCAGTTTCTGGGAGCTGTATTCACATACTGGCTGATTCTTGCCTTAGTATTAATAATTACACTAAACTACAGAAAGATGAAACAATGATACTGTAATAAATGGTTATGCTGTTTATTTACATTCTTTTATTTATCCTAACTAAATAAGTGACCAATGATAATTCTTATATCATGAGGATGTCTCTCTGGTCTCATCTATCCTTGACTCTCACATATGGATACCTTTAGCCTATCATGACATCATGCAGTTCCGCTAATTTAATCAAAGACATCACAGATATGCTCATAATAATGTATTTTTTTGCACAAACTATCAACCTGGGTATGGTTTTAATATTATGAAGGTACTATAATTTAGATTGAAACTTAGAATAAAGATAGATGACATATAGGCTACTTTTTATCCTGGGAAAGCAAGTGAAACTGCGGGACAGGTAGTAGGAATTATTGCTCAGACCATCTGAAGCTCATCCTATTTACGCTGTAGGTAGTCTGTTCCCCTTGGCAATAATTAGTTTATACTGAAAAGATATGCATCCAATGTATTACTACCTACCTACTAATGTTATAAGTAAGGCGTCTATATGTTAGAACACACTGATTCAGTCTGATTTAAAAATCTATTATTGCCTTAGATATACTGTTTATTGAAGAGGGTTACCTATAGGCTCAGGCTATAGTAAATCACCCTATTGCTATTGAACCCTAAAACACCCTATGGGTAGGTAGGTACCTATAGCAAAACTGGTGGTAATAAACTTATTTGTAAGCCAAAACCTTTAAACTGTCCATAAAATGGGTTATAGACGTTAAAAATACATATTTAATTCCTAAATATTCATTGATTTTTAACAAAATCTCTAAGTTGAACTGTAAAAAGATAGTTCTCAGTATCTTCTTATGATTCTACTATTTGACGTAAAAGCAATTCGGATTTAGTGAACCATTTTACGAAACTCTATAGAAAACTGTCAAAGAAATGAATTGCAGATACAGAATCGTATTAGGATCATATTCTGAATTGCATAAAAAGCGGCCATTTTACGATTTTGAATTCAATTCATAATAGGATCTCATTATGATTCAACAAGTGCTTCCTTTTTAGAGCCCCTGGTACCTACCTACATTGAGATATCTTATCTGGCTTTGGATATCACCGATTAGGTCCCTGCTGAGCCGATTGATCTTTCGTCGAGACAAACCAATCGGCCGTCGTCCATGAAGCAACATGTTATCCATCAATCGGAGACAGAAGGACAATTAAAAGTGGAACGGATGCGGTCCTGAGTAATCAATTATGCGTCACTTGGCAATCTCAGATTGGATGAGTAATCAGTACCTATTATTAAACGGTTGAAGTTTTTTTACCTTACAAATAGCCTATTGTTTTAAGATCTTCAAAAATGGGAACAATAATGAACGTTTCAAATTCTCAATTAGAGAGAGAGAGAGAGAGAGAGAAAGAGGGAAATACAGAGCAGTGACGTCACGGCAAATACGAGTATTATAACGCAAATCTTCGTTTTCCCAGTGACACTGGTCATAATAAGTATAAACTTTTTTTAAATGGCAGTCATCTTTTTTATACTTGTAATAGGTAATTGCGACTTAATTATACAACGAAGTTAGAAAAGAAGTAAATGGCTTACAGGGTGGTAAAGTCTACAAATACTTGCATCACTTGCAAGCCACACTATACCCGGTCTCATAGACATCAAGGATCATTGTAATGATATATTTAACTATAGCTATACAGAGACCAGACTACGACAATGATCGTAGAAATAACAAGTTAACTTACCATTGACAGCTTATAAAATGAATTTATGTATCTACCAGTGGCGAAG
Source organism: Tethea ocularis (assembly GCA_963555595.1). Lineage (NCBI taxonomy): Eukaryota > Metazoa > Arthropoda > Insecta > Lepidoptera > Drepanidae > Tethea > Tethea ocularis. The sequence goes on along the minus strand of OY741963.1, from coordinate 3,784,583 downwards.
GGTCCATACAAGCCGATTCCCATTGGCTTACCTTTTAGGAATCCCAGTCCCACATTTTCATTATTTCACACTTTTATCATGCTTAAAATACACTGTAAGTAATTATGAAATTACAGGTGTTTTTTTAACGGCTTACCCTCGCCATAATTTCACCCCTCTCCAATGGTAGGTACTCAGATGTGAAATAAACGTCGACGTAAACTTGACTGGAAAATTCCCCATAAAACGTGAATAATATCACGTGGAAATAATATGTCGAAACATTGAAACTTTTTACTTTGCAAGTTGGCTATTGGAAATTTTATTAATGATTGCGTAATGTTTTTGCAATCAGGAATCAAGCCTTATCAACACCGTTAAGTACGCATAACACCATCGTCTAAAATATATGGAACTATACCATTTTTCACTGACGCTGCACGGTGAGGCACTATCCGTATTGTTACGTCACGCCACTGATTATGTGCGCATATCTAGGTATACCTGGTGATGAAACTTTCATACAAAACATCTATCTTGATCGATCAAAATGTATGAAAAGTTTGATTATTTTTTCGTGATTTCAGGGTCGGTTCCATAGTAAAAGTTGTTCATAATGATTACCTACAATAATCCCTGAAAATCTGGACGGTCATTAAAAAGATATCCTACATAGATAGGTACCTACTATTTGTCCTGGGTTGGTTCTAACAAAACGTTTGAGCTTTTCCCTTTTAGCGTAAATCAATTTCCAACAATGATTTTGAGCTATCAGTGAAGGAAAATATCGTGAGAAAAGAGTAAGGTGGTAATTTGCAGTACACACCTGGCTAAACCCTGCTGTTGAAAATCTGTCGCCTAGCACCTACCAGTGTGTTCCTTCATCTGCACTTGAAAGCCAGTTCCCTTCTAGGCTTTGTATGCTTACCACCTTCAGCCACATCATCATTAACCACGGTGAGATTGTGGTCAAACACAAGTCTCTACAATGTTAAAAAAAACAGGTCCAACCCAATAACTTCTTGCCCAAAGAATTTTTGTTTATTCTGAGATTCTATGCGAAATAAGCCAAAAGCTCGGTTATAGCTTGTATTACTTACCACAAAGGATCAGCCCACGTTGCATAAATTAACCTTTGAACATTTCAAACTATTCAAGACTTCATTAATAATCATTCAAAATTATATTGATGATGTTGGTTGGTTTTCAACCTTTTCAAAATAAATACTGGGTGTAAGAGACATTCGTAAACTGTTACAGGAATCTAGGAATACTCAGCATTAGAATTTTGTATGTCGTGATTTGTATTCCTCATCTTTTTTTTTCGGACACGTATGCCGCCGAGGGGAGGTGGCTATTGAGCGACTTGTGGTCCAGGGGACCAGGGACCAGGCCACGAGGAAGATCGCCTATGAGGTGGAGGCGGCGTGTTGTGAAGCTTGCCACCAACACCTGAAGAGATGACCACGACCACTCTGTCAAGAGTAACACCCGACAAAGAAGAAAAAGATTTGGATAACCTAATTAATATTAAATATTTTCAAACTCTTTAAACTCTTTATTAATTATCTATAACTCTTTATTAATTATTTCTTTGTTGTGACCTAGTTCACCTAGTTCTTACTACTAGTTATTCTTAATACCATCGACACCCAAATCAGACGTTATATTACCTAATTGTGAAAAAGGTTGAAAATTGTTTGAAGAGGTAATTTCACACAAGCAAATAGAATTTTATTTGATAGCAGTACCTACTTCCAATCCCTTTGACATAGGAATACTGAATTCCTTCGCGCTTAGAGCCTGTGCTGCAGACTCTATTTCTTTTGAAACTGATATACTCATGCGTCAATTTAAATCATGCTGAAAGGAATATGACACTACAAATATTTGATTCTTTTTTAATTTAAAGAAATAAGTTGCAGATTTTTACAACTATATGAAATAACTTTAATCTAAACTAAACTAACATTAACTATGTACATAAAAAAATAAATCAAAACTTCTTACTACCTACTTATAAGTAAAAAATTTGTCCCAAATCGCTGCCTAGCGGTAGCGTGCCAAAAAGGCTGGCCGCATTGCCACTTTAATTAATATATGAGCTTATTATTACTTTCAAATTGATAGATATTAAAAAGGATTAATAAACAATAATTAAGAATCTAGAATATAATACCTACCTGGATATAGCATAAGCGCTTTCTCTATTAATTTTACAGTTCCGTAGCTCTAAAGGAAAAAAACGGAAACCTAATAAGATCACTTGGATAATTTTTAGATTAATAATAAACTACCAAACATAATACAAAATGTAAATTTCCTATTTCGTAATAATATATTCATACACTCAATATTATAAATAGAATTGTTGTATTTGATGAAATTTGCGCTTCGTTAGCTAATTGAATTTTTTATTTCCACGTATTTGTATTTTTTGCTAAAAGCGTAAAGGGAAAGTTCGTTGTAGAATACTTGCCAAATCTAGTAATTTTACCTTTTTACCCAGTACCTTCATAACATAAGATTGAAACTATTCCGAATAAGGAAATACGTATATGGTGAGGTTTTTCCGTATATCTATTATTACTTACCCATAATATACGCAGGCCTACACGTACTTATGTGTAAATAAAGTGTATTGAATTTCCCAAGTTCCCGAATAATATTGGCCGCCAGAATTTCATACAATTTGTCTAAGTATTGCAATAAGCAGAATATAAAAATTCACTTGTTATGTCCGATCAAATCAATCTTTATATAAATTTTATAGTAAAATAGAGATTCATATACTTATAAACTTTTTTTTATTAATCTAAACTTTCTTCACTCCACATTGCCGGGGAGTGGTACGATGTTAGAAAAATGATGACGTTACCAGGTCAAAAGGTTCTTGAGAACCAGAGATTTTTGCATAGCCTATAGTATAGGGCCCAGAGGGTGACTAATGAAATAGGCTACTTTTTAACCCTATAAGGAACACGGGTGAGACCCTGGGGGACAGCTATTATATAAGTATTGGTCGTAGAGGTTTTATACTACCTACCTAAGATCCTAAAAATCCAGCGTCTTAACATTTTATATGTCTTGTTTACTCTGCGACAAGTTAGTTGCTAAGGTAAGTTAAATAGCTAAATTAATTAAAATTTATTATTGTATTTTATTTATCAATTGAATGCAATAGCAAGATAAAATATAATATTTACTTTAAAAAATGTTTTTTTAAAATTATTTGGATATTTTTGTATTGTGGGTACGATGCCTTCTGACGGCGACTTTTTCATTTAGTTTAGCCCTTTTTATTTAAGTAGTTTTTAGTTTATCTTGTTGAGATTAAATATTTTTACTTTGTTACTCATATTTTATACCTTTATACCTATATTTATGCAATATTCATCAAAAGTCTAAATTGAACGAGTCGTCGTGAGCATATTTAGCACCTACAATAAAGTGCTAGAACTAATTCAGGGACATCTTTATTGTAGTTACATCAACATAAGACAAAAAAATATTGATTTTCAATTTTTTTTAAATTATTTACCTATCACTTTTCATGCAATAATTACAAATTAGATCATAGCATGCCGTAGCGCCCGTAGCCCGCTCGTAGGCTGGGGCCTACGCACGCCTACGCGGGGCGCGGCGTAGCACCGTAGCACCAACCGCTACAATCGCCTTTACCCCTAGAGTATATAAAACGGCCGGTGTGAACTCTTGAGGCCATTTCAGTTCTACCGACAAAGCGCGGAGCACGCGCATCGCACACAAGTGTTACAGTGCGCTCGTGTACAGTTACGTTACCTGAAAACTTGCAGGTAAGTTTACTTACGGCCTTAATGATAGTGAATTTTGTATCATACACTTTTAGAGTATTTTTTCTCGAGTTATTGAACTAAAATAAAGTTGGGAAACTAGTTTAATACAATTATTTTGACGGTCTGATTAATACAATTTAGGTTTTACTAATACTTAGTAGAAAATAAAGAAAAATAGAAATTATATTAAAAATATAATCATCTTCCGCCTGTTACTTAATTCTTGCGAGATAATAAAAGTAATAAGCACTAAGTTATTTATATGGTTATAGCACGTGATAATAGGGTGTTCACTGACCTATGTGATGCAATGTGATCTAGTTATCTGCCAGTTAATTTACTGTAAGAAATTTAATGAAGACATAATACCTATGTAAGAGTTTAATACCCTTGCACGAGTATAAAAAATAATAAAAACATATTATAACAAAAAAATATCAGTAATAAATTTAATCAATAGAAAAATATCGATAATCGCTAGTGTTCAAGAAAAACAATGACTTGATAATTACTTAAAATATTTAATTAAAGACTATCAAAGTGGAAAACCGGCTAAATATTAATTGTCCAGTGCAAAAGATCTTGATGCTTAAAAAACAAACGCGTTTGAAATGGAAATTCATTGTAGGTAAGAAGCGAAAAGGTTTCAAGCAATTTCGAAAATAAACAGCTTTGAGTGATAAGAAATTGTGTATTTTTAATAGAAAATTAAAAGACACAGACACAAGAAAGAATTTACTCATACAAAGATATTGCTTCATATCTGATTTTAATGAAATTTACAATTTATTCATGTTTTAATGTATTTCATTCATAAATGTTAATAACTTAAAAAAATAGATATAATATATTTAAACAAGCAATGATCTAAAAAAGTAGGTGGGAATAATAAAAACTTTGATATAAAAAAAAACATATTTATATTCTAAATTAACATATTCTCATACTTCTAACATAATTTGGAATGTGAAACACAAAACTACTCCCATTTTTGTAAAAAAAAGTTTGCTGACGTTGTAAAAGGTTGCTCAGAAAAATATTTATAAATATACTTTTTTTTACATATGATCGGGTTTTATCGATACATGCGGAAATAAATTGAGTATTTTTTTTTATAAAGTAAATTTTAAAACGACTAAAAAATCATAAATTATTGTTAAAATGATTAATGATAATTAAATAAATGAGATAAAAATGCCTCCATCATGTAGTCAATGTAGTAACTGAATATACGCTAGGCTGGCTCGATTAAAATGTTTATCTGCATGACTAGTATCGTGACTTTATTGCGCTTTTTATTGGTGGGCTTTTATTACGGCAGGTTTTTTCGATACTTCCTCTATTGGAAATTAATTAAAAATAGTAATAAGCCATTAAAAATATAATTTATCAACTAAGAAGTGATTTCAAAATTGAAAATTGTGGGTCCCTAATGGTGTAAGTACTACGGTTAATGCCCTTAGTTATTGGAAAGGTCCCAGAAAAAAAATATAATTATTAAATAATAATTATATTGATTTGATTAATACAACTGACGAAATCAAAATAACTATAAAAAGGTGTATGTTCATAAAAAAATGATCATATACTCGTACTGAAATCTTTTAAAAATAGCAAATTTTCAACTTAAAAAAAGGTATAAATATGTATCAAAATATAATATGAATGTCTTGGAAAAAATTATAAAGAAAGCTAATTCGTTCAAAGGCTTCCGTTCATTCTTTAATAACGTTCCTTAAGAGGTTACCGTAACGCTTCAAAGGGTAGCTTATTTTAAAACCACACAAAAGGATGCTCGAGTTAAAAGAATGTATCTTATCTTTTCATTGTAGGTAATTGAATTTCTCAACGATTTTTTTAACCGCAGTCTATTTGGTTGGTTGGCGTTTGGCAGTTTATAGCTAAGCCAAGGAATCTAGGGATAAGGAATCTTGACAATCATAAATGGTCGTTGAAATAGTTTAATCGACTGTCCTCAAATTTACCTTAGTCCAGCGTTACGTTATGCTTTAAGATAATCAATCGGTTTTGATTTTAGAAATAATACCTAAAATTTATTTCTAAAACAAATCTTTTATGTTATTTTAGTAAAACTTTTATTGTTTTGTTTAAAATAGTCGTTAACTAAAAAACGTACTTGATTTTTTATACCACACGAGTAGATAAGTTTACTACATATTTGACCATAACCTCACCTTAAAATTGATAAGCAAAGCCTAGAAGGGAAATTACAACAGCCGGTATATACCAGTAGTTGCTAAGCGACGGATTTCCAACATGACGGTAGTTTCCAGTTAGGCTGGTACTCTAACCGTGTTATGGTATTCTTCGCCAAAAGTTCACAACCATTATGGTATATAACACTGAGTTATCATCCCCTTAAATACCATCAATTATAATTATGTAATTATTATATTATCATTACTCACACGAGATGACAAATCTTGCTAAAGTCGAGTCGGACGTAATAGACTTATAGTAGGGTAACGTCACCCATATAATATATAAAAAAGGGTCTTATAAGTTGTGACGTGGCTTTCTATTTCTTAGCTCTACCACGAACACGATTTAAGATTGAATCTATCAAATATTAACATTGTCTCACCAATTTAATACTAATATTGTAAATGCGAAAATGTGTTTGTTGATTTGTCCCTCTGATTTTTTGCAATATATAAATGAGCCGCAGAAAACAAAGGCTACTTTTTATCCCTGGAATATTATATTTGCAAGATTGCATGTATGGTTCTGCCAATGCACCCTAAATAACAGATTTACAAAGACCTCGGAATATAACATCAACTCCTTCGGACATGCAGGCGAAACCGTAGGGCACGCTGTATTCAGTAACATTTCGATTAAGAATGATTGCCGACTGCATTTGTTTTATTTAGTTCAGTAAACCACAGAGTAATAATATACTACGCACAAGTAAAACAAATACCCGCCGGATATATCTTGATAATGTTGATGTCAAGAGAATTTGAAAAAGCGAATAGGAGTCGTTTTAAACCCTTTTTTACGTTTAAATAGAAGCATTATAGAATAAATGAATCAGTAAAAGTAAAAACTCAAATAAAAAAATGGAATTAGTAAATATAGATACATAATAAAAACAAAAAAAATGCAGGAATCATTACTCTTTTTTGCGACGTTTTGAATTTTGAATGTGGCTATTTCATTAGGTATTTTACTCTAAAATAAATACGTATTGTTCAATACATTTACAAAAAACCCCACGCCATGACGGTATTATTTAGGTATATCATATCTACAGCTGGATATAGGCCATTCCTAATAGTTGCCATCTTCCAGTCCTTCGTTTTCCGCATCCTCTCGCAGCCTGCTTGGTTTAGCAGTTCATCGGTACAACTAGCGGTGGGCGTTCCACACTTCGCTTTCCTGTGCTCAGTCCCCTGTCAAGAACTCGTTTACTCCATCGGTTCTGCGACATATAAGCCTACCCACTGCCATTTCAGTTTGCTTATTCTAATTGAGCTACATAAAGTATACTTACTTATTGCAAGAGTGTGTTTGAACTTCTTTCACGTAGCAACGGGTTGATATGATTTTTCGCGGTAAGTTATGGGTTGGAAAGTAACATAGACAAGTTTATTTTTGGTATGCGGGTAAAACCGCAGAGCGGAAACATAGTTTTAGATATTTTATATTTTGATATTTTTTTATGAATTAAACTAAGAGCATAGTTTCTACATAGAACTTCGACTTAGAAAAAACTCATGGACATGATGATGCCAGTTTGCTGGTACATATAAGCATACACATACATACCATTTAAACCATTTATTCCACACACAAGACAAAATAAACATATTTTTTAAATTAGGTGTGCAATCAACTTGTGTGTAGCTAGGTAGCCAGCTCAGTGTACGCTGTGTTGAAGGCACAGCACTGATTTTCAGCTGACTCCCATCACTATTAAACAGACAAATTGAGTGTACGTACCAAATTCTTGGCGATTTTTGACATTCCGCATCAAGACGCAAATCTTAGTGTAGTAGTACTCAGGGCACACATACGTACGACATATTGTGCGTCATTTTTGACAAGGGGCTACTCGGTCCAGTTTATTCTTACATTCGTGCGTAGAACATAATCTATAAATATAAAATTCAGGAGGACGGCTATAAACGAAATAAGTCTATTAATGTACAAAATATTTTATTCTGAAACTCTATCTAGATTGTATTTATTTTATTAGAAAAGCTTTTTATATCGGATGACTGAACAGATTGATTCTATAAATTTATTATTTCATCGTTTATTGACTTACTAAAATGTTACGCTCCTATTTGGAATGTTTTTACATATACATGTGTTTCAGTGCCAACTTTATCGTTATATGGTAGATATTTAAATTTGAAACACCATTTTTCAGATCACTAGAGATCTATGATAAAAAAGGATAAATGTGTTGTAAAATTTAATGTTTTTGGTGATAGTTAATTTTACAATGGCCTAACTCTACCTCTGTAGATAAATCAGTTCTCAATTCTTTGGTTTTTTTACCAGACATCTCATTAAAACGTACGAAAAGGCAAAAAGGAAGGGACAAATTAAAATTCATTGCGATTAAATCAAGATCTTTCACAGAAGCAGAATGAATACCTTTTTACCAATTGTTTTTGGAATATTTTACGTTAGGAGAGGATAATGTAAAGTTAACTGATACAAACGACGCAATTTTGGTACGATAACAATAAAATAATTTATTGGTAGAAACTTATGGAAATTATGGTACCTGGTTTACTTATTAGTTTTTTCGTTCAGGAACTTATTTAAGACATCTTTTTGTTTATTGAATCAGGAGTAAAATAAAAATATTTTAGAGGCTTACTTATTTCTATATAGGTATATCTGTGTGTTCGTTTGTTTGTCTTCTATAGACAGAATAAAGAGTAAAATTTGTTAATGAAAATCAAAATAATCTATGTGTGTAGTTAATTCGCCTTGCATTATGGTTATATCGTATATAATTACCCATTTTTAATAATATTTTTATGTAAAAGAAAGATTTATCTAACCTATCTTTTGAACCATACATGGCGAGTGGAAAATTAAACGAAAAGGCCGAAGGGCATTTCTGTGAGAGTTTTGGAATTATTCCACATTTTCTTTCTTATACACTCAATATTACCTGAAACGATTTTTACGCATAAAAAAAAAATTAATATGTACAAAAAGGAAATGATATATAATTTTTATACAACACATTAAACTTCAGGGTAACTTACCTATTACCTGCTTATGAAAATGTAAGGGCACCCCATATCATAATTTAAAACGTACTTAATCTCCGTAAAATATGTTTGAGGTGGGTAGTTATAGTATTATTATTTTTTTAATTTCGTATAGGCCTGTGTTTGATCACAATCTCAAGTGGCTCTTAAGTGCAACTGGCTCTTAAGTGCAGCTGTTCGAACACACCTATAGGTGCTTGACGACAGATTTTCAACGTTAGGGTGGTATTCAACCACGGGCTCTACAAAATACACTAAAACTACTATGGTTTCCTCCACTGAAAGCTCAAGCTTATTCTAGGATTCGAATATTTCGAATTCGTGACCTTCGTTTTGAGATTCGACGTCACTACCACTAAGTTCATCATATGTGATACGATGTCTTATATAACTCATTATGTTTTAACATATTAAGGCCTAATTGCACCAACGTCGTATAAGACTAACAACCGGGTTAAATATGTAAAGCCAGATTCTCTGTACAAATTCTGTCACATAGCCATATTTAACCCGTGGGTTAGTGCTATAAGACGTTGGTGCAATTGGGCTTAAGAATAGTAAGCCCTTCGCGGTGTCACCCACGTTCCCATTAGGTATACAAATAGAGACAGATTATGTTACACTCTAGCTATAACATTATTTTTTGCATGGAGATAGTTTTCTATGCAAAAAATAACGTCGATACGTTGTTCTGTTACTGCGTTAAACAAGGACAAAATGTTCTCAGTGTTTTGATTAAAACTTACTATTGAAGGCTACATTTCGATTAATAGGCATTATGACTAAAGAAATCTAATTAGTCCTTAAGTTAGATAACCAAAAACCATTGGACACTTTAGTTCCGAAAATAAAAAATAACGAAGATACAGTGCGTAAAAAAATCGCGTGACGTCAAGTCTTAGTATTTTTTTTAAAAAGACTTGAGGCCTCCTGAACTTGGATAAGCCATATCTTTGCAATTATTTATTGATTTGTTAAAATAAAAAATACGTATCCAATATTTTTCGATAACCTAACTGACGGACTAAACAGGATTAATTATTTTTCACCCAGTCTTGATCCCTATTTGGTATGCGGCTCCTATTTTTTTAATACTTATAACTAAACTATAGATCATCATGTAACAGCTTCATTCAATTTACATTTTCCCGAGCTGATAAATGAAGGAGTGAGGTGCTAATGGATATCCGGCTTTACCTCCAAAAAGGAGATGTACAACAAAGGCATAATAATATACTGAGTGGCTACTTCCGGACTGTGTAGGTGGAGATCCACTCTACGCAACCAGACTCCGTAATAAAGAGCCATCCATATACTACGTCGGAAAAAATAATAATACAAAAACAACTGCAGTTGCTAAAAACTTCAAAATGTTTCTTATTACAAAATAACATACCTATTATTGTAATCATATTTTATTGACATTTCAAGTAACGATTAATTAAGTATTTTAATAAATAATTAAACACTTTTCTTAATCGGGTCAAGTGTTTAAAAGCTATGTTTTTGGCAGTCGTGTAAAAAGGATGTATTTTTCTCATTTGTCTGATTTGTCGAGCAAGCAGCACGGGCACAGCCATTCACAGCACATTTAAGCTCCCTGTGTTTTCGTTGTGGGTAATTTATTTAGATAGAAAAATAATAAATAAACATTATGATAAAATCATAGCATGGTGGTAGGGTACTTCGTAGCAGCAACTGACTTGTTCCGGTAACAGCATTTGAGATTCGCTGTTCCCTTCTAAGCTTTCTATGCTCACCACTTTCGTTTACATTACGATTGTAATAAAAATATAGCCCTTTATATAAAACGACTTATTTTTTTCTATCCATCATGATAGGATTTCTGAATACTAATTAAGAATAAAGTAAAATTAAAGTAACATTTACTATCCATTCGATAGTAGATGACAACAATTTTTTTTATTTTATTGCTGTATTTACATCTCTAAAGCCTAAAGTGCCATAATAATCCAAGTTATATATGGCCGATCCTTAAGAGGCTATTTAAAATTAGAATTGTATATAAAGGTGAACAGAGGATAAAAATTTTAATTATCTCTGGGCAGTTTTACTTCGGGTGACTCTCCAACACATTAATTTTCTCTCTATAGTCTCTGTTAATCATATTATTAATTAAGAAACATTCATTATTTATTTAGTATAATATTTATTTTATTAATAAATATTCAGGTTACTACAATTAGCGTTATTACAATGAGAAGTTTATCGTAAAGTCCCCGTTGAAAACCTTAACTTGCATTCAGAAAAGTTATGGTGGTGCGATATAGCGATTTTAGTACTTGAGTAGGTAATCTGTAAGCACTCAGAAAATTATATCAACAAATATAATTAAGTTTGTATGGAAATAATTTTATATTGTTTTTCACTACATATATATTTTTTTGTTATGTATAGTCATTTTCAGTCTAATAATCTCACCTCTATAATATTTTTTATATTAAGTCCAGAAAAATATTGATTTGCACGTATAAATATTTCAAATGAAAGTTTTAAGCTCCATTAAGTTAGTTAACTGGGTGGAGCTACATAAAAAGGCAATTAAATTAAAATGGCTGATTGGAATAGGCACGGTTATTTTTCCTCATAGGCTGAAATGCCGGGAAATTATTTAGGTACCTATAATGTAATTTTGCACGGAGGCATACTTTGTAGTACCTACTGACTTGGCTGACTACCACCTCCATGTTAAAATCTTTCGCCAAGCATCTACCGATATGTTGCAGCAGTTGTACTTGAATGTTACTTCTAAAGTATCCTACTATTTGAAATCCGAAAGTAAGTTTGTTTATTTCTTCTCTCCATGTAGTTATGGATACACTTTTATTTAATACGGATGAAAAAGGATTTTAATACTGAGAATGCAACTGAAACGAGTATAAAAATACACAATCACAGTACAGGTTGTAACTCTAAACATGCATACACATAATGATTAACAGATAGACAGTAACAATGTGATCTAAATCCAAAAGAATAACAAATATTTATAAAGAAACAATGTCATGAGAAATAATTATACGAGTATGTATATAGATTGAGTTATTTATTTGAAGCATGAAGCAAGTATACACAATTGAAATAACCAATATACTTAAATAATAAAGATAAAATTCTGTATCAACTACTTATAACCGCGTGTATACAATTACTTAAGAAACAAATGAAATATATATCCAATTCGATATTAAAGTAACAAAGTTATGTCGCATGCGATTCTTTTCCATCATGTCACTTCTTAAACTAATGGAATAAGGTACAAATTGTTTTCTGATAGAAAAACCTATTGAAATATTAAGCGGAAAATGAAAAAGCCTGTTCAGAAATTATTCGCAAGAGTAGAACAAAATGAAAAAAGGCGCAATTTTATTGTGTATATTTTGGATATTGGCGAGATATTTACGTTAGCAAAAATAATGTTTCCGACAATTGCAATGAGTACAATATGTCTGACCATCGACCTAGATTTTATTTTATCTGGTTGAAGTGATTTCAATTTATTGGTAGTATTTGGTCTTATAAAAGTTTGCGTTTTATACCCTTATGTCACTTCATCATATCAGCCAATAGACGTCCACTGCTGGACAAAGGCCTCCCCCAAGGATCTCCACGATGGCCGGTCTTGCGCTACCCGCATCCAGCGGTTTCCCGCGACCCTAACAAGATCGTCGGTCCACCTTGTGGGGGGCCTGCCCACGCTGCGTCTTCCGGTTCGTGGTCGCCACTCGAGAACCTTATGTCACTTATAACATTATAAATAAATATATTTTTGTTATTTTTTTTTATTCTTTATTAATTAAATAATTTACTACGACTTCAACAAATATTTCTTAAATTTTATTTTGGAAATATTGACTAAAAGGCATCAGCTGTAGATACATTTATTGGTATTAATAAAATTAAATATTGAAAAAATCTAGGTAGTAACTGCTGCTGGAATGACTGGACAATGTTTAGATAGAATAAAGTAGCAAGACGCTCACTCATATTTTTAGCTATTCTATTTTTATATATCTACAATATGGGATGTAAATTAAATCATAAGTTGGATTCTGCAACTAATGCACTATGCAAAATTCTGGTTTATGCAAATAATGTAAAGTTATACTGTCTCTACTGCGAAGTGTCAACATGATTTTATAGTTGACCGTTTAATTTTTTTCTCTCTTTTACACATATTATGAGTAATAACTTCATTTGAAGATTTCTTTTTTTGCAAATTGTTTTCTACATTACGGTCTTGGAAATTATCATATGCTACATATTTTTTATGGATCTTTTATAATTATAGGTTACTTTAATATTCTGTTAGAACACAAAAAGCATTAAATTATAGCCGTAGGGCAGATAACGTTATGTTGTGTTTTTTCGTGTTAGTAAACTTGGTTACAATTTATTCCTTTCTTAGCAGGGATTGCTTTAATTAACTTGAAGTTACTTTAAAAAACACAGTGAAACGCTGCCAGCCTTCTGGGAACCTTGCCATTGATCGGTACTAGCGGCCGCCTCGAGGTTTTTTTTATGTTGATTGTATTATGTATATTAACTATCCTTTTTTTTTAAACTACTCTCTGACTATATTCAGATGTCCACTTTCTTTTGTCTTTCTTTCCGTGATTGTAAAATGTAAGAAGCTATTTAGTGTTTGACTTATTTTATTTGAAGACAACTTATTAGTACTCACTGCTTGTTGTTTAAAAGTGCAACAGGAAGGCAAAAGATATATCTAGTATTTTTAAATGAAAACAAGAAAAAAAACAAGTAGGTATAGTATGACACAGCTTAGATGAAGCATCGGCAAAATTCGTAAAATCGATCGTTCTCGAAAAAATGGTCGGCGAAAATTATCTTGTTGAACGTTGAATGGCGCGATAGTGAATGATTTTTATTAGTTGTGTAAATCGGAAGTGAAGTATAGATATACGATTTGCCGATGCTACATCTAAGTTGTGTTATACTGTACTTACCTATTATTTTTATAAAATTTAACACATTTACTTACTCAGATACATCCTTTTTTTTATTATTATATAGTATTCATTTATAACTATTAAATAGATAAATACGCATACATAAAACCATTATGTTTACTCAAATCTATATATTATAATTCAGATGATTAATATTACACCTTCCAAAAATCTGAAGTATTACTTAACCTTTACATCAATATAAGCATCAACATTACTAGCAAAGCTATTAACACATGTTACTAATAAACTGTATAATATGGCAGTGATGTATTAACCAAACTGTTACATAATAGTTACCCCTGATCATAGTGTTGACGGCTCCATTATCCGTTATATTTTAACTGTTCTGTTACTGGAAATGATTTTGCAATTTCATTCATGACATGATATAAGTAAAATAATCTCTCTTATGAAAACCATCTTTCACGTTTTCTCCACTTCCTTAAATGAGATTTTATACAAAATGATTGAGTATCTCATAAAATAGGTTGTAGTAATAATACGCCAACTCACTTTTTTTTTAAATTTAAAATGGCTCACTCGACAAAATCTCAATAATTGCGTGTCAAAAATCGCAACCTCAGAAACGTCCAAGATCATTTACAAATAACATTGTTAACAGCTGAGAAACTCAACAAATTTCAATTAACAACGCAGTGACATGGCATTTACTTGAAAAGGGTTATTAATGAAGCTCGCCGACTAAATTATATCGTAATGAATAAACACCTTGCTGCATATTACAGCTGGTTTAGCGGCTGTTATTCCAATATACTATTGCTATCGTCAGTACATCCTTATGTGGTCTGATTAAGGTGAATAATTGCTTGATATTCGTTGTTGATTTGCAATGTCAGTTTAGCATCAAAATTATCATCAGACAAAAAGAAATTAATTATAATTATTTGTATAACAATTAAATATTTAATAAATTAAAAGTATAGAAAAAAATGGCAGGCGCATTGTTTTGAAGAAGTATACGTAATTTCAGTACTATTTTTCAATATTTATATTTCATGATTTATAAGCCCCTAAAAAAAGAACGTTACATTTTTTTCTGTCTGGATTTGATAATAAAAATAAATTTCAGTGAAAAACAATAAAATGGACTAAGTGTATCCACAAAGAGACATTTTAGATTATATTTAAATTTATTAAATATTTTCATAAGTAATCTTCAAAGCCTTTATTTGATATCTCATCTCATCTAAATGTCAAAAAGTCTCCTCAAATTAGTGCCTCTAAGTAACATTATTTTTATTTGTTCCTATTTGATTATAACTTTTTCTATGCTTTATTGTGTTTGTATTTTGTTTCTTCTTGATAGTTTAAAAACAACATAATTATGAGAAAATGTGTTTGTTGATTTGATCTTAAAACTGAAACTCAAAAATCATTTAATCAGGTTAGGCTTTAATAAGGTAGGTACTTATGAACGTCGAAAGATACAATTGACTGTACGAAATATTGAGTAGACTCTATGAAACAATAAATTAACGTTATTTTTGCATACAGATAGTTTATAAGCTGGAGATATTCCGAGCCCGTGTTAGAGTCAAACTTAAACTCATTTATTTAGTTTAGGCCCTTAAGCCTTAAGTACACTTATGCACGTCGAAAGTTACAGTCGACTCTATTATCAGTTTTTAAAGATTCCGGCAAGAAACTCAGCAATCTTCTGACTTTCATAATTGCCTAAACTTAGTTTTGATTTTGAGTGGTATAGACTACTTTTTATCCAAGGAACCACGGTGGAGCCCAGTAGCATATATTTTTATGTGAGCAATATTTGATTATTAATAAAAACATTTTATTTAAGGGTAAATGTTCGGTTGGAGCGTTAAATTCAATTTTTATCACGTTTTTTGCTAATTAGTAACATTTTTATGAAATAGTCGTATATATCAGTAATATACCTTGGAGGAATATGTTGATGAATTATTTTGTTATTAATCAGTAAATATACTACCATTCTTATCGCAAATAACATGTTGATAACTTACGACCGATAACTGAGCTGCAATTAGCAAAAAACGTGATAAAAATTGAATTTAACGCCCCAACCGAAGCCTCCACCTTAAATAAAATTACAGGTAGCTATCAATGTATGAACTTAGTAATGTGTTTGTTTACGTGTCGAGTGAAATTGTGACTTAAATCTTTGGTAAAGTGTCCCTTATCTTGTCCGGTCGCAGATTACCTCTAACGAGATGGGATTTCGTTGTATTCTCATGGGATAGGTAAACCCGATCTTTACGGCCTTGCCTTGTTCTTATTAGGAAGTTAGTATTATCTGCAATGATTTTTATCAAATATTCGCAAGGAACAGCTATCATAAACAAACGAATATTAACCCTACTCAAGTAGGTAGTAAGTATAATTTACGAGTATTAAATAGCAAATATCAAAATAATTCCTGTAAGCTCAAGCTTCTATGGTCTTAGCCCGATTATCTTGTCTCCGTATATAATATCAAAGCTAAAATGTAAATAACATTGGGAATTAACGTATTTAACAGATTACAATACTTTGGACCTAATATGGGGCCCTTTGGGTGAGAGCCGTTAAGTTTTGTATTGTTAAAGGATTTAAAATTGGAATTTGACTTGTGTCTTATGAAGAACTAGATTTAGATTGAGAAAACTTGGGTTAGTTTGAGAATTTATCATTTTAATTAATTACCGGCAAAATTTATGAAAGTTGCAAACATTTTTTTTTTCTATGGAAGTCAGCAAACAAGCACATGGCCTGCCAGTTATCGTAGTCTATCAATGATTGCTTCATCCGGGATAAAGACCACTACCCGTTTTTAGGGTTCTGTACCTCACTTGGTTGTTTGTCTTTCTGTCTGTCCATATGTTAAGACTTTTTTCTCAGGAACGCGTGGAAGTATCTAATTGAAGATAATATCAAATACTAAAATCTGCAGTCCTGTTTAAAAATCAAGCTTCTAAGTCAACGGAATAAAAAGGATCTGACATTTTATGACTGATGTACTTATAATATATTGACAAGCCAGTTGCCGCAGTTGGTTAAGTCACTACCTTTCACGCCGCTGGTCATGGGTTCGATTTCCATCCAGAACAAACATTTGTGTGCATGCAAATGTCTGTTAGTCTTGTGTCTGGGTGAATTATCTATATTTTAACCAGTCAGGCGTCGCTGTCCGTATTTGGCTCAACAATAGGGTTGACTGACACATCAAAACGATAGTTTATAAGGAATTTTGTATGAAATATTACATTATGACGTCATAGTTTCACAGCATCAAATCATCTACTCTTAGTGGTTCCACTGGTAATTAAACATCATAAAAAGCATTAAATGTACATTATATTTGATATTTCCACGTGTTTTTAGATGTTTTATGCATTGGTTAGTGTTTGGTCATTTATTTTTGACAGTGTCAACTACCCTATTTTGTTGGCATATGGCTTTTGTTTATAACAAGTAGTTTCTGTTTCGCTTTTATTATTTTTAAATGTTATTTAAATTTCAACCTTGAAAGGAAAATATAAGAATTATAATAATAACGTTTTTAAAGTCAATAATGAAAAGATTCGCCTGCAAAAGAGTTGCTTTTCACAACTTTCTTAGATTTTCTTTTTTTTTTATTTGTCAGCGTCGCCTGACTGGATAAGTATATATTTACAAAAAAAATAGTATATGTAGTATATCAGTTATCTAGTGTCCATAGTACAAGCTCTGCTTAGTTTGGGATCAGATAACCGTGTGTGAAGAATGTCCCATGATATAATAATATGACTGAAGTCCAGATGAGAACAATCATTGTCCTAAAATCTAAATAGGTTTATTTTATTGAATTTAATTAACATTTACTGACCTCCAAACAAATAATTCTGATGAAGGTTCTATAAAGACGGATCCGGTTGATTAATGCAAATATAATTTAATTACAAATTATATTTGAATACAAAATCAGTTGATTATCAAATTACTAAATCATCGAAACTCTCAAAGGTTTAAAACATCATCTTAATTACTCAAAGGAAACCCGTGTTTGACTTCGTTTAATATTCAAAGAAGGTTGTATTTCACTTATTTTGCTAACCACGGCCCTGTTGCAACTACCTACTATCTACCTATCTTTGAAGTTTTAAGTTTGCCGGGAAACTTAATAGACGTTGAGTTTAACACTGTTTAAAACTATAAGTTTTACACAGTGTTAACTAAACTAATTTACTTGAGATGGTGTTTTAGAGCTTCACAGTCATATTTCAAATATTTTTAAGGCCATCGTTTAAAAATATCTTACTTTATTATATTTTGTTAAAATCCATATGAATATTTCAGAATAAAATATGTGTGTATTGCTACTTACATGCAAATATTGCTATAAAATCGGAAAGGAACTCCTACTTTGGTTATCCGTCGCTGATTGGTCAAAAATGTATTTCTGATGCTAGAAATAATTACAGGTGTTATTATTTCACTGGTAACTGGTAATAAAGAAACGAATTCGATTTCGTCCGAATCATACGTTGAAATACGTCACGCTGCAGCGCTGTAGCACCGCTACGAAGGTCTACGAAACTCGTAGACTTATTTTTTATGCGTTTCTTAGATATTAGTGTCGATTCTGTTGTTTACAAAACTAAATTAATATTAGTCGCGTCACCTATCTTTCTTACAAATGTAAAGGATAGGAAATATTTATAGCTGTCTGTCCGTCTGTCACAGCAAATTTTCTTTAAAACTACTTGATCGATTGAGTTGGAATTTGGTACACATATGTAATAATTCCTGAAAATAAAGTACATTCATCGTAAAAAAAAAAAAACTACCCAAATACGGATGTGTAACGTATGTCAATGTAGTTTAAAATTAGTTTGTAACACTGGATATATTAGAAAAAAAAAAAAATGATTTGCAAACTATATCATGTGACATATCAAATAAAAAGGCTCGTTGTGATAATCGTCGTTATGCCTAAGTAAGCCCAAAAAAAAAATTCCTATTGAAGCCCTATTCTTTTAAATAGTTCTTTAATTGATTCAAGGAAAACCTTGGTGCGTCAGAGTCGAGTCGAGTACTAGTCAGTTTTACATTGTCTGGTTTTTTTATTAAACATATATGTATACCAATTAAATTTGTTTAGTATGTAAACAAGTATCGGGGCCATTGTTATACAAATTCATAATTACTATAACTAGACCTTTATTCGGCTAAAATATCTATATTATGGGTAATTGCTAACTGACATTTGAATAGACACAGGCTAACATATCACGGCAAAGGATCTCGTAGGTATGTTAATGGATATATCAAATATATCTAACAATAAAAACATGGACGATCATATTTTAGAACATGTAATGTATTTTATATCATGACTAGCTGTTCCGCGCGGTTTCACTCGCGTTCCCGGGATAAAAAGTAGCCTATAAACCTTCAGGAATAATGTATAGTGAAATAATTTTTCAAATCGATTCAGTAGTTTCGGAGCACATTTAATGCAAACTAACAAACAATCAAATCTGTCCTCTTTATATATTAGTACAGATTAAGAATAAATTGAATATACGTATCTCATTCTGACAGAAGCTATAAGCAAATCACTAGTAAGTTTTGGACTTGCGTATAGATTCGCCTTTTGGTGATGCAGATAGCCTTGAGCCCAGATGTTCATCAATTCGCACTGGGTCTGAGTTGTGTATTTGATTTACCTTCGTTTTCGATTCCTATGCCCATATTTTATAAATAAACTTGGGTTCCTATCTAGCCTTTTATATAGCCTCATTTTCATATGTGTTTTTTTTACTATTACCGCCGTTTACAATAGTCTATGGATGCTTGCTGTAATACCTGGGGTGTCTCAGAACAATAAGGAGAGAGGGTAATCTTAGAGTAGGGTATCACTTAGCAATACCGACCGACCCTTCCATTTCAGTCCTCTCCGATGAGCTCTGGTGACCTTATTCACGCGCAGGAACTTGATTTAAAGGATTTTTGTAAGGTGGAGGTGGATACTATTTCTCGCTAGCTGTTTCTTTGAGTAATAAAACACAATGCACAACAACTTTTATTAAAAAAAACTACCTGTATATAGATTGCAAGTCTTAGTTTCTTCTTTATTTTTTGCTAGTATTTTTTGAATTTGCTTTATTAAAACACTTTATAATTTGTAGTTTCAAGGAATTTTGGTAAAAACATGTGAAGTATTTTCGTACGTTTAAATTAGATTTTTTCTATATACTTTGAAAGTTTCTATCCTTAGAATAAACATTACTTAAAACCATAATTTTTGTGTAAATATTTGACCTTTTTATTCATCAATTTAATCATAGTGGGCTCCGTAAGTTATATTTTAATTAAGAATTAAAAGCGACTATTTTTTAGATGGGATAATAGCCAGCTAAAATAGTGTTTTCATAATTAATGTATAAAAAATATTATTCGCTTTACGTCGACTTATCAAATTTCTTATAGTAAAATTTAAAGCGGTATAAAATACTTCAAACTAAACACGTTTTGTACATATTTTTCTTTTACATTAATTCAAAATAAATAAAACTCAAGATATTCTAAGGAACAAAATTATGACTGAATAAAAGAGTAGTTTTCAAAAGCTTCAAAGGGTAATTCCCCTAAGCGTTAAACATCACGCCATCTATTCGTAGGCGTGTACACAATACCTTCTCCCTTTGAACATTTAATTCATTAAGTATTTCCTATGGGACACCGTAGGTGATCAGTCGCGGGTACTGGCGCAAAAATTGGAATAATGTAATTAGAATTTCATAAATTTATAACTATGTGTAACAGTAATAAGACTCAGCCCATTTCTTTTCTGTTCTTACTCATAGTGGGTGCTGTGGACTGAGAAAACATCTATCAGCGTTCAGATTTAAAAGTTTTTCGTAACAAAACCTCTATTATCTCTTCCTTCGGTGGCAGAGTACCAACAATGCTGGCGGCATCTTTGGGCTAAGTAGCCGCCAGCTCCGGGATCTTGCGTCGTTTCCACGAACAACATAGATATTTCTTTATATTTCATAAATGTATTCCACAATAAAGAAATTTAGATTGATTGGTCCCATAATTTCTCCTTTCATACGTACGGTTATTTCTTACTAGAAATTTCCCCATGAAACATATCATATTCAGATCCCAGCACTGCTACAGTTTGCATGCAGAATATGTACGTATATATTCCCTATTTTTCATCTAACCAATGATTGAATCCGCTTTGGTCATTCCATTTTGTCGTTTAAATTCACTCGGTAGAATCGGTGGCGGGATTCAATAAGATTAGATGTAATAACACGAATTATATTGACGGCTTTGGCCCTTGGACTTTTAGTATCCGAATCATGATTACTTTATTGGATACGATCCCTTTGACGAAAGTGATATGGTATTTTACCGACATGCCTCGGTTGAAAATCTTTGGGATTTTATACAGTATTTTTACAACCTGTTTGTAACGTTCGACCTATCGTACTGTCACAAAATGAGACTATGACGTTCACATCGTTGTTCCTCTTGATGGTTAATAAGTTTAGGTATTTATAAGTCAATACTACAACTACGATAGCAAGTAAACTTACATAGGTACTAAATAAACAGTGTACATTGTAAACTTTCCCAAAAATAAGTAGCTAAATATTTTGGTACTACTTATTTTTCTTGTTCGATCCCACCCATATAATTTCAAAATTAATATTACTCGTCTAAAATTCCTTATTTCTTTATTCGTTTATTATTTGTAGTATAACAATTAATTAGGGGAGGGGGGGGAGAAACTATTTATTGTACATACCTTCTCGTCATAATTTGATGCAGTATCGTCCCTTTTAATTTTTTTACCTATCCAAGGGCTTTGACCGGCTTGATTGGTTTAGATGAAAATATCACAGGATAATTTTATGACGCACAAAATGCTTGAAAAGTATTAAATATAGTATTAAACCTGTTTATTTTTAATTCACAAAGGGTAACAAGATATTTGGAGAGGCGTAATACATTCATCGATACAATTAAGTTAGAATATACATCCTAATTTTGTAGCTAATAGTGTTTTACACGTGTATCTGAATTGATAAACATTATCTTTAGATCGGCAACAATAATGTTTATAATCCATTATAAATAAGGAAGAAGATAACAAATTATGTTATATAGCTGTTCCCCGCGGTTTCACTCGCGTTCCCGGGATAAAGAAGAAGAAGAGAAGTAGCCTATGACCTTTGGGAATATATTATGTAATATTATTATATTCCTTAATAGGAAGCTACATGATTTCACTAATGTGAAAGAATTGTTCGAATCGAACCAGTAACACCTGAGATTAGCGCGTTCAAACAAACAAACAATCTCTTCAGATTTATTATTAGTATAGATAGATAGATGAGTGAATGCCAATATGAGGGATAAAAAAGGCTGAATGGAAGAAGAGTAGGTATATATTTCGCTGATACCAAATGATGGGAGTTGAAAATGCGTTGATTTAGAATTGTTTTGTATCTCTTTTTAACTGTAAAATATGACAAAAACTATTTTAAGAAAGAAAAATATTTATTCTGATGAACACACAAAACAAGATAAATAAGGTAATAGTTATGCTGTATGACATCGGAAATGGACATTGGAAACTCTAAACCGAGTACAGGAAGAGGGCAACACTAGGTACTGAATAGTTTACTCTCCTCCATAATATACGTCCCGATACTCTAAGTATTGTTCTCGTGACACTATAAGGTATACTAAAAACATTACCTATCAAATCTCCTAAATAATAAGAATAAACTTTATGGTTTATACTGTGAAAGAAGCGTGAAAAACCTACTGAAATATTCAGAGTTCAGGACTTTTGACCTTTAATAAGATGGCGCGTAAATATTATGGTACAAAAGTGTAGTTATATATTTATTTTATAAAGTTTTTCAAGGCAACCATTTTTAGGTAGGTAATAAATAAAGTTTGAGAATAGGAGAACTTGAATGAAGTATATAAACTTTATCAATGTTATAAATGGGAATCTGTATTTTTTGCCTTGTCCTTTTTCATGCAATAATGATTTCACAGATTGACACGTGTTTTATACAACTATTACTAACGACTAAAATATATAAAAGAAATAAAATAGAAACAAGACTAAAAATTAAAAAGAAAAGCTATTTACAATAAATGTAATTAATGTATTATTTTGCATTTACATATAATTATTTAATAAAGGGCGGCGTCTATTTAGGACAACGAATTCGTTACGTATGTATTTACAATGTATAGGGCAGCGAACGTGGGACAACTTTTCAATTTAATTTATTTTTGAAAAGTATTTAATTTATTTCCATCAAATACTGTAGCTGAACAACTTATCAATACCTAATTAAAGTAGAGCTTTGTTTGTTTAGAAGGAATTTTAAATACGTATACGAAGCAAAATTTTCAAATTCCTCTCCTAAGCCATAGCTGTCCTGTTAGATTAATCAATGAAGTGTAAACCTCGATTTATGAAGATGTTTCGCTTCAAATAACCTGCTTCAAAGTAACAGAGAGCTCTTGTAATTTGTTCCGTTGATTTTGGGGTAGAGAATTAACTTAGCTCTTGTTAATTAATTCTAAATAGATTAGTTACGAATGGACTTAGTATAATATCTTAATCATATAGTAGACAAGCTTTTATTCCGCGGTTTTACCTTTTCACGAGGGACATTGTTTTCTAGGGATAAAAAGTAACCCATATGGTCATGATCTATCTATGCACCATGTTTCATCTAAATTCGTTCAGTGGTTACAGAGCAGACTTACTCACAAACATTTGCATTTAGTATTTAATTTTAGTAAGATCAGTGGTTTTGTTTTTTTTAAAGGATTAAACGGTTGACTACGTACACTCCAATGTACAGACATAAAAAAATTCTCGTTATTTATAGTTTATTTTTTTCGTTTTTTTTATATAGTAGATGTTTTACTTCCTGACAAGTTCAGAGTTAATGTATTGTAACATCTTTAATTTTCAATATGTCTAAGTCACTACCAACGTTTCATATCCTGTAATGCACTCCACAATTATAATATTCCTAATACCATAGAGTTAGAGAGCTATATGTAACAAAACAATGTGTTTGACACTAAGCTTGATTATCCTAATTTGCAAAACAGGGTCACACGTAAACAATTTATTTAGTACGTTTGTTTAAATTCGATATGTACAAATAAATAATATTCGGTACTTTGCCTCAAAAACTCAAAAAAGGGTAATTGCTTTGTTGGTATAATCAATTTGAATACAGTTTTCATAAAAACGTAATAGTGTTTTTTTTTCTTAAAGTTACTTAAAATCGGGAAAAACAATATGTACTTATAATAAAGTGTTTTAAGTGAAGCATTTAATATTAAACCCGAGAAGCAGATTCTCTAAGTGTCTCTAAAACACTTATTACGTTTTTAGGAATCCGTACGCAAAGAATGCTTTTTTACAGTACCGTAATACTAAGTCAAGACAGACAGATAGACAACAGACGGTGGACGTCTGTTGTCTATCTGTCTGTCTGCTACAGGGTTATAATATATAATTTTTTATAGCTAGAAATATTCGCAGAATATGTATAAGTATGGTCTAACTAAATCATAATACACGATTAGGACTAGGACAAGCCGAAACTCAAGGCTACTTGTAGGTATAGGGACCCCAATTAAATACAATAAATACAGAAAATTGTAAAATAAGATAGTAAAATTATATTACAAGTGCTTAATCTAAATATCTCAACATCTGAATTTATTGATTTATAATATTAGTGAAGAGATAGTAAGATTAATGTAATTAATATTGTGCGGAATCCTCAATTTCGAAGTCAGAATCGTACTTGACCAGTTTTTTAATGTTGACATTCATTTTTAGCCAGATTTGTACGGATTTATCATCTTAACAGCTTTATTGTTTCCCTCAGTCGTTATTGTCGTTGGTAAAAATATTTTTAAAAGCATTGCGCCTTCTCACTTATATAAGACACAATCTATGAAAGTCCCTTAAAAAGATTATTTTTTTTTCATAATAAAAATATTTGTGCTTCATTTTTGGTGTTCGTAATACCTATCTTCGTGAGCTTTTCTATGATTAAAGTGCTCATGTTATTATTACTATTTTATTTCTAATAATAATTGTTTTATAACTGATTGAGTATGAATATTATCCATCAAGAGGGCTTCTTCATTATGTCATTCCTTTTCAAACATTATAGGTTGATGTGACTGGAAGTGGTAATGCTAGGATAGAAAGATAGATACATTTACTTTACTTACTTTGTTTGAGGAACCATCGCATACAGAAGATCTTTTTTTCGGCACCTAAAGTTGCTATTTTTTTTCAAATAAATTGATTATTGAAATATTTTTTTAAGAAGTTAAAGTTGAAGAAGAAGAAGAATATTTAGCACAGGAACGTGGGTCAAATCGCAAAAATACGCTGGGTTTAGACAGTTTGTTTTGACAAATTCCTTCGACAAATCTATTTGTCCTACGAAAAATAATTTTATAGTTTAGTTCATCATGTTTCAATTGTACCTCTATTAAATATTGAAAATAGTTCTATTACATGTAATTTTAACCTAAATGGGAAATTACTGACAAAACAGCAAATCCAATGTAAGTGAATCCTACGGCAAAAAAGGACATAGATTTTCTAGCAATCAAGCATAAATCCAAGGCAATCTAGATCCCACCCGCGGGCACCTAAGCTTTTAGTACTGGGTTGTATGGATAAATCTGTTCTGCACAAGTGGTAGGAAACAAACAAACTTTCGCATTTTTAATATTAGATTAAATTAATCCATAAAATTGCAGTAGTGATAGTAAATTTTTACTGTCGGTACAACATGCCTATGAATACTTTTCTTCCTTTTTCATACTCGTAAATATGCGAGTTTCGACGCGCGATTTGCCGAGCGCTCCGATGTTACATTTATTATGAAACTTGCTAACATCTTCGTATTCTATTCACCATTTGCATACGTCATATTTATTATTTGTGTACAAACGACTTTAATAAGAGCTGTGAGAATTCTTTCTGAAAAGAATCCCTTTGAGAAATTAGAACCAGTTGAATTTGATATTTTATTCTCTGATAGCACTCATTTTACTATGTTAAGTGTTAATGTATTTCTTTTTATATAAAATTTGTGGGTTAGATCGCTTAACTACGTAATGTACTTATATAAAAATTTGCATTTTTGTTTATAATAATACTAGCTGACCGGGCAGACATTGTCCTGCCCTGAGAACAAAGAAAACTGGGACCTAACTACCTATACCTACCTACCTCTACCTGCCCCTACCTACCTTTACCTACCCCTATCCCTACATACCCCTACCTACCTACAGCTACCAATTACATAACTATTTTACACGAAACTTTTTTTTTCTGTACTAATTTTGCAGAGAGTCACACAAATTTCTGTGTACCGATTTTAGCTTCATCCTTGAAAACTGCGAAAAGTCCCATACGATTCCATTAAGGGTTGGGGGCATATTTCCAAATTTTTGTTAGTCACAAATAGCCCGCATACCAATTTTTAGCCTTCTACCTTGAAAATTGCGGAATGCTCCATAAAAACTTCCACCCCCCATTTTAATAGTACCTAATAGTAATGTGACAATACTTACAAAGGTTATTATAGATCCAGGGATTTTTGTTATATTATTATTTAGTTTGTATTTTGTATATTTCTTGTAAAATTGTAATTTAAATTAATATCATATTAATTTAGGATTTGTGTTTCACTAGATTTTGTTTAGCTTAGTTTATAATTGGATAAAGCTATATCATGAAAGTCCTAGTAGGACTAACAATTTTAAGTTACATTGAATTAAACATTAATTAACTGAGATATAATTCTTAAGACTTCACTTATATTATTAGTAAGAAGTGAACTATATTATTTGTAACAAAGTTGAGTCAGTAAGTGTGAATAGGTAAGGTACCTATATTTATCATCATGACTATTTTCTGGTAAGTGACAATGGAATAGAGAAATTTGTCAGCCTACAATTTTTTTTTCCATTACTAGTAAAAAAATAAATTAAATTATTACGTCTCAAATATTTTTTTTTACTTTTATGAATAGGTATATAATAGACGTAATACTTTTTTTTTTTTTTACTATGTATGTACCTATAGGCATACTCGACCACAATCTAACCGTGGTCAGTGATGATGTGGCTGATAGTAGAAGCACACAAAGCCTAGAAGGGTACCGTTTCCCCGATTCTGTTGATTACAAACTAAACCAATTTAATCTCACTATTATCTCTTTCTAACAAAAAATATAAGAAAGGTATGAAAAATATTGTAGTTCTGTCAGATTATTCCGAACACCTTTACCCGTATATTACGATGCCATGGACTAATCTGACACCGTTAAAAATGTTATATCTTCTTTCAATAAGGTTTACATGGTCACGTGACTAATTAATTAGTAAGTTCGCAAACAACAGAATCAGCACCAAACCAGCACAGAACTGTGACACCAGTGTCCGTTTCTGAAAATTAATAGGTTATTGATAGACAAACGATTGTACGTAGGTATAAACATTGCACGTAATGCGATTTCTGTACCGATATAGCTAGATTAGTGTAGGATTAGGGCTTCACCGCTTCGTGTGTATGTCTCTGACACTTGCAATCTATCCGTCCACATAGTAGTTGTTTTGACAACATTGTTGTTGCGATGTGTCGCTGCATTGTTGTCGCAACACATTACTTTAGCCGGTGTATCAAGAAAACTTGGTTATTCATTGTCAATTAATTTGTCTGGATGTTAGAAGTAAGGTTGCTCTTGGGAGCTTGATTTATGTGCTGGTTTTATCGAGGATGTTTCAATGATTTTAACCATCACTATTTATATGTATGTGTCACCGTATCATTGTGAACGCCGTTAGTTCATAATATATATCGCAAATGTGTAAGCTGTCGAAGAATTGTGAACGGTACTATACAGCTACACATAGCTATACATAACGTATTAATTTACGGAAGTCTAAAGTTTATACATGTCAATCTTGTTATCGCCAGTTTGCAATTTCACGAGATATTTTGTGAACTGACGGCGCTCACAATGATACGGTGACATACGTTTTAGTTATATATTTTCAGACTTTCTTTCGAAGTAACTCATGTATTTCGTCACTAACTACTTACTTAGTTGAAGAGTTCCTCCCTTAATTATATACACATCCTAAACGGGGTTTAATATATTACAATGTTTCAATTATCTTTTCAATTGCTTCATAATTGTTCTAATTTCCTTATTTAATTATGAAATGAAATGAAATATTATTTATTCAAATAGACCTTCACAGGCCTTTATGAATAGTCAGATTCTAATGCACGATTCGGAAGGTAGCTTAGATTAATAAAACTAAGTAAGGTTTTATTCAGAAGTAGGTATGTTAAGAAGTATAAATAATTTCTATAATAGTATTTAGCTTTATACAATAATAATTATTGCCACAAAAAAAATAATAGAAAAAAGTGGGAAAGCACCGCTACGGAGATAGGGTTTCAAAATCCATCCGGACTTTAGAAAGAGGAGCGTGATCTGAAAATATGAATAAATTGTTTAGAATTCAATTGATGCCGCTTTAAAATAAAAGCCGGCTAAGTGCGAGTCTGAGTCTGACTTACTTAGCGAGGGTTCCGGGTAATGGTTTGGGCCGTCTAAGTTCGTTTGTGAGGATTTTTGTTGATTTCGAAGAACTGTGCTAATCTGTCAACTGTATGTATGTACTGTATTATTTCTTTTATTTTTGCCACTTCATGAGAAGTCAAAAATTACGCAAACAAACATAAAAAAACCTGTCTTGGAATGTATAAATAAAGCAATTCATATGATGGAAAAAGAAAACATTTTCAAATGAGTTTTAGAAAGGCAGGCAATCATATCATGCTGACAGGTTTAAATTTAAAAATGAATCTTATTTTTTTATATGCATTGTTAATTGAGCCATAAAGCCAGTCGCAGTTTTGATGCTATAAAATTTAGAAGCACGTGTTTACTGGTTAATGCGGACGGTGTGGTACACGTATTAGGTACATTAATTTTAGCAGGGTGCTCGTAAAACTCAATTTATTAGAGTACCCCATTACACTGCACTTTACCTAGGAGTTTTATAAGTATTGATACAATATCACGATTGAGAATTTGATAAATTAATTTAGCTGATATTTTGTGCAAGTTCAAAAACTGGATGACTGAAAAGCTCTAGCTCTAAACCCAAACAAGCCCAAACAGCAGGACGAAAAACTAAATAATTCCTACTATTTATGTTATGTTTATTGTGGAAATTAGATGTTTATTTAGAATCAATGACGAAAATATAGAAACAGTTGGAGGTCTATATCCGGAGCGGGGCACGTTCTAAACATAAAAAAACATTTTTTTAAACTATCTATTATATAAAAGAGTAGCGGTTTTTTGGGTAAACATCCCCCTGCCTACACCGCTGAACCGATTAATATGAAATTTGGCATGTGCGTAGATTTTGTCACGTAGACCCCATTTAAGAAGCGATTTTTCGAAATTCCTTTCCGCAGTGGTGGAAACGGGCCCTTTGTGCGATTTTAAGAATCTTAATATCTCTGGAACCATAAGGTCTAGGAGTCTGAAATTTTTAATGTAGCTTTTTCAGTAAAAAATATTAGATATGGGTGCGAGCGTTTCTCAAACTTTTGTCTATGGGAGGAAAATTAAAAAAAATAAGGGATTTGCTTTGTTTCCGTTAAACCTTGATAACTTTGTGAGTTTGAATGTTACAAACTCAAAATTTATATTGTAGGTAGTTTAATAATACTGCTAAAATATATTTTCGGCGTTTCTCAAACTTTTTTTCTTCGAGGAAGATATTACCGATGGAAATTATGCATTTTTCAAACTTTTATATCTCTGCAACGGCTGAAGATAGGCAAATGAAATTTCGTATACGCGTTATGCTATACAAATACTAGAAATTTCAACTTGGTGTTTGTCAAAGTTTTGCCCATAGACAAAGTAAAAATGTCGAAAATTTACTTTTAGCATCCTGTTTTTCTTAGTTAATATTCATAGCAGAAGCTTGATTTTTGGAATATAAGCTTTCTACAGTATTTGTTTCGAAATGTACTGTTAAGTTTCTCAAACTTTTCATGCGGCACAAAGTTATAAAGGGTGAAATATCCAATTTTTGCACATTAATATTTTTGTAATGGCTAAAGCTAGGGACCTCAAATTTGGAATATTAACTAATCAATACAATTGGAACAATATTCAAACCAGTGTTTCTCAAATTTTTCATAGTTGTCAATTTTATGACACCTTCAATTATTTTCTATAAACCTGAATAACGCAAGAACTATTCATCTTAGAAGAATAAATTTTTGGGAATAAGCTACCTATAGCAAGCACTATAAGAATCCTAAAGCATTTTACAATACTATTCAGCAATGAAATGTTATAGAGGGTGGAAAATTTTATTTTTGACTTTTAATATTTTTGCAATTACTTAAGCTAGGGTTCCAAAATTGTAAATTTAGACCATGTAACATAAATGTAACAAAATACAAATCAATAATTTAAAAAAAAATTAACATAGACAATTTTATGACCTTTTTAATTTTTTTTTATCAACCTGTATAACGCAAGAACTATTTAACTAAGAAGCATGATTTTTTGGAAATAAGCTACCCATAGCAAGCACTATAAGAATCCGAAAGCATTTTGCAATACTATTTAGCAATGAAATGTTATAGAGGGTGGAAAATTGTATTTTGGCCCCTCAATATTTTTGCAATTACTTGAGCTAGGGATCAATAATTTTGGGTGTAGACCATGTAACATAATTGTAACAATATGCACATTAATAATTTTAAACTTTTTAATCATAGACAATTTTATGACGTTTTTAATTTTTTTTCATCTACCTGTATAACGCTTTTCCTATTGATTTAAGAACCACGAATTTCTGGTTATAAGCTACCCATAGCGAGAACTATAAGAATCCTAAAGCATTTTGTAATACTATTTAGCAATGCAATGTTATAGAGGGTGAAATATTTCATTTTTGCCCTTTAATATTTTTGCAATTACTTGAGCAAAAGATCCAAAATTTTGAATATAGACTAATTAACACAAATGTAACAACATAGAAATCAAAATTATTCTAAATTTTAGTCATAGATATTTATATGATTTTTTAAAAAGGTTTATCAGACTGTATAAAGCTACTCTATTCATATAAGTACCATATTTTATGAATTTAAGCTATCATATAGCAAGCATTGTTTATAGCAAACTAAGAACCCTTCCACTCACAGTATTGTTCAACTTTCATGCCAAAATAAAGTAACAAAGCTTAAAATTTTCTTCAATATCTCAAACAAGTGATCTAAAATTATAATACTTAGCATTTAGTTTATATAAAATAACTAGCTGTTCCCCGCGGTTTCGTTCGCGGGTTTATAAGTAGCTTATAACCTTCGGGGATAATGTAGCTTCCCATTAGTGAAACAATTTTTCGAATCGGACCAATAACTCCGGAGATTAGCGCGTTCAAACAAACTCTTCAGCTTTATTATTACTACCTATAGATAGATTAAGTTTTCACCCAAGAAATAAAAAAAAAAACAAATTTAGTAAAAATAAACTCAAAACCAATTTTGAAATAATTAGGACCATCTTAAGTAGTATTTGTTTATATGAAATCCGTATATAATATCTACAACAATTCAACTAAAAAATATTCAACGCTAAAGCAATTATCATCAAACAAATTACGTATAGGACTTCATGTCGGTGAAGTCGTGCATAGTTCGGTTATTTTCGGTATTGCTCGGGTTACATCGGGCGCCGCGTCGCATCGCCCGTGCTATACAAAAATAAATAAATATCCTGGGACATTCTTCACATATTTTTTTTCAGGTTTTCAATTGCAAAAAGATTTTTCCAAATCCGACTGGTAGATCCAGAGATTAGCGCGTTCATAGAAACAAACAAAAACTCTTCAGTTTCATTATAGTTTAGATAGATAGATATATAGATTATTATTAGTATAGATAAATTATAGATAGGTTTATGTTGGGAGTTCTTGACAATTTTGCATCAATCTGTATTGTATCATTGAGACAATCATTTAAGAAGCTGTCCTTAGTTTCTCACAAGTTCTGGGATAAAAATACCTACCTTCTTATCTCACGGGTCTACCTCTCTGCCAATTTTCATTACACACTGTTTGAACGTTTAGAAAGAAAGAAGAAAGAAAAACTTTTATCTCCTGCATTGCATGCCATTCGAAACTTATAAAAAAAATATCAAACATAAAAATTCAATATACCTACAAAAATAAAAAATAATAAGAAGGCTGTATGGCTCTGAACCTTTGACTGTTTTTTTTTAAAGTAACAAAAACTTATTTATGACTAATAATGGATTGTAATTTTTGACAAGTATTTAGACGGACTTTTTGGCGGGAACTTGTGAAGTGACGTTGCGTTTTCGTTTTATTTTCATAAAATCGTGTATTTTGAGTTTTATTGAATATTATCGGTGGTATTTTATCCAATAAAGATCAATAAAAGTGCACCAGTCAAGTGAAATGAAATGATTACGTGAATAGTGGCTTTTCAAGTTGTCTCAAGAAGTCCGTGAAAAGTTTTAGTAGAACGGCTACCATTGTACTAAAACCTAACCTAACCTAAACTGACTATGACTTGAAGATTTAACATGACTAGAACTTTACTACTAACTATGAAACTTGACGATTGACGAGAATTTAATACATGAAGAATATAAAAATAACTACTTTGCTCAACTTGACTCTGGCAAAATACACGAAGTGTGACGCCAAAATAAAAAAATAAAAAAAAGTATTTAGACGTGAAAACTGAACTCCACATGCATAATATATTTATGTAGCATTCAATCGTCACAGAACTATACCTGTCCCTGGATATTAAACAGCCTAAAACCTTCATCTAGGAACCTGAACCTAAGAGGATACCTATCTTTGAAAAGCGCTTCATAATCTGTACTGTGGTTCTCAAGGTATGAGAATACTAACGGACAAATTGACCTACATATTATTTGGTTGGTTAAATTGAGCACGGGGTGTTCATGAACTCTAATGCGGGTGAAACCGCTGGGCGAAAGCTAGTATTATATAAAATGCATGGAAATAAAGTAATGAAATGGAATTATTATTATTATTTGGAAATTAGATGTTTATTTAGAATCAATGAACGAAGATAGAAGCAAAATTGAGTCAAGATAAGCCAACATATTAATAAACATGGAAAAATGTATCATAAAAAAAGTCAAATTGACTTTTTTATAACACTATCTTATTATCTCGGCTAAAGCAACCTTCCGAACTGTACATTAAGGAGTGTCAAAGTATATTAAATTGTGTAAATGTTAATAAAATAAAAGGCTCTTTGAAGTAGGTACTTATGTTACAACCACAAACTTATTTATTTTTAGGTGGCTATTTTTTCTATACATTTTATTAGAATAGTCACTAAACTTTCAAGCAAAATGGGAACTTTTATATATTTCAAAGGAAATAATATAAAAATGCTAAGAAATAATATACCTCTGTACCTATATTTTCGTCAAACCGCAAATTTCACTCAAATTAAATTCTCATTGGCCTCGTCGTAAAATAGAGGTAATAACATTTTAATAGTCTCCCAAAACAGTGAGTGTAGTCCCACGTGTGAGGTTAGGGGGCGTTTTGTGACATCATTGTATAAACTATTGTATAAAACGAACAAAATAACTTAGTTTTCCTACAAAAATGAAATATACCAATGGTTTTGAAAACGCAGAGTTTCTTCGTATGTCAACGAATGATGCAGTTGTATTTTTTTCCATGTATTCACCTTTTTGGAATTGAAATATAAATTTTTATAGATAGACTATTTAGATAAAAAAAATTTTTTTTTCCGAAATCGTCTTAATTTAAATATACAAAATGTTGTAGGTGTAGTACCACAGAGTAAATAAATACACATATAAACTTCTAGAAAAAAATATTAACGTGATGGTGAAATCCGTTTCAAAATCCATTGTGTGGTTTAGATGGAGTTAGCGGATAAACAGACTGACAGACGGGGAGGGCGATTTAATTTAATTTTATACTATGAGAATATAAGTAATAGATATTATTTACATAATTAATCTAATGCCAATAAATTATTATACATATTGAAAGCAATTTGACGCAATATTTCAAGAACGGGTTGAATAGTTACCCAGTACTATGATAGACCTATCAAT
This sequence comes from Tethea ocularis, assembly GCA_963555595.1. Classification (NCBI taxonomy): domain Eukaryota; kingdom Metazoa; phylum Arthropoda; class Insecta; order Lepidoptera; family Drepanidae; genus Tethea; species Tethea ocularis. Next base: position 3,750,261 of record OY741963.1, on the reverse strand, counting down.
ATTAAAATTTTGTAATATTGTATCCAATTGCAATTGGAATGCAATGTTAATTGAGTTGCTGAATAGTCAAATATCCAATCCAATTTCACCGTGAAATACAAATCTGAATTTGTAAATATCGAACATTCTTTCTCTAAAATTACACCTATAACAACGCAAATGCTTTTTAATTTCCTAAAGAAAAACTCAAAGAAACACGATTTAATTTACTGCTCAAACACTTGACATATATTGATCAACATTCTAGAACCTTGAGATATGTCAGTCAGCTGTAGGGATATTTGGACCAAAATCAATCAAATCAAAACTCATTACTCAACAGTATAGGCCCTAATAAGGCACTTACATACGTCAGCAGTTACAATTTTCCAATAGACTCTACCACCGGTTCGGACCAACTCGGAAAACGTATTAAACAAACCTTACATTTTGATCGAGCAAGATTAATACGATATGGATAAGCATCAGGTTGTGGGTCCCATTTCCACCCAGGGTCAAAATTTGTGTGCATGAACATGTCTGTTTGTCTTTAGTTTGGGTGTAATTATAAAAAAAGTTTATTCTCTGCTTAGTTGGGATCAGACGCGGAGAGGCCGAGGCCGTGTGTGAAGAATAAATATCCCAGGATATTTATTAACCTTCCCGATGATATCTGGTGACCTATTGTATTCTTTGTTGCAGCCATGAATATGTCAATGCAGCTTGCGGTGGTGATGGCAGCGGTGTGCCTCTGCTTGGTGGACAGCGCGCCCGACGGCCGGCTGACGAGGACCAAGCAGCAGCGGCCGACCAGGGGATTCAAGAATGTCGAGATGATGACTGCCAGGGGATTCGGCAAGCGCGACCATCCACACGCCAGATCCGAACGTATGTATCACTGAAACTTTGAGGTTTGAGTTTTTAATCACGCACAGACACACAATTTCACAGCGAATCAGTTTATTGCACTGCATTTTTTTATATATTTTATTTATAAAGAATCTATAATACAATATATAATAAAATAATGCGTAAAATTAGCTTATGATAAATAATTTACTTCTATTGCAATGAAAAATCATAGTGGAAGAAAAGTTTAAATGTAATTTCAAAATATCAAAACGTTTACTTAAACTTTCTAACATGATATTCTAAATTAGGACCATAACCAAACACACTATATATAGCTTTCATATAATAGCAATGCTGTTCAAATTAGCATATAAGGAACGTGGAAATTATCGTAGCAATATTTTGGTATCTAATTTTAGAAATTAAGTAAAGAGAGCATAAGGTTAGTTTTTGTTCATGTGATAAATTGACTTGAGGATATTCAATTATATTAATGTATTTTTTGTTTCCTTATGGAGTAAGCTTGATAATTAATTACCGCAATAAAGGGCAGAAATCTTGTCTTTATCCTTACATGGATTTATTATGTCTCACCTTTACTTTTTTTCTTTCTTTTCGCCACGTAAGAAGTAAAGTAGGTATCCTACATATTTTATGCTATTGTTTATCGTTGTGGCAATTTTTAATACAAGCGTTTTTTTGAGATTGCAAAATGGCTCAAGATATATATATCATTCTAGTTTAAAACCAAGGGCAAAACTTGAATTCAAAATGCATCAAAATAATTGCAGTTTACACATTTTCGCACAACATATAAGTAACTATGACGAATTGTTACTAAACAAGGAAACTTAAACACTGAAATACGACTTATCACGAGAAAACTCATTTGCAGTATACTCACCTAGTTATTCTGAAGTTAACACAAAAGTTAAATGTAAGAAAAAGTTTGACATTACACAAAATATATTAAACGGGGCCGCGAGGTTACAATTTTTAGAAGTATTCCTACATACAAATTAAAATACTGTATATACTAGATATTACCATGACGTAATATTATAATGCTTTCGTTCATAAAGCACTATCAAAATGTTTTAGAGATTCAATAGAAAATAAACACTATTCAAAAGTCTTACAAGTAAGCATTTAAAAAGCTAATAGGCCGCATAATTTGTTATGAATATTAGACGGCAGTCTTACCTTTTCATTCCTCTTTGTATTTATATTCAAATAAACTGGGAATTGTGGGGCCAAGTTTGCACAACTTTCCACCTCTTCATCGTGCCGCGTCGGCAGCTAAAATAAAGTTTTATTGCTAACATTAAGGTGAAATGTTTATTTCTATTTCTGAACATTATAACAATATGTGAAGTAAATATAGGAATCTAGTTAATTCGTATTACAAAATATATTTTGGTTTGTTAATTACTAAAATAGAGTGTTTATTAATTGTAGTATTAATGACTACTTAATTTTGGATGAATTGTAGGGTCAAACAGAGGTCGTCGACATCGTGCCATTAATGTAATGAATGGTTACAAACATTCTTACTAATGTGTGAATTATTTAATTGGTTCAATAAAATATAACTTAAATTATTTGTGAAGGCGACGTAGATCATCAAGGGTCATCGGAGCGTGCAAGCCGAGGCACGCCTACATTTAAAAGTCCCACAGTCGGAATCGCCAGAGATTTTGGAAAAAGAACACCGGAATCGGAAACTGAAGGTACCAAAGAAGCTTGATTGGGTTTCCGGCTTCTCGTTCGAAGCGCAAATTACACGGAAACAGACAATATAACCGACTGTGTATCGGACTTGAATACAGTTCGAGCTTGCGTTGGAAAATAAAGCTAAAACCCATTCAGAATTGGTACACGGAGCTTTCTGACAAAACTTTACTGAAAGCTATGTTGCTTTGCAGGTGTTTGTGGGAGCAGTGAAACCTTATAAGTATAAATATATAGAAATAAAGTCGACACCGACCGTTTCAAAAACTCCTTTACTTAAAGAGCTCGCACGAATGCTTTTCAATAACTTAAATGTCGAGAATAAAATGTATTTTTCTCTTTTAATCGTACCTAACTAAGGAATCTCTCTAAATAAAGGAGTAAGTTTTCAACATTGAAATGATGCTCGAAACTTATTTTAGACAATATTTCATTTCAAAGTTGGAAACATTCAATGGTTCTTTGTGTCAGCAAAATGGCAGGTCTTCCTTTCATGTGAAACGAGATGGACGATCATAAACTCTAACACCAAGTTGACTGGTGATATAAGTGTTATCATACGTGTATGTAGGTATAGTTGTGTATACACTTTTTCACTAACACTTTAACAAACTTCGGCAGATCAAGATTTTGAGGTAGCATCTCGCAAGAAGTTTAACCCCAAGAACAGTATGATGGTGGCATATGACTTTGGCAAGCGCAGTGGTAATGATGACAATGTAGATGAAGGTAACCATTGACATATCAAAAAATGCCTTATCGCTTCCAAAAAGACTAAAACAAAAAACTATATCTAAAATGAATTTCATTCCAATGCTTAAAAGATTGACCTAAAGCAATGCATAATTCAAGAGAGATTTGCTTTTCTGCTTAAGTAAACGATAATTTATCATAAATTGGCTTTCCACCAGAGGAAGAAATCAGGGTGACCAGGGGAACCTTCAAGCCCAACTCTAACGTACTTATCGCGAGAGGTTACGGCAAACGAGCCCGATTGTCAGTTCCCGAACGAGGTATCGATAATATCAATCACCAATAAATACTATCGGTGATTTTAACTGTTGTCATTCAATTTATGGGAAACCGGCTTAAAGCCGAAAATGATATTTTATTTGTATTGCGAATATGTTTCATATCGACCGTATTAAAGCCTCAGGGACTGGCCAAACATGACATATTGGGCCAACACAACATAAACATGCAATATAAGCTTGTTATTAAACATGCAAATTTAACACACGAACGTACAGACGCATTATTATTACTGTACAACTATATATTTTTAATGTTGCTTAAAATTGTGTACCTAATTTAAGATAATTATTATTCCGTGTCTATATACGAGTGTCAAAAGTTGTCTTTAAGGTGGAGGCTTCGGTTGGAGCGCGAAATTCAAATTTTATCACGTTGTTTTGCAAATTGCAGCTCAGTTATAGGTCGTAAGTTATCAACATGTAATTTGCGAAAATAATGGTAGTATATTTACTGATTAATAACAAAAGAAATCATCAACATATTCCTTAACATTTTCATGAAATAGTCGTATATGTCAGTAATATACCTTGGAGGAATATGTTGATGATTTCTTTTGTTATTAATCAGTAAATATACTACCATTCTTCTCGCAAATAACATGTTGATAACTTACGACCTATAGCTCAGCTGCAATTTGCAAAAAACGTGATAAGATTTGAATTTCGCGCTCCAACCGACGCCTCCACCAGCTTTATTCTAGTGTTGACGTGTGTAAAAATATAGCATCATTGGTCTCTTGATCTTTTATTGCTTGGGGCTTAAGAATTACCCGTTTTCAATGTTTTCTTTCGATTATAATTCTCTTCAAAAAGGTTGGTAACACATTATCACCCACACGGTGGGTGTATTTTTCGTATTTTAAATCCTAAGTGGCAATGAGATAATATTATAAGAAATTTACCAAGGTAATATGTCCATGCTATATTTTTGCTTCAGCGCGATTACTGCCGTTACTTTTAAATGAGTATTTTTTTTAGAAACTATTGTACTTAACTTTTCATATTTTTTTACCGAACAAGATAGATGTTTCGTATGAAAAGCTATTTCAGAGATGGTGCTTTTGTAAAAGTCGTTCATAATGACGAGTACAATAATTCCTGAAAATTTGGCCATTCATTTAAAAGTCACCTGTCTATAGAATTAAGACTCACTGATAAAATATATCTTCTTATTTCCTTTACGAAGGTGAAAGAAAAGCTTTATCTGTCTGCCCACATGAGGAGAGTCACTATTTACGTTCTCAGCTTACGAATATATATGTACTCGTTACTTTCGTTGACACGAAAGTGCTAATTAATTGTAAGAGCTTTAATTGTACTGAGTTAACAAGATCCGATAATAAGTCATTGCTTATTTGGTCTATGAATGCGTTATTGTTGGTCTAAGTTAATTAACTTTAATTGAATATGGTGACAAGTTACTGTAGGGATTAGGGACCATGCACAATTTGTTGTGTAATCACTAGGAGGAATCACTTTTGAATCTTAATAGCTGAAATATCTGTATTTGACAGAAATGGAGTTCAATTTTGAATAGAATCGTTAAGCTGTGACAATGATGCACGAATCTGGTACTTAAACGTACCCTCCAGGATATTTGGTACGCTAAATTTGAAAATCTATGCTATGTGACAAGCACTTATTGTCACTGGTGTATTTACTCCATTTGAAGCATCCTCCTTTACTAACCTTTTCTAGTAAAAAGCAGACCTATAAAAAATGAACCATGATATGTGCAACTCAATACAGATTAAAATTATTATAGTTGCATTTTTATAATGTCGGTAAAAAACATTAGCTCAAATAATCGATACTTAGAGTATTTTTTAGGTATTTCAGATATTTTGCACGGTCCCTATCACTACATTTACTTTTAGGACATGTTATGAGGACACTTCTCGCTGCTTTAAAACTGCTTATAATAGCATGTCTTTTCAATGAAAAAAATGGCGTGATATTCATTTTTTCAGGTAACTTTTGTATTTTCAGCTGAATCAGCATGGCGATTGTCTATCTCCCTCGTAATCGGATTCCGATAACGATGGCTCTCGTAATCATCTTTTATTTTTTGGCATTGTCTATTTTTTTTGATTCCGATGACTAATTTAAAAAAAAAGTAATTATTATAGCAGTTTAGTTGTTGTTCACCTAAAATAGAAAATACCAAAATTATAAGATGATTACGAGAGCCATCGTAATCGGAATCAAGTTACATAATCGCCCTGCAGTACCTACACATATCGCAGTTTTCTAGTTGTTACAATTTGTATCAACCTCCGTCTTTGTGTATTTTTTTAGTGAAACATTTTTGGGAGTAAAATCATAAAGGACTCTATATTGTGTGTAACGTAATTACTTGGCAGTGTAACGTGTTACACCCCTATAGTTTACCTTGGACGCGTTTTTTTTTAATATTATGTTAATTTGTAGGACTGTATCTAATGTAATTTTACTTATATTTATTATATTATCATATTGATATTGATTAATGATAACTTTATTTAATTAATTTTAATATTACAGTGTACGGATTGGACAACTTCTGGGAACTTCTGGAATCATCACCCGAAGTGACTCGGGACGCTCAGGATGGTGATGAAAAACCTTTGGAAAGGTACACAATAATAATAATATTAATAACTAGCTGTCCTTCGCGGTTTCACCTACTTTTCCGGAATAAAAAGTTTAAAAACCTTCGAGCACAATGTGAAATATTTTTATGAATCGGACCAAAAACTCCGGAAATTAGCGTGTTCAAATCAGTTATCAAAATTTGACTTTAAACATAATTATAATACATTTCTAAATCTATGATTCTCTGGTCCATTTTTCTGATTCCAGTCTATAAAACATAATTTCAACAATTACAGGATGTGCTATTTGATAAGGCGTTTTAGGAATTTTGAATGCAACTTATTTGTAGCTAAAGAATGTACCTAATAAAATGCTGCCATATAAAATGTTGTTTCGTGCTTGTCTGCACACCTTCATTTTAGTTCACGAGTAACAAAAGACGACGTTGTTCCTTAAACTATTCTCCAGGCTACAGTTACCTAGTTACTTAGTCTTCACCTTGCAGAATATGTTTTATTTTATTTGTTGTACGTACTTTGTCAGTCAGTTTATATATATCAGAAAAAAATGTTTAAATAAAATATTTACTGTTATAGACAGAAAAAAAACATCGAAAAAATGAGATCAAATACAAAATATTTAATGATTTAAACGAGCAATTCTTGTATATCATATATATTATGTATCTGAATCTCGGAAACGGCTCCAATGATTTTCATGAAATTTTTTAGGGTTTCGGGGGCGATAAATCTATCTAGCTAGGTTTCATTTCCAAATAAATTGATTTACCAAAAAAAAAACTAGCTAAGCTCGGTCATCCAGGTACTATTTAATGATATAACTTCCAAATGTCACACTCGTTGCAGGCAGATAATTACTTTCAACCGATTTGAACGTACCTAATTTAGAAGCTGGACCTCAAATTTATTGCAAATTGAATCATCGAATTGTTAATTGAATTTAATTATTCATTTAGATATAAATATAGATTTTATAGAGGCCTATCGTAGCTCACTAATTTGAATATTTCCTGTATTCAATACAGCTAACTGACCTAAGTAGTAGGTTGCGTATTAGAAGACTCCATTTTTTTATTCGTAAGCCATTTTTATAATTTTATTTCAATTTTCAATTTACAATCCATAATTCCTTCTTATTTGAAGCCATAGTTTTTACAAGCTTTAATTTACCTCGCCGTGTTAGTATGCTTAGGTCGAATCTGGTAAATAATTTTTTGACCCAAGTCCTGGTGTTCAATTGATCTGAAATTACACATAATATGTAGGTAAGACTGATTAAGAAAAGCTTGTCTTTAATTGTGTTTACTTTATATATAAACTTATTTAATTGCTCGTATTAAACTAAAATTGATGTCCTATGTGGGAATACACAGCTAAATTTAATCGCAAGGTAGTTCAACTATTGCAAATGAACTGAACATTACAAGTACCAGATAAGTTGTCAACTACCTTTGATCACAGATTATTACATTCCAGAGACAGTTGTCAGTTATTCTCTTTGAATGTTGCTCTAAGTATACACTAAACTTTGTTGAATTAGGTAACTATGACAATTTATTTACAGTTTTATATAGGTAGCTTTGAAACTGCACTCATTATTAATTATTAACAAATTACAGAAAAACTTACTTTGCAGTCATTAGAATTGTCGTTTAAATAGGCCATGAGAGTCTTAAAATAATAACGCATAATATAATGGTAGATTCATATTTTCATATTAAAATTGAAGCCATGGTATAATTTGAGTAGGTATGCGAAGTTTCAGTATAATCTGTGTTTGTCAAGTTCAACCATTTATAACTTCGCGGTCTTAGTTACGGAGTGAGAACCAAATTTCATTTTTATTAAATACTAGCTGTCCCCCTCGGTTTTACTCGCGTCCCCGGGATAAAAGTAGCTTATGTGTCACAGAAAGATATTTTATTTTATATTAAATACATAAATATTAAATACAGCATGTTAGTTATATAAGGGGCTAAAATAATGTAGATTTTTGCACGAATCACGAATCGTGGAGCTCTGCGCGAGCTAGAGGCAGCATACGCCGAGAGGCTTGGTGTGAGAGGGTCAGAGCGCACATAGTCAATGCACAAAAAAACCTAGGGTGAAGTATAGATATTATATTTGAAAATAACCGTATAATTAGAAAGACTTTTATGTTGGCTTGATTGTATAATGTACATACAGTGAAAGAAACTTTTCTTGTGTACTATTTGTATAGGAATAGTTATTATTGGAAATCTTCATTATTAGTTCACGCTCCAACATCAATAGAAGCAAACAAACAAACGATCCCATTGTTAAACTTGTTCAATGTAGGTACTACTTGGATGGTTGCAACCTATTTCAATTGTGTACATCAAAATAAGTTATTACAATAGATAGAAAGTGTCTAACAAAGTATATAATACGTAGGTAGGCTCTATGGATTTTTTATTCGGTGTTGATTAATTTTACACGTCCATTATGTAGATATTAGATATGTATAGTTCATACCTTTATTAATCCTCTATGGAAGCTTTTTGCAATTTAGGTTATACGTACTGCTATACAGAGTTGTGATTATATTTGGCATAATTACTATAGAAGCCATATAGGTACCTACAGTTAATTTGACAGTAAACTATTGAAAATTTGTCGTGGGAATGGTTACTTATATTTACACCACTTAAAAAGTTGAAGTTTTTTTTTATTATTATCCATAGAATATAGAGTCATAATTAGTGAACAATATTTACAATTATTTACAACAAATATACAAACTACATATAAAAAATAGTATAAGTATATTAGTAAAAATCTAATTCACACGGAGGTTGAATAATTTATCAATCAGTCCTAAATATAGTGGTAACTGTACCTCTTAAATATTGTATAATAATATAGAAACTACAACGTAGTTTAGCCCCAATTTTGTTGACTATATAAGGTGTTAGTAGTATAAACAGCAGTGGCGAGGGGTGAAATTATGGCGAGGTTAAGTCGTTCAAAAAACACCGATAATTTTTTACTTAATTACAGTATATTTTTTATAAAAGTGGCTTCGAAATGATGAATCTGTGGGGCTGGGATTTTTAAAAGGTAAACCGATGGGAATCGGCTTGTATGGACCCTTCGCCACTGATAAACACATTTTTTTTTGTCCATTTTAAATAACAAAAGAACATGTAGGTAACAAATAACTCGTAAGTTTATTTTTAACTTTTTAAAAGCATTAACCAAACATACTTTGGGTATTTTTAGGACAAAATAAACTGTGTCAAATTGTGAATAATTTAATGGAAAGGCCATTTTCAATAGGATGTAGACGGCTTGTAATAATAAAGGAGTGACAATGTTGTTTTTAACCCAATATCCTGTCACCTTCCACGATTCATTATAATACCATAAAAAACATTGTTAAATTAAAAAGGTTGTGTAAATAAGTTCGATAAGAAATTATTGGTTCATTGCGATTGCAAAGATAAATCAACACAAAAAAGTTTGGCACTATGCTGGGGATGTTCAACTTATTTTATTCTATTGACATTTGTGATTATTAATTACAGTTAAATGTATACATATGCTTAGTTTCATGTTCAAGAAGAAGTTATTTGATAACAATGTAGTTAAAGTATCATAACTTTTTTTTAAATACTTTCGATATAAAATTAGATTCTATACTATTAAAGATGGTATTTAATAGTGTCTATACTTATCACGTGCATATTTTCCTGCTTACATAATATAATCTCATTGGTGCGTCTGTTAGTAATCGTGTAACTTTTGAACGAGTTAATTGAGAATAGACACTTTCTTTATATTAATCTTCATAGCCATCATGGGTATTTTAGTTTGAGGGATGTTACTTACTAGCTTACAAGTTTATAATTTCCACCCAGCAGCTTTACCCCCATTATTCTCGAGAGATATTATATAGGTATATTCTCGGTATAAAATATCGAACAATGTAACTGTTATTCTAGAGTGTGATCTATATATATGCCAATCTCTACATTAGGCAATCTTTACCGCATCGTAATCATAAAAAAAAACAAATACTGAAAATCATTGTTACATTTATGGGCTAATCTTTTCACGGCTTTATCATACAAGAGAGGCGTGTTTGTAGAAACAATGGGAGGTTTAACCTAAAATGGAGAAAATGGAAGCTGTCTTCGTAAACCACACGACAAACAAACGCCCCCACAGCCGTGTCTTTGTAAAGTGGTGTGATCCATTTCTAATTTTGACTTTCTAGTCTCATTCGAACAGGTAGGTGTAAGCCCGGCTTTATTTTCTTACGATTGTTTGGAGTATTATATTAGGTTTTTATATAACAGATATTTATCACAAAAAAAATATGTCCGAAGAAATAAAATGTAACAGTATTTTTATATTTACTTGAATATGTATTGTGTTGAATAAAAATACTTTTCAGTTACTTATTTATTGCCCTTCTTAAAAACATCAAGACAAATTTTAAAAGAAAACAAACTTAGTCTATTTGGATATTGAATAAAAAAATCTTGGTTTTATTCTATTGTCATATGGTTTCCATAGTATGAACTCTGCTTAGTTTGGGATAGGATAGTTGCGTGTGAGGAATATCCCAGTAAATTGTATTGTGATCTCAAGTAATGATTTTTGCTAAGATTTTATAGGATACTTAAAATATACGGTCCTTCCAAAAACAACTTTAATATTGCAGAATGGAGGCTAGTTTACAAATAACAATGATCCAATATCTTTAGTGAGTACTAATTTTGGTACTTATTGAACTAATACCAATTCCTTCGTGTATGACGCATTCGTCCTAGATATTTCGTAGCTATTAACAAGTTCGTAGAGTTTATTTTTATACGCTACGAGTTTTTGTGGAGTTAACAGTAAACCGTAGCGCATTGCTACGACTACGTGACTGTACAAGACAAGCATTATAATTTTTTTTTATTCACAGCATCCCAGTGGACTGGTTCGTCAGCGAGATGTTAAACAATCCGGACTTCGCTCGATCTGTTGTTCGTAAATTTATCGATGTTAATCAGGTAATACTTTTAATTATTATTTTTTAGGATTCTGTACTTCAAAACAAAAATACGGGGCCCTTAGTATAGGCTCACTTAGTTATCCATCTGTATGTCTGTCTGTCAGTGTATCATGGAGTTAACATAGCCTACAAACACTTGCACTCACGCGTTATTGAAACTTCCCTAATCCCCTATGAGCGACCTTATTCACGTCCAAAACACTTTGGCTACCGTATTCTGTAAGGTACTTCGCCAGTCGAGTTCCTCTTTGAGAGAATAAATGCTATACTCTACCTTTATACAGGGTCACTGGTAACTATCGCAATATAAAACAGGTTTTTTATTTTATAAAATCATTGAAATAACTCAACATAAACTCTCTCTAGCCATTCACAGATTAAGACAGAGTATCTAGATTTGTAGAACGATTGATAGACATTTCCACTAAAACTAAATATTATTTTCTTGGAATGTTTTTGTAAAGGTAAATTAAAAAAAATATATATGAAAGTGGTAATTTTTAAAATGCATTTTTTTATATTAAGCTTCTGTTGATTACAGTACCTATAATTGAGTAAACCATAAGCAGCCTTTGAACATGACTGTACCTGATTAGAGAGTTACCTAACGAACAACGTGAACTGGTGTTTACAAACGAATAATTTATCTTTGACGTATTTCTACTACGCTAACTATGGCTCCTGAGGAATCCGGCTTAAACCTTGTCAAATTAAGTTAACAACCCGAAAATATGATATAAACTCAGATACAGTATGACACAACTTAGATGAAGCATCGGTAAAATTCGTAAAATCGATCATTCCCGAAAAGAGTGCGCGTACAACATTACCCATGTTTATTAGTACTTCAGGCAAAAATTATCTTGTAGAACGTTGAATGTTGCGATAATGAATCATTTTTATTAGTTGTGAAAATCGGAAGTGAAGTGTAGATATTACGATTTGCCGATGCTACATCTAAGTTGTGTGATACTGTACTTATTTAAATTTTGTAGAAAATATATCTATGTTTATCACTTAACGAACTTTTTAATTAATGAATATTGACTTAATAATGTTCTGTGATTATGTTTTTGCGATTGGCAAAAAGAAGCTGTTCTATTAAGCAAGGAGGTTTTGCTTAGTAGTGAAGTAGATACGAGTAGAACTTGGCCACTTTACAGCGCAGATGGGGACCGCGGTAGGCAGCAGGCCTACGGCGCCTAAAAACATAATCACAGAACATTATTAACCCAATATTAATTAACTAAAAAGTTCATTGCTACGTGCCTCCCAATATACTTTAAGATGCCCCAGGCAACCAGAAGGGGTATTTACCGGATACATTGACCAAGCGGCTATTGCAAATAGTTCAAAGTATATGGGCCTATTTAAACTTGGTACTGAACTTTATATGATGCTTGAGTCAATATGACCCCCACTGAAAGACAATTGGTTTGGTAATAGTGGAAAGTTTTTGGAGGAAATTTATATCTAAATATATGTGTATTTAAAGTTCAAATAAGGACTATTTGTAATTTTCTTGCAGCCAGAGTCCTCTAAGGGAACAACTCTTTGTAAAAAACTTGCTGATATTATTGATGAGTACATATTTCCAACCCTTAAGGCGATGTCATCGCCTGAAGTCTATTAAAAATAGGTTTATTAAGCATCATATTTCCTATACTATTTTTAAATGAAAAAATGTATGACATTCTCAAGACTTTTCTGCAGCCTTTCACGGAATTTAAAATATTATTTGGATATAAGTACTTAGATAGTTTTGTTTAATTACCGCTTGATTCACTTTTAAAGCTTATTTCTCTACATTGCCTTTAATTTTAAATTGAAAATATATCACAAGATTTCAAATTTAAACCACATTAATTTTAATGAATATTAAAAAAATAATAATGAGTTTTTTATGTTCCTAAGAGTTGCGCTAGCTTGACTTCGCCTCCAATGTGTGGAGCGTTTAATTTTACGTGATTTTACGATATGATAGCGAATAACAATCATTGATGGATGGTTTACAGTTTAACCCCCTTATTCATAAACACTTTTTGACTAAATCACTGTTATAGTGTCCTCCGTCTCACTCTTTCGATCACCATACGTCACGTGTCAGATAAAGACTTCGGAATTTTAACTAAATGACGTTTCGTAACTTTTTTTATGAATAAGACCGTAACGGTCTAATTAGTAGACCGTATTAGTCTTTATTTTGTAGTTGGTGTAATATACTTTTGTTTTTTTTTTCAGGACGGTATGCTCTCATCGGAAGAACTGCTCAGGAACGTGGTTTAAATAATATTTACGTTGTATTATATTCAAGTACCTAGTATTTGTTTCGAATCGGTTATCGATATATATTTTCGTATTATATTACCACATTTCTATTTATTATGAGTTACTGAATTTGTAACTTTACTGTGATATGAAATGAACACGATTGTCTTTATTCAAGAATAAAAAACTGAAAAAAAAGCTTATGTACTTCTATTTTTGTTTCAATATTCTATTTTAAAAAGTTAATTTGTATAACATGTTGTTATTCAATATATCATTGTTGTAAATAATTTTAAATACGATGTCAATGGCATAACAATTTGTCTGTCCATAGGAGATACTCTTTATATCTATAGAAAATGTAGATTAAATACGTACTGTTCATAACTTAAATATTTCTTTAACTAACGATGTGTCTGCGTTCCTACCAGATATTAATCACCTTTGTCAATATTCTTAACGTGTAATAAGGAATTCAAATTCAAAATAAGAGGTACAAGACTAAAATGTATTTTAATGTTAGAGACATTTTAAAAATCTGTATCCTTCATTAGTAAATAAACTCTCTAATTTAATCTCTCGATCGTAAGTAGACGAATCAAAGGGGAAAGGCTTAACTGATTTTTAATTGTAAAAGTGTTTGCACATTCGGAGTTTACGTATCAAATAAAATAAACTACGGGCTTACAAGAAACGTTATCCTTACGTCAATTTAACACTAAAAGGATTTTTGTCGAGCGTTGACGTATATCAACGATTTAGGTACCGATTCATTCTCGTATTCTAAATTCCTGTCAATTCTGCCAATAAATCTAAGGCATTTTATGTCTGTGTACCTTTATAGAGTGACAGAATCTCAATATTCAATTCAAACAATAACTATTCTGTCAAATATATGCGGATATTTTGTAAGCTCGATAGTTTCGCGCTTGAACATGTGTAGGCAGCACTATATTATTTTCCTTTATTTTAGGCTGGGTCATACTATACCTAATAAATGTCAATTCCCAAGAAAGTAATTAGTCACAACTGTCTTTTTGAAGTATTCGCTCTACATACATACAATTGTAATTAAAATTAAAAATTATAATGAGTATCTATAAATATATTTAGGGAGTAAAATATTTGAAAAATTAAATGTACGTTTGGATACCCATCATTTAATTAGTTCGTTGTTAATTATCAGTGTCGATGTTATGGATGAAATAAAAATAAATAAATATATTGGGTATCGATTATGCATTTTTATTTTAACTCAAAGTAAAAAAAAAACCTCTGTACACTTCGCAAATAACCCAGACCTGTAAATTGAAATAACATGAAAACTATTATTTCACGAACTTAAAAAAAAAAGAATTATTGAAAAATAAACGAACGTAACTAACACGAGTGTACCCTCAATAAACCAATAAAACGAGGGTCTCCGTACAAAAGCTCTCAATCACTGGTCGGATCACAGGATCACCTATGAACCCAATCAAAACGTTTGTTTGAAACTCAAAATATCAGAACTAAAAAATACATCAGTATTTTGTAAAAATACCTAGTAGGTATATATGTACCTTACGAACACATAAACTTTTCACATAAATAACCGAGCTTTCATTATGTCATTACAAACTATCATTTGATGAAGCTTTTAATAGTCATACCAATTTTAAGTACCTCCATTTCGTAGGACGTCGTGTGGATATTATCACTTTTATTATCGCACTTATTATCACCTTTATTTGATTGAAATGTAAAACATCTGTATATTTTGCGTAAAATAACGATTACAGATTTTAAACCTTATGAACAGACTAAAGTAAAATCGTAGGGCATCTTTTAGGACTCACATAAAATAATTACCTAATCGTGAAATTTCACTGCTGCCTTATAATACAGAAAAGCTAGTTTAAAGATCGAGTCAATTGGTTAAAATCGTTCTATTTTAAAAAGCTGAAACCACGCCTACCTGTTTTTCATTATAATTCTCCCCATAAAATATTTTCACATGAAAATCAACATCTTGCTATGTAATAAGGAATCAAATAATTTTCTAAAACCTATTTCCACCCGGCTTTTTAGTAGTAAACTTAACTGTTAATGCTTCAGATGTTTCGAGGAAACTTTTTCATTTCAATTTATGAATGAGAAATTTGATGCGCATAATCAAAAACATACTTTTAAAACGAGAAATAAGAATAATTTACTTGATAAACTTTGTATATTTTTTGTAATATTGTTATATATTTGAAAAATTTATTTCATATTTTTTTGACAAAACAGTATCCAACAATATTCCTACACAGTGTTTTAGGTATTCATAATTATTGATTCGTATAGATTAGATTCGATGTGTCTTATAGATTGACGTAACTAAAATTTTACGATTCTTTTTAAAACTAATCCACATCGCACTTATGCTAAATAAGTACAAACTTAATTAAGTAAATTAGTTGGGCCGACTATCTCGGCAATTTCGCCGGGTAACAGAATTAATGCTCGGCCCTTCACAACTAAACTGTACATTATAGAATATTACTGGTGTTATTCAAGAATTATGCTGAGATACAATGTATTCTTGGATATCGAGTAACCATTTACCGAGTAAGTATATATAGCATTATGCTATTAATTTATGTATGGAAATAATTTAGTACGAAGGTATGAGAAAAAAAAGTTTCTAAAAGCTATATCTATACTCTGTACTTACATCTTTTTGGAAAGTTAATAATATATTTCAAGGCGGACAATGGTGCCGATTCTGTTGTTTACGAACTAAAATAAATTATAATCTCATTATATCTCTTTCTAATAGTAAATATAAGAAAGGGATGCAAGATATTTTAGTCCTGTCAGTTTAATCCGATCACACATTTCAACGTGAATTTAAGCGCGATCTTTATTGGTCACGACTATTTACCCGTACATTACGACGGTATGGATTAAACTGACAGCATTAAAAATGTTCTATCTTTTTTCAATAAGGTTAAAATGAAAGAGAGGTGACTTGTATAATATTAGTTAAGTTCGTAAACAACAGAATCGGCACCAATATAACCTAAAATTTGCATCTTGCGCCCAATCAGAGTCTGCTTATAAGGTCATCCAACGCACAACTTTACTTCTCTAAAGGCTGACATCTCTTCACAATAGGTAGGTACTGTGATCTTCAGCTGCATACTAATAGTCTGCAGCAGGAATAAGGTAGAAAAGAGAATCCCTGAGGAACTCCGGAATTGATTATAAAATGTCGTAAGTACAAGTCTATAACTACTCCAAAACGAAGTCCAATGAGGGAATTCTCGTTTTAATTATTGAGAGTGAGGTGACCAATAACTTGAGTTTAATCAAAACTGCAGAAGGCTTTATGATTAGGCGGGTAAAAAAGTTTAAATTTAATAATCATTCGAAAACCGCGCGAATCGTAGTTTTTTTTTTACGAAACAAATAGGTATGGCGTCGTACGTATCGCCGCCACAAGAAATGTAATAAGCAAATACACAAAGAGGTGAGATCGCTTTACAAAACCTTTGAGTAGCTATATTAAATGGGAGAAATATTAATAACCTGTTCTTGAAAATCTTCTATATTAATATGCATTTAAAAGGTTTTATTGAATACTAGATGAAAACCCGACATCGCTCGGGTGAAGTATACTCGATATTTCTATAGTTATTAAAGGCAAAGCAAGGCATAGTATAGTATCGTCCATTGTGTTTAATAAATACTATTTTCCGTATATAAAAAGTACTCTGTGATCGCTATGCAAAACTAAATTAACACTGAAAAATTTTCATTTCTTTCGACTTTCTTTTTCGCATCACACTTTGTATATTTTGCCAGTGTCAAGTTGAGCATTGTATTTTATATTCTTCATATATTTTTATTTCTTGTCAAGTAAATTTGAATTCAGGTTAATAAATAATTTTCAAGTCATAGTCATAGTGTTAGGGTTTTAGTACAACGGTGGTCGCTCTACTAAAAAAAAATCATGGACTTTTTGAGACAACTTGAAAAGCCTACCTACATACTATACCTACACGTAATCATTTCGTTTCACTTCACTAGTGCACTTGTATTGATCTTTATTGGACTAAATACTACCAATAAAACTCAAAATACATGATTTTATGAAAATAAAATTAAAACGAAACGTCACTTCGCAAGTTCCCACCAAAATGTACATTATAATTTTATTACGAAAAGAACTTTATAATGTAATCCGCTGTCAGTGACGTTTCGCTAGAGTCGTCAATATGGCGACTGTAATTTGTCTGTCAGAATTCAGCACCTTTAGAATTTAACGAAATACTCGACAATCCGAATTTTGCGGATATATGTTGTCGACTCGAAATCGTTATTTTTTTATATGTTATTATTCAGGTAAGGTTTCGATCGAGTCTACCGTACCCCTTGATGAAATTATTAATATAGATAAGTATCAATATTTATAATAAATAAACAAAATACAAACTATATATAAAAAAATCATCGAGGTGGTCGCTGCTGCCGATCAACGGCAAGGTTCCCGGAAGTCTGGCAGCGTTTCCTCTTTGGAAAAGTACATATATTTCCTCACGTATAATAAACTATGTTCCTAACCTTGTAAAATAACGCGTTTTATTACTATCGTGGTTGTATTAAAAACCTTAAATTAAAAATTATGGATTTTCAGTTTTTGTTACCGACGTGCTCTTTTTGCGATGGAAGAAGGTATAGCGATTTTGAAATAAAATAATACATTTTCAACGAGGTGTGTTGGTTTTATGGTATACTAAAAATATTATTGCATAATTTTTAAAAATTAAGGCAGCTTCCACTCAGGAAGCTTTTGTTTTTATTTCATTATCATCATCCGATGTATTATAAGCTAAGCTTTGGCCTGCTCGAGTACGTTCTGATATTCCATTAAATTTCCATTTTCCACTAAACGTCAATCCTCTTAAGATATTGTTCGATAATCTAGCTTTGGTCTACCACAGCTATTAGACTATTTAGCTTATCTTTTAGTCTGCGTTTTGGCCTCTACGATTTCAGGTATATTTGATTTTATATTAAACAGTCTGCTAGTACGTTTTTCGTTATTTTATTACGATTTCACTAATATTTATTATGAATATGGAAGTTTGGATGATTAATATTTGTGACTCAAACGCTTAAATGAAAACGCATAAATGAGCGGATTTAGATGAAACTTTAAACAGAGAGATTACCCTATATACCATGGTATAACATATATAGCATTTATCCCAGGAAACATACAATTTCACGACAAAACAATTCAAGCCAGATTTTTTTTAACTAATGTTTCAACACATAACGATATAGAAAATCAAAATAAGAATCGTAATTGTAATTTTATTTGTAGGTCACATTTAGCTTATCTGGTAAATAGTTACGGACTAAATTATTGACAGGTTCGTGAAAACTAAAGTTTTTTTTTTAATTCTAATTATCTCCACCGTCAGACGTTTTTATTTATTGTAGCGACATCAATATTAATTATAGCTTGGTACGGTTGACTTTGCGTAGCATATAATGAAGTTACCAGGCCCTGTCGAGACTGCTAAGTACTGAAATTGCTTATCGAATTATCAACCAATCTCAGCTTTCAAATTTACCGCTAACAAGACACCAGTTGCGGTTTAATTTATTACTTATAAAATATTTCCGATTGTATTTTGCGATAAATCCATTGTTTGGTATGTAACCATATTGAATAACAATGGCCTAAGCATTTTTGTATAATTTACTAGCTGGCCGGCAGCAGTTGTCTTTTTATGTCAGACGGTTGACAAGCAGGTAGGCGGTCCACCTGATGGTAAGTGGTTACCGTTATCTATCGCCATTTGCAATACTAGAGGTAAATGCCAATGTGTTGCCGACCTGTTACAATGCCAAGAAGGCAACTGGCTCTCAAGTGTGTCTTGCCCTAAGAATTAAAAATACCTACCTACCCCAACCTACCCTAACTTAGCCCCACCAGTAAGTTTAATCAAAATCCATTCCGTGAGAATTAGCGTGAAGGAATAACAAATCTTCACATCCGAAAGGATGTGGAGGACATTTATGATGCTTTTATGAGTAAGTAATTTTATTGTTTCATTTATTTGATGGGGATTTAAAAAGTACTTTTACACACAATTCATAATTTTGTCCCAATTAAAAGTAAATGATAGGTTAGAACAATAAACAAATCAAATTAAAAAAAAACCTACTTAAACAAGACTTAAATAAATAAAAACTAAATTAAATAACTACAAAATCCAATAACAACCTACTTCAAAATTCGGCATGACACTTGCGGCGTTGCCTCGCTGAATGATCAGACTTAGCCTCTGGGCAAAAAAGTCCCTGGCTCTCAGATCCCCAAAGGCCAAGATCAAACGCTTGCCTACGCCTTGAACTATTAGTTCAATAAACAGTTTTTGTCAGGTACCTATGTGTATAATACAATATTTTATTAAACAAAATAAGGCCTAAACACTCATTTCCATATACATCACTGAACTAGATTATGAGTTTAAATTAAAAGTCAAGTTTCATCAGAATTCCATAACAAGAGACACTGAGGTACTTTATTTAACCGAAGGTCTATTGTTTTTCAAAGACCATCTCGTGTTTTGTCTTTATTTTATAGTCTAGACGAAATAGCAAACGAGCATTTCTTAGAAAAGGTTTCAAGAAAATAAAACGTAGGCAGGTGGCTATTTAGCTTACCTATCTTTCTATAGGTAGTTTCTGAATAGGAACAGGAAATCAAACTCGAGGTGGATTTTTTAGTTATGTCCGTATATTCTCAATCTTTCAAAAACGAAAAACGAAAATTGTGGGACTATTTTCTTTTGTGTAAAATAACTGGCTCTCCCCCGTGGTTTCACACGCGTTCCCGGGATAAAAGTAGTCTATAAGTTATTTATTCCAGGAGTGAAAGTTTGTTAGGATGCGAAGATGTTTGTTACTTATTCAAGCAAAATCTACTAAATGGATTTTTATGAAACTCAGCACATAGATACATACATGCTATTTAATAATGTAGGTAAAAAGTTTATTTGACATTATTTACTTCATAGGAACTTTAAAATGTAATTTGATGAATTTATCTGACATCTATTCTGTAAAAATAAAAGCTCCATTCAAGTCGTAGGCGCAGCAGAGTTATTTATCTACATAGTTATCTTAATTAGATATAAACGGTTAGGTATATTTTATGATCTCATAAGTAAAATAATGGCGATAGTAACCTTTGTTATTTAATAGGTAATTATCCCTTTTTATATGACAAGATTATCCCTATATTTTAATAAATGTACACGTAATATTATATTCTAAGATATCACGTATTGATAGGTTACTAAAATGGTGTAAATAAAGTTTTTACATACCTATACGTAATTGAACATAGTCTTGAAGTAATTTTAATCCTTATTTCCTTATTAATAAATGTATTATTTTGTACTAATAGGTTATGAATGACTTGAAAGTTAGACCATGATGGTAAGAGTTGATGCCAATGTGTGCCAAGCTTTACAAGCCTGGAATGATAAGGCCCTTAAGTGCAACTGCTGGAACATACCGGCAGGTGCTTGGCGACAGATTTACAAAGGACCTTTATAACTAAGGCAAACGATAAAAACAGTCAGGGCCGTTTTTTTTACATGTAACATTTGCCCAATTTGCCCACTGTACCTATACGTGTACCTATATCAAACTGAGCCCTTTCTGGTAAAAGTCGACATGAATTTCTTATTACCTGAAGGGACCCAGGTGTTATCGAATCTTTCTAAATTACAAAAAAGGTCCCACTTACGAACTATGTCCGTAAATTGAAACTATTTCACCTGATCTTTTACTATCGTTGTTTCATAAATTAAAATGTAGACAAGAGAAACCATTGAAGGTATATCTTTTTTAAGGTATGTTGGTTAGTGCCTCAAATAAGATAGTATGTTGTCGTGAATGAACATCTATGTCGGAGACGTAAACCAGCCGCACTCGAGTTGCGAATTCGAATTCGTGATATTGAGCTTACGAAAAAAAAACATGAAGAAACCACAACACAGTTGTAGGGTACTTTGTAGTAGCCTTGCTGGTTCCCATCCTCAAATGTCATATCAGTGTTTTCTGCTCAGTTTCATTCTAGCCCTAGGCTTTGTGTGCTTACCACACCTTCGCCCACATCTTCACTGACCACTGTGAGATTGTGGTCAAACACAGAAAGATAAAATAGAAAACGATGAGAGGGATGATTAGAAACGAAATCAAGAGGACAGCTAAATTTAAAATCTTCTCAGTGAGTAAAAGGGTCAAACAAACATTGTTTGTAAAATCAGGAAGTTTTCGTTGCGAAACACTGTCTCGTTAGTCAAATGCTGAAATATTTTCATTAACATATAAATCTCATTAAAATATATTTATAGACTAGGAAGGATTCGGTTTTTTTTCTAACGTCGGCTCGACGTGGACTAGACAGCATGGAATATCTCAACAATTAATTGCGCTCACCTTTTCACTACATCTAATCGTTCCCTGAATTAATATTGTTTATGTTAATATTGCTTTTCATACTAAATTTTATACTTGACTTTCTTGTAATATACCTAAGAAAAAAGTTATATATTACATATTCTTGACGTTAATCCCACAATCCTTGAAACTCCCATCAGATGCTATCTGGTATCAGCTTTCCATGCACTTCTCTTGAAAACTAACTTTGGCTTGGGCTCTCTTTCTGCTTGAAATTAGTACAATATGATAAATGGTAGAGATAATGCTTGATTTAGAGCGGAAAGTAGGTACATAAGTTTTTTGTATAAGTACGTAATAATCTTATAAAAAGCACATTCATTGCTTAGTATCACTAAAAGGTCGAAATAAACAACAATATACAGCAGATGGATGATGTGGGCAACAAAATCGTATAATAGTAGACCCTTAAAATTAGAACTATTAGGACGAGTGGCATTTCATGTTGTGTTAAAACACTCTTATATATCTTTAGGGGGTCACAGTTTGGAGAAATTCGTTAAAAAGGTAATATGTAAAATGTCTATAAAGTTAGGTACCAATACAGAATGCAATGAGTGCACTGAATGCACTAAATAGTGCTATTAAAATAACCGTTTAAGTACACATACATAATGTAGTTTTTTAGACTAAGGTCCTATTTTTCAATCACTAAATAAACCTCTGATAGTAGGAATACAAAAACTGTTCTAATTTCAAATTACCAATTAGAACCATTAACAGAATAAAATAAATTCTAAAAATATGGAACATTCAGCAAATCGCGAGTGAAACTCCCATTATAATGATTATTATTACAGTTTTCACTCTTACCTACGTTTATACAAATGAAACAACTTTTTCAGAGACCATTACAGACACTTCAAAGAAGTTTTCCAACTTTATACGCAAAGCAACGTGAAAATTGCAATTTTATTCTCTTAACTTCATATAAGCGTGGGCATTTCATACATTGTCAAAGTTACATTTACCTTTACTCAGCTTTGAATATATTATTTTATTGCTTTTTAAAATTAGTTTTATTCTATTTCGGAAATATTTTTAATTGTACGAGGCCGCGAGGTAGGTCATTGCCGCCGTGTGGTTTTGATCGTCCACACAACGATTCAGTCGGAAGGCGTGCCAATCGAATGTTTAATAAGCTCCCAATTTCGCGGCGCGGTTTCCCTTAGTGCTACGAAATGAGGTTCTTAGTCGTGACAAGAGTCTTAATTTATTATTTCTTCCTATATGTCCAGGGTCAGGTCGATCCTCTGCCTGCGTGTCAACTTGTTCCCACAAATATAAAAAAACCTTTAGATCAAAGTAGTTTTCCGATAAAGTCGATAAAGTAGAGATTAGCACGCTAGTCTATTTCCATATCATAGTGGTAGGTAACCTAACATTCTGGCTAGCTTTGACAGATTAGAATATGATGTGAAATCACTGTGATTTTCCTGACATATATAGGTTTTTTTTTTGTAAGACAAACTAAAAAACACACATTCATATTTAAGTACTTATAATATTAGTTGGTAACGATGTTATTCCTCCGAGAATTATGTAGAGACATTACAAAAAAAAACAGTTTAACAAATGTGCTGTGCTTTAGATAAACTTTTAAAAAGAAAACGAAGAACGAAACATTTGAATATTTTATTTTGTAACAGCTCTATAAAGCTGTGTGCTCATTTAAAATACTCAGCTACGGTGATAATGTACGTGCGTACCTAGTTCATAAATGTAACTCATGATTAGGGTTGCATGGTTTGAAACCTTTATTATGTTTGGAAACCCGAACCGTTGTGGATAGAGGAATGACATGCGTTAATAGAGAAGGAAAATTTGGTGAGCCTCTTCAATCTAGATTATTTTTTATCATTTTGTTACCAATTTATTTTTATTTTATAAAAAAAAATATTCTTTCTTGAGATAAAAGTTAAGCTTGTGGATAACACAATAATGTTATGCCTCCATTTTGATTATCTAAAAATGAATGTTTAGTAGTTTTTTTATCCCTAATAAAGAAAATAGAATAAAAATAAAAGAACAAAAGTGAAGTGAACGTCGCAATGTTTATGACATCTATTGAAACTGTAAAACAGCTTAGATAGGTTTGTTGTGCCTATTTGGTCTATTTATGGTTGTGCGATTTGCAGATTTTTTTGGTTCAGTGCCTCAAAAAGAATTAAAGGAACTCAATCCATTACAAGCACCTCTTTGGTGGGAAATCATAATGGCGCTTTAGCAAGTGGGAATGAAGTAGCAGCCCTAGGTAGCATGAGATATACGATTTTATGTAACGCGAACTTCACAGCGGTCCAACGCGCAGCGTGCTCAATAAAATTACCAATTCACTGTAGTACCTCTATCGCTGTCCAGGTTAAAACTTTGTTCAAAGTGAACCATTATATTCATTGGTTCACTAGTTGCCTGACTATCGTCCATTGCGGAAAAAATACGACTATTTTTTCCACTGACTAAAGTCTATTCTAAATTTGAAATAGTGAACACTATTTCAAAGGCTTTATAGCTTAAACATTCGAAAATAAAAAATGAGAGAATTTAATTTTAGTTTTTAGAAATTTTTAATACAAAATCCGGTTGCGTTTTATAGTTTCGGTTACTTACCTCAAACTAGGTACTAGTTTTTGCATTCTACGCGCTCCATTTGAGGTCTTTACTTTGTACGACACCATTATGATGTTTTTATTCAGTTTCAATTAATTTTATAAATAAACGTGATTGGTATAACCCATTCATAAAACTTTTCAAACACAATTCTGATACGAAGTGAATAAATGTATTATGTAATTTATCGCTTATTGAGCTCATTTTAGGATTCGAACCCACGACTTTCGTCACGGTATCTGACGTCACTACCATCACCTGATTTTGTAGAAATACTTGTAATAATAGGATAAATAAAATAGAAGTTCAGTGTCACTTTACAAAAGTTTCAGGTTTCACAATGACAGACTTAAGTAGGATCGCAATTCGAGATTTATTCACAAAAGCTATGCTAACTTAAAAAAAAATATAAGTTGCTTTGATTTGAACCTTATTTGGTTCACAATAAGGCATATATATCTCTTTACAAATGTACAAACCGTTGTGTGATGTATAAAAGAAATATTGGCACGATAAGTTGCCGACAGCAACAAGATTTGTGGAAACGTGAATTATTTTAGGTAACCAATACCTTGCATTCAAATCGGTTATTTTAGGCTTGCTCAGGAAAAGGCTTCATTCACATCGTATTTGAAAAATAAAAGTTGAATAAGTAAATAAACTAGTTTACACATGAAAATATAAAAGGCAGACTCTACGATACAACAGGAATAAACTTACGAAAAAAAATCGTAGCACAGTGAATTATCTGATACTTAATTTCGTAGCTATAACATGACGTAAGGGGAGATTGGTTACGTCATCTGTACTGTAGGTATTTCCTGACTCTTAAATTTACATATATTTATATTTAAATCTAAGAACTTGTATTCGCACTAGCGTAGGTAACTCTTTAAGTAATTAAAAAAAAACGTCAAGACCAGAGTGAATCTTATCGACAAACCTGCTCCATCTAAGGTTTTGTCATTGTCCATAATGGGCACGTAAAGTGCAAGCCAAATTAATATTAAAGCGGTCTGTATTTATTCGATTAACTCATTAAATAATGTATTATAAATAAAACTAGGTAGATACTATATATAAGTACTACGAGTATTCTAAAATTAAGATAAATAAGTAGAACCTTATCGAATTTCCATCACGCAACTGAAAAAATAGAGAAATATGGAAAACTGTGAAATGTGAAAGCTATAAAAGTGATATACGCTTTTAATATGGCCGCATAAATCATATTTGTGGGTGATTCCTGTATTTCTTAGTTGGTTTCGTTGTTTTGGTAATACCACTATTAGAAATACGTAGGTAAAGTATGTGGTTAAGAAATTCAATATTCAGAGGAGGCAGAGGTTGTATGATTACTTGTTTTCTAAGCAATATCTCAAAGATACAAAATGTCAACAAGATATGAACAGAGCCGACAAATTGTACCTAACAAACTTACTTCTGCATATCTCCGTTTCATATGACCCATCGAGACTACTACCGATAGTCAGTAGTTTTATCTATACACTAACCATATTCCTAAGTAGTCAAGCTCGAAGCACACACATACTCATTGTACTACCAATAAATACCTTTAGGTACGTAGTCAGCTTCTTTAATAACAAACAAAACATTTCTTTTCCGATATGTAAAG
Organism: Tethea ocularis; assembly: GCA_963555595.1. Classification (NCBI taxonomy): domain Eukaryota; kingdom Metazoa; phylum Arthropoda; class Insecta; order Lepidoptera; family Drepanidae; genus Tethea; species Tethea ocularis. The sequence continues at coordinate 3,724,014 of OY741963.1, read as the reverse complement.
AATGATAGGAAAAATATATTTGTAAAATAAATTAATTTCAAATCATTGTCCCTACTATTCGGAAAATTGTGCGGCCGTCCACCAACAAGATGGACCGGTCAATTGAAAGACTCGTCGTCTTCCAAATTCTACACGTAAGAGTCGCGCTGGACAGAAACCGGTGGAGGCAGATCATCATCTTCAGATGCAACCCTGATGCTGATCACGATCCTCAGACATGAAGGACTGACTACAAGAAGAGAGACAAACCTTCCTTGTTTGTCCTTCTTTGAAAAATCAATGGATAAAACTGATCAACGAGATTTGATATCAATAACATGAATCCTAAATGCGAATGTGAATTAATTTGTTTGTTATCTATTTACGCCTCGTCCACTGCACCGATCACAATGAAAATTGTCACGCAGATGAAGAAGTATATAGGCTATTTTTAATTCAGGGAACGCGGGTGAAACTGAGAGGGATAGCTAGTTTATAATCTAGCTACAATGGAATGGAAAAACTATCACTAATTGCTTCGTTAGTGGTCGACAGATTCTGACACATTCTTTGCCGTCATCGTATCTTACTTTTTCGTTAAAAAATAACTATCATTTGCCTCATGGTAGCACCTGCTCTCCTGAAAGAAATTAATACTGTTTCCAAGGAAAGTATCTCTAGTCTTTCACTAGACATAGAACTATCACCTGGCCAACTTAGAAGCCGTGAAGAATTATACAATTATTTTTACAAGTTTTTATTCAACTTCACATGTTTAGAGCGAAACTGGCAAGTCAATTTTAAACTAAGTACTTCCCAGTGAACTTATTATTTTCTATTGAAATTTACATTAACATTTTCATAATAACTACTAAGGAACCCACTCAGAAATCATCACCCAGTAGGTATATTGTAACAAATAGACGAGCTCACTATGTCTTCCTTTTGAAATATTTATTTTACACTAGCTTCCGCCGTACGGTTTTACCCGGGATCTTATGTTTTCCGGGATAAAAAGTAGCTTGTATGCTATTTCAGCGTATGATCTATCTATGTGCCAAGTTTCATTAAAATCCGTTTAGTAGTTTTTTCGTGAAAGAGTATTAAACATCCGTATATCCAACCTCACAAACATTTGCATTATATTAGTAGGATTTTTTACAAACTAATTATGCAGGAATAGGAAATATTTTTCCATTGCTTGTTGTCTATTTAGGTACTTTTTGTTATTATAAGCAAAACAGACTTAGTGGATAACTCACAAAAGCTTAAATCTCGTATATATTTATTTTACATTTTTACAAACCAATTAAGCAGGAATAGGAAATATTTTTCCATTGCTTGTAGTCCATTTACCTTTTGTTAAGCCCAATAGACTTAACGGATAAATCATAAAAGCTTTTATCTTTTTTTTATGTTTGAAATCCCTTTCCTTGCCTTTTGGCGCCATTAAGTGTTTTTAGATTTATAAAAAATACAATGGAGCCCAGAATACATATTGAAAACATGTAGGCGAACTGATTCCTACATACCAACGGTCATTTTAGGGTTCCGTAGTCCAACAAGAAACCTTTATAGCGTCGTCATGTCCGTTCGTCTGTTCATTTTACTTGTAAATGATAATGTCACTCAACGACAACTAAATTATGAAGAAAAAGTACATAGTAAAAGAGCTATTGAATTTTATTTCTATTTTGCATCCAAAGTCAAAGTTTTTTTATTTTTTGTAAAATTGGCAATTTTACACAAATTACGCTCCCACCCCCTCCACCGGTGATAACATTAAAAACTGTAATTTTGAGAAGTCTTTAGAATTATTTATACAAAACTAGCGACCCGCCCCAGCTTCGCACGGGTGTACAAATCTTTGAATTTCCCGGTTTTTCTGTTACTATAGTATGTATTATACATATAAACCTTCCTCTTGAATCACTCTATCTATTAAAAACCGCATCAAAATCCGTTACGTAGTTTTAAAGATCTAAGCATACATAGGGACAGACAGACGGGAAGCGACTTTGTTTTATACTATGTAGTGATATAGCATACTACTTGTACACAATAAAGATTTATTATTATAAATTGGCCATATTAAGATTTACGTTGTCAAACTGCAGCAAAATTAGCCTCCCATTTCAAATGGACCATGAAAAATAAATATGTCACATGTCACATGGGGTACTAAAATGACGCATTGTTATAAAAGCCACCAAGAAATAGCCACATTAGCCGCAGTACAGATGATTTGCGGAAAATAACAGGTAATGGACTTGCATCCATTGTTGTGAGACAATATAACTGCGTTCTTTGTTCCATGTTGCGTGGTATCTCTATAAATCTATATCGGGGATACGTGTAATTTGAGTTATATCTGCTCTGTGCTCTATGGTGTTTTAATATTCGTTGTTGGTTTATTTTCTTATCTATATACTAATAATAAAGCTGAAGAGTTTGTTTGTTTGTTTTAACGCGCTAAACTTGGAGTTTCAGGGTCGATTTGAAAAATTCTTTCACTAATAGGAAGGTACATTATCCTCGACGGTTATAGGCTACTTTTTATCCCGGGAACGCGAGTGAAACCAGCCAGGAGTGAGTGACATCATAATAAAATCGTGAAACCATGCATTCTGTACCTTATGTTTCACTCCTTAGCGTTCAAATATTGCGTACATATTTTTTTTTAATAAGACGTTGTTGTTCAAAGCTTTTATTATAACTACCTACAATATTTACATTGTAGCTTGGTGCGGGTGACAGTAGCCAGAGAGATATGAAACGAACCATATGATATTGGAATAAGGTTTACCTGAATCTATATATACATTATTATAAATTAAACAGGTGAAACTTTATTGCAAAGACAAAAATCCAATCATATTCCCTGACATTCGACATCAATTTCACAAATCTATTGACACCGACTTACCGGAGCATAAATATAAAAAGAAAAATATCTGAGACATTTTTCATAAGGTTTCCTAAGCAGATTATACTTTGGAAATCAATTAACTGAAATAGGTACTTCATAAATATTTAAAGACATCAGACTTTTAGACATAAATAATGGTACCCAGACTCAGGACCAGTAGATATGTTCATGGGATAGATAGATATGGGATGGGAATTGAACCTACGATATGTGGCGTAATAATGTCAATCACACGTGTTTTAGAACATACGAGTAATATCTGCGTTTATAAATTCAAAGTACAAGTACCTTTATCTAAAAACAAATGGAGCTGACTCTTACTAGAGAACCCTGTTGTAAATATTTCAAAGAATCTCTCCTTACAAAGCATCTTAAAGTGAGTAACCCTCATAAGCCCTTGTTTACAAACGCCCTGTATACGGACATCATGGCTTCGTGAAAGCGTAGACAAACATAAAAGGGCAACCTGTCATTTGTAAATATAACATAAGGTTTGTGAAATTTGATCTTCAAATATAGAGAAGACCTAGCGCAGAATGGGATAAAATGGATGAATTTTATAAATCACCTTTTACCCCGCGGTGTCACCCGCGTTTCCGATCTTATGTTTACCCTGAGGCAAAAAAATATCCTATTATGTTCCGGATCTACCTATGAGGCTTAAAAAAAAGGTAACACACACCGGAAGGTGGTTGGTGGTTGAACTTGAGGATGGTAGCCAGCCAGGCCACTACAAAGTACCCTACTACCGATTTATTCATGATTCTGATGACGGGTTATTCATGGTCAGGAGTAGGTACTTACACTTTCCAAGAATAAATAACCAATAACCCTGTATATTATAGATGGTAAATAAATAAGGCATATCATTGAAAGATAGATACATAAATAAATCTATGATTGAGCCTTACCAATGAATATGTGGCAAGCTCAAGTGGTAATAATAGATGAGCACAATCTTTATGGGCATGACTGATAATCGAGATCACGTTCGGGCCTAGACCCAAGTAAATATAAGGTCAAATGGTAGAGATGATACCTAATGAAAATCATTATTCCGATTAAGTGCTAAAATAATAAACGGTTAGTTCTAGTGACTTACAGTGTTTACTCTTTGTTCTGGGCAAGGAAGATTAAATATTAAATTAGTCAATGGATCTGGGTTATATTCAGCGGTTATATAGGTATTACAAGAATTATAATACCTATAAGGCTAAGAGCGCACGGGTGACTATTGTCACCGTAACTGATTCGTCGTGTGACGTCACGGGCTTGTTCACCATACAAAATACATGTCACGCTGCGCGTATCGCCATACATATCCATGGACTTGATAAGAGTGACGAAACAGTCACGGTGACAAAAATCAACCGTGCGCGCTTAGCTTTAGAGCTAATTTTGAGTACCTACAATACTACACCACAGAGTTAATAATATACTACGTACCGCTACGTACAAACTATACGTAGTTACAGTACCCAGAATTTCAAAATGTATTTTAAAACATATTGTCAAGCTGTCATTCACAACCAGCACTTTTTCATTTTATGGAGATTTTTTGCCAAAAAGTTTAACTCCGGATTTTCAAAGCCCTAAAATTACCAACTGCTTTCATAAATGATGCGAAAAAGTCGGAAAAATATTACTCATGCAATGTAATAGAATATAATCAATTCAATTTTCTAAGAAGCTTCTAAAGACTGTTTTAAATTATGTTATAAAGTGGATTGCGTGTTCATGAAGGCTACGAGAGATTTAAATGTAAATTTTTTTAACTCGAAAAAAGTTGTTTAAAAAAAAAATGTTGACCAACAAATTATTGGATGAAATGAGCGATTCGACTATTTATTAGGTATTTTATGGTATTTTGTATTTGTCACTTATTTATGTATCTCGTCCGTGACCACTTCATCTCTTTATACCTACATAGAAATGTAATGTAGGTAAAATTAAGAGGATCTATCTGTGTATGTCTCCGTTCCTTACTAAACTGACGGAGACAGGCGAGACAGGAGAGACGCAATTTTAGAAAAAGAGATTGTTATAAGTTATTTAAAAAACAATAAGCTTTTAAAAAAAAAAGCGGGTGAAACTGCATGAAACAGCTATATAAACAATACCTACCTACTTTCTTTTGTTGTAAAGGGCCCATAACTTTCTTTTGTCGCAATGGGATAAATTGTTAAGCTTCTTTCGTGTTGTGGACTATTGTAATGATTACCTACTGAGTTGGTAATTTAATTTCTTAACGTGGTTAGAAATTTTTATTTCAAGGAATTTCTTTAAACTTTTGCAATCAATCCTCATAGTGATTGCTCAAGACACTTATGTAATCCGTAAAGTTTTCTATAGTGATTGGGCAAATTATGAAATATGCGTCCAAAAATATGTCAAAGTTAAGTTAGTATGAGTTAGCAGGATTTTTTTTATAAACAGCTGAAGATTTTGTGGAGTAGATCATGTTTAGGTTTCTAACTAATTGAATAGTTACCTACTAACATTCATAGAATTCACAAAATCGAATTTACAAGATTTTTAATACGTACTCAGTTATAACATTAATTCGACTAGTGACAGAATTTTTAAAATCCCTTCAGTAATAATAAATTAATTACACAATAATAATTACAAACAACACAATTTTTTTCCCTTTTTAATAGGTAAGAAAAAAAATGTTCTGGAACTAAAACCCGGCTACTTTATATTCAATTTAATGTAACGTCAGAAAGCCTATAATAACAAGCGGACGATCAAGATGCTTCCAACAATACTCATTTGTCAAATTATCATAAGTAGTAGTTATGAGAGAACAGATAAACATACATACATACTTTTTTCTTCGCTATAATCGGGCAAAAACTGAAAGGATGACGAAACCACCACTTGTCTATTATTTATTTACTACTGGCTGTTCGTGCTGGGCATCACTCTGGTGATTTATTCATTTATATTGAGGTCTTCATACAAAAATGCCATCCAAATTTCCAACTCTCCCGGTGGATTATAAAAAAAATATACAAAATATGCCTACCTACGTAAATAATATTAATTTAACATTCTGAATTTGGATGTTAAAATTCATTATTACATAATATTGGACTTAGCACTTTTGGTTTCGTCGCAATTCGATGATTTTCGCAATCAGAGAAAAGTCAGGTGGAATTGAAACCTTATAAACAAAATTTTTAATTACTTTCTCCTCAAACCCTTCCAAAGTTTGAGCAATAATAAATAAAAAGTATTTTGTAAATCATTCAATTAAAACTTTCTTGTTTGTTTAATTTTTTGCAAAAGAACAGTTATATAAGTAGGTAATAAACATTAATATAGGTTTGTACACGTGGATTTAACATTATAAACAACTAATTACAATATACCTACTCACACTTAAATAAAACTACTAGCTGTTTCTCGCAGTTTCATCCTCGATCCCGGGGTAAAAGGTAACTTATGGTCCTTCTCCTATATTAGGCTATCTGCGTGCCAACTTTCGTCGCGATCGGTTCAGTGGTTTAGGCGTGAAAAGGTTACAAAAAAAATCACTTTCAAGATTATATTATCGTAAGGATTAAAATAATATAATATAACCTAAATATCTTTAGGGTACTTTTTGGCACACTCAAACTTAGAAAAAATTAAATTTTCTAAAAGTTCTTTGATTTTTTGATTCTTGAAGAATGTACGTAATCAATTAGTAATAAGATTTGAATTCAGACCCTCCTGATTTCTACAAACTTTAAGCACAATTATAAATAATACAAAATTGACAAATTTATCGCGTCTGTGAACGTATTAGGTACATAATTTGTCCCAATTTAAGTATATTCATTCATTAATTTCACCTACGCAACAGGTTGCGGAGATATGACTGATGGGGTGCCAGAACTCACAAATTAATGGACCCAACACACTATACCAGAGGCATTCAATAGAATTAGTAAGGCTCTTCTGCCTTTTTCAGATAAATTATTTATTATCCTACGAATATTATAAAATTAAGTAATTGCCTTCTCGGCATTGTAACAGGTTGGCAACACATTGGCAATACCTCTGGTATTGCAAATGGCGATAGACGACGGTAACCATCAGGTGGAGCGCCTGCCTGCTTGTCAACTTTCTGACATAAAAAAATAAAATAAAAAAAAATTAATGTAAATGTTTGTGCATGTCACAAAAAATTTTTTTGTCCATTATAAAAAACTAGCTTCCGCCCCGCGGTTTCACCCGCGTTCCCGAGGATCTTATGTTATCCCGGGATAAAAAGTATCCTATGTGTTAATACAGGTTATAAACTATATGTTTTCTAAATTTCATCCAAATCCGTTCAGTAGTTTTTCCGTGAAAGAGTAACAAACATACATTCATACTCACAAACTTTCGCAGGATGTATGTGTACTATGCATAAATCGAATCAATTTAAAAACTGTTCTGTAAGTTCTATTTATCGATTTAATATTCATATCTATACATATTTTATACTTACGTATTGGTAACACTCTGAAGGGCACGTAGGAAATTATGTGTCACATAACAACTGTAAACTAGTATTACGTAGTCTGCTTCAGAACCAGATATTCCGTGAATACTTAATGGCAAGCATTTCCCACGCTTTATAAAGCTGATCGGGAGCTGGTGTGAAACTCGTCAATAGGTTGTGACGGAACTACGCAATCCATAGAGTAGTTTGACTTCAATGAGCACTCGTGTAACTATGCATCTAAAGTTTAACTAATATTTGATAGTAGGTAACTACTAATGATTATTCTGTGATATTGTTGTTTACAATCTAATTTAGTCTGACTTTATATCTCCTAATGAAAAAGGATGGAAAATATTTGAAACTATTAAATCATATCATGCCAATAGCATATGCAAGAAATAAGACATATTGATTCCAAATAAAAGAGCAAATTTTCTTTCACATTTGTAATATTAGTAAGAAGTAGGATGTAGAATTGTAGAGCCTGGAAAATATAGGACTTTTATCCGGAACATTTTTTGTAAGTATGCATATATATCCAAGGTACTTTCATCTTGCCTCGGACAGTGTGTAACCCTCTTTAGAGCAGTGCTTAGTAGAATTACTGAAACATGTATTATTTACTGTGCCAGTGAAGCAAGGCATCAGAAATTGATCAAACACAGTGTGTGAGTGACAACACCATGACAAATTAGCTCGCTTAACCTTTGTATTGTGTGCACCTGTCTGTAGGTACTTACAAATGGATAACTTAATATTACGGTAGGTACTTTTCTAACTGAAGAAATTGGAATAGGGATCGGCGAAAAACATCGTGCAGTAGTAGGTATAGTATGACACAACTTAGATGAAGCATCGGCAAAATTCGGAAAATCGATTGTTCTCTTGATGTGTTAAAAAATGATCGGCGAAAATGATCTTGTTGAAAGTTGAACGGCGCGATAATGAACGATTTTTATTAGTTGTGTAAATTGGAATTGAAGTGTACGAAAACGATTTGCCGATGCTACATCTAAGTTGTGTCATACTGTACCTGACGTTGTTTACGGTTATAAGTCGAACTCTAAACTCAAGTTTAGGCCCTAGTAGTGTTGAGTAAGGTCGATTGCAATCTCGAATCAAGGTCGAATCAATGCCCGACGAAGATGTACAAATAATCTGTACGGAACCTCGCTGCACAAATTGTCATGCGTACGAGAATGTGTGAGTAAAATCAAGTGACACTGAACCCTATTGTCACGGTTAACTTCAACAGATCGGCATACTATAGTGTAAATGTGTGCGTGAGGCTTTTATTTACAAGAAAACCCTTCATATTTAGGTGACTTCGTGTCAGACTGAACTCTGCATCTTTTTTTGCATTTTTAAACTGATTTCGGAAACTATTTTCGATGGTAGGTACTGCCATCCTGCCATCCTGGCCGCCTGACTGGCTACTTTCAAGTTGAAAATCGGTCATCCATGCCATGTCATGGCATGTCTGCCATAATTATAGTTAAACACAGGCCTACAATATATTGTAAAAAATAAACCCAATTAGTTTGTTATTTTAATGAATGGAGACCCTAACCAACCGCGATAGTGTAAATATTCTAAAAGCAAAATTCAAACAGAATAGCAAACTATTTTCCCACAACGTCATACTAAAGCCTAGAGGTATATATGAATGAGCCTCTGTCTACCCACGTATTGCATTTATTGCGTCGCCATGAGTGGACAGTGACGTCATCGATTGTCCAATAAAGTACAAACGAGCCCATTTGAAGCTACAGTGTTATAAGAGTTTTTTTTAATTAAACTATTTTTTTACAATGTATAGACATACTTCCGTGACTGTGGTCAGTGGTAGTGATGTGGCCGATGGTAGTGAGCACACAAGAAGGGAACTGGCTCTCAAGTGCAGGTGCCGGAACATACCGGTAGGTGCTTGGCGACAGATTTTCAACTTGGTAACCAAACAGTCAGGCCTATTTAACACCGTGCTATGGTTTCAGAGATATGTGAAAATACTTCCACAGTAAAACCTTTTCAATTTTCAAAACATACAAGCAAAGTTATACTAAAGAATACGAAAGTGGAAAATAAAATATAAAAAAAAAACACTTTATTTTTTAATTATCATTACATTGTGACTGAGTAACAACCATAATAATATACAAAAATTTTCGCATTTTTATATCAGTAAGAAAATATAAGGAGATATTCTTAATTGTTTTTTACTACGTAAGGCCTGTGTTCGACCACAATCTCACCGTGTTTATTAAAAGTGTGTTTAACAGTTATGTCTAACGATACATACTATTCATTAATTACTAATAAAATGTAAAGTGGCATACAAGTACGTTTAAAGTAATTGTAAACGGCTGGTGGGCGCCAGGGCAATCTAATTAGCCGTATTATTAGCTCTACAACACAGCTCGGGCGTCCGTCCGTGCGTTTACGACGTAGGACCACAACATAATGGCGGCTTCACACTGCTACACACGCTACTATGTAAACTGACGAGTGTGCAAGGATATATTTAACATTTTCATTCAATTTCTAATCAACTGATGGTTTGTAAATATGTGAAAAATTATAGCATTTACGATAACTGCAATAAGCAATAACCATTAGGTAAAAAAATAAATAAAAATGATTTATTTCTATACATTAGGGCGTTCAAACAAACAAACACGTCATCTTTTTATTAGTATTAAAGTACCTAAAGAGGTAAAATTTGTAAGTTCTGATGTAGCAGGTAATCTCTGGAATTATGGTCCGATTCAAAAAAAACAATAATAGGACATTAGGTACAGCTACATTATCTCCAAGTACTATAAGCTCTTTTTATCCCAGGAACGTGGGTGAAGCCGCGGGAAACAATTAATCGTAACTAAATAAAAAAAAAACATGAAGCTTTACGTAATTGATCTATAATCCGTCAATAAATCAACTAAAGAGTAGATAAATCATTTAATATCACCGAAGATAATAAATGACAAGCCATTATTTTACGTAAAACCCCGTCCATTAAGCGTATATTTGCTAAAAGGATTAGTAAAAAAAGTGAATAATCTGAGTAAATAATCAATTTATTTTAACGTTTAAATTTATACGTAGGCTTAATCAGCAACATACGCGATGTTCTTCCGCGCAATTGGTGCTCTGCTTTGCTATGAATTTATGTTAGGTAGGACGTTTTTATTTTTTCATTTAATTTTAGCAACGAAAATTCTTCATTAACATTCTATAAGTTTTAAATTCATTTAATTTCATCAATAAACGTAAGCGTTTATTTTTTAATGCCTATTTCGATTCCCCTTTAAGACTTCAGCGATAACACTAAAATGTTAATTGTAGACTTAGCCTAGTTTATTTCTCAGCGTCAATTTGAACTATGGCATGAACAATATGTATTCTGAGCTTGATGATAAAAAAAATCTTTTGTTTTTCTTTTAAAAAAATTAAAAGCCTGACAGGACTTTAATTAAAGTGGTAAACGAACATTTTATTTATGGCGAAGAACGTGGCTATTTTATACATTAATATTTTGGTGGAATAATTCTAACCCAAAATAAAAAGATAAGATGACGGAAAAATAATTAAGTCGGTAACATTCTTTAAATATAATTTTAATGAAGTTTCTAGAGATTGGTAAGTAGTAGTCTAGTTGTAGTACCTAAGTAAATGTACTAACTGTAAAAACCATAATATTTTATCCTCATAAAGAAAAAGATAATTTGTCATTACTTGGATGTGGGTAATTAATTAATTAGACTGAGAACCTAAGTAGGTAAGTTCACAAGATCCAGATAACATGTTCTTAGATGTTACGTTCTACATGATCTTATAACTATTATATAACTAGGTATGTACATGTTAGTACGAAAGCGGTAATTGGTTTATGTCGGCAGATAGCAGATAAGAAATTGTGATTCAGGTTCGGATTATAAAAATATTTTTATTTTGGGAAAATTGAAAACGGTCATGGTACGCAACAGTAAGTATTTTTGAGTTGAAAATATTTGTATTTTTCAATGAGAGTGATACATGCGTTCTGTCTATTCATGTGAAAAGGCGTCAAACTGGATAATTCTGGTAAATAAAATCCGATACTAGGTGCTACATTGTTGATTCAAAAATATTTCTCTTTAAAAATAACTTTTCACTGCACGGATATTCAGAGACAAACAAAGTTATTTTTAATTGTGTTTCACAAATTACACATGAGGTGTTATTATTTATAATAAATAGGTATTTCTGAAAATAATTTATAGTTCACTTCAAATTGTGCTAATTCCAATTTAAAGAAACAGCACGTAGGTACCTACTTACGAAAAAGATACGCTTTTCTATGTTGACTCGGACCTATATTATTTGCTTTGATTCAATAAATGAATCATTTAAAGTTAATTTAAATTACATAATATGGATTAACAGATAGTAGGTGTCTGTCTATTCATTATTTTTGGTTCGTAGAGTTACAGACCTGAATTTTTAATAATTTTTGTGTCATCGTAAATGCCCGATTACAATTTATCGGACCGATTTCTTCCCGGTGAAACCTTAGAAAAGTAACATTTTACCAAACAGTTGTTACAATATTCGAAAAATAAATATTTTATAGAATATTTTAATTTTATATGGAACCCTCATTGAGGCCCAACTAGCACTTGGCCGGTTTTTGAATATGGTAAAGATATTGTGTAAAAATGTAGGTATATAATAATATCGTGATATATATGCGTCGTGAGTCAAAGGCTTATCTAGGATATTCCACAACAGATGACAAATGTCTGCGGCATGTATGATAACAGAACTGTAATCTTTTCGAAAGGGAGAATAAACAAATCATACAATAACACACGGGAAAGTCAGTGGCTTTCAAACTTATGTAGCATTTAGCTGTCCCCCAAGATTTCACCACATTCCTGAGATTAAAAATATTATATCCCTGAGTAAATACAACATCAATAACTATAATTTTTAATAATAAAAGATTTCTAATACTATATTTAATTCAACATAAAAATATTCATAGATGTAGGTATAAAATTAAAAAAAAAAAAATCCAGAGATCGAGGGTGAAACGGGTGACAGCAGCTAGTGAGACATGAATGAATATTTGTAGGTACTTATTTCTATCATAAAGTTTTAACGAGGCTCATGTTATGTAGTGCTCCTCGTATTTCAATATAAAAATTAAAATACATCACAAAAAAGATACCTCAATTTGGAATATGAATGAGTATTTATTCCCAATATAAATTTTAAATTTAAAACACCTTTGGACGTGACACTTTATTGTACCTATTGAATAAAACATATTAAATTAATCAATGCTGTTGTTCAGTTTTCATTTCGATTTTTAAGAAAATACGTTTTAAACTCTCGCGAATATCAAATAATAATAAATAAGAAAATACGTGTTTTTGTTTTCATTTAATGAGCACAGTTTGTCGAACGTTCGTCGTTTTTTATCTATGTGCGAAATTAGGAATGCATTCATTGAGTAGGGTCAGCAGGTGGCCAACAGTGAGCCAACACTCATTCATTTGAACGCGGCGTTGCCAAAACGTGCAACTAACATGATCGCCTCCCGTTCTCCTTAATCGAAGACGTACTCCAAGTTAAAAACTCACGTTGTTTTACAAAAACAACAATGTATATTCATTTTTATGATGGTTCACCAATTAAACATGAAAAGGGTAACAAAATATCTAATATTCTGAAATATATTAGATATTTTGTTACCCTTTGATTTTGTTTTATTAAATAGGTATTTATAGAACCACAAACGTAAAATATACCAAGTGCGAGTCTGACTATCGCGCACCGAGGGTTCCATAATTTCCTATATTACTATAAATACGCCTTCTACGACTTGCCATAGATTAAAAGTAAATAAATGTTTGGTACAGTAATTTCGGAGATAAGGGGGGGGGGGGGGGGAATTGCCAATTTTCGTCTATTTTCTTATGATGTGTCATCTTTTTTATTTAAAATTCATCTATTCACGTTACACGTCCATATATTTGGGTCACGGACTTACATTTTATGTGTATAGTATGACACAACTTAGATGAAGTATCGGCAAAATTCGTAAAATCGATCGTTCCCGAAAAGAGTGCGCCTACAACATTACTCATATGTTAAAAAATGATCGGCGAAAATGATCTTGTTGAACGTTGAATGGCGCATAATGAATGATTTTTATTAGTTGTGTAAATCGGAAGTGAAGTGTACGAAAACGATTTGCCGATGCTACGTCTAAGTTGTGTCATACTGTGCCAAATTTGTACTCAATAGAGTCCAGTATTTTGGAACAGACAGACAGACACAAGAGTGATCACTGATCCTATAAGGGTTCCGTTTTCTTTATTTTGTGTTCCGGAACCCTAAAAAACTAAATAAATGGAAACTTTATTAAAATTCATTTAGTGTATTAATATAGCTTCAATAATGAATAGTTAATTAAAAGTACATTTCCTTTCCGATACAGTATTATGACGCACATTCCTATTTTTATAGCTATAAAGTTCTGTTCAAGTTAATTTCACAAACTTTTGTTAAAGTTTATGTAAAGGTTTTCAAACAATAGAGTTGCTCGAGATATATTTATCTCAATTTGACGAGCCTGTTGGCGTGAGTTCGATTCCCATCCAGTACAACATTTGTGTGGGTAAACTGATTTCCCTGAGTCGGGGTGTAATTATCTATATAGTATTTATTTACAAAAAAGCAGTACCTAAGCGTTTGATAACTTTGAAAAATATAAAAAAACCTAGCTTCCCATTAGTAAAATAACTTTTGAATCGGACCAGTAACTACGGAGATTAGAGCGTTCAAACAAACTTTTAAGATTTATTATTAGCTATTACTAATGATTCGATGCAACCGGACCTAAGTGTACTTACTTGCTTCTGTCAAGTAAAGCACTTCCAGGTAAAATGTTTGGCAAGACTACTCGGAAACTGTGGACGAAGACTTTAGACCGACGGGAAATAAGTATTTTCTCAATTTTATTAAAGTGATCAGTAACAAGAAACACGTGTAAAGGAAAATTGATAACAAAAAATAATATGCCACGACAAAATTTTAAATAAGGATGGACAAATTAATAAGATTTGCAATAAACTGTACAAAGAAAAAAATTTATACTCCTTATTAACCTACTCCTAGGTTGATAAGGAGTATAAATTTTTTTCTTACCATTTTTCGATACCATTTTTGTAGTACCTTCTGCAATACATTCAGAATGTACTTATAACTTGCCTTGAACTAGCATTCCGCCCCGCGGTTTCACCCGCAATCCCATATTTTACCCCTTAGGGGCAGCTTTTCCCACCAAAACGTTACCTTGGCCATCCAAATAAGACACGGTGCCATCCTACTGGGAACAGCGCTCGAGGATGTTTTTTATATTTAGATTGTATTTTGTATATTTGTTGTAGGATACAAGATTTTCAGTTATATAACTAACCGATCACTATGGTATTATTCTTTTGTAGTAGCATATTTATATACGCCAGTCAATTTCAATAGCTGATAGTGTTACAATATTTATTGATTATTATCATATCAGATGACAGACAAGTTTTAGTTCACGATAACGTTTGTTGTCAATGCCATCAATTGCCAAGAAAAAATTACGATATTTATAAGATTTTTTTTTAAGTAAAATGTTTGTAAGTAATTGACAGGAAACATATTTGCAATTTATACTGAAAAGTTGCTTATTAATGACGTTAATCTTCAATTATGCAATTCGATTTTAAGTAGCTAGGTACCTATAGGTATACTCATGTGCCTACGATTTGCCTCTGCGGTGTACCTACTGCAAAAGGATACCTCACTTTTTTTTGTGAGACTTCGATCCGATAAAATTATAATCGGGCGTTTACGATGACTTTTTCCTACGAAAATTCATGGTAAATGATCATCCCCAGTTAGTATAATTACTTACTTAGAACTTAGAGATGGCCACAACTGAACATAGTCCGCTATCCGCCAATTGTAAGTACAGGGGAAAAATTATATATGTCATTTTTTTTTTTGGTATTGGCTACATTTGAAAGTCCATCGAAAATACTTTCGAATAGCATGAGATTAAACGAAAAATTGACTGTACGGAACATAGTTTGGGGGAAGTAAGTACCTATATTTTATTTCGAAGATACAAAAATAATCTTGTAAAAAAACAGGTGGTTCCTGGTTCATAAACTAAGGGAATATGTAGGTATTGTTGAAAGCAAAATAGATTTTCCCAACCTACTTTATGCTATAAAATAACTATTATATAAGATTCAGACTGTTTGTCATTGTTTAATGTAGATAGATAGGTACTACATTTAATTAACTTATAGGTAGGTTTCTTGGTATTGCATGACGTGAACTACATTATGGGACAATAACTT
Organism: Tethea ocularis; assembly: GCA_963555595.1. Classification (NCBI taxonomy): domain Eukaryota; kingdom Metazoa; phylum Arthropoda; class Insecta; order Lepidoptera; family Drepanidae; genus Tethea; species Tethea ocularis. The sequence goes on along the minus strand of OY741963.1, from coordinate 3,708,227 downwards.
ATTAATGGACAGAACCAACTTTCGAACTAGTACTATACTGCCATAATATAATCTACTAAGTATACGTTCTTACGATATTATTATTTGACAGCACATTTTTTTTACAACAAAACCTTGAAATATACGACAAGCAATGGAATATAAAATTTCGGGAAATCAGGTGTCTTGTGTGCTCATGGTAAACGAAATGTATATTGCATGGTAATAAAAAGATTCAAAAGGAATTTAAATTGGGTTTTAGTATACCTATTTATTTACCTTACTTACTTATATAGGCATTATCGAAGTACAACAACATACACAAAATAATAGAACTTATTCTAAAAGTAAAAAAAGGTATCTTAAATAATAATATAATGGTGTTAAAATTCAATTGTAATGATCTACTATAAATTGAAATGACAGACGGACAGACAGACACACGGGTGATAAAGGTGCCGTTTTTCCCTTTTGAGGTGCAAAATCAAAGTATATTTTATATGGATTAGCAGTGAAACTGACTTCTCAAACCTTACAACAGACATTTAATCTGTTAAGTAGGTATTATCTGGAATTTAAACAGATCATGGTTGGAGATTCTGCAGATTTTCGAAGTTGTAGGCGACTATATTTACCTGGAACAGACCATCCAGCGAGGTAGGTTCACCTTCGAGAAAGAGGTCAATCGTTGAATGCACTGGACGAGGCACATAACTCGTAGAACCAACGGCCGATGGGGCAGAAAGGTTCTCGAGCGGCGACCACGAACCGGAACTTCTGGATGCGGGTAGCGCAAGACCGGCATCGTGGAGATCCTTGGGGCAGGCCTTTGTCCAGCAGTGGACGTCTTTTGGCTGACATGATGATGATGAAAGAGATCATGAAAATAAAAAAGTGTTGATTGAATATTTAGATTCTGAATACGATTAATAATATTATAAATAGATTATTATGTAAGTCATATTTGATGGTTTTATTTACGTAAGTTAATTTACCTATAAATTAATATAAAAAAATGGCACTAAGTCAATTCACTTAGGCATGACTATACTAAGTGTTGCTATCAATAAGCGTACCTATTTGGCGCCCCCAGTGCCGGGTTTTTTGGGTTTTTTTATTTTCCTAGCCAGGCTTTATAAAAACTATACCTAGTATTACGTATGAGGATAGCGCTATCAACTAAGCTAGTACTTGAGAGTGACGTGTAATCAGGTGATATTTTCTATCAAGATGGCTAGGTTTACTCGTACCTACGTTTTGCATGCATCCATATGATTATAAGCACAAGGTTACCTTAAACAACATTGCATGATTTCTGATTGATATCATTTCTGATTTTCTTAAGGTGGAGTTTCACTGTCGCGACAATTTTTTTGTAAAAAATATAAAATCTTTTAATATCCCCTAATTTATGAATAAGGCCTAATTTCAACAATATCGAATATCTTTCATAAATAGGATAAATGTAACAGTTTGAAAGATTCTGTATACAAATTGTCAATAGCCATATTTATCCTGTAGGTTAGCCTAAATGCGCGACGGTGAAACGGCGAAGGTGGTGAAATTAGTCGTAACTCACGCTTTTGCGTAGGCAGTAGGTATATTACTCCAAGGTATATTACTGACATAATACGACTATTTCATGAAAATGTTACTAATATACCTTGGAGGAATATGTTGATGATTTTCTTTTGTTATTAATCAGGAAATATACTACCATTCTTGTCGCAAATAACATGTTGATAACTTACGACCTATAACTGAGCTGCAATTAGTAAAAAACGTGATAAAATTTGAATTTCGCGCTCCAAACGAACGTTTCACCTTAAGTTTTAACACTTACCATTACCGTGGTACCTACTCGTGAAATTTAAAAGTCGCAGTTGAATTGCGCTGACGGAATTTACGCGATAAGGTGTTGATCGACAATATCTCCACGGTAATCTCAGAATATTGCCTGACGTTATCTCGCCTCTCAGATACGATGATCTCGATAAAATTGAAGTCTTTCGTTGGTTTTAACTTACTTTTGTCATAGATAGCTTCAGTGGCACGAGACCTTGCGGTCAATATGAATAGTAAGTACCATTTATGTTCCTACTTAATTTAGTTTTTTTTTTAATATATTGACGAGTTGACATTTTGGTGAGTTGGTTAAATAAGGAAATCTCCCAAAAATAATCTTGATCATTTTACAAAGATTTTAATTTTTTTTATTATTTAATTTGACACGTTGTTATCTATCTATATAAATAAAAATCAATTACCGCATATAATGATGAAACATCACATAAGAAGGGTTTATTTTTTGTTGTATTTGTAACTATCAGGACATGGTTTGTTTGTATTTTTATTTTTGTAAAATCCACCAGGAAAGTCGGAAAAAAGTACCACTGAAAGTATTTTTTTAATAAAAAAAATCTCTTTAAAACATCCGGGCAACGCCCGCCGGGTACGGACGTGGACGTGTGGGCACGAAAAGTTACTTTCTAAATATAATTAAACTCTTCGTAGCTTGTGCTACGAGACTACGACAATGCTAGGAATATTTAAATCTAAAGAATTTTAAGTTTCACTTGACACACAAGTGAAACTTAAAATTCTATTTCAAGAAATTCGTGATCGTTGTGTACAAAAGTATAACAAAAATATTTTATTGTTTTAGTTTTAAATTGGTTGTTATTTTTTTTGCATAACCCCAAACTGTTAAATATTTGTAGACGATGTGCCATGTTCCTAATTCTGAGTTAGTAATCATCATGGTTGTTTTTGATAAAAGTACGACATCATATTTTACTGCCGGAATTTTGGGTTTTATTAGGTACATAACTAAGTTCAAAGATAAATATAAATTACCTTCTGCTTTATCTTTCCTCCAAATTTAATCTGAAGGTTGAGATTTTGTCAACTTTGGTACTTGAAAAAACACTAGAATATTTAATACCAAATATCGTAGAAGTTCCATTAAAAAAATATTACCCGACACTTCTTTACACTAGGAAACACACCGAAGAATTAGTTACTTGTAAATTCTATTTGTTTCGTTTTCAGCAGCCTTTTGGCTTCTTTGTTGCGCGGCAGCGCTGGCTGGTGCCTCCTCTCTCTCGATAGAATTGAGACAGAACCCGGAGGTATTATGCATCGGCCAGGACAACTTTCTACGGATAGCCAGCATCAAGAGTTGCTCGCACTACTACCAGTGCTATGCGGGCCGCTCTTACCTTATGGAATGCCCCCCGACTACGTGGTTCAATGAGCAAGAACAGGTAATTAAAAAAGTTTTTGGTAATTCTGGTTAATAACTTTGTAGTAAAACCTAAGTTTAGATACGAAATACTTCTATGTACGCTGTTTTCGTACCTAAACTAGTAGGACTATTTCGTATTTTGTGGTTCTAAACTCCCAGTTTATATTAAAGTATCTATATAGGTATATATTATATGAGTACCTACCTCATATCTGATCTTAAATCTTCAGGTCTGCGATTGGTCCGAAGCGCCAGAGGGTTGCCACTTCCATCCTCATCCGGAGCCAGAACCTGAGCCGGAACCCGAGCCAGAGCCTGAACCGGAACCAGAGCCAGAGCCAGAGCCAGAGCCAGAGCCAGAGCCAGAGCCAGAGCCAGAGCCAGAGCCAGAGCCAGAGCCAGAGCCAGAGCCAGAGCCAGAGCCAGAGCCAGAGCCAGAGCCAGAGCCAGAGCCAGAGCCAGAGCCCGAACCTGAAGCAGATCCCGAACCTGAAGCAGAGTCCGAACCTGAAGCAGAGCCCGAACCTGAAGCAGAGCCCGAACCTGAAGCAGAGTCCGAACCTGAAGCAGAGCCCGAACCTGAAGCAGAGCCCGAACCTGAAGCAGAGCCCGAACCTGAAGCAGAGCCCGAACCAGAACCTGAAGCTGAGACCGAACCAGAAACTGAGCCTGAACCCGAAGCGGAAGTAGAACCTGAAGGAGAAGAAACAACACCCGAAGAATCTGAAAACGTACCAGAAGACTCAGAAGAGGCGGATGTAGAGCCTGAAGAGCTTGTGGCATCTGAAGAAGTCGAGCCAGACAACGAAGATGAAGATGAAGGCTCAGGTGGTTACTGGGAAGAAGAGGCCATGAAAAGGTTTATGAGATCACCGAGATTTAAACAAGAAGATGAGAATGAATTACTTAGGCAAGAAGAGTTAGAAGATAATGACGACGAAGAGGAAGACCAAAACATTAATAGGAGGTTGCGACGCCAAGTTGATGACGAGGAAGGCGACGATGATGATGAAGAGGAAGTAAAGAGGAAACTCAGGCAAGAGGAAGATGATGATGATGATGACGATGAAGAAGAGGAAGTAAAAAGGAAATTAAAGCAAGAGGAAGATGATGATGATGAAGACGATGAAGAGGAAGTGAAGAGGAAATCGAGGCAAGAGGTAGAAGATGATGGTGACGATGAAGAAGAGGAAGTAAAAAGGAAATTAAGGCAAGAGGATGATGATAATGATGATGACGATGAAGAGGAAGTAAAGAAGATATTAAAGCAAGAGGAAGGTAACGATGATGAAGAAGTGAAGAGGAAATCGAGGCAAGAGGATGGTGATGATGATGATGATGACGATGAAGAAGAGGAAGTAAAAAGAAAATTAAAGCAAGAGGAAGGTGATGATGATGAAGACGATGAAGAGGAAGTGAAGAGGAAATCGAGGCAAGAGGAAGATGATGATGACGATGAAGAAGAGGAAGTAAAAAGGAAATTAAAGCAAGAGGAAGATGATGATGACGATGAAGAAGAGGAATCGAAAAGGAAATTAAAGCAAGAGGAAGGTGATGATGATGAAGACGATGAAGAGGAAGTGAAGAGGAAATCGAGGCAAGAGGAAGATGATGATGACGATGACGATGAAGAAGAGGAAGTAAAAAGGAAATTAAGGCAAGAGGAAGGTGATGATGATGAAGTCAATGAAGAGGAAGTGAAGAGGAAATCGAGGCAAGAGGATGGTGATGATGATGACGATGAAGAGGAAGTAAAGAGAAAATTTAAGCAAGAGGAAGGTGATGATGAAGACGTAGATGAGAATGATGATCTTCAAACTAAGCAGCAGGACGTCGATGAAGAAAATGATGATGAAGGAGCACTAAAGAAATTTTTCAAACGGCTTTTCAGGATCGTTTGAAGTGTTTCAGCATTCAAAAGCAATTCCAAAAGGAATGCTTATATAGAGTGCAATGAAAAATAAAGAAACACATGTAAAATATTATTTATAAATAGTTTTAAGTTAGATAGGATCACTTTGTGCAATTTTGTAAATATTCTTTGAGTATTAAATTATTTTGTTGCAGTCATTTGTTTCAGTATCGTTTCAAATAAAAGACAGAAAATCGTTTTTAGCAATTTATTACAATATCATTATTATACAAAATAAATCTCAAATACAATAATAATAGTAGGTATAAGTAACACAACCAAAGCAAAACATTAAACATTGGATTTGAGAGACACGTTCGTCACGGTAGGCCCGCGGTAGGATCGGCCGTAAATGCATCTTAGGACATATATTTTAACCAAAGTTTAGGCATTCCGTATGTAGTTAACTAAGGTATGACTTGATTATAAGAGTTATTTTCTACTCATTGGCAGTTAATTCTTACAATACTGGCAATTTAACCGTCGTGTGACGCAACAGTTTCACACGACAAGCGATAAGCTAGATATAAAAAATAAACATCTAAAATTGTACATAACATACCTACTAACAGTTAAAAAATTAAAGTACAAATATGATTGGTGTAGGAGAGTATCAATTTTATTGGGAAGCCACAAAATACCAATCTTGAATCAAAGCCAGACTCATTGAATTTTAGTCTGTAAAACTAAGTTATGGTAAAGAGACACTCTTCTACACCAGTTTTAAGAATTTTAGTCAAATATTTTGGCAACAAAAAGTCCATTATTAATAAATGTCAGTGCGTGGTCATATTGTAAGTACATATATCACACGCTAACGCTATCATGTGAAGCGAACACTAAGAACGGCATAACCGTAACAATTATTATCAAAACGTACATCATGGTCCACCTAACGCACAGTATAAAATATTAGCAATGAGTAGATTAGATATGTGATGTGTTAAAATATATAAAGTACATTGTGACAATGGAACCGTCGACAGAGGATTTGCATCAATAGGTATCGCCTTTGCAAATTTTATTGGTATTATAATTTAAATAAGGTTCCAACAGTCACATATCATTAAAAGCCTACCCCTAAAGCGAATATAATAGCAGTAAATTACGTGTTTGTATATCTAGCGATTTATAAACAGATAACCATACTTGACCAGATACATTTGCCCTACAAAAACATTTCACGGTCGATATCGTCAAACAATGCGCCCTTGGTCTTGTATAAAAACCTTCTAGCATTAGAAAAACTACCGTCTTTGGCTTAACGCACTGTTTAAAAATACCCTAATGTTACATCGAAAAATATCACCATTATATGTCATTGCTATTTTGTCATATCCATGTCGGCATTTAAACATCTAAAATAAAACAAAGTTTTACAAAAACATAATTATATTTTACACTACCAATTCATAAAATGTGCGGTTAAAATATCGAATTATACAAATTGAAATAAATAAAAGAATAAAACGACTATATACAAAGTAGAATACCGCCTACAAACGTTGCCATGGCATGGATGCGACAAATAACATCACACTCAACAAACAATTCCAACATCCAAATCCGTGTTCACAGATCACGTAACTACTTGCCTAATATACGGCGGTTACATGAAAATATCACGACAGAGAATACATAGTTACATTCCGTTAGTACAAAATGACAACTTTTCCGTTAACTATAGAATTTAAAGCGTGCTCTTATCATTAATTGTATCAAATCCATCGGTTGTTCAGTAAAAAAGTACGAAATAGCTGCGGTTGTACAAAATTCTACACTATTTGGAGCAAGCCGAGTGTTCCTCAGCTCTGATATTGAGACGTTTCTTGTAAACGCTTCAAGACCTCGCTAGCCAGCGTTTGCTTCCTCGCGAAGAGTCTCACGCACAGATTGGGTCAATTCAACAGTGTAAAGGCAGGCCGGTCAAAAGAGGCCGACGTCTTTCTTCATGTTTGTTTGCTTCCAAGCTGGTAACACTGAGAATTCTTCTTTGGTCATTCCGAAAGCCTCCTGCGTGACAATAATGTATTATTATAACGTAAGAACTCAAATGTTAAGAGATTATGTACAATTTTACAAAAGTGAGTACAGTAGTAGTAGTTTAAAGGGCTGGATAAGAGAGCCCAACTTTCAAAATCGTAGGCGCCAGTTTTTCGCAATTACATTATCATCCGCCTGCTGTGTTCCTACAAAATACTTCTACATGATTACTGTAATGATTTCCTATTCTAACTCTTGAACTATATACAAGGGAGTAAGAAGTACCGCCTGGTAGTAAGCGGTGACTGTAGCCTCTACATACCAGGAAGTCAGGCGATGAGAGATGTCTCTCTAGATGGTGCGGGTCGACGTGGTCCGGCAGCGGGCGGCGCTGCAGCGCGGCGAGCGGGAGGACGGCGTCGCACTGCGACAGGCGGGACAACTCGCACGCGCCATTTAGTACCTCGCCCGCCTTGTACCCGTGCTGGAAGCGTGCGTGCACTCGTATAGTACAGTACAGTACAGTACAGTACAGTACAGTACAGTACAGTACAGTACAGTACAGTACAGTACAGTACAGTACAGTGGAAGCGGGGGTAAGCGTTTGTGGATTGTATTTACATATTGTTGTGTTCATTATAATAAGGTTTGATTGAAGTTCAAGCAGGATACTTTTGTTTTGTCATGTTTATTTGGGTACAAATCTGACATCGCGAAATAATGCCATTTTTTTCGCGAATTCAGTCATAAGGACCAACTTGTAAAAGTTATGCAGCATGAAAACACCAAATACCCAATATAGAGGGCGCTTATCAAGTTTTTTAAACTATGTACAGATTTTAATTGCATTACGACAATATATATTTCTCTTGAAAAATTACCATGAAGCTTCAAATTCAATAATTCTCTAACAGTTGGTATTATTGTAAAATACCACAAAAACAAATACTTGTAATTCCTGAACCAAAGAATTCGTATAAACCCGCCACTAATGCTAAAAAAATTGCTAGATTTTTGTTAATTTACCACACTGAAATGCTATAAAAACATGATCCCATCTCACGGAAATTATTCACATAAATAAATAATAAATAAATTCTACATACATATGTTATCTTTATTTACAGCTCTATTTGAATGGGATAAAGACGATTATCACTTAAACGCAGACTAATACTGAAACAGATTTCAATTTAGTCCTTAAAACTATTACCGTTTTAACCCATATCTATAACTGAGAATATATGAGTCTCTTTTAGGCTTTTTCAAAAAGAAATTTTCATATTATTATCAACGCCCATTATAGCATAAATATCATAGTGGCGTGCCGGTACTTCAGTTGTAATATAGACAAAATCGAGCAAATTTTGAAGCGCTTAAAGTTACCCTAACACCATTTAAAAAAGCTACTTACAGCGATGTTAGCGTCGGCGGCGTCGTCATGGTTGTCCCAGGTGTCGAACAGGTCGGTGAAGGTCTGCGGTTCGAGTCCGGCGGCTACAACCCGCACGTTGGGCCGCGATGACCGCGACACGCGCCAGTATGCTTCGGCGGTACGAAGGGCCGCTACACGCATCGACTGCCAACGCGCCGCGAATGCGCCTACGCCTAAAAAAAGAAAGATAATAGTGTGAAAAAAAATGTTACAGAAAATGTGGAGTTGACATACAAAAAGTAATCTGAACATTTACGGAGTATGCTCAGAGGAAAAATTGTAGTAATATTTTTGGAGATGAAATTACCTACTTAAATGGAACTCTTGAAATTGTGACAAAATAATGTCCAAGCTAACCTTTGAAATATATCTGTAACATTCTCAAATTAAATATTTATTTCTTACACTCCTGCTAGACGTTTCCTAAAATGTTTCCCTAACGTTTAATACACTCAAATACTATAGCATAGAATGTATAATATTGAGAGTAATTGAGAACAAGACTAAACAAATTTGCTTATTTACAAGATACCAACTAACCAGTGTTTCTCTCCGCGGGCTCCAGTTCCCCATCTTCCCCTCGAGGCCACCAACCTTGCCATAGCCACACGTACTTGCCGTCGTCCAGTAGGAATAGCGCTGGAAACAATACAATACTTTATCAACTACCTTTCTAAGTTACCGCATCAAACGTTAAATTACAAAATTATTTTTATTAGCAATTATAATATAGGGTTGCTATATTATAATTGCTAGAGGTTGCTTTTTAATTAATAGCCAAATTTTCAGGTCATGTTGTATCGAAATAAAATTCAAGCTTTTCATACATTTTTTCAAACAAGACTGATTTCAGATTGAGATTTCAGAGATACAAGTTCTTACATAGTACAAGTTCTTCATAATGATGGGTACGATAACCCCTGAATTTGGCCACTTATTGAAAAGTAGCCCTTGTTTAGTTTGGACAATGAATCTAATGTTTCATTTAGGGCTAGGTAGTAAAATAATAATTTATTAGAATCCAAAAAAAAAATGCAAAATATAAGAGTAGAAAATTAATAGCATTTTAAAATGCCTGTGTTTTCACTTGAGTGAACTCGACAAGCAACCACTATAAGAAATATAAAGGTTTGAAAATAATCAAGTAATTGTCACCTGGTTGCGAAGCCGAATACAACTCCTTTTGTTCAAAAGGGAAGGGTGTCACCAAGTGTTCTTGGCGGAGCGGCGACAGCACCTCGTTCGCTTCAAACTGACCTCCCAAATCCGTGAAGTGGAACAACCGAGGAGTTGAATCCCCACCAGACTCCTTGCTACTACCCAACACTGAGTTATAATACTGTTTATTTGCAACGCCCAGCGCGTCCAAAACTTCTTTAGGCTCCTCACCCTCTTTCACTTCGGTTATCTTAATATCTGACACGTTTTTGCCGAATAAGTAGTTTGACTCTCGCGCTATCAATTTATTCGCTAGCTCGATAGCAATGTTCTTAGTATGTTTGAGACTCCGAGCTCCGTGCCAGATATACAAACCACCTTTTTCTGTGTCGACGAGTAATAACGAACCTCTGCTTCGAAGTTGTCGCACTGAACACGGCACTTGGAGTAAATATGCTTCATTAGATAAATTACCGCGCGTCACAAACAGTCTGTATCTACTCTTATCAGTGTCTCTTTTCCCTTGGTGTATGACTAGGTTTCCTTGGAAAAGGTTGAGGAATGCCGGTGGTTCGTTGCCTTGAGCTACTCGGACTTGAGGTCCCTTCTCTCTGTCTAATTCGACTGTTAATAAAGCAGCAGCGCCTTTTTCATTGGATGATGCATCTTTCCCCTGCCAGCAGAAGTACGCGCATCTATCCCGTCCAGTCAGATTATGCTTAGAGGGTTTCCCGTTAAGTTCACGGCCGGATACAGTAATCTGATACTCCCATCTTATGATGTAACTGTCAGCTGAGAAGAATTCCGCTGCTTCCACCTCGTTTTCGACCTTCGAAAAGTCGTACTCTTGTATCACCCACTTGCAAACAGATTTGGTCTTTATATCGTAGTGCCTCATGCTATCTTTATCGTAATAATGCGTGCCTCGACCAATGTGGGATCCTTCTAATATGAGATCTGGATCCTGGTATTCATTCGACCACATCTCCTCGGCATCGCAGGGGTTTATCTCGACACTGTTGGTTTTGTTCTCTTGCGGTTTGACTTTTATAACCCGAGAGTAATCTGGCCAGTCGAGGAACTTCTCTTTGAAGAGTATAGTTTCCATGTGCTGTGTCACTTTTGACAGTATCGCCCATTCTGGTCTGGATGTGGCCGTTTTGGGAGGTGCAGCTGAATCTAATCGGGCTCCTTGGTACACGGCTGCATTCAAAGGGTTAATATGACACTCCTCATAATTATAACCCTCATCGAACAACTCTTGGGCTAATTGTGCGGCGCGTCTCCGACTCTCTAGCGGTACATTTTTCCCGTACCATATGTACATTTCAGATCCGAAATCGAAAACGATGACTTTGGATTGATGCAACATCGCAATCTTTGGCATTTGACCCCAATATTCCTTTATTGGCACCAACTCATCGTCCATTACTTCATAACACATGTTTGTTTGGATGATGCAGGACTCATAGATCTCGTCTTCATCGGCGTGACCAGTTTCTACAGGCGTGTAATCTTCTATTCCTTCGGTTACGCCGAGAAGTGACCAGAATTGGTTCCAATGTTTGTTGGAGAAGTTTTTTATTTGTTCATCTATTTTCGTTATGCCGGTTGAGTTCTTGCATCCCAGATCTTTAGTGTTGTGAATGTGTAGAGCGATGTCTGTGCTACGATTTCTGAAAAAGGAAAGAGACGGTATAAAATTTATCGTAAACTTTAGGCGTGTGCAGTTTAATAAAATAAATCTTAGACTACTTCTAAGATTTATTTACTTAATATATTACTTACTTCTCTATGACGTTTGCATAGAGTCCAATATACAAGAACACTTGATCCGTTGTAATGAGCACGAAGCAGTCACCTCGGTTTACATTCGAATGTACAGGCTCTACAAGTCGAGTCTGAAATTAAAAGAAAAGCAAATTCTCTGTACACTTTATAATTTTATTCTGAAAAAATAATGATAGGTTATTTATATTTTTTACACGGAGATGAAAATATATTTCCAACATTTAATAAAATAAGGTTCACATTAAGCCAAGAGTATTCACTTTTGGAAGTTTAGAAATTAAATCGTCATTATCATATACAAATTAGGGATGATGATGTAGGAGACAGTGCAGACTGCACTTCATGTTTTATTACGCAACAACTTGCTGTTACTAGTTTATATTCAAAAGGAAAGCGTGACTGACTGATTTTACAACGCACAGCTTAAATCACTGTGAGGATCGGGCTGAAATTTGGCATACAGATAGTTATAATGACGTAGGCATCCATGACTAAGCAAGAAAAATTCCACCCCTGAGGGGATAATTTAGATGATCGCGGGTGAACACGGGGCGTAAAGCTAGTATATAATAATCTAAGAGGAGATACGATTGATAATATTCTAACCTGAACTCTTCTCCTGCCCTTAACTTGCAGTAGCATGAGCGGCTTAGTGCCGTGAGCCGGCGTGGAGGCAGCGGCGCTTCTGAGCGCGACGTGAGCGAAGTCCTCCTTGCTGGCGAGTGCTGCTAGTGCTTCCGCTGCTAGACCGCAGTTTGCTGTCACTACAGACAAAATTCTGCTGTGATTTACTGTCAGAGCTAGGTGAATTGTAGCAATTTGGAGCGTGACAATGACAATATTCTGGCAAGGATCGGGAAGAATTTCCTTCAATAACTCGTCACGAATTTGTCTATCGGTCGCACTGGTACCGTTACAGTCATTATCGCGAAGGCGACGCCATGAAGCTAAGAATTCCTGTTGGTTACTAGGAATATAACGTATGAAATTCTTCCTGCTCCTCAATTGCGCTTTAAATATATGAGTCTGCGACATTTTACCGTTTAAAAGTATTCACAAAACATTAATTAGAATGGTCTGAGGCACAAATAGAAATACTTTGTAATCTAAGAAATATGTGATGCAATATAAATATGATGCATTACATTTTGATCTACTAGGTTGATTGATCATCGAGTTGGTTCCATAACAGAAGAACCGACTAATTTCAGCAAAATATACTCTTCTCAAACCTTTATATACAGATATATTTAACCAGAATAATTTAAGGATTACCTTTCTCTTTGATCAGTTGGTCGCGTATAGTGGAGGGTGGGGCCACATATTCTTCTCGTATGTCAGTACGTGCGGCGAGCGCTTTGAGCGGATTTCGCGACGCCGCGTGACGACGCTCGCGTTTCGCTCGACGGGCCCAGTCATTGGCCAGCCTAGAGGAGTTCATATTTTATATATTCTACTAACCCACACCTAAATATCAACGATTCCTAGAGGTGATCTATCTATGTAAGGTACATCAGGAGCTAAATACTTTGTATGGAGTTAACTATTGAAATAATCATGTCTGAAAACGCATTACGGCTTTGGTCATGAGATATGACGACAACGCTACGGTGAATAAATGTAGCAAATCAATTCAACTACGTATTTTTTCTGATAACAGACTTGACGTTTTAGAATAAAATAAACATACCGTAACGCTGACATCATGTATGAAGATATTTTTGCAATTTATGTCATACTCTATTTTTATATTATTTTTAAAAAAAACAGTAATTTTTTGTCAGATAATTTCTTTTTAGAAATTTTCCTATTCTGCACTAAATTCCAAAGTTCCAGCAGAAAAACAAAAGCAAATCTACTCACAACTGCCTAGACCCGCTATCGATAGCATCAAGGTCGACCTCGACTCCGACCTCTGTTGTCCTTTCCTGTTGCAGCACCGGCGCGAAGAACGCTTGGAAGGTCTCATCGTCTGCACGCGGTACCCGCACGGCACAACCAGATTTCTCAGCTCCAGGGGATATATCATCTTTTGGATGGAGAAACAATAATTTGAATATTATATATAGTATGTAGTAGCTGTCTGTAATCTATGATTAAATGTAGGTAGATATAAGTATCTCACTTATTACCAGATTTGTTGGTCAACTAATCATAATTACCCGACCAAGCAATATTTGAATATGGATTTTCCAATATGTAAAAAGTAATCTGCAACTTGCAATTTTACTAAAACAAAACATGGTGACGTGATTGTTGATGATAAACTCTCATTCGAAAAGTCTACGTATATCACACTCTTATAACCGTTTTCAGTTACAAAGTAATAATATAGTAATATAGATATTACTTGAAATACGATACTTTATAACAGGAAGTATCAGCTTGACACCACACGGCAACCACAACCCATTAGAACGAAGAACTAAACTATATCTATACAATATTTATTATCCACTGTTTGTTCGCGGGATAAAAACTAGCTTATATATAACCTTCGGTGTTAATGTAGCTCTTCCTATTAGTGAAATATTTTTTGGAACCGACTGGTAGGTTCAGAGATTAGCGCGTTCAAACTCTTCAGCTTTATTATTAGGATGAATTTAAAGAAAAAATTGTCATTACCTACTTAAAATGGTATATTAATATTCAGTGGTATATATAGTAAACTAATATTAATCACATCGCATCTCTTTCTTACAAACCTTATTGAAAAAGGAAAAACATTTTTAAAGCTCAGTCAAATGAGTCTGTGCCATTTTCATTAACGGGGAAATAGTCGTAATCAATAAACATCAGCGACTAAATTCACATTGAAACAAACAATAACACTAATTTGATTCGGCAAAATTTTACCTAACCTTGTCTTATGTTCTTTGTTAGAAAGAGATATAATGATACTTTGCAAACACAGCTTTTGGGAAAACATGAGTCTGCATTACAGTTTTGGTTGCCGAGTCATTTTCAAGTGACCGGAACGATCCACTTCAATTTATACGTATCCGGTAAGATTATACGGCAGGTAGTTAGTTCAAAGTAACAGAATTAATGAATGCACTCCAATCAAGTATGCCTTATCCATTACCGTATGGGAGTGTTATTGAAGATATTACTCTTAGCGCGTCGTGAAAATTGAGTTTAAGTTTTTGGAATTAAGCGTAATCACTGTCCAATCAAATGGATTACAATAATATGGTATTCTGTAAAAACCTAAAATGATTGCACTATGTAGTGAAAAAAAAATACAGCTGTAAGAATTTATGTATTTTTTATATACAATGACTTTATTATTTATTAATTATAGTAACGCCAACTTGTTGCGACCTTTAAAAAACTTAGAAGGTAAATTTGAAAAACAAAGTAGAAGCCTAAGATCAGATTCGGGTTGAAAAAATGTATAAAATGTAACGTGTACTCACTCTCATCGGCCCTACTAATGCTCTCGCTGACGGAATGGCTTCGCTTGAAGGACTCGCGATCGGGTCGCACCGCCTCCTTAGGCTTCAATTCAACCGCAGCGGAACTCACTACGGCGCACGACGCGGACCGTAGCGGCCCTGACGCGAAACCGTTGGTAGGGGAAGACGGTAGCTTACGAGATCTGTTGATAAGAAAACAAAAGTTACAATTATTAGGTTGTACGAAAGATACCTTACTTTTTGTGAGCAGGAAGGCTACCTGAATAATATTGTAGAAGAGAACTTATTTACGGAATTCACATAGAGCAATATTTTAGGCGAAATAATCATCACTATTTTACATTTACAGATTTGGATTGAAATAAGTGCTTTTTGCAACATTGAGTGAGTGCGATTTTAGACCCCTTGTTATGAGGAACAAACAAACGTACATATAAAACGCACATAAGAAAATAGATAAAATACACAGGAACTATAGATCAAGTAGTTATTAAAAGAAAGAAATAATGATAGAGTCGACAGATGGATTTTGACCAGAATGATGGTTAAAAGTTGCTCCGCAAAAAACCTTTCATATTCATAATTCCTTGTAGATTCGTAAGTCTTACCTGAACGTGTTAGGTGGTGGAATACCAGGTGAGGCGATGACAGGCGGTGTGACTACAGGTGGAGGAGTCACAGGTGGTGTTGAATTAGTTACTTTGTCTCTTTCTAATCGACCAGCTACGGTGAATAAGGATGCATCGCTTTGAGGTACGCGTTTTCGCCATCCCTGTAAAAATTGTTTATGAAAATGTAAGAATAAAGTTGTGATGGGAGCAAAAATGAACCTTAGGTATTTGGCAAACGACATAATATAGATGTAGAATCAGTAGCGATAGGTAGAAAGGGAAGTAAATTAATAAAATTTAAGATATTTGGAAGCATTATTGAGCAATCATCTGAACAAGGATAAATTGGTACAGTACTAAAACAATGTAAGGAAGGCACAGTACCATATTTATTATTAACGCTATACATTTTCAGTTTTCATAGTGCTATGAAAATACAACTTTTATAAAAGAGGAGAAATCAAATGTGTGTTAAAGAATACATAAAATGTAATCATAATATATCTATATAATATTGTCGTAATTGTGGACATTGTAAACAGGTAAATACAAATAAAATTTACCGTCCAAAACTATTATGTATTATTTATTTTGTAATTATTCACAAACTTGGACATTTTAATTAGTCATTCATACTTCGAAACTTATTTTCAATAATAGATACATTTTGTTGTGCGGTGTTCATTTAATGGAAATTCCAATATGTAATTGACACGTCAAAAAAAGCTCATATCACCCTTGATCTTTATGCATTACCTTTAAAGTTAAGGATAAACTTATTAGCGCAATTAAAGTTGAAATGTTTTTTTAACACTTGCCCTCGGAAACAAAGGCCAACGACGGCAAACCGACCATTGCCGGAGCATTTCGCGATAAGTGCATATTTACGCAACATTGAATTGTTTTAACTGACCGTGTGGAAGGCGGAACGTGTGAACTTTAACATTTATCGAGACATCGATAGTGATTTATTTACGATACGAATGACTTGAATTAAGTGCGTAGTTGTGGAGAGATACTTCTTTGTTTTACAACGTAGGTACTGTCGGCCAAGAAAGTGGTGTATCACCCTATGGTTGAATGTCGCTTGCTGATTCATAGGTGATAATGATTAGTTTCGCTTACAGAAATCTCCTATTGCATTCTTACAACATTTTGTTTACTGTTTCTTACGTGACTGCAGTTCTTAGTTTGAACCTTGTTGTAATTTTCGGTGACTAGGAACTAAAATCAAAACTGGCACAACACTTTCTTGTCCGACCGTACCTACTCAAAATAATAACAAAAAAGTACTTAAGGTGTAGAGTAGACTCAGTACGTCTATTATTCTCATCTATTATTTTTAAACTTCTAATACAATAAATATTTATTCATTTATTAAGGACAACCAGTAGTTATCACACTAGAAGTATTACATAAAACTAGATAATATTGACAAAGAAAGTGAACGCACAACCTGATAAGGTGTCACAACATGTATTATATAATAATACGAGTAGTTAATATATACCTATATAATAAAAAAATGTATTTCAAAAAGGTATTGCAAGCGTCTATAGGCTACGGTAACCGCTTACCATCAGGTCGGCGCTTAATAGTATAAAAAGTGAGAAAGTAAAAAGAAATAGGATCAAAGAAAGCAGAAACAAAATATGTCAATACATCAAAGTTCAAACCAAATCCTTCTAATATTATAAATGCGAATGTTTGTGAGTATGGATGGATGGATAGATGTTTGTTACTCATCCCGGGATAAAAAGTATCCTATGTGTTAATCCAGGTTATAAACTATCTGTGTTCCGAATGTCATCAAAATCCGTTCAGTAGTTTTTGCGTGAAAGAGACATTCTCATTTTTAATATAGTAGGATGTTTCATAAAACCATATTTCCTTTAATAAAAACAAAAAAGTTTTACCTGAGCAGCAGTCTCTAGCTTGTTCCGCCTATCAGCTAAGATGTTTGACCCTAATTCTGTATCTTCTATATGAACCTTCTTCTTTTCATCCACCACTGTATTTAGAGATTCCTGTAACAAAAGATTGAATACATTTTTGTTTACATTCATTTAGATTCTTCTACAAATATGTATTCTCTAATATTTATTTGGTCAAATGTTTATCACTACACCGTATTAGGAATGTCCAATTTAATATTTACGTTTTTTTGTCCTGAATATAAAATAAAATTACATAAAACCAGATTTATAATGATTCTGGAAAACACATGTTACAATAAATATTTATCGAATAAAATAAAATAAAATAGGAAATATTAATTAACTAACTATACATTGACGCCATTACTATATTTATTGTTTACCAAATACATAGAAATCCAATGCCTTTAAACGAGCAATTCTTGTATAATCTGAATCTCGGAAACGGCTCCAACGATTTTCATGAAATTTAGTATGCAGGGGGTTTGGGGGGTGACAAATCGATCGAGCTAGGTTTCATTTTTAGAAAACACGATTTACCAAAACAAAAAAAAATCGAGCAAGGCCGGGCATCCAGGTACTACTAGATACCTTAAATCAGCTAACCTTTCTTTCTATAGATATCGAGTTACTTATCGTAAAAGGCAATTTGAAATTCCCTCAGTACTTACGTTTATATATTCGGTAGTAAATTTATTATGTCATTAGATATGATTATAGAGTGAAAGATTGCAATTAGAATGTGTTTCCTTGATTTATAATCTATAAGAACAAAATTGTTACGCGCATGTGTAATAAAAAGCTTTGGTCTACATTCACAGTGTTAATTATCACGCTACATTACGTAAGTAACTTGACACTTCACGACAACATATATAAGACTAGTTTCGGCCTCCGGTTTCACTCGAGGACTATTAGCTTCAATACAATACGTAACAAACAAAGAAATAAACTTAATTTCGCATTTGAAATATTGCCTGAGAGAGGTTGAAATTCTATATTGTCATAATAATCACAAAATGAGACTAAATTCAAAACAAATATAAGCACTTTTCGAAATAAAAAATCCTATATCAGATTGTTTGTTATAAACGAACATGTTTAAAAAAATGTAAAAAAAAATAGTATGTTTTAAAATGAATTAAATCGTTGTGCATTTTATAGTCCGGAAGCACGAAACAATAAATTATTTATAGAGACGAATTGCAAGTGTATTCATACTTGAAAGTTTCCGGTAACCCTGATTTTAGTTAAATATTGAATTGCAAAAAACAACATGCCTGAGAGTTATCCACGGTATCCGTGTCGAATTTTTTAAACACAGGCTTCAGTCCACCATTGCTGGCATTTTTAGTTTTGTTTCTCAATTCTCCAATAACTGAACCGAAGATGAGTCCTGGTGGGAAACCAGGTTGTTTCTGAAGACGCTTCAGAAAAGGTTTGTCTTCAAGAGGTTTATTTTCAGCTGGTATTTCTAGTTCCTGATTAATTTCTTTAATACTATTATCAACATTCAAATGTTTTATTTTATCAGCAATTTGATCAATGGATTCTTGAAGCTTAACAGCTTTCTCACTGATAGGCTTTATTTCAGTAATAGGTTGTAATTCTACATTAAAAATTGGTTTCAAACTCTCCGGTTTTTCATACTTCGTAATATCATGTTTGTCTAAAGACAAGTTTTTTATGATGCTTTGTAATTTGTCATCGCTTAAAATAGTTTTCTCGAGGAATTCGGCTAGTCTTTCTTTTGGCGGACTTTCCCGTTTGGCAACTTTTTCTGTAAGTGCTTTTTCTGTATGTTGTTTTAATAACAAGCTGGGTAGAATCTCATCAGTTGTAGGATCATTACAACTTGAAATCACTTGTTTAATGTTTGTTTTATGGTCATCCAAATTTAAGTATCTTACTTCTATATTTTCAGAAGCATATGGAGAATCATTTATTATTTTTTTTGATATATTTGCAACAGCCGATATCACTTCCTCCGATTTATTTTCGATCGGTATACTTTCTACTAACTGGGGCTGCTTTTGTTTCGATTGCAGTAGAAATTTCCATATTAAATACAGTAGTACACCAAAACCAATAATCGATTCATAAATCATTTTGATTTACTGTCCAATCACATCACTGACTAGAATAAGGTTTGCACGCGTTTCGATACCACTAGTCCTTGAAGGCTTTGCGCTTCATTTATAATGAGCCAATAGAGAAATATCGTTTTTTGCACTATTCAAAATCACATATTTTTAATGTATTGGCAAATCAACGGTAACTAACGCACATTGAGTAATTGTTGACACCTGATTAATTGATACTGTAATGAGTTGAGCAATTATATTTATTAAAACAATAGATAGTAGATCGAATAAGAAAAACAATAACAAAGAGCGCCGCAAACAAAGCGCGTTCGCCGACAGACACAAGTACACTGGCGGATCATTTAGATCGTCATTATCATCTGGCAGCGGACACGGTACGTGTGACTCATGCGCAGGTCCTAGAATGTGTGTAAACATTATAAACCACAACCAGTAGCGGCAATATAATGACGCATCTCATGTAATGAAAACTCTACAAAGTTGAAGGCTCGCCTCGTCCGTCCGGACCAGCGGGAACGTCTTGAGTTAACGATGCGACCTTCGCTCGGGAAATCATACCGCACCCAAACACAGAATCATGACGACCTTATAATACCAAACCTCGCCAAAGAGAAAATTGAAAAATGACGACACTTAAAAAAACGATTTTAAACATGACCGTAAGAATACAACGTGTTGATAACAGAAAACAACAGGAATAGTAATTTACCGTTTACTCCGTTACTTGCAACCACATAATATTTAACATACAATAATATTCAATTTGAATAATAAATTTAAAGTATACAGAAGGAAAACATAAAGTTGATTTCCTCGACACATTCCATCCATCCACTCCGATGTACGCAATAACTTTATGCGTCGACAACTGAATACCAAATATGTTAACTTGTCCATACCCTATTTGGATTCAGACAAAGCTGCGAATACCAAAATTATTCTAAACCTTACGACGATCATCATTAACAGATAGCTTAATTTGAATAATAAATGTACTTTAGCATCTTGGATACGAGCGGAATATTAACCCTCATCATATATGAGAATTGCAGTGAGTTCAATCAATCACTGTCAGTGAGTAAATATCCATGAATAGAGAGTGATATGGGCAATAAAGAGGAATCCATCACAATTGTACCTATTATCAACAGCCACACAACAGATTACGAGTGTAGTGTACCTACTATAGTATTTAAGCATGCATCAAGATGCCAAACTTACGTTGAATACAAATGATGGATCATACTATGAATGTAATGTTTAGAAACCCAATGTTGCGTCTACACAAAGAATAATTAATAATGTCTGGACAAAAATAGACGCAGTTCGTTTGAATGGGCGAAAGTGACACTACGAAAATATAAATTAAAAAAATAGTTGCATACATTACCAGAATCATATTCAAAGAAAGGTCACGATAGAAATTTCTTCTAATATCTAATCTTACATAATTCGTAGCAGATTACAAGGTCAAAGACAATAATAGAGTAGATAAGCTCGTGATAACAGCAAAGATAATAAAAGAAGCAAATGATAGGAACAACATACACGATTCACCTCGGAGTCGAATTGTGTTAACAATCATTAGTATCAATTGAATAAAATCAAGAACCATCGATCGAAACACTTGTGTACATTACGAGGCTATTCAAATCAATTTCGAAGAAATAAATAATAATCATTTATAGTTATTCAAACTTTTGTAACCGATGGAAATTTCACCATAAACAACGATGCACATCGAGGTTATGATTTATAACACAAAACTCATTAACTGCTGATAAAGAACTACTGAGTGTTGTTTCACAATTTAATAAAAATAAATTAAAACTGTAAGGTTCACTCAAGGCGTAATATAGAAAGCGATATTTCGATATTTTTTAATTCATATACGACGCGAGAACAGTGGCGCGCGCGCACTTTCGTCGAGACCGCCAAAACAACTGGCGGTGCCAGATTGTCTCGCTGACCAGCAGGGTCATTGCTAAATGCATGCAGTATTCAATGCAAATACCACTTTTGGATACTGAAAATTAAGATTCCTTTCTTATTTGATGAGACATTTTTTTCAGATAACTTTCCGGGAAATTTTCGATTTCAATGCTAATGAGTTTCGGTTGATGAATATCGCACTGTACAAAGAAATATAATTCAAGCTTCATGAAGAATTAAAATATTTTTAAAGAATGAGAAATGTTACATTGACAATCTTTAATCCAATAAATGCGTAAGTAAATCTTTCTAAAGTACAGTTATAATTGAAGATTCCACTTGAAATGTGAATGTGCGCGTTCATTATATGGACAATTAAAGTAATTTGCGCGTATAAAAAGGCGTAACATTTTGTAACGCTCCATGTGTATAAAGTAAAACGACACGGGAGTCGAATTTCGTGAGAAACCTTTTTATTTTGGCGAGGAAAGCTAAATATTTTCGGCCACACCGATTTAAATTTGATAATAGTTACACGTCGTAGAACACATTTAGTTCGCTCATTTTTAGAATTCACGCTTGTAAGATCATCAACATCGTTACTGTTGTAACCAAGGTAAGTAAGTATCGAATTGAGCTAGTTTTAGTAGTATTCATTTGTTTTTAATATTGCAGTGCTATCTTATATTTTATCTGCCATTGCATATTTATCAATTATGATATTCATGTATTTTATGTTATTTGCGATAAAGACAATATGCACGGTCAGTATTCCAGTAACATTCAAGTTTGTCGACTTCGCTGTGGCCAAAATTTATAATTAGCTTTCGTGTCTAATGCCAAACATTATGTAGAGCACTTTCATAGTTGCGATGATACGTTGGCACTGTTTGACTGATGAGAATAACTAACAAAACTATAACGTGACTAACAACATACTGTGACTTTGCTCACCAGACTCACCACACTTTGTAAGGAAAACAAATTTAAAATGAAATACTTGTATACCTGCCAATTCGTAACGAGAAATAGTAAAGTGGAATGAACTCATGACATGAAAGACCCAAAGATAACCAGCTTTAGGTACTTGGTCTTTTATTTCTTAGGTATGGATAAAGACATTCTTTGTTTCCATAAAATAAAGGGCGATGCTACAGGTATGTGACTTAGATCAGTTCATATAGAGTTAGACTTATTAATGCTATAAATTTAGAGCGAGGTTTCGATCTTTGAAAATGACAAGATGACATTTTATAGACCTGACGCAATAGGTTGATAAATTTGACAATCTGCCAGATTATTAGGACTCTATTACAGCATCTTCGTAATTAATAGATATAAAAGAGGAGGTACGAGAAGAGAGGTAAGACTTTCATGTTTTATTGAAATCTTGAATACATTTTTCAGAATCAATTAGTGCTTTGAATGATTTACTGAATAACAATTTAGTTTTTCAACATTCAGAATATATCAATAGGTCAATAAAGGAAGCAATAATTGCTTCAATTCCTTCAAAAAAGGTCATATTGAAACCGAGCAGAATATAATTGTATTCTTGTGTCCGCTCAGAATTCATTTGTGAAACTTATTTCCACAACCTGGCTGAGTGTTTGCAATTCCAAGAAAAAACTGTATGCTTGTGTTTTTTTTTTAATAAATTGTGTTTGATTGCAGAGTTACTCATTATAACTTTGACGTCGATATATATAGGTATATCTGCGTAATAGATTTTATATTAAGTATATATATATTTACAAATGAGTTTCGTTTGGCTGAATCGGGCACAACATTAATTTTAGTATTTATATTCATACTAGCTGTGCCCCACGGTTTCTCGCGCTAGCGTGATAGTAAAATACTTTTAAACAAAATATATAACTGCCTTAACACATACCTACACAAAATAATTATGTAGGAACTCTCTGCGGAAAAAAAATTGCTGTGCCATGATATTTTATATGGAACATGAACTACACTTTCGCTGTGTGTTCTTTATATTTTTTTGTTTTATTTTAGGATTTATGCGTCGGTTTTTCTTTCTTTCTATATTATGAAATTACAAGTGTATCTAAAACGTGGTAGCCCTAAGCTGCCTTTGCGCAGGTTCCAGCAGATTCCGCGTTTGTTGCGTCACGACTGCAGCATAACAGGTTTAGTCGACAACGGGTAATGTTACACTGTACTCTGGCTTGCGGCTGCGCATGATCGTTGCATTCGCATTATATTACCATGGGAATATCCTATAACTGGTTGCATTTATATGATATTTACTAGTAAGTATTTGTGTGCAAGTATTGAGCTCAGGTTTTATTCGAGAGAGAATTCGTGAGAGTATTTATTGTTAAAACTAGCTTTCTGCCCCGCGGTTTCACCCGGGATCCTGTGTTTTACCTTTAGAAGTTGTTTTTTTTTTCATAGTGGACATTTCCAGGTCCAACGATTTAGGCGTTTCTACGTTTATGAGTCTGTCTGAGATCAGGAAGAGACTTCGAATTTTATATAATAAATATTGCTGGTATTATAGTGAAATTGGATCTTAAGATGTCTGATTGAATATTGAAATAGATAAAAAAATAGGCCCTCAATACCTAAGCATGCTGTGTACCTAAGTCTAAACTTTAAGTAACCTTTACTTTAAATGCCAAACATAAACACTGCCCTTAAATTTCCATAAACAAAAGTCTAAAATTACCATGTAAATCCACGACCTTTCGCATTTAACCTTAAGACGACACGGCGACAAGAAACTATAATAATCCGATTATACAAAACGACACTTGGATTGTGCGAGGTACGACCTCCTTCTAATACAACCCTATATGGCAAGGGTTATACGAAGTGTTACGCTATGCCTTAAATGGCAATGAGGACGCATGATACCCTTTAGAATTATGCAGTCAAATATGGTCTAGAATGTCGGTATACTTTATGTTCCACAAATTTAAATACTAGGATATTTGCACATATTAAAATAACTAATTGATATTTAGCTGTGTTTTTTTTTTATAAATATACGATTGCTCTGAGTTTACATAAAGCAGAGAAGAGTAGAATTAGATTATATTCCAAACGAAATTAGTTTCTTCTCTGTATAACAAAAAAAATAACTATAACTATGTCCCCGTGAATGACAATGGCACAGACAAACCAGCTTTAAATATTTTCTATCCTTTTTCATTCGTATTTGTAAGAAAGAGATGTGACGATTAAAATTCGTTTACTCCCGTAAACTACAGAATCGTCAGCATCTTATACCTATCATAGCAACCAACGTCGAAATCTAATAGCAAAATTATCAAAATACACTTCAGTTTTCCCACGCAATATAACTCAATTTTGCTGCCGCCTGAGGCGCCACAGTCGTACGTACATTTAATTTCCGTCTGCAAACATAGATGGCGCTGACACGTGATCTAATAAAAACGCAACACACCACCCCACCGAATGGCACCGAAACAGGATAAATTCAATTTAGCGGTTTTGGTAAATACGGGAGTAAATTATTTTCGACACGAGGAAAATTTAAGAAACGATTATCGAAAACAGCCTGTCAAACTTCACAAGGATTTTATTCGGTTCTGACATAAAACAAAACACATAAATAGTCCTGTCATTTTGGTAAAAATAGCATGAACTTCTGAACTAGCATTACCTTATCTACAGTAGAACTTACGAGGGACCATTTTAAAGGTTAAAAACTTATGGCTTCTTCCATTTTAGGCTCTTAAGTTTAAACTCAAAACTCATTTATTCAGATTAAACCCAGATAAGTGTAAGTGTATTCCGAACCGGTAGTAGAGTCTATTGTAAAACTGTAACTGTTGACGTTCATAAGTGCCTTATTAGGGCCTAAACTGAATAAATGAGTTTTTGATTTTGATTTTGATAAGGTACATAGAACGTTAGCAGTCAGAATCGACTCTACCACCGGTTCGGAAAAAGAACCTTTGTTGGTGTTAATTTCACTAGGAGACCAGTATATTATAGAAATATCACACACATATTTTCCCATACCTACACTATATAGAATATAAACATGATCATTGATTTTATATAGTTAACCTAATTTGTAACATATTGGAAGGACACCTAAGCAGAAAATAAAGGTCCAGCCAGCGTGATGACGAAGCTATTTTGTTATACAAAGAAATGGGACTCGCACCTTTAGGGACCGAGAATGGAGGAAATACTGATGTTGTACTTCCTTTATTATATTTATATAGGATGGTGTTTTATATCTAATATTTGCACTGCAATAAGGCTTCATGAAACATGTTTTAGATAACTACTTAATATATCAAGAAGCATTATTATAATATTTCTGAAAAATAATTATTTTTTATAAAATAAATGTAAGTTATCAAGCCAAATAGGAGTTATAGTAACAAGTAAACTAAATGATCTTTTATACAGGGTTATTTATATCTCACCTGCAGGGCTTTATGGGTGGAAATACCTACGAGTTTTGCTATAGTACTAACTTAACTAGTATAGTACTAACTAACTCAATCGCGAAAAAAAAACCTATAATTTTCCTACATTTCCATCGAAAAAGGTTGTTGTAATATTTTTGTATGAAAAGTTTTTTTTAGGATAACATAGTCCCATTTTAACCTAAAAAAAACTCTACAAAATCTCTTCCTTTCCAAATCTATTAACAAAGAGCAATCAACAACATACTATGAGCTATTTTCAAAAGCTTTCTGATCGAGTATAAATTGTAGGTAATAAATTCAATCTACGAACATTACCGAAAAGTGTTGACAAGCTTTTACAGCTATTTACGAAGCCATTAAGAGCAATCTGCTGAACGTTATAAATCAGTCAGATTACAATTAAAACGCCAATACAATGTGACTGATGGCAAGTAAAACGAAGGGAGCGATTAAGGTTAACGTTTTCCTATAGGGAATCTGGACCGTGACCTGTCAACATTACGTCGACTAGTAAACAGTGTTTGTTGCGACAGTTAGATCCTAAAGCTCGAACAATTAGGTCCAATTTTCAGTTTCACGGATAAAGTTGTTTTTGATGGTATTTCAGGGTGAAATTGACACGCGATTTCAGTTAATTTCAGTTCGCAAAGTTCACGCGAGGCGTGGCGGTGGTGATTACGTTTTATTACATGCGTGACATTGATGTAGGGTTATTAACCTCCTTTATCTTCAATGGGAAGTAATGGTGCGGAAGTTGTAGTATCTGTATAGTGTAATTTGAATAGTAGGTACTTTATGATAGCAAAAGTTATCTAACATAATTTTATAAAAAAGGTCAGTTACTTTATAAAAAATATTTTATTTATAAACTAGCTAAGCCCCACGGTTTCACCTGTAACGTAATAAAGTATATTTTAAAATTGATTAATAAAATATTTTCAAAAATAAATTTCTATTATTAATTACCTACAGTAAACAGTAAAATAAAGGATTCATTTTATGTAAGTAATTTCAGTAAAAACAAATATCAGTACTTAATAACATCCATAAAAAAATATATCGATATATTTCTCTCTGTCGATATTTCTATTTTTCCTGGGAAAAGCGTAAAGATGCCATGTCAATTCCCCGCGACCTTGTTGTCACGCAAAAACGATAACGATCGCCCTCTAGTTAAGTTATAGAAATCGTCACGCCATGCGCCATCTCGTTATCGCTGCAACTTATCGAATATTGTGCCGTTATCAATATAAATAATGATACGATAAATCAATTAAGATAGCTTATATGTATTTAATTAGAAAATCCTATAAAGGAGATACACAAAACGGTCCTCTCTTTCTAATTTTGACAAATTCAAGGTGACATCAAAACGTGTTCGCAATTAAATAATTATGCCACGCCTTTGCATTTTCATGTTTTTAAATAATTTGTAATTTACGGAAGTAACGCGGAAATGTCGCGTTTCAAGTAATTTCATTTCAGGTACGATTGTAACAAAATAATTCTATCAAGAGCAATTTTACGTAACGAATGCTTATTTTACACCACTGCCCAAAAAAGGAGTGTAATGTTTTCAGGGTTGATGTATGTATGTGAGTTTCTTTATACCACCATAACTTTTAAATGCTGTCTGGGGTATCGTTAGAATCCTTCCACCCCGTGATATGTTACCTTTAGTAGTTTACCTTTGTAAAAGGTAGAGTTGTGTTTTTTTAATTATTGTAGTATTTTTAACTTGGAATTACGGAATCAAAATCATCTATTCAGTATAGGTGCTGATAAGCCACGAATAAGGTCGAAAGTTACAATTGACTCTTCCACTGGTTTGTAACACACTTCTTGTACTGAGAAGTCTCCATTACTCCTTTAATTTCAACAATATTATTGCTTATATTGATGAGTACCTACGTAAGTACGTACATTCTCATAAAGCGCTGCAGGTGAAATCATCCTGTATATTTTGCTTATAATAAAAAGAGGTAAGTTCTGAAAAAAAAAAAAATCATCCCGGGAACGCGGGTGAATCCGCAAGGAAAAGTTTTGATTTCATGAAAAAGACAAGCTTTGCGCCCCGCAGTTTTTATTTAATAAGGTTTCCAAAACTATTTTCGATAATCATAAAAATATTGAGAATCACGCCGCAATTTCGATGTGGCTTGGAGGTTTACCAAGTCATCAAAGCTATAATAATGCAGTAAAAGAGATATCCCCGATTGGCACAGAATAGCTTTTTGGCCTTGACGTTTACTATAAAAGGCATAATTCATGTATCTATTTCCAAGTTGCTGCGGATTGGATTATTTTTCGTACCTTTTCAACCAACGCATCGCTCGATTTCAATAAGTATTAATCTATCCTTTAATTTGCGATTGTGGAATTGTGGAGTCAGTCCACAATTCCACGATAAGACTTATGAGAAATTTTATGTTCATTGTAAAATGATGTGGCAAACAGATGTCAATGTCGACTACAATCGTATAATGAGCCGAAATGGAACAAACACACTTTCGCATATACTATACTTAAATAATACAGGAAATTAAAAATATATACATAACTAACAATTAAATAAAACCTATTTTGTAAAATTGTATATATATATATAAACTTTCAATGTTATACACAGTAATTTAACATTTCTTGCAGTGGCAATACTGTGCGACAAGGGATTAGACAAAAAGGGTTTCATTATAAAATTTAAGTTGACTTGTTTCATAATCCTGTAAATTTTTCTTCTTTGGACTATGTAAAATAGCTCAATGACTCACAGATGCATAACTCAAACTGCATGGTCCTAATTTTTTAAATTATGCACTTAATTTTCTTAAACAACGTAGGCATCCACTAGATATTTTTCAAAATTCTATCCTAAGGGGCATCGCAAGTGAAAGTTTCGGTAAGCTGCGGTAAGCTGATTCGAAAGTTTTAATAAAGCTACTTGTTTCCCTAGTAACAGCAGCTTCTCTTCACTCAAAACACAATACGTACTTTTACTGGTGCTTGTGTGTTGAAACAAGGAGTATCTAAGTCAAGTTAGTGCTTATTGCAGCGACCGTCAAAGCCTATGCAAGGTCGGCGTAGTGAGACTAACTGAGAGAAACATGCTGTCCTCTACTATGTGATGTTGAAGATAAGGATAGGCATAGTGCCTCAGGGTTAGGCAGTATTAGGGGAGCGCTGTATAGCTCGAATTTTCCAGTGCACTCGACTTTTTTACTACTACATAGGCTAGTTTTAAGAGGACTCTTCGTTTGATAGTTTTTTAAGTACTGGCTGTATGGAAATCTATGTAGGCAAAGTTTTCAATGGAATTAATTAAAGTTGTACGTATTTATAATTAGTATTAGTATTCATGGTTAAAGTTTTGTTATATAAAAAACATCTGCTCTATTTTCAAAATTCGAATCGATAAAAATCGTTAACAGAGGGTTTGTGAGGAATAATAAAAGCGTGAATACTAACATTGATTCTGTTCTTAACCCGCTCTATGGCTTTGGAGTCTTCCTTCTCAGGGCTGAGGCGGCAGACTCTCGCTCGCCAATCGTTTGCACCAGCCGCCTGAAGAGCCGCCAGCCTGTAAACAAAGATTATAAATTAACAACAATAATGACTTAGCAATCCACAGTTGGACATAGGTTTCTGCATAAAGATCAGTCCCTATTTGCATCTAAGCTCTTTGACAAATCACGTTGGATATAATATTTTATCCAAGCTTTAAAATTTAAATTGGAGTGATTTTAAAAGAAATCATCAACCGACTGCAAAAAAGGAGGTTTTCAATTCGGTTGTAGGTATGTTTGTTCACGCATTACTTTTTCGCTTATGCGTGCTCGATTCTAATAATTATTTTTGCATTGGGTTCTGTATAGCTATTTAGTTTAGTATTTTATTGTATTTGAAGGAGGATTTACTCTTTCTTTAAAAGTTGATTATTATGTTTTAAAATTGGGGCTATGTCATGGATCCACTAATTAGTTGAATATAACTTTGTAATGAGATGGGAAATAATGTTATTTAGGACACTCACACACGTAGACAGAGTACCTAGACATTTATTGAGTTTAGTAACTAATAACAAGTGGCCGTATAAAAAGGTCAACAATAGATAGATAAGAGCCCTACTACTTATTCTATCAAAGAACCATTTACTCACAATACCTTTATCAAT
Organism: Tethea ocularis; assembly: GCA_963555595.1. Classification (NCBI taxonomy): domain Eukaryota; kingdom Metazoa; phylum Arthropoda; class Insecta; order Lepidoptera; family Drepanidae; genus Tethea; species Tethea ocularis. The sequence continues at coordinate 3,678,111 of OY741963.1, read as the reverse complement.
GCTATGGTTTACTATTACCACAGAGAATAGGTCTACACGTTATTGAATACTAGCTTCTGCCCCGCGGTTTCAGCCGCATTCGCGAGCGATCATTATCTATGTGCCAAGTTTCATCCAAATCGCTTTTTTTACTATGTATATAGGCCTGTGTTTGACCACAATCTCACCGTGGTCAGTGATGATGTGGCTCTCAAGCACCGAAAGGTGCTTGGCGACAGATTTTCAACTTGAGGGTGGTAGCCAGCCAGGCGGGTACTACAAAGTACCCTACCACCGTGCTATGGTTTCCTCACGATATTTTCCTTCACCGAAAGCTCAAGCTCATTGTAGGATTCGAACTCGGGACCTTCGTCTCGGCATCCGACGTCACTACCACTGAGCTATCATCGCTTCACCAGTTTTTACGTGAAAGAGTAACAAACATCCTCACAAAGTTTCTCTACGATAATAGAATTATATCAAGACGAAAGGTTAAATCTTTTCTACTAAATGTATCTCCATCAGTAAAGTTTATTTTTGCCTTTTGCAGTCGAGACCATGGGTCCTTGGGGGTCCGAGGCTCGCCGATTTTCTCGAACATTATCTTCAAAATTAATTGAGGTCACAGGGGACCGGCGGGCGGGGAGCTTTTTCCGCCAACGCGTTAGCTTGGCCATACAAAGAGGGAACGCTGCCAGCCTTCTGGGAACCTTGCCGTTGATTGGCAGCAGCGGCCGCCTCGAGGAAATTTTTTATATATAGTTTGTATATTTGTTGTAAATAATTGTAAATATTGTATATTTATAGAATTTTTTTTTTTTATTATACTAAAATCAGTAAATAAACTATGTGTCCCTTTCTTAATATAAATAGCTATATATGGTATGTCTCCACTTTGTGAGCTACGATTAGTTATGAACTCTGGCCACCTCTTTATCACAAGTCGTTAGCGTTAATTATTTGTAGTTCGGTAACCGAGAACCTTGGTGCATTGAACGCACGAGAAAATATTTTAAATTCAATGTGATGATGCGATAACAATGCCATTACCGGACATTTGTTTTTTAGGAAATCGACAGTTAAATAAGCTTGAAATTTATATAATTACTAGCAGTTCCCCGCGGCTTCACTGGCGTTCCCGGTATAAAAAGTACCCTATAACCTTCGGGGATAATGTAGCTTTTTATAAGTGAAAGATTTTTTCAAATAGGACCATTAACTCCGGAGATTAGCGCGTTCAAACAAACAAACTCTTCAGCTTTATTATTAGAAAGAATAGATGTAGATAGATTCATAATGTTTCGAACTCGTAGAGTGTTTATTCCATATAAATTTCATGTATTTATTATATTTGCATAACTAATATTAAGCTTACAGAGCTTCAAATTAAGTAACATAAAATGGTATTATATCACGTAAACATAACAATTATAAATGACTCCAACAAATACAACCCACTAATTAGTTATGACAAATGCATCTCTAATTATGATTATTACTTCCCATAATATTCGTTAATACATTTGGCCAATTCGCAATGGGATGCGACCAAATCATAATAAAGTACAAGGTGAATAATCCATTATATGTAAGTACATATAGATAAGCATTAATTTTAACCTATTTCTTTCTGCACAATGAAAATAAATTAATCGTGTCTCACTGGACCCAAGATACAGGCATTGCCCAGTTGGAGCCATCGCCAAATACCTTTTGTACTATAAATATTCTATTATTTTCAATTCTACAATATTTTTGTAGGTACAGCTTCCTACTGTCAATTCAGGACAATAATATTTATATTACCAAACCATATCATACACGGAAACTTTATGCAGGAATAGAACGCTTTGTCTTTCGCTTGTTTCTTTCTTGTGTAGTTGTGACTCAATTCATAAATTCTAACAACCTTGATGGCTAGAGATAAATCTTTTTTTAATTTTAATTTGTGTTAAATTGCAAACAACCTTTTTACTAGAGTTTAATGAACTGCACACTGTATGTACTTTAAAGGGAAGTCGGGATTAAAATTAATTATGTCACAGCTCGCACCTACCTACCACTATCCAGCGGTTAATACGTTCAGACAGATACGTACATTTTCCTTTCTGATATTGTTATTATGTAACTATGTTTTTCCATACATGTAAATAGCTTGTTTACTTTAAAGTAGGTAATTAGACGCTTTCGCAGTATATAACGTCGTTAATATCCAATTAATATTTCAAATGTGGCTTTTGAAACCGTCTAATAACGTTACTTTGATATAAAATTAATGTTTTAAATGCGAAGATATTTGTGGACGTTTATTATTTTCAGGACGTAATGACAGAATCGATTTAGGATATAAATAGATACCTTGAAAAAAATATAGGATAGATGTTATGATTAACCAAATGCAGAAGCCACAATACTGATTAAATTGATTAACAGTTTGATTTGTTTTTTGAGGAAGGAACTAAATATACCTACAGCATGATTAAAAATACAATATAGTGAGTTCACCTAAACTGATATGATTTGTTTTTAAAAGCTAATTAAATTGAGGTATTTCCATTTAAAAAAAATATTTTTCATAATATAGGTACTTACCTAGATGTAACGAGGATTATTATTATAGGTATCGAAATTCTTAGAAAGGATCTCATAATTACCAACAAAATTAGAAATATTGTATTTTCTTTATCAGTTTAATCTTTTGTCTTCTTATCTCTTAAATTTTAGTTTGGCATCTTATCAGTAATTTCTTAGAAAATCTCAATTTAACTTAGGTAAGTCGAAGACAATACAATTTATACTATCGGAAGAAACCGATCTACACATAAGCCAAAAACGAAGAAGTTACTTCCACGAATTTTCAAATTATTTACAAACATCTTAAATTAAAACTTGATTTTACGGATAGCCTCTTTATTGTGGAAGAATAAAAGCTAAATAAAATCACGGGTAAAAACGCAGAGCACAACTAGTAGCAATATAAAATCTTCCTTAAAAATATGAACAATGGCGTTAAAAGTTAAATCAATCAATCAAAAATTGAAGTATTTTTTTGTTTTGAAAACATGAACGGCAGTCGTTTAAATTTCAATAATAACCTGTTACGCGGACGAGCTATATTATATAGTTTAAAATATAACATAATGCAGAGATTTTTTAAAACCAACTTTTTTTTTCTATCGGTGTTTGAACGCTATCTCCTCTCTCCAATGGTGGTGAGTACTAACAAGCAAATTCAAGCTTTGGTACCGACACAATTATCAATATTATTTTAGGTTATAACTTATTATAGTGGGCAGATAATGCTTCATCCCGAGAACGTGAATAAAAGTGCAGGGTAGGTAATATTAAAGGTAAGGTAAGGTAATTAATGTAGGTAATATTTACCTTTCGGCAATGGTGCCCCCTCGGTGCGGCATCTCGGCATGTGTGGCGCTGCGTTGCACGCCGCCGCCGCCCAATCTGCAAACAAACAAACAAAATATAAATTAGCCATATACTATAGGGTGTTAAACTAAAGTAATAAGGGTACAAATATTGGTCTTAAAAAGCTTTAGAAGTTTGATAACATAAAATGGGAAAATCAATAAACGAATTAGCCCTTCTCATACGCTTCAAGGTAAATGGTAAATATCAACAAATATTTATCACTGTATTTTATTGATAGTAGGTATTCAATTATTGCATGTAAATATAATCTTGAATTGATAACACTAATAAAATGATAAGGAATTCGACTTATTCGGCAAATTATACTGAGACCAGGTTTAAATTTTTCAAGTAAGAAATAATTTGGTATTTAAAGAAAACCTCTTATTTACGATAACTTGATGTATATATGTTAACGGAAAAGTATCTAGTCCGTCATTGTATACATTTCCTAGGAAATCCATACATTTCCTAAATATCTATCGGAGTACTACATTCGGTATATTTGTAAGGATAGCGGTATTTGGGGGGTTGTAAGTGAAAGGTACTTTTGTGCGAATACTTGCTATACTATGCAAAATAAAAAAAATAACCCCATCCTATTTTTTTCAATAGTTTCTATATATTTCCAAGTATCATTATTGAATTATAATTTCCTAGGGGAAATACACAGGAATTGTATACAATTCCTATATTTCATACATTTCCGGTGACATATACACACAATAGGATTATCATAAAACTTTATTGTACCTGGTATGCTCAAATTTCTCCTTCAGAGATTTGAAGCTGAAGAGCCTTTCGTCCATCTGACGTACGGACAACATTTCGCCTTTTGTATTGAACTTTTCACTTTCTAATCCCAATTATTCATTGAATATTAAAACATACACACGTTTTCGAATAAACACTATTTAATAAAAATACATTATGAAACGTTGTAAATAAAATTAAATAAATTGAAGGGGAGGACCTCCCTCTGTCACCATTGAAAGATAACTGACATGACAGTGTCAGGATTGTCGTCGACACTGTCTGTGTCTATGCTTTGTGTATATTCCGTTTGGACGCGTTCATATATAAATTGTAACAATAAATCAAAGTGTTATCCTTGTTTATATAATTTACAATTGTTTGCATATAATTGGAAATAAAATATTTTATATAGGACGACGAAACAATGCGTGATTGGCTGGCTACCTTTGTGGTTTGTGCTACTTCTATTTAAAAACCTATTTTTATTACGATTTGTTTTATTTTTTGTAGATAATATAACAATAGACTTTGATTGTTTTTTTAAATAATAGATAAGATATTATTATTATCTGTAGTAAAAGTATAGTCATGTCTGTTTTTTTCAACATAAAAATACCAAATAGTAGATCGTTCAAAGTTCCATCTATGCTATGTTATTATATGTTATATAATAAGTAACACATTTTTTTAATCGCAATTTAATCGCAGCATTTTCATTCATGCAATTATTAGTTTAACTACCGTTCAGTATGAATTTTAAGTGTTTCGATAAAAATACAGTTATGTCGTCAAACGAGCGAGTTTACAGTACGTTATAGTGGCTGATAAAAGCCGGGGACCCGCTTTGCAACTAGTTTCCTACTGATAAACGCCTTTGTGAACCAGTCCTACGGAAATTGTAGGATTAACAAACGAAACATAAAGTAGCGAGTAAGTTTATTTAACCTCAAATAAACGAAGTTGATTATGATTTGACATCAAAACCGTCCAATAAAACGACTTAATTTTTTCATAAACAATAAATAAAGAGATATATAAAAAGATAAGATAATAAAAAATTGATACGATCGAAGATATTCAGATATGTTTGAAAACAATACAAAACAATTCAAGTTTACTGAATAAATGTCATTTAAAAGCATATTTTATACAGCGAATTGCTATAAGATTAACGGTCTTATTCATAAAAAAGTTACGAAACGTCATTTAGTTAAAATTCCGAAGTCTTTATCTGACACGTGACGTATGATGATCGAAAGAGTGAGACGGAGGACACTATAACACTGATTTAGTTAAAAAGTGTTTATGAATAAGGGGTTAAGTGATTAGTAAAACAAATATCATTAATAATATTATCATTGCGCAGTGACATTACTTTTGCATAGACATTAAGTAATAAAAAATATTTATTATGGCCGATGACGATTACGAACATCAGCCGAACAAAATATTTACGTAAAGCGAAATTAAAAAAGTTTATTAGTAGGTAAACAATATTTTTTTCTACGAAAATAAATGTAAGCAACATAAAGTTGTAAAAAAAGTGATTAGGTATGGTAAAATAAAAATCATTAATGATGCAAATTTGTGTGTGACACAGTGAATTTGAAGTGCTCGTTAAAAAAAAAACAATTTAATGCTTTAAAAAAAAACATATCGGACATGACAAAAGCCAATCATTTCTACTAATGCTTTTTTAATTTTCAAAGCAAACGAGAAAATAATTAAACTCGACCGTACTTTTGTACTAAAAAATATTTATGATTTTACTTCTATAACAAAAGTACATTAAAAATTCTTTGCACTTAGAATACTTCAGGTATAATTTACCATTAAAGGACTATGTACAGAACAATCTTACCTTTTCCAACTTACGAAATTAATCACAGAATTAGATAATTTTGTAAATAATTACTTGTTATTGAAAACAAAGGAGCGTCTTTAGAAATACGCAATAAATATTTGAGTTCCACCCGATAAGGCTTCGAGGCAAGCGTACCCTACGGAAAGCGCCCTGCGACTGATGGGCGGGCGGGAGCTTTCGGGCGGCGTAGTGCGTGCAACTATTGTAACTCGAAATGAATTTGCGTTTCGGAATCCGAGGTGAATTTGTTTTATTGGAATGTAAATCAGAGATATTTTTGTTTTAAATTATTTTCTGATGACTATTATATGTGTAGTTGTGGAACATTACGTATATGTATTAGTACCTATACTAATATAATAAAAACTATTCACTAATAGGAAGCTACATTATACCTACCCAAGTGCCATAGGGTACTTTTGATCACGGGAACGAAGGTAACATGGAAACGGCTAGTACAATATCAGTGCTGTTAATAGCAAATTACAAATCTAAAATGTATCTTCACAAAATCTTTTAAGAGTATATTTTAGAGAACTCGATGAGGTTTGCTACTCTTGTAACATTTCTCGATGTTACTTTATCACGCGTCATCGCTGGCGTTTATAATAACAAATAGTAGGTTCCATGTGACTGCAATGTTTTCTAGACAGTGCAGAGAGAGCTAGGGACTAGCTATGCGACGCTTTCCTAGGCTCGGTCTAACAGTGTTCCGTATGTACTTAATAGAAACTTGATATACATTTACGTCGTTGTTATCAGAGCATTTTTTAGTAAATATAAATTGAGATATATGCACGCAAGTAGTTAAAGTAGATTTTTTTTTATGCCAGACTATTAAGTGGTCAACCTACTTTAACATAGTAATACCAGGTGCATTGGCAATGTGCTTGTTATTTACAAAGTATTAAAGACAACTGGCTTTCAAATGCAACTGTCGGAAAATACCCGTAGCGACCGTTCTTAGCGACAAATTTAAAAACATACAAAAGAATAATTTTACTAAGTACATATTTCAAGCTATCGTACCTGGAGGGTTGGTTTCGGGAGAGATAAGACTAGCTAGGTTTCATTTTAAAAAAAAACGAGCAAAGCTCGGCCAACCAGGTACTATTATTTAATAGAGCATAAATTCCAAATCCTATACAGGACACCAAACAAGTAACTTCACTGATAAGACCTAAACACAGGATATTAACAGCGAAACTTTCTCTGCAGGCTGTACGTAGTCTGCATTGTGTGAATAAACAAAGCGTGGCAGACGCGTCGACTCATTAAAGCACTATACACCTGAGATAGTACCTACATGCGTCTTGTAAAGCTCGAATGTTATTTTCAACAATTTAACTTTTGAGGTGAAGTTTATTTTAAAGCCATGATCTGCAGTCAGGGAAATCACCTATTCTAATTATTTTTTAATTTTGCTCTTTTAGTATATAGATTATTATATATTGGCTATATAAGCAATGCTAGCAAGCTATATTTATAAAAGTTTTAATGATTTCCAATAAAAATACTTTTGCCAAAGGAAAAGCTATTAAACTTCATTACGTATAATAAAATCAAATGTCATAAGTTCAAAGATTGTTAAAATTAAATAAAATTTAAATACTCGGTGATAATTGTACGTAATAAATGGTAGGTATAAAATCATGCATAATTTATATTGCGCAAAGGATAAATACATATACCTATATATATATATACATTTACATAATCCCAAAGCACCACAGAATCAATAAATACAGAGTATCCACCTCAATAAGGATTTACATACCTAACAAGCATTTTATACTGTAGTCGTCATGGTAAGCAGAGTACAGGCACAGCTTAATTATTCCTTACAGTTCGGTAACGAATGTACTTGCGCAGAGCAAAGGCGCGCGGTGGGGCTAATGCGAGGAAACGAGCGGCGCGGTCCGCTGCTTGCAAACATGCTTATTTTGCAGGCTCGAACGTTGAGGAACGTCGCGAGCGTGTTTTACGAGACTTCGTAAAAAAAAAACAAGAGTGTAATGAGTAAATAATGATAATAATATTATGTAACGTTTATGATGGTAGGTACTTTTAAATTAAACGTTTATTTTATTTTCCATTTTGTGACAATCCTGGCACATCGGCGTGCGGCAGCGTAAGTAGGTACTTACACGGGCGGTGGCAGCGCCCTACCGACATCAAACGCGATTCCACACTGTAGGGAGAATATAGTTACACTGTGGTACAGGGCAGGTGACCTATCAATAACCCGTTCGATGCAAACCCATCGACATTAAACACACACATGCATACAGGTAAGTTCCTAGTTCTGGGTGCAATATCATGCACACGAATTTCCCCATGCACACATACATACAAAGATAGCACAGGACATCGCCCGTCTCGTCGTTTCAGTTAGGGCTAGGTTTCACTAGAGGAATAATTAATGTGCTAGCTCGAAAGCTCTACTGACAATACCTACGACGTGGCAGTAATTTTCTTTTGTATATAAAATTATATCAGTATACTGATATTTTTTTAATCACTTAATATATACCTACAAAGAAAAGATTGGTTAATAACCAGCATCAGTACTAAACACTTGCCTACACTTTTAAATGTATGCGTAAATGATAGTCCCGAACATAAAATCAAACAAACATCCAAACATCACAAATACCTATATAAATTTTTTGAAACATAAATTACTCAATCACGTTATATTTTTTGAAGGAAAAAGAAGACATTCCTAATCGCCGTTTAGTAATTTCCATAAGCGAAAGTAGCCACTTACAATAAGGACTGTCAGCCTTGATAAAAAAAAACTGAATATATAACTCAGTCCGACACAGCCTTTCGGCCACCCTCAAATACTGCACCTATAAACGGTTTTAGGTAGGTATAGAATAAACACCAATCGTGACATGCGACGCATAAAGCTCGCGGTTGAAATACTGCCGTCGACCGTCCGGCTTTTCCGGAGGAGCGCGGGAAATGCGATTCAGAAAACTGAACGGTCGCTACGGAATTTCATTGAAAGGTATTTCGATGAGGCATGAGAATGTAGGTACCCATTATAAAGGTTAAATATAAATACAAGTTCTGAAAATATTTGACGTTTGGGATAATTCAAGTCGTTCCAGAGCTTGCTGGTATTAAGGTGACTAGACTAAGTATCTATTGCGATCACCATATACATTAGATAGCCCCTCACAAGTACCTATGCGTAATAGATAATGCTTTTGTATCATTGTTTCTCTATTAAAGAAATGCATTTCATCATAGTTTTTTCAAACATACCTACAACGATTTCAAACTTTAAATCCTACGCCACAAAGTGAACTTTACTTTGATTTTAATACAGTCGTTAATAAAAACGTCGATGTAACAATTAATTGAATAAAATCCTATCTTGTTGTCACTGCAACAATAGTAAATTAAATACTACGACAAATATAAGAAGATCTGAAAACAACACATCTTAAATACATAATAGAGATCAGTATAAATTGGTCGCGTGTTACGTTACAGTAATAAATCGTACAATGGAGATATTAAGCTCGATTATTCAACTGTAGTCGTCGCATCCGACATGATAGTCTTTAATAACAATTGAGATGCATCAGATGATACGGCGTAGTCTCCAAATGGGGTTAAATGGGATGCTGAATCACTAAATCATCTAGGTATGTATTACTAGCTGTTCGTGCCCAGTGTCACCTGGGTGGTTTTTGTTGAGATTTTCATACAAAAATATAATAATTCTATAAGATTTCCTAGTCGATAAAAAAAAATAACACTTTATCATGCAACTGTGCATGCAGATTGTGGAATGCTACTTAGTTTATTTATTATATTTTAAATACTTTTAAATGTGTGTTTTTAGCTTAGATAAAAAACTACGTTTCAAGTTATATTGTTGTCCGTGTGCTTATTAAAATAAAATAATTCGAATTATATTAATTTTACTACAGTAATAAACTACATATTGCACTTATTTATTTATATTGTCACATTTTATCACATATTAAAATTTCACTATGTTATTTAAAAACAAACACTGCAGTCCAAAATATCACAATCAACTAAAAAAAATACCGCCCTCGATAAAAAAAAACGTACTATAATGATAAAATGCTTATCGAAATGGTTTTTATTGCACAAATAAGTTATACTTTCCGCTCCGTTGACTCATTAAATTATATCTACAATTGTACCATATTGCTAATTGTAGCGGAAAATTTCAATGCCTATATCAATGTACATATTAGATAGTGTATCTCGTTTTTCGTTTTTTTTTTTATTTATGGTAATTTATTAAGGTTAACTATAATAACAGAGGGCCTACTACTCTTCATTCCTATGCCGGCTAAAATAAAGTCATATGATAATCTACTACGCTTTTAATGTAACTAGCTGAAACACAGGAGTTGATGTTTATTTTAAAATTCTATCAAGCCTGTATATTATTGAAAAAAAAACAGGACATCTACCCAGACCATATTTAAACCACAAAAATATTTGAAATATTGAATTTCATTAATTTATCATGGTATAAAATTATAAATAATTAAGGGCAACAATTGTGCAACCGGTTGTAATTGCTGGTTATATTAACGAGCACAGTTTATCGTAGCATCGATTAAAAGAGATAAAGAGTGAGACAATGAAATGAAATTATCGTATCTGATGAAGTCGTAAAATAAATTTGTTTTCAATTGATAAATATTCAATTATGGCTTACTATAAAACGATACACGGCATTTTAGATAATAGAGAGCTAATATTATTAGAATATTTGGCAATGACCGAAAGCTCGGTGAGTCACGTCATCGCTGCGTCGATTGTCAAGACGAAGGTCGCGGGTTCGAATCTTACAATGAACTTGAGGATTAGGTGAAGGAAAACTTTGTGAAGAAATCATAGCACGGTAATAGGGTAGGCAGTAGGGCAATGGGTATTGTATTTCGCTTGGTTGATTATCACTATCAAGTTGAAAATCAGTCGCCAAGCACCTACCGGTGTATTCCATTAGCTATTCTTGAAAGCCAATTCCCTTCTAGATTTTTTGTGGTACCCACCATCGGTCACATCATCACTGACCGCAGTAAGATTAGGTCTATATACAAAAAAATGTTTCCCAAAGGAGTTGCAAAAGTACCATAATAACCGCATACAAGAAATTCCTTTATATTTCAAAAAGCAGAGCACCGAAGAATTTTCTATTTTGTTAACAATAGCTTATACGATAAGGTCTACCTTAGAGCTATGTATCAAATTAAACCCTCGGTAAAGCAATTTACCGGTGTTTTATCGTTCGGAAACTGGCGATATGTTGTTAGACCCCGCGTTATTAAACGACAACTAAATAGCTGTAAACAGCTATAAATACCTACTTGTTATGACAATATTATAGCCGGTACGGATGACGACATAATAATTATACCTAAGAACGTGACGAAAAAATATAAAGTTAAAATCTCGTTTCGCCGAAATTAGAGACAGATACAAATAAAATTCAAATGAGAGTGTAGCTCTAGGCGTAAGGTATTTTGGATCACATAGACGCTAATTAGGGTAGAGGAGCCAAACTTCAGACTGGTAAAGCAACAAAAATGTAGGTTCTTCATGTCAGAGTATCTGGTAGCCAGTCCACCTGATAATAAGTAGCTACCATTACCGTTGCGTTGCTAAATGTCACCTATACAATGCCTAGAAGGTAACTGGCTCTCATGTGTAACTCTCGAAACACACCGGGAGTTGTCAGAGGCGACAGGTTTTTACCTTGATAGTAGGCAACCATGTACTTTATAGTACCTACCCTACAAGCGTTGGTTTTGGATTTCTCGCTATGTTTTCCTTAACCAAAAGCTCGAACTCATTATAGCAAAGGGATTTTCAGTTTCATTGTATGTAGGGACAATCACGGCATTCGAAGTCAATACCAACATCGCTTCAAAATCTTAGTTTAAATACCAACACAGATATAATCAGTACAGATAACATAAACAGTACACTAACAATTTGCGTCAGTCAGTGGCGTCAGTACACGTTAGTATTTCCCGCACTTTCAAAGGGAGCTGATATGAAAGGACGTGACGTGACAATGTATAAACCTTTGTTATCTCACTCTTCCAGCAGCAAAGCATGAAATAGGGGTCCAATCTGTATACTAGCCTTAATGACGAAGGCATCTTGTTTTGACACATGTCACTTTGTAGGATGAGCAATGTTAGTCTGTCAAAGTGTTGGAAATAAGAGGATTTAACATTTTTAATATATGCTTTGGCTATATTTTGCCTTCCTCAGTAAAATATGGACTTATTTCCTGAAATTGGCACGTTCAAACAAACATTTTTTTTTAGAAAGCAACATTCTCCCTGAGTGCTTTAGGCTACTTTTCGTCCTGGTAACAATAGTTTTAGTATAATATAGGAACTGATTCAATTGAGCAAAATTCCTCAAATACCAACGTCAGCGATGATTCGAATAAAATATCACAAGAAAACGAGAGCTCTACATAGTTCAGTATTGAATCGATTATTGATACTATGTTTACAAACATTATTCAGAACATTTTGCCAACAAATTCAATATAACATTCGCCACGTGCCAACTTTCTGAGGTGTTAGGTAGGTACTGGTACATGGAAATGAGGTTTGCGAGACAGGAAACGGATGCGGGACTCGTCCCAGTTGTCAATGACTGAAATGCAGGCTTGCGAAAGCTCATAAAATGATTTTCTCTTTTCCACGTTTAGGGAAATTCGTTTCATAAAAACGTATGGAACATATGGAAAAGTATTCACAAGATCAGGGGTCTACTACCACATGTTATTGCTATTCAAAACTTCCATTTTTAAAATTTGTGAAGTTTTATGGTAGAACTAAGCCCGGGTTGGATCACAAATAAGATTGGTAGTAAAGTCTCAGAGCTGTAGGAAGGTTATGATAATAATTAGGTACCTACTGAATGTTTTGTTTTTTACTAAAGGTCTAGGTTAGACCACTAACGGCTATATCATCACGACCGTGGTCGGTCAGTGATGATATAGCCAAAGGTGGTAAGTACACAAAACCTAGAAGGTACTAAGCCTAGAATGTGACACAATACAAAAATGATCAACTACTTTTGACGCCGACAGACGCTACAATAATAATAATAATACCAATAATTCATCCATTGCCAGCCGTGACCACCCAATCTTTCAAAATACACCACATCTAAGCTGTAAATAATTCTAGTTGCCAAGGAAATACTGCATCTTCTTAAGCAAAAAGGAAAGGTTTTTGTCCGATGAGCCACGCCTGCTCGATTTATTACCTCTCCAAGCAGATCTACACAACCTTCTTATTTCGAGTCTCTCCATAGGCAGTCATTCCCCTATTCTTCCCATTTTGTTCCCTTCATTTCCATATGCTATTAATTACCACGTGCGTTAATCACTCCTCCCCATTCTACTTCAACCTACGCAGGCCAATTATTTAAGAGCTGTAGTTCATCAGTGCAAAGAGCTTTTGCTTTCTCCGCGTTTATGTTTCTTGACTAACAGTTTAGTTAGCATTTAGTTAGTAAGTTTTCTTTGGTTTAGATTAGTGAATATAAACACGGCGACTTATAAAAATTAAAAAAATAAATATATAAAATGTAATTATATCGTTTAGTACAGCAGAAAACAAAAGAAGTGGAAGCAAGGAAGCATTTCATTTCAGTGGCGAAGTGGTAAACAGTGAGAACAAAACATTTTTATTTCGTAAAATAATAAGACGGCAGCGAAATATGAACCCTCGTGTTTTTCACCCCACCCCGTCTAGACTCGGGCGCTGAAAATCTTAAAACCACTCTCACTGCGACTGTTTCCTTTGTGCGAACAATGAAAGAATAATATGAATTTAGACGACAAGTAGTCGAGTAGAGTTATGTTCTTGTATAAATGTTACATTAGATCAAGTTATTTTTCAGGAATTGTACTATGCTTCTCGCAGCCTTTGTGTTCAGAGAAAATCAAAAAGCTTTGACCTGAGAATAGAGATATTGGCTGATTGCCATGAGGAGAAGAAAAAAACTCGCTATGACTCTATATCAGCATCCATCCTAAGTAGGTAGGTATTTATACCTGAATTCTGTCTATCCATAGCTTTATGAGCATTTTTTCCGTCCATTATACAAATTCTGTGCATGTTGTGCGCATGCCGTTCATTGCGAATTTGCTCGCTAAATTAAGCGTAGGATTGAAAGAAGCGCTCGCTCTGCCTTCGAGAGTAATGCGCCTGTCAGTCGGATGCTACGTTGATGAGGAAACGAGACTTGTTGCTATACAAAAGTCGTAGGCGTTATGTTTGTACATTCGGTATTTTATGAGATTGTTCGTATAGTTTTGAAGGAAAGAGTTTTGTAGACTTTATTACAAATTATAAAAGACAGAGTTTGACTATTTGATCATTTGAGAGGAACAATAGAGCTAGCTTGAATTCTAGCACTGGACTATCAAAATGGGTCCGAAAGAGATTTTATACGTTGAAAAATACATTAATTTATATAAAAGTACCTCTACCCATTGTACGACACCCCTAATAAACTGTACTTAGAGTTTATACCGTGTATATTATGCCTATTCATAGCAGGTTGACCCAGTACATTGTTTTTTATTTTTCTCTAATCTGTATTAAATCATCGAAGACATCAAATATTGAATATAAAAAAGTAAATTGTTATACCTACATACATATTTATAAACAGGTGCGATGGTTTATAAGTAGGTGCCTATAAGTATGAACGGTTGACGTGAGCTGCTTGTGAATGCGTGCCGAGCACAGGTCGCCCTGAGGGCTTTTGATTAAGACATTCGTCGCCATCTTGGAAAATGGGGGAAAATCCGAGATTAAAAACCGTCTGCCGCCGAGACGTGATGCATTGGATCTCATAGCTTCGGAGCCAGACGTGTACAGAGTGTAGTCTATTCAAAGACAGGTTGTTGATGGAGGTGCTTTTGAATAATTAAAAAAGCGCTGCGGGAAACTGGAGGCATGAAACCAGATATTATGATGATAAAGTGCATTAAATTCTCATAGGTTATAATGCTAATGGTTTGGGACACTGATAAGTAGAATGGAAAATTTAAATTTTAAACGAACAACGTCGCTATAGGTAAATTCCCCACTTAATTTCCTTTAAACAAGTTTCTACGGCGACTGGGACTTATTAATGTTCATTGCAATTAAATGACTTATCTACAGGATGGCACTACCATTTACCATCATACTAGTAACAAGATAGGATACAAAAATCATTTTTCTTCAATGGAAACTTATCTTTATAAGCCTAGTAGTATTAATGTTCTGTATTTAACGTAAGTAACTCGGTAATGTATTGCGCAAGAGTGCTATTTGTTAACTCAACTTGACTTAGCGATTAATACAGCGCTTACCCTTTCATTTAAATTCATTTATTGAATGTCTTAGTCGCTTGTTACCAGATTAAGGCCGCGCTCACTTTGGATACGTTTTCGTACTAATTCCATTCGTGCAGAAACGTACGAACACGCACGAACATTCCCGACTTTCTGAGTACTATGAGAGCGCTCACACTGCGCGCGAGTTAGTCGTACGTGCAAGTCCGACGTCCGAAATCAATCCGAACTTGTTGGGATTTTATTACACGTTCTTGCGTTCATCATCAATAATGGATGTAGAAAAGTTAATTAACTTGCTTTCGCGCACCCATTCGGTTCTACGATAACGACGACGGCGTCGTAATCTACGTTTTAGAAGATGTTTATCCAAAAGATAAAGATTATTCATCGCAGCAAAGATGACTTCACGTATGCGCTAACACCGATACTCTGTCAATTTGACGGAGAAAAACGTATTCAGTGTGCGCACTCAATTCGTACGAACAATGTTCATACGTTTACGTACGATATAATTCGCATCCAAAGTGAGCGCGGCCTAATAGTGAATACTAAATATAAATAGCCAATGTCTTAGTTTAAACGTTAGTGCCTACCTGAAGTTACCTTCACAAGTACTGGCTAACCATTCGATTATTATAATTAGGTAACTATTTCAAGTCTTTCCAGAGCTTGTATAACAGCGTCTAGACCTGTCTCGTGTCGATTATTATAATTAGGTAACTATTTCAAGTCTTTCCAGAGCTTATAATAACAGCGACCAGAATCTCGTGTGTATATTTTGTTATGTGTTTAAAAATCGGTTAAATTCCTATGTCGAAATAGGGCCTGTACGTACTTATACATAATTATTCTAATTCAAACAAAAAAAAATTGGCCCTGATAAGGCCCTTATGAATATCACAAACAAATTACTCTACCATGCACCAACTCGAAATACCTACATTTTACATTAAAAAAATCAAAATCAAAACTCATTTATTCAGTTTAGGCCCTAACAAGGCACTTATGAATGTCAAAAGTTACAGTTTTACAATAGACTCTACTACCGGTTCGGAATACACATTAAAACTATCATACCAGGTGTAAGTGACATTCTGTACGTTCTTTAATAAAAACTACGTAACATAACATTTATAATGATTTTACATAGCTTTTTCAAAAAAAAAAACGAATATATTCGCAATTTATATTGATTGTTATTATATAAAGTAGGTATAAATTTTTTGGAAAGACAGACGTAAAATTTTTACGTTGAGGATACAAAATTGTTTACTGAATCTAAGGTTTTAGTTTTCATTACGATATCACTTACACCCCAAATATTGTACCTAAAAAAAATGTTTTTTAAAGCAAAATATAAACAAGAGAAAAGCCGGATAATGCCGGATGTGCAAGAAACGAGCGACATAATCGGCAACGCTGCTTGCCTGTCAGGTAGATAAGTTGATTTCCCGCGCGCTCCACCGGCCCGGAAGTGTATGCCCGGATGCACTCTCCAACTCGAAAATATGCAAAGCTCACACTTTATAACGTGCATGTGCATGGATCATGTCTGCATGAACTCAGATACTTTTTTACAGATTATGGATGAATAACTTAACGGTCCAGTGGATTTTTTTTTAATTTCTCTCATGTTTATTTTAAAGGCAACCCAAAAATTACTCTAATCTATACTAATAATAGAACTGAAGACTTTGTTTGTTTGTTTGAATGCAAGCTCTGGAATTACTGTGGGGCTAAAACGGCCGCTTGAGCAATATTGCTATGCAATTCATATCTCGAATTTACAGCAGATTATGGTGTAATTTGTCTAAATTGTAAATTAATTGATTAAAATGATTTGCATTTTCACCAAAAAATATTTAAAAAAACGTTTGGCTCTGCTGTAAATTCAAGATATGAATTGCATAGCAATATTGCTCGAGCGGCCGTTTTAGCCCCCTGGTCCGATTTGAAAAAATCTTTCACTAATAGGAGCTACATTATCCCCGAAGGTTATAGGCTACTTTTTATCCCGGGAAAGCGAGTGAAGCCGCGGGCAACAGCTAGTAATAAATGTAGGGGGGTAATCCGGAGTTATGGTCCGATTTAAAAACATGTCTTTAGCTACATTATCCCCGCGGGAAACAGCTAGTATGAAATAATTTGTAGATAAAAAGTTTTATAGGCTCTCTACGCAAAAATCACGTCGATTCGTTACTGTGTGAAAGATGGACAAACCAACACGCTTTAGCAATTAGAATATTAGTAGGGATATTTGTTGGAATTTAATGTGTACCTACTTCAGGCATTAACCCATTCAATAATACATACCTACATGTCTGTTTATGTTTACCAAATACAATGATAACACATCGAATGTGATCTTAGTCACGTATCGACAATTAACAACCAACAATTAAAAAAAAACTATTCTACATAAATATTGTGAATGCAAAAGTATGTGAGGATGGATGGATGAATTACGGATGTATGTTACTATTTCACGTAAAAACTATTGAACGGATTTGAATGATACTGGAATAACTTATAACCCAATCCAAGTTATGATCTATCTATGTGCAAAATTTCATGCAAATGCGTCCAGTCGTTTTTACGTGAAAGAGTAACAAACATCCATAAATCCGTACATACATTCAATCAGCCATACAGAACTGTATATGCCAACGCGATTATTTGGTAACTTGTAGGCTCGTGTAACAATGAAGTTTGAAAAACAAACGATTGAAAATCGGAAAACTCACAAAGCGCGTGGCATACGCACACACCGGAAGCTGGGAGATAAAATTCACTAGCGGACATGCCGGATGCACAGAAACCGCCATTTTATATGCGCCCATTAAAATTATACGTGTCTGGCTAGATCAAACAACACTGTTCGTTTATATAGGCAATTTATTTTTTTATCCAGAGCGGTAATTTGCGGTGTGCTACACAAACAGAGATATACGAAAATACGACATCACGTACGAGTATATTATATTTTCAACAGTAAATATGTACATTATTTAATTGTTTTTGCAAAGTATTAAGTACCTACTAACAAAAGCGAACAAAGCTTTTAGGCATACCTTATTTACCTTACAAATATTTTTGACACCGCCACAGCCCACAACATTATAATGAACTAGATTTCCCCCCTCCCTGTCAACCGCGACCTCCTTTTTACCCCCCTTAGAAAAATCCTTTAGTTGATGCCTATACTTTTTAAATGTAAGTTCCCTCCAAATTTCCAATTTTAACCAGCCAGGGACTTAGAATTTTATATTTCAACTACCTTTCCCGACTCCTGTAAAATTTTACTAGAATCAATATACCTAATATAAACTGAGACTTTGACGACACATAGTGCTTGAGCCGAACTAGAAAGGTTTCGCCAAACTTATTCTGGTGATAATTATAACGGGTTAACATTTAACGGGTTTGCTAGCATGCTTAGCGTACATGCACTTGAGCCCTGATTTTCCCATACCATGGGAAATCCCGTTATAGAGGACACTCACGACTTTTAATGTTAGGTGCATGTAGCTTAATTATAATTAGCTTCGCTTTTGTTTGGGATAATGATTTAAAATTACACTAGACTACAGTTTTACACTTTATTAGTACCTAACTTAAACTTCGTACGAGAACTTAACGATAATTATCGTTAAGTTATAGATTATAATCTAAATAATACATAAAAAAAAACGTGACTGACTGATTGATCTATCAACGCACAGCTCAAACCACTGGACGGATTGGGTTGAAAGTGTATGTATACCTACCTACAGATAGCTATTATGATGTAAGCATCAGCTAAGAAACGATTTTTTTTATGTTAGAGGGTTGACAAGCAGGCTGATGGTAAGTGGTTACCGTCGCCTATTGCCGACATTTAGCATCCCGCTAATCCCAACAAACATCAAAATTACTTCCATGTAACAATGAATGCTGAAGACAAACTTTCGTTACCAACCAGATACAGGTCAAACACGTATTCAAGTATCTACCCGCGATGTCAGTCAATTAGATGCACAATTCAAGTAACGCATAAAAACTGCTCTTACACTGTACTCGAACTGGTTGCACAGAGTATAAGTAGCAGATTAACATATGTGCATCCACGCATGATAATTGGTGATGGTGACGCAACGCTACTTGTTTCGGGTCTACGAACCGACATGTAAACAACTTCACAGACTCGTTTCATATTTATACTGTGTATTTTCATTTAAATTCAGGTTCCGTTATTATGAGCGGCCGAGACCTTCTTGTTATGACTTCACTTAGGTAATATGTAATATGACGTTTCTATGGTCACATTCCGCATCAGCAGGTGCGATACATTTTGATAGTTTCTGTAACCTTGGATAGATTTTTGTAGGATGCCCTTGGTCATCATTTGGACCCTACAAAGATCTATTCACACTATTCTTTATAACCTCTTTGTAAGTTGAGGTCGCGGGCATGTAAGCGTACTAGATTTATCTTCATTAGAAGAGGTGCGTAGTCAATAGGCATGTAATATTAGTATTATTTCCTTACAATTAATATCTTACATAGTATGGAAAAATACGTAGGTATAACAAATCAATTATAACATTATTTTCCCGTTTCAAATACTGCGCATTAATTGTCCTACAAACGATGATGAATAGGTTACGCCATACATTTTAGGAGTACATTGTACCTGTTCTACACAAAGGTACCTACGGACTTCCCATATCCGTGACTTATTAATATAAAAGAATATACTGACTGACTCACTGTTTCTATACATATATTCTAAACATAAACACAATCAAAGTACTTGGCATATAAATAAACAATACATAAAAAAATATTGCATTGATTTATGTATGTTCAAAGTGTTCAAATTCCTCATAAAAGCCGATGAGAGAAGGAAACATCGCGAGGATGCACGAAAATTCCTATTGAAAAAGCGTGATAAACGTTTAATTTTTCTTACCTTTCAACTCCATCATTGATTGCTACAATTACCTACTAATTAGTATAAATAACGAGAGCACCTTGATACATACCTGTAACAAAAGAAAAATAACAATTAGTTATTAAACACAGCCAAGGAAAGCTTAAAAGTACGCAACGCAAATTTCAATCGATCTGACGTGTAAGCCAATGCCCGATTACATGGAAGCTAAGCACCGGATTAAAAGGGGTAGGAACCGTTTAAGCTGGCTACTTCAACTTAGCAACAGAGGCATTACAAAAATGCTATTTCCCAAGGCATACGTCTGGCTTCGCGACACAGAAGCCAGACTGCATCCGAGCGATTGCACTTTGCACTCCACTGAGCGAGGTGAAATACATCGGTGTTATAGATACGCTTTAAGTCTTTTGAAAATGAGGCCCGTTTTAATGCACAAGAAATAAAGGTCGGGCTCACTAGATACTTCATCTAGGAAAATGGAATGAAATTTGCAGTGAAAATTATACGTACAAAATTCTGTAAATATTCTTAGCCAGTGGTTTGTTGTTGTTTAATACTTAATTCCTTATTATAAATAATTAAATTCCTATCTAATATCTAATAGAACTTGTTAGGTAAGCAATTTATTACATAACATCACTATTCCTTTCGAATTATCAATTTACGAGTATCAAAAGCGCAGCACATTGCATATTACTTTAGGCATATCTATGTTTTACAACATCGATGTGAAAACGACACCCTAGGTATTCGGATGCCCGTACGAGTATTTTGTTACAAACAGGACGAGAAAATTGCGGATTCCTAACGTCCGTGGAAATACTACGGAATACGATATCGAGACGAAACTGCATATCTGATGTTATTGCTTTACACAAGTGCTTTTTGATGACCACAAAGTATGCCATACAAATAATAGAGTTACATGGATATTTGACAACATTTCATATTTCATAAGCCCTTCAAAATTCGTTTCTATCGTTTCCTACCCTGATTTCAACTCACGTTTTTTTTAAATGCATAATTTAGGAAAAAATAGAACTGTGTTAGAATACTTTGTAGTACCCGCCTGGCTGGCTAGCACCCTTAAGTTGAAAATCTGTCGCCAAGCACCTACCAATCCTCTTCGAGGCTTTGTGTGCTTACCACCTTCGGCCCACAGTTGACGGTTGTTCACCACTGACCACGGTGAGATCGTGATCAAACACAGTCAGATATACATTATAAAAAAAAAACAAACTTAGGTGTTTAAATAACCGATTATACCAGACTAACTCTTATCGCATTACCTATGGTTCTCAGGTATTGAATATAATCGGTTAACAATAGAATTCTTCTTAATGGATTCGTTAGCGAATCGAAACGATCTTATTGTCTAGCTAGAGTACACATATGACATGGAATCTTACGCCTTTCAATTGAATCTAGTGGTTAATGTTGTTGAAATATATACCTTTTAATCCAATAATAGTTTTAAAGGATTTAGCTCAGTTCAAAATGCCACGTAACATAATATATTAATTATAACTAATTTGGTCGTGTTCATACAAAAAGATTCTGTTTTTATCTGTGGACAAAAACCATGTTGCTCTCGTTATACAAGTTCAATGACTAATATTACTTTAAAAAAATACTATAATTAGAATTGTATTGTTTAGGAGTTGAATACGATGTGATTATTATTTAGTTAAGGCGTTAAGGTAATTTATAGTGAACAAGTTCATACTTTTAGTAAAATCTAATTGAAAATATTATGTTGATAACAAGCTAAATTAATTTTAATTACCTACGTCATATGTTTTTCTTGCAAACATTATTAAAAAAGGATAGGAGATATTTACTACTCTATACAATTTTCATTAGCGGGGAAATAGCCGTTACCAATAAAGACGCCCAAATTCACGAAGAAACAAGCAATCGGGCTAATTTAACAGGACAAAATTTCCATCCCTTTCTTGTGTTAGTTTAGTCGTTTACAAACTAATCAGCACCATCGTCGAATTTGATCGATAGAATCCAAAGCACTATTGTAAATTGTTATTTACTATGCATTTTCACATAATCTAGTCGAAAACAACCAGACTGCTGGTTGCCGAACGCGGTCGACCGCACAAATTGGGACGTACGTAGGTACCATTTCGATAATTTTCCAGCCATTTCCCGCGTAGCCGCCAGCTATGCGTGCTCTGCTGTACTACCACGATGCAATATGGATTTACACAGCTCCCGATTACCTATAAATATACACTGCGGTCAAAAGCTTTACATTACCTAGCTAGATGTATATTATTTATTGTAACATGACTTGCAAGATGTATATAGATATTTGTAGGTGTTGAGCCTGGCGATTGACATGTCCGTTGTAAAATACATAATAAATATTCTATCAGCATCATAGCAACCATAAACAACAGATACCAGTACAAGTAATAGCTTAAACACGGTACGTTCAGATGCAAAAAGCATTAATAAATCGACCGATAAGTATTGCGCACGCGGCCTTGGATCGACTGCAGGCAGTTCAAATGACTGATGCAAACAGGCAATAAAACCTAAGTCATACCTGCATCACGACCGATTCGAAAAGTCTTATCCGCTCAATAGTTTCAGGGACTTTCAGCGTACTCTTAAACGCAGCCGGCTTATGAGAATAGGGCACGGTAGGCTTACGTCATCGACTCTTACTAATGGATCTTTTCGTCTTTGGAGTGGTCTGATAAAATCTCACGAATAGAACAGGTGGTTACGAGATAAGGGGTGATTTATGAATATGCTTTTAGTCACGATCGCGCGATGGTAATTAAAATAATTTAGTCATACTAGTACTATATTAGAACTCTAGATAAATCTAGTTGTGCTTGATAAAACTCTCTGTTTATGAAAGTTGTATGTAAAGCCCGTATAAGGTTAAGTGGCAAGGGAAATCAATCGTAATCCTACTTAAGCCAAAAAGGGCTTGATATATTGCGTAAGCGGCTGAGCGTGCTTGGTATCTCCCACGCGGCAATTTTATAATAAACCTGTACAGGTGTTGCCACCTTCTAATTTATTAGCAATTCTATGAGGCACCTACATAATACCTGGAGCTGGAATAACTTGATGTCTTAATAGTTGATAAACTCTGAATAGGTCTTTAGATGTGGAAATCTAGGCTCTATGGAGCATTGTCTTGCCGTACAATGAGCACAAAATCACTAGATAATTATCTATGCCTATTAAATTCATGCCTACCTACGTTCACAAAGTAAGACACGGGTTTGTGTCTATAATTTAATATGTAAATTAATTTCAATATTCAACTTCAATGGAGTTATAAATTAAAACTTAAAATTTTAATAGCAACCTAACTTAATTCTATAGATATGTTCGAGTAAGTACTAACTTCATAAGATTGTACTATAGAATAAAGCTGATAGACTCGATATAGTTAGACTGATTAATCGGTAGTGGGTATTGGATCCATTGTGCTGAGAAATCGATCTGTTGCACTGAACCATGTAATTCAGACATAAATAGATCATTTGATTCTTAGCAATAGCTTAGACCTTGATTATACTTAACTAACCACAAATAATACCTACTGTGTTAGGGATGTAGCGAAATTTAAACCGTGAAAAATAACATAGAGGATACTTTTTATCTCGTGAAAACATAAGATCCTTAGGTTATCCGGGCGAAGCCACGGAGCGAAAGCACTCGCTTAGTAATTAACTATATCTACTTTTCTTATTATATTCAAGTAATTGATACAGCAAGTATTTATCTGCAAACACGATTGTTTATTTTCTTAGTTGTACGGTTAATAGTTGACCTATGCCTTGCGACGACTCGTCAAGGCAAGGTACATACCTTACCGAGGTTTGTAGGTATATAGTGACCATACCTGTGGCTGAGACAATATAAGCAGACAAATGAGCTTGACACAAAAATAGTTAAAACAAATGATTCTCTAGTAAATCATGGTTTCTATTCTCGACAATGAACACGGCAAGCTATAATAACTGGCTGCAATACTGTACAATATTAACACTTATCCTACAGCCCTTAGTACTAGGTACTTTGAATTATTCAGAAATTAACTTTCATATGAAATTATTGTCTGGACATTCACTGAATTTAAACTCATGGAAAACCCCAGCATAGAATTAGTCATCTTACATCTTGGAAAGTCAACGATTGGTACTAGCAAAACAGAACCTGTAAACAGCAAAAGCTTACCCGTTTCGTCATCTGGAACAAATATTACTCTAGAAAATTTAATGGGGGTGCATTTATGCAATAAGGAAAAAAATAAAGAACTCCTTTTTTTTCTTTTGCGTGCAAGGCAGATTCAGATTTACCAATTCTTTAAGTTTGGTAACGTGTAAGCGAGAAAGAATGTAACAAAATCTTCAATTACCAACAAACGGAAGAAGGAACTCGATAATTACGATCATTAGCAAGTTAGTGCAATATGTTTCGTTATTATGTAAATGTACATAGAATAAAGATATGTAGATCGGAGACAATCGCGATGCGTAATCGAGACGTGTGAATGTTACGCCATGTGCGTCGAGTTGAGATACGATACATTACGAGTTACTTTTACTAAGAACTTGGATGATTTTATATCATCATGCTGTAGAAATGAATTCTGTGATTAATGATGGTAGTAATGGGAAGTTTAAAGTAGACTAGCTGTGCCGCGCGGTTTCACTCGCGTTCCCGGGATAAAAAGTAGCCTATAACCTTCGGGAATAATGTAGTTTCCTATTAGTGAAAGAATTTTTTAAATCGGTTCAGTAGTTTCGGAGCCTATTCAATGCAAACAAACAAACAAACAATCAAATCTTTCCTCTTTATAATATTAGTATAGACAGAACAGGTCATTATTTGTATGTAGAGTACCTAGATGAATACTGTACCTACTTAAAAATATTCGAGCTTTATTTATTTATTCCGAAATATTTTAATATGGATTTGGTAGAGACGCAAGTATAGAATTTCCGTAGCCATGCCGGATAACAATTTCTCAGTAGGTACCTACTTGAAAACCTACAAAGCCTCAACCTACAAGCTCGTAGCAAGTATCAAGATTCAACTTAATTAATCTATAGACATCGCTAAGTGCAAAGAATTGATACATACAGAATAAATTTTAATATACATGCTTATGTACAGTTGCCCATTCAGTTATTCTCTTTGCACCGTTAGTGCTGAGGACGCCCACCTCCCACACCCTTTTACTTCACATTCAACCTGCTACCTATAAGTACTTGTTTGGTTTAAGTAGACTGTGTGGGGTGAACGCACTCAATGTCCCTTTGATTAACTCAGATTTCCGCCGATAGATAAGTGTTTTAATTAATTTATCAATATTATTAGTTCTTGGATATGACGCGTACTTAATATGCGTGGCATGTGGCTATCCATAACTAATGATTGGACGATGGCCTCTAATGTTTTTTTTAAAGCCTTGTTCAGAGTATATGTTTTTATGTAGAATTAAATTAGTCGGAGAAAATTAGCCTATAAAAAAATCAGTCACACTTCTAACATATTAGATCTTCTTAGATGGAAAAGTATTACATTATTGTGATACCAACACCACCATATCACCACCATCCATAAGTATCAAATTAGAATTGTTGAAACACTTTTTGAGTCTAATGCAAGTTATAAAAATAAGTACATGCAAATCATTACGCCTGTCATGATGTAGACAAGACATACGGAGTAATATGGGATCTATGACTAATAATGATAATGATATCATAATAAGTACATACTAACAAAACAGTTTATATAGACAATATGAGGTAACGATAAAAAAAAAACAAAATGAGTTCATGATTTACTATTAGATAACGCGATCCATTACAATGCGGTAGGTACCAAACTATCCATTGTGAAATGAATTGGTGTTAAATGTTTATTAACGATGTTAGGTAAGTACCTACATAATTCGAGTAGGATGATAACCAATTTGTGTTTTCCGGAATACAATTTGTAGGCGAATAGTTGAGATGGCAAGTTTAGAACAAACCTTTGTTAATGGTACGATAATAAATAAGCTCTACAGGTTTTTTTTCTCCTTATAAAACAGCACAAAGAAATACGTAGAGCCCCTTTATAACTAGGACAAGACAAGTATTATTTACATTTTTATCAGCACTATGTAGTTGACAATAAATACAATAATTATTTGTTTAATCATGAGTTTTATGCCACGTCAGTTTCGAACGAAACGGACTATGATTTGGTAATTATATTTTTACTAGCTTCCGCCCCGCGGTTTCACCCGCGCTCCTGAGAGATCTTATGTTTTCCCGAGATAAAAAGTATCCTATGTGTTAATCCAGGTTATAGACTATCTGTGATCCAAAAGTTAAAATCGGTTATTTGCAGGTATAGTAAAATAACTCTGTAGGTACCTACCTAAACATGAATTGTGACATTAATTAAAAGCCTATTTTATAATCAAACCAATAAAACCTAATTTAAAACTACAAAATAAACACTACATTCACATCATTCACACTAAACTAATAATCATTACCATGAAACGTCAACCCTTGACCTGTCATCAGCGCTGCACCACATGGAGTGAAAGCGGCTTTCTAGCGGCGGAAACGTCCACACGCGCACTAAACACATCAACAAACTGTTTTATTTACACTACTGGCCTCTGCACGTGGCTTTACTTGTGTAATTTTGTCCCCGACATGTCTCACTAACGACCAGTTTCTTTATAAAGACTGTACTGACATCTAACGATACAAATTCTGTTGTTTACAAATTATACTAAATGGTCTCACTACGTCTTTCTCACGAAGAAATATGGAAAAGTATATAAGAAAATTTTGACATGTCACGCTTGTTTCCAAAGTCGCCAGTCGTTGTTGTTAGTTGCCAGCAAAATATGTCGCGATTATTTTCCTTTACATGACACAAGTAAGCTTTGGCAGAATATTTTCTATCCTTTTTCAATAATGATAATGAAAGAGATTTGATTAAAACCAGTTTAATGTGAATTGCAAACAGAATGAATGAGCTCTAGATGTTTTCACTTTTTGTCTACTATCAGTCGGATTGCTTTGTCTAACAGAAGATCACCACAACCATTATTTTAATTACTTTTATTTTTGCAGCGCCTTGATTAGCAGTAAAGGTTAAAATTAAAGGTAACCGCTAAAATATTGAAAAAAAATATTGATAAGCTACTTTTACTTTGCTTCGTTACTGTGTAAGAAAAACCGGCTGTAAAGCGGTTACCGTTAAGCGTAGCCTAAAATCTTTGCTAAGAAAACCTTTAAGAACCTACGAAACACGCATCAAAATCCAAAAAAGAAAGATGATGCGTTTTATAATATGCAGAGAGTGATCCCGTTTGTTTATTCTAAGGACAGTGAATCCAAACAAAGTTTCAAGCGAATGAATCTAAATGCACACGATAATAAACGGAAATGATGACCATTTTGTACTGATACAATTCCTCTGGGTTATGGTAATAAATGCAGGTATATTAAAACGGAATGGTTTTATTTTAACGCTACAAAATGTCATGCATTTTCAAAAACTATAGAGCATCAGTAACTACATGTTACGTACTAATGTATTGTTTTAAATAGTGTACCTACATGAAAGTTTTATAACGTAAAATACGAAAACTAAGACTAAAGACCTAATAGGTCTACTAAATCAGTCCTATTCGCATTAAATAAAAATAAATAGCCAGTAAAGATATCTACTGGATAAGTTATGAGGATGTTGATCTTTAAATTAGGAAATAAAATAATATACATATCTCTAGAAGGAAAATTCAAAGAGATCAAATAAACAAAGTTTCTAAGACAACAAAAGCTAGGCTGACTAATACAGGATGCTTTCTAGTGTCAAGATCATACAAAATAGTAGCACCTTGACCTCTCACGATATACAGAGTGACCTTGTAATATCAGCAAATTAATTTCTTCAATGTATGGTATGACTCACATCTTTGGAACCACATTCGGTGAACGGCGAAAAAAAAAACAAACAGGTTACTATTTACGCAATGACGAATCTTTGATTGTTGGTCTGCCTTATGTAGACCTTATCTTTAATGTAGATATCGGAGGGAAATTATGTTTTATATGACAATCATAAAAAAGTTATAACTTTTGTTCACATAATCAAATTTTCTAAAAATAATTAATAAATAAAACTTTCTCCATAAAATTGAAAACTCCACTGCCTATTTATTCAAGTCACTAACTTTTATTAACTTACCAACCAGAATTCGCGGGGGATCTAGAGAGGTAAGACCCGGGATAAAATAGTCTCTTATGTTTTATTCCATTGTCTGATCTGTCTGAGAGCCGTTTTTCCCGAATACGTTCTATTATATTAGTAGGATTCTACATCAACATCATATTCATCTCCATCAACAACCATATATAAATATACTAAAATGGGCATAATAATACAAAGTGGGCGGCTAACTGGGAAAGACTATTTTCTACAGAACCCCTCTAATCAGATCCGCAATTATCTGCCCACAGCTGGGTAAAACCATAATGCCTACACACCAGTCTGTTTTTATTTTTTACTTACAGAATTCATGCAAAAACAAAGCGCGTTTGTTATCAAACCACGTAAAATTTACGACAATTAGACGCGTAACTTTAGGCGAAATTATTATGAGGAATGTACCAGTTTTGTAGAATTACCACGATAACATACAAACAAATATGGCAGTATGACCCTAATTGACCCTATTCACACGTTTTATTCGCTCAACCGTTACACTCATAGTAGGAGCATAAAAAAAACTAGTTTTGTGACGGAAATATTGCACGTCATCGTGAAATATCCTACTAATCTTATAGTGAAAGTTTGTTGCTCTTTCACGCAAAAACTACTGAACGCATTTGGATGAAACTTGGCACATACATAGATCATACCCTGGAATAACATATAGGCTACTTCTAATCCCGGGAACGCGGGTGAAATCGCGGGGGACAGCTAGTTTTACATGACCACTACTAAATATTCAGCAATAGGTTTTATAACCTCAAATCAATCGATTGTAACTGAAAGGGATATAATCAATACCTACTTGAATAGTTTACGCATATTATCTTTCAGAAACAGTTTCAGGTTATTTATTTATTACACGTCATATACTTCAGTACATTTTTTACATCATAATTGAAACGATATTGATTCAATTGTATTGACATGTATATTAAGCACGTCAGATAGGCAAAATTGGAAGAACATTCAATCATTGTGACATCTTGTATTTATGATACAAGAAATCTTGTAAGTATAATAAATATATTTTGAATTTTCAGATGTGAATATGAAGAATATTCAAAGTTTTATAATACCTATAATTATACATACTATTTGGTGAAGCACCAATGCTTTATGCATAACTTGCTAAGTAATTACGCACATTTATTATAATTATTTATTAGTTTGATACGCCCTCTGTTTTTCCAAATTTTATATCAGGCAGAAAGGCTCACGTACTAATATTGAATTTAGGTGGCCTTAAGCCTTGATAGATGGCGTAAGTAGTGTCGTCGCTTTTCGACAGCTGCTTCCGTTCAAAATTTGAAAAGCCAAAAAACAGATGATACACTTGGAAAAAAGATGGTCTACGTGACGTACTTAAATAAGCTGAAAAATTAAAAATTCAAACTGGAATAAAAATACTAATTGGTTACACACATTCTACTTCATTATTTATTGATTGCCGAAGATAAAATTCAAGATATTATAGAGTCGACGACATCTACTGTAAATCGC
Source organism: Tethea ocularis (assembly GCA_963555595.1). NCBI lineage: Eukaryota > Metazoa > Arthropoda > Insecta > Lepidoptera > Drepanidae > Tethea > Tethea ocularis. The sequence goes on along the minus strand of OY741963.1, from coordinate 3,647,988 downwards.
TCTAAAAGGGCTGCGGGTGCCTGGAGGATTTAAAGGTACGTGAGTCTTGTATTTCTCTCTGCGATTTTAGGCATATCAGCATTTAGGAGGGTGTATCAATTTAGTTTTATTATATTCCAAATTACCGCGTTATCTTCGTATAACAACACGTATGTGTCTTCGGGTGTCGGCTATTTACACGCTGCATACCCATAGTTTTGGTCCTAATTCGAGCCGGATATTCTGTCCAGTTTTAGATATTTTACGTAATTTAGTTGGTAAAATATCTATAGCCTAAATTGCTAAATTTTACCCTTGTTTCATAGCTTTGCGTAATTGTTTGGCAAAGTTTATGTTCATAAGCCATACCAACTGCAATTGACAATAGATTTTACGTAATTTTTTGGTAAAATTCTAGTCATAACCCGCATTCCAACTTTATGATAGAATTTACGTATTTATTGGTAATATTCTTGTTCATTTTTGACAAGTAAATGACGTAATATTTGGTTATTTCTTGTTCGAATTTATGACATTTAGTTTTTACTATAAAGGTTTGTGTACATACTATTAGTAAAATACTTATTTTACAATGACGCAAATTAGTCAGGAGAATTTATTATTTATGTTAGAAAAAAAGAAGGAGTTATTATTTGCTCGTATTAATCGTTTATTTATTACATCGAAGAATATAATTTCTTTCGAGTCAACTACACGGTCTAATGAAAACTTTATATCTGAGTCAGAAACAATTGATGATATTCGCGATAAGTTTGAGTCTATTGTTGATCAAATATGTCAAATAAATTTAACTTTGAAACCTGACATTCTTCCTGATTACGCATGTCTGGAGTCATTTGAGGATTTGTATATCCGTGTTAAACATATACGGAATAAAATAATTAGTTCTACTACAGTTTTATCATCTCGGAAGGATAGTCCTAAGCTTGTTGTCAAGTTGCCTCCTATTAATATACCGAGTTTTGATGGTAAAACTGAGAATTGGCCCGTCTTCTACGAGTCATTCAAATCGAACATTCATAACAATGCTCAGCTGACTGACTCGCAGCGTGTGCAGTACCTTGTGGGTAAACTTACTCATAATGCGTTGAAGGTAACCGCCGGTATAGTTCCCACGGGTGACACTTATAAAATAATATGGGATAGTTTGGTTAAAAAGTACCAGGATAAACGTTCTTTGGGTACTTATTATTTGAATAATATTTTAGACATAAAGGCGTGTTCACATACCGCGAATAGTTTAGACTCGTTTATTGATATTTTTTCTGCTTCACTTTCTGCTTTAAAACAATTAGATATTCCCGATTTGACGGATTTTATTCTTTTACATTGTGCATTAAAGCGAATGGATTCTCAAACTGCACAAGGTTTCGAACTTTCAGTGCGAAATGTCGAAATACCTGCAACTAAAGAATTTATTTGTTTTGTTCAAGATCAGGCGAAAATATTAGAACGCTCGAATTCTTCAAATCCGTATTCGAACCCGCGAATAGGGAATTTGTATAAGCCGCCTGTTTCTACGTCACGCGATACACGTACGCATCAGTCTTCTAAGTCTTTTGTCGCGAGTGAGGTAACTGTACGTACTCCGGTTGCTGCCTCCTTTGCTCCACCGCCTGCGCCCGTGGCATCGCGCTGTGCGTATTGTAATGATACCGCTCACGTGCATCTTTATAATTGTGCACAATTTAAATCATTACAAGATTCTAAAATACGTTTTAATTTTATAAAATCCAAACGTGGATGCGTGAATTGCTTGAGTATTGCACATAATTCAAGCAATTGTAACTCGTCATCTGTTTGTGAGTTGTGTAAAAAACGTCATCATACTTTATTACATTTTGAGAGTAAATATGAAAAAACGTCACATACTCATACCGCTGCTATAATAAATAATTGTGATGTAAGGTCGACGGTGCCGTCCACGTCCTGTGCACCACCGTCGTGCCCCGTGGCATTCACACCTTCCGCATCTTCGTTGCCTGCGTTCGCGTCTTCTGCCGCTCCGATAGCAACTTCGTCGCATTTCCCTTACGTTACTAACAATAAGGATAATACTCCGAGTACAACGTCTGCGCTGCAATCGCACAATACCTCTGTATTGCTTTCGGCTGAAACGAAGTCGAGGTCGATTGTCTTGTTGTCAACCGCACAAGTGTACGCGCGCCCTAAAGGTAACACAGGGCGACGATCGGTAGTGAGGTGTTTGATTGATAACGGTTCGCAAAACAATTTAATTACATTGAATTGTTGTCGTATTTTAAATTTACCAATAATACCTTTGAGTAATTCTTTTGTCAAAGGTGTTGGTTCAACTTCACGTCCAGTGTTTGGATATGTATACTTGGATATTGAATCTCGAGTATACGTTAATCAGAAATTCACTATACATGCGTTAGTAGTAGAGTGTATTACTGAACAATTGCCGTCGCAATTTATTGACGTATGTAGGTTTAATTATCATAAACTTCCACTCGCTGATTTAAGTTGGAATATACCCGGTGACATTGATGTCGTGTTAGGGGCTCAACTCTTTCCGTACATTTATATGGGAAATAGGGTCAACTTTGGTCCGCGTGTCCCACCCGCTTTGTTAACTTCTTTTGGATATGTTTTGATGGGAGATTTCCCACATAATGACGTTGCTCCTACTTGGACTTTTAGCGCGTTAGCTCTTAATGACATAGTTCAGAAATTCGGAGAATTTGAGGAACTACCTACAAAGCGTCGGTTATCACCCGAAGATACTGAAAGCGAAAATATTTTCACTTCTACTGTGACCAGTGACAATGTAGGTCGGTATACAGTTTCCTTACCGTTCTGTAAAAGTCTTTCCGAACTTTGTAAATCTGAGTTGTCATTAAATGGCATTTTGCATATCGAGCCTACTTTACAGGCTGACCTGTTTTTATTATTTATAGATTTTAGTTTATTTCCCTTTGCTATGAGCTCTAATATAAAACAAATGATTTTGCGTATTGGTGTACAAGTTGATCAGCGTAAATATCTTCGCATTTTATTTCGTTTCAATGAGAACGAATTAGTGCATACTTATTCTTTTAATTGTGTACCTTTAGGACTTATGTCGAATCCTTTTATAGCTATGCGCACTGTGCGACAGCTGGCTTCTGACAGTCCATGTTATCCTGAAGCTGCTAAGATAGCTGAAACCTGTCTACTTCTTTACGATTTGGTTTCTTCTGTACCAAATGAAGAAAGTGCGTTGCAACTTTCTCAGGATCTTATTATTCTGAATAAATGGTTGAATAATTTTTCCACTTTTTTGCGTAGTCTTTCTGACTCGCACCGCAAATCGCTTGCGTTTGATGTAGGAAGTAGCTCTTCCGAGGTATTATACCTTTCGTGGGATCCTCCGGAGGATATTTTCTTTATCTCATTCTCTTACATTCTCTTTTTGGCGCTAAACTGCACTAAGAAGAAAATATTATTATTAGTTGAGCGTTTATTCGACATATTTAGTTTAGTCGCGCCTATAATTTTAGCCAAAGTTCTTAGTAAAGAATTGTGGTTCAGTAACATTGACTGGGATGATCCTGTCCCAGAAAATATTATTGCCTGCTTTTCTGTTTTGTTGCAAGAATTTCTTTTTATTTTATTTAAATGTTTAAAAATGCACTTATATGGTGTGATCGGAACTCGACTTCTCACGTATGAGGAGTTACAGACTGTGCTGGTGCAAATAGATTTTATTATTAACTCTCGCCTACTTAGTGTCGTGTCTTCCGATCCATACCCAGAAGTGATTACACCCGCTCACTTTTTAATGTCTACTCCGTTGCAGTATTTGCCTGCTGCTGACTTGTCCGGTCAGCATGTTGGCCTGGTCCAGCGTAAACAGTTTTCGGATTGTATTGTACAGTCATTCCGTTTAGAGTATCTGCATACGCTGCAAGTTAGACAGAAATGGGCTACTCCGGACAAACCAGTTGAAATCGGAACTGTCGTACTTGTGGGACAGGACGATTCAGCTCCTTTGTATTGGCCTTTAGGTGTTATTACCGTGGTCTATAAAGGCACTAATAATACAGTTCAAGTTGCCATGGTTAAAATTTGGTAACTTTAAACGAGCTGTCACAAAGTTACATCCTACGCGATAAAGTAATTTTATTTATATATTATTCATATTTTGTTTTAATTATTTTCAATTTTTATTGTTTCTGATAAGTCATAAGCTTAGACTATTATAATATATGAATGCTTTAGTCATAAATTTAGACTACATTCTATTGTCAAACTATAATATAGAGATGTGTAGCTTCTTCTTTTGAAAGTTTTTGCGACCTTCCAAGGCGGGGTGTATGGTGAAGCACCAATGCTTTATGCATAACTTGCTAAGTAATTACGCACATTTATTATAATTATTTATTAGTTTGATACGCCCTCTGTTTTTCCAAATTTTATATCAGGCAGAAAGGCTCACGTACTAATATTGAATTTAGGTGGCCTTAAGCCTTGATAGATGGCGTAAGTAGTGTCGTCGCTTTTCGACAGCTGCTTCCGTTCAAAATTTGAAAAGCCAAAAAACAGATGATACACTTGGAAAAAAGATGGTCTACGTGACGTACTTAAATAAGCTGAAAAATTAAAAATTCAAACTGGAATAAAAATACTAATTGGTTACACACATTCTACTTCATTATTTATTGATTGCCGAAGATAAAATTCAAGATATTATAGAGTCGACGACATCTACTGTAAATCGCTCTAAAAGGGCTGCGGGTGCCTGGAGGATTTAAAGGTACGTGAGTCTTGTATTTCTCTCTGCGATTTTAGGCATATCAGCATTTAGGAGGGTGTATCAATTTAGTTTTATTATATTCCAAATTACCGCGTTATCTTCGTATAACAACACGTATGTGTCTTCGGGTGTCGGCTATTTACACGCTGCATACCCACTATTAATGAAATAATAACTAATAATTCGTATTTCTGAAAAATGCGTTTTAGTAAAAAGCCACAATGGTGCCGATTCTGTTGTTTACGAACTTAACTAATATTAGACAAGGCACCTCTCTTTCATTTTAACCTTATTGAAAAAAGATAGAACATTTTTAATGCTGTCAGTTTAATCCACACCGTCGTAATGTACGGGTACTTAAATAGTCGTGACCAATAAAGATCGCGCTTAAATTCACGTTGAAATGTGTGATCGGATTAAACTGACAGGACTAAAATATCTTTCTTATATTATTAGAAAGAGATATAGTGAGATTAAATTTATTTTAGTTCGTAAACAACAGAATCGGCACCAAGGAATGAGAAATAAATAATAACTCGATTACATGACCGCAAGGCCAGACTTCTACTTCCATTGATATTTTATCATTCCATGATCATACTATTGTATGGATGAACATCATTACGTCACAACACGCTTAATAAAAACTAAACCAACTAAATAATTGTTTCCAAGCGAAAATTATTTCTGACCTTTTGAAATAATAAATATTAATTGTGACGTTATTTGTTTGCGCAAGTGTATTTCAAGCGAAATAAAAAAAAAACACCATACTACGTCAGAACTAGATATTCAAAAATATTTTGCGTGTGCGTTGTTACGATTCAATTTAATCCGCACAGTTATAATTTCCAGTATCAAAATATAAATAAATAATTTCACAGAACTCGTATCAGCCCTACATTCTGATTATTATTATCGGTTACAGCATTTACAATGTGCGCGCGCATTAAATATAGGCTCGCTTTAGCTCGGCGAGCTATAATATGGGTTATTTATCTATACTATATCTATCTTCACTTAATAACGATAGAATTACAGCGATGGTAATTATAAAGTGAACAGGTAAGTTGATGATTAATTGCTTTATCGTATGAAGAAAGATTATAAATTATAACTATGATAAGATTTGAAAAACTCTCACTTTTGATTGCACTGTATGCATTATTTTCTTTCAATATAAAAGTATTACAATTTGTAATAATAAAATCCACTCATAGAATTAATTGGTCGTGTGAATGTTGATATGAGTATATGAGTAAGGATTGATAGCCGATATGACGGATAGAAATACAAATGTATAAAGCGTAAAAAGAAACAAAACTGCTTTTATAATGGAAAAATATTTTTCCATGAACTAAAACATCAATAGTGGTAAAATAAATAATGAAACAGTCCATTAATAAATCAGAGTCAACAACTGATCTGAAAATATCCATCCCCACGGAACGAGCTTCACCTATCAATCAACTGCTCTAGGAATAGAATAGGTCCGGAAATGAACCCCGGCTCAGTAAATTACCGTGACAACAATTCTGACACTCATTATCCTAAATTTGGACCACACCTCCCCAACTAATGTATTCGAGCACTTGAACACACTTTAGGAAATGCTATCTCAGGAGAGCTTAAGGTAAAAGCATCAATACCAATTAATGTTGAAGTTCAAGATAGTGAAAAAGCTTTTCATACTTAAGAAACATGGCCATATGTTAGAACTAAATACTTTAATTCCGTTTACACATCGAAAATAACCGCATGGTAATTGATGATCACTTAGATGTTAATCTTGAATACCATAACATGTGTACTAAAGGCACAGGTAAGATAAAGATGGAATGAGCAGTGCAGCGACACAGCACGCGAAGGTTAATAAATACAATCACTCCGCAAATCGCAAGCCAGCTCGAAACGTGACTAACCTTGCTACATGGACTATTACACGACGACTCCATGATTAGACCACAAAAATATAACCAAGATATTACATTAACGTCGCAGCAAATTGCAGAAATAAACGGCTTGCGCAGAAAAGCCGACAAAATGTAAACAACCTTGAAATACGTAAACCATTGACTATCTACGGTTTACATTAATTGCAGAATTATATTCATGATACATATTTATTAAAACAGTTCAATTGAACAAACATCATCAATTAAAATTCTTTGTTATAGAAACTTCACAATAATTGTAGAATTAAATTTCCTTGTATCACCAAAAGGTTTACTTTGACCACGAAATAGTCGATGTTTCGATGACCACGACAAATAATAGCATTATTTAGAACAGGGAAATTTGACTCCAAAACCTTGAGTATAAAGGTGACAATCCATTCCCCCTATTTGAATATGGTAAACAAAAAATAAATAGTCACGGTCTAAGGCACACGACTACGGAAAGAGTGTGTCAGGTACCAGACCACCATTAAATATAAGAGGTAGACCACAATGTAGATGAATTTAGTAAACCTAAATAATGTTTAGGTAGCAATATAGAAAGGTGGTAAGTTTGAAAATGATAGGAGGAAAGTGATGTACAAATTTACATTACGTATTCTGTGTAGATTCTCAATCTAAGGGAAATGCACTTTCTTATTCCTACATCTGAGAATACTTCCCGGAATACAAACGAAGGTGAAATTAGTGTTATAGAAAGATCTGACCGCTTTCCGCTAGATATGAACATGAACTGAACGCACTGTACGCGTTCATTGAATTTCAACTTAGGCACGCATAATATCTTGCTAATTGATTATTTTGTATGTATTATTCCTACTGGTGGGTATACACGCACAAACAATAAATGTCAAACGGCATATAATTTAACAAAACCAGTTCTTGATGCATAATTCACGACGATAGTGAAAGTTCTTGATCTTGTTCCGAGACCGGGTGTTAGTATTGCACTCAGAACATCAGAGACGCCATAATTAATTGAACCCAGAACGATTTCAACATATGATAAATGTGATAATGAAAATAGAGATAGAAAAGAAAATCTTCTTAAGATAAACATAATGCACATCGACGGAGAAAGTTACTATCACTCTTCACTTGTGGGTACAATTAATGACATGATAAATGATAAGATATATAAAAGTGAGCAAAGCGAAGGCCATTATTTACACAGTCATGAAATACTATGCGATTCATAAATAGAGCGTACGATTGCGATAATCGCACCAGTTGTTGATGGACGTAATTGTGTAAATTCGGTATAGATGGACCGAATGTGTTTTTTAAGTCCTAACTGAGAAATTCAATAATGTGCATGGATTGCTAGACCGACAGCACAGACACAGAGGGTAACGCACCCCTCAAGTTCACAGTCAACCCCGAGGATGGCGCGACGCGGCGACGACCGGAGGGATAAGGGTTCACAACAATATACAAATAATCCTAAAATTGCAGGAGAATTAATTTCTGTGAATCGGCAAACAAATTCGTCTATATAATTACATTTTCAAATATATATTGAGGCATAAAAAAATAATGAAAAAACAATTAAAATACATTCTAAAATTCAGTCTTATAAATTGACGAGTATGAATTTCTCATAGAATTAAAAATGGACATTGCTAATCTAAGTACAAAAAAAGGTTAATAATTACCATCTGAATAACAAGTAGTAGATACGATTAGTAATACGATAGACAATTAATTAAGTAAACATAATGGCATCAGCTACGGAGTTCGAAAAGTAAATAAACAGTGTGGGTACTCACTCAAACAAAGCCGTGTTGGAGATGTAGCAAATACACCTGATATCAAAGTCAATCGAGGAAATCCATTCTCACGATCACTGCACTTGTAATATGAACTGCTGTGGTTTCCACGGTATCTTAGTCATTAACTGGTTCACTAAATAAAATCAGCCTTTTGTTTTGTAAATTACTAATTATTGCAACTGTTTAATGTATTGCACGGTAATATTGCTCAACTGTATCGTCGGAGGTCGCAGGACCGTTTTCGGGATATCGATCTGAGTCCTGGCGCGTTGCAATGCCTGCTTTATCTTCAGCCCTTTCGATAACCACTTTACTCTGTGTATCAATTACGGAATTATATATTTGTATATGTTTTGTGTGATCAAGTTTATTTTTGTGGTACGAAAGACCGCGATCAGCTGTTATTTACGAATTGTCTATACGGTGTGTGCGAGCGGGCGGGAGTGCCGCGCGCGACTGACTATTCCGTCTATTCGAATCGTTCCGTTCGTCAGTCGACTCGTTCGAGTTTCGATGCCTCACGCGGTCTGTGCAGGCACCCCGCCCGCGGCATCTTAACGGCCCGTTATCTACACATGGACGTACTACGAAGATACGTAAACAAACAACGCGTCTCCGAATTGTTTTGAGCTGGTTTGGTTGACTTGATTTCGAAACACGTGTCATTTATCCATTCCTACACAAGAAATCAAAAAGCCTCCTGCTGTTTTAAAAGTAATCATAGAATTCTCGTTACTTTAAGTAATTAAATCTTATCGATTGAAAAGTATTTCACTTGATGCGGTAACTATATTTCTTAATCGTGAAACTAGTGCCGTGTACTCAGTTCTTACCCAAGACACGATCTAGCATTTATCTATACTACCTAACCTAATAATAACGCTGTAGAGTGTATGTTTGTTTAAACGCGCTAATCTACTGACTACGGAGATACTGATCCGATTCGAAAAATTCTTTCAATAATAGGAAGCTACATTCCGTAAAACGGGAGTGAACAGTGTTTCGTTTTTCTATAACTAAATTACATACTAATTTTTTTAAATAGGCATTGACATCACAGAACAAAATTACATAGGTCAGGTCAACAAACGGACATGGGCGCAATCGCGACAAAACTAGCCAGCTTAGGGAACAATACAAACAATGCCCAAATCTTATGGGCTTCCGTGAAGCGAAACGCAATCTTTATTGTGTCACTTTTCGAAACCATTGCGGCATCTGCAAGTTGCTACATTAAGACAATTTCGACTCAATGTTGATAAAGAAACCGGCGCAAACCTTGAAATGACGAAATTCATTAAAGCGTATTTAACAACAAGAGATAATGGAATTCCTAAATACGAAACACATGACAATACAATAGTAAGGCACACAAAAGAATATTATAGTGTAGTCGTGGAGACTTATGACATAACAACATGAGATCTTAAGACAAAAATGTTTTATTGTGGACCAGAGCAATGAATAAACAATGAAGAACTCCGCATAAAGGGTATCGATACGGAATAATTATTGTGGAGTGGAATACAATAGGAGAGATACGGCGCAGACTGAAGTTATAGAAAATTCAATATAAAAATGGGAATAGGAATCTTATCGACTCGGAAGAAATGCTTCCTGCTTTACAAAAGTACACAGTACGACATACCAATTATTATTACGTAAGATATTTATTGTGAACGTAGCATCTGCCATCGTCTCTATTCACTGAGTGACCTTTGAGCATCATTTCGTCTGCCTCGGGTGAACACGTGCGGTTGCAAAACGTCTCACGGCAGGAACACTTTAAATACCATGAGTCTTCGACATTTACGTATTTGTAGGAATGCATAGCATGAGAATTTTGCAGATAAAGTATTGCAAACTTTAATTGTTTTACTAGTTGTATCTGACACCAAATTGTACTATGGTGAAGTAAAAGGGTAGTATGATTGTAAAAACATAATCTTAACATCAAAAGATGGTCTCACAGAATAGAATGTCTCACAATATAAATTATTTAATTTTCGACATAAATTATTTTACTAAAAGTAGTGTATCACTGTAGAAAAAATTATCGTGACTTATAGGACAGTTTAACCGTGGGAAAAATGCGTGGGTAAACCGAAGCAGACGGGTCAGGCGTCACGATCGGGTTTTTTATCTGTGTTCGGTAAATCTGGGACCAAAGCAATAAACAAAAGGGCTCGATGCGATATATAGCTAAAACTTTTGTATCTCATATCAATATATGATAGATAAATTAAGTGCTTCCATACTATTCAGTTTCCAGTTTTAGGAAATTCTTGTAGCGTTAGTTGCTGGTGCTCTAAGGATATGAAGTAAAATTATATTTCTACTCACTCATTTGTGAAGCTTAGGGTTGATACTGAAGATGGAACATACCTGGAACAAGAACAAACAACTCGTTAAGAACGATTCTAATTTTGGATCAAAGTACATAGTAATTCGGTACGTTAACCTCATGGTCCATCAACTTCGACTACTATCTGATACATTAACCTACATCCAAAACGTAAGTCATAACAGATTGCGTATGAAGTTTACACGAAACCAGTGCACCGTGAGTTTGTATTTACGCTTCGCACAATCCTGTCGAAATCGAAAGTAGTAAAATTTCTAATGACGCACTCCATGACACTTATGGTTCAGGAAATAAAGATTACAATACCAGAGACAGATGATGGAATTAACAAATTCAGAGGCGGTTGACTGATACGGTTTGTTGACTTCAGGGTACTGTTTGTTTGAAGGGATGTGCAAAAACCTAACTACCAGTGGACACGGTTTTGCTATCAAGTGAAATTATTACAAAACTAACGGCATTCATCGATACAAAAAGTGGAACAATTGCTATTACAAATTATTCGCATTTCTTATGAAGCAATAAAGAAAGTGACATAACTGTGACGCTTTACATAGCAAAGTCATATTATACCCTGATAGTAACGTGACCAGAACCAGTCTAGACGGCTAAATCTATTATTTACGTACAATATAAGAATATATATTTCATAATGCAAATATGGTTGTAGGAACTGTATGTAATATTTAGAGAGTAGGCAGAACGTGATCTTTGTATACTCAAGCTCAGACCAACCAGTTCATAGGTATAGGGGAAAGGCTATAATTTGTCGTTGTATTTTACCCTGACTGAAGTGTGTCTAGACTAAGTCTAGACAATTTGGTACGTTTGTTGATTCTGAATGTTTGACCGAAACTGAATCGATAGAGCCGTCTAGTATAGGTAGAAACTGCAGAAGATTGTCGTGGTCCAGACGTATACTAATTAAATTCAAGTTGGGTCTGCTTAATACGTAGTTTCGAAGCAGTAGAGACCATTTCAGCAAGAGCTGTTATTGCAGTGGCATAAAACATGCATGGTGTACAGTCTGGCGTTTAAACATTCACGAATAAAAATTCAGGAGCCAAAAGCATCGCGCGGTTTGGACATAAAAAGCTTTCCAGACATTACTGTTTTATGACTACTTGTAAGTAAAGCAGCTGTCTTCAGTATTTTAAAGATGAAAATATTCCGAATGTCGCATTAGATGATAAAATAGAATTACATTATTACAATGACCGAACATTTATGCTATTGCTTGGATTGATGCATGTTCATTTCCTGTTTATGGACTTTATGGTCATAACGGAAGAACGCAAATCTATAACTCTATCGACTTATATAGAAGCGTCTAATGGTGCTAACTGACCGTAAATAAAGAGAAGTATTATATGTATGTATATATACAAAGAAACTATATCGTTTAGCGTATATTGCGTTAAGTTACTTGATCACCAGTAACTTAAGTGTGGAAAAAATGGCTGATGATATGTACTTTGCAATTTCATGACATACATTATTTATGAACCATTATTTATATGGTAAAGCATTTATAACTCTAAAAGAAAAGGTAGAAGCAGTATTGTGTCTAAGATGAGTTAGGTTGGTCGTTTTGAGTCACGCCTGGTGCCTAGTGTTAATTTCTCAGCCGTTATCTGACCTAAGCTTGCGTACAATTACAATAACTTCTCGCCTTTGATTGGTTAAATTATACTTCTGCTGCTGACCTCTGTCACGACATGGTTGATTATGACCTAGCAATCAAGTTAAAAAAAAAACAATAGACCATTTGTGAAATTCTTTTTATTTGTCTAGATATATAAATTGATTAAATTTAAATGATGTTCAATTTAAAATTCAAATTCGTTTTATCTATTCAAATATTATTAACCTCAACCAGAGGTCATTGTCAATATTTTTATATTTTTTAAAGTTCTATTTAAGTGTTATGATAATCCATAACCAATTCGATACGAACTTATTAGAAACTACGATATATCTACTGATACACTGTACTGCCTTAGTTTCAAACCAAACCAAACCAAGATAATCGAAAATGATGATGATAAACACATGACTAATTGAACATTTTTGCAAAAAGGTTATGGACATTAATCTCCAAAAAGTGGAATGTATAATGCATGATAAATAACGTGAACAACTTAAAACAATACAACAATTTAGCTTGCACCAAAGATCGGTAGTTACAAGATATAAATCAGTTTAATTACAAGCGAGAGTTTGTCGGCCGCACAAAAGCTGGGTTTGTGGGACACTCGTGCGCAAACAGAACGAACAATATTCACTATAGCGTGCCCATTGTGTAGTATTGTGCGCTATTGTGTAATGAATAATTGCATAGGATTCAGAAATAGGTGCGTGGAATATGTTAGTGAAAAATTACATAACCTTTTTTTTTATAAATCCAGATGTGATGATCATTGTGAAAGGTGAAAAACTAAAGAGATCCCAAGATGTTGAAAAATAATGATGATAAGAAATAGACAGCAACTCATTTGAGCACCTTATCGCATCAGACAGGATAAAGCTTAAGGAATACTATCGGTGTGTTCCGGTAGTTGCATTTGAGAACTAATTCATTTAAGGCTTTGTCTGATTGTGGTCAAACATAAACCTCATAAACTATAAGATTAAAAATTGAATAACATGTTTTAGATTATATTACGAAGGAATCTAAAGAATTCCAAATACTTTAATTAACTCTGACAATGTAAGTCTATACGTTATATAACTTTGATATTGAAACTCTTGGCATAGAATTCTAGATTTCAGGAATCTAGCTCAACCGAAAGTTTTTCGTAACAACCTCACACAATGCACGGGATTATGACAGATAGTGTGAATAACTCAAATTCTTGAATAACGACGCGTCCATGTTTGGTGACGGTTGGAACAATAACTTCAAAGAAGCCATTAGGGTCACACAAAAGGCTTCCCGATTCGTTTCAAGACAGAAGGAGGAAAGACTACTTGTCTTGTTACAAAGTATGAATCATACATGTAAGTAGAGATACGAGGTCATCTGCATGTAGGGCAACTACATATCCGAGACTTCATGGTAATTTTGAAAAATATAGCCTTTTGAGGTGTACTACTATTTTTTTTATGATATTAAAGTAGGGTAGGTAATTTTGATTCCAAGTTTAGGGTTGACAAAGCTTTATTTTTACGCGAGCTTATTATTTTATTCATAAATATTGTGAGCAGATTTTTGTCGACACCACGAGCGGCAGCTATAGTGCAACAAGTTTCATTAAAAAAAAAATGAGATTGTTATCCTTACTTATGAATATAAATAATGGTCGCTACCTACGTTGGTTTATGGCGACAGTGAAAGCTCGTCCAATTGACTCAGGTGATTTTAATTTGCTCTATAGAGGACCTATACAATATAAACGTAATGAGTTGTTAATTATTTCCATAGCAGTGGGAGAAATTATACATTCAAGATTTATAGTAAAAGTTAATTAAATAGCCGTGATGGATATAGATCTATTTCTTATTCAATTCTCATGTTATGCTGATCGATTGAAAGTAACTATAATTGTGTTTCTTTTAATTGGTATATTAATTTTGTTGATACTAAAAATCGATGTTGAAAGTGAATGGTTCGATTTTCAATTTGTTTCAAGTTTTTATTGATTCTAGATCTTTAAGCTCTTGATGTGTTTTTTCCTTTATTTTGTTCTTTCTACATTTACGATAAGGCTTTCAAGCGAAGTAATCGGAACACACACAGATGGAACAACTTTTGTATACAATAAAAAAAAACAATGTTAAAAATAATTTCAGAGACTGGAATTTATTGGATGAAATTATGTAGATAATACCTAAATATAAATTACATTTAGAATTATGCAAATTACCTATAGTTAATTATTGGACACATTTTCCTGTCACATCATATCTTGCAATGCATTACATTTTATTAATGGCTAGCTGTTTCCTGCGGCTTCACTGGCGTTCCCGGTATAAAAAGTAGCCTATAACCTTCGGGGATAATGTAACTCCGAAGATTAACGCGTTCAAACAAACAGACAAACTTCAGTTTTATTATTAGTAGGTACTTATATAGATTGCAATATATAGGTATAATTCCAGGAAGAAAATAAAGAAATTTAATTTGAATTAAAATAAAAACATAACTATGATTATTTATGTAGATACCATTAGTTTTCAAGCAAATGCATAATTTGCTGATTATACCAATATCACTCTAGAACAAACAACTCTGTTCTAAGAATGTCACAGTATCATTTTCAATAACTGTATTTTTACCCACGCGTCACGACGGACCAAACTGGTAAGTATATATATGCGTTTGGTCGTGTGTGTGTGTTTAATTGTGCATCTAGGTGTTACCATTTTCCTCAAAAACTAAGTTAGATATTACTTTTTCATTACCTAGTAATTTACTTATTATTAATGCAATAATCAACTCTTAACAAAAATAGTAAAACCTCAAAGCTTAAAATGGGACCACCTTGGAGCTATACTGAACCCAACGCAAAAATAATTATTAAAAAAAAAATTACAATTAAATTGAGAACCTCGTCCTTTTTTAATATTATTTAAGAATCTACTCTAATATCAGGTAGCTTTTTATATTTTCGCTGTATTTAACGCCACATCTGACTAACAAGATTCTACGACATGTAGGTAAGTAGCTATTTGACTATGTAAATATACGCGAAGTAAATCAAATACAGTAAGTTTGAAATTGATTAATGAAACAAAAATTTAACGAGCTCATTAAATTCCTTTAACATTTTATCTGAATCCTTTTTCAGATATTTTGCGAGACAGAACAGATAATGCCTTTATTATGAATACTAGCCAAGTATCCCAAGGTATCTTATGATTTCCCGGGATAAAAAGTATCCTATGTGTCAATCCAGGTTATAAACTATCTGTGTTCCAAATTTCATCCAAACCCGTTCAGTCAGTTCAGTCTCGTTTTTGCGTGAGAGAGTACCCATACATCCATAGGTACTCACAAACATACGCATTTATAATATTGGTAGTTTTGACTAAAACAGCGAGCGCATAATCATCTAGCTATCTTAAGTGGGTTTAACGAGCAATTGGGAGTAACGCATTACATCCCACGAGGCACGGAGCGCATCACAATTGGCAATAACAAGAGATTTAATGCAATATGCCGTAGTCTGCCGTTTAGTCGATGCAAGTAATGCACATGAAACATTGTTCAGTTCTGTGCATCTACTTGCGTACTTGACCTACTTATATTACGCTAACCGTTCGTGTAATGTAACATTAATCACATATGTTTGTTAATGCTTATGATAATGGAGCTGATTTTTCGCAAATCATATGCTACGCAAATTTTCATCAACAAGTACCGAACAAAGAGGATAGAAAATATTTAGAGCTGTCAAAATAATCCACGCCAATGTCATTTACTTACGGTGACCATGTCATTACCGATTTTGATTACGATTGTAACGTATTTTTATAATACTTTTTAAACTCTCGCGAACACAATTCATGTTTATAGTAATCTAACGGGTCTATTCGCGCATAGAATATTATCAAAATATAATGTTGACTAACCTCGACGAACGAATTTGAATATTCTATGCGCGAATAGACCCGTTACATTACTATAAACATGAACGTATTTTTATGTTGGAAAGAGATACAGTGAGTGAGAGAATCAGCACCATTGTTAGCTACTTGAATAATATTTACTGACCTGACATCGATTTACAAAATTAAATTTCAGTTACAAAAATACGTTTCGTAGGTATGGGGGAACATAGGGACGTAAATACATATATACATACAGATCGAACACTCCTTTGGATTCGCCGCAGTCGAGTAAATATGCATGATCCTCGATATTAACGTACTCTGACTTGTTCCTATAGAGTTGTAACTAGTTGCAAATATCGAGTAATCAAAAACGCGTTTCTTCCACAGTTAAATAAGCTTTCCACAGAGAACTTATTCGTAGGTAGTAATATCATATATCGATAAACTCGGTTTTTTATCAGTGCATGTGCGCTATCTTATTCATATTCTTATGTATTTCAGAATACGACTTCTCTATCAATATTTATTGTGTCGCAAAACGAGCTAATGATTTACAATAAGACATTTTCTACAGCGCTTTATTGGACTAAATTGCTTCAATAGATCGATTTATGCGAATAACAAAAATCAAGGTCAAGAAATATAGCGTAGACATCCTAACAACGACTAATACCTATAGCGTTTTTCAAAATTCAACCCCTGACAAAATGGATGATTACGATAGGTAATTGTGATTGAAACTACGGGGCTAGTCTATTCTTCTAAATATATGAAAGGAAAAGCGTGACTGACTGACTGATCTATCAACGCACAGCTCAAACCACTGGACGGATCAGGCTGAAATTTGGCATACAGATTACAGATAGCTATTATGACGTAGACCTACGTTAAGAAAGATTTTTTTTAAATTCAACCACTGATAGGGGATCGCGGGTGAAACCACGTAGCGGAAAGTAGTGTAAAAATAAAGTTCCATTGGCTAAGCCAATTTATTCACGTGAATAATTATTTTGTGAGTGAAATTAATAATTGACCTTAAGATCGAATAGTATTAGAAACCAATAGATCTTTTCCGTTTTACACACAGCACATGATTTCAAATTAAGTGATCAATAAATTCTTCACCAACTAATTAACTGTCAAAATTAGGTTTAATTGGCCTTTGATTGGGTTATAAATATTGTGTGTAATATCCTAATTTACGAAACTACCTAAGTTACATAGACAATACAAACCATATATTTGTACAAATTGTATTGTTGTAAAGTACCTAATCAAAAAGCATTTAGTAGAAACGATAAAAGCGCTTAGAGCCCTATTAGTACCAGGTACGTTTCTTATCCGGCATTTCTGACAAGATGCGTGTCACTTCCATCGATAATATTCTTCTCAGTCAAGACCAATAACCTTTATTTCTACTACACAAGGTTTATATTGACAAATGTTTTAACATGCGCATGCGCACAGTAATGTTGGCTTGTACTTGACCCGCTATTCATTTCACCATATACGTCATAGTAGGCTTCCTGACCATTTCGCAAGGAAGCAAGTGTACCACTCGACTATTACACTTCCTGGCTATTCAATATTCAATCTTAATTATCCGTACCATAAGAAAGATAATTGCTTAGCCTGTGGAAGTGCTACGGTAGGTAGCCGTTAGACTATGTCCATTTTTGGTAATAAACTGTTTCGCTCCACGTTTCGTGGTTATAGATCATAAAATTTCGGTAGCGCGCGCGGTTAATTCTAAATATAAACTTCTAAATGGAATGGTGGTTTTAATAGACCATTAAAAATTTGCTTATCTTATATCTACAACTTATAGTATTTTATCTGCATCTCAGTGATGGTTAAGAATGGCAGCGTGCTCTAAACTGTGCACTATGCGAATGAGTAATCAAAGGGTTCACTGGAGCGTTCAGAATCAGACTAGCAGTTAAAAAATAACAAAAGCATAGAATAATCTTAAAGCGAATAGATAGTGGTAACATGATTTGAGTTGTAATTGATTATTATTTAAATGGGTTTCCCTTTGATTTCTAAGGAAACAAAAAAAAATTACAGATCATTTCAAAGAAATCAATAAAAATATTTCCCTATGAATAAACAAATAATGATACGATCAAAATGTAATACTGTAATAAAAAATTACATAACCTTTACTGTAATATCTAAATAATATAAAAGGAATAAGTGATTGACTGATCTATCAACGCACAGCTCAAACCACTGGACGGATCGGGCTGAAATTTGGCATACAGATTACAGATAGCTATTATGACGTAGGCATCTAGGCATGACTTGCACCGAGACATGTCATTGTCATGTCTCATGCAAAAGCGAATCCCTGAAAAATCTTAAACGGTACTTAAACGCAGTAACAAATTATGGAAAATTTCAAGACAACTGCTTCTAATTTGCAATTTCCAATTTCTCTTTATGTAATTTAAACAATAGTGAAATTCACCAATGGTGCAGCAATGGAAAATGTTTGTAGTCACATTTAACGCACCGCTGCATCCGATTTCCCAGCTCTGCTCTGACGGCGGGTAATTGATAACTTTCCTTAACCCGACCGCTGTTAGAAAACCAACTATTACGCTTGTCAATCTCGAAAGTATTTAACGGCTTAGATGCATTATAATTAACGCATAAATTACTTACTGATAATATAAGATCACGTCACTGGCCGTGCATTTAATATTCTGGCCGTTTACGAAACCATTGGCTATTTCACTGGTCTTGGTTGGACCTATGTAATTTAGACATTTGATAATTTTTTTCTAAAAAATGCATTGTAGACCCACAAGGATCTCCCACCAGTAAGAAGAACAACTTAATTAACCAAAAAGCTTTATATTATTAGCTCAGGAATTATATTTGTTGAAAAATTTGGATCGAAATTTTTCAGGGTTTTTATTTTGAGATATCATACTTTTAAAAGTTATAGTGGGTTGGTAAATATTTTTCATATATTTCGATTGAGCTATTTTAACTAAAGCTTGAAATCCCATGATCTCATTGTAAAAGTAGTTCATTCATATTGTTGAATACTTTTACCGCTCAAAGTACTCCAAATGAATTAAAAATCAATCTATCTAACCTTCATCAATAATAGAACTATAATTCGAATCGGACATCAGTAGGTACCAATCTGTGCTTATATGTAATTTCATTCTCCCATGGCTCCTATAGAAGCGCGTTCAAACTTTTCAGGTTTATATAACTACCAAATACGAACACCGAACAGTTTAATTTCACTACAGAAATATTTCTCTCGTATCTTAAAGTTTAATATTACATAGAAAATAAATAATTGGACAACAGATAGGCGTAATCGTATTTGTGAAACCCATAAGCAATCAACGCATCTGCGTCTAAAACCGGAATCGAGCCGGTTTTGCCGCCGTGATAAAATTAATGTGGGTTTTCTACATACATATTTACCTAATATGTTGCATTAGATAAAATAAGACTACGCGAAACTCAGATGATACGAACTTAAATGTTTATCGGGCGGGGAGCTTTTTCCGCCAACGCGTTCCCTCTTGACCATACAAAGAGGGAACGCTGCCAGCCTTCTGGGGACCTTATAGTTCAAACTCTACAATAAATTGCAAAATTTATACTTTTTCCTAGTAATTTTGGTCTTGACAAAAAACGTCGAAAACATTAAACAAGCAATCATGTAATATGAACTCATAAATTGATTTAAATCATCTTTGGATAAGATTCTAAGTAGATTTGATAAAACCCAAGTACAATATTTAATTTTCTAATAGTAGATTACCAAGACGCGTGATTTCACGGATGCCAATTTCATAAGTGAATTTACATCATAAACATTGAAATAGCAGGATGTAAACTAAAAACAAAAAACTCCCATTCGATTATGATTTTATGTTATTGGCAATACGGTGTAAATTCACTTGTGACTTACACATTAATCTCCCGTTATAATGTTATGTTATCTTCAAAGTTTATTGAATAACTTTTAATTTATATAAAAAAATTATAATTATCATTACAAGTAAATTAACAAAAAATATTGTATGCAGTAGATTAGTTATCTGGTATATCCCGTAGTATAATGTCAGCTTAATTTGGAATCTTATGACCATAAATGTACAGAATTTGGTGAAGGTATGAGGCAATGCGTGTATCCACAATGAATAAATATCCTGGGACATTCTTCACACACACATAGAATAAAACGAATGTATTGTTAATTTCATAATTTAAATTAATTAGTGCATTTAAGAGTTCCATTCACATGAGATTTAAGAAAAGCAAATTTAACCTATAATTTCCGCACGCATCGTGGGAAGTTATTTGATATTATGCTTTGAAACCAAAGAGATTAAGGTTCAATTCAACTGACCAATGTCCATGTGCTGAAGGCGGTATTATCGCTAAAGCGATTAACTAAAGTACATAATTCAAGTTAATTGCACGTAGGTATCGATGATACCACAAGCTTAGCCATTGGACTCATAGTCTAAGATAATTGACACAAAGGTCGCAAGTTGATAACATGGAGTAATACGATTCTTGTTCCAATTCACTTGGGATTTAAAAACAAAAATAAGTCTCTTAATTTACAGCTAGTACTAAATAGAGAATGGTTATTTACCCCTCCCCTCCCGCCGATTCGAATTACCTCACCCCGTCCGGAATTCAATACACACTTAATTTACTCTAAGCGGAGATTTGTAGTGAATTTTTTTTTTTTTTTTGAAAGGACTAAGTTGGTAGCCTCAGGTGGCTGCAACAACCTTACCGGACAAATCGGCGAGCGCAGAGGGCTCTCAGCCGGGTAATATTTAGGTAACAACGCCTGAGGGCACCCCCGAATGGGGTACGAACCTCGGCTCAGGGCGTTACCGGGGGAGGGGGAGGACTTTGTACGAGTTACGACTAATTGGGGGCGGTCGGATTACTGTAGGCAGCTCGGGCCGCTTGAACGGGACGAGACTGAGTGGGACGTCGCGGCGGTCCTCGCCGTCGAGGACGGTAGCGTGATCGGTTGTGTGTAGTGTGTTGTGTACTTTTACGAGCTTCGTCAGCTTCGATCTGAGCTAATGTAATAGGGTCATCCGGCTCGCTGAGGGCTTGCCTTGGTCTATGGATACGGAGTATACGGGAGGGCGTGTAGATTGCGGCTTTCACTATAAGAGGGTTGCGGTGATTAACGGCGGTATTGAAAAATCTGCGTGAGGTGCGTTTTATAAATTGTTTGTAGTGAATTTGTTTATGTGATTTTTACATTATAACACTTTTACTAATCTAGATTCACGGCAGTGGGTAAGCCAAGCGACACAACGGCCTTAAGTTATATTACACGCCATTTAAGGCCATTTTAGACCCCTACCTTAAAATCTGCATGACCTTCAAACTTGTAATTTTGTGTATCTAGTAACCACAGTAGACTTTCATTTAATTATACCAAATATCAATAAAAATCTTCTTATCATTCACGAGATAAGCACAATATATAAGTTCCAGGTTTTAAAATAAAATATTGCGATATCGTCTAAGATCCATCTACGTTTTATAATACGGGTTTATCTACTCTCATATCGTAATGTTCTTATTATGAAATCAAAAACAGAACTTAAATGACCCACTTTATGCACACCCGTGTATAATGAAATTAAAAAGTTATATTATAGCACAGTTTTCTTCCCAAGATAATGCTATAAAATAACTTTTTTTCATTAAAGTACAAGTATTTGGACATGTCTGGCCACTTATAATGTTTTTTGGGTTTTAATACTTCAATTACTGTCAGTCAACTAATACAGAAAAAAACATTATAAATGGCCAGACATGACTAAACAATTAAACGTAGTATTTATATTCTCTTTGTAAACAATTAGGAATCAATCAGTATCAATTCAATTTTAGATGCAAATTTACTCTGTGGTCGCGTATGCGGTAGGGAGTTTTTCCCAACACGGATTTGGGCGCCATGATGATTAATGTTTGTTTATTTTATTGATTTTTTTGCATACATATTTTATTTTGGCCAAAAATGATAGTAAAATAGCAGTGATACTAAGGTGAAATAAACTTGGATCTGAAATTGTGGAGGCGGCAATGGAAATGACGAATAATCGATACCCGTGAGTCATGAAAGCCTATGACAAAATATTATAAATTTTTTACCTTTAAATTACATTATTAGATGAGTTTAGATAAAGTACTGTATGATACTGCACATAATTAGGTATTAAAAACTCGTGTGATACTATTAAGAACCTCGCCTACGGCTCGGTACTTAAACTCACACTCGTGTTTAATAACCCCTATTATGCAACAGTATCATAAACTACTATTATGTGACTGTTCACAAACGCATTCTGTTCATTTCGAAAGAAAACGATTAGCCGTCTATTACAGACTTTTTGGCAATATGTAAAACATACCCTCGTCCCATGTTGTGTGGTATATAATAAAGTGTAATTAAATGATTACTAACCTATGTCGAACTCTGGTGTTGATATGTCGCACCTCCCGGCCCCCGCTACTCTCTCCGTCGCTACCCGAGCCGGCCACTTCTATTGTATGCGTCGACATTGACTTGCTCATCTGTAACAATTTAAAACACTACATATAGTATATCCTACTAATATTATAAATGCGAAAGTTTGTGAGTATGGATGTATGGATGGATGTTTGTTACTCTTTCACGCAAAAACTACTGAACGGATTGGGATGAAATTTAGAACACAGATAGTTTATAACCTAGATTAACACATAGGATACTTTTTATCCCGGGAAAGCATAAGATCCCTCGGGAACGCGGGAGAAACCGCGGGCCGGAATCTAGTAGTCAATAATTCTGTTCGTTGGTAAGAGCATCAATGAGAACGGCTGCATAGATGTTGCTAATTATTTCGTAATAGTTCGAATCATAGGGCCTACTCCAAAAAAGCACTATTTCGCGTCATGTCAGTGTTGCTGCTGTTCTATTGGTAAAATTTTGAAAGCGACATTTGGACTATGATGTATTGTTTTTCGGAGTGGGGCTTTGGGTCCATTTTTTAGCTCAATGATCGACTCTAAGTCGTGGAGGCTCAGTCTCTTGTATCGAATTTAATGTTTACATTTGCTATAACCGCTTTTCGGCGAAGTTGCGAGGAAAATTTCAATTTTTATATCTGTGTGTGATAAGCAAGCAGATGGGCCCAGTGAATATCAGGGTTATTGCTAATGTATTGCCAATTTTGCAAAGTCTAGAAGGCAACTGGATCCCACGTGCAACTACAGGAACACACCGGTAGGTGCCAGGAGAGTACTACAAAATACCAGACAATAGTTTTCTTTCACCAGAAGCTCAAGCTCACGGCCATCGACGTCATATGAAATAAGGAATAGGTACTATTCGAATAAAGGCAAAACTGTGTTAATAACAACTTACAGGTGGAATGTACTTTCTGACAGCAGCAGTCAGCTCATCGAGACTCTTCTCCTTTTTCCTAGTTTCCAATCCAAAGAACTTATTCTTCGCCTCTTGATTCAAGGCCGATATCTTCAGTACTGGCGGCGGTAACTCCTCAACTTTAGTAGGCAATTTTTCTGGCGGCCTTCTCAACTTGCCCAATAGAATCGGCTCATCGATTTTCTTTGCGAACCTTCTATACCTAGTTTTATCGTCTTCTTCTTTCTTCGCTTCTTCAGACGGTTTCTTTCCAAGTTTACCGAGTAGAGGAACTTTGACTTCATTATTTTTAGCTTGATTGAGACGCTCTTTCAATTCATTCGCTCCTGGTAGTTGAATTTTTCGAGGGAACGCGTCTTGATGCCGCGTCAAATCAGAATCGGTTCTTGAGGATTTTAACTTGTTATTCTTACGTTGGAACCTTCTCGGCTTGGGGTCTGGAATCTCATCAGAACTGTCAGATGAGGAACAGCTTTTCTCTGACGATGAAACGCTCGAGGCTGACACCGATTCGTCATCCGAAGAGCTGTCGATTCCCTCATCTTTAAGGCCCTGGGAATAGAATTGAATTTTGTAAGTATACTTTAAATAGGTCGACGCGATCGAATATAGAGTACGCACAAGTCTCCATGCGCTATGAGTTATTTATATTGTAAAATGAAATAACAGTTCTATTTTTAAAATATTGATTAGTGTATGTTTATATCTTGTTCAGATTATGATAGTTTAATGTACTGTCTCAATATTTATAGACATAAAACATGTGTAGGGTAGCCTTATTATTTGTAAGCGATGGTTTATTTTTATCTACTCTAAAACATGTTTACTGTAAGAGTATATATTTTGTAATAGACACATGGCAACTCGCTGCGGGTATTTTCGTGCTATTTTTTATAACCTAAACAAACATATACCTACTTGTAATGTTCAAAATAAATGTTTAATTATCTACAGATTTCAACATATTGTGCTGTTTCTTGGGAAAAATCCCTTGGGAATCTATATATTATGCGTAGATTTCCCAAGGGATTTTTCTTTTTAATATGTATAGGCCTGTGTTTGACCACAATCTCACCGTGGTTAATGATGATGTGGCCGATGGTGGTAATCACACAAAGCCTAAAAGGGAACTGGCTCTCAAGTGCAGCCGTCGGATTACATCGGAAGATGCTTGGAGACAACTTGAGGGTGGTAGCCAGCCAGGCTTGTAGCAAAAATTACTCTACTAGCAAAAGATTTTTTAAAAGGGATTGAAGAGATTTGCAGGGTCGGCAAGGAGAAAATAATACCTCTGGTGTTGCAAGTGTTATATAGACTATCCCAACCGCTTACCATCACACGAGTAGTATAGTAGTATATTTCCGAGTAACTTTCAATAGATAATCCGTAGTAGTTAGATAGTACCAGGGCCTGCAGTCTCGACATAGTTAACGATTTTATCGCTAGCTACCGATCGGTAAGAATTAACGAAAATATTCGCTTGCAGTAACGACAATAACAATAAATGCAAGTCTCGACAGCAGAGATAGCGTGCAAACTTGTCATTTAACTTGACATTACAACATCGGTACGCTAACGAAAACTGTATTCATAGTCCGGGTATTTTCTTAGAAAAATATTGCCCCATAAAAAATCTCCTTGAATTACAGGAAAAATTAGACGACTTTATTTAATCAAATGATTCATTTCTTTGGAAATAGTACAGAAATAGTGTAAAATGATTTTGAAAATATTTTTTTCAATGGTGAAAAATATTATAGTTCTTAGCGTTTTAAATATTTAATTAAATTAAAAAATATCGGAGGACTTGAAATTTTGCCTCCTTGCAATACAAAAAAGTTTATGCTTTCAGTGTCAAATTTTTGTAACTGTCATTACGTGTCGAAAATATTTTCAGTGAAATCTTCAGCGTGTTTTCTTTTACGAGTATTTAACTAATTGAATGATTCAAGCGTAGGGCTCTTGCGTCCGAACTGTGTCAAGTAAGTACATCCTACAACACTTATTTTCGATTATTGTCGTTCTTTAAAGAAAGCTTTGGTTTAGCCAAGGAATCCGTAGGTAGTTAAGTAACTAATAGTTATTTACATAATGAATTATATGTACCGATGTTCCAAACGTAAGCGTGCAACACGCATTACAAATGGGCAGCTTGAGGCTCTCCTTACCAAATTAGCAGCCCGCCTATTTTTGTTTACAAGAAAGGAGAATAAGCTTAAATTTTAATTTGTCCTACAAGATTGTTAGCTGAAAAAAACTATTTTTTTAAATTATAATGCAATGAATGTTAGGTATTTACAAATCTGAATCTGAATGCTGTATCAATGGGAGTATGTTTTGGCATAAATTATCTTGAAGATGGGAATAATATGGGCAGGAGATTATATGCAAGCATTTCTTGATACATCTACTTCTCATTACAGATGCAGGCAGCGGCAACTCAACTACTCAAGCAGGGGCTGCTAAAATACAGGCAGTGTAAAGTGCAAGCTGAAGCATCTCTTTTGCGTAGGCTACTAATAAAATACGAGACGTGTTCATTTTATTAGAAAATAAAAAAAATTAATACATACTTAATTGGAAGTTTTATTTTATGCAATCACCCTTAGAATTGATAATGATTTAAATCTAGTATTACAAGTAGTTTTTGTGCTCTGCTAAAGCTCCAGTTACTAACTCCTAGTTCCATAATAAATAACTTGGAATAACGAATATACCTACTTTATATGAACATAATAGGCTACTTTTTATCCGGGCAACGCGGGCGAAACTGCGGCGGCCAGTTAGTACCTATATTAATAAAATCATGGGAAATTCTTTACACGCAGCCTTCTGTCCCCAAACTAGGTAAATTCTCCCCAAAGATTCCCTGTGAGTTACAGTTTGATGATAAAAAGGTGATGGTAAAATCAGATCGAACGATTCCCGAACCCATGTTGTGCAGAATGCTCAGAATAGGATGTATTAGATGTTGAAGACCGAAAGGCAAGTTTTTATTTGGGAAAGGAGCCACACATGTGAACATTGCCTTCACAAACTTCGCATTGCCAACGTGTCTTCGGGCACTGTTCGACACGATGAAAAAAACAATAATTATGAGTGTTAAAACATTCGTGATAAGAGCAAATAATGTCTCACGACCAAATCCAGCTCTAAACCATACTTTGTTCTAGATTTTTGGCGTCTAATCTAAAAAACATACCAATAAATGTTACCTATCGATCCTACCGATTACTTAGCGGGGTGTCAAAATTCGTCGCTAACATTTCGCAAAATTATCGAAAAATCGTTAAGTTTGCGACAGTATGTGTCAAAAATACCGACAATATTTTTGTCGAGACTACCAAAATTCGTTAAAGTCAGATCGCTACGAGTTAACAACCGAATTTTGTCGGTAAGCAATCGTTATCAATGTCGAGACTGCAGCCCCAGGTGTAAGTGTATGTTATTTTATCGGTACGTTATTTAGAACCCCTTAACGTTAAAATTCTGCTTATACTTTATTTATGTCAGGTTGACAAGTAGGCAGGCAGTCCACCTGATGGTAAGTGGTTATCGTCCGTACTGCCTATCACCATTTGAAATACCAGAGAATAAATAATATAAAATTTTAACACTGTATCCAATATAATGTACAGAATCCATAGTTTATGTTTTCATTTCAACATAACTTACACCCGGTACTATAGGAAAAGTAAAATTTTATATGGCAGAACAAGCTCAAATCAAAATAAATACGAGCTTACTATATTAACCTCAGAGCTTTCCCCCTTGGCCAAGGTGGATTTTGCGGGCACCACTGTGGAGCCTGACTTCAGTATGCCGCGCACTTCAGGAGTGATCATCCTCTGAGCTCGCTCGGTTGGAGAGTCATCGTCGAGATCTGGAAATTAAACCAGTTATTTTATAAACTGAGAATTCTGTCACTGGCATTACTTTTAAAGGTGGAAATACTCATCATTGATGAACTTCTAGGTCGGCCACATACATCAGGAATTCCAAAAAATCATTTCGGAATATTGATTCAAGATTTCGAACGCTTTCGGTCCATAGATTTGTATGAATTTACGTCTATAGATTGATCAAATACGTACGGTAGTTTTCCGTTCGAAGGTTTTCTCTCCGATTTGAAATTCCGCATGGTAGCCTGTTCTACCAAACGGAAATAAACATATGTGACATATTAACGGAATCCCGATTCAATATTCCGAATCAAAATTCCGATACGGAATTCCTCATGTATGTGGCCGGCCTTAACATTGGCAAGAACTGTGAAATAGGGAAATAAGTCTGCTGCATAACATTTTGGTCGAACACCTATATTTTTTTCTCAATTTTTCCTTTCGATGAGTATTTTCACTACGAAGCGTTGCCAACGACTTTAAAATCGCCCATGTATTGGTCACCTAAATTGTGATAAGCACCCAGTAGCATATACGTGTTGCTATAAGGTTCATATTAGCATTATAGGATTGTGCGGCGTTTTTTAAAATCTATAGTTTAATTGCTATAAAGGATATATAAGAAAAGGAAATAGTATGCTATTATTATTATTTTTTTTAGCTTATAGGCGCGTTCTTATTAGGTCAATATAGTTCAATATGGACCAGTATTATAATTATTGTTTTAATTTAATGGAGTGTATATGCAAAATATAAAGTCCGCGTATGCGAGTAGTATTCCTTTTATGGTTGTGTGCTTACCACCTTCGGCTACATCATGACTGACCACGGTGAGATTTTGGTCAAACACAGGCCTATACACTGTTAAAAAAAAAGTAAATAACAGTTACTGTCTCCGTGGTTTCGGGCCCGGTAATTACAGGCAATAAAAGGCAGTTACCATTCGAATAATCAGTCTAGCTAGCTTAAAGGAAATTTCGAATGCCAATCCTACTATCCTACTCATATTATAAAAGCGAATGTTTCTGAGTATGGATGTATGTTTGTTACTCTTTCACGCAAAAACTACTGAACGGATTTTGATCAAATTTGGAACACAGATAGTTTATAGGATTTTATCCCGGGAAAACATAAGATCCTTCGGGAACGCGGGTGAAACCGCGGGGAGGAAGCTAGTTGGTTAAATACTGAACTGATATCCTGTTCGTCACTACTCAAATACGCTTTTTGACTTATGCATATGTTAGCTCAGTTATTTATCTAAATGATAGTAAATCATTAGTC
This sequence comes from Tethea ocularis, assembly GCA_963555595.1. Classification (NCBI taxonomy): domain Eukaryota; kingdom Metazoa; phylum Arthropoda; class Insecta; order Lepidoptera; family Drepanidae; genus Tethea; species Tethea ocularis. The sequence continues at coordinate 3,618,945 of OY741963.1, read as the reverse complement.
AAGTAAATAGGGAATGCAATTGACGGTTACTAAATATGTATCCATTCAAAGGGGTCACTTTTGTTTCAAATTGCGCCTGCGCAGTTTTATAATTTTTACAGTATTATTTTCCTCGTGCAAAAATTAAAGTAACGACACATTTAGCAAAACGATGAGTAACTGGATTATTGAGCACAAAAATAAATGTTACTCAAATAATACACCATCCATTGGCCGTTAAAAAGAGAATGATTTATAATGTTTCTCAAGTGTGCAAGATGACTTATGATTTGTAGAGATACACGCTCAACAGCGCATGCATTTGATGTATTGTGATCATTATTACTCAAGCACTGAAAACGTTATATACGCCTGTCATAACACATCATATTGCAATAGCGGCGATGAAAAACATTGTGAAGTACATTACCATAATATTAACATCGATTACTGTATAGACAACCGTAAAAAAACCAAGAATATATACTTATAATTTTGCGTTACAACGATACCAAAATCACTGAATAATTCAAACGTTAATTTAGTATTTACAGGTGAGGTATTTCGTGTTAAATCTAACGTGCATAATATAATACAGCATGCTCATAAACTCACTTACCAATCAGAATATAATATATAAACAGAGATAATTACAACCACCCATACCAGAAAAAGCACAACGGCCCAAGCGGAAAACGACAAAAAAAGACAACTCAAAATAAAAACAAATCAGACCTAAACTCCTAAATTTTGCGTTCTGCCTCATTAGATACTCTAAAGACGTATTCTTGGCGCTGGCCGAACGGAACAGTTCCATTTTCAGTTGAAAATCGGGATTACGCGGCACGTCCTCGTGGGTCAGCGATTTGGTAAGTCTCTCGTTTTGTTCCATGGCCTGTTGCACTTGGCTGGCTAATACCGGCATTGTCCTGAGCCGGGACGTTCGAGACATTCTCTCTTCCTTGGATTTGGGCAACCCGGCCGGTGGTGGTTTGTGCGTGAGCTTCGCGTTGAACATCTTCATCTTGTCCATGAGCGACATCTTAGCGGGGTCGTCCTCGTCTAACTTAGCTGCCACCGGTGAATGTGCGTATTTACATAACATTGTGCAGTTGTGTGTTTACGATAGAGCCCGGGACATACACATAGTAGAGTAGTCGAGGACATGCAAAAAAGAAACAAAAAGCCGACGATCAAAAGACAGGAAGCGTTCTCAATTGTCTAACCGAATGCAAATTTACATGCCTTTGTCATTTTTTTTTTACTAAAAATATTCAAATATTTGAAGTAACTGGTCCATTAAAAAACTAAAAATCTCGATAATTTACTAGAAATATAACATTTACAATTAAAGAAGCATTAAACTTACCATCTTCGTCTCTGTCTAGCACATTGGCCGTGCTTTTGGACTCATCGAGAGACAACGACTCATTAGGTGGTTCACTCGGCGGTTCCGGAGATACGAAAGAGATGGGTTGGGTCTTAAACCTGTCCGTCACTAAAGGCCCCTCCTTTAACTTGGAGCGACTGTGACGGAGCAGAGGTTTTGGGGTACCTGGAATTGAGAGCAGAGAATAATATGTAAGCATTTAAAAAATTAACAATTCAGGTTGGCCAATTGGTAATTTTTTTTTTAAGGACTAAGGTAATTTTTTAAGGAGTTGGTAGCCTCTGATGGCTGCAACAACCTTACCGGACAAATCGGCGAGCGCAGAGGGCTCTCAGCTGGGTAATATTTAGGTAACAACGCCTGAGGGCACCCCCGAATGGGGTACGAACCTCTGCTCAGGGCGTTACCGGGGGAGGGGGAGGACTTTGTACGAGTTACGACTAATTAGGAAATTGATAATGCCAGCATCTAGGTACGTTACAGGAAAGGTATACGCCGAAATAACGAATTTATCATTATGTCTAATTGCCTTTTAAAATAAAGATAATTTAATATTAATAATATTGTTATATTCGTTATTTATAGGACATCAAGTTTGTTACTATGTCATGCCGTGTTACGGGTCTGTTTGGCCAAGCCTTCAATAGTTGATTTTTTATCAAGAACTTTAAATGAGCTGATGGATAGGAGAAATCCCTTAGTTTTATACCCTAAAAAGCTTGTAAGGCATCACTTTTAAACAACTAATAAAAAAAACTTTAATAATACACACCCTTAGCTTGTTGCTGCAACTGCTGCCACATGCTAGCTCTCGCAACTACGCTATTGCTCTTCACTAGTCCGAGAGCGAACCCACTATGCTCTTTCCCCTCATCATCACTCCCTTCAGGACTCTTCAGAGCTTCATTCTCAGTGGATTTCCTCTCTCGATCCATTGTGACAAGACCACGTTCTATTGATGATGGCGACCACTCGTTGCTGCTGTTTGTAGCGTGGTTTTCGCGGATTTCTTGGCTTTCGATCAATCCGAGTTCTTCACCTGGAAAGTGAGAATGGTTCATGTTAAATCATGAAGGATGTAGTGAGCAAAAAGTTTTATCTACATACATACTAATTTTATGAAGAGGTTGTATGCAGGTATTCTTTAAGTAATAGGAAGCTACATTATCTTCGGGTGATATAGACTACTTTTGATCTAAGAAGTATGAATCTGCGGGAAATAGTTTTAAAAACATGTCTTAGCAACAGTAAGGCTACTGTTTATTTACTCATGTGGTAAGGCTATTCAGTCATTTGTTTGTGTCGGCTTTCGGCTGCCATGACACTATGAGACGGCAAATACATCCATTTGTATGCCACAATAAAAAAAACAGTGGGCTTTTATGATTGCATAGATTAACGACAAACTAAATAAGCTACTATATTCATACATTTAGTAATAAGCTAATTGGAGCAATGACAATTTGTCAAGTGACAATGGCTTTATATTTATGCTATTTCAATGTCAATACGATTGCCTGCAAAAACACAAATTACCTAATAGGCGAGTAATCTACCTTTGACAGATGTCATGGCGTTTTGACAAAGAACACGTGCATTACATTGACCCAAATAAAAGAGACGAGAGACATCTGCAAGGTTATACCGTGTTTATTTTCAAAACCGACCTAATACGAATAGCGGCGCATTCGGTAAATCTAATTTTACCAAACAGAACGTAAACAAACCACAAGTTAATGCATTCCGACTGGACTGGACTGATTGCCATACTTATACACGCTTATTTTATGACAGTAACAGTTGTAATCACTGCGCGCATTAAATACGTAAAAATATGGTTTTGCGTATTTCACGCCACATCTGCACAGTCGTTTACAAAAATAATTTTACGAGATTAATAAACTGACTTATTCACACAATGATCAGCAACTTTCAAAGGAAATACTCACCAGAATGCGGGCCGGAATCTCTGGACGAGGCACGGTTATAAACTCCACTATCACAGGACACATTCAGACTCCAGTTGTCGGCTTCGGCTTGTTGCCTCTCGTCTTCTTCAAGCGCACGACTATCCTCGTCTAGGGCGACGCGGACTTGGTTCACTTCTTGCTCTATTTCATCCAGTGTAGACTGTTTTCGCAGAGAACTAGCGCCAATGTTTTCGAAGTCTAGAAAGGTGGCCTCGCCGAAACTATCGTCCTTGGCACTGCCGCCATCCGAAAAACAGTTGACTGTCGTCGGCGATTTGACACCGATAGAGTTCGCGCCGAACGGTGGTGAGTCTAAGGTCTTCACAAACTCGGCGAAAGGATCTCTCTCGGGTTCCGCCGAAAGGGGAAAATTGCCCCTAGTAGAGGGAGCAACACCGGACTCGACGGGGCGACTCGGAAAACTACAAGCCGCTGGGCCGAACGCTTGAAAACTCGGTTGGCCCGGCTCCAAACTGCGAAATGAGAAAAGAAACGCGTTAATGTAGAACATGGCCGTACATAAGAAAGAGACGGTTGGTGTTTCAGCTCGCCTTCATACATTTCGATGAATTATGGCTTGAGTGATTGGATTGGCGTTGCCGATCTATCGTTTTAGGGAAGTTTGACACCGACGGCAATATAATCTAAATATACATGTCCGATCTCGTTTTCCGAGCTATCGATCTAAGTTCGGTTGTAAATCGATTAGTCTGCAAGTGGAAGCCGGTTGTTTTTCTCAAAAAGGAGTTCATATTATGTTTTATGAAGTCGCGCCGTTGCGTTTACACAAGCGTGCGTAACCGATTTGCTCATCTCAAACATAATAAACTCGGTAACAATGACATGAATCTTACACTATAATATAAGAAATGTTATCAAAACATATTATGCTATCATTAAATACGCGATCACAATAGACGATAGCTGCATTTTAATCCTAACTATTAACTGCTTGGGGGGTTCGCGGCACCAGATCGTTCGGTCATAAAAGTCTCTATGCGTGCTTTGAAGCACAACAGATCCAGAAATAGTGCTTGACCCAGTATCGGCTGGAGCGCTTATTTCCGTCATCAAGAAACCGCTTCGACTGGCGACTGTACTGACTGCAGGACCGATGTTTATCACAAGATAGATTAATGCACTAGCAGAAAATAGAACCTATAATTAAGTTCAATTTAGACTAAATTTATGCTGAAGATTATGTAAGTAATACTGAAAGGGCTCACATGTTAAATAAACATAATGTATCAAATCATATATATGACGTTACGTATTTGGACATCATGTATAATAATATTGTTGTAAGTAACAAGATTGAATTATGAGATAACAAATGTAACAACTAAAGCCAATATTATTATGTCTATAAAAAACTTTGGCAGGTATAAATATGGTCTGATTCATACAACTAGACTAACCTAAGAATATTATTTGATATTTGGTCATTATTAAGATATACCTACTATATAAATATTAGCACCAAGGCTTTTGAGCATCCCACGCGACGCGTGTGACAATATAAATGACTACACTTAGAAGCAGATTTCTATGAAACATGAAACAATCAAGTTGTTCACGAGAAATCATAAATTCTTATACTGTATATCGTTCAAAAAGTAGCATTGTAACATAATATAGTAAAAAATTACTCCACTGTCAAAATTTTCAAGTCAATACAATACTCGTATTACTGCAGTACATTCCTTTGAATGACCTGCATGCCCATACAAGCTACATAGGTATGGGCAGTGCTCTAATGACCTACATTTGACTAATTTTTCAGTACAACTAACGGATAACTTACAATTTGAAAAGCGAACAATCCAAATTAGAACCGCTCATGATTCTTTTCGCTTTTTTGCAAAACTGGTACACAAGTCACAGCACCAAACTACGTAATAAAATAATCGAATAACTATCTACGTTGGCTAATTTTAATTCTTACGTTACCTAGACTGAGAATGATTCAACTGTAAACTGAACCAGCTAAGATGATGTCAGACCTTCGAAAAATACGAAGTTAACACTATCATGTATTTACGTCTAATGAAATTGCTAACTATTCAAAATTAACTGGATTTTTAATTACGCAAAGCTCAAAGATTAACCTCTAATGAAAGATTTTACTAAACACTGAACAAACAAACCTTTAGCGGGCAGTTTCGTTTTAATTTAAATAAGTTGAGTTTGGAAGCGGGGAACCGCTTTATTGGTAAATTTTGTAAGATAAATATTGACGTAGGTATTCGGAGAGACGTCAACATAAGGGATATTGGAAATTTGTCCTGAAAAAATATATTAGTTAAATTGGTTTAACATGTGCAAAAAATGTAAACTTCGCTAAATTATCTACTAAATACTAGACTGCAAAATATGTAATGCGTGGAACAAAACATTCAGTGTCTGCCTACGCTATTTACTCAAACATCAAAATAATGGCGACGAGCCAACATTTGGCTTCCAACTTTGAGGGGCCGACACAGAGAACAATCACCTTTGCACGAGAAAACCCATATTTAAGGATGCCGATCGAGCGGAAAAGAAAAATAACCAGTAATGAACAGGATGAAAATGTATTACTGACTTTTAGGTAAATGTATTGATCAATCAAGAAGAATAGTAGAAGCACGTGTGAAACATAAAATAGCAAGACAAACTGCATTCAATGTTTTATGCGACGATAGAGGAAAAAATTATCTGGTGCGTTTTATAAATAGCATTGGCTAATATTTAAATTACGATAACTATGTTCATTCTAGTCAAAATTATGCTGCTTACCTGGATGTAACTGAACGCATTTCTTCCACGGTGATCGGCTGAGTTTTGTAGCGTTCTTTATCACGAGTTTTAGACCTGGAAGTAGATGGTTGATCTTTCGGAAATGCTTCTTTAGTTAGGGCTTCTTCCATCGTCTTTATCCTTGAAGCAATAGACGGAAATGATTTTCGTTTCGTATTGTCTTCGTTTCCGTCCTGATTTTCACTTTCCCACGGTACACAGTGTCCGTTTTCACAGTTTTCGTCCACTTTCAACCGTCGATTGTTTAAAATCGATAGTAATTCATCGTTAACGTCACACGCCAAACTCTTCGACCGATGATTCGCTTTTGGTCGAAGGTTTCTCCGGCGGAGCACTGCACTCGGATAACTATCTTCTGGTTCGGGTGCGAGATTCAGAACGCGTCGCGGTCCAGCCGCCGACAAGTCGTTCGCATCGCAACTGAAATTCGTCACACTAATGTTCGCATCGTTGTCCGCACAAAACGAGAGTCGTGGGCGCGGCGATTGGCTGCGTTCCCTGGTCAAACTCGAACCTCTCTGCTTTAAAATAGGTCTTACAGTGGCTTCGCACTCCGATCCAGAGTGATCGGACGTGCGCGACCTGAGGAGTGAAGGCCTACGCGAGCGAGAGTCATCTTCGCTCAAATCAAAACTTGAAGTGTGTCCTTCGTCCCCAGAAAATTTTTTCGAGGACTTTAGAATAGGTTTCATGGGCATTTCGAAGTCAAAGTCATCATGTTCCATGGACTTCTTTTTAAGTATCGGTCTCGGTGTCTCAAACAGAACGATTTCTGAACTCGGACGTTCTTCTGAAAAACTTTTCTTTTTTAAAATAGGTCTGACGATTTCTTTGTCGTCTTCCACTAATTCAGCGCCACCAGCAGCTGCTAATATTACAGCTTGAGCAATTGATACATGTGACGATGCAGTACTGCTACTGGAGCTGGAATTTGATTTACGTTTCAATATACCGTGGGGTTCAGGAGAGCCATGTGATAAGTCATCAGTTTGATGCTCTTCTTCCCTGCTCAGTTTTCTTTTTAATATACCCTGAATTTGTCCGTCAGGCGACCGATTTCTAACAACATCCTCCAGAGATGATCGTCTATTTTTCAAGATGGGCTTGCTGGTATCCAATGAGCCATCATCGGCAAAAGAAACTTCGGGACTGCAGGATCTTCTCCTAGCTACTTGCGATTCGTCTAAGCTTCGGCGCTTTTTTAATATACCTTGGCGTTGTCTATTATCAGGACGACAAATACGTGGCTCGATAACACTAGGCGAAAAAGTAACGGGCGGAGAAGCAATTGCATGATTAGAAACATTGGTTACGGTGCTGTCTTCATGAATAGATTTCCTCTTTAAGATAGACACGGGTGTATGACTACAGGACGACAACGAAGTATCAAGACGGCGATTTTGACTAGACGTATCATTATTGAGATCAGAAAACATTGCACTTTGCTTTTCAAAGTCGATCAGTCTCTGCGCTGCCGTGTCTATATCTCTCAACCTTTCTGTCACTCCTCGGTTTAGAACTGACTTCTCATTCAGAAGTCCATAGTTATAAGTATGACTGTTATTTTTATGTTCAGCATTCGATGCAAATAAAGAATCAAAACGTGGCTCAGTTGTGTCTAAATTTAACTTATTACTAGTTAAGTTATTCGACAATTTGTTTACCCTATCTAACGTCTGCTTTGTCAACGCAGCTAAGCTGTCCATCTCCTGCGAAAGTCTAGAGCTACTCGCATGTGGTCTGACAGTTTCATGAAGCGTAGACATCTTGCTAGTTACTTTAGAATCTCCTAAGCCACAAGCATTAACATTTGACTTGTGATTTGCTTGTGGACTACTAGTATTCAAAACATTTTTAGGCGAATTAATTTTAGTATCATTCGTGTCTCTCGAAGAGTTATTTTCTAAACTAGTCAGTCTTTTGTGTGAATAATGATATTTTTCGCTAAGACTTTCACTATCCTTTTGAGCTCGATGTCTTCTATCGATTCGATTATTTTCGGTGTCACTCTTTGCTTTCTCGGGACTTTTACGAAAAGATCTACTACGGGGTGATTCCAATTTTGTTTTAGTATCTAATTTAGTCACGGGATCTTTTTTCAAGTCCTGCTTGATGGGGGATGTAGAACTACGGATGTTTTTATCAGCTGGCCTTTTGGAAAGAGGTATACAACTAGGTTTAGTGCCTGTTTCATTACTTCGACGTCTTTCAGAAGTTTTTTGAGGGGATACGTTTGAAGTTGATTTAAGAGGGGTTGTTTTGATTCCAAAATGTAAATTTAAAGTATTTTTAGGAGATGTTTTGGAAGACGGCAGTGAACTTTCAGTCTTGGGGTGTGGTGCTTCGATAGGTCGACGATTTTTCGTTTTTGCAACAGTTCCTGTAACAAAAACACAACTATTTATTATATTTGTAATTAACATTAATCTTATGTAAAAACTATAAAGTACTTTCGACATAAATAGACGGAAGAGGAAGCAGTTGACCCGCACGTGTGTATTGTTCTACACTACACAGGTTCACTGACTGGTGCGCAAGCGCCGACCGTGTGGCGATTCGCGCGATATGGCGCCCGATGCCATTGTTACCAAAAGTAGGTAACTCGCAGTGCATTGTATTATTCAGACATGATTTATGTGATGAAAAATTGAACTTATACAATACAATGAGTCCCATTAAACGTGTTCATAATACAATCATCTTATTAGTATCAAAATCACGTACGAGACAAGAGATTGATAGGATTTGCAAGATATACAATCAATAAATTAATTTAAAATTAAAATCATTATATAAACATAGCTGACAATTCCCTATTGAAATTTTCCATCAGCATGATAATCTAAAATAGTCCCATATGAGCCCGTCGGAGCTAAATGATAATTTCCTTCACAGCCGTTGGGCCGAAGCCACACGATCTCCAATCACGTGCAAAACATCGAAGGCTGTGGTCATTGCGGTTTTGGACCACTTTATATGATTGAGTTCCTATGTGTAATAAGCAGGCTATCTTTGTTTTCAAAGTTATTGGACTGTTATATAGGTACAAAAGAGTATATAAAAAAATACAAAGAATAAACATAATCTAACTAGTAGAATACACATAATTGAAATAGCTGAACGAAATTAAAACTGCGAGATTAGTATTCGAAAAATCAATAGCTAATTCGCTTATATGAATTACTTGTACGAAATACATTTCGATCAATTCTTATTCTTAAACGAGATTTGTAAATATGATGTTTCCGAAGAAAGAGATGAATTCATTCCTTCGTCTAAATTATTTTATAAAATTGTTTTTAATAAAACTTTAACCATGTTAGAAGACGAATATAATAAAGATTGGCTTTTCTTACCAGAAATCTGATACCTAAATACAGTTCCCTCACGGACTCAAACGAGAAACGAAATTGCAGGCACTGATTAAATAATGACAACGACAGACCACATTCGACCGTTTACGAAAACTTGACCATGTGCAATGTAACCAGTAGCTCGTAGATAGAATAGAATAATTGAATACACACAACGATAGAGTACATATAGTACCTAGAGGAGATATTACATTACGAATTACGATCAGGATTTCTAACCGCTAACCGCGTCTAATAGATACTCCAAGTGGTTATTACCTGGAATTATTTAGCAAGTCGCTCAATGCGACACAAACATGCTTATCTCGCTAGTCCATTAGTTAGAACACGTGACGCCCACTACTCTCATCTGTAATCTATAACTACACCTACTCTATTTTAGCATACACCACTTAACGTTTGACCCCATAGATTAGATAACCATTAGCGCCACTATATTATCATGTTACAATCTATCACAAGGAACGCAAACATTCATAATATTTGCATATTATAGTAATCAATCATGCCTTTGGTTTCTCTTATCTCCACATCAGTAATAAGTCCAGACCTATTTGGTTTTTGTTTGGGAAGAAACGGATTGATACTTTGGATTTTTTTTTAATTTTCTTACAGTTCTGATCGCTTTGATTTGATAATGACACTTTCCAAATAAGTCCTGTTAGAATTGCTTTCCTTAATTTTGCAAACATTACCAGCTTAACCGGGTCACGAGAATATTGTCCTACATTCCGAACTAACATGGCATTTTGATTTGACAGAGTGTTATAAATTCACGTTATACCATTAGGTCGCCTTGCCATTAGCTACAGATTATAATGTGCCCTGGATAATGCACAGACGGATGAATGAACGACCCGCTGACAGCTAGGATGGAGAAATAAAGACAACATTTCAACCCGACAATTAACGATTGTCGATTGCCAAACGATAGGTATACACATGAACATCAGGGTCTGGGCATTTAATTTAAATATCAGGCTATATTAAATTTAACACTGCCACCGAGCAATTAATCTTAAAAAACGAAATTGGAATAGAAAAAAATCAGATAAAGATTTTTCGTAGTAAATTTATAATGTGAAAGCTGTTAATGTTGACGAGGGTTAGATCAACACCTACGCCTATTTACGTGATTGCCAAACGATAGGTATACACATGAACATCAGGGTCTGGGCATTTAATTTAAATATCAGGCTATATTAAATTTAACACTGCCACCGAGCAATTAATCTTAAAAAACGAAATTGGAATAGAAAAAAATCAGATAAAGATTTTTCGTAGTAAATTTATAATGTGAAAGCTGTTAATGTTGACGAGGGTTAGATCAACACCTACGCCTATTTACGTTGAATTTTCGACTTCAACCTCACCCTGTCTGTATATAAAGAATGCATTCATTAAATATACAGCTATTTAACGTCGAAGCTGATTTCCATGGAATGTTCTTTTGTTTATTAATTTAAAAGCACTAAACTAGGTTATTAGCTCTAACGCAAACCAATTTGATCACTATTTTAATGCATTAAAAACAGACCACCGGGGATTGCAATAAAATTCTGAATTTAATTAGCAAAGTACCTAACATAAAACCGTAAATTTCATATTCTTTATTACTATGCAATATGCATTATGACTTCAATATAAATGTTTCACACAAAAGTTCTTACAAAGGCTTCAGCAATCATTTAATTTCTTCAAATGGGGTATAACTTTAATTAATTAAATACTTAGTTCGATCGTTCGTATGATTTGTGATTGCAAAAATAATTTCAGTTAGGTTTATAAAAGATTTTGATGTTTCGCTAACAAACCTAGTATTCGAACATTCTAAATCGATTCCCTCATCCATCGCAGTATTATATTCGTAAATGCGAAAATAACTATGACTATTTATCATAGTATCATAGTCATACCATAGATTTGAATCGATCTTGAAGAAGCCAAAGACCAACTTGTGATAGAGATATGCGTCAAACATTTCTAAACACGACTGTCCGCTCGTGTTTAGACATTCTAAGTGTTTCAGATAGCTGACACTGTCTAGATTAATTAAAGGCCTAATTATGCTGCTAATAAAGTAATTCGAGCAGTGAAATTTTGGTTCACGGTACACTAATGTTGTTTGAAAGTTGAAACATTAGCAATACTTGATATTTTGTCAGTGGCTTTCATTAGCAAAAATTACGTAGAATACCGTTTTAAAGGGTACATACATATAAATATTGATAAACCATTTAAAAGGATATAATTGGGACGTCTAAGTACTTAATCTACGCCATTTGTATATGGGAATGTCGTGTAGTACATGTACATGTGTGATACATCGAGATCTAAGTCTAGGAAACGATGAGAAATGTTTAGGCGTTAGACATATATCTACACGAGCGAAGGATGCCGTTAGGCTTCCCAGGGGATATACAAACACACGTAACGAGAACTACTTTGTTATCATTTATATAATATACCTAAGCACTAAGAACATTAAAACTGACAGTAAGCTATTATTTCTAAGGCACTTATAATGACTGACTATAGAAAAGAGAGGTACCTAATATTAAAAGTAAATAGAACTTTAAAGTACCTACGTAAAATAGAAAGGTTAGGTCTGCCACTCGAAAAAACCTTCGCAGGTTAAAATAATAAATTAAAATCATTCATAAAATAATGTAGCCAAATATCTACTAGTCAAGTATAATTATTGGGATTACAGGGGCGAATTCTAAAGAAAATTATAAGGATTCTATGAAGCCAAATTTGTTCGAACAGATTTGGGGTATTGGAGCTTTTATGATATTACCTACAATCGCCTACCTTTCGACTTTGAAGGATTTCTATAAAATAATGGTAAATAGCACGAACTCCTGAATCGACATACGTGATGCATACCTCACAAAGTCTATTAAAAAAGGGGTTTTTTAAACCATCTTCTATATATATAGATACTTATTTTCAATGAAAAATTACATGTAGGATGACATTCTCAAGACCTTTCTGCAACTTTTGACGGAGCTCAAAACATATTTGGATATTACAACCCGAAAGCTTAATCACTACTACTGCTCATCGCCTGAGAAAACAATAAATTACACTAATTTATATCGATTTATACCTACTTAACTTCATTAACGGTACGAATTACTGAGGATTAGTGACATTACCTACCTAAAATTAAGGTTCTTCATCAAGTTTATATACCAACGCGACTCCCATGGTTCCTACTTTCAAATAAACTATGATATTTTAGTTCCCCCAGCGTGATAGCTGAGCGCCCACGCCAAGGGATGACCGCTTATCTGTACATTTTTCTTTTTCCCAAACTTATCTCTATTATGAAAAGATTTTCTCTTTAAATGTAGGTATTTACATGGCTTCTGAATTACAAAGTCACTAAGACTTTATAAGTTGTTTTAAGAACAAACAATTTTGAATTTAGGTTAAAAGTTGACCCAAATAAAAAGTAAACACAAATTTGGTAAAACTGTTACGTTAATTTTCTTTTCAGAAGTTTACATAAGCCTTAATTACACGAAAATAATACCTACAGGTTTGCAAACCAAAAAACTTGGGGGAAAAGTTCGTGGTAGCTACACGAGCGTAACTATTATAATAAAATTATGATGGTAGATTTGATAAATACACTGAAAATTACCCGCCGTAATCTATAGCTACAAAAGTAGGCGGGTGGGTAATGATTCTACACAAATTGTTCATATGATTTTACCCTTAAAATTCAGAGTAATTTGGCCGAGACCTCCAATTTTACCGCCCACCGTTTATTCATAGTCATACGTGATACTGGTAAATATACCTACATTATTCTTAATTATTTTTAGCTATTTCGTATTTAAAATTTCAGCAAGGGACGGGTGAAAAGATGACAAAGTTGAAATGAGGTTTGATTGAGGTTCACCACAACGCGACATGAATTTATGATAGCTTTTTAACTTTGCCATAGTTTAGTAAAAAGGACCAAAGAACGCAAGTAGGTGACAATATTTTGGAACATATAGGTTTGTCTACATATACATATATTAAATGTAATGTACAAATACATATACTAAATGTAAAACTCAGATTATAATACGATTAAATAAAACGCAACATGTATTTAGATGAATGTCATCAGTACATAGTATAAAACAAAGTCTCTTCCCGTCTGTCTGTCCCTATGTATGCTTAGATCTTTAAAACTACGCAACGGATTTTAATACAGTTTTCAGCAATAGATAGAGTGATTCAAGAGGAAGGTTTATATGTATAATACATGCATATTATAGTACAGAAAAGCCGTGCGAAGCCGGGGCGGGTCGCTAGTACATTTTAAGTGCCTCCAATAATAGCATACTAATGTTTTGATATTCTACAAAGCGCCATCGTTGTTAAAGTCAGCACAACGAGTGCTGCTGCATCAAGTATGCTAAGTGCAGGAAATACTATGAAAGTTTGAACTGAGTAATGTCACGCTCGGTGGAGGCATCAAATGTCGTGTGAATATACGAAAGAGGTTTCTTTTAGCTAAATAAAATTACACTTTGAAAAAGATGGTTTCCATGTCATCGTCCTAAACTAAACTCGGTGGTTAGCCAAACGATGAGTCAATAGGGGTGAGGTGTGACGTCACCACCATTGTGATTATTAGGTAGGCACTGCGAAGGAACGTAGAGCCAATGGCTCAATTCCATACAATACGTATTGAATGATTGCGCCCTTGACCGCAACTCACCTGACAGTAAAATAGCATTTTGCCGTAGGAATAATGTATTTAGCCATAAAATTTCACGAAGAATGCCGTCAAAGCGTCAAGAAATGATATACAAACATTTGCAATAGGAAATGTTGCTTTTGTATTTTCAACACAAAGGAAAAGTACTGTAAAAGTCCTATTTGAAAAGTATCGAATCAGCTGAGAGTTTTGATGCAAATATCAAAGGCTTTGCTCGGCAAGGCTTCAACAAAGTCGGTATGGAAAAGTCAACTTCAACAAAACTAGATCTACTTATTTTATACGCCAAAAGGAAAATGCAAGAAGCACAACCCCAAGTTTCCATTAAAAATAAAAATTACTGTACAATTTATAGTATGCCTAGCGTAGTTATGCATCCGTGGAGGATTTTTGGCAAAGCTCCAAATACCTGAAAGTTAAGCAATTATGATATCGAACTTTATGAATTCGTAAATTATTTATATGAAATAATAAACCACTTTTTAGTACTTATGACTGTATTTTTATTACGTTGTGTTTAATTAAAAGTAAATCTATTTGTACGGACGAGAAATGTATATTTAACGTTGCAGATAAGGTAAGTTGTATTAAAGGAACTTGCAACGATAAGGAACGTATTTACAGTAAAGCTAAGCTTGAACTGTAGGTGCATCTTATTATATTGTCTACTTTGTCGTTTCATAAACTTAACTCTGAGGGCTAAAGATTCCAGAGAGTTATTATAAGAATGTCTTTTCTGTAACTAATAGACGGAAAGAAATAAAGAAACAGTGTTTTAAATGAATTCCACTGCAAATGATGTTTGACCGAGTAAAACTGTATGAGAAAAGCAACATGAGCAGTAAAATCGGGGGGACAACAAAATGGGTCAAACGAAATCGATGCAAGTACGCACGATCCTTGCAGTTAGAGCCGGCTGTGACAGAATAGGTTATAGTAAGATTGACATAGGAAATCACGTATAGTATGACAAAACTTAGATGAAGCATCGGCAAAATTTGTAAAATCGATCGTTCCCGAAAATACCGCGCCTACAATATTACTCATGAGTTAAACAATGATCGGCGAAAATTATCTTGTTGAACGTTGAATGGCGCGATAATGAATGATTTTTATTAGTTGTGTAAATCGGAAGTGAAGTGTACGAAAACGATTTGCCGATGCTACATCTAAGTTGTGTCATACTATACCTATGTATACGCGCAAAAAAATATGTAAAGCATATATGATCTATTTCAGAAATATACCTAGTTGAAACGTCTCATTTAATTTTTTGTGCATTCTACGAAAGCTAGAACATCATCTACATGTCAATATTCTCTGTTCAAATGAAAAACGTTATTACTAGTATTGTCAACTTGGCCATGGCCAATAAAGCCACATGCTCCAACAAATACAAAATATATATTTCAAGATAGAAAATAACAAAGGAATTCTTGAGAAAAATATTGACACTATACAGAGTCAGATAGTAAATTTCAGAACGTTGATTTAGGATCGAGTGTACTTTTAGAAAGAGAAAATGTCCCATTGAAATTTTCAAACTTTACGCGAGTATTGATAATATAAAAAAGAACATATCGAATCTATATATATAAAAGAAAGTCGTTTTAGTTACTCCACTTATAACTCAAGAACGGCTGAACCGATTTAGCTGAAAATTGGCAGGGAGGTAGTTTAGAGCCAGGAGAAGGACATAGGATAAGTAGGTAGGGTAGGTAGGGTAGGTAGGGTAGGTAGGGTAGGTAGGGTAGGTAGGGTAGGTAGGGTAGGTAGGGTAGGTAGGGTAGGTAGGGTAGGTAGGGTAGGTAGGGTAGGTAGGGTAGGTAGGGTAGGTAGGGTAGGTAGGGTAGGTAGGGTAGGTAGGGTAGGTAGGGTAGGTAGGGTAGGTAGGGTAGGTAGGGTAGGTAGGGTAGGTAGGGTAGG
The DNA here is from genome assembly GCA_963555595.1 of Tethea ocularis. Lineage (NCBI taxonomy): Eukaryota > Metazoa > Arthropoda > Insecta > Lepidoptera > Drepanidae > Tethea > Tethea ocularis. The sequence goes on along the minus strand of OY741963.1, from coordinate 3,602,781 downwards.
TAGGGTAGGTAGGGTAGGTAGGGTAGGTAGGGTAGGTAGGGTAGGTAGGGTAGGTAGGGTAGGTAGGGTAGGTAGGGTAGGTAGGGTAGGTAGGGTAGGTAGGGTAGGTAGGGTAGGTAGGGTAGGTAGGGTAGGTAGGGTAGGTAGGGTAGGTAGGGTAGGTAGGGTAGGTAGGGTAGGTAGGGTAGGTAGGGTAGGTAGGGTAGGTAGGGTAGGTAGGGTAGGTAGGGTAGGTAGGGTAGGTAGGGTAGGTAGGGTAGGTAGGGTAGGTAGGGTAGGTAGGGTAGGTAGGGTAGGTAGGGTAGGTAGGGTAGGTAGGGTAGGTAGGGTAGGTAGGGTAGGTAGGGTAGGTAGGGTAGGTAGGGTAGGTAGGGTAGGTAGGGTAGGTAGGGTAGGTAGGGTAGGTAGGGTAGGTAGGGTAGGTAGGGTAGGTAGGGTAGGTAGGGTAGGTAGGGTAGGTAGGGTAGGTAGGGTAGGTAGGGTAGGTAGGGTAGGTAGGGTAGGTAGGGTAGGTAGGGTAGGTAGGGTAGGTAGGGTAGGTAGGGTAGGTAGGGTAGGTAGGGTAGGTAGGGTAGGTAGGGTAGGTAGGGTAGGTAGGGTAGGTAGGGTAGGTAGGGTAGGTAGGGTAGGTAGGGTAGGTAGGGTAGGTAGGGTAGGTAGGGTAGGTAGGGTAGGTAGGGTAGGTAGGGTAGGTAGGGTAGGTAGGGTAGGTAGGGTAGGTAGGGTAGGTAGGGTAGGTAGGGTAGGTAGGGTAGGTAGGGTAGGTAGGGTAGGTAGGGTAGGTAGGGTAGGTAGGGTAGGTAGGGTAGGTAGGGTAGGTAGGGTAGGTAGGGTAGGTAGGGTAGGTAGGGTAGGTAGGGTAGGTAGGGTAGGTAGGGTAGGTAGGGTAGGTAGGGTAGGTAGGGTAGGTAGGGTAGGTAGGGTAGGTAGGGTAGGTAGGGTAGGTAGGGTAGGTAGGGTAGGTAGGGTAGGTAGGGTAGGTAGGGTAGGTAGGGTAGGTAGGGTAGGTAGGGTAGGTAGGGTAGGTAGGGTAGGTAGGGTAGGTAGGGTAGGTAGGGTAGGTAGGGTAGGTAGGGTAGGTAGGGTAGGTAGGGTAGGTAGGGTAGGTAGGGTAGGTAGGGTAGGTAGGGTAGGTAGGGTAGGTAGGGTAGGTAGGGTAGGTAGGGTAGGTAGGGTAGGTAGGGTAGGTAGGGTAGGTAGGGTAGGTAGGGTAGGTAGGGTAGGTAGGGTAGGTAGGGTAGGTAGGGTAGGTAGGGTAGGTAGGGTAGGTAGGGTAGGTAGGGTAGGTAGGGTAGGTAGGGTAGGTAGGGTAGGTAGGGTAGGTAGGGTAGGTAGGGTAGGTAGGGTAGGTAGGGTAGGTAGGGTAGGTAGGGTAGGTAGGGTAGGTAGGGTAGGTAGGGTAGGTAGGGTAGGTAGGGTAGGTAGGGTAGGTAGGGTAGGTAGGGTAGGTAGGGTAGGTAGGGGTAGGTAGAGGTAGGTAGGTAGATCCCAGTTTTATTTTTGTTCTCAGGGCAGGACAACGCCTGCCGGGTCAGCTAGTTAGAAATATAAATACCATTGTGACAGCACACAATATTTGGAAAATAACAAAAGGCTTGTAGTATCTATGTAATATGTCAAGCAAGTCTAGAATACAAAAGAAATACGAAAATTTGGCTTTAGGCAGACATTTCGCATCTTGTTTCTACATTGTTGACTTCGAATGGTTTCTGTCCTTTTATACAACAAGAGACAAATACGTTACATATTTAGAACCCAGCATATAAAGTCATCAGAATATTAACAATGGCTTAAACATAAAATTTCAAGTTGTAACACTAAGTCCGGAGCAATAGTCAGGTATTAGGTACCATAACCATATAATGGTAGGTTAAGCTGTAAATAAATAAGAAAAAATAATTTTACATTGCGCATTTAAACTGCACAATATAGAATTCGGGTGCCCCAAAGTAGGGCAGATTAAATTTATACATACATTAAACTAACGGAAAATCCAAAATCCTAACACAATCCAATTTAAAATCCATCGTCATGCTTAACTGAATAAAATTACACACCGGAAAAATCTCAACAGTAGTCTCAATTCAATCATTCATCTCAAAATCTCAAAGTTGGTAATCAAAATTTTGATTAACTTACCAGAACGACATAATCAAATTTTGATTAAGCTACTCGTATTCCATAAAAAAAAGAAGATAAAGCTCATGTATCATCTAATGACAGGCTTAAAAGATTAGCGTTTAGAAGTGTTAAAGACCTCTGCAACATAGGGATTTTTACATCTTTGAACCCAAATGCCTCGTCTCGCCTGTCTCACAGCGCATAACTACGGTCTCCTCATTTAATTTTCGTACACTAATCGCATTCAACCCGTCTCTATGCAGAGACGTGTACTAAAAAGCTATTTATTAGGTGAAAAGCGAGTGAGTATCGGAGGTAACCTCTGGAGCTCTGTTCACGGGTAAAAATAATGGATCCAATGACGTGGGGTCGCAAGTTCGTAGTCCGTACAGACGGCCATTAACCTCGATGGAATATTGCAAAAATGTTGCAAACTAAGTCCTAAGCTACGTGATTGAAAAGCTCGAATGATTAATTACACTTTAATGATTTAGGGATCTATTTTCGAATATAAATAACTACAATAGGATTGAAATTTAAAAAAGTGATGAATTAAATTTGAACAGTTAGAATCAAATTTAGTAGGTATACTTACGGTTTGCGGTTACCTCAATTTACCCTCGAGACTACGTTTCAAGGACAATTTTAGTGAAAATGACATGACATCAAGGGACTTTGCAAGTGCCAATGGCAAAATACTTTGCGTAGTTCACTGAACTTTACATTCATATTATTGAAGATCTATCTTCTTATAAATGTGGTGTCTCTATATGATCGGTACCAACTTTGATAATTTTACAGAATCCATCTGTCACATGTCACATTACCTACATTTTTTTCGCTGAAGCACAAATGTAATCGGTCAAGTGCAAGTCAGACATGCACACGAAGGGTTCCGTATCATCGTACATTATTTTATTTTCATGATTTTTTGCTATAGAAATGTGCAACAAACGAAGAAAAAAAACACGTTTTTTTTTAACTTTCATGAAAAAAAAACATTCATCTTACATTGTTTACTTTATTTTATTTTTTGTTTTTACAGCGGCAACAGTAATACCTATTACGGTTCATGAGATACAGCCCTCTTGACAGACAAACGGGAGGACAGCGGAAACTGAGTAATAGGGTTCCGTTGCCACGCTTGGGTACAGAACCCTAAAAAATTGTATTTAGTTCCTACAGATGAAGAGAGGTCCCTGCAGATCGTGGAGATCTTTGGGAGAGGCCTTCGTCTAACAGTCTTTCGGCTGATGGCATAAACGCATGTGCTTAGCGGATTATCCCAGCGAAAACTTACGATGTAAATATTCACCGGCTCTGATGAGTGTTTTATGTACCTACACGATATATTTATTATTTGACTAGTGATTTTTACGTACACTTATAAATCTGCGGGCGAACTAAGCCGAGCTTCGAGAGATTAGTAGATTAAAACAACAAAGCAGTCGTAACGGGATTTAAACTCACAAATTTTAATCTGGTTTCTCTGCGAACTGAAGGTTTATTTAACACAAGAGTAATGCCTCACGATCACGATGTTGAAAACCAGCGTTTCGTTTTATTTCAGGAACCAAATAGAATTATAGTGCAACTGGCTATCAAATGATGTCTAAACCAGCCTAGGATTGAAACTTTAAAATTAAATTCCGTGGAATGACTGTGACAGAAATATTACCTGACGTTTATTTTGAGTGTTACTAGGGTTTACAGCATAGATATAGATAGACATAGATAACCCTAGAGCACCTACTTCGCGTGCCTGCCTTTTGAGCCTGCTCTCAATCTGTTCAGTAATCTGCTCAATATGATTAGAATAAATTGATCAATCGAGTAGTTTGATTGTTTTTTGTAGGTAACAATCGCCTATCACTTTTTTGAATCGATTTGGTTTCCCCATCAGTAGGTAAATAGTGCTTGTGGCATCATAGTAAGCAGCCAAAAAATGCCAGGCTTGGGTTTCATAGAGATCGTGATACTTCCATATTTCCGTTCGTGATGCTCGTGTTACAAAATTTTCCTTCGTCGTCTTTCGTGAATACCGAATGTTCTATCAATAAACAGCACAATAATATTGTACTCAACGAGCTTTGTTTACGACTAGTAACAATTTTATGAACCATGGCCATCAGGGCTTTACTTTAATACGAAATTTCGGCCAACTTATGCTTTTATTCTATTCTTATAACAACTTATTTCCCGTAGGAACTAATTCCAAATTGCACATTCGGATTTTTTCGGTTACAATATTAGGGCAAGGGACTCGATTATTACTCTGCGCTGGATTTTTACTCTTTATTTGTATATTCAGGTCTAATGTTATAAATTTTGCAGTCTGTATGACTCAAATACTTTCCCGGCTGTTTTTTTTTTCTATCCATGATCAAAATGTCATTACCTAGTATCAAAATCGTTGAGCACTTTTTTCAGAGTCAAATGTAGAAAATATTTCGTTATTGATATATGACATCACACTATTTTATAAAAAAGAAAACAAATAAATTAATCTACAGTTAACTAAGCAACGCAGTGTCACGGTCACGGTGTCACCCCTAATTTTCAGTATTAATTTCAATTTCATGCATGTTTCAAATAAACATCACAATAAGCAATTTAGAATTTCATATGACAGCTCGTGCGTACGCTTTCAGTGATGTAATAGAATATGAAATAAGTTATTTTGATTTTAAATGTTATTCAACGTAAGGCAAATATTTGTGCGTTGGTCATATTTTACCGACCGACGCCAACGTAGGTACAACAATGGCAAACAGACACCGCTGTACAAATACAGACTGACTGAAATTATATTATGTTGGGTACTGCGCAGGTACGTGAGCCACGGGTACTAGTTAATGATGAACATACAAACAAATACATTATTAAAATTTAATTCTTATGTAGAAAGCATACCACATGAAATCATATCACAATTCACAATATAACAAACTACTAAAATTCCAAAAGCTCCACCCTTCAGTTGGCTAAATGATTAAAATAGTTTTTGCTGTTATTATTTCTATCGTCAATTATTACGTTAATTGAAAACAATAACGCGTTGAATTAAAAATAACAAAACGTTGACATTAAAACAACAGAAACTTCAATTACTAGTGCATACAACTGTGTTTAAGTACCAAACAAAGGACGTTTATTTTAAAACCGTAGTGAAAATAAAACCGGCTCCGTACTAGAAATAATAAAACAAAATAAAGTTATTGGAACTGTTATATATAACTGGTAATAATACTATAGTATTTCAGCAAATATTCTGTAGAAAATTCAAAAATCTACGAAGGTGTCTTGAACTGCAGAATTGTTATCACTGAGACTATCGATTGTCTACATACTTGAAAACTAATCTCATAACGTAAAATTACCGTTTTAAACAATGTTGAAGCAATACCATCAATTCCAAGAAATAAATGCAATATACTCGACTATTTGCAAAGCGACTATATAATGGCGACATTGTACATGTACTAAGCAATTGACTCCCGCTCGATAACAAGTCTGAATAAATCAGAAAGATTTAGAATTAAGCACGTAACCATAACTAAAACAGTATTACCATATGAATAAATAGAGGTTAGTCGCAGAATACACACTTGGTAGACGAACTAAGTATGTAAATATTTATCCCGCCAGCTACGTGCTGGTAAGTTACGTATAAGTGTTTATTGTGTTTTAAAGAAACACACATGTTTTAAAAATATTGCAGAGCCGAGACTGAACGATAATTAACATTCTTTTATATTGTGGTGGACTACTCTGAACGATAAAATTGGTTAAAAGAAGAGTAGATAAAATTGGTTACATAACTCGAAAGTTCTAATAATGTCTATACCAAGATATTCTTATTATTTTTTTGATTATCGAATTAATTTAACGTCGGTAGGTGCAAAAAGGTTAAAGAAAAAAAATGTTGACAAGAATTGAAAGTGCTAAGATGTAAATGTGAATGTATGCACTTATTGAATACTTTTGTGTCGAGGAGAACATGGCCCTTTAGAGTAGATTAGTTTTGTTTTTAACTTCAGGTAAGATTTCGAATAGATCTAAAAGAACAAAGACTTAGAATTCCACATAAAGACAACCAAAACAATACAAGGAAAAAACAACAAATAAACTTAATGACTATCTTATAGTATTGAATGACTTAGAAACCATAATGAACCTTTACTACTGGCAATTAGGTACGTTATTTTGAGAGCAACCCTTGAAATTATCCATTCAAATTCCTAAAGATAATTCGTGGAACAAACAAGTCGGGGTTTCGCCATTGGAATGAGATTAAGTCGTGTTATCGAAGAAAGCCTAACGAGCAATCATTACTATTTTTTTTAAAAACAAGTAAATCTTTGAAATCTATATCTATACTAATGAATGATAAAGCTGAAGAGTTTGTTTGTTTGAACGCGCTAATCTCCAGAGTGACTGGTCCGATTAAAAAAAATCTTTTACTAATAGGAAGCTACATTATCCCCGAAGGTTATAGGCTACTTTTTATCCCGAGAACGCGAGTGAAACCGCGGGGAACAGCTAGTTAATGTTATGGCCAAACGTGGATTGATATATTATTAATCGCTGACGTTTACACGAACCACATTTTCAAGTCATCAAGGCTACATACCTATTCCTATGTTTTGAAGGAACTGAAAATTTCCAAGTTAAACTGAATCTCATAAATGCATTGTACGTAAACCTATTTGTAATGTGATTTAACCAGCGTATCTTGATATTCTCGGTTAACTGAATTACGGAGCATCTTGTAATGAGTTTCCTAGGTAACCAAGTTCCAAGGAAACTAGGACTTTATCGACTACTTATAGAACTTTACATGCAAATTATCAACTAAGCATGAACATAATCTATTTTTAGGGTTCCGGAACTCTAAAGAAAAAAAACGGAACCCTTATAGGATCACTGGTGCGTTTGTCCGTCTGTCTGTCTGTCTGTCCGAAAATATTTAGACGATGCAGTACTCGAATACCTACCAAAGTTTTCCGCTCTGATAGAACTGTAACCAATTTCATAGACTAGGAGACAATGAATTACTTATGAAGGAAAATCGACAAGACTAAAGCGGGACTAATGGTTATTTTTAGTAACAATTTAAGAGACACCTAAATAACGAATTGGGTCTCGCTTAGCGCAAAAACTGCAATATATATAATATTATTTATTACATAGGTATACAGGGTTAAAATTAAAATAAGATGTACCTAAAGTTATATGTAAACTGTATAGTACAGTAAATAGAAAAAACAATCATGAGATAATAAAGGAAGATTGGATAATAAATTATTTTAATGTGTTAAGTTTCCCGTAAGTTATGTTTCGGTTAGGTAGAAACATAGGTTATTATATTGAATATTCCTAGACTATATCAACTTTATATTAATATGGTTTCAACACCTATCGGTAGCCTACTCATGAATAATTCATTAGTTCCACAAGTAATACAGTTGTAACAGGTTAATAACACATTGGCAATACTTCTGGCATAAAATAATGGCGATAGGTGACGGCAACCACTTACCATCAGGTGGACTTCCTGCCTGCTTGACAACCTTCTGACATATACTGAATTTTATTTCTATTTATTTTCTTAAATGTTTATGTGTATGTGAATGTCAAGTTTATTCACATAACCAACCGATTTTTTAAAAATTGGTAGGTTTATTGTATCAATAGAAAAAAAAAACTTTGGCCGTGAAAATGTACATACAAACAAACATACACACTTTCGCTTATAGAAAACAACTAGGTACCTACCTATTACGAGTAGAATGATTATTATAAACAGTATTTACATAATCTTTATGGTTTACAATAACAGTAAAGTCGGGAATATTATTATGTAAACTTTACATTGGAATACATATACTTATTATGGAATAAACCGGAGAAACTGCTTTGATTAGTATAAACAATATATAATTGAATTCATAACATTACTTATCAGCAACCGATATGTTAAACGGTGTATTCAACAGTAGGTACTTACATTGTTTATAATTTCAGGATGGGGTTCTTCAAGAAGAGTGTTGGTTAGGTAAGTGATTTTTGCAGGGTCCTCGCTTATCATCAGGCGAGCCGTATACTTGTTTGCCACCATAACAACTAATTTATTCAAGTTACAAATATATTAAAAAGTTACTAATATACTTCTCAAGATTCCATCTCGAGTTGGTCACATTAATAAATTACTAGATTCCGCCCTGCGTTCCCGAGGGATCTTACGTTTTCCCGGGATATGCCTATAGCCTATATGTTATTCCAGGGTATGATCTATTTATGTGCCAAGTTTCAGCCGAATACGTTCAAAGAGTAACAAACATACATCCACACAAACTGAAATTTTATTTGACTTCGGGCACTATGAATTCTCGACAGACGAATTATATTATCGCCACACATAAACTATTCATTCCTTGTTTTTTTATCTAGAATCTTGAATTTGGAGCGTCCCTGACAATCAATGGACGGTAATCCTTCAAAGTCGCGTTTTAACTAACAATAGAAATAGAAAAAGTTTGACACTTTGAGTCTGGAAAGTTTCATAAAGATATCAATGACCAAATTTTTCATATAAAAGGCAAGAATTATTACCACAAAAATACATAATTGAAGCCAAATCCAAACGGTAATTGCTCTGAAGTATAGGTTTTTTTATTTTGTTTCAGCCTGGCTATAATATAGAACTAAGTAAAGCTCTAAAGTAAAGATTAATTAAGTATACCTAAGCTACCTATAGAGCCCAAACGAACCGAAGATCAAGAATCGTTTTTTTACGTACAAAAAGCAAACTCGACAGTTAGAGGCTTCTACAAAAAAATATAATAACACGTTAGTTGTACCAAAATGTCAGTAGCCTCGCTGCAAAAACTTTAATGAATAGTAATAATCATAAAGAGATTTGGCATTCACCCAACTCGGTATTAAAACTAACTTACATTTATTTCAATGTGATTAAATTTATTAGGAATATGGTATTTGATAAGTCAGTCAACTTATCAAATCAGCTACTTTTTAATAAATGTCAAAACGATAGTTTATATGGAGTTTTGTATGAAATATTACACTATGACGTCATAGTTTCACAGCATCAAATGATCTACTCTTTGTGGTTCTACTGGTAATTAAAAATCATAAAATGCATGAAATGTACAACATATTTGATGTTTCCACGTGTTTTTAGATGTTTTATGCATTGGTTAGTGATTGGTCATTTATTTTTGACACTGTCAACTAGCCTATTAAACACAACTTTTATGTCTATACCTACATATTATACATAGGTATACTTAAAGAAAATTATTATATCGCATTCAATATCCAATATTTATAAGAGGGTCAATCTCATTGAGTGGGATGAATTATTCAATTTATTTGATGTCTTTGCCTAATGTATTATCAATTATTATAAAAAAGTCAGTACCGTTAAATTAATTCATCATACGATATTATAAATTACTAAGCTTTGTAGCCAATATCACGAAATGAATTAATCAACGAGTAATAATGCTAAGTGGAATACAAAAAATAAAAATAAACTTGTATTGGAGTTATAATTCGTTTGAATCTTTAATAGTATGGAATATTTTGCATGAATAATCTGCAGGTCATACTTATATGTAAAATTGTAATCGTGTTGATAAATTTCAATAAAGCACGCGTATTCCAGCACCATATTTACTCGAACTATGTGTAAATACTTACATTAAATATTTTTTTAGCAAATAGCAGAAGCCACAGGCAAAGCAAGAGAGATTCACCCTCTCTAATACCGTCGGATGTCTTTCTTTATTAAAAAGTTAATCCTAAATAAAGTTAATCCTAAAAATTGCACAAAGTTCAGTCTGGATCACGAACAAAGAACGTGCTATAGATATTTTACATGCAAAAACTAGATTCATTTCATATGACATGACATTTATGTTCATTAATTTCGAGGGTCGTGTTGCAGAAGAGATCTAAAGTCATTATATCATTATATTTACGTTATTTTCCTCCTTTTACGAGCAAAGGGAAGAAACTTAATATTAGATGGGTTTTAATGCGTCCACTGCTGGGAGATCTATAAATGTGATTTATTTTTGGATGCTCCACACATTTTTAAATAGTTTGGGTTGCAGTTCTCTCTTAGCTACTAAATAAGGGCTTTGAGCATGTATAGATTTAACACTAACAAAATGAAAAACTAAAGGATGCCTAAGCCAAACGTTTGTTTCTAAAGATTTCACATGAATCGAAATGATTTAAATGTCTAGTAAAATTCATATCCCGAATGTTAATTTGGTGCAAAGATATGAATAGATCGAAGATATAAATCCTGAACCTGATATTTTTTTTATGTCAAAAGGTTGACAATCAGGCAGGCGACCTGTTACAATGCCGAGAAGGCAACTGGCTCTCAAGTGCAATTGCCGGAACACACCGACACGTGCTTGGCGACAGATTTTAAACTTGAGGGTTCCATTAAGATAAGGTATATACAGATAAGAACGTTTGTTTCTATGATAGTGCGAAAAATGACTAGACAGACATAAGCTAGTGGATGGCATAAACAAAAAGTTGGCATACCATCATTTACCTTTGCAATTGTAATTGGCAGCAAAGTGCATTTTCTAAAATTATCGGCTGACACTCGCAATTGCATTGTAAAATTTATTTCGCTTTCTAATTACTTTGAGAAAAGGGTACCTAGAAGAAAATAAAGATCGTGTTGAAATAGTTATTGGGCCTAATAGCCTACTGTATTGCTCCGGACTTTATTTAACTATGTATAGGCCTGTGTTTGCCACAATCTCACAGTGGTCAGTGATGATGTGGCTGATGGTGGTAAGCACACAAAGCCTAGAAGGAAATTGGCACTCAATTGCAGATGTTGAAACACAACGGAAGGTGCTTGGCGACAGGTTTTCAACTTGAGGGTGGTAGCCAGTCAGGCTACCATCGTGCAAAACTTGAACGAAACTAAGAGACGACTCGTACATTCAGATATAAGGAAACGACTGTTAAGGCGAATATAGGTATATATATATATATCAGGGTAAGTATATCACAAAATAATATTTCTAAGGGAGGCAACTGTAGGAGAGTTTTCAGATATAATAAATTGTCTGATAGCGACGTCCATAACAAAAATAGAATGAATAACAGCACTCAAACGTTATCAAAGGCTATCGACATAGGTGACGATAAATTTCTTCAGTGTTTTATTGTATCATAATAATCATTGGACGTATCTATCAATCACGTTTTTGCCAAAAAATATTTCAATAGAAAGGAAATTACCAGAATGAGGTCTTATATTTTATGTTAGTCTGGGTGTAAGAATATTTTAAATATTTGTATATTTATTTTATAAGATACTAGCGACCCGCCCCAGCTTCGCACGGGTGTACAAATCTTTGAATTTCTCGGCTTTTCTGTGCTATAGTATGTATGTATTATACATATAAACCTTCCTCGTGAATCACTCTATCTATTAAAAAAGTAGTTTTAAAAATCTAAGCATACATAGAGACAGACAGACAGCGAAGCGACTTTGTTTTATACTATGTAGTGATGATAGTGATGTCATTTAAAACAAATTATGACCTACTTTATTGATCCAGCTGACTGGATGCAAGCGGCTTACGACCTTTTAGTATTAAGCAATCTACAACGAAATATAAAATTAATCAAGATAATAAAATCAACTGTAGGAAGACAATTAATGATTCACCAATTAAACATACAAATAAATAACTGATGGATAAACTATTCCAAACAAATTTGTCAACAATAGAAAAAATAAACAGTCTTCGGCACAATCATCAAACGAACTCACTTGAATGAACTGGTGATATAAAGGTGTAATTAAGGTCATTAGGTTAGTTAATTACAATTATTACGTGAGAAGTTTAAAACAACCGTACGAGTACTTTTAACCTAATACAACACAAACGAGAAAATTATGTTCCGAAACGCACGTTTCCGCTACATAACAAGTTCTTAATTGAATACGTCATTTGTAGGTTCAGTCGATCGAAGAGAAATCAGATTTTATCACGTCTGCTACATGATACGTAGCGGAGATAAGACAAAAGTACAGTCATGTGGTAAGATAAAATGAAAGCAACCTCAAAGAAGCCTCGGAAATAACAGTTTTGTACCTGCAGATAAGCGATAGGATGAAGATAAGCCTGCTCGGATTCCGTCAGAATATTACCGTATGAATTTGAAGAATTATGTGTATAATAAAAACATTAGTTGAGTAATAGTGAAAAAGTGTAAGCAATTTATGTTGTTAAAAATAATAATAGTTAAAAAGTTAACGAGGCACATCAGATTTAGATAATATATAGCTAATAATTACAATTCAACGCGTTACACTTCACGCTCGTGCTCGGATAATAAATTAAATGCTTGCTAACTAATCATACCGATACACTATCGGATGCATGTGCTGGACGTAACTTAAACTACCAATTGACGTAAGATAACAATGCTTTACAATAACTTCCTCTTGTTTACTCATGATAAACGTCAAACTCATAACAAACACGTGGTAAATTGCATGTCGGTGATTCTCCGCATAAAAACATTTGAATAACAAAGTGTTTGTATATCAGCAGCTCAAGTATGACAGCACCGTAAACAAACTGAAGAGCCCATGTTTCACAGCTGATCGACACATAAGTAAACTCACCTCAAAGCATTACTGTAAACACTACATCCCATCGACGTATGAAACGTTCGATTTCAAAATGAAAATAAACTAGAATGAACTTCCTTTGTGCACTCTCGACGGTTTGACACAAATTTGGGTACGACACGCGATTTCCGTGGACTAAAAATATTCAAAGAGTAAAAGGGTCGCGTCTGTATTGACGCCGCCGAGGACAAAGGGCGTGCGTCTGCCACAACGGTCGGCTGAAGACTGGCGCCGAGCTCGTTGAGCCGAGTGCAAAGCCATCAGGTGCGACGAAGAAGTATGAGTTGAGTCGCATTAATTGATGCGGTATCAAAATGTAGGATGACATCAAGCAAGTTTCCTGTTGAGCAATCGATATCCGTTGCATTGTAGAATTGCTGCGTTCAATTGCAAGATAGAAAAAAATATCGGAAACGTTCGCCAATAACTTTTATTTGTGTCAGCGGTTGCATTTTTTCTAGCACTCGTTTTTGACAATGAAAACCTACATTAACTGCCTCATTTCCATAAAGTGTGTAGGTTGTATTAATACTAGTACTGTACAATAATGTGACGGTACTGTAACGAGGACAACAACATCAAGTTTTGCCAGATGCTGCAACTATGTCAACGACTTTGGCCGATGAGGTTGCTCTCGTAGGGGTTTATTTTCATAACATAATAACAACGGTAATAGTATGCAGTATCTGAATAAAAGCAAGCACACGAAGTTAACCGTGGAAACACTCAAGAATAATTAAGAAAACGTTAGTACAATAGTAATAGATAAGAAGAACAGATGCCCACGACGAAATGAGGTAGAGAATAAAGGAAGTTTAGTTGGTTTCGAGACTGCGTCGACCGCAATTTGTATAATACTAGAGAAATGCTCAAGGGCATAACGAGCACAAATTCTAGTTCACTGTCCAAGGGCATTGCAGCGCAGGCAATGCAGAATGCACAAACCGCTCTATTGCCCCGTAATAGATCTGCCAGCACTCGACCGTAGGTTTACGCTGCCCAGGAGCTACTATAATAGATAAATAAACTTGCCTGCAGATTCATTTGCATTAGAGACGAACAATGGAAAAATAAGTTAGAGATTTTAAACTTAGTTGCTACATGGTGCACTTTAAAATTGGACGATAGAATTTTAATTGAATAACTTAGATTGTACAACCTAACGTATGTGTAAAACTGTAAAATCCCATTCATTCAGTCAGACCAATTGGTACTTAATGTTTATTTCCTAAAGTAATCAAAAGCAAAGTATCATATCACCAACAATAGCAACTGGTGGGAATAAGAAAATTTGGATTTACGGCAGATAGCCACAAACAATTCGGACTTTCCGTCCGCTTTCGTGAGGCATTTGTAAACAATGATGAAATTGAGCATTCGATAGCACCCATATTTCACGACACGTTAGATTGTCATTTTGACTGATCAGTACAGAGCACGCACGATTCGGCAAAATATGTAGCTGTTACAAATATTAATATATTTTTTATTGTAAGTACAGGCGATTTCTTTCCGTTTTTAAGTGCTCAGTTTGACATCGTTATACCTATATAGTCACACCTCAGTGAATATATTTTAGAACCACCATAAACGACTCGAAATTTTTTATTGATCAAATAATACTCATGATAGCTAGGATCAGTAAAATTAAACGAGGTATTGAATATCATAAGTTCTCTTAATTACAGAAAAAGAACCATCAATAACACTTGGCAAAGACGGCGTGACTACAACGCATTTAGCTTGAATTAAAGAGGAATAGAGGATCATTTTAGTACCGAAAATTTACACCCTGACTGCTGAAATTAATCACCAATCAAATAAAAGAGCCATTTAAGACACGTCAATCATGTATCATCAAAAAAGGTAGCACAAGTCGTATTCCAAAGGTAGATAAACAGGCAGTATCTCACACAGATTTATTTGAAGTAAAGTTGAAAATGAGGGAACATTTATGTTTTATTTTTTGCTGCCTTAAGAAATATTAATCCCTCGAGGCGAAGAGAAGAGAGATATGAAATATACAACTCGTTACTGTGAAAAATAGGGAAAACATGATCTGGTACGTAAGTACTAACATTTAGCGTGAATTACAACGGTTTCTAATGTCAGTAGCTACAAATACTGCTAAACAAATTATTATGCGCCATTAACTCAACTGCAACTGTAATTTGGAGGTATCCATAGGAGCAACATAAAAAAAAGTTTGTAGTTATTTATGGCCGAGTGCAATCCTTCAAACTTTTCAGAATGTGGTTTTGGGTTTTGGAATGAAGCTTCTGCTTAGTCTTTAAGCAAAAATGTCAATTTTTAAAGCTATTAGAGTAGTCAAATTATTTATTTCAACGTGAATTTAAGCGATCTACATTGGTCACGACCATTTACCCGTAAATTACGCAGCATTAAAATGTTCAATCTGTTTTCAATGAGATTTATATGAAAGAGAAACAACTTTTACTACGGTGTCAAATCTAAAATCACGAAAGAAATTTATATATCCATGTACTTAGTCCTTCACCAATTGCTTTATTATTCTGAAACGAGTTGCATTCGAATACGCGTGTTTCTAGTTTATAATAAGGGCATACCTATATTTCCAATTATACAATCCACCAGTTATAAAACTCTCAACAAGTTTCAAGCAAGAGCAATGAATGAATGATATGGGCTGAATCAAAATAGTTAACATGAAATTACAAGGCTTGATGGTTTCAGGGTAGGAATACCACGACCTTTTAATGAGTCAGTCGAATGACCCGATCTAAATGTAGATCATTTTTCTCCTACGAAATAGCTACTCTGTTCATGAACAGGTGAATGGTTCATGTGACATTTTACATTAGGATCGAATCTACTAGAATATCCGCTTTGTAATGGAGTCTTTATCTAAGAAAACATAAGTTAATTTTAGGAAGCCTTTTTCTTGTTTTCTTATTGAGGCCAAAATGTCTGAAACTAGTAAGTAGGTACAAATTGGGTTGACATGAATATTTGTAGGTTGATGTGGTCAGAACAGTAACTGTACTAAGATATACATACATGCGACTCATTTACTTGCTTCAGATACCGTCTGTAAGTGCTCTCGAGTTGACCGCATTCTCGTAATTACTTCTTACAATTTTATCATGAAGGCAAACTTTGGGGTAAATACTCTTGGCAGATAAAAATAAAAACAAAAACACAAGGGTCCTTAAGTAAATTGTACAGTTCTGAGATAAAGTTTTGTGGTAAATTAGACAATTGCTTATGTTTGGAGGTTTTCCTGTAAGAAGTTTGTTAAATTTGTAAACATAAGCTAATAGGGGAAGTAATAATATTTTGAAATAATTGCAAAGCTTACGTTGAACCGTAGACATGTTTTGACCGATTAATGAAATCACTCTATATAAATATCATAAATTGAACCGACAAACATTTATCTTTTCACATGAAACTACTAAATTTTAACATCAAAACATTTGTGTTTTTATACACTATAGAAAGCGCACACGACAGACTAGCAAGAACACCAGGTGAAATGGAACAAAGTACAAAAATAACAATTCATCGAATTGCAAACCGACGTACCAACTATTATTTCAAACCCACGCTTACCAACATAACATGCAACAGATCACAATTCAATTTAAAATGGGTTCGCGTTTCCAACAATAACCAAGCTGCAGAGGTAGACACAACAAAACTTCAAATAACTTTCAGGAGTACATGCGACATAGTAGGGACAGGTTGACTAAAATATCTATGTCGGGGGCACAACTATGGCCCCAGTAAGTTAGTTACGGCTAAAACAGAATATAGATAGACCGTAGAAACTTCTAGAAACTCAATCGAGGCACGTGCGCATACAGGTTCCTCTGGGTTATGGTATCCATGAATTTCTAATGTGGCTGCAACTAACCTGAATACATATACGGCTATAGTGTGTCCGTTTTCAACAAAACAGCGGTCTTGTGGTCTTACCTGCTTGTCTTTGCAACCATGATTGTAATATAATTTTGTGTTAATGCGTTAATGACAAGAAAAATGCTAACAGACAAATATATTGGAAAGACAATAGTCACAGAAAACAACAAATTACAACGTTACCAAGAAGGGCAACGTAAGTATCATGTCCATACAGACAGTTTTTATTCATCTAGAGCTTTAGGTATAAGTTTAAAGGAAGAGTTTACACAACATCCCTACGACTAGAAGAATTCTTGCTACTTCAGTTATACCTATTTATTTTGACCCTATGAGCCCATGCTGAGAACATACTTTATTTTAACCTCATTTTCTTGTATTAGTATTGTTATATCCTGTACCCGGATAAAGTAACCCTATATTACCTGCTTACATTTTATTCAAATTTCCATGATAAAATCTAACGGGGTTAAGAAGGAAAATATTCAAATCCGTTACCCAAGTTGATTCAGACTGAAAAGAAAATAATCAAACTTCGGGGTAATAAGCTTAAGGTTTTATTTCCTATGGGATAAAAGTGGGGTGATATAGAGTTCTGCCTTCCCTGCCATTGTCCCTTATCATGCCACCTTAGCGTGAAAAGGTTATATGAACACAAACATACAAAAGATAGGACAATGTCATGGCGAAGTTTGTGGGATCAAATGATGTTCAGCTTTCGGTATAAGAGGAACATCTCGTAAGACTAACATAATACCTATGTTAATGGGTACTTCGTAGTGCCTGCCTGATTTGCTACCATTTCAAGTTGAAGCCTCAAAATAAATTTGTTGACAAGCTCTTACAGTGTGTCCCAGCTGCACTTGAGAGCCAGTTCTCTTCTAGGTATCATGGTAGGATTATGATCCAAACACAGACATAATAAAAGTAAAAAAAAATAGTATTTCATGTCATAATATAACGTTAAAATAAAACGAGAATTCGCTTATATATTTTCCTCTGGCTGTAAGCTAAATAAGGTTTTAATTAAACATTATATAAACAAAACAGTAACTAGCTTAATTATTCAAATTTATCTAACACAAAGTGTCTAGACAAAAAATCTTTTATACAAACCTGTAATTTTTTTTTTAATGTTAATGAAAAACATTAAGTAGGTAGGTACCTACTTTAATACAAATCGGTCGCCCTAGGCATGAATGCAAAGTCACTATCGTTGCTATATATCACAATAATTAATATCAAGTAAATGCTTTAAATGCAATCAAATCAAATAAATTACAATCGCTAGTAATGCTAACGGTACTTGGTTGGAGGCACGACGGAGTCGATGACCGGCCGCGAAGGCCGCCGATGGGCCGGTGACGTCATCAATTCTTCATAATATGAAAATAATACTGATGATGGTGCATTTTACGGGAGTCAGTGGGCATTAGTTAAATTTAGAGTTGATGCCCAATTTCCTAAGAAGTCGTTACACACCTGGTCAATGACATATGTACTCAGATACAGCCCAAAACAAAAATAGACAACGACTCACGAAAATATTACCATATCAAAGCGTTCACAATGCGATTCAAAATTAGAAACGAGAGACGTTTGAAATGGTGAATTACCATAAATATTCAGTTTTTATTTTTCGAAACGTAGAAACTCAATAGCGAGCGTTAAAGTTTTTTGATAAATAACAAAATAGTTTGTCGCTGATATTTGCGGTCTGAACTACACCGGATGGCAGGAGATGGAATTGCTTCGTAGAATATGGTAGTGCATAAATAATTTTAAAATAATAAATGGGTTCTCCCTAAAGCACGTACAGACACTGTAAACTGATGCCTAGTGATGGGTATGCAATGCACTTATACGAGCGATACAGTCGTATGCACAACTGCCTGTTCTAGCATTTTAGGTACCTTGTCACCTAGTCGGGGGTGATACGAACGCGAAATTAACGTGCCAAAGCTTCGTATTCGATTCCATTCAACACCTAGCAACATTCCGATTGCAATCTGCACTCGTGTGAGGTATTTCACATAGATGATAAAGTGAAAAAAGTAAAATAGTTTATTAACATATAGTCCAAAAACATGACCCAGCGAATCAGTATAATATGAGACACATGATATATTTTTATGATGACACTCACGTGGCATATAAAACAGATTTTTATCGTTAGAATTTAAAATTTAATACAGATTTCATTTTTAAATTCTACGCGTGTCGTGACCCGGCCAGACAAGGTGTCTCGCAAGATTAAACATAAATTTCGCAAATGAAGAGTTTGTTTCGAAATAAATTATTATTTATAGTCTATTAAAAGTTATTTTCGGTTAAGAGAGCAATTTATCAAAGAACTCTATATTAATCAATTTATTCGTTACCAAAAGCGTTCAATCGAGCCATTCAAAGTGCGATTAAAAATTGTTGCTTTGAATTACAGGGCATTTAAGATTTTACTTGAGGAGTTTTCAAAATGGAATGGAATGAAGCAACATTAGAATATATAAATTTAAATGTTCTTAGCCACGAGACACTTTTCATCACAACTGTACGTTCCATACAAAATGCATCCAGTATTTTTAGAGACCCATTTGGCTACTAGATACCGGTAGTTATTCTACGCTGCATTATTGACATGGCCTGGTTGAGCGCATCTGTACACTATAATCGACATATCGTTTTTCTAATGCCGAGCTCTCATTCAATGAGTTACCTAAATCAATAAAAAGATAAAGTTATTTAATCATTTCACTAAAATACCTTTAGTTACCCAAGTATTTGACATATCTTTGTCGTAATAATAGTCGATGCAGAACGAATCAATCCGTCTGGTTTCTAGATCTCATTGTGTCAGTCTAACACTGACTTGTAGCATGAAAGCATGAAACAACCATCAATGTATTAAGACTTCAAAAATCTAATTATATTCGTTTAAAATATGTTTGTGTTACGGCTTTAGTTAGGGAATTTACTGTGAAGCGTTGAACAGCGCACGAAAGATGTGCAAGGATTAGTAAGAAAGCTCGACCAAAGTAAACTTAAACTTCGCGGATAGCTGAACTTGCTCCCGGTCTAATTCCGTGGCTTCAGTAATGTATTACTTAAAACGGCGGGTATAATTTTTAAGTTATGCAAACTCTTCCAAAGTAAGTCCAAAGTTTATTGGCGTGGAATGTGTCTTTTTCATATTTTTTACAAATTGAATAATTTTCAATGTAACTTAATCTTATTCTAGAACCTAGATTGTCATGACCATTAGCGATATAATCGCACGTTGTACAGTGATTAGTTGGTAATTTAGTATAAATTATTATTTTTTACTATATTTTTACTTTTTGGTATATTCAATATTCTTTTTTTTACCGAAGATAAGCATAATAATAACATGGTAAGTCATTCATCGTCCACCATACTTAAAAAAATCATGAGAATTAAATGAGAAAAATAAAGGCCAAGTACTTAGTGTAACACTTACAAGCCGCAATTAAAACTGAAAACATAAATATCCATGTATCTTCTATTAGAACTAAGTATATACTACGAAGCTCATCTCTAAACTTCGATTACTTGGACAAGAAGTTTAGAACCTTAGTTACTGTACTACAGACACCAATAGCTTTTCAACATAATGGGATTGTCTTCATCTCAGGGAAGCTTGCAATTACGCAACAACACCTGATACTTGCGGGTAAAGTCCATATAAATTACCCTGAGGTAACTTTTTAAGTTTGCGTGGGGGTTAAGAAGCTTTGAAGAAAGTCTTATGATGATGTGATTACTGATTACGCTTGTTATAAAAATAATAACATGAACATTTGTAATGAAAGGTCACGTCAGATGATTGATGCTAGACGTTTAAGTAATCAAATATAACCTTGTGTGTCCTCCATTTAAGGTTTATTTAATGATTTCTGATGAATTACACCACTACATCGGTAAGAAAATCCTTCTTTTATGCACACTATAAAATATTAGTAAATGCAACCTAATAATAATAATTTAACATTTTTTAACCACAATCTCACCTTGGTAAGTGACGATGTGGCCAATGGTGGTAAGTACACAAAGCCTAGAAGGGAACTGGCTCAGAAGTGCAGCTGTAGGAACATACCGGTGCTTGCCAACTGATTATCAACTTGAGGGTGATGACAGGCCAGGCGGGTACTACAAAGTACCCTACCACCATGCTATGGTTTCCTTAAGATATTTTCCTTTACCGAAAGCTCAAGCTCGTTGTAGGATTCGAAGTTCGAACCCGCGACCTTCGTCTCGGCATTCGATGTGACTACCACTGAGCTATAATCTCATAACTCGACCAAAGATGGCGCCAAGAAACCGCATAAAATAATCCATTGAACAAAATTAAATGACTATCATTATTTCTTCCCTGCTTAAAGCATCACATAAAGAACACGCATTAACATTCCAGAATCGTATTTCCACTTAAACCAAATACATGCCTACTTACGTATTATATTATATTATATCCAACGGCAAAGTATGCAATTTTGTAATCCACATTGGTTGCAGCGAAACTGCGCGAACCAGGTCACCTAGATCCAACGCTGTACGCTATGGGATCGCCGAGACGTCTGGCTCACTGTCCCGGATAATATGCTACCCACAATTTAAGGGCTACTACCATTATAATCCTGGAGACAACAAAAGAGCCAAACGTACAGTAAAACCCCGAACTTAGTTATTATCTGCTAGACTTGATTATTTCCAGAGAATTATTTGAAAAAGGTAAATATTACAATGATAATGCCGGCAATTCACATGGCGCATGTATGTTGACGCATACGATATTACCGACTGCTCAGTATGTAGACGGTCTATTTACTTCTATGGCATATTCAACTCTGGTAAATATGGCAAATACGGAAACACAAATAGCCTAGTGAAGTGCCGAATTATTACGATACTCTGTGTCAATTACAGGGATGACACTTCATTGTGGAAACCTAAAAATAAGTCAATATAGAATACAGACAGCCCTACCAAGAACTCGCACCACAAGTCACTCTTTATAGCGAGGTTATTTACGTACAGCACAAATTGTACCTCAAATCCTTAGCGCACTGCATTTAGAGGCCAATTTGGTGCAGTTGGGTACTCAGATGGAATAATGAGGGTTTTCTCATATGTACGTTGCACACTTGCAACAGAAGGTGTTAAGCTGAGTGTTGGCTTAGCTTCGCTAATGATAATAGGTGAACGCTTTAGAGGGAAAGTTTCCATGTACGTCAGAGATAAGTCTCATAATTAACTGAAGCGTTGAGTAGGCTTCTAGTTGAATTCACATGGTAAACCGAATCCTGAATCCGCGGATCTATTGCGTAAGCTCGGCGATAATGATAATCCTTTATAGGCTTCATTTAGGTATAGATTTGAAACCTATCGTTGGAATTCGTCGTACCGTCATACTGTTCGATTTGTGACACAAGTATCTGATGAATGTCATATTAAAATTATTTTCATGAGGTCTCAATGTATCCCAAGTTTAATGGACCTAAACATACTGCAAAAATAATTGACTTTGAGCATATATAACAATTTGCTGCATAAAATACAAAGAAACCATAAAAAAACAAAATCATGTGATCACCACACATTGCATTTTGTTATTAATTTGACGTGCATACGAATTATTCGAGCTATTTTTATTGGCATGTTGATTGCAGTTTATCCTGTAATAACAATTTATCTTTTTGAAAAAAAATTATCACTTTCCGGAACGCATAAAATCCATGCAAAATATTATGACCGTGTTTACACGTGACATATTGAACGAAATAGATCGCGTTGTGTTTTAATTATTTCTCGTTAACACGGATGTACACGACCTACTTGTCTCACAAAATGTCGGCTATAAACAATAGAATTACACCGTTAAGTATTTATGTACGTAACTCTCATATTTCAGTCGATATCACACTGATTACTGAACTACGCTGCTGAACTATGAAAGCGATTTGTTCATCCAATCTCTATTTTAATTTTTTAATTACTAACTTATGAGCACTTTGCAAAGTGCATTTTAGTAAAGTTTTATATAGTCGTCCAAATTACGATATCAAAGAGAATAAAAAAGAACGAAATACCTACTCTGGGTTGACCAGCTGCCTGATGTTTAGAAAACATCACAAATTTTACGGAAGGTTGTGTGTGATGGGCATATGGCCGAAATGTGAAATGAAAATGTTTGTTTAGACAGATACCTACATAAAACTGTACTCATTGTTAAATTCGAATTTTCTCGCATATTCCACAATTATTATGACTCAAATAGCGTTTTCTCGGACAGCGTGGGTATGTATTAATATGAAAATGACTAATAAACATAATGAAAATTACATTTGGGACCTAGGGATACAAAACGTAATAACATAAAAGTTAGTGTTAGTTTATTTTAATTTTATCTGGTAATTTCGTACCTACCATAAATCCTTCTACGAAAATGTAAGCTCGATGAAAAAGTATGACAAACATGATATAAATTCTTCCCGACTCTTAATGCGGTACTTGCCTTCAAAGCTAAAGTGTATATGTACACATGGATATTTAGGACAAGTGGTTTATGCTTAATATAACCGTTAGCAGACAGGAAGAGGAAGAAATAAGTAACAACTTTTGAATTAAAAATGGAACTGATTTGATAGATCTGTAATTTTATGGTTTCGGACTGATCAAATAAATAATAGGAGCTACAATACAATAAGGTGAAGAAATATAAATAGATAAATTATGAAACCTATTTTAAGCAACTCAAATACGAGATATTAGCTAATATTAAGTAACGTTAATTAAACTTTACAAAACTTTCGACATGAAACATAATTTAAAATTCTACGATCCAAATGTATCAATAATGTCATAATTCATTATGTTTATTCCATCTAGGCTTTGTGTGCTTACCACCTTCGGCCACATCATCACTGACCACGGTGAGAGTGTGATCAAACATAGGCCTATAAATTGTAAAAAATAAACATTATACATTTCAAAATACAACTAGATAAAAAAAAATGTTTCCCTAATAAGCATGGTCCAGTTATTACTAGATGGATTAAAGAAGAGTTAACATAACCTTGAACTGAATTTAAACTGAAACTAATATTCCTAAGTTCAAATGAACATGTATTAGCCATCAACACTATGTTTTGTACAATTGATGACACAGATAGACAGATATGTCGATATCGGATAACGCTAGTGGGCTGAGTGTTGGCTGGATGAGAAACGTGTCATAAACAGCGTGTTTACTTGATGTCACAGGGCTAAAATCGTATATTTTATTCATAAGTAACAAAAGCACTGTTGAAAAATCATATAAACAAAGGGAGCTTCAAAGCTACGAAACTTTGAAAATGTTCAATTTTGAGAAAGAGATGAGTTCGGAAAAATAAACGATGTTTGCTCGTTAATTAATATAACTTTACAACAAATCTAGTAAAATTAAACCATGACATATGATGTAAATATTTACTAAAACATACAATAAAATACTCACACAATGTCTTCAAAGACACACGAGAGAGAAGAACAGGATTTTCAAATCGAATTTAACTAAGCATACCTTCGTTCTATCTCTGATCATATGTACTTACTTACGTGCACATAATACTATGTATTATGTATCTACAACTACCAGCAAAATTATTGTAGATATTTCTTGGTAAAACTCTGATTCAAAACCTCTTGTAAAATTACAGCCTTTCAATATCTCTTAAAACTATTCTTGTACCTAATTAAAATTCTTAGCACAAGTTTCGCTAACTTAATTCTTAAAAGCTACTTAGACCGGAGAAACCAGTCAAGTAACAGTATTTAGAAATCTTAGCAACGTCTATCTGTTCCCAATTCTAACACCAAAAGTTTCTGTTAATTAAAACGAAATATTTTAATACTAAGACTCACCGTTAATTTTGATTGAGCTGATTTGGTAATAACACCGACATATGAGCACCAGGAAGAAAATCCAAGAAATCACTATCGGTCCATCTTGCACTAGTAAAGTTTCCATTTTGTTTGTAAACAATAAGATTTGTTCCGACAAATCTAATGATACGAAAACTTTTATCACCAACGGAATTCCCGGAGGAGATACAGTCAAACTCCGACCGAGAGTACACTCTTTATTTTCCGAATAAAGAATAAATAAAAAAAAAAGGGTGTGGGGTAGACGCACCGGGTCGATGTCATTAGTCGACACTAAAGAAATGCGCCTCGTTGAACGCTTGGCACATGCGCGGGAGTCGAGATCCAAATAACCAGCGAAATTATACGTTTTAATTAGCGGTTGTTTTCGGAAACTTCGAAAACACCGTGTTATAAAAAGTTTGTATTGTTTAGATTTCGAAATCTAACAAACGTCTATCACTGGCTGTGTCCATCAAACATTACTTACTTTCATGTTTGATAATCAACAGAATGTGTTACAATGATCTAGAATTCTTATCGAAATGAAATTCCATCGTTTCCAAATTAGAATAGATGGCGATTAAACTATTCCACTATCATCGATCAATATTAATCAGATGATCTGATAAGCGCGCGCGCAACGAACCGACCGCGTCGACTGACCTGTGCCCGCGCACGCGCCCGTCTACCGTACATCTGTCGAGTTGTCGATCGTACAATACACTCGTAAATGATAACGAAAATAAAAACCACCACCCAAGGAGAGAAATGGACAAAAAATCACAGCTTATTTTCGGTTCATAAAAATAACATTAGTTATTTCTTAATGTTCAAGATCAAACAAAATGTCAGTGAACTATGAGTGTATGTAAATGAGATCAACCGTCGAAGTGTAGGTTCTGCAATATATTCAGAGTTAGATAATGGTATTCAAATTAATAATCAAATAATAAGATGCTATTGTTTTATTTGAATTTCAGCTTCAATTTATCCTAGTGAAAATAGTTTATAGGTATTCTTCTTCTAAATTTAAGACTATATTATTTTAGAATATGAAATCTAAATGTTTAAAATAGGTATGATATGCAACAAGAATTTGCATATAACAAGGTTCATCATAAGGTTTTATTAAATAATCCTACTAATAATAAATGCGAAAAGTTTGCGAGTTTGTATGTTTGTTACTTCT
Source organism: Tethea ocularis (assembly GCA_963555595.1). Lineage (NCBI taxonomy): Eukaryota > Metazoa > Arthropoda > Insecta > Lepidoptera > Drepanidae > Tethea > Tethea ocularis. The sequence continues at coordinate 3,576,937 of OY741963.1, read as the reverse complement.
TCACGCTCAAACGGCTGGACCAATTTTGATGAAATTTATTAATGGTGACACGCTGGATTGAAATGAAATGAAATATTATTTATTCAAATAGACCTTCACAGACACACATGAATTGTCAGACTCTAATGCACGGTTCGGAAGGTAGATTTGCTGAGAAGAGCCGGCATTAACATATAGGCTACTTTTTATCTCTCGGAAACGCGGGTGAAACTGTGGGTCAGAAGCTAGTATTATATAACTTTTACTGTAATAGCGCTTTAGCTATTTTCTTTTCGGGTCTATCCAAGGCGTTATGGGTATTAATGGGTATCAATGGCGAAGGGTCTATACAAGCCGATTCCCATCGGCTTACCTTTTAGGAATCTCAGTCCCACATTTTCATAATTTCAAAGCCACTTTCATCATGCTTAAAATACACTGTAATTATTAAATTACATGTGTTTTTTGAACGGCTTACCCTCACCATAATTTCACTCCTCGCCACTAATGGGTATACATTAGTTGTCACTTATTACTTAATTGTTAATATTGTCAATATCGTTATAAAGATTAGCACTCGCAAAGGCGAAACTTTCCTAAGAATCCTCACTGTAAATTAAATTACAAAACACGTGCAAAAGTAAATTAATTGAAATCGATTCAATTAAATTGTTCACTCGGTAAACGGTCACTGGTGCTTTGATAATTAATGAACCGTAACTTAGGTTCAAGTGGGATCTTCGTGTGGACTTCTCCATTTTGTTAATATTCGCTACAGCGCTGAAATAATAAATTAGTCGTCTAACCAGACAGTTTAAACACGTAGTGCTAGACGCTTTTAGTGTGTAGTTTTTTCGCGACCAAAAAGTCGTAAGCGCCATAGCGTTTCGTGTTTAAGCAACTAAGTGAAGTGCGGCCGGACGGCTGCACTTGAACGGATCATAGTGATTATATGTGGCGTCTTCTCTATACGTAGTAATATAACTCAGTGTTAAAATATATATTTCTTAATTTAACTAGGAATATAAAGACATTAGTTTAATTCACGTTTTACAGTTCCCAAGTTGTTTCCAAGAAGCAATAATGGACTTAACGACTCGACATAATGGCCGCTGGGAACCCGTTAATAAAATAAATAATATAGGTAGGTATAAAATAATGATGACTGTACTACGAGTGATTCATGAATTTCGATACTACGGTAACCCACATTATTATAACATAAATCATTAGCTAACTAATGCACAACCTTAGCAAAGGTGAGTTTCGACGGATAACGAATGATTCACGAATCTCCAATGAACGATGTTTTTCATAAAAGGCCGAGTGAAGTCCTAATTTGACCTTGCACCTTATAATACAAACTAGCTTTCTGCCACGAGTTTCACCCGCGATCCCCTATTTGTATTTTCAAAAATCCTTTCTTAGCGAATGGCTACGTCATAATAATACTTAGCTGTATGTCAAATTTCAGCCCGATCCGTCCTGTGGTTTGAGCTGTGTGTTGATAGATCAGTCAGTCAGTCACGCTTTTCTTTTATATTTAGATGACATAGGTATATATGGTAGCTAATCTCGAAGACGAAGCCTGAAGTATAATAATATTTAAATATCAATACGATGAATGAATGAATTTGAATAGCGAAAAGATAAATATGGTTGTTAGGGTACTTTGTAGTAGCCTGGCTACAATCATCAAGTTGAAAATATGTCACCGAGCACTTCTGACTTCCTTCTAAACTGACAACCTTTGACCACATCTGCACTTACCAGGTGAGATTAAGGTCAAACATAACCTGTGTAAGCACACTTAGAAAAAAAAACATTGCTATAAGTTTTATTGAATACAAGCTGACCCGGCAGACGTTGTCCTGCCCTGAGAACAAAAATAAAACTGGGACCTACCTACCTACCCCTACCTACCTTACCTACCTACCCTACCTAACTACCTACCCCTACCTACTGAAACTGAACTTAGCTATAATAAAGGACATCAATTAAGCGATAAACAACAAATGGTTTACCGTATAAATCGTTTTTTTTTTTACTAATTTATATTCACGCGTACTTGCCCGAATTAAAGAACGTAGACCGACTATCTGCAATTATTTTCACTCGACACGAGGACAAAAAAGACCTCTTTGATGTCAGATTATAGGACACCTCAAAGGACACGTGACATGTGTTATCCCGCCGTTACACTTGACAGCATTTGAATCCCTCGCGTCTTCAAGTATATTACGTACGATAGCTGTTTTTGAAATTGTGAAATGAAAATGTGATGTTCTCTGAAATTATTACAAAGCATTAAAGTAAAATTGTATTTCTTGATACTTTTTCTCGAGATTATGCTGTTTGCATGTAAAGTAGAGGGTAATCACGCTGATTAGATATTTGAAGCTTTAATCACATCACGAATGTGAAATTTCGCTTCAAATTATTTTGATATATTGTGATCCCCAAAAAAGCAGTAAACATCGTTTGTAAGGGCTCGGTCGAATCATTTATATTCATTAGCAAGAGTAATTAAAATCATAATTGACTAGCGTTTATCTATTACTCTTACAAACTGATCAGTTCAGGTGAAGGTTCTGACCTTGTTCCAGTTTATAACGATCCTGGACCACCTCACAATAACCCCAGAGACCTCAACCCAGCTTAAGGATAAGGTCACGGAGTTAGTTTGTTCCTAACTGCGCACTTATTTAATGTTATTATATTATTATTGGATGCCAGACAAAGGTCGTAGTGCTAAAGCCAATGGTAATGTACCTACATACGAGTACCTACTTCCGTTGTGAAAATAACAAAAAAATTGCTTCGTGCTCAACTAGGATTATTCTCTCAGTGGATAATTTTCACGGGACGCTTGGGTTCACATGTTAGTATGTTTAGGTTGAAAATGGCAAATCAATTTAAACCACTTCCCGGTGTTCAAATGATCTGAAATTTGGTACACATGTACCTAATTCCGATGACAATACAATCATATGATGTCATGGTCAGAGATATAAAGCTTGTCTTTAAAAAAATCTTTAAATCTTAAGTAATTGAGAAAACGGCTCTCGAATTTTTGCGGATGTTATAATCATTATAATTCTACAAAATATCCACCCCATTGTAATTACACGTACCTATAAATCATTCAGATCATCATGTCAGTAATAAGACCAGGTCACGTGATCAAGTTGTCTCTACACATAGCTTATCAGCATTATGAACCGTAAGCATAAAAAGCTCTTACTCGACGTTGGCTCAGTCGTAATAAGGCAGTTACCGGAAATATTACTGTTTTTACTCCCAGCAGCTATCCGGGCATTAGGAGTGCTATTAAATTATACCTCGTAAAAGGACACCCGACGGGCATTACGGGGGAAAATATTACATTCCATTATTTTATATTTACCATTACCAAACAGCTTCTTCGGAAGAATTCAGAATTTATTTAGTATCAGAACGGAAGCGAAGCATTCTTAGTATCGTTTTAATTTGCAGCATAAGTAACTGGTTTATTTTTACCAGCAATTAATTAATTGACCACCAAACGGTCAAAAGATTTTAGCCGCAAGTACATATTGCCAAAAGGAACATTTGGAGTTACTAAACTATCATAATAATAATAATGTAGGAAATATTACACAGGTAAAGATAATAGAGCGGGTAAATTTATATAAATGCTCGGTGGAACTGGTGGAACAGTTCATGGAAATTGCAAACAAAGCAGTGATGATGATGAAGAAGTAGGGTGCAGATATCGATCCATCAGACCAAACTGTACGACGACCATTTGATAATTACAGGAGGCGACTAGCTGAATGAAGGATTAACAGTGTTATGTGGATTTTTCTCCGCGTCAGCAGTCATAGTCATTGCAATTTTTTCATCACGCAATATTATACTGGTATATACGTAAATGCATCCTTTGTATCCAGTTGGATAAAATGGTGCACAACTTTGAACAACAATATCTATCTTGACTAACCATGCCCCATATTCTGTACGCAACACAGCCTGCGGGTGGCAACGTTCATAATATTTCAGTTCCCAGTAGACTGTATACCTAAATAATTCATACCGCCAACGCGAACTTGAAGAGAACGCTACTCGATTGCTGCTAGCCTAGTACATGCTCTGAGGTCTTAAACAACCTGTGGCCTATAAATTGAAGGCATTTGAATAATAAACCAGTCCACTTTGACTGGATCCTTCTAAAAAGCTATACAACAAGTCTGGAAGTAGGACATAAAGTACGTCAAAAACTGCCATATTGAACACTGATTGATATCTTTCACTTTTACTTAAAAAAAAGTTGACGATCATTCACATTCGATGACGTTAATTGATACGTTTAACGAAGCGAAATTTATAGACACGCATTGGGTTAATTTTGATTTCACGTTCCGAGCCATTATAAATGTTGCAAAACATCATCATTCTAATATAACGTGTTCAATAACGTCTCTAAACAAACAATAGGAATTACTTTGCGAAATATCGAAACACGCAAGTGATCAAATTAATATTATTACTAGTGAAGCCGTCTGTGATACAAATCAATTCATCGGCAAAACATCAAATTTGTATACTGGGCGAACAATGTTTAAATGTGAATACCGCTTACACAAAGGGTTAATTCAATAGGAATATTAATGCTACATGTGTTTACCCTGACTGATATTGATCTATACAACTAAGGGTTCTGTATTAACCATTCTTCGATTATTTAAAGCGATGCTATGCGTGAAATGATGATTCTAAAATGCGTTTTTCTCTGTATTCTTTGTTCCAAGAGATTTGGAAAAAAATATATGTTAAACTAGAGAACATGAGACGGGGAATAGTTTTTAAAAAAATTGGGATTTTTCATTAGTAACGTCTGGAAAAAATCGTAAATATGCCCCTTTTTAAAAGTAAGAATTCATTTTTCTCTTATTTGGGCCATCCAAATAACTAGAAAAATATTAACATACATTCTGAAATCCATTAGAAAGGGAATAGTTTTCTTACTTTTTCATAAAAACTCTTAGTTTCTTTTTAAATAACCTAACCATCTTTTTTACTAAAATTACGTCACTCCTGTCTCGCTTGTACCCGTCAGTTTAGTTAGGGACGGAGACATACGCAGAGGAAATTCTCTAATGAAGAAGATACCAAATTCTGCAATTTTCAGATAGTGCCAGTGTAACACCTGGGATTACAATCGTAATGATTAGTTTGTAAAAGGTACAAGGCAAAGTATCGATTGCCAATAATATCGATAACTCATATAGTACTTGCGTAAGTGTTTGGTCGATCATGGCCTAGCGAGTCGCTTCAGAAATAGGCAAAGGGCAAAGCTTTGACATTGGTACTTATTTATTTATCGATAGGTACTATTATTGTTAGCGATGAGATGTTAACTAAATTACCTGTCTCTATAGATATAAGTGAGAAATGGATTAGTCGTTGGCGTATCCATAACATAATTTCCTAATGTATACTATTCCACGAAATGGTACAAACATATTGAATGTACAGGTACCAAATAACTTGAAACATGTCATTTGATTTGAAAAGCGATGTGAAAGTCGAATTTCATCAAACCGAGTACCACTTCGGTGATTTGTTAAAGAATTTTAAGCTTAGTAATATTTTACGAAATCCGTTTAGCCTGAAAGGGTTAAAAGCGGCCATGTCCCGAATGAAACGAATTTACAGAGAGATAAATGGTGACAATGGGATTTCATTAAATTGGTAAGGTTATTTGCGTATTATTACTGCCTCAACAATATAACAATGTTTCGGTTGCTTGCTAATTAGAACATCTCTTAAAATTGCATTGAAACTGTTCGGTTAATTAAATGTTCTTATTTTCATATACCACAAACTTAGTAAGTATAGGTATTTAATCGCGTCTCACTTACTTGTTACATGTAAATTTATTTAGGCCTTCGTGTTTTTTTTTTGTAATTTTTTAGGTGCAGCATAACTTGACAACTAAAATTCGCACAATCAGCTCAGCGACTTGTTATAACACATCGTAAATTTTAAATTTACAGTTTGTAAGAGCAGCTTGCGCTTGAATTTAAAATTCAATCAGAAAATAATTTCCAACAGGAGCATATTACGTCAACTAAAATTCGACTGCAGGGGCTCTTTACCCGATTTTACAGGTCTTATTATCAATGTATTGCATTTTATGATTACTTCAATAGGTACACACCAAAAAACCCATTTCACAAATTGCTGTGTACTGCACATTGACTCGCCTTTACGAGACATGAACTGAATAATGTACTTTGCTATCAGCTTATTTACTTTTCATAGTTTATCTCGTATGTGTTGTAAATACTTGAAATGAAGTCAAACAATTATATTTAGACGTGAAAATAGCTGATTAGATAATGGAACCGAAATAACTCGTATTGTTAAAATTATATATGAATACCAATCATTAACAGAAATGTTTGACATTGAAATGAAATAGGTACTTGTGTATTTATTTTCATTTATTTAAACTAGGAAACGTAACAAGTAATTTTGGAACACAATTTTAGTAAATTATACGTTTAGTACTCTACACGCGAGCACTCAATCATTTCGTTATTAAACTCAAAATTATTCACCGCACCTAGTATCAGTGACGTGCTAATGGTTATCACCAATTTGACAATTTCGAGATTCAGTTATCACTCACCGGCTGTTTCGTTGGTCGTCGAAGCAACGGCAGGAGTTCGCTTCGGTGTGCTGGTGGTACGAGATGATGGCTGCACACGGCGACATGGCGGTGTGCATTCTGGAGCCGCCGTGCGCTGCAATGAAGACAGTGGCCATTTAAAATTAACTCTTGAGCTAGACACAAAAGGTTGATTTATGTATCGCCCTGTGCTTTATGTATTGCTCTAACAATAAATATAGATTACTTATGGTAGGACCAGAAACCGTAGAAAAATAAAAAATGATGATTTGGTTTTACAGTTTCTAGTACTGGGAGCATAGCGCATGGAGCGCTTGGGGAAACCTATATTTAGTACTTACTTAACTAAAGCATTTGGAAGAAATAACAATAGGTGGCCTAACAGATGCGCACCTAATCAATCCCGACCCTGAACTTCTCGTCGATATAACGGCATATAGAAGTCCAAAAATAGTCTTCAAACTAGGCCGATCGCAATAAATAGGTGACGAAAATCTAAATGTCATCTAAAATTGGCGTCTCCTAATTTCAGCAAGGTGTTAACGTTAAGTGAAGTCAACAAGTGGAGCAACCCTATTTTAGTACTTAATTGCTATAAAGAGAGTGATTTTATGCTGGATTGACTAAGATACATTCTATAGAACAGTCATTCTATAAAACAGTACTAAAATGTTTTAGGGCGGATATTAAATGAGATAACATAACATGAAACGAATAAAGTTTCTTAATTTAATCTTTGTAAAAGTTGTTCATTTTTTGCAAGAGACAGGAAATTTCTATAATCACATTCAGAGAGTACTTTTTAAAGTTACTTGTTGTTCATGAGAAGTTTACTGTAGGTTACCAAGTATTACTTTTAGATTTAGTTACTTGTGAAGCAACAGAATTGTCTAAGAATTTATTTACTATCAAAAATTCCGTAATATATTTTTAATACCACACAGTTCTTTGATGGCACGTATAATATTTTAGAGGTAGCTAAGTAAATACAAGGAGCTAAGTAAATTTCATTATTATTTCAGTTACTTAGATAAGTAAGAAATTATTTTTATGATATAATTTATTAAAACTTCTGAGGGAATAAACGGAGTCGAGGGTATAATTATTTTCTTTTATATATGCAAAACATTATTAATTAAACGCTTGAATTTACTCTAGACAAATTGTAAGAATAATGAAGTAAACTGAAAACCTCCAGAGAGCATATAACTGAAGCTTTTAAATTTCAGTTCTTTAATCGTGATTACTGATTTAGATAGATACGATGTACTCTTTACGATGTACATTGTATTGTCAATTACGCGATATAACAACTTACCGCAATTTTATATGTTTTTGCTATTTTTAGCTCCAATATTAGGCTAGTGACTAGCCTAAAATATTTGTTATTATTGGATTGTTGTTATAATAAGAAAATATTTGGCTATTCATATTTTCTTATAGAATACGTAGACCGAAACATTCTGTGTACATACTATTCAAACACTTTCAGCTAATACCTACGTCAACACAAACACTTTGCGTCAACGACAAGTGTCCTGCGGAGTTCTTGAAGATTTATGTACCTAGCCTGTCTGTGATAGCACAAGGTCTACTGTCTAAATAAAATACATATCTTAAACAAAATGAAATGGTTAGCGGGATAACCTAACACAAGCGAAATTTGCTTAATAGAACATTCCAAAACCAATTTTTAAACATAGGTTAAGTTTCTGTTTATTTTTTATTATTACTTTATGTACTAGTGGTAGGTCAGTCTATGTTATCTATTATCCTAAAATGTTTAAATAAAATATGTGGAAGTCTATGTGTCACCGTAATATTCAACTTGGGCGCCATTAATTACCTACTTCCATCCTACTTACGTCATAAATCTTTAATCTTGTGTAATTGTGTAATTAATGTTCTGACATTTCATATCAATCAACTTTTGCTCTGACATAAACAAATTTAAATTGCGAATCAACTCACCACTTTGATTTTATAGTCCTTGAAGTAAATCCTCATGGTGAATGGTGAGCTCAGGAATTTTATGACGTCACATAAAAATCAGGAGCGTCCTATCACTGTTACACGAATTGGTACCAGATGGACCACTAGGCACTTGAGAATAAGGAATCGATTAGATAATGTGAAACAGTCCGCTGAACTATGTTACGAGCATACGACCGCGAATAAAGCCCGCAGTGGAGTTATTGCCTCCAAAGCACGCGATATTGTGGTGTTCTTGAGTACCACTCCAAAGTTTGGGAGGAAAACCCCCTTCATCAGTTCTAGTACGAAAGCTTGCATACTTAACGTAAAATCATGAATTGATATCGTAACATGAATCAATTGAAATAAGTTGATAAGGTTATAGAATTTTTAAGATGGGAAATGTTACAAACAAAAGAATAAATAACAATCAAATATATAAGAAAATCGTTGGAGCACTTAATCATTTAGAAACTAAATTCGAATCACGAAATGTTTTGCAAAACTTGGCTCAGATCGTAACTAACAACGAACAAAGACTAAGCAAGGACGACAATCCATAACCGATCAAGTAAATTTTACGGTTTAAGTACTTAGTAAATAATAACTAAGTAGGTAAACAATGTGAGCCAACTGAATTGTTATTTCGAAACAGCAACAGTTACAGACTAGATTTTAGGTCGCAAAGAAGGAGGACAACCTTCAACAACCAGATAGAATGTCCGATCTAGGTAACAAGATAGCTAGTCTCCTACGCAATGCAAATTCGTCTCACAAAACTCTATAGATAAATACAGAGCTCGGATTATTGAAAAGCATTAAATGGTCCATTGAACTTAAGAAAAATGACCTATATTCCACTGGAACAGGACACGCAAACAATACAACTCAATAAACATTGATGTTAAAGAAGCTGCATTGAAAAATAAAATATTAAAATAGTAAATGATATTAGACATCATGAAAACTTTAATTGGATAAGTTTAATGTGCTGAAGAACTTACTTTAGTCTTTATTAGCTACTCTTGAGAAGAGTCGCAGACGGTCAAATAGAAACTATAACCATAACAATGTAGTTTAAAAATTTTACACAATGATTTCGATTTAGTACTAAAATGAAATTGACAGGAAGTTATATGATATATTATTATTTATTACTGGTAGCAGTATACGATATATTTCAATAAAAGTATAGATTTAGATATAATAACAAAGATAATCTAAGTTAGAACCAATAAAATCAAAAGTATCCCTTTTGGATACATATCACGTATCTGAGACAATGAGTGATTGATGAGGATCTCATCATTCTCAATTTAGCTGAATTAATCTCCAACAGTTACGAAACAAATGGGTGAAACTAGACGTGAAAGCTTCACTATAGAATCAATAGTTTATTTTTAAATTTTCTGAACACCGCACTTATTATACTACTTAATTGATTTCGGGTTTTGTTACAACGTTAAGTGAGTTAAGTAATAGGGAGAAATACCCTGATTAATGCCAACTGAACAACGTCACATATTATGAATGATTTAAAATCATAAATGACAATTTCCAGAAAGCAATCCTTCGCTTAGGAAGTTAGGATACTCCAAATCCATTTCTCAAAATCGCAATAATGTGGCATTATCGATCTAAAATTGCGAGTTAAAAAGGGCTAACCTTGTAATTGTCAAACTTCAAAGCTTAATGGGAACCAATTTAGTGAAAACAGTCATTATAAGTCTCATTCCAATGATTTACATGTCAATAATGACATCTTCTTTACGCTTGTGGTGTTGAGTGTGGAGTTAATTAAGGCCCTGAACAAATATTCTAAGTAAGAAGGCGCATGTAACCACACGTAAATTATAGCTATCGTTTTCCTTCCGAAAATTAATAACGTTTACTTATTTTCCAATCAAGAAAATGATGTTTACTCAAGATTTTTTATAATCAAGATAAACCTAGATACTAATTTAATAACCGATAATTATGAGAAATTACATTCTCGTTTCATAAAGTCGACTTTGCCCTTAATATCCATTGTAAAATATAGTGTAAGATTATAAAGGCAATACAGAAGAAGACAATGATAATATAAGTCTAATACCTACATCTGTTTTAAAAGATGAAGAAGATGTAAAACCACATCAAATTTACATCAATAGCAATATCAACTCGACAAATCATAGCTAATTCTCCATACAAGGCGCGATTGAACGCGTTCAATCGAGGCTAAACTGCTGATAATAATATTACTTCCGACAATTGCACCCGTATTTAGATATCGTACAATTCAATGTCGTATTACGCTAATGTAACAAAACATACCGGAAACTGAAGGTTCAAGGATGGAAAACATTAAATTACTGATCGAGTTTACGCGCTAACACTGAATAATGAATGAAACTCGGTGACTGCATCGAACACCGATAAAAAGAAAAGAAACGCTGAAGGTCACCAAAATATGAAGACTAATCCTTGGCAAACCTTCAGCCATCGATGGCAAATTAACGAAACATTTTAGCATGGTAATTTCAGATAACATATTAACTAAAATTTCCATTCATCAGTAATTTGATATCATTGATAAGTGGCAACTACTATTCAAATTAATTACAAGAAAGATTCCTATAAAAGGACATAGCAAATAAGAAAACAGATCTAACAACAAAGATGATGCTATAGTATATTATTGAAGGCCAAAACCAACATGAATATGAAATATGGAAGACTACAAATTACAGAAACAACACTTCATAATTGTAAACGCCTCCATTACAGCTTGTAAGGAAATGTTCAACACAACTATCACAAATGTAGGTAATCACTTTATTCCTATTTACTTAGTTTCACAATTAAAAAGTTTATGGCAATGAGTATAATAAAAGGAATAAAAATAAGTAATAAATAACACACAAATAAAGAAATCACGATACAAACGATAAATCAATATCCGCGATGCGCGTAAGCAAGAGCGCCGTATATTCGCAACTGATGGCAATGGAGCGAGCTGCGCCAACGCAGGCTTCTTTCACTTCGATTGGTTTCGGCATATACTTCATAAAGGCACGTTTCCATTAATAGAAGTGGACTTTACATAGACAAAATGGACTGGAAGTGAACAACTGTCGTAGGTACCTACTTACAAGGAGATAGTTTAGAAAATATACATTCCAGGTTGTTTGCGACTTGCATATGATTGCTAACTGGAGTATAAAGCCTAGACCCAAATTCAGAATAACAACTTTGAGATTCCTTACATTAATTTAGGTATGTCTATTTAAGTACTCTTAGTAAGTGCCTAGATACCTAATGTAATTGTCGTATCTCCTATACGACTCAGAACTAGGCATATTTAATGACGACCTAAACGACAACATGAAAACTCGAGATTAAATGGAGACAGTCAAACATGACTTAAACTTGACTTTTAAAGACAAAGTTCAGTGTTAGTATTAGAGGATCGTGGGTTATAATAAGAAACGTTCGATACATAAAAACTTTGTATACCATAAAACTGAACTGGGACAGTTATGGGCCATCCATCGTTATGGCTAATCACCAATTTACCTTTTACGAATGGACGAAATGACAGATGGGATACTGCATGATACTTGCGTCAGCGATTTCAATAACAATGAATGACATGACGCATTTTTTAACCGATTTGAAAAATGGAGGAGGTTATCAATTTGGTTGTATGTTTTTTTCATGTTTGTTCACGCATAATTTTTTTGTTTATGAACCGATTGAAATAATTATTTTTGCGTTGGGTTCAGTATAGCTTCCAGGTGGACCACCTGGAAGATATACTGAATTTTATTATCTTTGAAAGAGGTTTTACTGTTTTTGTTAAAAGTCGATTATTTAAAGGAGTAAGGTCTCTGATGGCCCTCCCAACCTTACACCATCTTTCACCTTAAACTATTTAAATCAACACGCGCGTGGACGATATGATTGTGAGAATACATATAATCAAAAATTTTTAGATTGGAAAGCTCACAGAGTCAAAAGTAAAAGTTTACTCATATCGATGTAAATCCGAATGTAGTGAACCGTGGTCAATTAACACCTAAATGCAGAATGATATCGCTATGATGCTTTGTCTTACGTGTGTGCGGTAAATAAATAAGCCGCTTCTTGAGTCTGCAATTGAGATTCATTCATTGACGCATCTTTACTATTTGCTTAGAACACATTACAACATCAATGAATGTTTACTATTGTGTTCCAGCGTAATAATTTAATATGAACAGTAATATTATGATTAGTAGGTAAACGTAAAATACATCGACGCAAAAATAAGCAAGGTCAATCTTCGGAGTTGTCAATCAACATTTTACCGTTTATGAAAATTATATATTTAAGTCTGCTGACTACGCATAAACAAATATTATAATGTTTTATCGTCTAATCAAAACTTAAAGTACCTATTTAATAAATAGATCAACTAGAAACTGTAAACAAAATTGATCATGAATTCCGATAAATGATAATAGAGAATCTGGATAAGTCATGGCATTGCAAATTTCGGATGTCAGAGATAATGCGTAATGAAATGCATGGACAAACCATGGATATAACTATATATTGTAACGTACAATAATTTCAACGGTAAATAAATGAATGCTTAGCGATACGTCAATTTTTTATTACAGCAATGGAACCAATGAATCCATCCAAGCGATCACTACGCATTAAATCACGCAAACCTCCATAGCGGCATTAATTAAAATATTTGCCGTGACAGCTTTCATAATAAAAAATATTCAGCAATAACATAGTCATTGATCTCTGTGAAATGATTACAATCGTTGAAAAAAAAAGTGTGAATGAGAAATTAAAATAAACTATTTCATAACATCCAAAAAGAGGTCGTGTTAAAACCTTAACCAAATAAGAAACGATCTCGCCGATGGGAGACGAGGTCGGCGACATGTCAACGGGGCTCCTTACGCCGACAATACAATACATTCGATTAAATATTGTGGGTGCTACCAAAATTGGCGTTGTTCAACTTGACCATTTTAATCATACAACCAAATGTCGTAATCGTACATAAAATCTCCCAAAAATAAACCTTCGAAAATAAGCATTAAGGTACAACGGACCGACAGTAGCGTTAATGTAAGATCTCTTTAAACTGGCCGAAAATGTTACCGCATAAGGTCGAAGGTGCATTCGGTAGCATAATGAAATGTAAATAATTAAGAATAAAATATTATGTTGTTTATAGGAGGGTTTCATAATCAAGGTAAGACTAGTGCATGCATATACATGGTGATGGTACGTCAGCATATCAATTTTCAAGGCAACAACAAATTGTTGGCAGATAAGAAAATGACACGAGAATTATTTATTCAAAAAAATAAGACGCGTCTCCATTGTTTACTATCAGAATGCAAATCGTTGTCGTATATTGAGGTTTTACAAAACAAGAATCATGTGAGCAAAGTAATTTTATTCTGAGCTAAGCAATTACAGACCTTGGTACTACCAAATAGAGAGCTGAAATGAAGCGTCAATAATTTATATACAATTTCACGACATCACCTTATATGCGAAGTCTTGACCCGCTTGCGTGATAAAGTTTACCACTCTACTATTTACAACCTATCGCCTAGTGCCCGTCCTAAAATGGTTGACTTGAGATGATCCAGACTATTACCAATGAACACTAGAGCTGAAATGGCATTGCACTCGATAATTTTACGATCTTGAAGATGTGAATTTTATTTTTCCAGAGATAAATTACGTATGTCACCATCTGACGCATTATAAAAATGAGCTAGCTCGTTATGTTAACTTTTTAGCAGTATTTTATGTCTTCAGATGCCAATAACATTTAACCTTTTTGACAGCCCTTGGGTTTAGGCTTGGCTTTGGGTCATTTCTAATAAGATTTTTCTCAATATGCAAATAGTTAAATGAAGTAAATTTCAAGACTAAACAGAAGTATTTTAGGGAAATAATTACGTAAGACCTTGAGTATAACGAGTACGAAATGAGTACAGATCAAAATTATAGTCACGTTCACAATCAAGATTATCTCTGTGATAGCACTAAGGTTAAAGTTTAGATTCGTGTCGTTTGGTGTTAAACGACAGACAGGTGAGGTCGTGTTGTCTGCATGCATTCATAAAAATATTAAAAGTAATATTTTTAAGGTAATGGGAACCGTCTAGACTGCATGAGTTTGCTTCTATGAGCGTTAGGTAGACTGCTATAATGTTTTGTTTTGTTGTATTTAATAGAAATACTAGTTTTCACTTCGCAGTTTCATCTGCGTTCACAAGGATCTTATATTCTCGGGATAATAATCTCTTGTTATTCGAAGGGTATGTTTCTATCTGGGTATCTATCTATATGCCATGTTTCATCCAAATGACGCGAGATCAAGTCCAAAATATCTAAACATTAAATTATTATTAGTAGGATTCCCAGTTTAGTGTAAGTTTTACGCTACTGTAACATAATAGAGTAAATAAACAAGTAGCAAAACTTTTTGATTCACAATGATGTCAATAGATGGCGCTAGTAATCAATTAATATGAGTTGTAGACCTCGCGAGTCCGCCTTTGATAGCTTAAAACTAAATTTTACGTTTGCAGCCTCCATATATGCCATTTATTATTTGAATATTTACAATATTCCTAAAAAAAATAATTGACAAAAGAAATCCATATACATAAGTATCGAGCCTGCTCAAAAAAATTCACGAAATTTATTAAGAAATGCGACATGTAGAGGAGAACAGCCGGATAGACATACGAAAGCATTTTCGGCGAAGCTAAAAGTGCTGAAACAGAGACGCTTCGCGTTCGCTCGGTTAATAAAGTTAATCAAGAAAATCTATTGTCTCGACTCCACTGTTTGAATCCTATCATCACGTTGGAGAAGTTAGTGCGTAATATTTTTTTCCTAGAATTACTAATAGGATTTCGCAAATATGTATAAACAATTTCATGTACTAAATAATACCAGCTTACCAGAAATATTACTAAAGTTATTTTCGTATACATAGACTTAAAAACACATATGCCGATGTCTATGTAATTTGCAATAAGCTAATTAATCTAATGACGATACACTGATAAAGTTGCAATAAAAATAGATAAACGAAAATAGCACATGTTTCCATTATAATTTATGTGGCGTCTATATGATAACAATTTGCCGTTATTCTTTGAACCCTGGCGTTATACAGTTGTACTTTTACTATGAATAGGCAAGATTTAAAAAAAAACAAAGATTTGACGCCAACATTTTAACAAGATCCACTACGACTAACTAAGAGTTACTAAAAATATATAGTGACTAAATTGTAGGTACATCTACAATATTTAAAAGGATTCCATCCACCCACACCAATGACTATTAAAACATTAGTAACAAATCTCTATGAAAAATATACAGAACGTCATTTCATTGCCATTGAATGCTATTTAAAAAAACTTTGTCCTTTTCAAACTATATTGCCTAAAGCTGATTCAGCGCGCTTTTCTGACATCCAATTAGTAAAACCATTAAATTGAATATCATCAATTAGTTTGCTTACAATCGACGTAATTACATAGCTCCTACTGAGCGAATTAACCATCGTAACAGTTAAACGTTGTTACCAGTATTAAGTTAAAAATGTGCAAGAATACAATTTAACGTTCGAAATCTTTGAAATCGAATTACCTATCAATACATGTTGTTAGCCTTATGGCCGGCGCAGACCGGCGGACGGCATGGCAGAGGATTTAAAATTTATCAATTTACTTTAATAGTTATCCAATGGAAATAAAGTATAAATTTCAATGCTTTCGTGATCGGCTTCGGAGAATCGCAGCGCAGTTTTCTCTAGAGCATCGCTGGTTTAAATATATACCTTATGTTGATTGGATAGCTATTCAATTCAATTGATAAATTTTAAATCCTCTGAAATCCCGTCCGCCGGTCTGCGCCAGCTAGTACATGCGAAGTAAAGGCAGATAATAAAGTTGCGGTTTCTTAATTATTAGAGACTTTCACGCAGCAAATAATCATCTATTACTTGAATCAAAAGAGTTCAAAACAGGAATAATTTACCACAACTTGAACACTTACGTTTATGATAATTAGTCACCCGATACAGATGTTTGTATTGACCTAAACTACACTGGTAGGTATATAAACATAAAAAAAAAATAGAACGGATGGCGGTTACCGTCTTCCAAACCACTGACTAAGAATCTTTAACATTTGTTTATTAAGGTCACCAGCATATTACTCACAAAATTATTATAAAAGCAAGCATCAAACTCGAATTCGAGCTTCGTAAGAATAGTTTCCTTTTGGTTACAAAACCACCTACATCTCCTAAGGATAGGTACCAAATAAATCTATATACCGAATTAGAAGACAGTGAAAGTTTCGTAGCGTCGAAAACGAAATACTACCGAGAGTCCATTGATATATATTAATTAGAGAAAGACATCAAACAAAAACTGGTCTCAAGAATTAATTAAGAATGAATATTCAATTGATTATTTAAAAGAGATACGTGAAGAGCATAATAGTATACAATTGAAAACAAAGGAGGTTAGAACCTATGATATTTTTAAACATTGGTAGTACTTACTTAATTTCCATACTAATGTTTATATGGTAAAATGACGACTTATCAAGGATTATTTAATTAAACGTATAATATCTGATCGCCAATAACAGTTATTAATCGATAAATGTTTTACCTCGAAATTACTGATAGGTATTTCGGTTATTTGTTTTCGAAAGGAACATTCGAAAACCTTTACCAAAACAATGATTGAATAACCGATAATACAGGTAATTCAATCATTGTTATAGACACAAAGATCATAATTATGGTATCATTACTCACCGTGTTACTTTCACTATTAATCCCATTTTCAACCAAGATGTCTTCAAATAATATGTCTGCTTCACATGGAGAACATAAATTGCTGAGCAGTTCACTAAATCTTTCCACTTTTCTTACACACACAGCCCCAAGCAACCCTCCCAAATCCTCTTTCACAACTTTTGGCACTACACTATCTTCTAGTTTCACATTATCAGCTATTATATCATCAGCGGCAGGAATCATAAAACTATTGTGACTATCTTTGAGCCCCATATCTTCGTCCAGAACAACATCATTTATCAACAATTTAATCTCTACCTGATTTTCTACGTCATCAACGAAAAGGTCATTAAATAATTCTTCAATCTTGTCCGGCTCTAAACAATTAGATATATCTTTATTTACAATGTCATCAAAAATTTCGTCGCCATTTACTTGTATAGTACTTTCTAAGTTTTCATTCTTCTCAACATTTATTATCTTATTTCCATTTACGGAACTTTTTTTACTTTCATCTAATTTAGAACTGATTTTTACGTCAATATTTTTTCCTTTAGAACTAGTCACTATAAAATTACTTTTGTCTTTCTCTAAAATATTTTTATTAATGGAATGTTTAGATTTCGTTTTAATAGCACCAATTTCTTTGTCAGAGAAGTAGTTCGATGACGGACTTTTAACATTTTCCTTCTCGTGACTTTGTCTTTTGTTTGTGACTTTCATTTTATCTCTATCTATTATTTTAGATTTTTTAGGTGATTTTGTTTTAACATCTTCCAAAGACTGTACTGAAGAGCTTCTATTAGACTTTCTAAGAGATGGAGCGGAGTCTGATTGGGTTGCAGCAGCAGCAGCTCTTAAGCGAGACGTACGAGTTGTTCTAATAGGCACTGATGTTGAAGCTGTATTAAGATTAAGCTCCGAGGAAGACTTGAGATGAGCGACAGGGTCTTCTGAAGTTGGTCGATCGGCTGTTTTTCGCGGGCGCCTGAAAACAACGACAAAAAATTACCGCATTACATTTAGCGTTGAAAAGTAATAAAAGAGATAAAAATATAGTAATATTAGCTCACCGCTCAGTAACGTTAGAAGAAAACAAAGTAGCTGTTCTAGCTGTTAATTGTTTTCTTCTCTCCTCTTTATATTTTTGTATCCTGGCCGCGCGGGCCTCATCCAGCGGCTGGTTCATGTCGCTCTCCCTTCGCTCTCGACGACGTCACGAGCGCCAATACTTCTCACTATTTTTGTTATCTTGAGCGTTGTTCTTATAATTATATGGAATCTTGTCTAGCATGGCGGCATTAAGCGCGCTGAAGGGCGGAATTGTTGGCAGTGATGAATACAGGCTAAGGCTTAGGTGCAGATGCGATCGCAACCTGGAAATAAAAACACGTGAAATTGAGTCATACTCATAACTCTACACTGGACATATATAATCAAATGAGTAATACGAGAACAGCTGAAAGGTCGGGGGCAGAATCGCAGAATACAAACAATGATGTTTAATTAAATTGACTTGTCGCGAACTAGTTAGGTGCGTTTTGTGACAACACTGGGCTTTGTTCTATTGTCATGGCGTCATTTCAAGTATGAGAACGTTACAGCAGTTGATGATTGATCCTGAACTGATGTGCCGGTGCACCATTACACAACCTGGATAAATGAGAAACAAGTTCGACTCGAACGGGTAAGGTGTTGCTAAATGAATTTGAAACTACATAGATCGTTGCACTCAATATTATACATACATGAACCCGGTAATTGGATGCCATTTCAAAACATCGTGCAAGCTTGGTATAAACACAATATTTATTTTAGCATAATAACTGCTTAGTGCAATGAAATCAAATCGGTTATCTGTGCGGTAACCCCGCTGACTGTGGTTGTTATCGTTAATTATTTTAATGGGTCGTATGCTTGGGTAATGCCAACCTTCGATTGGATAAATCTCATGTTTGAATTGTTGTTCTCAATGTTTTGAACTAATTATTTGTTAAACATATTTACGTCAATAGAGCTATTAAAATGTCAATATCTCAAATACCAAGATGTATTATTTCTAGTCCATATCCAGGCACATTTTTTTTTATATTCACATATAGATTAATTATTATATAAAATATGCATAGCAGCACTGTCAAAATAAAGAGCTTTATCCTTGAGAGGATTATACGTTATTGGTTTAAACAACGTAAGCTCAGAGATAAATTAAGACTATTAGTTTAGAGTTGTTTCACAATTCATATTATGAAGCTTATTAAGCTCATTTTATATGGAAGATTTATTCAAGCTCTTTAATAAACAAGAGGTCGTACGACACTTTCTTTTGTCAGAGAATTCATAACTTATTGCTTTGTTGACCGTGAGCTTCCAAAATTATACGTAGGTACCCATATAGAATCATATTATAAATTATATAATCTATCTATCACCCGTTAGCGTAAAATATGAAATAACTTCCAAGAAATGTCGAATCATAAGGAATAGTTAAGAATCTAATTAAGAATCAAAATGTTTCTACTAGCCATACTAAATAGGCAATACCAAATTGAGAAACACTGTACGCTACTTAATTACGTTAAATACTACCTGCAACTGCCTGTAAGTCATGTCTTGATCACACGAAGCCGATTGTATTAAGCTCAATTCGGACTTGACTATCAAACTATAAAGATAACATTAGTCTGATAGGTAATACTGTAATAGAGTTAGGAATAAAGCACGTTGCAAGTCACGACCTCGACAAGGCTTAGAAATGGCAGTGTCTACACGACAAGCTGTAATTGGCATTGACATTGTACTTAAAGACAAACTCAAACATGGAAGTATAGCTGATGAAAGAATAATCGCTTTAAAACGAGTTCATAATATCACTATTTAAAAAAATACTTATACTGCAAGTTTCAGATCAAAAGTAAAATAGGTTTATTGAACGTAAGATGATATATATTAGTTTATCACGAAATTTACAGCAAATTCAAATATATAATGTTAATATTATATGCAAATATATAATACTAACAAATCCAGATCAAAGAAGTCGCTTGCTGCAAAGTGCTGTAATTCTAAATCCCAGACAGAAAGTAAGTAAAGACTGTAATATAGTCTTTACTTTTTTTGCTATAGGAGAGATATATATAACCTTTAAGTTCTTATACATTGTCTCCATAACTTCATGAAATTGCGGGCTCTTTTTATAGGCAAAAGACAAAGAAACATCTGCCGAATACAATATTTGTCGCCCATATGGCGACAAGAAAAATAAGTTACATCGAAGAAAGAGAACTCATTATTGAACACGATACTTTTGTAAACAAGTTTATTCGGCAAAAGATCCAGATAGAGGTATTTCAAATGAGCTAACCCAGTTACCTCTTTCGATAAATTAAGTATTGGATCTTTTTGTGAACCAATTCTGTAAGAAATGCCTTCTTTGAAATGAAATCACAATATTCAATATTGTAACATAAATTGTGCTGTCTAAGTGTGGTTTTATGTCTTGGATGGTGATTGGTAGAAGTGATATATCACTCCATTGAAATAGCTTGCTGCATGCAACAGCGATATTTCCTTACCTTCACCTTCTTAACAAGATGAACTATCCTGCCATGCGGATATTTTAAAAGTTTCCTAACAACCTATCAATTGAAGCATATAAAGAATACCAAGTTTCAAACATTAACCGCATTAGGTAAGTCGAACACAAAATTAGCTTGACATAAAAAATTGTTGTTGTAGCCTATAAGGTGGGGCAAATAAAAACTAGTTATTGAAGTATTTAAGTAGTAAGTTTTTAGTACTAGGTAGTACAGGACAGAAGTCAGAACGTTAATTGCTCGACTCCCGCATCACAGTTGACTCGTTTTTTACGAATGGCTCAACTCCATCGCGTGCCTCTCTCACAGTCTAATTCACACGAGTCTGCGAGCATCAGTACGATTATGACGACGTTTTATGTCGACGAAGCACGCGCGGATCCGCATAGCGAACGGGCGATGAACGTACATGACATGAATGCAAAAGAAAAAAGCATTGTGAACTTAATAGCGCAGAAAATAAAAGTGGTCCAGGTTAAATATTCATTGGTTGGAGTAAATATGGACGTGGAAATGCATCGTGAATTATTAATGACCAGACTGATACAAAATCGATAGGCGGCTATTATTGGTGTCACTGTAATTGGTTACGAGCGTTATCGGGGAAAGGACGCTCGTAAAGTTACATTAAAAAGTAACTGTTATATGTCGAGGCTAGGTCAATTGTGCTGTAGACAAATCAGCTTATAGTTAAGTGGGTGTGCATCGCGAACATTTAAGGAAATCCCCATTAAAAAAACATTCACCAAAAGTACAAAGTTATGGCTATGATTTCTGATAACCCGCTTAGTAACCGCCCAAATCTTTTTTGACTGTCATGAGATCACAGATTACTTTTCGCCATATCAGACATCGGATTTACTAAAAAATATTACAAGATAATTCTAAATTAGCTAGTAGAGTAAATCTTTATTCTAATCGCATCGCCACTCTCCAAAAAGCAACATTATTATGGAGCGCGAATAAATTTAAACTGTCTTACAGAAACGCTTTAAATGGAATATCATCCTACACAAAAAAAGTGAAACCATCTAAAGGGATCCACTTACGTACGAGAAATGGCCTTATTTATAGATCACACAACTTAAATGTGTCATGTGAATGTTCAGCGCAAATGTTATTGAAAGCCATTTGCTTTTGTAGAGCAACGCCTATTTTGATGGATGTCGATTAGTCAGATCTTTACGAGAGAGCTGTGATTGACAACGAGTGATTTGACTTTCAATTATTTCGAATCATATATTGTCTATTGAGAATTTTGAATGCATTTAAAATTTTGCGACACCTGCTACCTATACGTGACAATACTTACGTATGTCCAATTTGAAAGTGAAATATGACTAAACACGGCAAGCGTGACACGTAACGAACGATAATGCTCGATGTCAATATTTGCACGTCTCATAAAAGTAGATAGACGCAAACGGTCGCGACTATAGGCATTTCTCTCCCAGATAGTGTACTTATTATATACACTTATAGTCACTTCCGAGAAAGATCAAGTAGATAGAGATACACCGAAAATAAATTCACAAAATTTAAAAAGAAAAGCTTAGTACTAATGACTGTACAATAGGCGTTTTTATCGCTAAGAAGCGAACTCTTAATTCGAATTTAAGAATAACATAATACTTAAGAATATTAATGAAATGCGGAAAAGTTTGTAGAATGAACAAATTAAATTAAAAACTAACGAAATGACAACAATTGAGGGAAAGACCTTTCGATGAACATTTGCACAGATTTTGAATATTATAAAATTATAGCCAAATTTATCCGTGAAAGTTGCATGGTAATGCAGTAGACGACGATCATTCAGTTTAAAATAAACTATGACAAGAATATTCAGGCCAAATGTAGAACATCATTCATGATTGAATCACATACTTAATGCCTATTTTAATCCAGATGAACAATGCTCAAAGATACCACCAAAAGTATTTTAACTGTTGTTTGAATTGATACGACAATAAATTTTAAATAATACAACCATTACTTGACAGCTATAAAATTTAGAAGTAAATTCTTTGTGTTAAAACATGTCTATTTAGTTGTTTACATTTCTATGTCTGACTTTATCAGAACTTCCAGTGTTTCTTTAAGATAAAGGCAGAAGGTTTTTTTTTGGCGAATTCCAGTTCAATTTACGTAATTATTGTTTTGTTTAACTTAACATTGCTTGGCTATATAATCGTGTTTGCCTGTAATGAACGGAGCACAGTGCGTCGTACATCAACCTGGAAGGCAGGTACAGCAAATAAAAGTAAAGTCAAACCGGGTTTTATCGAAAGCATTGGAGAATCTCGCTTAATTTATACGGTAACTTACAGTATTGCTAAGAAGGTAGACTGGACTTTTTTGGCGCACGGCATTGAGCACCGTACACTGTTGGCTTTATTAGGTATCGAATTTAACATCAATTAAGTAGAAAAAAGATTGAGGTGCAGCAATTTTCTGTCAATACCATATAAAATTACTTACTTATATTCTTGGGCATAATTCCTACGTTAAAATAAATAGCATTAAACAATAATATTTAATCAATTTTAATACATCACTAATTGTTTAAGGTATTTAAACAAGAACGACATTTAGCATAATTCAACACGATTTGCGACCTCCTTGGCATTCAGAATTTAAACAATTTGCAAGAGGAAACAGTATCTGGCCACATTAATTTTCACAAGCGCCTCTCAATTTAATTTTATCGTTGATAGAGAAAATTACTGGTTAATCTACATAATTAATCTCACCCTAATTTCACTGTTTTCCGTAGATCTAGACTATTCGGAACAACGGGTGATTCAACTCGACCCAAATTATCTGTATTTTTAGATTAGTAACGTGGACAATTATTTTAAAGCAGCGCATTTGTTGGGTAGGACATCGGTCATCTTCTTTGACTGCATGTCGTGAATGAAGTATTAAATAGGAATGCTAATTTATGAAATGAGCATTTGGAAATTAGGAACCTATATTTTAAAAGTTTTATTAAACAGTTTGCAGGTAAAAATGATAAAGAACAAGAAAAAGACAAAGCGACGAATCGTTATTAAACAATGCACAAAAAAATCGGCCAAGTGCGAGTCTGAGTCGCACAAGAAGGGTACATACCATCGTGCATTATTTTATTTTCATTATTGTCTACCTATTACAGTTTATGAGATACAGCTGACTGACGGACGTATAGCGGAAGCTTGGTAATAGGATTCCATTGGCACCAGTAAAAATGGCCCAGAGATTTTAAAATAACAAAAAGGCTATTCAGGAAATAGTAAACTCTACAAATAATTAACAACAAAAATTCAATAATCGGTTGTTGCACTTGGTATGACTTAACCTCCGATTTAATGGATTTTATGAATTTGACATTTGCAAGTTCCTTTTTGTAAAACTCATTGCCGATTACCATCTTAGCAACAATGACCATGCAATGCCACATTTACTTTCTAATAGTCTAATTACAACCAAAAATTGAATTTAAAAAACATACAATTCAAACACCGTTGGTAAGGGTTTTTTCATTCAAAATCACAATGGATCTTTAAGTGTTATTGTCTTATGTTTTAGACATTGCTTAATTTGCATTATATTATGTTAATGCATTAATGAAGCCACAATCAAGTTCAACGACACGGCTATTTAAGTGTCTAGCGACATCTCCGTTATACATATACTTGTTTATTTTATTCATAACCTTTATGGCCATGTAAAGATTCATGGATTATTAATATTACAATGATCTCACCTCTCAACTCTACGCAAACTTATTAAATTATACCACAGAGAATACAAAACTGAATTGCTAATAATTTATACCTTACGCCGGTAACTGAATAGAGCACACTTAGTAGAGAAAATTCAAGTAGAATTCAAATCCGGGAATTTTGAATAATAATGTAATAAAGTACCTACATCCGTGAAGTTATCTTAATTTATGAAAAGAAGTTAGTACTTTAACTACGATCTACGATCGACAATTCCTGTTTGCACGGCACGAAACATCTTAACGAGGGGATAACAAAATTACTTATCTGTTAACTTTTGCAACTTTCTCTCGATCACGCAAGCTGAGATAGGGTCATCGATTGATTATATAAGGATAATAACACACTCGATACATGTAAAAGCAAGTTCATAAACTAAATTAAAAAGAGCAGTATCAAAAACAGTTACAATAATAACATCATCGAAATAAAAAAAATAGTTTACCTTTTTAAAACCAAGAATTCAGACTAAATCACGGTAATATCACTCAAAACATAGCACTGTCTGTATTTATGTTGTAACAGAAACTATCAGGCAACCAGGGTAACAGAATAACGCAGAAGGTATCGTAGTGCACCTGTTGGCGCGAGGCGAGAAACGTTACTGGCTCAGCGACGCGGCCCATTAGTCGCACTCTGAACACGTCATGCGGAAGCCGGTTCTGCTCTGGACATCGATGCCTTCGAAGAAAATCGCGACAAAAGATGCATTTTTTTCTGGACGGACGTAGAGGAAGGACAGACGTGGCTTTGACTGTGATGAAGTCGTATTTATAAGAAGTACTAATGATACAGTCACGCGTTTACAATTAGCACGGTGGCAGACAGACACGATTATATAATTAAAATATATGTAAATACTGTAACAAAGGCAACTTTAAGGAGAAAGTACGAGATAGTAGCATCAGGTCCATAAAACATATTGATTATTGATGTACTTAAAAATAGGTACCGATAGATTAAGACTGGTTTTATTGGTAGTCCGTGGGCAGTCCGTCCATCCCGCAATGTTTGAAGACTAAGGTTTTCAACCAGTGCGTCCTGCCCGTTATGACATACGGTGCCGAAACGTGGACACTGACAGTCGGGCTGGTCCACAAATTCAAGGTCGCTCAGCGCGCTATGGAGCGGGCTATGCTCGGAGTTTCTCTGATGGATAAAATCAGAAATGAAGTTATCCGGAAGAGAACCGGAGTAACCGACGTAGCCTGCAGAGTAAGCAAACTGAAGTGGCAGTGGGCTGGTCATGTTTGTCGAAGGACTGATGGCCGTTGGAGTAGACGAGTCCTGGAGTGGAGACCACGCACCGGCAAGCGTAGTGTGGGGCGCCCCCCAGCTAGGTGGACCGACGACCTAAGGAAGACGGCTGGGACAGACTGGATGCGGAAAGCGGAGGACAGGGTGTTGTGGCGCAGCCTGGGAGAGGCCTATGTCCAGCAGTGGACTGCGATAGGCTGAATTGATTATTGGTAGCGTGGGCAGATTAGTAAGATACATTGTATCGAAAATCTATACAACTATTTGAAACCATCGTTCAAGCACACTGAAAACAAAAATATTTTTTTCCTATCAGTCAGTAATTCAGTAAAAAATTACCTTATAAATCTTATTGCCGCATAAATAGAACGTGGATTGCATCAAGTCTCAACCTTTTGAGAATGAACTGGTTAACGATTCATTTAATCAATTGCTGTTCGAGATCAGTGAGAAATTTATCTTCAATTGGTAATTAGAAAATTACTATTACTGAGAAGCAATCAATAAGCTGTCTAGACACATTTCCCTTGTTCTAAAAGGGAAGTGTCTCTTTTATATATACCTACATACCGGTTTACTTATCTAAGCTAGAAAACACAGTGATCGTGAAACTATTTTGCATCCCTAGAGGCGGGCGAGACAATTTGCTCTAATACCTCGAACGTCCTTTGAGGCTTGTTACTTTCTACATGCAAGCTAGGCAGGCCTCATTATAAACGCAGTAGTCTTTGATCCGGATCTTTATATGTATGTTCCTTGGTGTTATTTGTATTATTAAATTAGATTTAGGATGACACGATGTGTAAAACTTAGCGTCTAAAACTTAGCTATTTCTCCAATATGTATTGCACCAATAACTTACGTAAATGACTTGTATGTATCCTTCTTGTTAATAATTGGATCGAAATAGAAAAGTTTAAAAAATGAACTGATAATAACATATAGAAAGAAATAAATTGGCAATTTCTAGATCGTTATGCCATTAGTAAACACAATTGCGGCGACCTTGCGGTTGCCCTTATTCCCAGAAATAGGATAATCTATGGAATTGGAAATGTTGACTCACCACTTGAGACACGGGAGCCCAAAGGCGAATAAGCCATTCGATATCTTCAAATATTTACATTACGTTTTAGGTTTCATACATCATTTTCTGGAACAACTAAAACGACATCTGACCTGGCACAGTTTCATTAAACCGGAGCAGTAATTATAGAAACAATACGTAGTTTTTTCGCACAGAAAAACATGATAAAGAGTATAAAAGTGTACAGCAATGAATACTCTGAAGATCCTACATTATGGTCTATATTATAAGGAAGCTTTTCAAGAAGTCATCTTGCGTGCTACATGGACTCGGATCATGGAAGCCATTTTCAAACGATTAGTGCATAAATAGGAGACGATGAAGCGTATCTCATCGGTAAGCAGCAGAGCACTGACCGCCTCATTGGCCATGGAACAAGGCCACATCATAATCTGATTATTGTTGAAGGATCCTTGAAAAGTCTTTATCTTTTTCATGACAACTGCTGCGCTGCAATCATAAAGGAATGACATTCCAACATAAAATTCCAATACCGAATTTATCAAAAACTAGAATTACACAAACCTAGTCATGAGTTGATCTTAAATAAGATAAGGTGAAGGAGTCACGTGTGCTTCTTATGATTGAAAGATAAAAGAATCAAGATTTTATCCAATAAGATAGCAAAATCAGAAAACCATTTGCCCTCTTTCCACTTCGCTTAGGGCTAAATTCTGAAACCCCTAAAATAAAATGTTTTGTTAGCTGTAATATTTTTCTGTTAAAAAGTTTAAAATATTTTTTTTGCATTTCATAAAAAATAAGTAAAATAAAACCCAATAGCCAAAAGCATAAGAGCCAATCGTTGAAGGCAGGGGGCCGAAAGGTAATAAGTCTACTTGCAAGAATGTTCTTGGTTCAAATAGTAGTGTCTAATATGGTCTCTAAGCTGGACATGCTTGACATCGAGACACTACTGAATCCACAAAATAGGAACCTTTCAAAAACTAATGCAATCGTTTCGAGCCTAGGTTTTCCTGAACATCCAATGCAATAACCGATTCCTCATTTAGAAACTCAAGAAATCGCAACAAACGGAAAGAATGATTATAAGCGGGTGCATGATGGGTATGAATATTTACGGTCCGTCGATCATTGCGAACGTTGTACTGACCGTTATAACAACTTACTGACCGGCCGATCATGCAAGTATCTATTACATATTGCGTGCGAGACAACCAAACGCGCAAATCGTATTAGAATCGACACTCCGGAAGTAACCAAATATTTTGTTATTTCCTAGCTTTTTAAACTATTCCATAGTAAGTATAAATAGAAAGAAAGTAATTTAGAATAGACCGTAATGAAACACGTACGAAACTGTATGAGGAAAGTCCATTCCACAGCTCCATATTTAAGTCATTAAGTATCTATCCCACATCCATATACATTAAATATCGTACGGGAGAAGTAAAATGTAAGAGAAGTGTAAAGTTCATGTTACTAATGACTCGAAAATTCTCTTGAAAGCACTTCGGGCCTCTTAAGATGTTTCACATCTCCTAATACCTGTTATAGAATGTTATGTACAAACTTTGAGATGTTTTTTTGACTTTGAGACGGAGTTCAGTAGAATGAAACATGTTAGAAACTTTCAATAAATATCCTGGGGCAGGATATTATCAATTAGCAGACGTAACAAAACTCAATAAGTTAAATGAAGCAAGCAATCAAAATGCAAAATCCCACATTAACAGTCGGCAAAATGTGCATTAGAACGGTAATAGTGTTAAAGTGGGCGTGATATTCTCGCTCGATGCACCGACTTACGTCCGATTAATGTAGGTACACATAATATGTACATTATTGTAACAATAACAAGCGATTAGATAAGTAGATTATACTAGACTATCTCACATTATCTTTCTTAGCAGACAGTGTAACCAAAACCCAAAAAATTACTGCACAAAGGAATCTAATGTGGGTCGAATAGTAATAATATGCAAAAAGGTTCTTGCTTTGGAATTAATGCAATGTAAACATTTCTTGAAATGAAAGAGAAGTGTAAAGTTCCGGAGGGTCAAAATATTTCAACAATTTCCTCAGCATTCTGAATAGCAATTTAGCGAGTTTGGAATGGCGAGCATTGACATTCGACAGGGCAACCAACGTCCTAAATTAAGATCATTCCAAACCAAAAGGACTGACCCTTAGGGGAAGTGAGTAGTCAATACCTGTGTATGTATGCTACATACACATACAGGTAAAACTGAGTTTCTGAGAAGCATAATTTTGCAATGAACCAAATTTCCAAAATATTTTTGGAGCTATCACAAAATAATAAAATTGGTATCGCTTAGGAATCCTCTGGATAATATTCAGTAAATAAATAACATTTGTGTTCATTTAGGAATAGTTTACAGATAATAAAGGCACTAGTAGATACCGTTGGCATTCGGATTACTTCGACTAAAACTAAGTTATTAATTGGCTATGACGTCAGAGTGAGGCACTAACATGTATGACTACCCATCCCCCTATTACAAGCTACAAGTTACAACCCACCAACCACAAGGTACAGAAGGAAAAACCCAAGGAATACTTATTACCTACAAAATAAAGTATGTTATGTAACATAGGAAAATTGATAAAGATTGAAGTACGGTCTTACTTATTTACTTTCGATGTAGGTACACAAGATATTGTTACTGAGGCTTCGATCTATAGAGCGTACTTACTTAGACTTTACTTACTTAAAAACCTACGTAATAAAGTATATTTTTGTGTGACCATTAATTTGTAGCAAAGTTTTTGGTAAGTAGTCGATTTCGTGTACATAGGCTTTGCTTATCACACTCAGAGGGATTCGAAGAAAAAATACCGACTTTTTAAAGTCTGAGCAAAGTCTGCCTAGCCTACCTAAACAATGATAAAGAATTCCTTTAGTAAAATATATAACCTAAAATCTTATAGGTCATATGGGGTATCCTTACTAATATTAAATGCGAAAGTGAGTTTGTTTGTTTGTTACCTTTTCACGCTGAACCAATCGCGATGAAATTTGGCACACAAGTGCCGTTAGATTATCGACAAAAAATAGGTCCCGTATGCATAACTAATTTCAAACATAAAAAAGTTGACATCCATCATGATAAATTGCCACAAGTTAGACTGGCAACAAATAAACTCAATGGTATTAGGTACATACAAAATAAAAATAGGTAAGTAATTATAATATAATCTTATCTGAATATGTTTGCAAATAGTAAATTGTAAATGTGTCATGCTGTCCATATGCTGTCAGTCAAAATTGTACAGTGTTATTGTTGATCTTTTCTAGAATTTGAGATAATACAGCCATATACTTACTTACTTTAGTTCTTGGTTCTGAGTATTTTTTAAAATATTGTAATATTTACGGCTTTAGAAATAAAATGTGTGGAATTTATGATATAGGTAAGCACTGAAATATAATATAAGTTTCCTATTAACTGGCTCCTGAAACACAGTTCTAGTTCGAAAAACTATAGATCCAATGAAACAAACTTTTACCATTTTATAACTAGTATAGAGAGTTTAAGTAACGTTAAATACCTACCAGTATGAAAAGGATGAGAAAGCTAACTTTGCCAATTTTTATTTTCTCATTACATAATGTAAACTAAACCATGTGTGATTTTCCATATTATCCACAGTACTGGAGTTCTAATTTTGGAATAGGGAGAGATCCCTTGTCCAAACTAAATGGTGGTCAAGCAAGATGTATCACTTCCTTCTTGACTGAGCAATTGTCACGTCTTGTTTGTCCATCTGACAAGTTCCTTGAATGAAAAATCATATAATTTATTCCAAGGTTGTCTATAATAAATGTAATTTGAAAATAACTTAGAACAAATAATATACATATTTACTTTATCATTTAGTGTAGATTTAGTTGGATACTTTATTTGCCGTTTCATGCTTAAAGTGGATAATTGCCAAGAACTATACAATTTTACTATCTATCCAAATAAAGTACCTATAATATACCGAAATAAAGATCAAATTTTATAATAATATCCTGGAACATCTTTTACACAGCTACAATCAGACTCAAATGTGTCAACCGCACCAATGATAAGAAGGCACATGGAATAAGCTGAATGAGGGTGAGCATAGCTTTGACTGTGGAAACCAGATAACAGATACTGCATATACTTTTTAAATATACATCTATATATGTATGTACTTATATATAATTGCACCCAGACTGAGAGAGACATGTGAACATACTTTGTCTTGGGTGGAATTGGAACCTATAACCTATGGACTGACTAACAGGGCCTTACTAATCTCTCCAACTGGCAAATAAGGGACAGTGCAGCTAAATGAAATACAACTCTTGGAAAATAATATCATAAGTCTGAAATGATATACGAGATTTACTGATAGTAAAATAAACAGGAAGATATTTAAATATTAGCCGTAAAGGCTGTTGTTAATGACAGTTTCTCTTTGGCCCACATTGGCTTGTACCACACAGCTCTAAAACGAACCAGTACTAGTGCCAGCTCATGAACATACCTCCTTTATCCCGGTCTACAGCCATATGTAGCCCAGTCAAAAAACCGTCTTGAAAGTGCTCTAAGATAAGATAGCTGTACTTTATTAGCACACCACATAATATATAATAAAGCAAGAAAAAAAACGTATTACAAAACAGGCAGGATAATGGTACAGAATATGTTATTTACAAACTAAACAAATTAGTCACATCACCTCTCTTTCTTATAAACTTTATAGAAAAAGGATAGGAGATATTTGAAGCTGTCAAATTATTTTATGCCATTGTCAACTACAAGGAAATAGTAGTGACCAATAAAAATTTAGCTTTTTACAGCGATTATATTATTTCAAAGCAATTTGACTAATGTGACAGGACTAAAATTTATTTTATCAATTTCCTATATTTTTTGTTAGAAAGAGATAAACCAATATTTGTCATATGTTTGAGAGACTGGCAGGAGTGGCAAATATTACACAAGCAGACAAATATAGAAGATTCTAAAAGAGCCATAATGAAAAAAAATCAGTACCAATCTATATGATGAAAATACTTTTGACTCTTTTCAGTTACATTTTATCACATAATTTAGTTGCTCCGAAGATAAGGTAAAAAATTCAATCTGAATAAAATTTTATTAATATTGTCTTAAGTTTTTAAGATTAAACAATTATTATATCATGGTATTTTTAACCCCTGAAGAAAAAAGTGGGGTGTTATAAGTTTGTATTTGTGTGACCGTCTGTGGCCTTTTCATCCAGTAAGGTTGATGCAATCATCAGAACTTTAGTCCTTACAAAAAAAAATACTTATTTTTAAGCCCTGAAGAAAAAAGAGGGGTGTTATAAGTTTGTATCTGTGTGACCGTCTGTGGCCTTTTTGTTCGGTAAGGTCAATGCAATCATCAGAACTTGTCCTTACAAAAAAAAATACTGTCGCCTCATAGCTCCTGAACATATGGACTAATTTAAATTTAGTTTTTTTTTTTGTTTGAAAGGTGTCTTATTCAAGATTGTTCTTAACAATGTTTCAAGAAAATCTGCTGGGCCATTTAAAAATAATCAACAATTTCCTTGTGAGTTTTGGGGTTGTCAAGAAATTTTTGATTTTAGTTATATAGGCTTTCTTTCCAGTTAATTATTTCAATATTTTATGGGAATATTGTGAGTGGTATCTTTGTATATTCATGTGGGATTAATAATCACAAGAGATATGGGTTAAAACCTTACACAGTCATAATTTATCCTATATGGAATAGATTATAGTTTAGACTAGTTTTTATAGCAAAAAAAGGTAAATCTATGTTATGAAATAATCATAAATTATGAACAGCAAGCAATAACATGTGTAGTTCTTCAAACAATCACACATGTTTAGCTAATTACTTACATAATATTTCCTGAGTAATCTCATAAAAAAATCTATTCAAAAATAACAAGTTCCATATGGCAATTTATTGTTAATGTCATTAGTAAATTAAGAGTTATTGAGTCCGAGTTTATTTAGTACTCATGGAAGTTTAGTTAAAATAAAAGTACTCCTACGAAAAGTATAAAACAAACAAAAACATCGAACTTATATAGGCAACACAAAATGTTATCTCGTGGTATACGTGGTATAAGTAAATCATGCGTAAGAATCCCTATAACTTATTTTATTCTTACAGAGTTCATGCAAAATAATAAAATAAGAATAAAACCGTTACCTTTTTCAAACGATCACAGCTCGAGGCAAGTCAACAGGAACAAAGTAGGTTGAAGTCCAATATCACAAGAAGAAATGAATCACCATTAAACATTCATATACATTAGTATCCAAAATCAGCTACAGCTATTTTTCACAAAAAATAATAACAATTTAATCTAAAATAATCAATAAAACTATCAGCAAAATAAAACTCACAACACACGCATTCGTTAAATTCGTCTTGGCTTGCGAAATCTGACAGTCAGCAAAGTAAATGTGACTTTGACAATTGACTGACTGACAGTGACAGACAGTTTGAGACAGATTTTTTCTTTTTAGGCGAGGCGGGTGAGGCCAAGGAATTTGGACACAGCGGGCGAGGCATACTTCTCACAGATTACTACTCGACTAGGATTGTGTTCAGAAACGTTAACCGCAGGTGAGGTTAGAGTAATTCAACACGGCCTTTTGAGCGAGGGAGGTAGAGATTGGGGATATCTGAATAGAACTGAGTTTCTGGACGGTCTTAGGTGCGTTGGAGTTCCACACCATTTCCACACGAAGTAGCTTCTTTGGTCCGTGGAGTTCCAATTTCCGATCATTCTGAATGTGTTTGTACCCTAACTGCAACATTTCTGAACACACCCTATTACTTCTGAAGTATGTTCTCTCTCTGAAGTTTCCGAATTCTAGGTAGGTAGTTATCTAAAGTTTTAAATTAATTTTGTGTTCATGTTTAAAAAAAGATTGTATTATAACTATTTTCCTATTTTAGTATATTAGTCCGTTTCACATTTTCAGGGTAAAAGCTGATCCGGCAATTAAAAGTTGCACTACTCTCTTATAATTTTTTTTGTAGATAGTTTTCTCTAATTCTGATTTACTTTATATTATGTTAGCCAACATCTCTACAGAAAATCTAATTTATTACAATTTTTTGCGTTTTAATTTCACTCGACTCTGGACATAAAAATACCACATTAGCGTACAATGCCATCTATCCAAACAGAATAGACATGATAACGGTAAGTACCTACAGTGCGATAAGGAAGGATGTTTGGCCGTTAAATGACATCGGAAGGAGGGCGCTCTTTTAATCTAATAATTTGCCGAAAGTAATAAGTGGGGTCATAGAGATAGTGTTAATATAAAGCAAAAACAACACAATATACAACAATGATAAACGGACAGAGCGAAATGTCAAAAAGTGACTCTTCACAAGATAGCGGCTTTAGTTCCGATTATAACCACGTGCCAAAACATCCTTGTCGCACTGTAAGCTGTTGAATTCTGCATTAGCACCATCTAGTTATAATTTTAAGAACTCGATTATTTTTATGAAAATGAAATAAGTTTAATAAAGTATGTCAAGGTGGCGTTGTAACAAGATAGACATGTGGTAGGTACCTACTGTGATGCTAAGCTGTGTCTCAACAATTAATTTGCTAAATAAATGTTTTTGATTTGTATGGAGTTACCAAATCGTCACGTCAAAGTCTATGCCAATGCCGCCATGGTAAATGTATTAGGTAAGCTCAACCGTATCAAAACCAGTAAAACGTTGTATGTGACTTATCTTAGTTCGAAAATAATAATACAGGGGGTTTATATTATATTACGCCAAATACATTTATGCTAAATAGTAAATTGATGCATGCATTACTCCCCATTATGTTGCATGTGCGACAAATCCACAGTCATATTAGGTACAAAGAGCTTATAACCACTAGGTAGGATATTGCAGTTGTCAAAAAGTTTAATTTCGCGGCTGTGAAAGTATTTAGGTATGTAGATATAGGTATTGTTGACCTAGGTACCTAACCTATATGTTAGTCAGTTGGTTTGCGTCTGGGCGTCTCCAGAACCGAACCTCATCAATGTCACTGTGGCGGCGGCGTGGATCGTTTGGGTCACCACGGTCTATCCTGCCGTCGTAGTGCAGGGCGTCTTTCACGCCACGCCACTCTAAACGATGTCATTCGTCGGGCCCTTGCCACCGTGAACGTGCCGGCTATTTTAGAGCCGAACGGTATCTCGCGTGACGATGGAAAGAGGTCTGACGGTATGACATTGATTCTTTGGAGTCGTGGGAGGCCGCTGGTATGGGACGCCACATGTGCTGACACCCTTGCACCCTCCCACGTCCAACATTCATCACGGGTGGCGGGCGCTGCCGCAAACGCTGCGGAAAACCTCAAGCGGAGGAAATATACTTCTCTTGGAGATAGTTATATATTTCTTCCGTTTGGGGTCGAAACTATGGGTAGTTGGGGTCAAGATGCTCGCAGTTTGGTTAGGGAGCTGTCCAGACGCCTTATTGACACTACAGGTGACCAAAGAGCTGGCACTTACCTCGGGCAGCGCATCAGCCTTGCAATCCAACGAGGTAACGTTGCCAGCTTTTTGGGGACCCTGCCTGGAGGCGGCGATTTAAATGCGGTATATTATTTATAGTTACTCTGTATATAGGTTTGATTTTGTAGTTTAATTTTAATTTAATATTTCATTATAGATAGATTATATAAATTATATTTTGTTGTAAATAATTGTAAATATTATATAAAATGTGACCTATGTTTTTTTGGTCTATGGTGTATCTACAGGTACTATATTATATATTTGCACAAATAGCTATTTGAAATGTCTGGGGAATTTGTGAACATTGAATATTGGGTTACAGGCACAGATTTAGTAATCTGAGGTTACAGGCAACTTGTTGGAGAGATTAATTAGCCAGAAGCACATTTTTACTCTACATATATATTTAAGAAGATTAAAAACACGATACTAATTAAAACTACAATAAAAACTGAAACATTTTATTTAAATTATAACTCTTTTTCATATAAATAACGCTCTCTTTAAATGTAACTGGAAGCCTCTACATAAACATAATAAAGTTTAAATGTCACATAACATTGTAACTATAGAATAAAATACAGAAATGTAGCTTAGATAAAATTAAAATTAGCTTAGAAATATCGCAAAGTTATTTGAACGTAGTAGCCTGTATGTGGATCACCTGCAGCAATCAGTTTTCACCTAGAAAAAAGTTAATATTTTTTTTATAAAGGCACACACACTGATTTAAATAATTTATTAAAATTTTATTTCTGTGACATCTTATATCTTCGTTATTAATTCGTTTATGCTAAGAACATTATTAATTATTACTACTGGATTTTCTTTTTCAATGTTATAAAATGGTTACTTAATATGATTAAAGTTCCTAGTTTATTATAATTATCTATATTGGTTACAGTAGTGGTAATCTTAACAAATTAATCACAATTTAAAATCATGCAAAAAAAAACACGTAAAAAACATAACAATCATGCGATTTAATACATATCAAAGCGATATCAAACTTTTATTTTGATCATTGATTTTTGCACAAAACATTAAGTAGGTGTCTACTACATAAAATTGATAGTAAAATTTATTTAGAATATAAGTTAAAAACTAAAATAAACATCACAGCTATAATTTATAGTAATTTAGGGAAAACGTCATGTCCTATTTCTTACGACACGATTGGGTAACCTAAGAGTTTAAAAAAAAATATAAGTAAGATTTCTTATGTAATTTGTTAGTATTGCATGTATCGAAAAAGTAATTAATAATTCGTTTTATTTTTATAGTCGATACAAACAATATTTTTTAATTTTCAGAGCAAAAGCCCTTTATACAGCCAATATATTTGTTTAGTTCAGTGTTATATTATTAGCATAGCAATAATCGTGATAATTGCTAGCAGCAAGCCGAGCAGCATCAACCAGTCCAAGTCTGCCAGGTGTTGGGAGAACATCAGGGAGTACGTACAAGCTAACATCAACGTGCCAGAGTCGTGCCAATCGCGCTTTGACTGCGTGTTATCGCCTGTCAAAACAATAAAAAAAACAAAGCATTCTATAAAAAAACACAACTGTAGTTAGTAACGCATTCGGGGCAACTAAAATTTCAACTATAGGAACCGTGCACAAAATAATATATACGAGTATTTAATAGTGAGTGTTATTTTTATGAACAAATAAGTTGCAACAGCACTTGACAATTATTTTTGCCAGTTGTCATGCTTATAATCACTATTGGGAGTCGGTTCATGTGCACGGTCCCCACAAATAAATCGGAAAGGTGAACAACAATACGAAAATGAAAACAAAAAGCTGATGCAAAATGGTTATAGTGAAAACCGAACACCGTGCATGAGTGTATACCACGTACCTCTATTTTCTTTTTGTGAATTATGATTTTGCCTTTTAGCTCTCCAAGGTACTACATTATTTGGCAGTGAGTTGCTTTGACTAGGAGCACAATCATCTGTTTGGTCTACAGATAGCCTTCTCAGATGCTGATTCATCGTTTTAACGAGTTTTGGTGAGCTCAGTTCATTTCTTAACTGGTTCTCATTCTCATTTTCAGTCACATTACTTTGAGGTTTTTTATTGCCGTCTAATTTAAATATCGTCGCTAACTCCTCCGAGGAGTTATATTCAGTCGAATCAGCAGCATCCCTCTTTATTTCTAGGTCGTCTTCATAAATTGAAAGATTAACGGAAGCTCTATTGGGAATTTCATGTTTACAGATATTTTGGGCAACTTGATTCAGCTTTTCACCAGCTTCTGTAATTCCAGTCATTTTACTTGTTTTCTCAATATGATTTTCATTTTTTGGTTTAGGAACAAAAATCTTTTCATTTACTTGTGATATGCCAGCAATCAAATCAGAAATGCCATCTTTTAATTCTTTGAAAGCATTTATTTCATTAATTTCTTTCAATTTGTTATCAGTATTCAAGAAAGGGTTAAGTGAATTTACGTTGAGCGGGGATAGTTTAGTCTCAGTTTCTTTTTCACTCTCAACTTTTATGGAATCATTTTGAACTGTCAAAGGATTAACGTCTGGTATCAATTTGCTGTCTGAAGTTACTACAGTCGTTTCCTGTGCATTCAATTGTTCCTCAGTTTTCGCAATGTAGTTTGTTAATTTAACGCTTTCATCATCAAAATTAAGTTCTTTTTCAAAACTGTGAAATTTGAGCTGGTCTTCTACCTTATGCAATTGATCGGATATGGCTAGAAGACTATCTTCAGTCTTTTTACCTTTAGAATCTTCATTTGTACCGTTTACTGGTTTATAATTCCTTTGTTCATTTATAACTTCTGAATGTACTTCCACAAATTTAACATCAGGCACAGGATCGTCATACGATGAAGTACTTGTTAGACCATTTAAAAAGCTTAATCTGCTATCAGAAATTCTTGCTTGAATATCAGATCGTTTTTCAGAATTGTTTCTATTTTTATCTAACTCGGCCAAAGCTACCCCTAGCTTATTACTTGTATCCATAGCTTCTTGAGCAAGCATACTTAGAACCTGCTGGAATTCATCTTTTGAGGAACGTTTAGAAGACTGGGGTGATCGTTTTGATGGTGATGAACTTTTAGACTTATCGCAAGATGGGGGCTTAGAAAGGTGTTTGTCATCGCTATGAATGAATGAGTCATCTTTAGCAAAATGATGTGAAGGTGCATGGATGTTATTGACAAAGAGACTGACAGTGTTGTGCCGTTGCTTTACCTTGTTTCGAGGGTAGCGCTCCTGTTCGTTGTCATTCTTTTCAAAAGTGTCACGCAGACGTTTCATCACGTCACTGTTGCTGTGAGTCTTTTGTATCGTAGCCAATTTACTTTGATTAAGAGCATCATCAATTTCTTTTTGTATCATTGTAAATATATTAGCTGATAAAGATCTCACAGCCCGTTTTTTCTTAATATTAGATGAATCTTTTGTTAATGGAAATTCACTATAATTATTATGATTGTTATTTAAATGGCCATTGTAATCTTCTCCATTAAACAGTGATGAATGCCTGTTATCTTTTCGTAAACTCCTATAGGCTAAATCATCTGATACGATATCAGGTGACCTTTTGGGTATGAATCGTGATCGTCCTTTATTTTCTGGTGTTGCGTGTAAATAATCACTCTGTGGGGCTGGAGATACTGGTCCTACCGGTATACCGAAAGGTGGCTGGGGTTCAAGCGTCTTCAATCGATTGTTAGTTTGTTTTATATTTCTGTAGACAACGTCATCATGTACTATATCCGGCTCATTACGTTCAGAATTTCTGTCATCATCCGACGTGTACGGCACATATGCTGGCGATGCTAACATATAACTTATTTGTGCCTGAGCTTCTTTGTAGCTTGGTTTTTCTTTGGAAAATGAATTCATTCTTCGGAATGCCATATCATCTTGCAATTTGTCAGGTAGTGTTGATCTTCGAGGCACACGTCTCAACGGTGTTGTTGGCTGACTCCGCAGCTGTACCTCGTCGTCATTTCCATTCCAGTCATTGAAATGGTCGTTAAATTTCGGCGTCATGAGTTCCCGACGTTCCGCCCTGTCTAATAAATCTTCATCACCTAATCCTAAACTGTTATATATGGCTTCAAGCTCGTTAAGAGCATCGTCAAGATTTGTTGATTTTCGTCTTTCTGAATTTTTCTCATCATCAGATGGCATTTGATACACACTGGGAACATAAGTATCCGATTTATGTCGCACGTGAGTCTTTGATGTCGGTGATGTAATGGATTTTGGTGGTTCTACCGTAATTGATCTTTTATACTCGGTTGTCGCTTTCCATATTTTGGCACCATCAGAAGTATCAATACTTGAGTTTTTAAAGCTGACTTTATTTTTATTTTGGTTATCAATATTTTCTACACCCAATTTATTGTGGTCTAAATAAGATGGTGTTCTATAGAGCTGTGAATTACTGGAGTATTCGCTATTACTTCGGGAATTTGCAAATACATGTTGTTGTTTTCTTTGTCGTTCAGCGTCATCAATTTTTTTCCAAAACTCTGATGCATTTCTAGGTCTACGGTACACACTTTCGGCTACATTAAGAGAAGCTTGTGAGTCACTTAGGTATTGGTGTTCATGTCCATTTTGACTAGGTTTCATAGTTATTGGTCTTCGAGATCTAGGACTTTGATCAGCATAGTACAAATAGTCATGTCGTAATTGGACTGGTTCAGGTTTGACGATATTAGTTGGTCCCACTGTTTTTCGCCATGGTGGAGAATTAATGTATAAACCATAATGATTAGGTTCTGCAGAAACTGACGCTGGTCTTCGAGGTTGTTCACTTTTTTGTCGGAAATTCTGCAAGTATTCATTATTTTGCATAGCAATGTGATCCTCTGAGTTTGATATTGGACGACGTAAACCATTAAATCCATTACTTATTGATCTTTCTTGACTTCGTCGCATAATTCTTTCGAAGTCGTTATTTGGAACGCCATGCGTTGTTTGCTGGTTACCGCCCATTCTATCAGCAACCATGGGATTGTTTTCATAGTACATGGATATGGGGGTGGCCACTTTCCTTTGCATATCACGTGGAGGTGGTACTGGGGGCGCCTTTTCCTCTCTTTTTACATTGGTTACATTACCCAATGGAAATTTAACGCAAATCACATTCTCCGGATTCTCGTAGTGGCTTACACTCCTTTCTCTGTTATTATTAGCATAAAGTGATTCTCGATTTGTGTTACTATTTGGGTATTGAATGGAATAGTTAATATGTTCATTGTTAACTTTAGCATTGAAGTTAATAGATGAAGGGTAACTTTGTGTTGATGGAAATGATGATATTGATTCGGATTTCAAAGGGCGGCGGTTAATGTCATTAATTTGTAATGGTTCTTGTTTTAATTTGTTAGATTGATCACGTTTGCAAGTTCCATAACCGCTACTCTGACTCGTTGGTGTTCTTGTTAACATTTCCACTTCAGCTTTTGTGTAGCCCTGTTGTAATAACTCAGCTTCTTTATTTAACTGATTTTCATCATCACGCGATAACCTTTTGATGTATCTTTCATTTCGCGCACTTCTGGACCTTTTGTTTAAGGAACTGTCCCTTGAACGCATTAAGGAGTCTTCGCTTCGAAAACGTATCATCGACGAGGAATTTGACGATTTAAGTGATTCTTCATCGCTGCTGGACTCTCCTTTCATACTGTTTCTAAGGGCCTCAACTCTGGCTTTTAGTCGACCTTTTCGTGATTTTCTGGAAGGAGTGTCTAAGCAAGATTTTCCTGATCTACTGGAGTTGTCATCTCTCAAACTAAGGGACTCTTTCGATGCACCATATAGCTCTTGATTTTTCGCTCGATAGTTGATGAAACCTGCTGAAGGATCTGATAAGACACCGTCATCAGTGACGTCTTTGACATTTGGTTTAGCCAAACTTTGAGCGCGTCTCGAGTCCCTGATGACTATGTGATCGAAATTATTAATAGCTGGATTTTTCTTCTTCTTCTTAGATTTTCTTTTCGATGGAGATCTTGTGCTAACTCCTTCATCGCTCTCGGATGAGGAGCCACTTTCTTCTTCCTTCTTCTTTCTTCTGAAGAGTTTGCCAATGGACCACTTCTTGTCCTTCTTGTTGCGGTCTGGTTCGGGTTCGGGTGGAGCTGGCCTGTCCACGCGGCGCTGGACGGAGGCGTACTCATCGTTGTACGGACGGTAGGTGGTCGTAGTTGATACGTCCCGATGTGGGACTGGTGGGGAGTTGACAGCCTGAAATCGAAAAAAATAATCATTTTAATACTCTGTTTAATTAATACCTGATCCCTGAAATATTTGTGTACATGTATAGACATTTAATTATATACAAATGTCGATATTATATTAGGCTATTAACACAATAAGTCATAAATTACGGCTATGCTAAAATAATACAATATATTTGTTAAAATTTATTTTTCGCAGTGTGAACACAAGCAATTTAATTTTCAACATGTAATACAAAATTTCAGATAGTGATTAATTTAATACACGTTTAATTCATGAAATATTCCCAACGTATTTCTTAATTGGTTCGGTTACATCGTTAGAATATGAGAGTTGGTAATTGGTATTGATTAAAATCAAATAGGTACGTATAAAAATACTATAATCTTTTTGCCCCGCAGTGCTAACCCCTATACCCAATTTTACCCCTTTAAATGATATTTCTACATCTCAGTTCGGGCAGTAAGTTACGTGTGTCAGTCAGTCAGTCACTCGAGATAAACCTTTATGTTTATATCGATACCGTTTTTATCGTCGAATCCAACTCGGCTGGGCAGCGTTCGGGAAGCTACGTAATATCTTCTCATCTCAAATACCGCAGTGTAATGACTTACGGAGCAGAGACGTGGTCGCTTACGATGGGCCTTATAAGAAGGCTCAAGGTCACCCAAAGAGCAATGGAGAGGGCTATGCTCGGAGTTTCCCTGCGAGATCGGATCAGAAATGATGAGATCCGCAGGCGAACCAAAGTTACCGACATAGCCCGAAGAATTGCCAAACTTAAGTGGCAGCGGGCGGGGCACATCGCTCGTAGAACCGTCGGCCGCTGGGGCAGAAAGGTTCTCGAGTGGCGACCACGAACCGGTAGACGCAGCGTGGGCAGGCCCCCCACAAGATGGACCGACGATCTTGTTAGGGTCGCGGGAAACCGCTGGATGCGGGTAGCGCAAGACCGGCCATCGTGGAGATCCTTGGGGGAGGCCTTTGTCCAGCAGTGGACGTCTATCGGCTGATATGATGACCGTTTTAATATCGTAATGGAAATTCTCTACATAAAGAGATATGGATATGTAATCGTATATCGTGATTAGTATTGTCAGCAAATAAAAATAAGCTTTACGCTTTACGCCTTGCTGTCTAGCAGCCGGTAGCCAAGGACGATTGTTTGGCTGTGCGTCAAAATGTATAATTATTGTTATGAATAGTGGCATAGTCAGAAATGTCTAATGTACCATTCTTCCTGTGGTGTGAGAAGCTGAAAACAATGTCAGGATTTGACTAGACGAAGAAGGTACCTACAGAGTAAATAAGCATGCATAAAGATAGGCTCTGTTCAATATAGGCTCAATAGATGACGTCATAGGATGTTTATTTAAGCATCGGTTAAATAAAATTAGGAAGTCAAACTCAAACTTAAATTAATTATTTTTTTATTGTGTTTATCAAAAATGATACCGGTGAGGTCGAAGTTCAAAGACGCTGCGAACGCATGCGATATCTCTTATTATCATGGCTTTGCCATTATTATTAAATATATGGACACTATTTACCAAAATCAACAAAATTATGTGTTTTGTTATTTCATTGTAGACATTTGTAAGTTAACAATTGATGATTGTAGGTATTATTACTCAAAATTTTCAGGCATTCATACTTACAGGTAAAAATGAACTGAAGAAATTATTGTGTCTTTCTACTTCGAGCATAGCCACCATGATTCTATATAAATAAACACTTATTTAAAGAACATTTACATATATTATAGACACCCACACTTCTTTGGTTTTGGCACGACAAACTTCTTAAGTATTTTAACACATTT
This sequence comes from Tethea ocularis, assembly GCA_963555595.1. Taxonomy (NCBI): domain Eukaryota; kingdom Metazoa; phylum Arthropoda; class Insecta; order Lepidoptera; family Drepanidae; genus Tethea; species Tethea ocularis. The sequence goes on along the minus strand of OY741963.1, from coordinate 3,533,181 downwards.
TATTATGTGTAGTCACTATGGTTTGTGTTTATTATTGATTAACACTCTTATAATTAGAAAAGGTGAGCCAAATTAGCAACACTAGTCAGTGCCACTTGCTAACTGTAAATAAACAAAACACTTCAATTTTGTTTAAAAACCGTCAGTTAATTAATTAGAAAAAAATAAAGGATCTTCTTCCTATACTACCATTATTTTCAAGGCTTTTGTATCGTTGATAAAAATATTATATTATTTGGTTCAATAATTTTGTGTATTCATAATCGTAATCACTTTTAAGCACTGCACTTAAAACAGTTGTCAGAAATAACAAGCACTTCAATGCCATTTTAAAACAAGTATTATACTTAAACTTAGTTAAAAAAAAATGTTTATTAAGGGAATTTAAAATGTGGCGCGAGCACAAGTCGCGGTTTGGCGATGCGCGTGCGACTCGCTCTCCGCACAGACTCGTGATAATTTCGGCCAAGATATAACGTATATCCGCGCGTTATCCTATATTTCTTTGCTATAAACACAACAGCGTCCGATGCTCCACAAATCTAGTTATTTATATACTGAAAATCCATAGTGTTTGTATTTTTTTATTTGGATGCAATTCTTGCAACGGAACGTGGAGTGAGATTTATTTATTGTGGCAATAAGATTTTCCTTGAGAGTGATTAACTAATGGGAGTAGAGAATTTATTGAAATTCCATTCCGCGGTGTTTCATCCATCTGTACAATTTATATAAGTATACTAGCTGTTTCCTGCGGTTTCACTCGCGTTCCTGAGATAAAAAATTGTTTACGACCTATTCTCAGACCTACCGAATTTACACAAAAAAAAAATCGGTAAAGCCGTTTCGTAGGTGACAAACACTGTGACTCGAGAATTACGTTATCTATATTATATTTATATTTTTTTTATTGGAGCGATTTTTAGCTTCATCATACCTACCTATACAGCATTAGTGATAGATAGATTGTATCGTCATCACCCATGATTTACCCTGCTTCCCAATTTTTGGAATCGGCGCCATATGCATTTTTTCCATCAATTCTATCCACCACCTTTCTCGTTATGCAACACATTTATGAGCGGATTTTCTTAAAACATTAGCTATGTTTCAAGTAAATCCGCTCTCGATTAACAAACTTTTTAAACTAAACAATCAGAATCAAAATTGGTTTATCTGTTCAGGAGCTATAGGTACTATGCCACAGTCCACAGACGACAGACAGACAGACATACACACTAAAAACATAAACCTCTTTCGTCGGGGGTTAAAAAAGAAGGCTGACAAGCAAGCAAACGGTCCAGCTGTTGGTAAGTGGTAGTGGTAGTACACGAATATATTAATTTGAGCGACCTCAAACTCAAGCATATATTTTGCTTAGGTACTACCTACCTCTAAAATATAAACGATCTTCAGTATAATACTTCAGTTCGCATTGTTGTCCTTAACATTCTACAGCTAAAAATACTTTCAACAAAAAAAAAACAAGCGCAATCTCGCGTGTCAAAGGAAACAGCTAATTACAGTTCGAGCAAATGAAGTGAAGACGTATCGAAGGGATCTCCGAATATAGATCGGTGAATCAAGTGCACGGATGCACCTTTGAAATAAGCTATCTGTAGATGAGAACAGGGCCGCATTTATATTTCAAAAGGAATTTCATGGATCTGTTGCATTAGGCATCGATATTAACCAGTTAGGTTATGTCTATATAGTATGCAGAAGGGCTCAGGGTAGGTTGGTGACCTGCCCTCCCCTGCTTCCCCTCTGGGCACATTCCTAGGTCCCCAGGGGCTACGATAAAGAGTTCGAAATACAATTACATTTGAGGTCATTGATTTCGTAATAAAAATAATGATAAACGAGCTCATCACATAAAAAAAACAATTTTATTAATGATGAATTCTATTTGATTGGTTAAAATGACTAAAATTAATATTAGATTGCCAGAATTGAATTGCATATTACTTACTATGATTAATGTAAAGGAAATGATAATATCATTTTTAGTTTGTTTTTTTACCAAAACCGGCGTCATTTCTTCCACGACTAAATACGGGCCTGAATATTACAGAGGTCGTAGTGAACGGTAGAAGGTCATTCTTTACACATTTAATTCTTATTTAGCGTCTGTTTGTTATGGATATGAATGAGATTAATGACGCGCAATGTCTGGTACTGAAAGCGCGAGAAACAGCTGTTGCAATACTATGGCGTTTTAAATAGAGATACGTACTTACGTGACGTGGAATCATACCTACTTACTTGCCAACCGTATTTTGTAAGCGTGGACGTCTGGTTACATGTTAGGTTTCTTTGCCAAATAGGAAAGCTTGTTATTTTGTAATATCCCTTATGTGTTCCTTAGTTTGACCCAAAATCCTATGATAATGATGCATGGACAAACGATCGTGTCTTTTTTTAAGGACTATAAGGTAGATTATCAAACTTATGCGGACAAGTAACAGAGACGATAATCCATGTGATATATGATAACCATCCAGATCAGCAGGGCGATTGTGTAACTATAGCGATGGCTCTCGTAATCATCTTATAATTTTGGTATTGTCTATCTTAGGTGAGCAACAACGAAACTGCGAAATTACTTCTCATAATAATTAATCATTTGACATTAGCCATCGGAATAAAAAAAAGATAGACAATACCAAAAATAAAAGACGATTACAAGAGCAATCGCTATCGGAATCCTATTACGAGACAGTTTCACAATTGCAGTGCTTGCTTTCTCGTCGTTAAATTTATTTTCATATAATAATATCTGACTGGTAGGCACACGTACCTATATATATATATATTACCTAAGTGTAAAATTAGCTTGAAAAGTACTGTCACAATAGTCTATAGTACCTAATTCTCTTCAAAATTTATATGAAAATTGCGTTAGTTACGCGGTATTAAAGATCTCAAGATATGACTCCAAATCAAATCTATGTTGTTAATTAACTTGACAACTTGAAACTAAACGAGCCCTTATTTTTAGATATCTATTGAACCCACAAGGCACGCCCGACGTATAAACAAATTAACCTAACATCTCAATACGGACAGACACTATTTAATTAAGCCTGAAAAATGAACGGGATGCACGGTCTGAGCCACTCAGTTTCACTTCATTAAAAATAGGACAGTTTCGGCCCGATATACTTTGTGGGGTTAATTTATACAGCGTAGATCGAAATTGGAAGGGCTTTAATTAACTCCCTTAGAATCATTCATGATTATAATGACGATATTCATAATTTACCTAAGAACAGCTATATTAACTAGTGTTTGATTGTTTGTTCCTCTGTCTAGTAGGTACTACATTATAATATAGGTACCTAACGGAAGACGACAATGTTAGGCAATATAAAAGCGACTGTCGTCCAATTTCCTCTCCGTCCATTGTTATGATCGCAATCTAATTATAATTGCAAATCATTTTGTCATGCAAGTCTAGATTACAACATTGAAATTACAAGTTACAAGACATCACAAAAAACTTACATTGTAATGATAGCTCGCTTTGATACGCGCCGATACAGTCAGATGTAATTTACTAAACTACTCTTTGCTATATTTGGTCATTTCAACAATTCAAACTGAACGTTTCTACTTATAACATAATAACATAATTTTTCGAATCGGACCAGTTACTCCGGAGATTAGCGCATTCAAACAAACAGACTCTTCAGCTTTATTATTAGTATAGTTATTATCGGTGGTATTTTGTCCAATGAAAATCAATACAAGTGCACCAGTGAAGTGAAATGCATACGTGCATAGTGCATTTCACATTGCATTTCTCGATGTCTAAAAAGGCCGTGAAAAGTTTTAGTAGAACGGCCCCCATTGTGCTAACACCTAACATAAACTGACTGACTATGACTTGAAAATGACTTGAACTTAAAACATAACTTGAACAGAATTAAATACATGAAGAATATAGAATAGATTGCTCAACTTGACACTGGCAAAATACATAAGCCGTGTGATGCAAAAAACTGCACTAACACTAAATGCAGCTTAAAAATAGAATTCATACAGGAATCGAATTTATGTTTTTAAATAAATATTTTCGTTTATTTCCTAAATAAATTGGAGTAAATTAGTGTAGTCTGCACGAATGACGAGTGATTGCAGCTGAGGCAACACGTGCGTCTATTTCGGACGTGCTGAGCGTTGTTTAGAGAGCAATTCCTATGATGTAACGTTTTGTTTGATCCTCTTGTAATCATCATCAAGTAGATAGATAGATTGTGCAAGTCCAAAATTTACAATCAATCACTAATTGTTGATTTAATTGCTCGAGAAAAAGAAAGATGCAAATTGTTTGTTTTATTAAAGAGTTCATTGTTAATGTTATGATTGAATTGTTTATGCATGCTTAATGGAGTGGTAGTGCTCACTTAATGAGAGATTAATGCTTGTTTTAGAAAATTTAAAAATAGAATTGCCTAAATAAATTCTTGTGTGATCAATAAATTAACAAACTAAGGTACATTTTTTTTGCATTCTAGGTTGTCTCACGGAACTGAAATATCTGAAATTAGTCTAACACGAAAACGGTAGTCTATATATTTTTCACAATAAAAAAAAAACAAAATTCTCTACATTATAAAAGGAATAACACGTTCCACGGATTGTTACCTACTTATGTCACGACAGGACTGTTCGTCGATTCATCTCCCGCCATTCGGCGGTGGATCCTCGCCGGTTTCCCGCCCTGACTGATGAGTGTGATACGCTGCTGTGACCACCTTCTGTCACATTGTCACACGCAACTACGTGTTTCCGTTCGACAATCACCTTTATTTATCACTTATTTTCAGTTCGTGACGCGAACAAAGATCGAGTATTATTATTGTGACGTTTACAGCTTTGGTGGAAATATTTTTGGAGCGTGACTGATGGATGACTTAAAGGATATCGTGTGACTTACAAGAAAGTGGGTTTCATTGATTTCAGGGACGCTGAAATAGTTTGCTTACTCACAGTTTTCTTAAATTCTCCGCATACTTATCTGTCACTTTATATGCGGAGGCGAATCTGAAGGAAATTAACGTCTTGAACCAGTGCTAGAGTCAATTGTTATGTTAGTGCCTTAGTAATAAGGTCGTAAAACCTAAACCGAATAAATGAGTTTGATTAACAGTCTAATTTAGTATAGAGCAGATACAAAATGGACTGTGAAAAAAGTATTTATGTTCTTCATTATAATAAGAATATTACGATATGAGAGTAGATAAAGTTCTAAACTGTATGATTTAGAGATAATATCTAAGCAACCTAAATTATTTTAATGTTACTTAACTTTTCACACATCAATTTGCCACCTAACCTTTGATCATTTTACTTTCCCAAACCATATACGACGAGAAAAACAACGAAATACAACATTACTTGTACCTACAGCGAAAGTGATTCTTTTGTTAGGCAATATTTATCATTTGTCTCACGCTCTCATTATTCCGATACGGTGTTAAATATAGCCAGCACAACTGTAATCTTACTTTATCTACCAATCAGACTTTCCCATGACTTTTGTTTTCTGTATAGATTACATTGGTGAACAAAGTAGCTCGTTAGGTGACGTAAAAGTTTGTTATCTCAGGGCGCTACTAAATGAAATGAATTTTCTAATTTACATCAAATCCGAAGGGAAATTAATTAAATTCAGCATTATTGGTCGAGTGCAACTGAAATATGCCGAGGATTTACCTTCGTGGTCAATTTAAGTATATTGCATTTTAAAAACATGCAAGTCAATAAAGGTATTGACTGTGTAAATGAGGTATCTACAGGTGATCTGTTAAGAACCAAACATACAAACCCAATGCTAAACAAGTAAGAGGCGGTGTCGATGACTTGAGAGTTTTGCATATTTATAAATGACTACCATTATTCACCGTTTCTCCTAAAAAAATATCTTCATTATAATCCAAATGTGTTTATTTCCCAGAATTACTACTCTTTCTTTCCATACATGCAAATTAATATTAAAACAGTATTTTTTACGTCGGAAAAACATCAAAAATATTCTTGGAAAACATCAGAATTCCGCTGTGAACAAAATAATGAATGTCAATTAGGGCCGCATATGCATAAAAGCACGTGCGTGGATGCGATGACGTTACAGGAAACGATGCACTTTCCCATGCATGCATATCTTCACCATTGTATTGTGATGTTAAGCATATGATAGCCATGATTATATTTTTTTTATTAATAACAATCTATTCCAGATGTAGTTTTTATGACGTCCTATTAAAGTGTAAAATCTCCCAGGAATAATAATGACCACTTAGAAGAATCAGCGTATATTCAATTAGGTATAATAATAACAATCCGGACAATGCTTTTCTCGCAATCCTTGTCTATCGAGTGAGGCCGCCTGCTGTCAGTTTTTTCTTTTTATCAAATCCGTGTTGCCAGGTTTACTTTTTAATATTGTGCATAATAACTAAATTGTGTTTTAATTTTAGGGATACTTTTATGATAAATTATTTAGAATATGAAACTGTTAACAGACGGCCATTCTGTTAAAGGAATGTCCCATTCCTTAAAACCTCTCGGCCATTCTACAATATAATGTATGACTCTATACATACAAAAGCAAATAATAAACCTATAACATGTAAAATGAAATAAATGTCTTTCTGTTCATAATTCATCACTAATTAGTTTCTAATCCATCATCATGCCAGCTTTGATCAATTTATGATCACCATACAATTAAATTGTTCGATTAATAATAATAAGAATAGATCAGTGACCTTTCCATAAACATTTTAGTTTCTATCATTTAACTAATAAGTATAGAATAATTTCCGTACTATATTCTATTCACTATTCTTTATAGGCTTGATCTACAATTTATTCTTCTCATTTATATGGATACAAATTAAATATATATATATATATATATTATACATTATTCTGATATTCATGGTGTATCCGACACATTAATCACTTTCTTTCAATTAATTAGCTAACACTTGCCAACCGAGCAATTAGTTTATATCACCATTATTTAAATAAATCATTTAGGTAGCTTCCGTTTGTCACACCCGAGAGACACGGTCTGCTCCGCATTCTTGATACAACTTTTTCTAGCCACCCGAGGGCTTATAAACAAAATAGGCCACCGAGGCAAAGGTTGCCACCCGAGGACAGTTATCAGTCGTCGCATCGATGCCAGGCAGTCGGCAGGCCGATCACTCCGATCCGAGCATCGAACGTAGGTACCTAAGCTGAAAATGTATATGGACAAGGATATTAGGATTTAGATAGGGAAACATGTCTTACGTTTCACTATCGCTATTACAACTACTACCATCACTTCTATCACTACCCGTAGGAGATGACTGAAAAGTTATCCATGGTTTTAGTTGGTCTGCTGGGTACACATTTTTATATTCTTTACGCATAAAGCCATCAATGCTAGTGACTTCATATCTATCTCTGTCAAGAACACCTGTAATTTTAAATGGCCCTCGAAATTTGGGAGCAAGTTTCTTGCTCTTGCCTTTTTCAGGGTTGTGGTTGGGAATCATAACCAAATCTCCTTTCCTAAATGTCTTCGTTGGAGCCCTAGACTTATCAAAGGCAGCCTTCATTTTATCTTGTTTTTCCAATATCGTAATTTCTGCATTTCTTCTTATCTCATCTCGATCTTCTTCAGATATGGAAGGCGATAGTTCTATAGCTCCTTTTAAAATATTTTCATCTTGACTCGTGGTTCTTTTACCAAAAACTACTTCTGCTGGAGTCTTACCGATGCCCTGATTATATGTATTATTTAAGCTCCATTGTAACTTGCCCATATTAATATCCCAATCTTTTTCATCTAGGTTATGGTTCATAGAGGCTAATGAATTCAAAATTGTCCTATTGTAGCGCTCAATCTGACCATTAGCGCGAGGTGTGGCAACTGCATTTAAAATATGCTTAACACCTATTGTTTGGGTGAAAGTTTTAAATTCATTTGACGTAAAACTTGTACCCTGATCTGAAATAATAATCTTGGGACAACCAAAATTAGCAAATATTTCTTCAAGTACCTTAATCGTAGTTTTAGATTTTAAGTTTTTTACAGCTCTTACAAATATGAATTTACTGAAACCATCAATTACTCCTAAAATATGTGTATTTCCTCGTTTACTTTTAACAAATGGGCCCAGATGGTCCATATGTATAGTGTGAAAAATTGATGGTACCTTCGGAATAGGGTGTAAATATCCCGATTTCTTACCTGACATTTCTTTATTATATGCGCAATTTATACAAGATGTAACATATTTTTTTATGAAGCGTTTCATTTTCGGGAACCAATAATCGGCACTAATCTTTTCAAAGGTTTTCTCTAGTGAAAAATGACCTGCCTCATCATGGTTAAGTTGACATATACGCCAGCGGGCCCCATGAGGTACAACCCATTTCAGTTTACGTCCCACGCGTCTGTAAACCTTTCCGTCACGGATAACATAATTATTAGTGATATCTTTAAGATCTTCAGTGGATGTCTCTAGTATTGTCTTAACATGTTTAATACGCGAGTCGGTCATTTGCACTGTGTGTAGCCAGTCATTTGTGGTTATGTGCAAGACCTCAGCTTCCCCACAGTCCATAGAATTTACAACCGGGTTTCTGCTCAAAGCATCCACATGTTGCATATTATGACCAGGTCGATATTGAATCGTGAAGCTGTACTCCTGCAACATAAGCCACCACCTGGCAACCTTAGGGAGTAAATCACGTTTCGTCAGTGTTGAACGCAATGCATTGCAATCAGTCACGACGGTAAATTCTATCCCAATTAAAAATACTCTAAATTTCTGTAGTGACATTACCACCGCCATAGTTTCCAGTTCATATGAGTGCCAGAACTGCTCTTCACGTGTGGTTTGTCGACTAAAATATGCAACAGGACGCAAAGCGTTATCTTTATTCGGTCTCTGAAGCAAAACTCCCCCAACTCCGATCTTACTAGCATCACAGTGTACTTCAGTTTCATAAACTGGATCGTACAATGCGAGAATCGGTCTAGTTATTAGTTTAGCCTTTATATTCTGGAACGCATCTTCTTGCTCTGGACCCCAATGCCAGGAAACATCTGATTTCGTCAGCTTCGTTAAAGGTTTAGCAATAGCTGCAAAATTATAGACAAAGCGACGGAAAAAACTTGCCAAACCTACGAATTGTCGCACTTGATGAACGTTAGTTGGAGTAGGGAACTCCGAAACTGCCAGAATCTTTTTGCTTCCAGGTCTCAGTCCAGCCTCAGATATCTCATAGCCTAGATAATCTATTTCAGACTGAAAAAAGAAACATTTCTTTAGATTTAGTGTGAGGCCAGCTTCCCTTAACAGTAACAAAATACCTTTAAGTTTCTCAAATGCTTCCGAAAAGGTTTTTCCCGCCGATAACAGATCATCAAGATATGGTACAGCTAATTCAAACCGTTTGTTTCCAAGGGCTTTATTAATCATATTTTGAAAAACTGCGGGTGCATTCACGAGTCCAAACGGCATTCTCGTGTACTCGTAATGGCCGTCGGGTGTTACAAACGCGGTAAGATGTCTAGAGGATTCAGATACAGGTATTTGATAGTACCCAGATGCCAGGTCCAAACTTGTGAAATAAGATTTTCCACTGAGCCTATCAAGTTGGTCCTCAATTACCGGCATAGGGTAACTATCTTTGACTGTCTTTTTATTGAGTGCTCTGTAATCGACGCAGAGCCTTAAGTCATTATTTTTCTTTTTCACTAATACTATTGGGCTTGCATACGCTGAATGAGATTCTCGAATAATATCATTATCTAATAAATTACCAATCATCTCTCTTACAATTGCACGCTCACTGTATGGGAGACGATAAGGTCTGTACGTAACCGGTGTGTCATCATTAAGTCGAATTATCATTTCTGATATATTCGTGCGTCCTAATTCTCGCAAGTTAAGAGCAAAACAATCCCTATAACTGTTTAAAAGTTCCTCTAACTGCAGTTTTTGATCCCGAGATATTTTCGGACCAACATTTATCATATCTAGAGTTATAGGTTCTTTTGGCTCTTCCTGTGTTTTTATTGAAGAATTGGTGGATTGAATAGAGTGAATAGTGACTGTAGTATGTTTGGTATTATAAAAATCATTATTAGGTAATACAATAGCCCGGGAAACAACTCTATCTTTATGAATTGAAAGGGGGCTGCCGGATAAATTTACAACTATGATACGGCCAACACCTTTATCGAATTCGTATACTCCTTGTAACATACTGTATTCTTCGCCCTGTTTCATACAAACGTTTCCCGGGATAAACAGATATCCTGAACAATGTTTGTCCGCTGTATGTACGGCAATATCTACTAAACCTTCAATAATTACGTCGCTAGAATTAATTACGTCTATACGTTCTACCCTCGAGTCATCACAGTATAGTGTCAGTTGGTTACTAGTCTTGTATGCCGTGACCGTCGGTAATTCAGTAAGCGACTGACCAATCATAATGTCAGTATGTAATAATTCATCAGCTACTACAAATACTTCAACATCTGCTTTAACGGCATCTACCTCTAACGTTACAATACTACGTCCTATCGGTATAACACGTCCAAGTCCAAAACCTTTCAAAACCGGAAGTTCTGTTTTACCCAGAATCAAGTTAGACTCTACCGCAACTTTACTTCTAATAAGAGTGCACTGACTACCGAAATCTATGTACCCTGTTATTTTATGTCCGTTTAATAAAACAGTTTTGTAATACTTGCCATTAACATCATCGCCGTTTACAACGTTTAAAACCTTTTTAATATCATTATTCTGAGTATTTCTTTCATTGGTATCTTGATTCTGGGAATTCCCTTGTGACGTACATTGCTGAGCCGCATGCCCTAATCGCGAACATTTCTCACATCTTTTAATCGGTTTTGGACAGGCGTTGGCTATATGTCCGCTCTCCGAACAGTTATAGCAACGTGTCCTACTAAATTTGTTCCGAAAGAAGTCCGTATTGGGTTTCGGTAAATTCTGAGTGCGGTAAGAGTTATCAGTTTTGCTTTCATTAGTGTTTTGTTTAAAACCTTGAATCGGTTTTCGAGGAAGAATAGTTGCTTTCTTTGAAATTCTACGCAAATATTTTAATAGTTGTGCAGGTCGCTTGAAACTCGACCCTTGCGCGTTCAATCTAATACTATTGTCAAAAATACCGTTAATAATACAGTCCACGGCATTCCTACCAGTAACTCCACACATTTTAACAAGTCTTGCTTTATCATGGTAATACTCTTCAAGTGTTTCGTCACGCTTACTCTTTCTATCAAGCATTTCGTAAAGCCGATCAGCGTAATTTCTGTCGTCAGGAAATGTTTTCAAAATTTTACGTTGCCATTGCTTCCACGTTAAATTTACTGAATGTCTACTTTGATACCACTTTTTTGCATTCCCTGACAATTTTGGGATGGCGTAATATATTATCTGTTTATCACTCCATCCATACACAGTCGCTGTTTGATTCACCTTACGAACCCAGTCGGCTGCAGTCTGGGCATTTGCGTCAGGATCGAATTCTGGCAAAACATTCTGCGCTCCCTCAAAACTGTTACCTCGTTTGTCAAAATATCTAGCAAAGCTTCTACAAAAATCTCTGGTACCAAAAGGTGACGCCGAACGGCGAGATTTCTTATTATTTGATTTGATAGAATGCCTATTCCGCTTTCTCTTTCCAGACGTACGCGTTTTTGCTCTGGAATATCTTTCAGAATTACTAGTGTTAGTAGAGGATGAACTAGTATTTGTACTGACCGTAGAACTGCTTGAGCTAGATGATCTAATATATTTATGACCTGCCCGGTTACCGAAATCGCGGCGTCGACGCCTGCGAGAACGAGAAGACAAAATATCGCTGCTGCTGGTACCCGTGCTGCTCTTTGAGCTGCATTCTGACGGTTTGCGGCGAGATCGACTACGATACGTGTCCCGTTTTTTATGGACTCGTCGTGTTACGTCATCTCTTGAAAGAGATCGAGATCTTTTCCGTAAATGCTTTTTGCGAACATCTCTTGGGTTCCTTCTTTCAGAATTAATATTATTTTCTAAAGGCGGTGTAAAAGTTGACCTTGTCGACATGTCAGCATGTAGGTGGATAAAAGTGGAGACTATTTTTTTTTTTTTTTTTTTTTTTTTTTTTTTTAGTAAAATGGTATGGTGTTAGTAGGGTAGAGACCAGAGAAAACAGAAGGTAAATACAGCTGATAATATTAGTAATTACACCACTTTATCATAGTGATAACTTATATTTAAATTCCTAGGTATGATATTTGAAGGTAGGTGCAACTAAATGTTATTAATTCATTCGTTGAAACCGCACAAATAATAATAACATAATATCAAAATTCCATAAGGTAAGAAGAACTAATAAGTACTGTAGATAGTTTAATTTGTGTATTGGAAAACAAAATGTAAGTCACAAAATAAGTCATATTATGCAATATGCATGCATGCATTCTTAAAAAAAATCGTTATTATATTCCCTGGCTTTAGTCATTAAATATGCCGTGATATAAATGAATAATCTATTTATTATTATTTATATATTTTTTTTTTTTAACAATTTAACCTATGGCCCAGGAAGGCCTAATAGGTTACTAAACCGGTTCGGAATAGAACTCTAACAACTCATTATTGAATTCGCAATAAAAATATTATTAATAATATTGTGGGTAATTACAAATGGTTGGGGCATCGAGCGGGCCGGGCGCCAGCCGCGTGATCGACTCGCGAGTCGCGTCGCGCGCGACCCGGAGTCGAGAGTAGCACAGAGTGCGTGGCAACGCTTAATACGTTAACATTTCATTCTAAACCTTACTGTAAACGTTTGCACAAAATAGATACCTTATCCGGAGCATTATAAAATACAAGTAACATACCTCGAATTTCTCTCCAACGTTCTTACCACTTCTGATTGTAAAATCTCCCAGGAATAATAATGACCACTTAGAAGAATCAGCGTATATTCAATTAGGTATAATAATAACAATCCGGACAATGCTTTTCTCGCAATCCTTGTCTATCGAGTGAGGCCGCCTGCTGTCAGTTTTTTCTTTTTATCAAATCCGTGTTGCCAGGTTTACTTTTTAATATTGTGCATAATAACTAAATTGTGTTTTAATTTTAGGGATACTTTTATGATAAATTATTTAGAATATGAAACTGTTAACAAAAGGATGTTTCCTGTCAGTAATCAAATCTGTGAGCGTTAAGAAGCTTTTTATTATTCATTGAATCTATAGATACATTTATTTATTTCTTGCCGGAAAAAGGTTTATTCTCTAAAATAATGAAATAACCGAGTGATGAACCGGATACGTGGAGTAACAAAAATTTACTAAATTAGGAATGAGTACATAAGAGGAAGTTTGAAAGTAGTACCAGTGAATGATAAGTTGAGAGGGAACCGTTTATCATGGTTCAGACATGTTATGAGGAGGGATGAAACCCATGTGACTAAAAGAGTGTGAATGCCGATATGACGGATAGAAGGGCTGAATGGAAGAAGAGAACATATTGCGCAGACCACAATTGATTGGGTACAGGGCAGGACCGGGTAACTGGTATTCCCGTGAAAAAAATATTCCTATCTACAGGTTCGAACAGATTCGCAATTAAATTCCCCGCTGCATTTTAACAAATTCACCCGCCTTTAAAGGTATTTTTTTACAATTAAATTATATTATTGGAGTTTTCTTAAGGAACCGTAGTTTTTGAGTGTATTCAAAAATACAAATATATATATAATTTTTATAGTATTAGTAGATAGTATCGATTAATTTTTATTTTACCGAAACTTTCCTCGACTAATGAACAGCTACCCTACATTAACAGCTATTCAGTTCGATACAGACTAAGTAACTGACCGGAGCTACACGCCAACAAAGTCATGACATTTCCGGCTTTTAACACTATCCTGTTACCCGGACCGTATGTGAATAATCCATAGAATTATGTTGTTATGTTGACACGAAATATTTAAATTTATCCTATTTTCTTCATGAATTACTTATGACATTTTTCGATGGGCTTGGGGGCCTATTCTGCTAAATTACAACGGTTGTCATCCAATTTTGATGCAGTTAAATATACAGTTCGTTTTCAATCCAATTCTAATTTGACTAAAAAACGGTATTCAACTAAATTAACAAAACCGTACCACAATTGGATTACGATTAGATTGTAATCGTTGTTGCCCTTGGTAACCGAAACAATTCTAATCCAATCAAATGTGTCAAATACATATTTTAGTGGAATACCACTTGATCGAACGACAACTTTAACTCAACCATGATTGGATCTCGATCGTTGTCAGATTATTAGTGGAATACGAAAACCTGCAAAAGTCGTCATTCAACTACGATCCAATTGTAATCTAATCAAACATAATTAGTGGAATTGGCCCCCTGATAACCGTGTGTAAAGAATGTCGCAGGATATTTATTATTATTTTTAAACTTCAAAATATTATTTCTAATTTAAACTTAGAAACTATTTTATAACAAATTTATAAGTTTGCTTTTGTATTAAGGTTAAAAGTTTTCGACGCTAGCATCGAAGGAACATTTGAATTACAACCACATAGTACCACTGAAACAACCTAAAAGTATGTAGATACCTACCTACCTATTATGTTAAAATATTCCATTATGACATTCCAGTTCTGTCCAAATAAAACTAGCTCAATTTAGAGAAGGCCACTGGGAATGTCCTAATCTCCAGCCAGAATGGGTTATTAGGGACGTGCCAAGGTCATGTAGTAGTACGTTCCAGGGCCACCCCAGTGACCAATTCCAGGAATTGTAAGAATAGCGGGAATTCTCGTTTACGCATTCCCACCGCACGACAGAAATAAATGTGAAATTATATTTTAGGCGCGATGCCCATGACGTGGTTAGTGATGTGTGTATAACTGTAATTTTTATCGATAATAATTTTTTGAAAAATTAATAATTGCTACTTACAATTATTAATTTTTCAACACCTATGATTAAATACAAAGAAAGTATATAATGAGGACATCTATATAAAAATAAATGTATGTATTCCAATCAATGGAAAGGTATGTTCATAAAAGAAAATCCTATAAAATTATGTATTTTTCATATTGTATGTATTTAAAAAGGTGTTTTTAAAACATTATCTTCAACACTAACAACGTCATCGATCCCAAAGTTATTTCAGTTAACGAAGTAGGACGTAGTCCACGTGACCCAGAATGCACTGGCTAGGTGCTTCAACTACTTGACTTCCTAACGAATGAAAACATTCCATTACCACAACTGTAAATCAGGTGAAGCATTTGCAAAAGCCTATTTAAAGCATTCGTGTATTTGGATTTCAAGATTAATTTGCTGCGAGTGTTTGTTAGAGTAAGTTTTTAAGTGCTGCTTTTGAATTGAATCGAAAACTACTTATATTCCAATATTGGATTTCACGGAACTTCATTTCAAACTACTTTTTTTAGACATACGGTTTATGGTAAATAACGCTTAGTTACTCATTAGAAGAAAATGATTTCAACTACAAAACATAAAATATACATATTTTATTCATCGATAAGATAAGTAGTGTGGATCGCTCTAACTGAAAGAATGACCATCACTAATGAATTTATGTTATACATGTTTCACCTTGAAATATCATAAACCATCATGAATTTATCTCGATATTTGTTAGATTATTTTGATGTGCCAATCATCAACACATCATGAAATTAACATAAAATAGTGAGCGATTATTGACATACCTACTTAACATTTCCTTCGGTTTACTTTGCTAAAAATATTTTCTTTTATCAAAACACGAAGTGTAGAAAAGTAATGTCAAATATTCAAATCTGTGCTGAAGCGAAACTCGATAAGCAACAAACTTTAAATTTATTGAAATCGAGTTTGCGGTGATTTGAATTTAGTTCAAGCCGATATCATCTTGTAGTAACGATAATCATTAAACCGCTGAACTTGATGTTTATCTACGTTAACTACCTGATAACAAAACCAGTTAAACTCTCAGTGGGTTAATTTGTAGGTACATAACGTAATTATATAGGTAGGTATCTCAAATAGCAAGTGGATGAAAAGTTTTTCTTTAAAGGTAATACTA
Source organism: Tethea ocularis (assembly GCA_963555595.1). Lineage (NCBI taxonomy): Eukaryota > Metazoa > Arthropoda > Insecta > Lepidoptera > Drepanidae > Tethea > Tethea ocularis. Next base: position 3,517,024 of record OY741963.1, on the reverse strand, counting down.
TATTAATATAAAATGCGAAATGCTGTAATGTACCTATTTAAATTAAATTTGGTAGGTACATAAATAGGTAAATTCTGGAATAAAATCTAGAATACTTTTAATTCTGAAAAAACATTTAATCCTTTTATTTGGAAGCACGGGACGGAATAGAAAAGTCATAAGGTAGGCTCAGTGACAATAATATAATTAACATAACGTTTAAAAATAATTTTGAGTTAACGTTATGTTATGTCACTAAAAAGCAATACAACATCTGGAAAACTAACTAACTGAAGACACAAATAATTAATCTGAATGATAAGATAAACCAGCGGATTTAAGTAGGTTTATTTCAAATCGATCATATTTCCTAATGCCCGTACAATTATGACGTTCTCAATATATTTACGGATGTTGATCCGAGGTCAATAGCAGATCTAAACCCGTCTTCCTACGGGCTCCGACGTATTTACAATAACACGGCCGTTGGCCCAGAAACCCGAACAAATGTAGAGACGGTTACATTTTTTTTATAATATAGTGCATCCTCAGAACATAAAAATAACGAGAGAGCTAAAGGCATGAGTGCCGATTGAAATATCTGTTTGAATGTTGTCATAGAATTGAATCGTCGTAAACGGGCCTACGTATCTTGCGACCTGTTCGATTCCCATTTAGGACAAACATTTGTGTAAATGAACAAGTCTGTTTGTCCTGATTCTGGTACAAGCTGTTTTTAGATCAGTAAGATCAGTTAGCCATGTAGGTAGATATGTAGAATGTAAATGTACTAGTCTCTTTAGCACATGGAACTATACGTGTTGAAATATATTGTGACGACTCTAGCTTCGGCCCCAAGTTTTTACTCGTGTCCCCAAAGTATCGTGGAAATTTTTGACAGGATAAAAAACATTCTATGATTTATTTCATGTACGTGCCATCTCATTTAAATCCGATCAGCCATTACGACTTTATTACGTAACAAAAATTCAACCAAATATACACAAACCTTCGTATTTACAATATTAATAGGATAATAATAAAAACGCTGGTTTTATTAATGTGTAATTTTTATGATTAATCTTATTATTGTTACATTTAAAGTCTTCTCGTTAGAATTGTTGTGGCTCTAGCTTTGACTTATTGTTCGACAGAGATTATATCTCCTCGTTTTATGATCTGTCAGAACATCACCCACGCGAATAGACGTACGAAGTGGGAACATTCTGAAGGGATCAATAAATCGAATGATGTAAAATATGTAATACGAGAGATGAATGTAAAGGTCACTGGCCTTTGTATTTTAACATATCGACTCGTAGTCGAAGTAGAGTACAAATATTACGTAAAAATCTTATATGACATCGATAAGGTAAAATCGAACGCTGAAAAATTGCTATCAGTAAGAATTTGAACTTTATTTCGTACCTACTAGCTATCCCCCGCGGTTTTGCCTGGGTTCTCGAGACGAAAAGTGGCCGAGTGCCATTGGAGGTTTCCATTTTTTTTTTGACAATAGATGTCGCCACATAGGCTTTGGGTCTAAACAACTGTCAAAATGTACTGAAAATTTTATCAAAAATCGTAAATTATTGTATTTGCACATGTTTAGGGTTTCGTACCCAAAAGGGACCCTACATAAGACTCTGCTGTTCATCCGCAAAATAGCTAGATAGTTGAAGTTTTTTACACAATTTGTTTGTATGTACAATAAACTCATAAAATACTATCAAAACGGTAAATAATAAACACACAGATTCTATTGAAATTATTTCCGGCTGTTTTTCCCGGAAAAATAGATGAGAATGATGTTCGAGAACCTAATGCACGTTAAAAAAGTTTCTAACGAGATCTCCGCTAATTGCATTCATTAATTTTAACGAATCATTTATAATTACTCGAGATTCATTTTCTTGTTTTATTTTTTGTTACATTTTTATTCCGATGACGGACTTTCTCTGTAATTAATACTGAAAATAATAATGACAGTTTTCGCTTGTTATTTTTTTCAATTTAGTTTGTTCATAACATAATGGACTCATTAAAATGTGTATATAAAATAATATAACCTATAAGTTTTTTCTTTTTTTACATTTCTAAAGATCCTGCATTATAAATCAAAGCCTACCCATAATTCCAAGCTTAAAAGCGACACGCCACAAATTATACCTTCTTTTATGTTACATCTTTATCGGCAAGCATTTCGCTTTTACCACTCAACAAAGACTTGTTGATGTTTTCACTCAATTCTCCCCTTGCGTGTCACCACACATTCACAAAGTAATGCTGGCTTCTAATATAACGGGGCGAAATCACGAAGCTCATAAATTATTAAGATTACGTGTTGGTCTATGACCTGCGCAATGCGTCAGCACTCCTTGAAACTGTCTGTGATAGAAAATAGGTAACTTTCGCGCTAAAGTTAATTATTTGCTGCCAAGCTGCGGATGGATTTTTTTAGATGAAGATTGTATTTTGTAAAGAAATATATTAATTCACTATAAAACTCGCTAACCATGTTGTTACAATTACTTAGGTATTTGCTGATGTTGTGCTAAAAGTGTTTTATTTACACGGGATTCACATAATATCAAACCTTAACCTCAAAAAGAGACAAGTGATATCGTGGAACTGAGTGTCAAATCTTGGATCTGCGCCTGAGATGTGACCTGGGATCCAGGATTTAGTTTAGGGAGGAGCAAACGTAGCTCATTTCATCAGAAAATTGATAAATAAAAAAAATTGAATTTTTCAATTCGATTTCAATAATTTGAAGAATTGGTCGTAACTACAACATTAATACATACTTACCTATTATAATTCTGATTATTTACGACTTTGTTCACGATCATTATATTTTTTGAAAAGACTGACTTTTCTCTAAAAAAAATGGTACCTTTTCTCGTTACATTGTCACTCACACCCAGAATACGAATATAACATAATAACACGTGTAAACACAAATAATAAACCTACAAAGGGCTCATTCATAGGTACATATAATAACAATTTTCTCCTTACACCTCAGTTTTAATAGAAATGGAGGTTTACGAACATGTAAACATAAGAGCTCTCATTCATTACATGATATTATAACAGTCACTTACTTTTGTTCACCCATGGGAGAGTTATCACCTGGCCTTTGTTCTTGTTAATCATATTAGTGTATTACTAATAATAAGCTAAGTACGTGTTGTATTTGTGTCCGTAACTTTCTGTCTTGACCTAAATTTGAATGCTTGAAGAAATGTACACCTGCTTTATATTTTGCTTTATTAGCATTTCAGAATATTCGGTTTAATTTGGGAACAATTTACGCTGTTATGGAATAATTTTAAATAAGTGTAGTGGTCTTTTGGGACATCAAATTTATTTAATTCATTTATTTTAATAAGAACCAGTAATTTTAACCATAAACTTAAAACCAGATATGATTATGTTTTACACTTTATATACTAGACTACAGTCGATGTACACCGACTAGAAAACGGTCCGATAAATCATCTGACACGCCCGATTTTAACTTGAACATCGACCTAAAGTCAAAGTCACTAACCGACACAAGAGACATGAATTTGGAGCGTAACACACCCAACAGATAGTATATTATATATAAGAAATTTATCTGAAAAGGGATAAAATAAAGGATCGCGGATAAAACCGCGGCAGAAAGCTAGTTAATTATTTTCTTTATCAGATTAGATTTAGGTAACAATAAGTCCCACCCACATGCAATGAGATGTTCTACGGAAACGATAACAGAAGGTACTGATTAAAAAGCAACAAACCATATTTTAAGGAATAATAAAAGAGCATGCAGTAGGTATACGAAAGCATGAACAATGTTATTTTTAGTTTATTACCAGATAATATTGTGAGTACACCCTAACAATATTGTTTGTAATATCGAAGAGTACCTATTATATTAATAATACTTCTGAAAAATCTTTACTCAGACATTTACTGGGATTTTTACATTGAACTTTTAAGTTTATTCCAGAACTTTAAGGGTACAATTAATTTAAAAAGCGACGTCAAATTCTAACGCTTTTAGGGGTCCAGAATAATCTCACCCGTTCATATTCTTTGTCATTTACTTACAAATTGTTTGCTTTTTCATGGACGTTTTCAACAGTATCAAGATATTTTGCAAGCTGTGATAATTACCTGAAACAAATAAATAACAATATATCAGGAAAAGTATTACATGAAAATAATACTAGGTATACTAGAACAAATGAGAAGATTATAGCCCGGTACTACCGTGTTGTTAATCACACAAAATATCAATAGATTGACTTGATTGATTACAATATGTTCCATAAAAATGTTTTTTTTTTCATCACAGCTGCAGTATAATTTGTAATACATGGTCTATTCACAGAAAGACATCTTTTTTCGTAAAATAATGCAAGAACTACTCTTGAAAGAGAGGTATGACTGCGACACTGATTTACGCATGACTAAAGGAATGCCGGACAATACCTTATTTTGATATTGCCAAATATTGAGCGCAGACAACGCATCTACACCTATTTATACATTTTAGGCACAGATAACTATCGGACAGGTCGGTGCAACTAACCTTGCATTGTTTTACGACACAATAGAGCTGAATTCCCAACGCTTGACAACGTTTATATTACTTTATACGTCTCTAGGGTGTCACCATAGAACTCTAAAACAAATAGGTACGAGTATGTATCGGGAACTGTCTTCAACGATTTCCAACTCCAACGGCACGTGGGAACGACACTGTTTCTAAGTAGGTGCATAGTATGTTTCTGATGTCTAGTCTATCTTATTGTTAGTACTAGATACCTAGTCTATATGCTAGACACCAACGTTAACTGCATATGTTTAGGATGTATGCAATATTTTTTGTTACTATAGTACCTATACATAAGTAAGATTTAAGTACTTGGTAAAAATAGCGATAACAAATCAATAAGTTTTACGCAGTTTCACCGGTTGGGTTAATTTGGTCTCATTTGCATTTTATAGTGTCACCATTATTTTTTTCAAGTAACAGTAATTCCCTTTTTGCTCATTGCATTTGAATATACCACTTCTAAACTCATTATTTTTTATGTTTCGGTTTCTGTGATGTTCTGGACAGGAAGGAACTGCTGACATCATAATGCCATTAGGACTAATGCTGCTACACAAGCATGGTATAATGTTGCACTCACGACGACTTATTGTTTTTAAAACCGGTTAACGGCACTGGGAAAAAGTAATTTAACTGCAGATCCCATGCGTTTTATTTGACGCTAAGAGGCGTTTAGGTGTTGAGAGTAATTTTGTATAGTACGAATTGATAGTTACTTTGTAAAGCAAATAATTTAAAATAATAGAAAGATACACACTTACCAAATTAGTACAATAATTACATACCAAAATAAACATCAGTAATCTATACTAATAATAAAGCTGAAGAGTTTGTTTGTTTGAACGCGCTAATCTCCGGAGTTAGGTCCGATTTAAAAAAATATTTCACTAATAGGAAGATACATTATCCCGAAGGCTACTTTTTATACCGCGGAACGCGGGTGAAACCGCGGGGAACAGCTAGGAAATAATAATATACAATGATAATAAAATACGTAAACAAAGCAATATAGTAAGCAGCACTACATGGGTCTAAAACGCCTCCACTCAGCATGTGCTACAGATTATTACAGCGCTGATTTTGGCTAAAGCCATGAGTGATGCACGGACAAACAAATTGCTATTAATAGTGTTACAATAGTTCGTCTTATGATATTCCTAACCATAAATAAACAAACAGAAGCTTTAACTTACACTTTATATTAAAAAAATATTCTAAACTGAAAACATTCTTTCACCACTACACAAATTTTATGCTGAGAACTCGAGCTCTCAAGATACCGAAAAAAACATAAATTACTTTTACGACCTAATTTTACCAAAGATAATCTTAGTTTAACGCGCGGTTTGTGCCACCGGGCTCATTCTATAGCTGCCATAGACTTCCCACCTTAAAATTCTTCTCGGCCAAAAAAAAAAACAGGTGTGCCGTGCCACGTCTTTTTGTGTTGGGCGTGGCTTTAATGCTTTGAAACCCATTATTAACATACCTTTCTTGTGTACGGGGAGTCTTGTACAAACGATCAAGTAATTCTGTTTTGGAACTGTAGTTTGTAGTCTTTTAAGGCGTAATACATCTATGTAAATCTTGAACAAGATTAGATAAATCTGTTTAATGTTTCTTTGAGAAATGTTACCATTTTGTTTATAAAGTATCTTTTATCTGAAAATATTTAGGACTTTGTTCTCAGGTAACATCGATCGTTACATGTCATATTCGTAATTTAAATTCTTATAATAAGCGCCCCCATTTATAACCGAAATCCGTCCCTGTTTTGTAAGAACACAAACACTACACAAACTAAAAAATTACACGCGTCAGGACCGGCTTTCGGCTGAATTTATGAGATAGAACTTATTCAAGTCAAATTAAATGTAATGACTTATTTTGAAAAAATATCTTTGTATATCTTTGCGGGTGCTTAGTAAAAGCTCTGAAAGATATAAGATAGAGGTGCTTCGAGTTACTTCACAATGAATTATGTAGGGGTTCTGGAAATATGGAGTAATGTTTTGTTTTCGTCAGTGCTTAACACAGTAGTCAATAATTATAAATAAAATATTTTATAAGTAAATTATTTATGTATTCTGAACATTCTTAACTTATCGCAATCCTATCTGAAGGATTTCCATCGCTCATCCGGTTCATATAAGATTTTTATTTGCTCAAGCCTCGCTCAGCGCGTTTCTACTTCAGAATTCTTTATTCGAAGCATGTAGTAGGAAAGCTGCATACTCATACATGTAATATTTGTCTACGTTGACTCTCGTGCAAGACATTTTTCGAGATTACTACAAATCCTCGCGAATTTGACTCGTCCCGCTACTCGCCTCGCCGCCATGTTGTGAAATCGAGAAAAAGTAAATGTCAGGTCCAGCAATAAATTTAGGTTTTATTTACATGATGGGATATCCAATATTGGAAAAGATTCTTATTTCAGCTGACCTTTAGAAGTAACCTGGGCTTGTTTACCCGGTTGACTGAACTCAGCGTTCATAAAACGGGTACTAAAAACAATTGATAAAACAAAAGTACCTATCCTGTACAACTCATGTCTGAAAATCTATGAAATATGGATATCTACATTTTCCACCTATCACAGACGCAGCGATAATATACATTTATAGCTCAGGTCAACCATCAACGAAATGAAGACAAAATATATATTATAGCACAGCATAAAGTGACGATATAAGTACGAGAAATAATTATTTCAAAAGAAGTTTTTCTCTACATCCTCTGTTGTAAGAGATTTGTAAAAAATATACCGAAAATGATTTTCGGTATTGTTTATCTGTATCTAATTGCCTTCACCTAAACTAAGCGGTTGGTAGTGGTGGCTTGGAAATTATTTTTAAATTTACACCCTGAATAGGTACGTTCCCCACTGAGTTATCATAACTTCGTTCAAATATCAAAAACAACAAATCCTAACAACAACAGTAGGTATGTATTGTTGTTACATTGTATAATTTGTATCGACACAATAGCTCATTGTAAGAGATATTAAATTATTATCGTTTCATTTCATATAGGTTAAGAGGCCATACACAAGGTATGTGGAGAATAGGGACATTGCGTCGCGACGCTAACTCACTAGTCAACGCAGACGGCACTGCGTCACGTAAACTAGGTATGTGTGGAATGTGTTTATTTTTATTACCCTAGCTAGAGTATTGACAATACTAATTGTAAAACGCAACGTTAGGTACAGCCTATCACGCTATCCTTTTATATATTTAGATAACGCGCAGCCACTAGCACAGCCACTAGGCCGAGAGTAGTCAGTTAGAACGAAGCCAGTTTGGAAGGAAGACGTACAAATGAAAATATATGGTACCTTTGTTCTAGAATAAAACAAGTATGAAGTTAATGGAGTTACACAAGCCGCTTGTTTTTCAATTTTTTAGCAGCTAATTGTACATAAATTAGATACCTATTTATCATTATTTAGATATTCTGAAATTATACCTACTATATGTTTGAAAAAATATTTATTTCGAATCATCAATAATACATTAAAATCACATCAGACATTTGTATAAAACACAAGTCTATTTCTATGAATATTGACAGCAGATGAATTAAAATGCAATGGAAGACTTCATTTCAATGTTATTTCCATTTTTATGAACTGCAAATGCAAACGAGTCTATGTCGTATGCGATTACCCTGGGGGCATGAAATTCAAATAAAATGTCTTCATGACTGCAAAGTACTTATTTTAGGTCTGTGACAATATTGTATAGGGATTTGGAATCATATAACGACCAGTTCTTTACTAAACCATGCCTAAGAGTAATCGAAATCAGTTTATTAGTTTCCCCGCAGAAATCATAGCGTTTTATTTTAACTTGTCAAACGACTCAGTCGTTTGGTGAATCACTTTTATGGATCTCCAGTTGATACTTATGATCCGACCAGAGCTTTGGGGCTTCGGCATTAGAATTAAAATACAAGTAACTAATTATGCCGGGTAATGAAAACTGAAACCTTTTTGGACCTCAAAATTTTAAAATGTTGCATTTCTTACTAAATTTTACAAATTTGTTCGCAGATTTTAGGAGTAGGTACTTAACTTGAAAAACTGCGGACAGACATTTCATTTTTTAAAAGATATCGTTACGATGCCGCGTTGTCACTTACACCTGGTATAGTCATTCTAATTCAGAAGCCGAAACCCAAAACGTACCTACCCCACATTTGGGTGAATTGAAAGTAATAAAACCGTTTACTAAATCACCTATTTCATACTTGTTGCCACATTTCGTACAAATATAGCCATTAACAAAACAGCTCTATAAAATAAACCGTCCATATAAAAATGTACGCGAATCGAATCTTCACATAACGTGTCTTGATACTTTATAAATGGTACTTTATACAGAGAAGAAATATCATTTTTCTATATGAGAGCATTCGTACATACAAAATTCTTACTGAAGATATATTATTCTATACACAGAGGGGCATAAAATTTTACGTCTATACTCTGTGTTCTTATAGAGATATTTTTGTAACTTTTTTATTATTATTAGCAATTTTATTTGATATGCTCCCTTGAAGAGGTTCTTGTGTTTTTTTTTTCTGTGCTGTTTTAGGAAATGTTATGGCTTGTTATACTAATATGGATAATGAGTAGGAAAAATATTCTAAATAAATCAAAAACCTTACTTATTTATATCAGTTGCATTTCACGTAAACAATATAATCCAACGATTTATAAAACTGTCAACAACTATTGATCTACTTTAAGTACATTTTTCCTGAACAACAATCTTTAATTTCTGTGGATTCCCGCGCTAAAAACAACTTTAAAATACTCTTATATAAAAGATAAAAGCCTATTGACTTTTAAATCGTCATCATAAACGATCATTTTACCTTTTTGCATCAAAAATTCTCCCCTCAATTTTATTCCAGCCACTTGAATAAAGCTGACAAACAAAATCACTCGGAGACCGAGTCAAGGGTAATTTCTTTACATCAAAGTCTGACAGAACTCAATTATCAATTGTCTTATGTCGATACGAAATAAAAGCTCTCGCAAAAGAAACGTTGAGATCTCCCAAAGCTATTAAAGTAACGATACACGCACGTCCGTGAAATTATTTCATCCGTCGTTTTTATGAAACTCTTCTATACGTTATGAACCCTTGAAAAGTATTTTGGGGTGATTTTGAGACCTTTTTTTATGTTTATGTTTTTGGTCTACTATAATAATATTGAAAAGTTGTAAATCTTCTCAGAAACAAACAAAACGAAACATGTTGTCGTCGAGCAGTGGCAGAAACCATGGAATAAATCTTACACACTTTTTTGCTTCTTCATAATTGTTAAATAATATTTTTTTATTTGATTAAAATAAAAATAATTAAAAAATACATATACAAAAATACAATCTAAATATTAAAAAAATACTCAAGGCGGCCGCTGCTGCCGATCAACGCAACGGCAAGGTTCTCACACGGCTGGCAGCGTAAAAAATGTAATTAATTTAATTATTCTAATATACAACTACATTAATGCGCGAATAGTCCCGATAAAATACTATCCATTATGTGTAACCATTTTATATTTTTTTATAAAGAATGATGATAAGTTATTTTGGTAACGTATTTGATAGAACACGTCACGTAGCTTAAGTACTAGCATTATTGGCATCATGTGAATCTCTCATTATTAACGATGCTGTATACGTAACCTATGTAGCACCAGGGGGGCTAAAAAGTCCCCCTGTGGATGTAAATCATTAATTTTCGTGCTAAGCCTACCCAAGCTGTAACCTAATATCGTATGAAATAAAATGATAAATCATCTTCGGTTTTACTATAAGCTATAGAATAGGTACTCGTAAACTTTGTTATTATTCGTCGCTACTCCTAGATCCCAACGGGTTTGTTTGTATATCCCTTTTTGAACATGCCAGTTTTATTGCTGACCTAAAGAAATACTTTTATTTATATCATTGCATTTTACGTTCATAAAATGATTCCAATTTCAATATATTATCTTCTTTGAAATAAAAACAACTGGAAATGATATCTTTTAAATCAATATACCCCGCAAGCCTTGTTAGGGTTAAACGACAGTTTAGTACGGAATGAGATTTTTCTAACGACTATCGAGTCGTCCAAGTACGGGTACTATATCATTATAATAATTTTGTATTCGAGCCGGAGGGCTTCGACTTAAAACTCATTATTAGTAGACATCGACGGTATGGACGAGACAAGACTAGATATTGCTTCATGGAACTAAAACATACAACTAGACTTCGAAGATATCGAACACATGGAGGTGGCATCGATCTAATAGATCGGTAGATTAAATTTCATCCAATATCCAATATTCTGACGATTCAGTTCTTGCTAGAAATAGAATGGTAGATAGAAATGCCAAACAGTCACACAAATTCAACCTATGGCAATTGAGACGGAAAATATATCACTCATTACATAAAATAAACAAGGTTTTCAACGATGTTTCCCGATGAAACCTCAAAGTAAATTTAACCTGTACCTACTCGCTTGTCTATACTAATATTATAAAGAGGAAAGATTTGTTTGTTTGTTTGTAATGAATAGGCTCCGAAACTACTGGACCGATTTCATAAATTCTTTCACCTTTGGAAAGCTACATTATCTCCGAGTAACATAGGCTATATTATATTAAAAAAAAAATTAGGGATCCTTACTAAAACTCCAATAATGTAACATAAGGTGTAAAAAAATGACCTGAAAAATTCCTTACGTCGCGTGCGCTGCGAAAACTATTGATGATAGAACAAAATCATTTACTACGACTTTGCAGAACTCATCATTATCTACAAAAAGTGTTGCGACAGCATGTGTCTAAATATTATAGTTATGTCACAGTAAGCAGTTTTTTATTCTAAAATATTAATTTATATATGCCGCCTCTTGAAAAGGCTCTTCATTTGTACCTTGGTATTAATCCTCATCAAAATAAATTACTTTATATTAAAGACGGCTTTAATACCTTTTTATAACTTTTTGAATTATTCAATTCGGACATTTCATTCGGAAGATATCACGAGTTTAAAAATGCAAGTATTAGAAAAAAGTCGCGTGGTTGTCGCTCACCGCGCTCAGCTAGCCAGCATGCGATGTAGGCTCCATGTAAGCGTCACTGGGGTATAATATATGTATAAAATTTAAAAATAAAAAAATACAAAAAAACATTAATAAAAAATATGAATAAAAAAAATTCATAAAAAAAAATTCAAACTTCCATTATAATTTAACTTTTTTTTTTAAACCCGATGCAAAAAAAAAAGGGTGTATGTGTGTGTGTATGTACCCGTGCGAAGCCGGAGCGGGCCGCTAGTAAGTGATAAATTGATAATGAACTAATTTATATTGCTATTTGTATACCTAGTATTTATGTTTATTTGTAAATCCATTTCTGTTTAGCGTAACTAACAGTTTTGTCTAATTAAGCTACGTGACGTGTTTATATATTGTAATGTTCACAAAGGATTTTCAGTATTTGTATTACTCGATTAGCTACTTAGTTAGCACGTATAACTATGAAAATTTACAGAATACAAAATACTTTATACCTAAATTTATACATTTATATGTAATTTTCCGTTAAAGATATTATCATTTTCAATTTTGTCCTCCTCTTTACTGCAATGATTTTTTGATTAAACAAATCTCTTTATTGGCCTATATTTTACACTAGCTTCCGCCCCGCGGTTTCACCCGCGTTCCCGATAAAAAGTAGTATAATGTGTTAATCCAGGGTGTCAGTTACCTCCATACCAAATTTATTACATCAAAATTAGTCCAGCCGTTTGAACGTGAAGAAGTAACAAACTTTCTCAAAACTTTCGCATTTATACTATTAGTCAATAGCCTCCGCACTCAGATAATCCGGTATCCAATAGATATTCTATATTCCTAGCGCGTCCTAGACTTAAAAACCAATCCGATATTAAAATCTCATTAACAGGTCACAGTCGCATACGCATATTTCGCCAAAATTTGCATACAATGCTGGCGGTGCTTGACAAACAGATGCGTCACCAAGTGACAAAGGTGAAGTGTAATCATTTATTGGATCGTGTCCGTGGGGTCTCATTGTCTCTAGGTAGATGTGGGACGGAATGTCGTAATGGAATTACAGTGTACTGCTAGAAATTGTGAATGATTGGCCTGAGCTAGATATTACTAGTATTTGTTTTCTATGAGCGATGAAGTAAATATTAGCTGCTTTCGCGCAGTTGTCGAGTAGAGCTAGCGTCAAAAGTAGATTGTCCCTTTCGTAATAATTTGACATTTTATTGACAGTTTGTAAGAAATCTGTGAATTGCGTCACTTAGTTTTAAAGTGATCAGCTACTTTTGACGCTGACTGTACAAGTATTTATTTAAACATATCTGAACATACAAAACATGAAACTGAATAACTTTTTGTCACGGATCGTAACAAAATCACGAGATAAAATCACGTGCTCCGATATGATTCCATACCAAATTATTCAATGTACACACGGCCACAGATCAAGCTACACATTTTTGTTGCAAAATAGCTCCTATTATAACCGCATAAGGTGCCGCAGTGTTTACCTTGACTTGTGATCGTCTTTACCTACCTAATATTTGACGGATCTCAATTACATGACAACCTTCCCTTAAAATATTAAGGTAATGGTAACGGTAGCCGCACCGTAGCCTATGGTCTGCTCGTGACACCCGGGGCACAGACCATTTACTTATTAATCCATGTCCCGGGTACCACTCGCCACTTGCCACATCGGCGATCAGCGATTTAGTTACTTTTCGGAAGCATGATGCCGCGTCCGAACGGTCTAATACACAACAACTACTAAATACACATACAACTCCAGTCCCAACGATCAAGTCGCCTTTTGGTAAAATTAAGAAACTCATAAATCTACCTAGGTACCTACATAAAATCTGCGCAATATTTCTGCAGCACGAACCCCTTCAGTGAAAGTAAACAAACAGCATAATTGTATAATGGGTAATAAGTAATTTATGTGGTCACGTCATATGGACACATGCTACTGGGTTTGGCTGCACGCTATTTTAGTTAGTCTGCAAATTACATTACTGAGAAGCTAGGTGAGTCCTTAATGAAATAATGGGTTTTTTAACAGCAGAATTTCTTTCCTGTGTTGTGTCCGAGAGACTGTTCCTGATTAAGAACTGAGGATCTCAATGTATACCTTTAAGTTATATTTTTTTAACCGATTTCAAAAAAGGAGGAGGTTCTCAATTCAACTGTATATTTTTTTTTTGTATATTTGTTACGCGATTACTCCGCCATATGTGAACCGATTTTAAAAATTGATTTTTTATTCGGAAGAGCATCTTGAGGTGGTCTCATTGTCACAAAGTCCAAGGATCTGATGATGGAAATGAAAAAAAAAAATGTCTTTCATATCGCGCTCCGGCAAAGAAACAAAACTATTGTAATGTGTTTACATCTAATACCTATAGTTTAAAGAGCAATCATACTTTACTTTATTGGTCGCAATAAGTCTATAGTTTCATACAATTTATTTAAAAAATCCATCCATGACTTCCAAACCCCCTTTATTTAGCACCAAAAATGGCCGAATCATTTCATATTGAAATGGCTCCCACAATAAGGCAACTGATAAAGTAGCAACCAAGGCGTAGGGCGGGCGGAAGTGACGCCGCCAAGCCGACGGCTTCCGGCCTGGAAGGATGACGATGTCGTGGTAAAGGATTGTTTACATTATTATGTAAAAATACATCACGGGAGTACCCTTAGTATCGAAATGGAAGATATTTGATATGTTTAGATATAATATTGACGCGTTGGGAAAGGGGGCTATATAAATACATGTACAAAGTTGATATGTAGGTACAGTCAGCGTTAAAAGTAACTGATCACATTACACCATTTATGGTTTTCATGCGAACTAATAAATGATGAAAGTAAGTTAGGTACTGTCCCCTTTTAACGCTCACTGTACCCATGAAATTTAATGTTCTTAATTTCATTCATCTGTGGTTACATTATGAATGACTAATTACCATAATTAAAATTCTTAAGGTTTCAAATAAAATGATTAGAAAGGAAACATGGAACGAAAGACACATTTTACTTATAAAAATAATCTTATTAAAAATGTTCATAATATTATAATAAAAAAAGGTAATCTTGAGAAATCGCTATAGAAGCTATCTTTATATCCCCGAAAAAAGATTATGCTCATACTTCAAAAAGTAATGACCAACTTTAACCATAAAGTGCCCTAATGTACAATCATAAATATGAGTTATCTATCCCATTTCTTCAAAATGCCCTTTTTACCGTAAAACCGTTGATCCAATCAAATCCAATTACCAATTTGCACTGAAAACAGTCTCCCATCGGAAAGATCTCGATTGTTATAGACAGAGACAAAACACAAAGGTCGTCTTGGAGTTGCTGCACTACCGATTTCTAGTTTAAAAATAGGGTTGAACAGGTTACATGAAAGCATGTTTTTTTTTTATAAGAACAAAAATTTATAGCCTAATAGAACAAACTATAACATAACTGTCGCATTCATAGAACAGAAAAATATCGCACTATTTTGATGTACGTGAGTTGTTACTGTTTAACAGTAGATAATTTTAAAACACAATTATTGTTATTCAAATTCCTCCTTTTACATATTATCTCTGCTTTAATTGTAAGTAGTAATAGTGCGAAAGCTAGACGTGTAGACGTACTTTTGTTTTCCCACTTGTGGTGAGGGGGACCGTACCTTTTATAAACAGCAAAGACTAAAAAAAAGATACGAAACTAAGATACACAAGGGGTTACTTACTGGGTTAAGTGTTTCACACATAAACTCTGAGCCTATAGTCCAACCGAGGACAAATAAAATGACGCAGAAAAACTCTTCCCAACTTTCAGTCCCTCCCTAAGGTGATGTTAGCAACCCTAGTTAGAGATAGCCGGCAGAAAAAAAAGATAAAAGCATTGCGGTGTTACCAGTCTATTCTGCAAAATTTGTTACCTAATTATTTAGAACGAGTGGCGGTAAATCTTTGTGTAATTCAATTTTGGAGATAGGCTCTTTGAGAATGAGTTAATAATGAGAGATCCTACCTATTAGTGTAAACTAGTTATCTACTACTAAGGATGTGAACGACTGAACTGGGTAAGGTACTTATAAGGTCTATAAGGAAAATTGTCTAATATGAAGCTAATGTTATATAGTTATTTTATTTAGTATTCCAACTTAAACTATTACATTCAATTAAACAATAAATTATTCAAATTATATAATACAGTTCAGACAATAGTGAGAATCTCCCACGATATAATCATGACAATTATTTTAACCGTTAACAAAAAGCGCAAAATGTTTCTTAGTTTTGAAATAAGAATACCCGAAATTAATTAGTCACACTCAAACGTGCAATTCATTTTGCAATTTTTAAAACCGTAAAAGTAACATAACATTGCATAAGTATTATGCTGGCCACACACAATCAGATTGACTTACAGTACCTACTCTTAACCTGAATGTAAAATGGTATACAATTTGATACTTTATCCAACGGCGGACATTTTCCTAGACAGCTTTTCAGATCTATGACGGACGTAACGTCAACGCGACTAATTATTAGGGACGTCAACGCGACTAAGTTTTCAAATTCAACCTAAATAGAATTTCCTAAACCCCATTACAGTCACAAAATCAAACGGTAATAAAAATTAAATAATAGTAAGGTTTATTCTACGGAGGCGCGGGAGTGAATTAATTTAGACGATTTAAAGGGATTATCCCAATTTTGCGAACGATTCGTCACGGTGCGAGGTTACCTGCCCTTTTCGTACTTTATCTACCCATTAACCCTGCACCCTTATTCGGTAAACATTAAGCGTTCTATTAAAACTGTTTTTCTACCAAACCATTGTTTAGTCAATCAGGATTATTAAGTTTATTCAAGAGCTTCATTCATGAATAATTAAATAGAGCACTTTAGATTAACGGTTTGCTTCCTAAAACATTTAAACTCAACGACATAAATAGATTCATGTGAATTATGTCTTGTATGACATTGACAAAAAACTGTAGAATAGAATAGAAAATTATAATATAATATAAAAATAATAATTTCTTATATAGGTAAGATATTTAACCTAATAAAATCAAATTAATCCCAAAGCTTTAAGGACCCCTCCACGTTTAAGGCTGTATTTAAACCACCCAACTCTTAGTGATAACAATTTCCATAACGAACAGTAATTCACCTCACCTTTAGCTCAACGAGGCCATGGAACCGTCCGTAGTCTTCAAACTATCTAAAATTAACATTAATTGATATATAGCTGCGGATCCCGACCTTTATTTATGGAGTCCAATAAATTGGTGTAAATGGAATCCCCTGATTTTCCTCCTGACCCCAACTTAACCTCTGAGTGACAACTGGAAGGTATTCGGTACTTCGTGGTAGGTACTTATATAGAGTGATTTTGGTTGGGTATAGATATTACGCCGAAAGCTGCGGATAGTGTAGGTACACATTATTATGAAAAATCCTACCAAATTTCAGGAGCCTGAGTATTACCATTACGAAGTTATGACAATTTGAAGTTTAGCACATATTTCTGGTAAAAGCCTTTCCTTGCACTCTGAAAAGTAGTGATGGGATGAGATAGCTGTTTTAGAACTCGAGCAATCTTAAATGTAGTCAGTCAGTTAGATTTAAGTTTAAGCGTATTTAAATTCGAAACTAATTTGTTAATATTTCTTTGAAAGTATGGAAATATTTTAGTGTTGTTTTCCACTTCAAAATATTTTTTAATGTCCTAATAAAGGTATACGTTAATGCTCTTTCGGCCTACTATACCCTACAAAATCACCCAGTATACGTAAGGATTTGTTCGACTTCCGATCTCTCGCTTCGTTTTAATTTTTTAATTATGTACGGCACCTGTCCATTTTCATCGAGGATTTATCGACACTGCCTGATAATGAAATTGAGGTTGCCATTTGTCAAACTGTCAAACATTTTGAAACATTCGACAGAAAGTTTTATTTTTTTGGGTAATTAACTTTTGCATTGAGTTTTATGAGCATACTTACATTTTTATTAATGAAGATACTGATAGAAATAAGATATGTGCTAACAAACGGAACGTTTTCACTTGTGTAATTAGTCATTTAGTATTATATTATGTTATTTTTATTTACCATTGCAACATGGCACCTCCCTCGTGCAATGCAACGGTTCACATTCCATTGCGTTGAGCGATCGTGTTCTTAGAAATCATACATATTAGTATGAATTCCAGCTTTGAGATATCTAAATAAGGAATCAATCAAACCTTGATTTTATAAACAAATACTAAAGGAGCATTGAATGAGAATAGAGAATCAGATGGCTATGATATTTTTATAGAAAATCTGATGTGTGAGAAGCGATTAAAAAACAGAGGGCCTACTCCGAAAAACGATACACGATAGTTCGATCATCGTTGGCTAATAGAATTGTAGCAAATGGTTTACCCTTCGTAACAGGCTAACAGAATATCTTAGCACTAGGGTATACTGTAACTATGACACTGGTTTTCAATGGGAAACATAGGAATATTAACTAAGCATAAATCATTACCATCTACCTGTCCTGTTCCCAATCATTTGGAGTCCTAAATTTAGGACAGCGTCTGCCAGGCCTGCTGGTCTAATACATATCTAGACTATCTAGTGTAGTAACTTTAAAGTAGTACCTATAAATAGACAGGTATAGAATACATCCATCCAAGTTGTCACATAAACTATCACTTTCCACAGATTCAAACAAATCGATCGATTACAGTCTAAACATACCAAGATGGTGCGATTTCCACAACAACTCATCTACAACATTCCCTCACGACTGTTAGTCAGGCGACACTTTCGGTCGGTTCCAAGAACTATCTGTGGCCGGTATTTTGATAACATAACGTTTTCCGTTTCTGTTACCGAGCTCATTTTCTAGAAGCACTAGCAATAATATCATCCGCTCAACCTCTAGCTTTCTAAAGAACTAGGAACTAAAAATTTTACCATAATCCATCCTTTTTCCATTACTTCTCTTCTTTTCAGGATATAAAAATACAATTTGTTAAACAGAGCCAGTCTAAAATGGAGCCAACGACTAGCTAGGTCTAAGGTTAGGCTTCAGTGAAATCTATATCCAACAATACAATAGGAGGATGATATGATGAACCGGCCTAACTAATTGCTTCCCCAAAATTAAAGCATCAATAAAATTTGATTGGTCAAAAAATTGTGTCACCAAAAATAATACAGTAATTAAGTACAATGACTGCAATGGAGCTCTAAATAAAATAGAACAAAATAATATTCTAGACTAAACTGTTTCGTAAATAGGCACAAAGTAAGTGAGCCAACAGCCGGCGGTTTTAGACGATGACAGTGAGGTTTCTGTCTAGACAGTAGACTGTAGACAATATTTGTGTAAGACTTGCAGACTGTCCGCTAGAAGTAGCACTTTCTGACGTGTCGCTTATGAGTAGACAGTTTTAGTCACCAGATACATCAGGATGCATGATTCAGAGAGGATTCAGAATGAACTGAGCAATATGATTTTGTTCGAAGGCAAAGCAAGCGCATCTGTACTTTTGAGTTTTTGACTGACTTTCTTCGTAGATCCTTCGAAATATAGTATCATTGCAAATGTCTCAGTTCCTGACTAAACAGTTAATATAATGCCCAAAAATTAAACCGATTTTGTTTAATATCCAGAGACATTGATGAGTTTTTATACTTAGGGCAATAAACAAACTAGTACATACCTACTATACCGATAGGTAATTGTTTTAATGAAATAATTATACTATAAGAAATTACAGTTAATTATATAATATGTTTGTCTATAATGTAGAGTGACGGATAATATTTATAAATAGTACTAAGCTACGACTATTGTTGGCAAATCAAAGAGAAGGCTTCTAATTCTAAACAAGTAAAATTACTTATTACCTTACCAAGGTATGCATAATGTATTATCTCTATCAATACTTATGACTACAGAGTACTTAAGTCACAGACAGAACAATTACGCTAATTGACAGCGGCGTATTCAAATTACATTCGATTGATTTCGATTTGAATCGGCGTCTCGATTCTGTCCGTTCTAATTATAGTTAATCGATTGGCGCTCGGTAATGAGCCACGTGCTAACGAACCTAATACGAGTGAATTAATTTGATCCATCGGAAATAGAATTTACAGTCCAAATTAAATGTGATGCTTCGTAGAGTTGGATGTATGGATCGAAATGAGCTTAGGTTTATAATATCGTATAATTAACCATCATACCATTATCAACATTATATATGGAAATAGTTCAAATGATGGAGAACTTTAACTAAAATCCTCCGTCAACTTTTAGAGAAAACAACGTCCATGTACATATCAACGGACAAACATTTGTATGGTCGAATATGTCTGTTTGTCCAGTGTCTGGGGTGTAATAATTTACAACAAAAAGAAAGTTGTATATGTTTATTTAGATTCCATAGTACAAGCTCTGCTTAGTTTGGGTTCCATTTTTTTTAAACTACTAAGGCAGCAAACAAGCATACGGCCCACCTGATGGTAAGTAGTTACCGTAGCCACCAGGGGTATCACTCGCCCGTTGCCGACCCTGCGAAAATATCTTCACACACTCTTGAAGAACCCCATGCTGTAGTCAAATAACCGTGTGTTCTTATGTCTCGGAATATATAGGTATTATTATTATTTTAAATCAATTTTGAAATGGGATGCGTTGTCTTATGAGTCAGTAATAAATAAACAAAAATCATGAACTGTGTTCACGGATAAGACACAAATTGGAATATATACGTTAATTAACTTTGACACTCTCTCTGTCAATTTATAAAGGGCAAGCTTTATGCAATAGGTGACAATTGAGGCCATCGAAAGTATGCCTTTATACCTATTATCTTACGTAACATGAGAAATGAGACTAATAATGAATGTGGTTATATTAAAAAACAGCGCATACGCACCACAGAGTAAATAATCCTAAACCACAATAGTTTTTACACCGCCAGTTGTTTTGAGTTTGATGCGCATGTTGCCGACTAAGTTCGGTGAAGTTAGGAAAGTAGGATTTGTAGAGTTAGAGATGTAACTTGACAAAAAATAAACGTTAACGCACCTTGAGCTTAACAGTTTATTCCTCACCTCGACTGAGAAAAAGTTTTGATTGCGATCAAGAAGAGTGATATTTTGAAATTAAATGTTATACTTATGACGCTAGTTGACGGTACCATTTGAGAGTACTTTAAGTGCCCTTTAAAGATTTTTGGGCTAGCAGATATCCTACTAGTTCTACTTCCTACTAATCATCATGTGTGTGTGTATGTTTTCTTTTTCGTTTAAAAATTATTCATTTTCTCTATTGCTTTCTGATCATACTAATGTGTATTATAAATTCGAATGTTTGAGTGTGTGTAGATATATTTGTCACCACTCATCTCTATAATGAAATGAGTGAACATATTTGAGATCACACCCTAGAATTGTTGAAAGCGTATTCCGAACCGGTGGTAGAGTCAACTGTAACTCCCCGGTGTATACATATAAGTGCCTTATCTGGGCCTAAACAATATAAATTAATTTTGGGTTAATTTGAAGAATAATATACAGGATAGTACTTTTAATTCTGAAAAAATCTTAATATCCCTCGAGAACGCTTGTAAAGCCGCGGGATGAAACATAGTTTTATAAATAACTATACTACATATCCGTATATTATGTGGTCTGATACGATCTTGACTCGTGTCTCCTTTATTAAATCTGTCAAAAAACTGTGATACACCAACTCATAACTTACTGTTCTTGCATGAAAGATCACACGTTTTTCTGATATTTGATAAAGCATTTCAATGGATAAGGAAAAACACTATTCAAATATAAAGTGGTTACATCGAAAAGAGTTTATTTGTTACATATTCAACTCCAGGGTTTCTTCTTTTCTACTGTTTCATTCGAATATAAAGAAGTTACTATGACAATGAATTAGTAGTTTATGATACTGTTGCATAATATTATTAAATACGAGTGTGAGTTTAAGTACCGAGCCGTAGGCGAGGTTCTTAATAGTATCACACGAGTTTTTAATACCTAATTATGTGCAGTATCATACAGTACTTTATCTAAACTCATTTATAATGTAATTTAAAGGTAAAAATCGATAATATTTTGTTATAGGTTTTCATGACTTACGGGTATCGATTATTAGTCATTTCCATTGCCGCCTCCACAATTTCAGATCAAAGTTTAGTTCACTTTAGTATCACTGCTATTATTTTGTCATTTTTGAACAAAAATAAAATATGTATGCAAAAAATCAATAAAATAAACAAACATTAATCATCATGGCGCCCAAATCTGTGTAGGGAAAAACTCCTAAGTTGAGATCTCTACCGCATACGCGACCACAGACAAAGTAAATTTTCATCTAAAATTGAATTGATACAGATTGATTCCTAATTGTTTAGTCCTGATGTCTGGCCACTTATAATGTTTTTTCCTTTATTATTTCGTTTGACAAGTTGACTGATAGTAATTGAAGTATTAAAACCCAAAAATCATTATAAGTGGCCAGACATGTCCAAATACATGTACTTTATAGAAAAAAAGTTATTTTATAGCATTATCTTGGGAAGACAACTGTACTATAATATAATTTTTTAATTTCTTTATACACGAGCGTGCATAAAGTGGGTCATTAAAGTACTGATTTTGATTTCATAATAAGAACATTACGATATGAGAGTAGATAAAATATATTTATAGTCCTCACTACTCCTCACTCCAGGGTTTCTTGTACCACATGCTACCACACTCAAGATGAAAATCTGTCGCCAAGCACCTTCCGGTATGTACCGACAGCAGCACTTGAGAGCCAGTTCCCTTCTAGGCTTTGTGTACTTACCATCTTCGGTCACATCGTCACTGACCACAGTCAGATTGTGGTCAAATACATCCTAGTAAAAAGCTTTATAAAGTAAGCAATAACATAAAAAATAATATGAGTAAGGCTCTACTAATAATAAACTAATGACAAGAATACTAAAAAAAAGTGGGCTATACGATACGTACATAAGTAAAGTTATTAGCGGATCATGTGTAAATTACCTACACGGTACCTACCTACACGTAAATATGGTATACTAGCTGTACACCGCGGTTTGACCCGCGTTCCCGGGATAAACAGTAGCCTATATACCAGGGTTAACAATATACCTACATATTATAACGATTGGTGCCGGATGATGAGATGAGTAGGTACCTTCTGTACCGAGAAAAGCCGTGAGGCAAATACTTATAATGGAAACGTAGCTGTATCTTTGAAAATTTCATGACCAATAAGTTTTGTCATCCTAAACAAATATTAAAGAACAAATTAAGGACAAAAGTGCAATAGAATTTACTTGAAAACATCGAAAATGCGTCATTAAAACACAGTTCATTGTCGTGAGACTTAAGGAATATAATTGTTTGGCAAACAGCAAAAATTACGTGCATATGCTGTAGTAATCAATAATGGTTATAGAGAAAAATAAACAGTCATAATTACGTTGACAATTTTAGGAATAGGCTATGACCATATATGCGTCTACGTCAAGTCAGTCATGAATGAAGACAATGGCATTGTAACGAAAAATGATATGTACTTGGATTTATTATATGACCTGGATTCTAGATGTCGGTACCTAGATTTATTTTACAAATATCATAAACAGAAAACATATGTATTTTTGTTTGTAATTAATAAACTTAAAAACTACTGGACTGTTTTTTTTATCACTAAGTACCATAGGCTATATTTAATTTGAAAATAGTAGTGATCCCTACGAAAACTCCAATGCATACTCAAGGGGTAAAAAAAAAATCCTTACATCACCCGGATCACGAATATGAAGCAAAAATATTTTTTGACAGCACATATTTATGAAATGTCGCAAACACTGCGATTCGTAGGAATTTATTTACTTTGGCGGTATCATATGCTTGAGCTGACCTCGCATGCATTGCATACTCAAGGGGTAAAAAAAAAATCCTTACATCACGCGGATCACGAATATGAAGCAAAAATATTTTTTGACAGCACATATTTATGAAATGTCGCAAACACTGCGATTCGTAGGAATTTATTTACTTTGGCGGTATCATATGCTTGAGCTGACCTCGCCCATGAACTGAACAGTTGAGCGACATCAAATGTTTTTAGTATTTTTTAGGTGCGTAAAATTCATAAAAGACGGACGGAAGGATCATGCACGAAATCCTTGGTATCAATTTTCGTTATGTTGTCACCAAGGAGGATATAATCTTGTTACTTACACTCAGGATACATTATGAATGCACAATTTTTGATGTCTGTTTGTAACTCAATAACGTTGAAACGGCTGGTTTGATTTAGGTTGAATGTAGGTACAAAAATTACACTTGATACCTTATGATATAAAATATATGAATATTAAAGGCATGAGGCATAAGCTGTTATTCATTAAAATATTTATATAAATGATATACATAGGACCAAATATGGCGCGCCCTGACAAGGCCCAAGGGCATTTGAAAATATAAGCGACAAAAACATACGGGCATAAAAACTTTAGTAAATTGAACGATTGTTAGTTTTTGCCGATCCAATCCGTGCTAGTTGAGTTTTTATATTTTTTTATCTTTTAATCTTTGTAAGTCAAATGTAAGCACATGGTTCACTTGATGAAGAACGTAGAGGTTTAAATACTGTTTTATTGAATATAAATATAGGAGAGAAGCCGTGGGAAATGAGAACGTCTGCTGACGTCAGATGATGAAATTAACAGATGTGACGTCATATACTAGGGGAATAGGGACATTCGTTAACCGCTTACTGTTTTATTACAGTAATGTTTTTATTTATGTAAGTGTTTTGTATTTATTTTATCACAATATAATTTTACCATGTTATGTGATGTAGTTTCTGAAGATTCAAATTAAATTATTTCAATTTTTACTCAAAAGTTGATTTTGATTGACGTTCTAATCTATGGACCTTACCTACTATTATAGAACGAGTGACGTCTTTCAGCATAATATGATAGATAAATGAAAGAATTCCATTTATGAATACCATAACAATGCAATAACTGGCAAGTTACGTTTAAAGCTAGCCTTGGGCCATTAAAGACGGTTAAAACTCGGTTAATGTTTTTGGCCATCTGGACGTAATTGTAGTGTGTACCAGCAGGACTGACTTTACAGTAATCTTTAATGGCCTCGACTTGGTAGTAATCTTTTGAAATGACTGCCCGAAAAAAAGAGTAAAATATTACCAAAGTCACTCATGAGGTTCTATCCAATTAATTGGTTGCCAATACAAAAAAGTGTATTAAAACGATGGAGAAATTCTGTAATTTCACTTACGTGTGTCCGGAATTCTATAAATGGAAATGACGCCTGTTGCTATCATATTATCACCAGCGACCTAATAAGTGGAGAATCCTTATGTATGTCATCCCGGTGACTATGATACTTAAACTGTCAAAAAATACTAATACAATATGCCATTTTGTAATTGCAACATTTTACCATTATAACAGGTCAGCAACACATTGGCAATATCTCTAGTATTGCAAACGGCGATAGGCGACGGTAACCACTTACCATCAGGTGGGCCGTATGCTTGCTTGCTACCTTAGTAGTATAAAAAAAAAACACAGACGACAGCTGCACCTGAGAGTCAATTCCCTTCTAGGCTTTGTGTGCTTACCACATCGGCCACATCATCACTGACCACGATGAGATTGTGGTCAAACACAAGCCTATGCATAGAAAAAAAAACACTTAACGCATTTGATAATAATGAGTAGGTACAATCTATTGTCGTTCTATAATACGGCTCTAGGATTTTGTTCTTTAAACTTGGCTTACGTGCGGTTTCTTTAAGCTTCTTATTAAAGTAGCGAAGTCCTGCTAGTTAGAGATTTTTCGAACTGTATGTCTGTGGATCTAATCCACACTGAGACCACGTACTAAGGATGTAATCAACACGTAGAAAGCGAGGATTTGTGCAGAGCCTTGTCAGCAAGACGACTGACTAAATAATCTATACCTTATCTATTATATAAAAGAGTAGCGGTTTTTTGGGTAAACATCCCCCTGCCCACACCGCTGAACCGATTAATGTGAAATTTGGCATGTGCATAGATTTTGTCACGTAGACCCCATTTAAGAAGCGATTTTTCGAAATTCCTTTCCGCAGCGTTGGAAACGGGCCCTTTGTGCGATTTTAGGAATCTTAATATCTCTGGAACCTTACGGTCTAGAAGTCTGAAATTTTTAATGTAGCTTTTTCAGTAAAAAATATTAGATATGGGTGCGAGCGTTTCTCAAACTTTTGTCTATGGGAGGAAAATCTAATAAAATAAAGGATTTGCTTTGTTTCCGTTAAACCTTGATAACTTTGTGAGTTTGAATGCTACAAACTCAAAATTTATAGTGTACGTAGTTTAATAATATTGCTAAAATGTATTTTCGGCGTTTCTCAACCTTTTTTTCTTCGAGGAAGATATTACCGATGGAAATTATGCATTTTTCAAACTCTTATATCTCTGCAAAGGCTGAAGATAGGCAAATGAAATTTCGTATACGCGTAATGCTATACAAATACTACAAATTTCAACTTGGTGTTTGTTAAAGTTTTGCCCATAGACAAAGTAAAAATGTCGAAAATTTACTTTTAGCATCCTGTTTTTCTCAGTTAATATTCATAGCAGAAGCTTGATTTTTGGAATATAAGCTTTTTACAGTATTTGTTTTGAAATGAACTGTTAAGTTTCTCAAACTTTTCATGCGGCATAAAGTTATAAAGGGTGAAATATCCAATTTTTGCACTTTAATATTTTTGTAATGGCTCAAGTTGGAATATAAACTATTTAATACAATTGAAACAATATTCAAACCAGTGTTTCTCAAATTTTTCATAGATGTCAATTTTATGACACCTTAAATTATTTTCTATCAACCTGTATAACGGAAGTACTATGCAACTGAGAAGCATGATTTTTTGGAAATAAGCTACTCTTAGCAAGCACTATATGAATCCTAAAGCATTTTGCAATACTATTTAGCAATGAAATGTTATAGAGGGTGGAAAATTTTATTTTTGACTTTTAGTATTTTTGCAATTACTTAAGCTAGGGTTCCAAAATTTTAAATGTAGACCATGTAACATAAATGTAACTACATGCAAATCAATAATTAAAAAAAAATGATCGTAGACAATTTTATGACCTTTTTAATTTTTTTTTATCAACCTGTATAACGCAAGAACTATTTAACTAAGAAGCATGATTTTTTGGAAATAAGCTACCTATAGCAAGCACTATAAGAATCTTAAATCATTTTGCAATACTATTTAGCAATGAAATGTTATAGAGGGCGGAAAATTGTATTTTGGCCCCTTAATATTTTTGCAATTACTTGAGCTAGGAATCTAAAATTTTGGGTGTAGACCATGTAACATAATTGTAACAATATGCAAATCAATAATTTTAAACTTTTTAATCATAGACATTTTTATGACCTTTTTCATTTTTTTTCATCAACCTGTATAACGCTTTTCCTATTGATTTTAGAACCACGAATTTCTGGTTATAAGCTACCCATAGCGAGCACTATAAGAATCCTAAAGCATTTTGTAATACTATTTAGCAATGAAATGTTATAGAGGGTGAAATATTTCATTTTTACCCTTTAATATTTTTGCAATTACTTGAGCAAAAGATCCAAAATTTTGAATATAGACTAATTAACACAAATGTAACAACATAGAAATCAAAATTATTCTAAATTTTAGTCATAGATATTTATATGATTTTTTAAAAAAGTTTATCAGACTGTATAAAGCTACTCTATTCATATAAGTACCATATTTTATGAATTTAAGCTATTATATAGCAAGCATTGTTTATAGCAAACTAAGAACCCTTCCACTCACAGTATTGTTCAACTTTCATGCCAAAATAAAGTAACAAAGCTTTAAATTGTCTTCAATATCTCAAACAAGTTATCTAAAATTATAATACTTAGCATTTAGTTTATATAAAATAACTAGCTGTTCCCCGCGGTTTCGTTCGCGGGTTTATAAGTAGCTTATAACCTTCGGGGATAATGTAGCTTCCCATTAGTGAAACAATTTTTCGAATCGGACCAATAACTCCGGAGATTAGCGCGTTCAAACAAACTCTTCAGCTTTATTATTACTCACAGATAAAAAGGATTTCTCCAATTAAGAATAAAAAATGTCTTGAAATATTTCTTAATATCAAGAGAATGTGTTTCTGTTCAAGTCATATAAATTTTCTCCAAGAAAATATTATTCTTTGTACAATAAAATATTTTACTTGACATTTAAAGAAAACTTTTTTCAAAGCAAATATACAAAGTTTTAGTTTAAAAACAAAAAAAAATCTTATTTCAACATTTTTAAACAATTTAATCTATTAAAATTTAATCTTCAAATGAAGAATTATGTTATTTAAGCAAGAAAATATTATTTTAATGAGTTCCAAAGTAATAATATCTTGAATTAAGATACTCTTCTTTCATTGTAGTTTTATAGTATGTTAATTGGAAGAAATAATGTTGTCTTAACTTAACAATTCCTATTGCTTCATATCATTGAACGAAATAACTTATAGTAAGATACATTTTCTAGATTAAAGGAATTACGGTTTACGGCAGACAAAATATGTTTTTGTCAAGACAATACCGCGCAACCAGCGAGCGGCCACCATGTCCATTCTTTCCGTGACCGGCCGGCCGTTGGTGCACATCTTGAAAGCAAGATGCAAGAAGAAGTTCTGCAAGCAGAAGCCTATAGTAGAGAGTGATAACAAGCAACTCCATTTGTGCGCGCAGAGGCAGTTTAGGGCCAATATAAATTGCATAAATGCTTTTACTGCAATGGACAAGGTGTCCCTCGCAGTAAAAGCTTGTGCGTTGCTGTCCCACGCAACGAATAACTTTTTACAGGTTATTTAAAGAAGTTTATCAAGAAAACCTGTAAACGAAAATCTGCTCAGCATTGTGCAAGGCTTAGAAAAATTGGACAGTGAAAGTAAGTTAATAAGTTTATTTTTAACCGACTTCAAAAAATTACGAGGTTCTCAATTCGTTGGAATCATTCATATTCTTTTGTTTTCATGTTCGATCTCCGATTACTCAAAGACGCCTGGACCGGTTTGGAAATTATACATTTAGATACATACAGTAGGTACTCGTACCTAGTACATCCCTAAAGTATTTTATTTATTTTAGAATATGATCATTTCATTACAATACATATGCATTCATCCACCTCTTAATATGCTTTATTTTGTCTGTCATACATTAATCTAGGTGTCATTTCTATAATATCGCTACGATCTGATCAATCAACGTTCTAATACATTTGTCTTATTTTTAGAATCCTGGTCCTACATACAAAAATAGAAGAACAAAAGCTGAAGGCTTCTGCAAGCAAACAAGTTAAATGTTCAATATAATTTTACAAGGGAATTTGCACAAAGATATTTCAACCTAATGTGTTGACAATTCAATGACCTATTATTAATTATACTGTATTGACAGTTTTTTAATGTTAGACATATTTACTGTAGGTGAGTCGACATAAGCATGCCAACTTTTAAAGAATAATGTTAAAGGTATCTAAATTATTGTTTTAGTTTTAGATAGTTATTAGGTTATTATTTTAATTTTGTAATTAATCAATATTATTGACTGTTGTAAGTGTTATATGAGAATTTAAAATCAGTTTCTCCTATTTTTTTTTTAAATTATGTGTAAATTAATAACATTATGTGAGATATGTCTTTATTACTTGAATAATATGATGTTATTCGTGTGTACAGCCAGCTATTAATATAGATTGCATTATATTCAAACCTGTTTTTTATTTTGATCGAAAAAATTGTGTTAAATAAAAAGAAAGTAAATTGTATCTTTCTTAGATGTAGTAAGGGTACTTTGTACTGGGACTAAAAGGGTTTTTATTATATAGTAATTATCTAGGATGTAAGTAGTAAAGTTAGCTTGTTTTGATTAAGGTCTCCATTCAATAATTTGTTTCTCATTGTGAGATTTTTGGCATGCTTGTATAGGTAGAAATATATTTGCTTAGTCTAAATTTAAGATTATATGAGTGTTAAAACCATAATGTGAAAATTTATAACATTTTTTAGATGTGTACGAAAGAAAAAATGATTATTTTTTTATTTTCACGAATACCTACATTATGGTTTTTACACTAATATAATCTTAAATTTAGACTAAGCAAATATATATCTACCTATACAAGCATGCCAAAAATCTCACAATGAGAAACAAATTATTGAAAGGAGATCTTTATTTTTCAGAACAAAGTAACTTTACGACATCCAAGATAATTACGATTTAATAAAAACCCTTTAATTCTCAGAAGAAAGTAACATTACTACATCCAAGATAGTTACGGTTTAGTAAAAAATCGTTACGTTTTGCCACAAGTAAAATTTATCTCATAATGAGAAAACCCTTTTTGTTGGTAGGACAAATAATTCTACAATGAGAATATTTTATTTCTGCAGAAGATTTCAGAAACTTACACAAAAACGTTGAAATCTTGAAAGAACCTATTATTTCTCTATGCAAGGCTTTTATTTGTTATTATAATATAATAACAAATTAAACTGAGAATGTTTTATATCATGTGAAGATAAAAAAATCTCAAGATATGTATCACTTTCAAAATCCAAGTAAAACCAATTTCAAAATAAGATCGTTCTGTTTTGTTATACATTTTTATCATATTGAACTAAGAATATCATCTCTTACATTGAATCTGCATTTTCTTGAATGAACAAGTTATAAGTACTTTTGGATTAAGAACTTCAATTTCATTAGAACTAGAAAACTAAATCTCTTTGGTGGAAGATACATTGTCTTGGATCAAATGTCAATTGTCTTGTCACAAAACAATTGACATTTGATTTCTTGAATTATGAATATTCATTCAAAAGTTTTTTTTTCTTTCTACAAGAAAATATTAGTTTCCCTATATATGAAATCGCCATTATCTTGGTTCAATGCAAACTAACTTCGTGGAAGTTAAAATATCTTAAATGAAGAAATCCTTTTTATGTGTGTACCTATAGATAGATTAAGTTTTCACCCAAGAAATAAAAAAAAACAAATTTAGTAAAAATAAACTCAAAACCAATTTTGAAATAATTAGGACCTTCTTAAGTAGTATTTGTTTCTATGAAATCCGTATATAATATCTACAACAATTCAACTTAAAAATATTCAACGTTAAAGCAATTATCATCAAACAAATTACGTATAGGACTTCATGTCGGTGAAGTCGTGCATAGTTCGGTTCTTTTCGGTATTGCTCGTGCTCGGGTTACATCGGGCGCCGCGTCGTATCGCCCGTGCTATACAAAAATAAATAAATATCCTGGGACATTCTTCACATATTTTTTTTCAGGTTTTCAATTGCAAAAAGATTTTTCCAAATCCGACTGAGAGATTAGCGCGTTCATACAAACGAACAAAAACTCTTCAGTTTCATTATAGTTTAGATAGATAGATTTATAGATTATTATTAGTATAGATAAATCATAGATAGGTTTATATTGGCAGTTCTTGACAATTTTGCATCAATCTAGCTGTCCTTAGTTTCTCACAAGTTCTGGGATAAAAATACCTACCTTCTTATCTCACGGGTCTACCTCTCTGCCAATTTTCATTACACACTGTTTGAACGTTTAGAAAGAAAGAAGAAAGAAAAACTTTTATCTCCTGCATTGCATGCCATTCGAAACTTAAAATAAAAAATAATAAGAAGGCTGTATGGCTCTGAACCTTTGACTGCTTTTTTTTAACGTAACAAAAACTTATGTATGACTAATAATGGATTGTAATTTTTGGCAAGTATTTAGACGTGAAAACTGAACTCCACATGCATAATATATTTATGTAGCATTAAATCGTCACAGAACTATACCTGTCCCTGGATATTAAATAGCCTAACCTTCATAATCTGTACTGTGGTTCTCAAGGTATGAGAATACTAACGGACAAATTGACCTACATATTATTTGGTTAGTTAAATTGAGTACGGGGTGTTCATGAACTCTAATGCGGGTGAAACCGCTGGGCGAAAGCTAGTTATGATATAAACAAGAGGTACTACTATACCTGAAACAATGGAAAATTGATTACTTTTAACGGGTGTTAATAATAGACGTAGTCTATTATAACTCTGTGTTAATATATTTAGTAATGAACAGAGCTTAACTCCTGGAGATTTAAAAGCATATTAATGACAAGGTCTCTCTGTCTCGCTATGTTTGTCTCTTTTTAGCACATAGATGGAATTTTATCTCAACCTTGCGTCTTAGTCAAAAGATATTCGACGAGCGTCAAGAAATTTCTAATCTAAATAACTCGAATGACAGCTTGACACCGACAATTGGATGATGAGGCTTTGAAATATTTAACAATAAATATCCGACGGATTATTGTAAAAGAAACTGTGTCTCGGTAAATATCTGGAAATATCATTCTGATAAATACCTATATAATTCGCCTTCTTCGTCTGAGATAAGTATACTTATTGCTGGTTATGGTATAAATTTAATATAATGGTATAATCTGGTTAATAAAAATGTTCCTCTAGTTTTTGTTTTTGATTCTTCAATGTATTGTACAGTATGACATAACTTAGATGTAGCATCGGCAAATCGTTTTCGTACACTTCACTTCCGATTTACACAACAAATAAAAATCATTCATTATCGCACCATTCAACGTTCAACACGATCATTTTCGCCGATAATTTTTTAACACATGAGTAATGTTGTAGGCGCAGTCTTTTCGGTAACGATCGATTTTACGAATTTTGCCGATGCTTCATCTAAGTTGTGTCATACTATACCTATGTGTCGCTGTCGATTGTTGAATGCTACTCGTTTGTTTACAACAACTATTTAAATTATTAGCAATAGAACGAGTAATGCACTTTCAAATAATTAACCTGGTATAATAACATTAGACGTTTTACATAGGGAATATTATAATAGTCACAGCAAACGATTTCGCTCGCCTTATCTTTATTGAACATTTATAAAAAAAAAACAATTAACTTTTACAACATAACAAAATATTGACTAATATTATTCAATTAAGTTTTTAATCAGACAGTCCATTAAATTTTAATAAAAATTTTAAGGCATTCTCTGAGGTCAAATCCAATATGTAGGTTAAGGTCAATTTAGGAATAAATTAACTGTTTTATGTCTAATAAATGTAGGTATAACGGTACGAATTTACATACAATTATATTTTCATAAATTACCATTTTGCGAACCGTGACGTCACAACGACAAGGAAGTGCCTAATTTGTTTACAAAGTTATTAGAGTCATCTTTCATAATCGTTATGTTCATGTTGTTTTCAAAGTAGGAAACAAAAAGATGTTACTTACTGAAAAACGTATTTCTTCCCGAAAGAGCTTATATTTTTATTAAGTATCACTCTCGCCTTACCCAAATTCTTATATTCTAGGCTTTGTGCGCTACGGTGATATAAAATTGTCAAATACTGGTCTAATGGTCAAACACAGCATATATTAGTTACTTTCCGTTATTTGCAATATTATAAATGTATATTTTTTAAAGGATTAAAGTTGGTAGCCTCTGATGGCTGCAGCAACCTTACCGGACAAATCGGCGAGCGCAGAGGGCTCTCAACTGGGCAATAACATTTAGGTAACCACGCCGGAGGGCACCCCCGAATAGGTATAAAAAAGCGCATATTGCATAATACGCACACTACTAAATAGGTCTTAAAAAGTATTATTATATATTTATAGACATTTCAACAGCCTACATTCACTATCTATGAGGATAATTTAATCATAAATACATACACAATGTGTTTATCTTATCTGCTTTGTTCACATGACTTATTGTAGGTAAGTAAGTATGTGGTCACTGAACTAATTGCATTTATGTCATATTCATACATTAACCTTATTGAAATTTAGTAGATATTTTAGTGTGCACTTATCTTAGTACGGCACCATCCCCATTCGGGGGTGCCCTCAGGCGTTGTTACCTAAATATTACCCGGCTGAGAGCCCTCTGCGCTCGCCGATTTGTCCGGAAAGGTTGTTGCAGCCATCTGAGGCTACCAATTTAGTCCTTTCAAAAAAAAAACTATTTTGTATTCTGTGGTAGGGTCAGCAACGTAGCTAAACACATCCTTTACACCACTAAAACTATTGCGTATGATGCAGAAGTTTATAGTAAGAACATTTTATTGTTGTTATTTTAGAAGTCATACATGGTGATTTTGGTTGGGTTACCGTATATTTCGATATGTTTGTATGAAGTTTCGCCAAGTATTTGCCAAATATAGCCAATACTTATTAATAATTGCAATATTTTATCATTACGATATTATTTTAACCGACATCAAAAAATACGAGGAGGTTGTAGGTAATTTTCTTTAATGTTTATTCACGCATAACTTTTTTGCTTACGAACCGATTTTAATAATTCTTTTTTCGCTGGGTTCAGTTTTTTAAAAGTTAATTAAACACTACAAAGTCTAACATCCCAGCACGCCTGATGATAAGCGATTACCTTAGCCTATAGAATAGACGCTTATACCTAAAGGTGAAGGTAGGCTCGACTTCCCCAGACCAGTTGCTCTACGTTAAAAGAACTCTCTATTCAAAGTATTTAAACATTTGTAAATTATAGCTCATGATCTAGATTACAAATCCCATTGTTCTTTATCTGTCATCATACACCAATCTATGTAATTACATTACACGCATTTATATGACAATAATAACGCTTTGTATGCCAACCTTGTAGTAATACATGGAAACAATTCAATTCTATAAACATTTACATAATTTTGATATTGTTATTCATTTTATATAATTCAAGTTAGAGATAACAACTTATATAAGACATGTTGACGATTCCTAAAGGGTTTGGATAAATTGACTAGCTATTTTCTGCGGTTTCACCCGCGTTCCTGAAATGACAAGTAGCTTATTCGTATATCACTAGGGGGTGTAGCTTCCTATTAGTGAAATATTTTTTTGAATCGGACCAGTATCATCCTACTAAAATTATAAATGTCAAAGTTTCTATGAATGTCAAGATATAAAGATGTTTGTTACTCTTTCACGTAAGACAACTGAACGGATACAGATGAAACTTGGTGCATAGATAAATAATAATAGGCTACTTTTTATCCCGGGAAAATATGTTTTTTTTTACATCCAACAATGTTTACCTTTTTATAATACCTATTAGGATGTTCGCATTCAAAAAATACTTACTATTACCATAATTAAAAAATACTAGTAGTAGCATAGAAGAATACGAGTAGGTACTTGTATTTGGTTTTTAAGGTGCCTCAATGCTGTAAAATATTGTCATGTTTATTAAATAAATAAAAAAAAAAATACGGTCGTAATAGCATCGAAGAATACTAGTACTTGTACTATGGTCGTAATATGAAATATAGATATGTGGACACATAACTTTATTGCTTTATAACAATTAAATCTTTTTACAACCAGTAATTTTAGTTTCCATGCTTTCGCTTTTAAACGCAGTAAGTAGGTATTATTCATTTCACACGTTTATTGATGCGTACAAACAGGTACCCAATTTTCGGTTGAATATTACTTATTATTTTAACTTCCCTAGTGTATATTTTATTAACGTTGGAGGCGTCCCAAGTCCAGCCGCGCCCCGAGCCCCGAGCCCGCATAGATGATACGAAGGCAATAAACGACTATATGAAAAGCAATATCGGTTCGATCACGTATCGTGCCAGTTTTTGCCGTCCACTCTTGATCATATTAATTCCGAGTCTACGCACAGTTATGTTGGGAATGTTTGGTTGATTCGTTTATTTGCTTTGCCTTAGGTATGTACATAGGTATTTGGTGCCAACCGCTATCAAATATTTTGGTAATTTTTTGGTAAATAAACGTATGAGATATATTTGTTTGATGCAGGCGGTTGTTGTATGAAGAATTTATAAGTTTGGCATAAAGTTTGAACCTCATATGTACAAACAGGAGTCTGCATCAGTTAAAAAGTTTGTAGGGGAGGAAATGGTGCCTAAAATATTACTGAACTGACATTGAATTAAATCTGCGAGTTCAATAGTAGATATTTATCTACTTGTTTTACGACTATCAGATTCTCACCATGGTATGTATGTGTTGATGAGGATAAGAGAACTTCAGTTCCTGTAACAGTTCAAATTCAAAAGTCTACATTTTAAAATTGGAATCCGTCAAAAGTTGACTAACGAAGTTCAAGACTCGTTTGTCAACAAAACCTAGCGAAGGCTCAAGGCGGTTACGAAGGAACTTATTCAAACAAACCGAAGTAAGACAAACCGAACTGATCACAAATATAACTCGGTCAGAATATCAAGAGGACGATTTATAAACGAAGCACGTTTAGTTTTAGCGACTCAACTTTGTGACACGTGACGTTTGACGTTAATTTAATGCTACGTATGGGAATAATGGGTACAATGCGACAAAGATCTTTTGGCAGTTGAATGTCATCGGCAGGAGGGCGCTCTTTAACTTGTAACACTATCTCTCTGACATCACTTCCACTTCTTATTACTTTCGGCATATTATTTGATTAAATAACAAGGAAAAACAACACAACATACAGAAATGACAAGCGGACACAGCGAACTCTCAAGATTTCGAAGTTCCGATTTTGGCCACGTGCCAAAATCTGCCTAAACATATTGAAACAGTAATTTAGAGGGGCACGCTATGTTACCGTAGTTCCTAATCTCTACATCCTCACCAACTTTAGAATTAATAATGATTGTGCGGGGGATGCGAAACTTGAATACTAATGCGATGGCCAAAAATTTGCGATATAAATTTGAAAAAATTGCATATGGCGGCACGATGTGTGAAAACCGTGAATAGACTAAATTATACTAATTAATTTGATTGACAAGACAAACCGATGGGAATAATTTTGAACTGCCGGGATTATGAACAAATGCAGTTCAGTGAAGGATGTGAATGCACAATACCTGTTGTTTGTTCTGATGAGTGGCGATGATGGCGTCGCGTCTTCTGTTCTGCGGTGCGGATTGCTAATCAGCAGCTATCTAAGTCCATGAGTCCATACACAATCGCGGGATCACACTTAGTTCTCAAGAGATTAGTATGACACTAAATTGAAATGTAATTTTGACGAATTAACACATATAAAATTTAAAGATGCGGAGCGCTGCGATATTACGCCATTGTTTTTCGACTCACACGACGGAAGTGAAGATGTCAAGCAATTAGTCTTGCATATCCGATAGGAAGCGGTGCGGTCGACCTTGCATTGCGATATTGTGCGGGAGTGGGAAAGGGATGGGACGATTGCTTGCCATTCAAATTATTTTTGACGCGTTTATGAAGATTGAAATTAACAACAGATAAAAATCCGCGCAACCATTCCCCCCGGCTTGAAGGGCTACCTTCAAATTCTAGATATCTAAGTATTAAGCAAAAAAAACTATAACTAACCTATAACCTAATAATGATGCAACAACGTAATTATCATTGATTAGGTAAGGGGCACAGCCGTATGACCGGACGTAGATACGTTCCAGATACAGTCTTGACGCGAACTATCCGCGTAATTCCATTAGAACCGGGGAAAACCTCTTCAACAATACCCAAAGGCCAGTGGAGAGGTGGACAATTTTCAGTAAGAAGAATAACTACAGTCCCGACTGTAATTGGATTAGTAGGACTATTCCATTTCTGACGTAACTGAATAGTGTGGAGATAGTCCGTCCTCCAGCGCTTCCAAAAACATTGAACTAACTTGTCTAATAGATCGTGACGCGAAACAGTACTCAAGGTTTCATCAACCTCTGCAGCGGGTAAATATTTTAAAGGCGTAAGATTCAAAAAATGTACTGGAGTCAAAGCTAGTTGCTCCGAAGGATCATTCGAGAGCGTTCTACACAATGGACGAGTATTCATAACAGCTTCTACTTGAGCCAGTACAGTACTAAGCTCTTCAAATGATAGAATTTGATCACCTATAACGCGAAACAAGTGTGTCTTCAAACTCTTTATATTAGCCTCCCAATTCCCTCCAAAGTGACTAGCTGCCGGAACGTTGAGAGACCAATTGATTCTATTTTCAGCTAACATGTTTCCAAATTCAGTCTTATGATATTTGGAACGTAAAAGTTCGTGTAATTCCGATAGCGTGCGTTTTGCACCGACGTAATTAGTACCATTATCCGAATATATTGTCCCTACAGGACCGCGACGAGATAAAAAGCGTTTGAAGGCATTCAAAAAACAAGCAGTGCTTAAATTACTTGCTAACTCAATGTGAACAGCACGAGTAGTCATACACACGAATAAGCATATGTAAGCCTTCGTAGAACGAATGCCACGACCGCGAGATATGGTAACCTTAAGCGGACCCGCATAGTCCGTTCCAGTATGAACGAAAGGTTTAGCGGATTGTACTACACGACAAGATCGGTGATCAGCCATTTCCGGGAAAGTTGGCTTAGGTCGAAGTCTAAAGCAAGGGAGACATTTATGTATCCTATTTCTAATAAGGTTACGTGCAGAGAGTATCCAATATCTCTGACGTAAAAGAGACATTAACAGATCAGGGCCTGCGTGACAATTTACCTTATGATGGTAATCAACTAATAAATTCAAAATGTGATCCTTTCGTGGTAGAACGATTGGATGTTTTGTTTCATAACTTAAATCAGAAACACTCAAACGACCTCCAACTCTTATGAGTCCATCCTTCAAGAATGGTTTAAGTTGTTGTAATGCGCGACTACAAGGCTTACCTGACTGTAAACTAGAAATTTCACTATGAAAATACGAACGTTGAAGCTCACGAAGAGTTAACAATTCTGCAAATTCAAGATCTGATGCACTTATACGACCTCGGGTCGATAAAAGTTTTGAAAATCTACAAATATAAACTACACAACGCAATAATTTGGACCAAGACGACAAACGACTAGCTAAAGAAATAATAACAGAGTCCTCACATGGTGATGAGGTGAGCAACGCGATTTTCTTTTCCTCGGGCAGTTGAGAAACCGTAGAGGGATTAAATGCTTCGATAGGCCACCGAGACGGATCCAAGTGTATCCATGAGGGACCACTGAACCAAAGAGAATGATTTAATATTTGTGATGGTGTAAGACCACGTGACAGACAATCGGCTGGATTGTCAGTACCAGCCACGTGATACAAGTTTTGCGGTGACAAGTCAGATTGTATTTTAGCTACTCTGTTGGCTACAAAGGTGTCCCACCGATGGGGAGACGAATGCACCCAACAAAGTGCTACAGTCGAGTCCGAGAAAGCGAAAATATTACGAATGTTGATTCGATTATTGCAAGCTACAACGACAGTACTAATGAGCTTTGCAAGCACCAACATTGCGCAAAGTTCAAGGCGTGCTAGAGAGACGACCTTACGAGGAGCTACCTTAGATTTTGCACAGATTAAATGCAAGGTGTTTGTATCACCATTTTGGACGTGAAAATAAACAACACCGCCGTAAGCCTTCTCACTAGCATCTGCGAAACCAACAATAGTTAC
Source organism: Tethea ocularis (assembly GCA_963555595.1). Classification (NCBI taxonomy): domain Eukaryota; kingdom Metazoa; phylum Arthropoda; class Insecta; order Lepidoptera; family Drepanidae; genus Tethea; species Tethea ocularis. The sequence goes on along the minus strand of OY741963.1, from coordinate 3,477,683 downwards.
AACACTATTTTCTACTATGCCTACATGGCGTGGAATTTTTATAGAAGCGAGTAAAGGAAGTTCTTCCCTGAAGCGAATCCACGATCGAACAATATCGTCGGGCGGATTATCATCCCAATCACACTCACACAACCACAACTGCTTGATCAGGAGTTTGGCGTACAATACGACAGGAGCAACAAACCCCATCACGTCCCATATTTTTGCTACGCAAGACAATATGGTGCGCTTTGTGCAAGTCTGAGTGGGTGAACTAATTTTAAGACCAAAGAGGTCTGTGGCGGGTGACCAACACAAACCGAGTACCTTATGCGACGCAGATTCATCAAAATCTTTGACTGATGAAAGACGATGCGACGGCGGAATGGAATCTAGAACTGATTGTGAATTACTTGTCCATTTAACTAGATCGAATTGACCAGACTTCATAAGACCTATCATTTCTGAAGCGGTCGAAATACCTTCATTTTCATTCGATACGGAATACACAAAATCATCCATAAACAAACTTGTGTCTACGATCTCCTTAGCCTTAAGAAAGGATTTTCCCTCATCAGTAGCGAGCTGCTTAATAGTTCGCAATGCGTGAAAAGGACTCGACGTGAGGCCGAAACAAACACGATTAAATTCATAAACCTTAAGAGGTTCTTGCGGTGAATTGATAATATGCGTTGGAACCTGCGATCGCATTCGCGAACGCCAATACTAAGAAACATTTGACGTATGTCAGCGGAAAGTGCGATTGAAAACAAACGAAAGTTGATTATAATATTGAACAAATTTCCTTGAAGGTTCTGACCATTATAAAGAATGTCATTAAGGGAAACATGCGTACTAGTTTTAGCACTACCATCAAGTACCACACGTAATTTAGATGTAACTTTGTCCTCTCTAATAACACCGTGGTGTGGAATAATGTAGGATGGATTATCCCCATTATCCTCTGCATGTGGAGGTGAAGGCGAAATATATCCCTTTTCTAAATACTCCAGTACAACGCCGTCATAGGCCTCCTTCAACTTGGACGACGCCTGCATTTTCCTTTCTAAACAAAGAAAACGACGTTCGGCTGACTGCCGAGAATCACCGAGAGAGTGAGGATCACCCTTGAAAGGAAGTGAAACTATATATCGACCGTCTGTATCACGACAGGTTGTACGGGAATATATTTCCTCACAGAGTTTATCTTCTGGGCTAAGAATAGGCGGAACATTCACTTCCTCAATTTCCCAGAATTTGCGAACGTCAAAATCGAGCGAATCATTTGAACAGCAGTACGAGACTGTATCAAAAGCATCAAAGCGAGCGGGAGCGGCACCAGTTATAACATAACCTAGTACAGTTTCTAAAGCGAGCGGAGAACTATGCGAAGAATGACCTTGAACCTTATGAGGTAAGAGGAGGTGCGGGAAAATCGATGCACCGATCAACAAATCGACTTGACCGGGTACGGAGTATGTATCGTCCGCGAGTGGTAAATTTGAAAATTTCGACATAACTGAAACATCGACCGAAACAGTAGGTAAACGCTCGGTAATTTTATCTACCACCAACGACTCAATATCATAATTAATATTACGATCAAAACGAGAAAAGAATTTTAAGTTTACCGAACCCTGAATAGATTTGGTCGAACCTCCAATCCCTTTCACAGAGGAATAGACAGGTCTGCGATTCACGTTTATACCTAAACGTTGACAACAATTACGAGTTATAAAATTGCTTTGAGAAGCACTATCCAATAAAGCGCGAACACTATGTTCCGTACCACGATAATCAACAACAATAACTCGAGCGGTCGCGAGCAGTACCGTGGTAGGAGGGCGAGCGACAAGTTTGTTGTCTGATAACATACACAGTGTGACGTCATCAGTACGAGCGGGGCGAGCGAGAGAGAGCGGCGCGCTATCGGCGGCGGCGCGGGCGGCGGCCGCGCCAGGGGGAGCGGCGCCGGCGCGGGCGGCGTCCGCGGCGGCAGAACGCTGAGCGACAGGGGGGAGCGACGACGACGGCGATACAGAGCTACTTGTAACAGGGGGTGCAATCCCGGTTGTTACATTATTATTTTCAAAATGTAGCATAGTATGGTGTTTCCTACTACACTTACGACAAACAGAATTTGAGTTGCATGCAGACACACGATGTCTGTTACTTAAACAATTAAGACACAAATTATTTGCCTTTACGAAATCAAAACGTTCACTAGGTGTATAATTATGAAATACGGAACATCTATATAAATAATCATGACGATTATTGCACAAGGAGCACGAAGACGACTGTGAACTGGATGCGGCACCTACGTAAGCGTATGTAGTCGATGACGTAGTAGCGCGCGGCGGAGTATGATGCGATTTCGATGGCGCATCCATTTTACGATCGAAAGGTTTCTTCGTAACTTCAGGTTTTGTGGACGATGAAGTTCGTTGCAATATTTTAATATGATCACGTACAAATGAAGTTAAATCGTTAAACGATGGAATATCAGAACTACGTGTGTCTAACTCGAAAGAGCGTGCGGTTTCAGAGTCTAGTTTTTTAAGCGCAATATACAAAAAGACAAAGTCAGCGAGGTCATTGACCTTAAGGTTTTTCAAAGCGGCGACAGATGACGAAAATTTATCAAGAAACAATTCTAAATTAGCAGTAGATGCGGACGTTAAATTTTTAAGTTCAAATATTTGATCTAAATACGAAGTGGCTACCAATCGTTTATCTTCGTATTTGGTTTTAAGCAAATCGAAAATTACAGTATAATTTTCGGCGTCGGGTGTAATACCGGCGCATACGGACCGCGCTCTGCCGGTTAACTTACCTAATAAGTAGTATATTTTTTCAGATTCTGAAAGTGAGGTGTTGTTATGTACTGCATTTTTAAAACTAGCAAAAAACAAAGGCCAATTCTTTATATCACCATTAAATTCTGGTATTTCAATCGGGGGCAATTTAGGTCTATTATTTGGCTTGACAGTTTTGAAGTCAACTTGCAACGACTTGGCAGTTCTTTTTACACGACCTAATAAGTCCTCAAACGAAGAGAGAGCCTGATAATTTACTGAAAAATCAGGATTAATTTTCAATTCCAATGTATTGATCTGATCCAGCACACTTTCAAAATCCGAACGCAATTTATCGACAGTTTCAATTTCACATAAAAAACTTTCTTTTTGTGAACTATCATTTGCATGGTTACAAATACTTTGCATACGAGAGAATAACATATCCCTTTTAGCGTACAAAAGTTTTAACTCTGTGTTTATTTCTACCTTTTTTGCCATTTTAATTAATAAGAAAAAACAAGAAGTGGGTACAGCAACAAATAGTTACGAGCGCGAGCGGCAGAGAACGGAGTAAGTCCGTAGGTAGTGAATAACCTTAGATCGGTTATATTATGTACCTATCTATAGCGGAGCATGAACATATGATTTGCGCGGTGCGGATTACAATATCTAAAACGTTACCTACGAACGGTCACGTCTATTTATGTATTGTTTACACAATTTAATATTAAATGTGTATTTAAATTTTAACAATTAACCAAGTTGAACGATAATAAGCTAGTCTAGTTCAAGTAAAACGTGAAGTAAACAAAACGATATAGTAGTGGCCTATTTACCTATGCGGGGCGAAACGAAATAAATAGGTAAATAAGTAAGCGACAGATTTATGTTTACTTACACGTTAGCGATTTTATAAGCGACAAATTATGTATTAAACCAACGTACCTACGATGCAATTTGAACAAATAAAATACGACAATTTAATAAGCGGATGAACGAACGAAAATTAATTACCCAAGTAGGTATGTCGGTAACTAACCTATATTGACTTACCGGTGTGCGAGTGAACTGTTTTTAAATTATATTTCGAATGACTAATTATTGCGATAACTAATTCAAATCCAGGGAGAAGGACCATTTAATGATTGTGCGGGGGATGCGAAACTTGAATACTAATGCGATGGCCAAAAATTTGCGATATAAATTTGAAAAAATTGCATATGGCGGCACGATGTGTGAAAACCGTGAATAGACTAAATTATACTAATTAATTTGATTGACAAGACAAACCGATGGGAATAATTTTGAACTGCCGGGATTATGAACAAATGCAGTTCAGTGAAGGATGTGAATGCACAATACCTGTTGTTTGTTCTGATGAGTGGCGATGATGGCGTCGCGTCTTCTGTTCTGCGGTGCGGATTGCTAATCAGCAGCTATCTAAGTCCATGAGTCCATACACAATCGCGGGATCACACTTAGTTCTCAAGAGATTAGTATGACACTAAATTGAAATGTAATTTTGACGAATTAACACATATAAAATTTAAAGATGCGGAGCGCTGCGATATTACGCCATTGTTTTTCGACTCACACGACGGAAGTGAAGATGTCTTTCAAGCAATTAGTCTTGCATATCCGATAGGAAGCGGTGCGGTCGACCTTGCATTGCGATATTGTGCGGGAGTGGGAAAGGGATGGGACGATTGCTTGCCATTCAAATTATTTTTGACGCGTTTATGAAGATTGAAATTAACAACAGATAAAAATCCGCGCAACCAAATAATATAAGTAGGAAGTTGAATATCACGAGATTTTTCTTTATTTTTCTTGTTGTGTGATGGGTGATGACATCGCGAAAATATTATAGTATGTGTACTATATTATAATCTGTATCAATACATCTGAAGAGCACATATAGTACCTAATAGTAACACATGTTGAATACTTCTACTACAAATTATTTTGACCTCAATATTAAAGGCCAAATCAATTTACTAATACAGTACTATTATGTATCAATTATATGCATATCTGAAACCGTGGATTACGTATAGATTTATAATAGTATAGTTACATGTAGTTTCTTCAAAATTGTTCCAGCTGTTTGAGCGTGAAGAAGTAACAAACATACTCACAAACATTCGCAAATATAATATTAGTAGAATATGATATAGTAAGGAAGCAAGGGTTCATTATTTCGTGTACCTATTTCTACATTTTATGGTGGACCAGAAACCGAAAATTCAGTATCGTTTGTAAACAATTGTCCTATTTCTCTATATATTTGTTTTTATTGTCGTGTTAAGCGGTCATTCGTCTTATAGTTGGACATTCTATTAGGCATTATAGTCGGGCCTTCACTTAGAAAATAAAGTCACGCACAGAAACGGAACTGTGTTATGTTGTAGGACAATGTTCACGTACTTAGGTGCTATTTTCGAACGGTTTTAGTGTAGGACTTTCTGCCCTTTATGTGCAGCTGACATTTCTAAATGTCTGTGTAGTGCAAACGTGATAAGATTTGTAAATGGACACGAAAAGCGATCTTTTTCCGTGGCATTTTAGTTCGCTACTCGCATTTCGACAATTTGATACAGCGTTTTGTTACTCAAGTGGCGTATCCAGGTTTTTATGTTCCGTGGCACAAAAAAACAAATAAAGGCTCTGTGTTATTTAAAGATTAATTTAAAGATAGGGATTGAACGATCTGCGATTGAACCATTATAAGATAAAAACCTCTAACATCTCCAATTTCTTGTTGTAAACTTAACCTACCCATTATAACACGAGAATCCAAGTATCAAAACTTATAAAAAGTTCATTTCATTCGAAAAAAATATTTTAAAAAACTGATTATTCGCTCAAGATCAACAGAAAATATTAAAAATTGAAGACGGACCGCTGACTATGTAGTAGGTACAGTTGTGACAAAATAACAACCTAATGCATGCTAAGTCCTTTCACACTTTGCAGGGTCACCTACTCGCCCATATACGGCAACCTTATGGTTGCCACAAATGCAAAATGAAGTAGAGCAAACATGTTCCAGACGCACATTACATTTATATTTGAATAATTTGAAGATTAATAATATAAAAGCTAATAAATTGTGAAATACTTTTGCAAATCCTTCAGAGCACTTTTTAACGAACAATAAATGATTAAGTTACTTACAAGTTTCTTCATATCCAATCAGGCGAAAATAAAAATACATTATTTTTATGGAAAAATGACACGAGATTTCCAGTAGTTAATAAAAGACGGGCCAATAAGTATTGCAACAAACTGAGCCGTTTAAATTAAAACCAGTCACTTGACAACCCTACAGATACAGAGTGATTGCGTAGTGAATATTGAAACGTGGGTATTTGACGAAACACGTGGATTTAACTCCTTTTGAACGCTCATACATTATTCATACTGTAAATTACATTTGTGTAAGTAGATTATTTTGTGCGATGGATAATGGCATCTATGTATAAAGCTTATAGATGTAATGTTTGTATAAATGCTTGTTAAAAGGATAATAGGCCCGATAAGTATTTGTAGATACTCGTATATTAGGTAGCATTTAATTGCTAATGAGTTTGTTGTTTCCTTTGAACTACCTATCAAAATTTCAACACCAACGGAATTGAAATTAATGATAGAACAATCTGTGGTGACACTGCGCCTAAAATAAATGTAATTTTCTGACTTTTTTCTATCCACCATAAATTTTATTTTTTATTATTATATATAGCAACACATGGCGACAAACGACTAGTCTACGTCTTTTTCTAAGAGCGAAGCCGTGTTTTCCCGCCGACCATGTCGTTACATTTCCGCTAAGTAAACTCAAGGAAATTGACATAATAAGACGTTGTAATGTATTTATACTGTGAGGGAAAAGAATACATCCTGTACTTTCTTTACCTTATAGAAATTGAGAAAAACACTACATTACAGGGTGTTTAGAAGAGAGCGATGATAATATATTAAAGCACGGTTAAAACGTGCGGTTAATAAATTATTTTCGATCGATACATTAGAAAAAGGAACTAGAAAAAGTACCTACACTGTCTTGGCATTTTGGTAAAAATTTAAACATATAATTTCTACTTTCTACAACCATTAAATAAATTATCTTGCAACTTTTCCAAAGTAATTCAGACAATTTCAGTATTTAGACGAGATTTCTACACATAAAAAATCTCAGTGAATGTTCACAATTCATAAAATTCAAAAGTCTACTTTCTCATTAACCTCATCCAATCACAATCAGTTAAGCTTTAAAACAAGACGTCTTATATTAACCCTCTCTGAGTAAATTACAATAAGTCAGCAATCATACTTGCGACAAACGTGCTTCATTACGACAAGATACTTCAATCATCAACCGCAACTGCCAAGCATTTAAAACAAGAATAACAATCTAACAGGCGTTAGGCGCAAAGCTATCGCAGTGACAGCTGCGCACGCGCAGCGCGTGTCGCAGTGAAAGCGCGGTGATACGCTGACCGCTTACCAGACTGAAACTATTTATTTTGGTCCGTTGATAATTTGGCTGTCACAAAAACTTTATGGTGCAAGCAATCTTGTTATATATTTCAAAGCTAATCTATGTTAATAATAAAGCTGAAAAGTTTGTTTGTTTGTTTTTTTTAAACGCGCTAATCTCTTGATCTCCCAGTCGGATCTGAAAAAATATTTCACTAATGGGAAGCTAATCCTCGAAGGTTTATAGGCTACTTTTTTGTTTTCCTTCGCCGAAAACTCAAGCTCAGGATTCAAACCTGCGACCTAATTATACTATATTATTATTATATCTAATTAGGCATACGTATAGGCAAAGGAGAGTAAATTTTCCAGAAAACTCATACGGAATACTTGTTTTATATCTAAAATGAACCATTACGTTAATTATTATGCAAGCTTGGTCTGGTTTTTAATCTAGTCCTAGTGTAGACATCCAGATTTTAAACTGCGTACATGTTTTTCTGAGATTGCTATTCAGATTAGGTTTTTTTTGCAACAAAACAAGTTTTTGTTTTTAGAAAATTCTTTTATTACAACTTACTTATACATGTTGATGTTTAAATTGGGACGTTTTAAATAAGGCATTTTATTGCCTTTGTGAGTAACTTCCTGTCTTGATTTTCAGTTAAATATAATATTACTATGAAATATAGAAGTAGGACGCCGTCACTCATCATGGTGACCATTCACCAAAAAATTGGTACTAACTAATTGTGCCGAAAAAAAAATTCACATTTACTTAACCATAACTTAATTAATACAAGTGATAAATTATAGTTGTATTCATTTAACGTTTAACGAGTACCTATTCCGGAAAACCTTCTATAAAATGACGTAGTAAAAATTATATTCGAATGTCTTCGTAAAAATATCGAATCCAGCAACAGTTTTTCAGTTCAAATGTGTTCATAAAATAATTTATAAAAAACCATGTTATGTTGAATATTTTGATTTTAATTAATCCAAAGCATTCATTTGTAACTCATTACTTTTTTATAGCCAACCTTCAACCTTAATTTTAAGGATGCCATAAAATTACAAATGAAAAGAAAATACTTACTGGAACATTGAAAATATAAAAACGTTCTTATAAAAGAAAAGTATAAGTAACGTACCTACGAATAAACAGTAATTTCATAAAAAAAAATACTGATATCAAATTAAGTCGTGTCACATGCATGTAACCTTATAATTCTTTTTTTGATAAATATGCTTATTAGATAATTTCTATGCTCCTTGATTGGTACTGTGTGGACACCGCACTATCTATCGATTGTTTTATCGAATGATATCAGTCATTATGATACTCATTGAACGATAACACGAGTATTATTGACGATATAAATGCTGAATAAACAATGTAATATAACAAATTATACTGCACATTTATTTATTTACTAGTCTACAAATTGTGCCATAGAGTTGCGTGCTTCGCGAATACGTCCTTTCTAGAAATTGTCTGAGTACACTTTAAGCTGTTAATTTAAATATGTCAATCTTAAAGATATAATGGTGTTTTAATAATTAATTCTGCCAGAAATTCGGTAACTCCAAAAAAACAGTTTTCTGCACAGTTATTACGAAATCATTGATGAAATCCAGAAAAAAAGCTCCTTGACTTTTTTTACTAAAAACATTGATAAACTCGTAGGTCCGATCATAAAACACCGTCTTTCGACCACCTGGCAGCGAAACAAAAACAATACAAACACTCTTCAGTGCAAACAAACCATATTTTGTCGATTTATTACCCGACGCAATGTACTGGAAATTAAGTGAGTTATGCATTATGTGTATTTGACATCAGGTACTCGATTACCAATCCGTAAGTAAGTATATCGTTGAGTTGAGTTGAGAAAAAAAAACTCAATTTTTTATTACATTTATAACAAGTACCATTAATTAGTACTTAAGTTTTAACCATTGGCCTTGTTCAATAAAGGTCGTAACAGACATATCAACTCGTAAACGGATCGTCACCGTATCAACTCGAGTCCTATAGTATTCTTTGTATGAAACTCCATACTGCAAGGCACACTAATCGCCTCGCCTCGGGACAAGCTCACGAACGGCTAGGCGTCAACCTGCGGTCGAGGAGCCGTGAACACGACTTCTTCGCCTAGGCGTAGCTGATCCGCTTTGGTTACGTGCTTACGTTAGGTTGACGCCTGGTTGATGGCGCCGCGGCGCGACGAAAGGCGATACGGTGACGATCTCTTCTCGAGTTGATATGTCTGTTACGACCATAAAAGGGGTCCACAGTTCACTATGTTCCGGGTATTATAAGTAGCAACTCAATCAATTACTATAAGATATATTGACGAACGTCTAACCTACAATTACCGTATATTAATTTAGGAAATTTTATAATAGTATGCTAAGGCAAATTGGTAGCGATTTAATTTTAATTATAATCGTTATGAAGATGGAGTTATACATTTAATAAAATATGAAGCTGAGAGTCGAGTTCATTACCCTCTGACGGTGTTAGATAGGTATTTGTATATGTATGTAGGTATGTATGTGTGAACAATAACAATTGTAGTGGTGATTACTTTGGGTTCGGCACGAATGGACCGAGGTGGCTTCGTACCTTTTTTGTGCTATGATGTAAGAAACTGTTTTGATGCGATATATTTTGAGATGTCATATTTTTTTAAATCTTCCTAGTGCGAGTTGATATCGCACACGAAGGGTTCCGAATCGTTACTTTTAAAAGGTTTACTGCTTTATTCGTAGTTTTTTAAGTTCGTTATAAAAACTGTGGACAAAGTCGTAAAATAATAAAAAGAACTTATAAATATAATACACAACGTTTTAACAATTCGGAGTACCCTAATTATTTTTTTTTAAATAAAAGTAGCCTAAATTAACTACTCCTTATAATATAATATGTATAAGCTATCTGCCAGAGAAAGTCCCGTTAAAATCAGTCCAGCCGTTTCGGATATTAGCAGGAACAAATAGACGGACAGACAAATAAATCAATAATATGATTTTTTTGTATAAGTACCGTAAATAGTTTCATATTCATTTATTTAAAAAGCTGTTATATTGACATTACAAACATTCAATATTCTTAATAGACTTTTATATCGGATGAAAAACGAAAAACGCCTTCTCCAATTGTAAACCTCTAGATATACTTCTAACTTCAACGTTGCGTACGTATCAAACAACATCTGGCCCGTGGCATTGAAACCTCACCGTGACGAATGTGATAATATTCGTATTCGGAGCCACTCGATTCAATGGAGATCACGATTTATTGCCCGCCTGAGTACCGACATAGTTACTTATAAAATAACACGCGAGGTTAATACCTTTAACGATAAAATCTACTTAATTGGCCATTACGCCTTTATAAAGTTGTGCTCTATAAAATTATGTGTCACTTATCATTTTGTGTTTTGTGTCGGGAACATATTTAAATAATAATAATGATATCCAAATTTAAGGCTAAATAAAATTCTATTCTAACACAAAACCTAGTGATACGTTGGGCGATAAAATAATTGGAAAATCAATTCTTCATGATACTTCATTGAACGTTTGTTATAAAATATTTTAGAAATAAATACTTACAGATGCACACATTTTAATATCTGACTTCATTTTGAACGTAAGAGCTACAACGTACCTGGAACAAAGTAAAATTTAATTGAAATTATTTTTTAATATCACTAGGTTTGATAAGTATAATTACAGACTTGATTGTGACAAGAAACAACACAAGAATTATTTGTTTGAATAACTATGCACAAGAATTATTTGTTTTAAGAATTATGCACAAGAATTATATGTTTTATGAATTAGCACAAGTTTTTTTTATATGTATAATACAAATTTCACTAGGTTGCATTTTCAATGAAGTCATTGACTCTCATGGATCCAAGCGAATGTTTATGACTACTAACATCACATCGGGTCTTTTATTCCTGTGCCTTGGATCGCAGATACTTCCAGGTCATTACACCTGTTAACTGCCGGCTATATCTAATAAAGCCCACAAGTAATATTATTGTATCTGGAAAAATCTTGTGTATTTTTGCTTTATATTTAGCATTAGCTTCGCTACGCGGTTCTCTCCACATTCCCGAGGGTTCTTAACGGTGTACTATAGTATAGTTATAATTTCAGGGTATGCTCGATCCATGTGTCAAGTCGTATGTAAAGCCGTTAAGGACAGGTCACATAAATTTTCGCATTTACAATATTAGTAGGACGACATAAAGTAAGATATGTTTTTGTGTAACAATGTTTTTCTATTCTCCTTTATAATCAGGATTTTCTTTGTCTACATTTTTGTTTATTAATGGCAGCAATAAATATTCCTGATAACACACATCAATTTAAAAACGTTTAATTTAAACTCCACATCTGTACAATTTACAATCATTAAATGTTTCAACAACGGTTACGATAATAGCTCGTAATGACGTTTATTAAGAAAAAAAAAGAACTATTCGCGAAACGATTTTGTTTATACAGCGACGCCTCGAGGCTATTCGTATGAAATACAAAGAATAATTAGTACCTCAGAGCATAAAAACAAGCAGTAATATCAATTGAATATGGCACATGATGCCTAGCGAGGGATCTTATAAGTGACGTAAGGTTTAATACATAATAGTTCTAAATACCTTGGTAAATGTAGGCTTTCCATTCATGTAGCAAAGTGTCATGAAAGTCGATTAAAGATCAAAGTCACTTTGTTAAATAAGGCTTAGACAATGGGCTTACAGTACAAAGTGAGTGAATCAGAGTGTAATTTAATACCGGCACTTAACACGACTTTTGTGTATTGGCTATATTTGGCAAATACTTGGCGACAAGGTAACATCAATCAACTACATTCAAATATACAGTCTACACCTGGCAAATACACAAACACAAATAGTCACCTGAACTCTGAAGTGCCAGCAATAAGTGGCAATTATACTTCAGGCTTCGTCCTCGAGATTAGCACATATTCACTTGTAGTACCGCCCAGGATTCGCCACTTATACACTGAATTTGAGGGTACTTTGATTTTTTTTGTCTACTCCTGCCTATTGCTCAGTCACTTTAGTCATTTCGCTTTTTAGTGTTCGCCACGAACGCACGTGTCGTCTTACAGTGTTCTAAGTACCTTTTATTGCGTTTAAAAATGTCTAAATGTAACAAGTGACGACGATTATGAGAATTCTTATAAAAGTTTAAAAATTGGAAAGGAAAGTACGACGTCGGTGACGTAGTCGGAGTAGATCGAGATCATCGTATGAACGTAATCATAATGATATTGAAGAAATGAACTTCTTTGGTTTGCGTACTTCTCTTTGGAGCTGTACTACCTACTAGTTAGTTTTGCGAACAGTACTTTGGTCTGTTTCTTAACTAATCAAATGAAAATATTTGATTGCTATTTTATCACAACGTTCATCAACACTATCGTGAAAATGGACGGCGCCCCTGAATGCCAGCAAGACGTGCTACGGTCAGCAAAACGCAGTGTCTACACTGGATGGGATGATAAGTGATATGCAATCGATATTGCAGGTATGCCTGTGATCTATTTTGTGCCATCTTATAATGTCCCGGATAACACGTGGGGTTATCTACTCATTATCTCATGGTCATTGTTCAGCAATGAATTTGCAATTAGCCACGTACAGAAGTAAATGGTATTGCGGGTATGCCTGTGGGCTACTTCGTGCCATTATATAATGTCCCGGATGACACGTGGGGTTATCTGTTCATTATTTAATACCTTCTCATGCATCACTTCCTTGGGTAAGTACAATGCAGTTATTTCTACTCAAAATGTCAGTGTACTAAGGTTATTGGTATTGCGGGTATGCCTGTGGGCTACTTCGTATCATTATATAATTTTCCGGATAACACTTGGGGTTGTCTGTTAATTATTCGATACCTTCTCATAACTTCCTTGAGTAAGTACAATACAGTTATTCACACTCAAAAATGTTATTGTGCAAAGGTAAATTGTATTGCCGGTATGCCTGTTGGCTACTTTATGTAATGTCCCGGATAATCTTGTGGGGTTATCTCTTCATTATTTAATATCTACTTATCGCTCATTGGATAATATGAAATTATTTGCGCTCAAAATATTATTTTATTGGTATTATGGGTATGCCGATGGGCTACTTCGTGCCATTATGTAATGTTCTGGATAACTTGAGAGATAATTTGTTAATTATCTTACCATTGTTTAACATTGAGATTATGCAATAAACCATGCACAAAATAATATTTATACCTATAGAGCCATCCAGTATAAACCTATTTTGCATAGCTATTAACAGTACCATCATTTGGCTATAGATTGCGTCGCTCCTAGTACACTATTGAGCAAGTTGTCAGCACCTCTAGTACATCCCAGAGGAAGGTTTTTAAGCAAACTTGTTGAAAGTTTGGGCATTAATCTAACAATACCTAGGTAAATTTAAATACAAAAAACTTTGTACCCACGTACAAAGCACCGTGCTTTGAAAAGATCTAAAGTGCCGCATGCCCTGTCAGATTCTACGCAAAAAATAAATTCTAGGTCTTCCTATAATAATATGTTTTGTGTGCCTGTGCCTTTTTATCTTTTTCATTCGGGCGTAGCGCCTCTGCATGCCTGACCACTAGAGGGCCGGGCATATCCGCGGGAGTGGACTCCCACATATGTAGACGCAAATTGACTGCTATGCGGCGACGGTTGCAATGTTATGACGACTGCCATGTGGCGGCGGTTGCCATGTTGTAGCGACTGCCATGCGGCGGCAGCTTATGGTGATAAAAACTTACGTTCAAGTGACACGGCTAGAAGCGGCCAACTTTCCCAAGGCCTCCTATGTCGTAGCACGCGGAGACCCAAGCGCTCCTACGAGTGACCAATCGACCGCGGTAAGCTGCTCTTCCATCAATAATGCTATAATGCTAATTAGTCATAACATTTCGTTAAAATTAATATTAGTATTATTATTATTTCAAAAATGAATAATAAGGGTTGATAAAACCAGTTTCAGAGCAAGTAGTCAAAGCTCTTTTAGAAACAACGCTCAGCAACGAAACTCCGCCAAAAAACTGGGACGGTTTGCATACAGCTCCCAAGTCGATTGTGACAGCAAATTTACAAATATGTGCCATCGGCAGGGTTGAGGCGTGATCAGTTTTGAGACCTTTTCGCTTGCAGCCAGTAATCATAGTTTGCCCTGTCCATTGTTGACAATAAAACTGTCTCTTGTAAAATCTTTTGTTTAGATTATTTACTGACAATGACTATCTACTATTTTATGACAAGCGCATTGTCTGGTTATATTGTGTGAGACACAGATAGCTGCTGGTCACTGCACGCAAAATACACCCTTGGGGTGATCATGCTTCAACTTTGTCGATGGTACTTGCAAACCATTGCAGAGTCAACAAGTGCACCGCATTTTTCACTGCGTAGCCAATTTCTATCACCAGTGGCAACTTATAACTAAACCTGTCATACATGAATTGTTATAAATTCATTTGTATAGGCCGATAATACAACAACAGCTCTGTTTCGAAATGGGTAATTACTTATGACAGTCCCTGGGATACCTAATATTTTTTATGAGTTGTTTGGGAACCGCGTCCCTTTATCGAGCAAACGTGTCATATAATTTCAAGTCCACCGCCGATTTAATATCGATGGGTACAATATCAACTTGCAACCATGTTAATAACTTCTTGATATTTTTTCTTGAAACAAAACCAAATGACAAAATGAAGTTAATAGTAATACCAACTTATCTATTTTAAAACAAAAATAGATTAAACGTGTGAAATGTTTATTTTTACAATTTGGTTGGAAAATAATATACCAAATCATTGTTACGCCATTTGGTCTCAACACAACACATGTGTTTACGAAGATATCTCAACTATGGGGTAGACTGAGCGTGCAGCCAGTAGACTACCGAGGAACTACTAATCAGGAAGTCACAAAAATTGTAACAATATTGTGAAAAACATACCGTTTGGCATGATTGGATTGACCATACTTGTTATGTAGGAATGCAGAAATGTTGTCTAAATTTTATGGCTCTTTTAAGTTCTTGGAATTTCGAAACATGATGAATATATTCGGATAAAGAATAGCAGCAATAAGAAGACCATTTAAAAAGTAACTTATTACTTTGGTATCCCAGTATTGACTTTAAATAATAACCGCAAATGTCTGAAATTTTATTTATCCTGACTGAAAAATTTATGCAATTAATGCATTTACCCTAGATATTTTTATTTTTTATTTTATTTCTACGCTCTAAAAGCGTGACATATAAAATGATCTCGGACCAAGCACAAGCTATATTATAATCCACGTGAAAATATATATTACGATAACATGTTTCTCCTCCCCAGCGCAAGCAGTATCCACTTAAAGTTTACTCTGGTGGCCGCCATATTACCAGGACGGCAAATTTATATAATAATAGTATGTCAACTACTGCAGTGACTAAATAAATGCTTGCTTGTTTGGCTTATAAATATAAACAACCGTTTATATAAGAGTTTAGACAGAAAGCTATCAACTTTCCATGTGGTTTCATCCGCTGTCTTATTTTACAATTTAAAAAAAAAAAAAAAAAAAAAAAAAAAAATATATATATATATTATTAATTGAAAGTAATGTAATAATAATAATAAGAAAGACCCTTTCTTTGCCTATGTCATTAAGGGACTTGAGTACAGATGTTTAAGTTGCAGTTTCAGCTACGTATACTTCTATGGGTTACATTTTTTACGTATGAATGAATGAAATACATAATACATCAATTCCGGATGTAATAACTTTTTATTTACTAAAGTGTACAACGAAGTTGTAAAATATAGAACCATGATAGTATCAGGTTTTTGCACTCGTAGATCTTATGTAAGTAACTCTTATCATGTAGATACTTCACTTGCCCTATTTCCATACATATAAAATATTTTAACATTAAGTTGCTTATTAGTCTATACCACAGGTGTATACCAACAGCCGTATTTGACAGCCGGTTCTCTTCTGGGCTTTGTGTGCTTACCACCGTCGGCCGCGTCATCGCGGGCCGCGGTGAGATTGTGATCAAGCCTATACATGATAAAAAACATAAATAAAAATACAATTATATTATTAGTTATAGTAAGTTGAACGAAAATTCAATTGACTCTTACTTGGCGTTTTATGCAGTTTTTCCATTATTAATTTCTATTTTAAAATTTTGGTATTCAAATGACCCTAATTTTTTTTTTATTAGCAGGTGCCTTTATTGTGGTATTTTATTGGGTACCAATACAGTGCAAAATGGTAATGGTACACAGACTGGTAAATCAGTGGATTTAAAATCTTTAAAAGGACTGCTAGATCGACATAAATGGATATGGTGCGCACAGCATACGACAGTTTGTCGTCCCTCCCTACTGCATTCCAGCTTGAGGTTAATCTAGATATAACGAAAACAACGGGATTATCTGGGTTGCACCTTTTTTTCTTGTAATATACTTTTGAATAATAATTCAGATCATTTTTGTAACAATTAATATATATTGCCTATAAACACAACAAATTTGGCATATATTGAAAAACGCTATAGCGTTAAATTGCTTTTAATTAATTAATAGGAATAAAGTATGTATATATTTTAGACTATGCTTACCCTGATTTGTGTTAAGCTACCGGGTACTAAGTAAATTACTTTCATAAATAACTAAATTTTATAGTTAAACATTTCACAAGAACTCTAAACATCTACAAGTGAATATGTGCTAATCTCGAGGACGAAGCCTGAAGTATAATTAATGATTAAACGAACTTACCTGTACGTGAAGTTCTATCATAATTATACGAAGGCTTCGTCCGAAGAGATTAGCATCCCTCCCTCCCTTAAAAAACTTACCGTTGTTCGGTTTACCTGCCCAATGTTTGTGAAATGTTATTTAATCTCAACTAAATGACTAAAGTGACTGAGCAATAGGCAGGAGTAGACAAAAAAAATCAAAGTACCCTCAAATTCAGTGTATAAGTGGCGAATCCTGGGCGGTACTACAAGTGAATATGTGCTAATCTCTTCGGACGAAGCCTTCGTATAATTATGATAGAACTTCACGTACAGGTAAGTTCGTTTAATCATTAATACATATTGAAAATTACTTAGGTCGTCAATGCTTAAAAATTGCACTAATTACTTAAATTTTACGATCTGAGAAGCCCACAGCCTTACTTTTGAGAAGATAATTAAAAGAATTGTTCGTTTGAGCACTAAAGAACTGCTTTATCTCTCAGCTTTTGTGCTAAGTGAGTCAGTGAAAGAATTGTAATGTAAGAACGTTAAATTAAAAAGAAGAATGGCGAAGTCGGCTTCACTTCAAATCTTGAGTAGCTATTGTGCTATTGGATTTTGCTTAGAACTTTTGGGCAGCTAAAATTACTGTATTTGAGAGGTATAGTAGACTATACATCAAAAAACTAATTATGATGAATACATAATCATTTTGGCACTTAGATGTTTGTTTTCGCTAAGATAATTTTTATGAATACATTAATTTAAAAGTAAATTGACCTAAAGCTATAAACGACTAACTGTAACCAACTTATATAATTAAGTTACTTATTTCAAAACCAATCGTAGACGACATAACTATAAGAAAAAGTCTATTTAAATAACCGAAGCATGCAATTGAAGGGATATCTTATAGCCATTATGGGCTGGGCTGAGTAAAAACCATGTGGGAAAGTGACCCCATGTCCCTTTCGATAGAGTACTTGCAAACCGATCCCATTCATACGGTCCCTTAGCTTCAATACCAACTTATTATAGTATGGGCTTCTTTATTGCAAAGAGGTAGAGATCAATTTGCTAACACATATTTTACAGGATCGTGGTAATATTCTACTAGGATATTTTACTTGGGATTTACTTAGGCCGTGGGATTAACTAATGTAAATATATACTCTGTGGGTTTGTTCATAAATAGGGTTGGGAATTCATGAAAGTGATTGAGTGCTTAATGTTGTCTTAAAAACCAGTTTTAATACTTTTGATGTGGCGGATTATGGCTTTAAGATCTCGTGTTCATTACAGCATGACTTTTTATCGCTTATTCTTCATGTATTTAATTCAAGTAATGTTAAATCATCTTCAAGTTATATTCAGTCAGCCCGTTCTACTAAAACTTTTCACGGACTTTTAGAGGCAACTTGAAAAGCCACTACTCATACACGTAATCATTTCATTTCAGTTCACTTTTGTTGATCTTTATTACAAAATACCACCGTTATTATTCAATAAAACTCAAAATACACGGTTTTAAGAAATAAAATGAAAACGCAACGTCACTTTGCAAGTTCCCACCAAATACCTAGTCCTACAGAATCACTTTTTAGGTGTACATAAAAAACACACACCATTTAAAGGTTGCCAGATTAAAAATCCAAAGAACATTGTTTCAAAAGCGATTTATTTTAGTCACTTAAATAAAAAAAAGAAAAACATTTAACTCTGCCCGAGCGGACCTTAATGGCATAACATCAGTTAAGATGCCAATAACTTAAAAAATACTTTTGGCTTGGAAAGAATTTTCCTCAAGTGCTCAAGTAACACTTTCATAATAAAAACAGGTCCCAGGAGTAATAGCCGGATAAATTGAGAAGCTCAACGTTTGACATGGCGTTGAAAGCACGGGACCAGTTTCTGATTGGATGGGATTTTTCGAAATCGATTCGACGTCCGAACTCTCGTAATAATCTTACTCCATTTTTGGTAGCACGCGTGACGTGAATAATTTTTTTTTCTCTTTGAAGAAATTACCTCAAGTTCGTATTCGATTTCAAAACACAAGTTTAAAATTTATTGGAATGCAAATTACGAGTCATTCCGCAACTTTTCGCAATGAGTTGTCGATTGCTAAAGGGTCTTATTGATTGGAAGAATGACTTTTATTAACAACGTTTACACATTGATCTTTCATCGCTTTAAATTAAATTACTCGTATATTCAAGACATGGAAAACGAGATAAAATATTATTAATACTTTTTCAGAACATGAATGCTATACTTATAAATTTTATGATTCTTTCATTTTCACAAATAACAGGAAAACCAACATTGATTTAACCCGCATTGCAACACCAAAGTCCTAACTAAATTGCCTGCAGTTCCATTGTGAAATGCCCTATATTTCACACAAACGAAGAGACTCGTAAAATCTTATGCAATATCGATACATATGAACAAAACATGTCGCCTTACACACAATACATTGCTGATTAAACTGCAGTAGTAACAAATGCAATCAATACAAACTCTGCAGTGGATGCTGAAGTAATGAATGCAGCCGAAAACTTAGGTGACGTAGTTGGAAGTAGGGCAGGTATTAGGTTACATGCAAGCGCTGTCCGCGACGAAAGACAATTCTTCGAAGATGTAAATGAGGGAAGCTAAATTATGCCAAGAGACAATTGCTATTAATTACCAGGTAAGACGATTTAATGGATGCAATGTCCTTACTTGCATGTGAGATATGTTAGTACTAAATATGTGACTTGACTTCGGATATGTTTGATGAATTATCTTGAACTGTTGAACTTATTTAACAGTATAACTAGCTGAAGATAATTTCCAACTAAACTGTCGCCATCACGTTTCTATTTAAACGAAGTATGACATAGACTTTCTCCAATACTGTCAGATAGCACAATCTATCGTTCAGTGCTTATAATCTTACGGGACAGACACTCTTGTATGCTAGCTCGTTTTAATTAAAGATTTCATCAAAGATAGACCAAAAGCATTAATCATGATTCATTGACAGCATTTCTATAGACCATAAGTTAAGTTTCATAATCAGCGCAATAGGTGAACATGCAACAAAGATACGTCACAACGATACAAAGTTTTTGAATCTAAATCGTGAATTAAGTTTCATTGCAGTCACAGACAAAGAAACTTAGGTTTGAGATTTAAAGAGCACAAGAGTTAGAACAACACGAAAATCCGAGGATCGGCCGTGACATATCCACGGTAATCCGAACCCTTCGTGAATGTAGACGCTTCGATCGTGGCAAGGAATGCATGTCTCACTTTATTGTAGGGTTGCCACCAGACCATAAACACGAGCAAAATTGTTCTGCATTTTTTTTTGTATATTAAAAAGCAAAGTTAACTTTTTTAATTTATCCTTATCAGCTTAAGTTTATCCTTGGATCCAAGTATATTCATCAGCTTATTTTAATATCACATTAATCCCATTTTAGATACAAGTAATATTAAAAAGCGAGAATTACCAAAACCAAACTACTATTACTCAAGATTGAGCATGTTGTTTTGGCACGAATTCCAATTTGACAGCCACCAATATAAATCATTAGACGAATAAAAAAGAAATCATAGACAGTGATAATTTTACGATCTACGTCCTGCTTCCGCATTTTAACCGAAAAATTTACATGGTATAACAGCAGATTAAATTATGACAACCCTATCCGTAAAGGGATTTGTTATGAAACGGTATGTACGTGCTCAAATTGGAATGGGTTTGGGAACGTATTACAAAAATGTGTCGCTTAAAATCACGAATTGAAATTTCAAAGGTTACAATACTTACAATCCAATCTAAACGTTACAGGGTGGTGACAACACTGTAATATCACAGAAATAACGTCTGATAATGATATAAGTTACCATGTGGTTACCATTTTATGATGATTATGCTACGTTAGTCTCTTATTGTGGTTGATTTCATTCACCTTTGAATGATGAATGAATAAATGCGCAATGAAGCGGAAAATGGATGTTTATTCGTACAGATTTCTAAGGAGATGCAATAGTAAAATTGTTTTCTTAAATAAGTACCTATTGAAATAAAGGAATTCATGATTATTAGTAAAACGACTGAATATTCAGAAGAAAAACGCTTACAAGCATGAAGTTGCGTGAAATTTATAACAAAAACAAGCTCGAAACAATACAAATACGGCGAAGTCACACAAAAGGCAAACAATAACAAAACAGCGTATGGACATAAATATATTACGCCGCGAGCAAACGGCACTCTCATAAAATTTGTGCAAACGGCGGGAAATGGCAAGTTTGGTCATTCATAAAAACTGGAGCCATGGAGCCTATGAATGAGTTAGCAGCTAGAGGGGGCAAGGCTTATGTAGGACCTGTGTTACGGAAGTAGTTGGGATGGGGCTATGAGGGCAATTGCATACAACATTGCAATCTTCATAAATTAATCACTTGATGCCAAGATAGATCTAGTCTTGAAAATATATTTTGGTGCTTGTAGCAAATATTGGTAATTTGGTTTTATTATTTTAATTTTCTAAAACTAAATTGTTTCAAAGTACCAGGTAACTTTACATACGTTATTTGATTGTTAACAATGTCGTATGGTATTTTAACTTCGCTAATTACTACGTTTTGTTTTACCACGTAGAGAAGAATGACAGAGACAAAAGAACTGACAATTCGTTTACAAACGCGGAATTTATCGTAACGATAATTAACGCCATCTTTAACATTGACTAGTGCGTTAATATAAGTTGATACAACCAACGCTAAAGGCCTTGTTTGATTTATTTATGAAACAATTGTTAGACCAAGCTGGCAAAAAAAGGAACAGATATTATTTATTACTTACAAATATTTCATTAATGTTCTATAGCTAGGAGACGTTCAGTAGTTACACAAATGCCAAGAATTGCCTCCATCCCTAATCCGAACCTGGCAACACTTTCCCATGCATACTATAGGGGGTGGATGCAAATCAGAAATATTGCTTAGCTCGGTGGCACATATTTTATTTTCCCTGCACAATATATTGCTATTATAATTTGGATAAATGAGTTTCATATGTTTGGAGCGTGGGCGTTGAATTAAAAACATTTATAAAGACTCTGCGCTGGAAAAATATGTTTTACTCTGAAAAGATGTGGTACAATCCTTTAGTAGCAATCGTGGCATTCATTCTACGTTGCAAACTAAAGTGCCTTATTCAAAGTAATAGTCGTGGTTGTAAGTAACCATCCAGTCAACCAGTAAGTTTATTTATTTTTTAATGCCTGAATTTTCATCAAATAACCTATTTGGACAATTTTATAAATTCATCGGAGAATTAACTTATCCGAAGATTATCTAGCGATTGGAAAATTTGCTACATGCTTAATGAATCCTAATAATATAAAGGCGAAAGTTTGTAAGAATGGATGGATGGATGTGTGGATATTTGTTACTCTTTCACGTAAAAACTACTCAACGGATTTGGATAAAACTTGGCACATAACTAGATCATACCCTGGAATAACATATAGGCTACTTTTTATCCCGGAAAAATATAAAATCCCTCGGGAACGCGGGTGAATCCGCGGGGCGGCAGCTAGTTCATTGATATATCTATGTGCATTTATCTGCATAGCTGTTATGAAATCGGAAGAAGTTGTCAAACGCATATTACTAGGTAGGTACTAAAGAACTGTCAGAATCAAAAATAATATTAAACAAGAGATATTATTACACGTAATGGAACTTTAACAACCCACTGGATTGCGTAACTTACAGGTTATGGTACAAGTAGGTATGTAGGCTTAACCCGTAATGATATCGTGAAAGTGCCGATTCGGCTCGACTCAACTCGTCTCGCTCAGTCAGTGATTACTGATGGCAAACATTACATTGATTGACTCACAAGTTAAAATATAGTAATTGATGGGCTATAGACAGCGAAATGAGGATATGATTATCTAGCCGTTTCCCGCGGTTTCACCCACGTGGTGAGATCAAAAGTAGCATATAGCGCTAAGGGATAATTTAGCTTTCTATTATATTATATATTTTTTATATTAGTAAAAAAACAGAATTGTATGAGTAGCCCTCGTACATACAAACTTACAAACAAACTTTATAGGTAATATTTGTAAATATAAATCCACTCTCAAAGTCATTATTTAATGCAAATTTTTCAATTAACTTTTTGTTAATTTTAAATATGTTTGTAGAGTGGAAGAGAAAAATTAAAAAGTGACAACTTTACAATAAAAAAACATTGCTAAGTTATTGTAGATAAGGTCTATATATTTATGCTAATGTGTAGATGTAATACGTTTACTGACGTCTATTGGTTCAAAATATGAAGGCAGGTATCCAAATTGAAATTAAATGGAATTTCACGAATTCATGAAGAAACCAAACAATACCTCTTCCCAAGAGTAGACCATCGTCGGAATTTAAAGTACATAGCTACAATGAATATTTCAACATAAATCAGTCATCTAACTTCTACAAAAACTTTGTTGAGATAAACTTAGCAAAATACATCGGTACATCTAAAAACAGTACTAAATGAACGAACCGTGACACTAAAACTTTTCGTTCATAAATCAAAAAGTTTGTAGCGGCACGAGATAAAATAAATTCTAATTTAAATATATTGGTTTGTTCCAACTTTGAACACCCATCGCGTTTAAAGTGTTAAAATATTTATTTGATTAACTCAAACAGTGTTTGTATACTGGGAAATTATCTAGATATAACCTTCAGTGCTAAGGTAAATATACTTATTGATCTTCTAGTAGAGGTACCTACGCCTATTTTGCCACGTGTATTATGAAGTATTCGTTATTTAAAGTATTCTATTATATTCATTTATTTCACATTTTATTTCGTTACGAGATTTTTCTGCTTTATTTAAAATGAACACAGAATGTTTCATGAATATTTTTTTACAGCATATACTTTGCAGTTAAAAAATATTATCACGACTCTACTAAAAGGTTTTAATATGTTACATTTATGAATTTGCAGTAATATTTCTACCGAAATAGTACAAAAAAACATAATTGAAAATATGGGCCAAGTTGGCACTATTGGTTTTCAAGTCTTTTATTGCCAACCTGTGACAACCACAATATTCATTATCTCAATGAATTTCCAAGTAACTTTATGTGTTTATATTTCGAAAACGGCTGTAAGCACTCCGGGGTCATAACTCTGTGCCAATTGCGCTGTAAATACTAAATAATATTACGACTTTAAACAGCTTTATGATAATGAAGTTCCGATTTCTTAACGCCATATTCCCAAGCCGGTTCCACGACATCGACACTTTCGATTCGAATGTATCAGGTTTTTAAAGGGAACATAAAAATTGAAATGAAGATTTACGACCGTCAAAACTGTGTCTTGAATGTTAATCAGGTGGTGTATAATCATACGCTCTCATAAACACTGTATTTTCGAACTTATTACAATGCACTAAAATCTTGGATCCTTATCTAGAGCAGACATTAAATATGTACCTACCTTTGGAGTAAATAGGATCCAATATCCAATATTATCTATATAGGGTGAATTTGAACGGGTATTTTACCCCGATTGAATAGTGTACATCATTATCAATAATCAGACAAAATTTCGGGATCTTGAACACTATGACATATCGACATTATTAGAATTGTATCGTAAACGCATTTACTCGCACTTTGTGATGGGGTGACATAACTAGGTTTTTAGCAATCGAGTAATCTAATACTACTCTATAACCATATGTGAAGAATTTCCCAGGATATTATTATTATATTTATACAGAACTTGGCCTATTCACTTTATGCTGTACGTTTGGTATTCCGGATATAAAGTGAACATTTTAAAAGTAATTTCTAGCGGAGCGGTTATGGAAAAAATAAAAAAGCTACTGCATTGAGGCAGCCTCGTAAAATTCATTTTAGCCTGAACTTTTATAACTCGCTTTCCGTTATATTTGAAGGCAGGAAATACATTTTTTTAAAGAGTGTATAAGCGTTTTTAAATTCATTTTTCGTAGTACCTAACTTTTTTGATCGACGCGTAAGTTTCAAGCTCACCCTTAAATTATATTTTAAGTTCGATGAAACTGAAAGTTGTCAAGAAAACTTTCAGATTCAGGCAGACATTAATGCTACTTATAGGCATAGTACCTATAGGTATATTATCCCTAATAATATGATATATGTGAAAGTATATCTATTGATTAGATAGATCCTTCTTTCACAGAGCAATAGAGTATCGGAAGACTTGATTATTATTAGATACAAAAAAATTCAAAGTGCGATCCGCGTGATATCAAGAAATTTATAGGTATTTTTTTACATCTTAGGCTATATTATAGGTGTTTTCGTAGGCATCCCTAACTAAAAATATAGCCTGTCTTACTGAGCCTCCTGGCGAAAGAATTTTTAAAACAGTCGAGTAGTTTTTGAGTTTATTAATTACCAACTAAAATACTAATCATTTATGTTTTCAATATTAACATTATAAGATTGACCAAAGGTTGAGAGGCCCTGTAAGATATTCAGAACAATAACCTGGCAGGTCTCGAGGTAGCGAACTAATCTACATAAGGCAACGAAGCCGCGTGAAACAGCCCTGAATAAGTAAAGGCTTATTCCCTTACAAAGGAAACTCGATCATATTTCTCTGTTATGAAATTGTAGTGAGATGCGCATAAAGCATATTTTTCATCTGAATTACTTATTTAGGAGCTCTAAGTAGGTTCGCTTTATCTATTTATTTAAAATAGGTACATCAACAGCACATGCATTATACATATTTATAGGTCATAATGTAGTAACAATAGTTCTGATACATGTGCCCATTACAGATGCACACAACATTGATTATGCAAGACAAAAGACTAGGTAGATAGTTAACTAGAGAGTAAAAAAACTGAAATCTAACAAATTTATGAAATACTTAAAACGTAGGTAGTAAACATTTCGTTATGCGGTCTCGACATTGTTAGTAATTACCAAGTCGTAGATAATTCAACAATATAGAGACGTGATTTTAGTTATTTTGCTTATCAGCATGGTTACTGCGCATTATTTCTCGATAAAAATCCATTTAACTATTTGTCCATCATATAAAATGTGTGGCAGGTTAAGAATTTTCATTTATTTCAAGACGCCAAAGGATTTTTATTTCAATTTAACTTCACATTTCAGTAGTAAGACTTTTACGTGTGCAAATCGTGGAATTCCCGGGATTCCAGGGTTGCCATTACCAAGTGTAAATTAGGAAATTTGGATGGTAATGTTGGGTCAGAGATATTACTGTTCTTCCAGCCAGCATTCGATATTGGATAAACGATTTATAAGGTTACCTCCCTGTTTTAGTAAAACTGCATCCTACAGGATGCAGTTTTACTAAAACAGGGAGGAACTTGTAATAGAAAATTAATTTGATTAAAAAGAGTAAGTAATTTATTAAAATACCTAATGAAAATATTAAACATGTATAATACAGTCAACATTACCCTAATTATTGTAAAGCTGTCGCAATTTAAAGCTAACCTAGATCAAATTCATTTGAATTTAGTCATACAGATAACTCAATAAAAGTTGTGGAAGGTGATTGGGAAAAAGCTTACAACTACAAATTGGCAACCCTAAAGGAAAAATTCCTAAACAAACCATGTAAAAAGAAAGAAAGCTACGTAAGCGAGTAAAAGGGCCACCGTAGGGCATTGCTTAGTCTTCTGTTTTATTCAGACCCAGTTGTATCTCGTGCGAGGTAAATGTCTATTGAATTATTTACCCTGATACTGCTAATAAATTTGGCGATTACAAAAAATAGCTAAACATCGCGTTATTTTTTAAGGGCTACACAAATTGTTTTAAATCTCAAGTAACGATTATGTCCTCTACAGCGATTCAGTTTTATGATTACGCTGTCGAAAAGCTGCTTTAAAATTCATGTTTATAAAGTTATAACTTTTTTTATTTGCTTGGCGACAGATTTTCATCTTGAAGGTGATAGTCAGCCAAATTTAGGCAATGCCCATTAATTATAACGAATAGAAGCAATAACATTATCTTGTACCTACCTACCTTACTTACTTACAAAAATATTGCACACGGTTCCCGGTAAAACATGTTTGCAAGGTTTATATACAATGATCTGCATATTTAGAATACAATAGAATAGAATAGAAAAGATTTATTCAGCTCAAAACATACATTTATACACATGTTTCTGCACATATAATTATTCTTTCTTTCTAAACGTTGAAACTACGAAGAAATAAATGAGGCTAATGAGAAGACTTCGCACAATCATCAAATTCTTATCATAGGTACTAAAATACGAACGGACGAGTAGCTATCTCTAGCTAACTTGCTCCGTAAAGCTGCAGTAACGTTTATCGACACATTACGGATCGTATAACATCATAGAACACATTACTCTCTCAGATAACTTCGACATAATAACCTAAGGATCAAAAACCGCATTCCAAATTGAAAAGACCTCATGTTATCACATGTTGATTTCCATCGCCACTATAAGAAGATCTCGGCTATTTTGCCAGCTTGCGTCTTTAGAGGTCT
The DNA here is from genome assembly GCA_963555595.1 of Tethea ocularis. Classification (NCBI taxonomy): domain Eukaryota; kingdom Metazoa; phylum Arthropoda; class Insecta; order Lepidoptera; family Drepanidae; genus Tethea; species Tethea ocularis. The sequence continues at coordinate 3,450,023 of OY741963.1, read as the reverse complement.
ATCTTATATGGTCGTTTGAATCGGCCAATAGGGGCCAAAAAGGTTCACATTAAATTGTGATTGATTGTTGTGTGTGGCCGAAATGGCTGAAGCGAGGCCATATCGATTGGGTACTGATAAACTTGCATTAGTTTAATTAATAATTTGACGGGCACATTGTCAATGAGTTGCGTAAACAAGGAATCGGTATGTCACAAGAATACACTGTTTTTAAGAGCAAGAAGAAAGCTGTTATTAAGAACCCGAATGCTGCGGTACGAAAATAAAATAGTTCAAAAAGTGTTCGGGAATTATGTCTCATTCCGAATTACTTTTAAACATTTAATTTATCTATATTTTACACGAGGTTTGAGAGAAAAAATAATCTTATGAACGAACATACATACTTATAGGTCTAAAATACATAAACCTCCTTTTTTGGCTTTGCTGCAGCCGGGTAAAAAGCACACTTTTTCAAAAAGCAAACGTTGAAACAGCAGAGAAGTAAAATGATTACCCATCACTAATATAATTGTACCAGATAAACAATCCAAAGTGTCAAATATAATCCCAGCACAATAAAAATTCTAATCTAACTTCGCATCCCTATATCTTGTAATAATTTAGAAAATCCTATTCGCAGACGATAACCCCAGCGCTAGGAAACCTAAAGTGATAATCTTGGGAGAAACAGGCCAGCCAGGCCGTTAGAGAGTCCTTATACCGATACGAGGTTCCCTAAGGAGATTGTTAGCTATATCTTGTAGGGAGGGAAGCGGGAATGTGCTTAATTCACGAGTAAATGGGGAACACAAGATGTCTAGAGGTTGCTTTAATGACGTTGAACAACGAGGCACAGTCATCAAGAGAAGTGGCGGTGCTATAACGGTGTGGAACGAGTTATATCAAAGTTCTTGTAATGCAACATGTTGGAGTATTGTTATACCAAAGTTATACAGGATGATTTCAAGAGGGTATTTTGGAGTACGTTATCCATCTGCAAAATTGGTACCCGATCACTACCATTACGATGTTCTGACATTTTGAAGTTCAGGAAAAAAATCAGATAAAAGCATTTTGATATACCAAGTGACAGTCGCGCAATAAAGACATATTATTCGTCAAAATTGGTTCAGCCGATTAGTAGTTACGAGAGGACATAGACACAGAAATACATACAAGTCAAACACATAGTGTGACATAACCGTCCTTTTTTGGCTTCGTCGCAGTGGGGTAAATACATCCACAATCGAAACAGCGGACTAATTCATATTTGCAATTCTTGGCAGTCTCGCTATGCAAGTATAAAATTCATAGGGCTTGTAACGGGCCAAATTGCTATGCATGCAAAAATAGCCCGCTCGGCCGATGTCAACGATCGCGGACCAACCCAGGCGGGCGGCAGTCATAAAATGATATAAGTTGATATGGGCTCGCCCAATATAGGTACATATTACTACAAATAGCTTTTACTGCCATGTCATTTGAACAGTTGATAAAAAAACGTTTTATTTAGTACGGCAAAATCTGGTAGTGCCACAAAATTATATGGAAAAAATATTTCTTAGGTAATACGCGATTTACCTGTGCAATTAAAATACAATTTTATTCCCTTATAACCGACTTCAAAAAAGGAGGTGGTTCTCAATTCATCGGAATCTTTTTATTATATTTATAATTATGTACCTATTTACAACAAATATACAATCTAAGAGTACTATTTAAATCAGAGGCGGCCACTGCTGCCGATCAACAACAAGGTTCCCAGGACGCATTATTATTTACTAGCTGTTCCCCACGGCTTCACTCACGTTTCCATGATAAAAAGTAGCCTAGAACCTTCGGGGATAATGTAGCTTCCTATTAATTAAATAATTTTTCGAATCGCACCAGTAACTCCGGAGATTAGCGCGTTCAAACAAACTACAGCAAAAATAGATTAATATGAAGGACAGAGAAAGATAATTAAATGTAGCCCATTAAATATGTGACAATTAAATACTTAATAGGTACATAATAAAAAAAAAATATGTGTCAATAAATGTATCCTACCGCTAGCTCTGAAATACAAAATACCTGTCTACCAATTTTGTCAGCCTTTTTGTCAGAACGTACCTACCCTATACCGTCCGGTACTTTATAAAAAAGTAAAAAAATCACATAATGCAACAAAAAAATCTTTGTTACTTTTACTCGCCTAAATATTACAACCCTTTTACCTAATTGGCAGGGGACCACAACATTTTCTGTTTAGTAACAAAACCGCTATTTTCCTAAACAACATGGTAAAGATAAACACCAGGAAACTGGATTATACCTACTTACATAAGAAAACAAGCAACGTCCTACAATATTCATAAGACCTCTAGAACCAATAGTAGGTAGGTAAGTATGTAAGTACGAGAAAGAATTAAATTTTAATGGAATAACACCATAAAGGCGACAGTGCGTAAAAACGCGTTTCCCTCGGGTATTTCGGACCCTCATTATTTGGCTGTCCTTCTGGTGTAATGGCCTTTCCTATCTCGAATATTGCCTCTTTGAATATTGCATTCTCTTTTGCAATTTGCTTTTGAATGTTTGATTCTACGATATCGTTATAGCCTTTTTTCGGTGCTTAAAAGTACCTACATCTATTTTTGTTATTTTTATCAATATTAGATAATATTTAGGTATGTTTTCTTTTATTATTGATTTCATATATTATATAGATTGATAAACTACTCCGAAAAATATATTTTTTAAGTCACTCCAACTTTTAAACATGGTGATAAAAGTGAAAACCTTAAATCAGCAGCTAAGCAATAGTTACAAAAGCAAATAGAGAAGACAAAGAGAGTTAGAGCCTAGCTTTTTTAGAGAGTTAAAGAACAGCTTGACTGGGGATGTGCATGCTCACAGACTACCGCAGTCAAATAACGTTCCTGCACGTGAGTTGATCGCCAAAACTAATTGGAGAAAGGGAAGGGCGGTTACGCGTCATTGATACCTCTGGAGTATCAAGCGTGTATAGCTCCGATGAACTGATCAAGTAAAATCCGCAAGATACGCAGCCACCCGCGTATCTGACTGCTCCAAACAGCCAACAGGGAGAGATTACGGGAGATCGTGGGAAGAGCCGTGACCGCCACTCCGAGGTGGACGCTTCAACGTGACCACGACCACTCTGCCAAGAGAGTAACGACAAAGAAGAAGAAGAATAGGCTGCGGTAACCCTATACCATCAGGCGGGCCATTTTTCTTTCTTTCTTCCAAAAAACTTCAAGAAGGAAACGCTATGACGATTGATGTGTTAATAAGAGGGTAATGTCCGCCGGACAAAAGACCTAGTAATAGTCAAAAATAAAAAGTCAAACATTTATGTCATAAAGAACTAGTCTATTTAAGAGTACAATAGCGAGAAGTAGGCACTAGACACCACTATGTTCAAACTAGTCTGCAAATAATAGGTGTCTATTCAATTCGGCGTGGTTACAAGTTGGGTTTTTCCAAGTGTAATTACTTTTAGATGATTTAGGAATAACGCGCACGAGTTCTGTTCTGTTACATAGTGGTATCAAATGTAAAGATAGGCTTACTCGAACATTTGGGCACGTTTTGATTATTAAATAAGTCGAAATTAATTTAAAAAAATACACGTCTGCCGTTTACAAAAAGTAAACTAAAAATATCATCAAAAATCCTTGCTGTCATATTGTGGTCGTCTTTATAAATAACTAGTTGACCCGGCAGACGTTGTCCTGCCCTGAGAACAAAAATAAAACTGAGACCTACCTCTACCTACCCCTACCTACCTTACCTACCTACCCTACCTAACTACCTACCCCTACCTAACTACCTACCCCTAACCTAGCTACCTACCCCTACCTACCTTACCTACCTACCCTACCTACCCCTACCTATCTACCTACCCCTACCTATCTACCTACCCCTACCTAACTACCTACCCCTACCTAACTTCCTACCCCTACCTACCTTACCTACCTACCCCTACCTAACTACCTACCCCTACCTACCTTACCTACCTACCCTACCTACCTCTACCTATCTACCTACCCCTACCTATCTACCTACCCCTACCTATCTACCTACCCCTACCTAACTACCTACCCCTACCTAACTACCTACCCCTACCTAACTACCTACCCCTACCTACCTTACCTACCTACCTCTACCTACCCCTACCTACCTTACCTACCTAGCCTACCTACCCCTACCTACCTTACCTACCTACCCTACCTACCCTACCTACCCCTACCTACTTATCCTATGTCCTTCTCCTGGCTCTAAACTACCTCCCTGCCAATTTTCAGCTAAATCGGTTCAGCCGTTCTTGAGTTATAAGTGGAGTAACTAACACGACTTTCTTTTATATATATAGATTTAACAGTTTAGGTACTTATGTCCCCCGGGATTACTTAGGGTTGCTAGTAATACTACGTAATACGCACTACTAATTTGGTTCAAGGATTCAGAAGTTATGATGGACTTTAAAAATACATTTATAAGAACGTTTGCCTTATAGCTCTGACTGAATACGATATAGGAGGTATACTATAATACTACTGATTATTTTAAGTAATTTTGTAACTGTGCACTTACATAGTGTTTCTTTGCAAGAAACTACGCCAAAAAATGGTCGATGAAAAGTATCCTTACAAAAAAAAATCGTCGATACATAATAATCATGTTTGAGTAAATCAATACTGCCGAGGTACGGAATAAAACTTGCCACTTGCGTTCAGGCAAAGTTACTTCGCTAACTTCTGAACTCGCAGAACTTTGGTGTGTTTTTATTACAAAATCGGATAAATAAATAAAAAAAGTTAACCATAAATCATGAACTGTGGGCTCTAGGGAATTCACATTTTACGGTGGTATTTCCCGTAATTTTTTTATAGATTAATCATTTTGATTCGTTTTCCAATAAAAATAAGATTTGTTTTGTTCACAACACATTTTCCTTACAGTCAAACGTTATGAACAGCTCGGAAAACCAAGGTCAGAACATTTTTTTTAAACAGATATCACGTACCAAACTTAGTAGTACGAGTACATAAGAGTTACGTATTGGTCCCATCCAAAAAAACTATTTTATGTTTTATCCGACGAATATTTATGTGCGATGTAGTGAAGTTTTTTCTACGTAGACGCTGTATGGTAGTAATATATGTCCTGCCCACTACGTAGCTTACCTCGTCTCTATATAAATAATGCCCAACCTAGGTAGTTATGTATTCCTAGTACATGATACGTGTAGGTATCCTAAAAACCCAAATAATTCAGGAGGAAAATAGTAAAAGTAGTCTGGTGGTGTATTCAGATCCAACAATACTTATGTTTGAGATATCAGTGAAGAAAAACATCAGGAAATGGTACTGTGGTAGGGTAGGTACTTTGTAGTACCCGACTAATATTGGTAATGCATTACTTTATAATTATTATTTTTATCATTGATATATCCAAAAAAAAGGATGTAGGAATTGTCTGGATCAAGTCGCCCCTTGTCGAAAATGAAGCACAATATGTCGAGAGAGCTACCATGAACCAAATTTATAGGCAGGTACTACGCGAATGTCAAAACACGGCAACATTTTTGTGTTTATGTGTTCATGAGGCTTATACTCGTATTTATAAGAAAACTGGGATCATTGGGTAGCGTCGTTCGAATGTTCGAAGTCAGTCTGTCCATGAGTTTTTTCCTAAGTCTATGTACTAGGGCTTTAATCATTATTGAAATTCACCTTCAATCATCAATTTAAAAAATTACATGCTATTTTTTTATAAAATTAGATGAAAGAATGTGTATTACCTAAACTTCACACTATGAACAAAGCTTCGTTAGATGCAATCTTATCAGCACTTCATTATCAGAGGCTGCATAATGTTCCTTGTTTAACACGTTCCTCGCAGAGCCCATATCTCACTCTATACCTACTTACCGACTTAGGGAGTACCTACGTAACCGCGTGGGAACATCATAAAACTATTGTTAAGGAAAGTGGGGTTAGTGCGGTCGTTGACTTTAACCTAATTTTCTGGTGAAAAGGTTATGAAAAGGTCTAGAAATCGGGTGCTGTATATTACTGTTTAAGCCAAGTTGAGTAACGAAAGTAGTTTTATTATGTTTTTTTTTCCTTTTAGCATCACACTTTTGTGTATTTTGTTAGGATTTAGAGTTTTAGTACAATGGTGGCCGTTCTACTAAATCTTTTCATCGACTTTTTGAGATAACTTGAAAAGCCACTTCACTTCGCAAGTTCCCGCCATAAAGTCGGTCAAGGGGTTGCATAGGTTCCATACTCAAAAAAACCTAGTGTCATAATTTCAGGATTAAGGAATTCTTAGGTTACCTATATACCTATACTTGTGCAATATGTATTTTTCATAAACAAAAATACTTCTATATAGGTTTGAACGTCGATTCGATTCTACGATTTTAAATACAAATTACTACATAAATAAAAATTAAACGAAAATGAATCTCGGTTGTATTTTGTTCCCCAACCCCGTTTTTTATCGATATCTAGGTATTTTATGAAAGCCTATAACATATTTCATTTCCCCTATCTCAAAGGCTGTTTTATTTCGCGCTTTAGCTATCTCGCAAAATATGAGGCAATTTTTTATCAGCGCATCTTTAAATTCAGTAAGCATTTTGGATTGGAATCAATGTTAAAAAATATGAATGTTATAAACATGTTCTTGAATAGTTTTCTAATAAACTTGTAGCATGTTAAAAATACAATTAAAAAACCAAATAGGGAATTTGTAACAATACAGAGAATTTTGAAAAATTTATACTTAACGCTATTAGAAACTAAAAAATAAAACTTCCTTCTGGCGTATATTTCTTTGTCAGAGATAATATTTTTTCTCTGGACTTCATCACTGACTTTTGAAGTCTATGGCCAAAGTCAAGTTAAAAATAAAGTCTTGAACAGGGATTCCCAAAATATTTTGGGTAAGAGACCCCTTTTCCAAAATTAACTGATACCTCAGACCCTCATAGCCAAATTACTTAAAAATCCATTATCTAGTTTTTTTACAATTTTTTACAAATTTAAAAACTTTGCGGTTGGTTTAGTGAATGAACTTGACATCATTTTCTCGTCAAAATTTAACAAAATAAATAGACAAAAAATTCAGTAAATATCAAGTACAAATTACTTAAAAATACTTTGCTAAGTAGGTATTATTTTTAGAAAAAAAACAAGAATAGTAACACAACTTAAACAGTAGGTACCTTGAAAGTTTCAATTCAAATAAGAACTTGTGTTGATTAATAGAGGTCGATTTTCAGAGCTCAATGGATCCCCATAATGTTTAGGTTTATGTCGACCCCTGGGAAACCGATAACGACCCTTTGGGAATCCCTGGACTAGAAGATTGGAGAATAGTAATGCAAGAACAATCAATATATCCATCAGGATATCATTGTAACTGAAAAAGTAAAATGAGAATAAAAGAATTCATTCTTTTTTTTTCAATTCATACATTCTTTCATTTTGAGTCAAAGTTGATTCTATGGATGTTCGAGTACTTTCACTGTATAAAATAGGAAATTCCTAAAAGAACAAGTGTTAACATAAAAGAGATACGTCTAGGTATCAATGCTAATGTACTTTCAGAATAAACTAAAATTGCCTCCCTCCCACTCAAGTGTAGTGAAGTGAAACAGACTCTCTATTTGAGTATTATTTTATGTTGAGTTATTTACCTGAGTCATCAGTTAGCACTGGAATTATACTGTTTATTGTAGAAGGATATACAATTTTAGAAATAGGTGAAATGGTGAAGCAAATTTTATTTTAACCTACCATTTACCTACCGATGTTCAATCAATATATGGATGGGCCAGTTGGCGTGGTGGTATCCATTCCCATTCATTATCCTGAGTCTGTGTGTAACTATTTCTATAAGTAATTATGTTGTACAAAAAAAGTTAACTGGTTCCCATAGTACGAGCATGGCGATGACAGCTCAGTGGTAGTGACGTCGGATACCGAGACGATCGTCACGGGTTCGAATCCTACAATGAAATTGAGCTTTCATTGAAGGAAAACATCGTGAGGAAACCATAGCACGGTGTTAGGGAACTTTGTAGTACCCGCCTGGCTGGCTACCAATCTGGCGCCAAACATCTACCGGCTTTTTTTATACTTTTATTATGTATAGGATTATTATTATTATGTGTTTGTCCACAATCTCACCGCGGTCGGTGATGATGTAGTCGAAGATGATAAGCACACAAAGCCTAAAAGGGAACTGCTCTCAAGTGCAGCTTCGCAAGAGATTTTCAACTAGACGTCACTCTACTTCTGATTCTGGATCTAGTTTACAAGACATGATAAAAACTATGCCACTAAATGTAGGCATATTGATCATGAAAACTATTTCAAATAGTATACAATAAATTATAAAAAGTAAATTATCAGTAAAGATACTTTTGTATATGTAGGTAGACATACAAAAACCAGGTCGCCAGGCGTGGCTGTACCGCCAGTTTTTGCACACCAACACTTACTTTTACTTAGACTTATATTTATTTTTAAAGTAATTTTTCCAATTACTTTTATATACCTAATATAAATACTAGATTTCCTTATTTGTAAAATAGGTCCTTAGGGTTCGAATTTAGATAAATACTCTTTTATTTTTATAGAATAGGCTAGTTTACAGTGTCAAAAATAAATTACCAAACACTAACCAATGCATAAAACATGTAAAAACACGTGGAAACATCAAATATGTTGTACATTTAATGCTTTTTATGATTTTTAATTACCAGTAGAACCACTAAGAGTAGATCATTTGATGCTGTGAAACTATGACGTCATTAGGTTAGTATTTCATACAAAATTCCATATAAACTATCGTTTTGACATTTATTAAAAAGTAGTTGATTTGATATGTCAGTAAATTTGCCTATTTAGTTCAAGTGTAGAAAATTTAAGATCCTGCGTTTTTAGTTGTGGGTGATACGTATATCAGTTAAAGAACTATATACATCTTTATAAAATACAGGGTTATTTAAATCTTCTATATCTAATCTACTAACTAAATTATGTAGTCTACTAACTAACAACGACCCTGTCATTACAATATTCAATTCTATTTACATACATAAAAAGTGGAGACCCGAAAATGGACACCAAAACTGGGGCGAGGTCAGTTCTGTGATCAAGTTCAAGGGACTGACATACAAATCATGCGATAAATCAATGTCACTGACTTAGAATTGATTTGTTCATATCTAGCTCCACTCTAGTTGCTAAAAGTTTGATCAGGCTTATCGAGGTAGGCTGCATAAACTTTATGCCTTTTACTTGTATACATAAGATTGCTTTAATAATAAGCTATGTACTTTTTTATACACTACTAAGGCAGCAGACAAGCATATGACCCGTATCAAACGTCATTCACGCGTATCAAAACCAAAATCAAAACTCATTTATTCAGTTTAGGCCCTAATAAGGCACTTATGAATCACCCTTTTGAAGAACCCGATACTGTAGTCTTTAGGGAAAACCACGGCGGGAACCTCATTCCACAAGTCGAGCGCCCGCGTTGGAAGCTTCTTTGGAACCGCACAGTGCGAGACCATTTAGGTTCCAGTGTGTGAGGATGAACTCCCCGCCGATGGCGAGAAGTGCTTATATAATAGCCTAACCGCCTAAGTATACCTACACGGCACAGGAAGTCGATGTCCTCAATTCATATACGTCGCGACGGTCATTAACATAGTACAGATACAAATAGTAGTCTAACTGATACTAGTTTTCCAAATATTTTGAGCTAAAACGTAGCCTATATGTTATTCCAGGGTATGACCTATCTATGTGCCAAGTTTCATCCAAATCCGTTCATTAGTTTTTACGTGAAAGAGCAACAAACATACATACAAACTTTCGCATTTATAATATTAGTAGTATTGCCGTTACATAGGTACTTTCGGGAAAAAACCAATAGGATCACACGACCTCTCTGCCGCCATTTTGTTGCATTTGCTGATTTACGCGTGTACAAGATCCAAAGCAACTATGATCTGTTACCAATTCCCTTCCAAACAAAATCCCATCGAGTTATGTTACTGCATTTTCCTATGCTTTTACAATGCGAACTAATCGCATAGAACGACGACATGTAGGTTAACACTCACCTAATGGTGGTGTAAGTATTAAATTCTGAGTTCTGACTGACACATGTATGTATGTGTACTCATGAGATTTTTTTAGCATAGCATACCTATCATATCACAGAAATGCAACACAAAGAAGGGCAGGAAGATAAAAGTTGGGATAAGCTGGCTGACTCTTTTTATGTTGGTAATAGTTGGTACCTATTTGGCAAGAGAGAAAGAAAAATCGATATAACAATTCAATATGTGACTGAATAAACGAGAATGTTGCAAAATTGAAAAGTAAAACCTACATTGCAATTATAAATACCTGGAAAGCTAAGTTTGAAAGTAAGCCATTTAAAGTTAGTTTGATACTTAGCGACGTTCAGTAGCAAATTACCTACGCGTATTATCTGTAATAAGATAAGCTTACAATGTGCAACGTCCTTATCGGGTAAGAATGTGAACGCGTAGGGATATAGTAAATGCGCTAGTATCAAGTGCATTATGTGGTGCAACTTATGGTGCAATTTTTTTTTTTTTATCATAAAATATTGAATCTGTTTCTAGTATTTTGTTCCATCGTTTTTTTATTGCTAGATTTTTATTTTTTAATGTAAATTATCTAAGATGGTCCAAAACGTATTCAACAAAAAAATATCTGTATTAAAGTTAATACATTTTTAGTTTACTTTATCGTTCCATATTTCGGACAGTTACTACTTATGTTGCTGACCGTACTAGTACAAAATAACTATACCAAATACTGATCGTATTACATATCAACTTAAGGCCACGCTGTAAATTAAATGAATACAGAACTGTAAAATTCTTTAGTTTCACTAACTTTAATGGAAAGTGATTATAGTAAGTAGTTACAAAGTAAAGGCATTTCCCATTCCCTAGCTTGACCGATGACTCACATAGGTAGTGGTCACAACAAACCCCCATAAATACTTACATACAACCCCGTCGTAATAAATCAGAAGTTAATTGCATGGGGAGTATTAAGGATGATTTTGGGAGGGTATAGAAATGTCATGAAAAAAAAAATTGTATGGAAAATAGAACTAAAATATTTCAATAAAAATAACAATAAATTAGATTAGCAATAAAATATGCTTCAACGTAAGTCTAACTGAGTACTTATTAGATAACTCGAGTACTAAAATAGTTATCTCGCCCCATTACTATGTTTTAAAGTGCAAGTAAACGTTTTTAGCAGAAATATGTGCTAAATTTCAGATTGACATAACTTAGTAATGGTAATTCTGAGGCTCCTGAAATTTTGTAGGATAATTGATAATGATTTCCGCTATCCGCAGTGTTCAGTTTATATACCCAACCAAAATCATCCTGTATAATAAACTCCCATTTTAAATGCATACTTTTTCATGGAACGTATCATAATTAGAAATCTCCATACAAGGCAGGTTTACTAAATATGTACGAGCAATTGAGAATTTCTAGACTCTCGATTACATTGACATATATGACTGTACTAGGACTTAACTAACGGTTATTTATTAATTAAGTACTAGGAATAAAGCCTGAACAGGTATTTTAGCTAAATATAGACATTGATAAGTGGATATTTAAGTATTTATTACAGAATATGAGTTTATTAACCAAGTAACTGAAGCGCAGAAAGATGTCAAACATGATGAATTAATCCTCGTTATATACCAGGAATAATCTATCTATAACAATACATACCAGAGGCGAAGGGTCCATACAAGCCAATTAAATTCCCATCGGCTTACCTTTTAGAAATCCCCATGGACATAAGAATAACCCCAGTCCCCCAATTTCATCATTTCAAAGCCACTTTTTAAATACATTGTAATAATTATAAAATAGGGTAATTTCCTGGCATGTCAAATCAGTAACTTTTTAATAAATGTCAAAACGATCGGTTACATGGAATATTGTATGAAATACTAAGCTATGACGTCATCGTTTCACAGCATCAAATGATCTACTCTTATTGGTTCTACTGGTAATTAAAACTCATAGAAAGCATTAAATGTACAACATATTTGATGTTTCCGCGTGTTTTCAGATGTTTTATGCATTGGTTAGTGTTTGGTCATTTATTTTTGACACTGTCATCTAGCCTATTATCGGTGTTTTTATAACGGCTTACCCTCGCCATAATTTCACTTCTCGCCACTGATACATACTAATAATAAAGCTGAAGAGTTTGTTTGTTTGAACGCGCTAATCTCCGGAGATACAAGCGTCACATCAAACATTTTCATGTCGTCACATGGATACAAACTTTTATATTTATAATATTAATAGGATACGATAATTATTCATGGTCGGTTCATTTGGATTCTCGGAAGTTGGTATGTACTTACTCATTAATTTCGTGAGTCTACCGAGGTAACAGTACCAAGCGGTCACGACAAGTATACTTGCATCACAAAGTAAATAGTGGTAAATAAATGAGGATTTCAAAGAAACCGACGAGTTTTTTTATAGCTTTAAGAGTAATCTCATACTTTTATATCGCCTTGACACGGATGGAGTTTTCCTGTTAGATTTACTGGTTGGCGGAAATAATCATGGCAGGAATTGCAAAAAGAAAATATGCATAAACTATGTCTATGCATGTACAATTTTCAGATCCAATCTATTGATATGGGGACAGTGCAGTGCCACTAAAATACGAAAATAGTAATATTGTATCCTGAAATCTATATACCTATTTTCGTTACATAGCTGTCCCCCAACGCATTTATTTAATACTAGCTTCAAACCCGCGGCTTCATCCGCGTTCCCGAGGTCTCTTATTTCTTTCCCGGGATAAAAAGTAGCCGAAATTTTATTCCAGGGTATCCATGTGCCAAGTTTTATCCAAATGCGTTCAGTAGTTTTTACGTGAAAGAGTAACAAACATTCATCTATACATCCATACTAACAAACTTTCGCATTTAAAATAATAGTAAGTAGGATTTTACGCATAGGTATAAGGGTCTTCAATTATTTGAAACAATATTTTTTTTCTGTATATACACATAATTTGATCCTACTTATTCTATAAAACCAACCAATAACATGTTAGGCGACAGCGTTATAGGTACCATTATTTTTCATTGTCGAAAAACTGACACTAATAAGTATTCGTTTTTCCACGAATAATGTCATAATGGCTTACCGCGGCATCTCTAATTACAAGTAATCCATTTAATAGGACCCCAAAATAAATCGCTGGTTTAAATGAATCATTGACTTTCTTTCAATATCGTCTAATGAAAGTGGAACTTAAGTGCCACCACTAACTTCAGTCAACTAGCTTGTTTTATTTAGTTGTTATTATAAGGAGTGACTGTTGCGCAGACCGGAAACCGGTCACACTCTATGATACGATCGTGATACGATACCGATCTGACATATCAAAGTTTTCACTTTCAGCTTAATTAGTACTGCCACAGATAATAAAATCATAGAGTACCATATACTATTATATATAGCAAAAGTTATTGGAATGGCAAGTCTCGATGAAAATACTTCATACGATTTTCTTTCATGAATCCCCCATGCTTATTGCCGGTTTGAATTGAAGGATTTACTACTAGCACTGATTCTATTAATTATACCTCTTATATATATCTCTTTTTTACAAACAATATTGAAAAATAATAGAAAATATTTAAAGCTGTCAAATTGTTATTTACGGGTGAGGATGAAACCAATTTTGCGAATAAACTCACGTTGAAAACCAGCAATCGGATTAATTTGACTGGGTAAATTTAGTTTACTCTTTTCTTATGTTTATTGTTAAAAAAAGATAATAGTAAGACTAAAATGATTAAATCTAACAGTCTCTATAGGAAGAAGAGCCATAAATAAAGGCTATCAATCTACAAATAACAAAATGTACATGAAATTTTCATTACAAAATACGTCTTTTTTGCAGAAAACTATTAATTGCAGAGTAACATCGTTTTTCACACTGATTTTCTCGCTTCGTTAAACTTGGTTGAACATAGTCGCACGCGCAGTGAAATCGAACGTCTGAGTAAAGTGAAATGATGAACATTGCTCTACCTAACGTAAATATCTATTTAATAATTACCTTTTTTTTTGGTGCTTTATCATTATACTGAAATGTGCAAAACAATTTCATTTATTGTTTTACCTTTACGATAAATTATATGGTAAATAAAAGATTGGAGATTCGTTTTCTGAAATTTACCGTTTCAGTAAGAAGTGAAACTTTCCTTTGTTTAAATGTTTTTTTAAATTGTTAATTTAAAAATCTAACTCTAACTAGTGTTCTATTTTTTGGTTATTCTCATCTCTATATTATAAAAAGGCAGTTTTTTTTTATTACGTGGTAGGTACCTACACTATTTACGTTGTGTAGTTTGACAGTAGCCAGAGAGATATGAAAATGGGTCTTATGCCGTTGCAATACAGATTTCATAGGTATATGTAGATGTGATTCAGTATACTAAGATATGTAGATTCAGTGGAACTTTACTTTTTTTTACTATGTATAGGCCTGTGTTTGACCACAATCTCACCGTGGTCAGTGATGATGTGGCCGATGATGGTAAGCACACAAAGCCTAGAAGGGAACTGGCTCTCAAGTGCAGCTGTTAGAACACACCGAAAGGTGCTTGGCGACAGAATTTCAACTTGAGGGTGGTAGCCAGCCAGGCGGGTACTACAAAGTACCCTACCACCGTGCTATGGTTTCCTCACGATGTTTTCCTTCACCGAAAGCTCAAGCTCATTGTAGGATTCGAACCCGGGACCTTCGTCTCGGCATCCGACGTCACTACCACTGAGCTATCATCGCCTAAATCGCTGCAATGTCATTCATCTCTGTGGATTTTGACAAATGATTTCCGAAAAGTCTTTCACTAATAATAAGGAACCCCAAGTGCGCAAAGCTTATTATCATGATAACGCGAGTGAAACCGCAGAAAACAGCTAGTTGTTTTAACGTGATATTGGAACCCTATACTCAAATCTTAATGTCTTCCCTCTAAATACATCTGATACGTTTTCCACCATTTGTTAAACACACACCGGATGCATACAAGCACCGTACAATAGCGTGTCACATCACATGTAAGTAGACACTGTGTCTCAAATCTCTCAAGTTCGTAATGGTGGTGTGCCAAACAAAACAATTGACTATACCAAATGTACCTAACATCTGAAGATTGCTACTTTTGATGGGACTCACTTTATTCTTGCAAATATTTTTATTTATTTATAACAAATTTCACGACAAAGCCGGAGCGGATCGCGTATAATGAATACGCAAAACAATACTTAAGTGTGAACTATAAAAATATAAACATAACACGTCAATGAGAACACGATACAAATCAATTAATGAAGAATTGAAATTCACATACAAATGTCAGGGGCAAAGTCTATCGCCAGCAAAGTGCCTATGTATTGCATAATCATTGAATTGATCAACCTACAATCACCTCCAATAACGAGAATGTGACCTGTGTACAGTCACCAATATAAATACCTGAACAGATTCTTAACAAAATGCCTGTACATTAAAACTATATGATATTTCTATAGATACAATTACGAAACGTAAGTTTACAAATTCATAACATAAAATATAGGAAACAATAATTCGCTAGAAACCTTTTTTAGAATTTCGTTTATAAAATGGAAATATTTATTTTCATCACTCAGTCTAAAACAAAGGTGTGTTATAAACATTTGGTAATAATTAAAGCTACTTATTTATTTACATAAGCGGCGCCTAAGCTTTGATCTCCATATACACTGCACATAAACGGATATTTTTATTTCCAAATTATGAGATAGATATTGTTATATCCAATAACACAAAGTAATTAGGTAAATACGTGTAATGTGCTATGTAGCATTGCAAAGAAAGTCATGAGAGACAAATATCTGAACTAACCTACTTAACTAATATTATTACAATCAATAACATTAAGCAAGTGAATGAACATATGACTATTTATACATAACAGATATAAAACTGCCTACAATTTTGAATCTTTTGACAGTTTATGTAAACACGTAACAATATTTTGTAAATTTGAATATGTTCAGGTACTCATGCTGCTGACTGTACGTACGTACATAATAAACTGCAATATAACTTTCCGCACGAAGCATGCAGTCACCATAAAACACGTAAAATTATACCTGCAAGATATGTAATCGACGGATAATGAAGGCGATATAATTTGGGTTATTAATTTTCAATATGATTGAAGTGAATGCATAATAAAATTTTGTAATCATATTTCTTTCTCTCTCTACGTCTGTAGCTGGTATCAAAGTAAGATAGAATATGCCTTAACACATTAATATAAAATTATTTTTAACGGACTTCAAAAAAAAAAAAGGAGGTTCTCAATTCGGTTGTATGGTTTTTTCCCTCGGGAAAACAATGACGGGAACTCATTCCAAAGCTTGAACGTCCGCGGAAGGAAGCTCTTTTGAAACCGCACATTGCGAGACCAAATCTTGGTTCCAATATGTAGATAAGGATAAAGCTAGGTATTTTTCACTCACAGTAAGGTCTTTTTAATGTTTTGTAACTTCATTCTGTTTCACTGGTTGTTCATGTGAACATAATGAAATATTTAGGCCCTATTTCACCAACGTCGTATAGGACTAATCCACGAGGTAAATATGGCTGTGACAGAATTTATATATAGAATCTGTTAAATTTACATATTTAACCCGTGGATTAGTGTATTTGTGCGTTGTGACGTTGATAAAATTGGGCCTTACTAGTATACGTATAGTTCTTCCTTTCAAAATTAAGCCCAATAATGCTCCCTATTCTGATCTTTCACACTCAATTAAGTATAATAGTATGTAAGTGACGTAGGAACCGCCATCCGTCATCACCACACCAAATGTCCAGAATGATGGATGAGAAAAGGCCCTTATGAGGGCCACAACATATAATAATATAGGTAAGTAGTTAAATTTGACTGGAGGATGCATAGAATTATATTAAATACGTAAACCTGACAGGCCAAATTGACGCACATTGCAGACTGAATACATTATTATTTTTTTTTTCATTTATTTTGGCAAACAAGCAGTCAACATAATATGGAAAAATAATTGATGCAAAAGTCTTACATATAGCCTATAGTTCCAACAATAGTAAATATATAGGTATAATAGTATAATTTAGAAAATAAAATTACTGAGTTACATTGGAATTTGTGAAGGAAAATTATTATGATCTATCAATAGACGCCTGACAATTACAAAGGTATGCATAGACGGCATTTCAAAACAATAGCGATAATAATGAATTCAAGAACACATAGTATTTCCATCTACGTCAAGAACACAAAATACGCCTGTCACCGTTAACAACCTGCCAAATTCAAAATGCAACAATGGATTACCAAAATAGTACAAACTGAAGGTCAGCTGAGTATTATTAACGTAGTAGGATATAATGATGGTGAAGTAGTAATAATAACTGATGAAGTCACGTTGCCGCAGATGGTGGGTGGGCAGAATCGGTTGTTAGATGACATCAAAGCGCACAACGGCCATATGTTTTCAAAGCAAATTAGGAAAATGTCTATCTTTATTTAGAGAATTAGCTTTATGAATAGGGAAGGATCCTAAACCCTACTTCTGCTGCAGCTATAGCTGCAATTATCTGATAACAGGTCAATAAATATGTGTAGATACTAGATTAGCTGGTAATATTATGAGAGTTTTTATTATAAACACTATAAATAAAGGAAGCATCGACCAGATTATGCAAATTCTTACACTAACGTAAATAAGAATTTACGTTATCCCGGATACTATTGGCCATTTTGTCATAATCATTTTCAGTCTTTTCCTTTATAAATTAACATTGCATGTCATATAGAAGCCATTGTCAATAGTATATTGTTTCGTTTATTTTTATT
The DNA here is from genome assembly GCA_963555595.1 of Tethea ocularis. Lineage (NCBI taxonomy): Eukaryota > Metazoa > Arthropoda > Insecta > Lepidoptera > Drepanidae > Tethea > Tethea ocularis. The sequence continues at coordinate 3,432,002 of OY741963.1, read as the reverse complement.
TCTAAAATATTTATTTTAAACTCAACTAAGTGCTTTAATTCATCTTGTGCTCTCCTGTACCAAAACAGTTACTATATTTTTGTTAAAACTTAGAAGGCATTAGTGCAAAAGATATCTGAAAATAATTATATTTAGTAAGTACTTATCATTGATTGATATCATGAACGGATTGATATTGACTGAATCAGCCATGGCACTAACAAGTTTTCTAGAAATCAACTATGACTACCTAAAAAAACAATATTAGTAAATCTAGTTCTGCGCAAGAAATAGACGGACTAGACATTGCACTCTGTGCCAATTAAGGTTTCCTGCAGCTGACTGAGTTTTCTCTCGAATCGACGCATCAGTGACCTAACGAAGTTACCCAACTAAGAACAGAATTCGAATCCATCGGGTGGAAGTCCAATGATTTCTTCCTTATAAATTAGGATTAGGATCACGTTTTGCCGTCACACTCTTCCTACATAGTTTGGACTTTTGTCTGATTTAATACACAAAACAAAATAGATTTCATAATATACATAGAAGGTAAGGAAAAAGTGACAATAACTAAGTGGCCTTATCGCTACAGCGAGTTGTTACACAGTATATTATAGTATTTGTTGCAGTATAGATAGAAAAATAAATAATATTTTTTTTAATTTTTTTTTTAATTTTATATTTAACACTGACAATAAAAAAGAATCATAAAATAGACTAACTATTTTTTTTTTATACTATATCCCCACAATATATTTTATAGAGAAAACATAAATATGTACGAGTATTATATACCTAGTGTACTTAAGTAAGATAATCTTTACTTAATATTTTGGTGAGAAATAAACAAACATATTATTATTATCTACATTTGTCTATAGTGCAGTGATTCATGACCATTAAATTAGTCGAACTCCTTAATCAAATATGGATAATAGCATTTTAATTGCCATCGAAAGGTGACTAAACTATTATGATACGATGTTGACGTTTAGGTGCTTGGCGACAAATTTTCAACTTGAGGGTGGTAGCCAGCCATGCGGGTACTACAAAGTACCCTACCACCGTGCTATGGTTTCCTCACGATGTTTTCCTTCACCGAAAGCTCAAGCTCATTGTAGGATTCGAACCCACGACCTTCGTCGCGGCATCCGACGTACGACGATTTTATCACCGGTATTGCAAAATAAAAAAAATATATATTATAGGTACGTGAGGTCATAGGTATTTGAATTTTTTGCTAGTTGGTAATGTCGTGACATTATTATCAAATAAGTTTCTCCATTAAACAAATGGAGAAACTTATTTGATAGTACAATAAAAGTTCATAGGGTTTGTACTACTACAGCAAAACAGTTTGGTACAAATTGTACGACTGCAAACCTACAATATTAAATGAAAAAATATCATAATACATAAAATACAATTCTCCTTCAGCATTAAGTGAGACCCTGAAAATGTTTACGATGAACATAAGTTGAGTAGAATTGCTTCTTATACAATAACTTGCCGACACCAGGTTGTTGGTACAATAACATGTAAAAAAACTCCAATAGACATTTCTGCGAAACATACCAGGAAACTAAAATACACCTTTGCTCGAGCAAATAGTTTTGGAGCGAGTTTCTTGTGCTGAGATACAATAATATTACTATGAGATTATGGGTTTTTTTTTTCTTATTACCTATTGCTCAGATTGAAGCTCTAATAATATGAAATCTTCAACTGCTTGACATGTTTTTTTTATTATTGGGGACACAGAATAATTCCAAATCCTATTATATCTCTTCTTTCTTCAGTCTTCGTCTTCACACATAACCATCTATTCCCATTTATTATTCTTATAGTTATAATTATGGGTGTCGTCATAACTTTTCTACCGCAAAATTCATAATCTTTCGCTGTCAAAATATCTGTGATCGTTAATCCCTGGACCCTTGATCCTTTGACCCTTGATCCTTGACGTTTGATAAAGGTAAACAATAGCAAATGAGTTAATTTAAATACTTTATTACATAGTTCAAATCTGGAAATCCCAACATCGTTTCGTATAGGTACTTACCTACTATAAGGTAGGTACTTATCTTTCCAGCAAGACTTAAAAAAATGACGTGTCTTATGGACACCAGGATCAAAACTGCAAGGGGGCCACACTGTTCAAGACTTCGTCTTTGTTCAGCAATGTTCTTTGAGGTTAGAACGGAGTTATAAAATAATATAAAACAACTGAACGAGGGTCTACTTATAAATTGAAGAAGCTAATTTTGCTTTGTAACGTCAATCATCGAACAGTTAATGAGACCCCTCGGTCGGTTTTTCATTGTTTACACTTTTTTGATCTAGCCCCTCAGCCCCCAAACGATTAATTCAATAACGTGTCATAAAGAACTCCGATCTAAAACAGCCAGTTTAATTATGCAAAAAATTACCTTATAAATAGCATAATATGGTTGCGTGTCAAACCATGACGTCATGGCGCAAAAATGGCTTTCATTCAGCCGCTAGCTTTATGATCCCCACAGACTTTGCCAGAAAAAATACCTACACCCATGTGAATGTAAACAAAAACGAATAACTCCAAACAAACATCAGTCAATTGAAAATCCATTTATAATGCATTTAGCAAAATGTATTGCGAAACGAAAAACGTTTCCATTGAACGTTATAAAATGTACACGTAGGGAAAATCGGTTGGTTCGGCTCTGAGATTAATTTGAGTGCCTAGCTCGCGAGAAACATTTTTCCTATGGAGAGAGTTCTTGTATCAAAATTCAGTAAAACCTACTTCAAAGACTATGAAATTGTAATGGGATTATGGGACTCAAGATCCAAGGTTACCGATCCACTTCCCTTCCCCGATGAACTCTGGCGACTTTACTCACGCGCAGGAACACATCATTAAAACGTGATGAAGAGGGATAAATCAAAAGATATCAAAAACTGACTTTAGTGTCATCAAACAAGAAGTATCCATCCATTTCCTGTCGTTAAGTATGAGGGACTAGAACGTAAACTGTTTACGTTGCCCGTTGGCGCGCTTTTTACACGTGACGTGTTAATTTTAGACGCACACATGCGCATACGCATCCGCTCGCCCGGTCCGGACCGTGCCATACTGATTCACATCTATGCGTTTAGATTTTGGAGGGAAGTCAAATTGTTACTGGACGTTTAACAATAATCTGAAACTGATTATGAAGATCAGTTTCTGACACATCTTCTGTGAAATTACATCGATTGAGCTGATCAAAACCTAAAGGATATAGCAGCTTCAGCTGAAAGAGCTCATCACTCGCTACCCTACATTACATCTTTTGCTCTATATTGTTTTCAAAATTTGAGATTCATGCTTTGAAATAGAAATCTAGTAATTATTACCCTTCTTACTTAGATCTGAGATGAGAACCTCTAGAGACCGGCTAAACGCACAATAGAAGCGATGTTGTCACAACGCGGTAGAAGCGCGAGATAAGCATATAAGGAACTGGTTCTCAAATGCAGCTGTTAGAACACAACTGGTTGCTTGGCGACAGATTTTCAGCATCAGCCATTTTCAGCCACCATCATCTAAAAAGGCCGGATGTTTCTCAGTTTAAATGTATTCCAAATCGATGGTATTATATTATGCCTAATCAGAGCTTAAACAGAATATAAATGAGTTTGGAGGTTGAGCCGCAAAACGTTTCTGTGGCTAACAATGCTCTTAGCATACAGCGTTTTTATATTGCGGCCTTTCTGCAACTACACCATGCTGCAGCTTCGTAATATCGCTGCAAAATATTCCCATGGACGCAAGCCCTATATTTGACTATAGCCAAAAATAGAATAAGTCATACCACTATCTACATGTGTAAGCTTTCTACCAACCTTCAAACATAAATGGTATTAATACACCAATAACACTTCCCATAACAAATATTTGCGCAATACATAAAGTGAAGTGTATACATCGATATAATCACTATGTGTCTACAAACTTATCGATAAATGTCCTTGACGACGCCCAAATGTTATCAGACTTGCTCAAATACTCAATAGATAGACTTATATCGAGGTAAGGTGATATTGATAAAGATTATCAGGTAACGCTTACCTCATACCTACAACATTTATTTGAAACTGCTAGTGCTGGGATATGATTTCGAGAGAATTCATTCGAGTAACTTTTGTCCACAACAAGTTATAAATTGACTAGCTTTCCGCCCCGCGGTTTCACCCGCGATTCCCTATTTTACACCTTGATTATTGGATAGATCTATCAGTCAGTCAGTCTTCATGTTTTCTTTAATATATTTAAATTATTTACCTCAGACTACAAAACCATTGCATGGTGGTAAGGTACTTTATAGTACCCGCCAGGCTGGCTACCACCCTCAAGTTGAAAAAGTCGCCAAACACCTTCCAGTGTGTGCAACTGCACTTGAGAGCCAGTTCCCTCCTATAGGCTTTGTGAGCTTACCACCATCGGCCACATCATCATTGACCACTGTGAGATTGTGTGCAAGCACAGGCCTATACATAGTAAAGAAAATCCTACACGAGTATAAAATGTAACATTTTGTTTGGCGGTAACATCTCTATTAACTGCATTATCGAACCTTATCATTTATAATACAGTATCCATAAATACTGACGAAGCGAAGAAAACATGGCTAAGATATGAATTCGAATTGGATATATTGTATAATATAAGTCATTTTATTTTCAATGTCATTTTTTTTGGAAAGGACTAAAGTTGGTAGCCTCTGATGGCTGCTTCAACTTTCCCGGATAAATTAGCGAGCGCAGAGGGCTCAGCAGGGCAATATTTAGGTAACCATGCCACCACCCAATGGGGTACGAACCTCGGCTCAGGGTTACCGGGGGAGGGGGTGCGCTTAGTACGAGTTACGACTAATTGGGTTCGGAAATATCTCACAGTTTGTAAAATAGCATGAGTGGTTCATATCACTCTGGCTACAGTCACAGGACTCCTGCCAGCTATATTATACAAACCATAGTTTATTTACTAAGAAACTCTATTGTCCAAGCGACATGACATACCGACAGTCACACGAATGAGTCTACTGTAAAACAATACTACATTATCTACTCCTAGGTTAAACACATCTAATTAAATAAGTGAATAAAAACATTGGAATTCAATTTCTTTACAAGAGATACAAACATTCCAAATAGAAAATCAAAAAGAGAAAGATAATAAGTTATATCAAAACAAAGTTTCACCTCGCGGTTTTTCCAAGTAAGTAAGTCTATGTTACCCCTCGACCCTACCCCATTTCTATGCAAAAATACACGTCGATAAGATAAAAAAACACACTTTTTCATTTATAATATACTTACTGCCTTCCGACCCGTGATTTCACCCCCGTTCCCGATGGATCTTATGTTTTCCCAGGATAAAAAGTTATTCCAGGGTATCTATCTATGAGCCAAGTTTCATCCAAATCCGTTCTGTAGTTTTTAAGTGAAAGAGTAACAGACACAGAGAGATTCATCCACACAAACTTTCGATGTTATATTTATTAGTAGCATGAAAGGATAAAATTTAAAATGGTGCAAGAATGCTAATTTAGAATAATTTACAGTTTACACAAGAAATAAACAAACATTACAATTAACAACACTTTTTTTGCCAAAATGTACGCGAAGTAGATTTATATTTATTATTGCTATTTGAAACAAAACAACTCAGCGCTTACAAGAGAAAGTCTATTTTGGATCAAAGCGTAGGTGTCCATAAATACACGCACCAATATTATTTACATCAATAAACGTAAATTATCTGTAATTCACTTGATTTATTCCAAAAGGTAATAGATATTAATCAAATAAGCACCTAACTAATTAGATGTTGATATGGTATTTTACTGGGAAATTAACTACTTATAAAACAGGAAATGGTTTATTTATTTACATAATGATATCTACCTATATTTATAAGATGGGTTATTTTTACATTGTCAGCAAGTTCCTACAAGTATGACTGCGCAAAGTTTTTTAATATATTTTTAGAAAACGTATCAAAGTAACTAAACTGTGTTGAAAAATGCTGATTATGATGACAAATAAAATTTATTTTTTACACACGAAAAACAAGGCTAAATATTTATTTGATCAACGGTAGAAATTAGTCCAAGGTATCATGCATCATACTAAAGTAAAGGTTTTTAGAATACTCACCTGTATGACTAAGACCCTAATTAGCAAACTTGACACTCAAACTGACCAAAACACAGTAGCACCTGAAAGCCAGTTTCTTTATAGGCTTTATGTACACCTAAAAACAGTGAGATGCTACATTTGATACAGAAAAGATGATACGTTTTCTAAAAGGATTTCATAACCCTGCATTGCGACCCATTTACTGTACGAAATACCGTATCGATAGGTACTATCGATAATGAAAGAAACTGATAGCCTCCATAATCTAATAGAAGAGTACATGGAATAATCCGAATCGATCGGAGGGAAGTTAATTATGTCCGTATTCTGGTACTTGAGCGGACCTTAACTTTAGATTAACGTCAAAACGATCCTCTCGAGTTTGAAGTATGAATGCATTCATGCATGCATATTTCATAACAGGACTTTGAATTCTGATAAACTTTGGTTGAAGAAGTAACATGTTGGGTTTTTCATTTATTTATTCTGATACTAAAACAATGAATCGGTGATTATTTTGCTACTAAAACAGTGAATCTTAGAAATAGCCTTTTATAAATTTTCTCCTATGAGATAAACAACATTAAGGCTGAGAGGAGATGTATTTTCATACTACTTACGGGCTAATTTCGGGCTTACTCCGAAATAGTGAAAAAAAAAAAATACTTTTCATCCAACTCTTGGTCTCGTAATGATTTTATAAGTATTGTTATATATAGTGATTTCAAACTTGAACCTAAAAGTTGTTCAAGATCCACCCACTACAGCTTTTGGATTCGATAGGGTTTTTCTAATATCATGTTTTATTACTAGTTCATGGGAACTAAATATTGCATAACTTTCATATTTTTGTTCGCACAAAATTACAGACCGAGCCGGCCCATTAAAACATCTGGGTTACAAATCTTTACAATGTTCAATGGTGCATAGTAAACCCTGGGGAGGCATTCTATTGAATCTACTGCACCCCATAGAATTATCGTTTGAATTCATACAATTCGTTTTACGTACGACTCCCCTAATAAAATCATCTGTTTGCCGGGTTTTTAATAAAAAGTTGGATTATACCTGTCAGATTTGAGCCCCTAGCTTATCTTAAATATATTGATGATCATAACAGCCCTAGTTTCCCTTGCTTTAACAATGACGACGACGCTTTAATGACAAAGCGTGTTTAATGACCCTTATGTAAATGTGATCAAAGCTCTCTCATTGAACTAGAGTAAGCCTGATAGGTAATTGTATTTGCCACATTAGGCTTTATTTTGACAAATGAGTACTCTGTAATTTGAAACATGATATTTATATTGAACTAGCGACCCGCCCTGGCTTCGCACGGCTTTTCTGTACTACAATATGCATTTAATAAACATATAAACCTTCCTTGTGAATCACTCTTATATTTCTGGAAAATGGATTAAAATCCGTTGAGTAGTTTAAAAGATCTAAGCGAACAGACAGCGGAAGCGACTTCATTTTATACTATGTAAAGATATGCCAAAGGGCACACAGACAAGGGAACAGAACAGACAGACAGACGCGGAAGACGACTTCCTTCGACGACGAGATGGAATCGGTACCATTATTTTGGATTCAAAACGATACAATTCATATGTCAGGTGTCGATTATGATACTAAAGCTTTATAATCAATGGAACTGAGCCAGAGTATGGGTGGCCTTACTTGGGAGCCTTTGTTAGACATTGACGCAGGTTTATTAATCCTTATGAGCAAAACAATTGCATTGTATAAAAAAACTAATTCGAAGTCGAATGGTTATCTCTTCCAAACGATTGGCAACTGATTGGAATTTTTAAACAGCATTTGTTTGATATGTGAATAAAGATTTTATATTTTTTATGGACATTCTAAAAAGATTTAATTATACCATGCAACCTTGACAATAATTGAGACTGGCAACAAAAACGTTGTTACGCCACCTCAAACATAATGCATTACACAGATTTAGATCGGTGCATTATGTAACGAATGTTGTACTACGCTTCTGGTTTCAAACGTGTGAGTCTATTAGATACAATCATGCTAATTTGTGCTTATTTAAAGGCGGAACTATCAAAGGCAACTACCGCTAATAGACTGACGAATAGGAAAAGAATAGTTTTTTCATTGCTATGCATATTTATGATACTAGCTTTCTCCCCGCGGATTCACACACGTTCCCGAGATAAAAAGTAGCCTTCCTTCTCCATATTATCATAGACTATCTGCGTGCCAAATTTCATCTCGCTACTAGTTCGGGTTTAAAAAGCTAACAAAGAAACAAACTCACTTTCGCATTTATATATTAGTAAGGATGCAAAAACAATTGCATCAAAAACGTATTTATTAAAAAATTGTTAATGTTTGGCATATTTTATGTCAAACTTCAACTAGTAGTAGGTACCAAATCCATAAATTCGTTATTTATTTATATTATAATTTTCGATATACAAACTGACGATCTAATTTAATGCTTAATTTATGTTTCAAGTGTCAGATTACCTGTTAATTTTGTTTGTCGACGATTAAATATGAATTAAGCACTTTATAACCGTTTATCCTAGATTCATCGTTCAATTAAGTATATGTATAGGTATCGATAGCATAATAGTTGCACTGATATCAGTAACATAATTACAATAAAACTAAGTCTTAAAGTAAATAATCTCTGTAGAACATCTATTTCTTTTGGTCATAAAACCTCGCAGTTATCAAAACAATCGAGCAATATTATCTAAAAGTTTATTATCTTTACGATAAGTATATATATATTGTTGATAGTGCTAATCTGACCAGCAACAACTGCACTCAAAACAAACTTAAGGTGCTGTCATCTCAAGAAGTATGTTAAAAAGGGGTTTTTTAAACCATCAAATCTCCTATATAGATATACTTATTTTCAATAAAAAAAATATGTATGTCATTCTCAAGGCCTTTCTCCAGCTTTTGACAAAAAAGGCAGTGATTCTCTTAATTTTCTATTTAAAATATATCACAAGATTTCAAATTCTAAACCACATAGATTGACGGATTAATTTTTTATTTTTTTTAGGTAAATACATTTTTGTAAACTCGTTTTTTGACGTTTTTACGAGTTGCGCTAGTTTGATTTCACCTCCAATATGTATAGCGATAATTTTACGATAGAACAGCGCCTGAGATATTTGAGTCAGAATCAAAATCATTAAATTAAATTAATTACTAGAAGAAATCAGAACATAGAAATGCAAAATTTTCGTATCTATATTTATGGACATCATAGTGACAACTTAGACTGCTGCTATACAACGCTTAAACAACCTTGTGCTCCAATAAAGTGTTAATGAAACAATTTTTCAAGGTACTAATGCTACACAATACGCAGTTATCACGCAAACTTCCTATAAACGACTGTTTGATGCGATCATTTAGAAGGCTTTCATTTTAATTTAGTTACCAGGGGTCGAATTTATATTACCTATTATAGGTTAATGTATCTCTAATTTGTAGAAGGGCTATTTATCTCTATTTATCGGTTTTTGAATCGACGGTCGCTGTTGGGAGCTGTTTTTGATGACGTAATGTTATGCACAAAATAAATGCACATGTTTAAAACAAGTGAGTTTGAAGCAATAAAAAGTGCAGTTTACCCACCAATAAATATTTATTCTACTATAAATTGCATAAATAATCAGTAGGTATAGAAACATCAACGGCTACAATAATTGATTACCTACCATAATTTCTTCGGATCTTTTTTCAAGACCATAATTAATTGATATAGCTTAATTTTGTACATATTATAAGATTTTGAGCGATTTATAATGACTTCACGCGTTAGCTCTTGGTACCTAAATAATAACTTTGCAAGTTAAAATCTCTGGACTAGGAACATGCTAGGAATATAACATCTAAATAAAGTACCTATTGTCGGAAAGAGACCGAATGCAATTTTTGCGGACTTTAAGAAACGTTTCATGAATTTGAAAGACATTTAAAGAACCTCAGACAGGTGCACTTAGGAGGCAGTTTTCTTTTAGGCTTTATGTATCAAAGCTACAAAAGAAGAATTAGTACTTAGCCAGCGAGTAGAAAAGTCGAAAGTACGTAAGATGTATCTCATAATAAGCTGTTGGCGTGAAATAAATTGCATCAAGCGATCATGAACGTTACGCAAGACCATACAAAGTTTATTTATACACGATCATGCTTTAACTAGGCCACTATATTGAGGAAAATAAAATAGGTAATCCGTAAAGTAGGTAAACCAACACCTTTAGTAACAGAGAGTATATTAGATAGGTCAACCGAGGTGGGTGTGAGATAATAATCTGTTAAGTTAATAAGGAAATAATCTACCGGTCTGTCAGTTAGTACTGAACTAGTTATAAAAGCAAGGTGAAATATTTTTGACACTGTCAGGGCATTTTAAAATTTTCCTTTGCGCTGAGGTTTTAATACGAAATTATTACATTAAAAATGCAATAGACATTTTTTTATGGAAAGACTAAAGTTGTTAGCCTCTGATGGCTGCAGCAACCTTACCGGACAAATCGGCGAGCGCAGAGGGCTCTCAGCCGGTTAACATTTAGGTAACCATGCCTGAGGGCACCCCCGAATGTGATACGAACCTCGGCTCAGTGCGTTACCGGGGAAGGGGGAGGACTTTGTACGAGGTACGACTAATTGGGGGCGGTCGGAATTATGTAAGACTTGCTGAAAGCAAGTTGTACCTTCTACTAACAGGGTTATGGCCCCATTTGCGTTGTTATCATAAAAAATCTTGGCTGTCGAAAATGAGTACTGTGACATGAGGTATGTCATACTCACACTCAATACGGGTGGAAATCCTCCCAGGATTAATATCGTATGCGTAAGGCAGGCGAATGCATATACCCAGAATTCCCATTTCTCAAATGGGTCTACAATGTCTATGATAGACGTATTCTCAAAAAGGTTAATTCTACATTATGATTTTGGCAAATTCTATAAAATCCCAGTGCTCATTTTTAACCCCCGACGCAAAAACGACGGGGTATGATTAGTTTGACGTGTCTGTCTGTCTGTCTGTATCTGTGTGTGTGTCCGTCTGTGGCTTCATAGCTCTTGAAAGGATGGACCGATTTTGATTAAGTTTTTTTGTTTAAAAGGTGACTTAATCGATAGTTATTAGCTATGTTTCAAGAAAATCTGCTCAGCCGTTTGAAAATTATCACCAATTTTCTAGTGAGTTTCGTTATTATTAAATAAAGCTACGTAATATAAGTACCCGAAGTTGTTAATAAAAATAGGTCAATGTTCATCACATCTCTGATCTAGATTGTGCAGATTCAAAAGACAGACTGCCCTATTTAATTATTTTTTAAACAACGCGTTACTAATTACTATTGCCATGTGTGTTAATCGCAGTTCACATTACATATTGTATAAATAAATCGACTGTCTGTCGAAAAATATACATTCATTCAGCTAATGGGTATACCATACATCCTCCTGTTCTGTACACCGACTCCTATAATCTAGGAACTATCAATGCTATAGGCCTAGCATGCGAGGATGTAAATAAAATATCACTACCCAAGACATAAAGCATTATGTTTGGAATACAATATTGTTAACTACTTAACATTACCTATTTTTAAATAATTAAGTACCGTGTACACACGGCCACAGATCAAGCTACACACTGCGGCACCTTATGCGGTTGTAATAGGAGCTATTTTGCACCAAAAATGTGTGGCTTGATCTGTGGCCGTGTGTACATATTTAAATAATATAGGTTAATATATTAAAATCCGTGAATAATATTTTAATGTCAGAAGTTTGATAAGCAGGCAGGCGGTCCACCTGATGGTAAGTGGTTACCGTCGCCTATCGCCATTTACAATACCAGATACTTGTATATTTTTTTTTAATTAAAATCACTCTTTGTTCGGGGTAGGTAGGTATATGCGTATAAAATAACGCAAATGGCCGCAAGAAAGACAGGAAATAGTCGCATAAATTCCTATTTTCAATAACTTCTCCGCAAATTTACAAAACAGCAGTTTATTAGCAAAGGATCCTATTTTCATACGATTATTTTCATAAATTTACATTTCTTGTAAATTAATGAAAGGGTCGGGCACGATCTAGCAGGCATTTCACTAAGCGCATAAAAAATCGCGGGCGCAATATCCTATGTAGGTAGGACTTATAGGCTATGGCCTAATTGTATAATATTGTCCTAATTACTTGACAATGTACTATACCTACATACGTACCTTCATAGTAAGTATATAGATATATACAAAACAATGCTTTCATTTGTATATGCAAATATGATAACCCACATTTTATGCGTCAGTGACTTTGTCAACAATGATATAGGTACCTACTCGTACATATGATTATATGCATAATATTCGTAGCATTATAGGTACATTATTATTATACATTCATATTGTTTCTTTTTATTTCGTTTTATCAAATCAAACCAAGAACATTAAAAAAAAACTGTATCCTGTATCTCTTCATGTTATCAGTAAATCTTCACAGACTCAGTTAGCAATAACTTAGAGAAAAAGGTTTTTTTATAGGCCTGTGCATTTATCTATAAAGTAGGTACCTATACCAGCTACACATCAGGTAGTATTTAATAATACTTACCTATAATATAAATATTTCTATGGCATGATCTATTTAAAAAAATAAAATTGAAACATAAATAGATAATATTTTTTCCCGTAAGCACGTAAAACACAAATACTTATTATCGAGCCTCGAAGGCTGATTGTAAGTAGGTAATCAATATCACGATACTATCTTTAATAATCCTTCGTAATTAAGTGCCTATAATCACTTACCATCATTATAGAGGTATGCATAATAACTCGTTCAACACCTCAACGGCTCCATCGGACACGGGAATCGAACCCGGGACCTCCAGCCGAGGTTACATCATACGCGCCAAAATAACTTCCCGCCGAAAAAACGCACGTCAATCAACAAACACAAGGTTAAGCACCAACTAACTAGCACTGAAATTAAAACAATGGTTTAACGTCACAAATTAATGTTTAAAAAAATATCCTTTACACGGTCACAACATAAGTGTCTTCAAACACCATTTACGTGTGACAAGGAAAGCGTTGCTATCAAAACAAACAACGGTAAAGTTTGTAAATACGTAATTTTTGAACGTAAACTGAAAATACGCGGTATCCACCTCCGTCTCGTAACACGCCACTGCACTAACTGACATAGCTAGCAAGCAAGCGTGCGCTCAGCGACGCGGACAATCTACCTGATATCTCTGACGCACTCGGATATTAAGAAAACGCTAACATTAAATAGAGACAGATATACACTAACAGCCACAACCTTGATGTTGCATTTCATTGCACTTGCATTGAACGGGTTGAATGTGACAGGGTTCCAAAATATAGTTTCGAGTTATCGTCCGATTTCAGGAGTACGGGTTACTAATAGTTTATTTTACATTTGGAACTTTGTCACTTTTAATAGAAAGGTGTATTTTAGGATTATTACAGAGTAGTATCAAACTCAGAGGCAATTGCTTTTGAAAGATCCGCGTGCCTAAATTAATTTAAAACGAGATTTATTGCGCGGTTTTGTGTTCCAGATTCCTGGAGTTTGTTCTGAGGCCTTTCAATTATGTATACTTCACCGACTGATTGTATGCAAGAAATGCTTTGTTAGAGGGCTAAAATCGATTAATGGTGATCTAGCTAGGTCAATGTTTAGGTTTTGGTTGGTACCTACCTAAATTTGAATACGAAATATTTGGGCTATGCAAGGTTAAAGGAATATTTCCCTATAATTCTATTAGAGACTATGAATGTGTGTATAAAAACTGTGGTGCTAAACAGGGGCAACAGGGCTACTGTATCACCGAGGTCACTCCCGTGTTCCTACAGAAATAACCGTGTTTCCTAAGGCCGTCGAAACGTAAATATTTTAACTTTTTCATGGCCAACACTGTACACCAACCCATTGGTTAATGAGCGACGAAAGTATACAAATAACAGTTGGTACTTATTTAAATATAGTTACCTATACCGGAATAAAGGCATTTGTTTTGATAAACAAAGGATATGGTGTTCGTTTCAAGTCAATAGTTTAATATAAATAAATAAATGCATAATTATGCTGAGTTCCAAGTTTAAGGTCATGATCTTTCAGTGACTAGCTAACTAGATTTCAAAATTAATTTATTAAAAAATATTGTGTTAACTCACCAAGAGGTGTCTCTTGGTGAGTTAACACAATATAATGTCACGTGACTTGAGAACTTTTACCCCACGGAAATTAAGAAATTAGCTGAATCTGCTAAATAAATGCTAATACGCTAAACACAATTCGTAGAATATTTATGTGTCCCCAAAAGTTTCCGAAAGTCTTGAGCAAATACTATCCGAAGAAAAACTTATTCATCAGTTCTGTAGTCATGTTTACTCTTTAGTATTCTATTCCTGCCTGATTTGGTAGCAGCGATAAAAAAACTGTATTTCTAAAAAAAGGAAAAAACAAATATAGGTAGCTGGTGCGAGGGTAGCACATGGTGTATAAAATGTAAATATACTCACACACACATATTTTCTTGGAGCACCCAGTAAGGAAATTGAATCTGCTATTCCCAAATATTGCTCGTTTAAATTCAGCAGACGCCAGTTAGTTATGACACCTTCTGCGAACCAATCAGGTAAGATCCCTATCACATTTCAGGTACCTTCAATCTGCACGTTGAAAATTCTGCTACATTTGTCGAGGGAGGTCGTTCTAGGTTGGAAAATTGAATCAGTCACTATGTGAATAGTTTATGTACAGATGGGAAATAGTAAATAAGTAGTAACTACCATTTTGAATGGTTATGCAAGCTTGATTTCATTTTCTGGAAATCTTTACGAGGCAAGAGAGGAATTAATAACAAAGGAAGATTTGGGTTTCTGATTTGTATGTAGAGAGAACGAAAGTGTTTTATTTTAGCATTGATAAATTGCTATTTTGTGACACATGACCGATAACTAAGCTGTAGAAATGTTGATGTCCTGCATACATAAGATACTATGAAATGAAGAATGCAAAAAGATAAGTCCAACATTAAAAAAATAACACTATTCAGTTAATTCATCAGTTAATTTTTAAAATGTGGAAAATCAATAGTTTGTTCCATAATTTCAATACCTTATTTTACATTCAATATTCCACGCAATAATGGCCGTTACTGTGCAAATATACAATGTTGACAATGCTACACTATTGAATTTGTGACCGTCTGGGTTCGACACAATAGCTACCGGCATCAACTCTGATTCATTGTACTATGTCCTTTCCAAAGATATCATATTTGCATGACGATGTAATGCCATAATATTTCGGGAAAGGAAAGCAAAAAATCGTAATAGCATTCAAATTTTTTAGAAGTCCCTTTAACTGTAAAACTGTAAAAAATAAATCTCAGCGAAAATAATCAGTAGGATTTTTTTTATACTTTATTTTCCTGTACAATTTCACCGGTAATTACCGGTAGGCCTGATAAATAAAATAGACAGCATACTTACTCTGTCTCTTACATTACTCTGCATTTTTTGTTATTTATTAGATTATAGTCCGTACAGGTAGTTAGATTAAATTCTTTGGTCCAGGCACCAATCATCAAATAGTAATCATACCCAAGCCAGAAAATAATCTTTTATATTCCAACAAATTTAAATCATAGCTACTGTCTGAGACATTGTGGTGAAAAAGCGTCTACCTGTAATTTACCTACATTAATTAAATAATTCCAGGAAAGCAACCATGTTTTTTAACAAGAACGAAGTGGTTTAATCAATCTGACGGTAATATTAATCACTGTATGTCACAATCTGAAAGGGCCCCCAACTCCCGGAAATGATTTATTTTTATTGGCACAATGTAGATACAGTATGACACAACTTAGATGAAGCATCGGCAAAATTCGTAAAATCGATCGCTTCCGAAAAGAGTGCGCCTACAATATTCCCCATGTATATTAGTAGTTTAGGCGAAAATTATCTTGTTGAACGTTGAATGGCGCGATACGATAATGAATGATTTTTATTAGTTGTGTAAATCGGAAGTGAAGTGTATACGATTTGCCGATGCTACATCTAAGTTGTGTCATACTGTACCTATGCTTTGAAACCCCACGCGTATGATAAACGTATCTGCTAAAAATACACGCGTTTTTCACATACTCAGGAATTGTTATAACATTAAGATAATATATTTGACTTCACAGCTGTAGGTCGAGCAGCTATGCTATTCTCTAACGTTTCATTCGTCGACGAGCTCGCGCAACGATGCCGCGTACAACTGACTTCTCACGTGATCGCGTGGTAAACGATAGAGACAGAGTACACTGACAGCGTTGAATTCGTCGACGAGCTTGTGATATTGCCTTACAGAATAGCACCCCAGGTGGTTTGATTCATTATTTATTGTTTACTACGCAGAGGACATATCTATCAATCCGTGAACAAGAGAAAGTTGTGATCAAAATTATACATTAGAAAATGACTCATCAAGCAAATTAATTTTATTCTACATTAAAAAAATGCGGGTAGCGCAAGACCGGCATCGTGGAGATCCTTGGGGGAGGCTTTTGTCTAGCAGTGTACGTCTTTCGGCTGACATGATGGTGATGATGATGAATAAATTCTTTATTATCAGGCCACAACATATATATACCTTACATACTAACATATATACTAAGATAAAACTTTTTTTTTATTAGTATGAAATCTTTATGCACCATCAACAAAGTAAAGCATGATCAGTTTTGAGATCTTTTCGCTTGTACCTATATGGTCGAATAGAAATAATAGATAGCCAGAAGTACGTACCCCCAGACAATAGTTTTCGTGGATAAGTTTTTAGCAGTAATTAGCAGTTCAGCTTATTACGTCATCTCCATGATCCGAAACTACATATTTTATACAAAAATCTCATGAATGCGCCATTCCTCATTATGCAAATTGCATACATTTTTCAAGCAGGTATTTACTAAGTTTCCGGGGCAGTTAATACTGAACTTCAGTCGTTTCGTATAAACTTTACACATAAAATTCCGCGGTCTAGAACAAGTGGGATTTACTCATTTTATATTCAGTGTTAGGGACTCTATTTTATTTTCATTGGGCACCTATTATTGTATCCCATTAGGATGGTTCCCTATATTCGGTTATTCCGGATACGTTAGATTGGAACATAATTGCCGTAAAACTTTTGTAATATTGTGAAATACCTACTAGGTATTCGCAGGTAAATTAATGAAAAATATTTCGCCAAAAATACGGCATATCTATTGGTTACAATATTGTTTAATTGAATTCATGAATTAGCTCATCTTTGTATGTAGGTACCTACCTATAGATAGAGATAACTAAAGTATGCATCAGCTTTATCGTAAATACATCACAATTAAATCAACAACCCACCCCAAAAACCACAATAAAACAGTTGCACTTTTGACAGTAAACCTTTTTATATCCCTAACTTCGCACATCGTCCTTGGGCCTCAGGGACTTGCGGACAAGTGTCCTTAATACAATACAATACAATAAAGCATTTTACCCTAGGCTATATAGCAACACGTGTGAGCACATGTGTTCACATGTTATTCTTTTTAGGGTTCCTTTTAAAGTTAATGTAAAAGAGATTAGCGCGTACAAACAAACTCTTCAGCTTTATTATTAGTATAGGTATAGATAATAAAAATAAATGTTTATTAGAAAGTAGATACTGTGTAACTTCGAAGATTTCCTTAAGGCACCTATACCTAAGGCATAAGGAAATCTTCGGAGATACTTACAGTTCCAATTTTGAAAATTCTACATTATCCTGGAGTGCTAATAAATATACTTCATCTACTTTTCATCCCAAGAACGCGAGTGAAACTGCAAGAAACAGCTAGTATCATAGTCTCATAAGCAAAAAAAAAGAAATATAGCTATTCTCAACTCAATAGACCTAATCCCAATAAGTTAACTAGTAGCACCATCTATCGGGAGTTAAGAAAATTTAAATGCTGAAGTGCGCACTTTAGCACTAACTTGTCTGCTTTCACAATGTACAAGCTTTATGTTCAACGAAATATTAGTATTTGCCGAAAGATGGCGTTATACAATATGTACTGATAATCCTTCATGTTTCCCACACAAATTCGGTTTGACCAGTTTTTTCAATATATCACTATTCACTACGTTCTATTAGCTTGAAAGTAAGTATATGTACAAAAAAGATCATTAATTATTCTTGAGACGACTCAAATAGGTAAATGTTTCAAGGAAGTCTTAGTGTAGTAAGTATAGTCTATAAGTTATAAAGTATCACACACAACCGAATAGGCTCGTTCTGACAGCCCTTTTACTTTCATGTGTGTGCCAAAAATGGACAAACCGTGCGATAAGAAAACACACTCTTGTCAAAATAGACCTATTAGATTGTGACGACTTTACTTTTTCATGAGACGAATACGTCGTAATTTTAGGGTTCCGTATCCGAAGGGTCCAAACGGAGCCCTTTTGCTGTCACTCACTGTCCGTCTGTTTGCCATCTGTCCCACAGGTTTTACAGCCAAACGGTTGGAGCTACAGTCTTCAAAGTTTCCCAGTATACCTAAGCATCTTGTTGACCCAAAGCCAAAGGCAGCTAAAGGAGGCGCGCGTGAGGTATCGTTTTTTAGAGCTCGTTGAGTACAATACAATATTTTGTTTAAAAAAAATTCGAAAAAAAGGAATGAGTAATTAGCCACAAAAGTCAGCTTTTTATAAACATAAATCCGGATTTTTTTTTAACTTGCCATTGACTTATGAACTTGAATATGAATTTGGTGATAACATTTAATATTACGTATATTTTACTAATAAATACCAATAAACTTATTTTCCTATTACTACTAACTTCTATTCTAATTTTGGTACGGAACCCTACCCTGTGCGAAGTCCAACACACACTTGACCGGTTTTTTTTATGGAGCGACCTTCCGCTTTACGAATTTTAATTATAATAATTAAGTTATTTACCTGTAGATAAGCGAGCAGGAAATATCCTAAATGGTTCGTTTATTTATTCATTAATTTTCTACAAAAACACCACAACACAAGTAATTTCTATAGGTTTTATAATTGGATTTATAAATGGCATAGGACTACACATTATGTTTACATTATAAATAATATTTCGCTGTAAATTTTCCTTAGAGAAAATAACTTAAATAACTATATATAGTGAAATAAAAAAAAAAAAATATTTTTATAATATTTTTCGTCATTTTTTTATGTCAATAGGTTGATAGGGCAACTGAAATTACTATCAAATACAAGACAAGACTTACTCTACAATCCCTTGGAGCAGTAAAAAAATCCTACAACGGTACATTATACAGGTTGATTTAATTAAGAGACGTCTCTTAACTACGTAGTTATACATTGAAATAAGTCATCAATATGACTATGAGACAAACAAACATACATACGGTCTGACTGGTGGAAAGTGGTTACCATAGCCCATAAACGCTTGCCTTACCTACCCAGAGTAAAGAAGATTTCTGTAATCTTCTCTATCGCACCGTGTATCATGAGTAGGTATAGGTATTATGATTAACTATATTTTGCTAACTACAAAATTACGATTTGTATATAATATAAACTGGATGATTTCACGAAGGTATACAAATATATAAGTAAGCCGAGAGGGCATTGTAGTAAATATATATAAATAGTAAGGTATGTACTATACAGAATGAATTTTTCGAGTTGGCTTAGTAGACCAAATCCTAAAGTATCGGGAATTGCGCAAAATGCTGAAAGGAATCTCGAGACCCATACCTACTTAGATTTTCAAAAAATAATTTGCCCTGCCAGGAATCGAACTTATTGATTTCGAAAAGAAAAACAGCCTGTATTATTGTGTTTATTTTTACATTAATACATGAAGCCACATGTTTTTCATCTGACTTCTATTACGTCAAAAGTAGTCTTCAGTCACAACTTCAGTGTCTTTCTATAAAATAAAAAAGGAGAATGCTCAAACCCACTTCCCGGCAAAAAGAGATGTATCTCAAAAAATCAGTAATAAATGCGGTACCTACCATTACATTTTCCATGGATCACTTTCGCTGACTTCAATACAATGCCAGGTAGATTAGAGTTCCTACATGGTTATTTTATGCTTTTTAGTGTTTTGAAGTCGGTTCTATTTCTTAATTTTTTTTTATTTATTATCCAGACATCACGGGTAAACCGCAGCAGGGCAAAAAGTTACACATAGAAAAGACTTGAACGCTTTATATTTTAGCAATACTGCCTCAAGCATTTTAATTATAGCACACATCGAGTTATTTTAATCGATATGTATTATTCGCGAGTCGGATATCTCGGATCGACGGGGAAGTGAAACAGGAAGTGTAAGATCGTGACCGGAAGTTACTTTGACCGTAATCAATATTATGATCTAGATTATTATTATGTCGTTAACATTATACTTATTTTTAGTAAATGTTGTTTTAAAGTTTTATGAAAAGTAATGGTTTCAATTTCAACATCGGACAAAGATTTTTTTATAGTAATAGGTATATAATATCCTTGACATACGGCTATCTGTTCCCAAGTTACAGTTTATTTATTTATTTATCAAATTTGGACATCCAATAAGGAATACACTACACATTAAAGAATATGAAACAGTTACTTTTACACCTAGTGCTTCCTCAATTACAGGACTTCACAGCAAACACAAACAGATAACACAAAAAAACTAATCAATACATAACTAATAGACAATAAATAGATAACACATAGATAGATACATCAGGTCTTTAAATCATTAAAACTTAAAATTCAAATTTAGAATTATAAAGGTACAAACAGTCTCATTAAAGTATTAACAGGTACGTAAATGAATCTAATCTAAGTTAGTCAGTTATTTTATATAAATTAAAATAACTGTATTTTTTAATGAATTTATTTAAAATAATTTATTAATAAAATACTAAACCCGAATCCGTGGGACAAAGCGTAGTAAAACGTTAAATAAAAAAAAACCTTCAAAATGCAAAACTAATATTTCATCAAAATTTGTTTACATTATCCGCTTATTAATATAATTATATCCGCCCGTGTTAATAAATTTAATTGCTAAACATTGCAAATCTTTTCATGTTATAGGTATGTTATTGGCCTACTTTTATCAGGTTTCATTGAACAAAATATTGTGCGTTGAAGTCTTTTTTATGTGAGTATCGTATTCGTAGCACTTAACCTAAAACGGTCAAGCTTTTGTCATAATCGCGAGAGAAAGTCATAGTATTTATTTGAAAGAACGTACAGTAATGCAACGCCTTCATTGGAGATCAAAGACTCTTCAAGTCAAGTTGTTAGTAACTAATTGCAACTCAAGGGCGAGAAAGATCGAAATCGCATAATTTCCTAGTGCTACCAGTGATAAGATATCGACACGCGAGCCGCATGCGCGAAATATTTTTCAATGGACCCATTTAGATTTCGGCTTCGCGGCAAACCAACCGGCGATTTAGTTTCGGTGTTCCACGCGTACCGCGCGGTCGTGTCACGCGGCGCGCCCTCTATCCGACATTGGACTGAAACTCGCACGAACATTTACAAACTTAATGTGCATTTAATTCGGACATATCGGAATTTATGAAACAAAAATGTTGAGATCGCAGTGCCTGCTCGCTTTGATCGCTCTTTCGATCGGCTGTGTTCGTTCTTGGGGTGAGTACTGGTCAATCAGCTGATTTGACAAATATACACGTGCTATTTTTTACAGTTATATAACTGGCAGGGTTGTCTGTATAACGTATAGAAAGAAATATCGCGTGACGCGGGTAATATGTGGAATTTTAGTCAATGTACGATAAACACTGTTATAATATGTCAATAAGGCAGTAATTCGCTTGGCGCCGCGACGCCATTGCAAGGGGGCCGTGAGTCACGTAGGCCACTTCGAGCGTTTCACGTATACCCGACCGAGTTTAGATGGTGCTCTATGGCGTGGGTAACATAAACGCAGGCAGATCAACACAATTTCGCCGCATTGCATTCCTGAAATTCGGAAAAGCGTGAGAGTGGAATTATCAAGCTTAAACACATTATCTGGACATGAAATTATCATCACATCTTTACTTAATTCATAATATTTTTAGGTTATAAGAATTAACATTTTTGTATTACGCACAAGTACTTAAGTATTTAATAAATTACATAGATAATTATTTTTTAATTAATATATTGAACACTTTACATGCATTGTATAGTGCTTAACAAATTTATGTTATGTTCTTTAATTACGTAAAGGTTTTTAAAATACGTAGATACCTACCTAATTAGCGCACCTAGATTATTTCGTAGCTTCAGGTATCTGTTCATACATAATCTGCCTGCTAACTATGTAATTTTGTAGGTATATGTGTGCCTTAAAAGTGGGTAGGGTAGCAACTAGTTGCAAGTTACATGATTGCAATTCAGCACTTGACTTTTTGTATGTAGCATTATATTATATACTATATATACAGGCGTTATATTTGATTTCTGGCTTGAAATAGTATCATAGAAAAATAATACCTGGCCATAATACTTTGGTAATAATCAATATAATAGGTATTATATTTATAATTATGATACCTATATTTATCAAATTGACAATCTAACAAAAAAATATCAAAGTATGATTTAGTTGTTGAAAGTTTTTTATTTGTCAACACTTTACTCAAATTGTATTGCGGTCTGTTAGTATGTTATTGTAAACGTGATTCTCTTTATTTACATATCACATATTACCATATCGTTTCAGAGTGATATTAATTGTAAACAATTATAGCGAATAATACATACAGTGATATTTATAACGTATAGAAACACTAGCTGTCCCTCGCGACTTCATCCATATTTTTCAGGAAAAATCTTTGGCAATTTCCATAAATATGGATATCTATTTACGAATTTAAAGGTAAATAAATAAATAAGTAAGAGAGTAAATAGGAATACAGTCACAACTGAATATTGAGATTGAATGAGGATACAACATCGTAAAAAAATCCTTAACAAAAGTACTACCTTTATTTATTATTATAACGATTAATTACTTAAATATTTTTGTATTTTTTTTATTAATAATCTTTTATAATATAATATAACACATTAATAACAGTCGTGACAAATGTAATACGACAATCAGCAAACCTTGCACTGATTTTCAAGGAGAATTGTATGAAGTATTAAAACCTGCAAAATACACCTTCTATGTAGTCATGTTGAAATCTGCTGGTTTGGTAAATTTTTATTTTAATTCTTATATTTTTTTTCTACCTGACTGACCCAGAAAAAGAGATATGTTTTAATTTTTATTTGTTATAATCATGAAAATAGATAAATATTTCAAGCCTACAAAACGTAGATAAAAAAATAATATTTTTTTTTGAAAGACCAGAGAATCATGGAGAATAATGTGTCTATTTACAAAATGGGATCAAAAATGGTTATTTTACTCACATTCAAAAGAGTTATAACTCAAACAAAGGAATATAATCGCCAAAATTCAATTAATTTTGTATTAAAATTGTATGTGCCAGGCTAGCATATTTTCGTAGGTAGATATTATTACGTAGGAACTTTTAACCTAATTAGCATACCTAACTGTCTGCTATCTTTAATTGTAATTTAAATAAAATAATACGTTTCGAAGCCAAATAATACTATTTTAGCATTATAGATAACATTACTGAAAACATAACTTTTCCCCTTTACTCGAGTAGTAGTAGTTCAGCTTTATCGGGTATCTGAGAGATGTCTAAACGGAGACAAGCGAGGGTTTGTTTGTTTTTTGGGTTTTGTCTGGTTTAGGACACTTTTGAGTGCGGACCATCAAGGCGATGATAGCTCAGTGGTAGTGACGTCGGATGCCGAGACGAAGGTTTCGGGTTCGAATCCTACAATGAGCTTGAGCTTTCGGTGAAGGAAAACATCGTGAGGAAACCATAGCGCGGTGGTAGGGTACTTTGTAGTACCCACCTGGCTGGCTACCACCCTCAAGTTGAAAATCTGTCGCCAAGCACCTTTCAGTGTGTTCCGACAGCTGCACTTGAGAGCTAGTTCCTTTCTAGGCTTTGTGTGCTTACCATCATCGGCCACATCATCACTGACCAAGGTGAGAGTGTGGTCAAACACAGGCCTATACATAGTAAACCATATGCTGGTATCGATGTTTGTGGCTAAGTATTTTTATATATTTTCTAGGTAGCGGCCTTCTAAGTATGTCAGGCTCCGTACAAAGATGTTAGAACCTGTTTGAGTCTGTTAAATTAAGTGTATGTTAGCTTTAAAACGTTTTAAATAACTATTTCCTGCAATATACAGGGTGGAAATTTGAAACTGGTCAGTAAAGGCAGCTTAAGGGTTGAAGCCACGCGAATATGGTCTTAGGAGATCATCCCTTATTTTTTGAATAGGAGCCATTTCGAACTCGTGATCATTATGTAGTACCTACTCCCAAACCTACTACGCTACTACCTTATTTTTTTTATTGTTGTTGTTCTTATTAAAAAATACATTTTTGTTTACATAAAGTGTTAATACTTTATTTTGTTTACATTCATTTTATTCATATTTGTATCACCTCAGCATGATAAATATACAAAGGTGTAAAGTATAATACAATTATTTAAAAACAGTAAAGTTCATTTTCCACAATAGATTACAAATAGACAGGTACTTGTAACAGGTAGGATTGCCTCTCTTATTATCAACAATTGATTAGAAAATAGGTTCAGCAGGTATAGAAGACTAGCTATCCCTGCTGTTTGTCCGATTTTTTTAAGGAGGTTAAAAATATTCTGTTCATCTCCGTGGCCCATGGTCCCGAAGGCAACTTTTAAAGACAATTGATTCGGTAGATGATAACGTAACAACAGATGTACAGATAGAAACACATATATGTACTATCGACAAAGTTGAAGCATGATCACCTTAAGGGTGTATTTTGTGTGCAGTGAACAGCCGCTACCTGTGTCTCACACAATATAACCAGACAATGCGCTTGTCATAAAATAGTAGATTATCATTGTCTAGACAAAAGATTTTAAAAGAGGCCGTTTTATTGTCAACAATGGACAGGGCTAACTATGATTACTGGCTGCAAGCGAAAAGGTCTCAAAATTGATCATGCTTCAACTTTGTTGATGGTACATGGTATATACACAGGCTCACACTCACTTTTTATTTTAATAAGTATAAACAAACTAATTGCTTAGAGTAGTAGAGTTATGCCGTACTATACTCCAAATCCAAGAGTGATTAAATGTCGATTTTTTTTGTTACATAACCTATTTGAGTTGACTGTATTATCTATCAATCTATACAAATATATAAAATTTAAATGACCGTCTGTGATTTTAAAATAAAAGGCAATAAAATAAATACTTACTATTATTTAATTTTTAGTATAAATATGAATGTTTGTTTGTTGGTTTGGTTTGTCATTTTTAACGTAGCAATTGCATAGAGATAGGTGGAGAGTAACATTCGCTTCCTTTTATCCCGGAAAAGCGGATAAGTGCGGGTCGTAAGCTGGCATATAAAGGACAAATAACCGGAACTGACATTGACTCATTCGGAACCCCTTTGTAACAATAAAATGACATATAAACTGTTTTTTTAAAAGCGGCAAAAATAATACGAGTATTGCTTGATTGCCAAACATGTCAATGAACTTTAATTAATTTTAACATTTCAAATTAATTATTCAAACAAATTGCCATAATCTGGTAGAGTAATATTTATATCACAAGAGTTACATCAGAAAATGTTTTATTTTTATTTGTGACGTTATTATAGAGCAAAGTTTGCGCAAAGCGTTAAAAGTTTGAGGCTCTTATGAAACCATTTTTCTACGTTTGAAGACTCCAACGATATGAAAAGCACAGATTTCAACTAAATTCTAAATTC
Source organism: Tethea ocularis (assembly GCA_963555595.1). Lineage (NCBI taxonomy): Eukaryota > Metazoa > Arthropoda > Insecta > Lepidoptera > Drepanidae > Tethea > Tethea ocularis. The sequence continues at coordinate 3,405,891 of OY741963.1, read as the reverse complement.
CATAAGGATGTCCAAAAATAAATATCACTCAAGGATTTTTCAAATAAATACCTAATTATACATATTTTACTTACTTTTTTTTAAATATAAAATGGGAGCACGTTTGGCTAGAAAGTCCCAAAATTGTAAGGTTCATCTAAATCCATACACCGAAAATCCAACATAAACAAATTAATATTAGAAGGATAAATATCGAACTCTTCCTCGAAGTGCATTTTTTTTAATTTACCTGTGTACAATAGATATTCAATTTTTTTTTTATTGATGACTTAAAGACGTAATAAAGATTAGGTATTGTCATTTTTCTAAGCAAAGGTCACGCACGACATAAAAAATTAGAACAAGTACAAACTAAGACAACAATAAACGAGCGAACATTCCAACACACAAATTTTATGCACTGGCCGTGCCCCCGTTTATTTTTTTTCTAATCCTTGTGACGCGTCGCTTAGGGTTGTCACAACTTAATCTTCTAATTGTTCCGTGAAAGTAAAAATTAAAGCAGTCATATCCACAGTTAATATTAAAAAAATTCAAAAACATTTACACACGTCAGAAATGTTTCTAATTGTTCTTAAAATACTCATATAAAATTTAAAAACAAAGTTTGAGTTAGGTACCTACTTACATCAAACTTTATTTTTTTTACAATGAGCCTGTAATATATAAGATCCTTCTGAAATTGCTAGTTAACTACACTGTATTTACAAAGTAACTTGTTAAAAAAGCAAATGACTGTAGGTACTGACAACCCTAACGCCACCTGCTATCATTGTTATGATGACAATAAAAGGCAGAGGTTACGAGTTAGGCAATTAAGAATACAATCGTTCCTCTACTAAATTCAGGGCGGTTCGCAAGAAACTTCTAATCGATTTATATCTAAGTAGCTGATTGTTTCTCATTACATAGATCATTATTTACTTTACTAGTTTTCCTTACGATCCCCTGTTTTACCCCCTTAGGGGATAAAATTACAAAAACATTGATACTTCTGACTTTTACTTCCATACCAATTTCCATCTTAAAATCTGAAGTAGGTACCTATTATGCAAACTTTCATGTATTATATTTAAACCATTACGGGTTGGATTTTCAAAAATCCTTTTTAATGGTCACTCATTTATGTTATAGATAAACTAATTGTGCATTTTTCAGTTTTACTATGAGTCAGTCAGTCTCATTGATTTGATAATTATTTTGTAACAGATTGTTTTAGTTTTTGCCTACTACAAAAAATCATCTATTGAATAATATTTCAAATTCAAAGTCGAAACTATTTATTAAATTTAGGCCCCAGAAGGCACTTATAAAGGTAAAATTAAAAAGTATTAGAGAGACACGTGAGGTTAATCCGTAGCCAATCGTTATAGTGCTTGATTTTTAATACCACTTTATGTAGGCAGTAGAACCACATTTTTAAAATAGTAGATGTTGTGGCCGAAGGTCGTTTCCGAAGCTAAGAAGAGAACTGGCTCTTCAGTTTAGCAGATGGTAAATTGTAGGCGCAGTTCTGGCTCATTTCGCTGTTTAGATACTAAAATATAATTACAGAGGCTTGGCTTGTGTCGAGCTATTTACCGCTACTGATTAGTTCAGTTGGAGCCCGCCGAAAGAGATGTTGCTATGCGATAAAAAGAGAGGCGTTTGACTTAAGAACTTGAAGTACTCTTTATTAGGGAGCAAGCCTTCTGCAGTGTAATACTATTTCGTATTCTGTGATAAGTGTTTGTCGTAAGATTTTTCACTTGATATAGTGAAAAGCTATTACTAAAAAGAATATTACACCGGTTAATTGTAGATTTCACACCAATAATCGTCTCTATTATGCCTATAGAAAAAAGTAAAATATAATTATTATTTTCGAACTCATAAATCAAGTATAATCATGACGGAATTTGACATAAATTCGAGTAAGTGAATGATAACCAAATTGCATTTTTATAGTATGTCAGATATCGTTAATTTATCATGATATAAGTGATAAGAAGTCGAGCTGAAAATGTCGCGTGGTGCACTTCACACGATGTTTTCGCAGCAACTAAGTATTAGATAACATTTAAGTTGTGGGATTTATTTATCTTTCCGCCACTTAAATTGTTATATTGGTTACCTTCCGCGATTCTGATGTCGTAGGTACCTATAGGTAGATCATCAAACAATACTTTTACCTACCTCTAAGTGGCAGTGACGTCGAATCCTGTGACGAAGGTCGTGGGGTTTAATCCTAATGAGCTAGACTTAGTGTTACGTAAACACCAGGAAATCATAGCACGGTTATGTCAAAAATCTTCTCCCGGTAGCTGCACTTGAGAGCCAGCCACGTCATTCCTAATATAAAACAAAACTTATGTACCTACCTACCTACCACTTTTAAAATAGATTTGCTCATTAGATAATATCATATCACAAATATCTAGTTCTACTTATTTAGGTATAACTTTACTCAAACTTCATTAGTTAGGTAAGTATATGCCGAAAAGAATAATCATTAAAAATATACCTATAATCTATGAAACAATTTTTTTTAAATATTTAAACTAGTTATGTATACGGGTGAAGCTGCGTGGGGCTTCTAAAAATTTAGTGGTATAATTATAACTACGCATAATTATTATGAATAAATCGAGAGAAGAAATTACATACAATCGAATAATAATACAAAACATGGTTAATTAAACAGATTAATATGATTCATTTCTTGCAATTTATTGTTTATAGATATACTTTGAACTTAAGTAATGTGAGGTCTTAGAGAAATATTATTGGTGGTAGAACTACTTAACAGAGATATTATTATATTTTGTCAGAATATGTGTCCTGTATGGAAATCGAACCCATAACTTGTGGCGTAGTAACCTCAACGGATCATCTAAGATATTTGAAGGAGTGGATACAAAACCATAAAATATCGGTATCGATGGTTTTTTCACAGAATATATATTTAAATTGATGATTTTATAATGTATCGTAATATGAATCTCTATATAAAGATGCACCGATAGATATGAAATAGAGTCAAAGTCCAACTATTATTGCAGAATCGATTGAACTTGAGTAGAAGTATCTTTATGCATAGTAAGAAGGTACAATTGGATACTGATATATGATATCATAGACTATGATATATTAGAAGTACTTTTTTCACGACTAATTTATTTTTTCAACGCGAATGGTTTGAAATACGCATTAACTTTTTTTATACAGGTTGGAAATTTTTAACCGCACCTGGAGGGAGTGTACCTACCTACTCTAAATACTGGATATATCAAATTTTACTCAAAGGAAACATTCATTTATTTTTAAAAAGAAACAAAACATCATTCAAAGTTTTTTTTATTTATTTAGATATTGATCTATTGATAGTTATGATACTGCACTGTAAATCAAAATCGAAGGTCAGTGGGCATCTTTTCTTTTGAGACTAAGGTACGCGAAGTAACTGAGGTTCTACTACGAAAAACGATGTCAAATTATTAACCAATTAGAATTGCACAAAATTTACGTTTCATCAGTTTGCTGCAATTCTATTGGTTCATAATTTGACAACGATGATTGAACTGTCGTGTATCGTTTTTCGTAGTAGACCCTTTGAGCTTTTCATATTACGAGCTTTATTCAGTTAGAGCACTTGGTTAACTCCTATTTTTATTTGCATTATATTAATGTAAGTATTTACAATATAGTGTAGTGAAATGGGCGTCTTAGTAATCTGCCTCTAGTAAAAAAAGTAGGTAGGTATACTTATAGTCAATTAATAAAAATCAAGGTTAAGCTAAAGATAGTAAAATTGATAAACCGTTATGGTAGACACCTACCTATTTTAATATACGAGTATTGAATAACATTTTAATCCGTTAAGTATTTTATCTACATCGATATTAATATGGCTTCCGTATTTAAAACTTCAATTTTAATTTCAATTTTTGACAAAAAATCCTTGGTATTTTCATATTTTGATAAAATAAAAAGCGTATACCTTATTACAAATCTGTTGTTTATTCATTAAGTTTTTTTCAGACGTGGCTTAAGTCACGTACGCCAGGGTCAACCCGTGATTGATAAGCCTGGGGAGATGTGATAAAGCTCTTAAGTTTTAATTGAGCTTGGGTAGCTTAAACTGATAAAGCGCTCACCGCTTATTTACGTTCTGGATGCAAAAAATTGCTTTATTTTCAACATTGTAATATTTCTATAGGTTTCAATTTGAAACTACGATTGCAACATAGTTACATAATTTACGTACAAGCTCAGTCAGTGCAAGTCATTTTATGTTAGCTCTGTCGTTTATTTATTTTTATGAATGTATTTTTTTTAACTACGATATTTAATATATTACACGATGTAAGTTATTCTAATCTTAATTTCAAGATATTATAAAAGCCAAAATGAGTTTGTTAGTTTGGCACGTGTAGGTAGCATGGGATAGGGAAGTAGATACATGGGCTTCTTGAGCGCGAGTAAAACCGCGGGGCAGGAACCTGTTACACAGTAATATTATAATAATACTTTTTAAACTCTCGCGAACACAATTCATGTTTATAGTAATGTAACGGGTCTATTCGAGGTTAGTCAAAATTATATTTTGATAATATTCTATGCGCGAATAGACCCGTTACATTAATAAAAACAGTAATATTATATTGTAAAAAGAAATGAACTTTCACGTATGATGATGCATTTTTAGCTTACCAAACTGAAATAGAAATTAATATTTAATGCGTCAGTCTAGTACCTATCATATAACCAGCTGTTCCCCGCGGTTTCACCCGCGTTCCTTGGATACTTAAATAGTAGTTATCTGTTTGCCAAATATCATCGTGTTCGGTTCAGCGGTTTAGGCATGAAAAGACAGACAGAGTTACTTTCGCATTTATAATATTAAGTATGGATTTTTTTTATACCCTGGATTACATTATTGGAGTTTTCGTAGGGATCCCTAATTTCTTTAAAAATAAACTATTATCTATGTTAGTTACTCAGTGATAATATAGCATTCTACTATTGAAAGATTTTTTAAAATCAGTCCAGTATTTTTAATCCATTACAAACATAAAAAAATCTAATCTTTCCTCTTTATAAAATTAGTGTACCTACCTAAGTGTAGATGAAAAATAAGTTATGAATGTGAATCAACAACCTGTGTAGGTATGTCACGTGTCGTTTTCGGGCAAAAAAACTTTCGAGTTTTTAATAACTAATTATGTGCAGTATCATACAGTACTTTATCTAAACTCATATAAATAATGTAATTTAAAAAAATAGACAGATCGGTATTATTTTTCTATAAACTGAACTTTAAAAAAAAAAAAAAAAATGCTATTTTTGTGACATTTTTGGTCAAAATGATATGTGTAGGCAAAAACAATAAAATAAACAGACACAATAATCATATACTTAATCAAATCCGTGTTGCCAACTCCCAAATATTCTTACCTCTAAAGTTCAAGTTACAAAATTTGTGACATTGTCATCGTCAAATTGAATTGATACTGATTGATTATACTATTGATAGGTCCAAAGTGTACTTTAATAGAAAAAAAGTTATTTTATAGCATTATCTTGGGAACAACAACTGTACTATAATGAATCATTATACACGGGTGTGCCTAAAGTGGCTCATTAAAGTACTGATTTTGATTTAATAATAAGAACATTACGATATGAGAGTAGATAAATATTATTAATTGTGATGGAATAATAATAGTCTAATTATAATTAGCATTACTGTTTTGTTAAAAAAGGCGTATAATATGTGACAATCACGTGTCGTTTTTGGGCTAACAACTTTACCTTAGTAAATAATAATAACTATGAATAACTAATTTGTTACAGATCATTGAAGTACAATTCTATAAATACTATTAATTGTGATGGAATAATGAATATTATAGTCTAATTATAATTAGCACTAGTGTTTTGTTAAAAGAGGCGTATAATATGTCACAATCACGTGTCGTTTTTGGGCAAGCAACTTTACCTTAGTAAATAATAATATAGATGGAAAAAATAATTCGTTACAGATCTTTGAAATATAACTCTATAATACTATTTCTTGGAATGGAATAATATAATAGTCTAATTAGCGTCACTATTAGTTAAATAAGGCGTAAAATATGTTACAATCACGTGTCGTTTTTGGGCAAACAACTTTATCTTAGTAAAGAATAATAACTAATTCGTTACAGATCTTTGAAATATAATTCTATTAATAGTAGGTACTATCGTAATGGAATAATAGTTTAATTAGCGCCACTGTTTTGTTAAATGAGACGTATAATTAATGTAAAATTGCCGCTAGTATCCACATATTAGAGTAAAAATAACATTTATTCATCGGCGTCAAAACCGAAATCATAAATAGGATATTTTTTAACTGTGTATAATGAAATAGACATGTCTGAGGCATGTACTTAAGTCCTACTTACCAACTTTTTTTTTTTTGCTATTGCTGGTAGTTATCCTCTTAATTAACTTTTAAATGCTAGGCACCTATTAGCTATTTGAATTAAATTACACACTATGAAGTTTTCCTCCGTCTATTCTTATATTTAGGTACATATAATGTATGAAATATTATAATAATATTTTTTTTTTATAAGTTTACCTGTTAGCAATAAAGGAAAATCCAATTGAGTGGGTATTTATTTTAGATATGGATATCTACATTATTTTAATAGGATAAACTAAGCAAAACATTGTTAGAGAAAAAGGCAGAAACAGTTACTGTATCAAAAATAATTGATTTTTTTTTTTCGAATTTTACAGAAAACTAGGCAATAGAAAAAATCCCAAAAAGTATAAATTTTTTGTATGCAAGTGTACAAGCTGAAATTGAAATTTAATCAGTTATATACAATTTTATGTTCACAACTGTAAATTTCCGGGTTTATTTATTATTTCTTATCAGGAAATTTATGTCTTGACTTGATTTAGAGATTTTTGTGTTCCGAATTTATAGCTTATTGTTTGACAAATTATGCAATGATTAATTACAATATGCATATCTTTGTACTAATAAGTAATTTATCAATAAAGCAAGGCTTTGTGAATGATAATTGTTACATATATTTAGCTATTGGATGCTACCTACTACTTAGGTACATATATATAAACTTGTAACTTATTAATATAATAGAAATTTTTTCATACCTTACTAAATGCTTACTAATTAATACCTCATAAAAAAAATTGTATACCTACTTACCTGACTTTTCGTGATTTTAGTTTTTATAAAATACCCGCGCGGTTTCACTCGCGTTCCCGGGATAAAAAGTAGCCTATATATAACCTTCGGGAATAATGTAGCTTCCTATTAGTAAAATAATTTTTCAAATCGGTTGAGTAGTTTCGGAGCCTATTCAATGCAAACAAACAATCAAATCTTTCCTCTTTATAATATTAGTATAGATATTTTACTTTAGATTTCAAATAGGCTCAAAAAAGTCTGGCTTTTTTCATACCTAACTAATAAGTAGGCATTAACAACATTTTGCATACCTAACTGATAATCGTTACGATAATTATTCATTACGATAACAAAATGATAACATAGAACTTGTCACTGCTACATTATCCATTAGATAATATATATATTTTTAGTTATTGTAGACATTCATCGATTTGAGATTCGACTGCTATCCGATATTTTCGATAAGGAATTTTATCATTTCCGCGTTCATGTGTCCTACCGACGGAATCTGTTTCACAGAATATAACTAATTATATAGCGCCATAAAATAAATAAAAAAAATGAACGCCACGCGACAGATCAATGGAAATCAACATGCTGTATAACTAATCATCAATGTCGATTTTAAAGCTAGAGAAAATAATAAATAATGCTAGAAATATTCTAAAAAAGTGATGTGCAGATCACCATTTGATCGATATTTATATTCTTTTAATCACATGTGGATTTAGGAAAAAACTTTGATCAAAAAATAAGCAAGGCAAGCCAAAAAAAAACCGGGGTAGGTAAGTACCGTGATATTTTCCATGGAACATGAACTACACTTTCGCTGGCTTCAAAACAGTCAGATTAGAGTTCCTTAGTTATTTTATACTTTTTAGTTTATAGTACCTTTGATGGCGGTTCTATGTTTTGTTTAAATTTTTAGTTTCTTATGTTTTATCACTGACCTAGTATAAGCATATTGTATCTTCCATCATCTCATCAAAGAATGCAACTAACGGTCCTATAATATTTAAAGAATTGTCCCCTAACTCCTAATTCATAATCAGCTCAGCAATATAAGATGACGACTACCAGACGCAAATATCTGAATAGCTTTAGAAAGTATATGAAAAACATAAGTGCCTATAAAATTGCCTTTCAAACAAAAAAATAATTTTCCAAGTCTGTCCAAGCGTCTTCGAGTAATCGGGGAACATAAATAATAAAAGATTCCGACGAATTGTCAGCCTCCTTCTTTTTTGAGAGTCCAAGAATTGTTTTTAAGTGTTCGACTGTTGTACCTACCTTGAAAGTAATATTCCACCGGTAAAAAATATGCATATTTCTTGGTTTCATTGCGGTTTTTAAGTTTTCTTACAAACCTCACTTAATCTCGCTGAAACAAATATTAGTATGTAAATAATTAGATTAATTTCATTTAAATCAGTTCAAGTAATATTTATAGAATCTAGTGTTTTTTACAGATATCGTCGAATATGGAAATGTTTATGCCATTGAAAATCTATCAATACTAACAGGACGCAAATGTATGCATCAGACTGACGCAAAATTCGTAGAGACACGAATGCGGTAACCAACAACCACTCACACAATGCCTCTGTTCTTTCGAAAAATAAACTTTAATTTGATTGTATCAGATTGTAAGAGACTATATCCCGTGGTTCTACATAAAATGGTCGCTGGTTAGATAACATTACGCTGTGGTAGTTTACCATGACATTGAAAATACTGAAGTATTCATAACTTACACAGGTAGCTATAGAACAGCCGTCTGATTCTCGCGTCTTCGATATCAATGTAGTATCTATTCGACATTTGCTTTTTGACAGAATTCCGCCATGTTTTTCGGGAAATATCTCGAAAACTGACCATGCTTATTGGTTTTCATATACTAACATTTAGGGACTAATCTATAGTAATCTACACTAATAATAAAGCTGAAGAATTTGTTTGTTTGTTTGAACGAGCTAAACTACGGAGTTACTGGTCCGATTTGAAAAATTCTTTCACCAATAGAAAGCTACATCGGATGATGTAGCTTTTATCCCGGTCCTTTAAAGGTAAAGTGGCCTGTTTCGTTAGCGCATAAATAAATTTACCTCCTTACATTGAAAGTGTGATTAAAATTAGCAGAAAGGGATCGCGAGTGAGACACAACTAGTGGGTAATAAAAAGAGTGAACAATTAAATATCCACGACACATTCTTGTGAATCTCGTGATTTGTACACAGGCTTACACGCCCACGTTCGTCGACGTAGTTATGACGTAGTGACTTTATTTTTTAAACACAACTGGGACTGATGCCAAAAAACCCGCGTTTGACATTGACTGCAATACCGAGTCCAAGACACGAGGACTTTCAACTGTGCGTTTTTAGAAATGTATTGCTGCTATAGAAAACACGGGAGAAAATGCATTATAAGAAATAGTAACTTAATAGGTTTGTAATTAATATTATAATTGCAATAATAGAGCTGTATTTAGATAGCTCTACAAATCTAACCAATATTTTAGAAAAAAAAAATATATATTTTAGATCAACATTTAAAACCCACAAATAATAAAAATACATAAATACTCTAAAAATAGTATGTTTATATAGTCTCTGCACTTCACCTTTCGAGAACCTACAAATAAATTATGCATTCAGCTAAAGCAATACATATTTCGTTGCCGAATGTATATTCAATAAGTGCTATTATTTATTTGTTTTGGGATAAACAAAAACGCGTCGTCAAAACCGATTGTATGAGGTTACTTCATCTATAGCTAGTCTGTTATTCAAATTGCGACCCTGCCATTGATCTTTTTTTAGGTGACTACAACATCAATACATATAAGTAATCCATAGGTTTTTCTAGCATGATCTATATTTTAATGTCCGGTTGTTCAACTTTTGAGAAACACACGAGTACTTTGTGACACGGAATTACTAAGTTCCGCGTTTTATTGAATTATTTATGACATGACTTGTCACGTATGGAATTGTGTTTGTGGTTTATAGGTGAATATTTATATCAGCTTGGCAAACCGTACTTATTAGTATATGTATTCGTACAAAGTCAACGCTGTAGGTCGAAGTTATCTGAAGATTCAACCCGAGGGGGCATGAGCTTCATTGAATTTGATTTCCATTTTCTGGAATTCCGTTGACACACCTATGGATAGATGGCGTAACAAGGTTCTACATCGCGCTGATGAAGTTTATTCGGCAATAAACATAATACAAATACCAACCCAGGTGAGAAGAACCGGCAAGAATTTCGTCAAAGTTACATTTTATTAGCGTATAGAAAATATGCGATACTTACATAGGTATATCGTACTGATAAATAATTTAATTGTTTATTGAATAGATAGAACGAGACGGGGCTAGAGATACGTAGCAGTAAATTATATAATTAATCATGTACCTACTTAATTTGATTAGAATGTAGCCATCAGTCAAAATAATATTTTAATTATCGTAGCTAAAACAAGGTTTTTTTTATCCAAAATATTGGTAGAATCGATGGCCTATTACTGAAAAAATTAAATGCATACCTATTACGTATACATATACTTAAAACATAGGTTAGATGTGCCTACTGATCTACTAGTATGCACAATAAAACCACAGAGTATAAAACCATCTCTGAAGTGAATATTTTGAAAATCGAACACAATAAGTAAAGTTGAAGGCAGCACAAGTTATAAAGGGGATGTACCTATTTATTTTACTGTACATAATATTTTTGTTATAAATATGTCAAATGATAAGTAGTTCGTCAGTATATCGATGATATTTATTGCATTTCCTTGACAATCAATGGATTTATATGACACTTTTATTCAGGAAATAACTGAATCTGTCAGTATTTGTTATTAATCGATTCTTATTTTTCCGTGTTACGATACTTAAGTCCTATTTTATATGTATTTTTTGACCTAATTTTTAAAGACTCAGTTAACATAATATGCAGGTTCAACTTTAGCAGGCAAGCGGTCCACCTGATGGTAAAAAAAAGTTAATTTATTTTTAACTGTCTTGGTGATTTTTGTTTTACTCATGTCAAATAGTAAGTATCTACCACTGCAATGCAGGGCCTCCCTCTCCAAATGTAAAAAACAAAAAACGTCACGACGTACGACGTACCTACGTCACCTCAATACGCGAATGAGCGTCAGTTTTTTACCGATATTTTTGCGACCCGAAGAATTTAATTTTAATACCTATATACATTTAAGTATATCTACGAGCTACGTTTCCCACTTTTATCATACTTATATACACACACATTATGTACTTTATGTTTATTTATAAAACAATTTAAGAAGCCAATTGCGTTAACGCGTTGACGCTATCTTATCTCGGTTTTTTGCGTTTCTTGTAGATATAATTTTAGACTAGTTACGTTGATGATTTGTTTATTTTAATGATTGTTTGTTTACTTTTTTGGAATAGACTAGTCTTGCTGAACACCCTTACTGCTTCTATATATGTAGGTAGGTATAGAGAATTAAATTTACAAAAGTATTTAGGTGGTTACGTACGTAGTAGATAATTATATTCTCTTTGGTTACGTACTAAGACAGTTTTTTTCCTAAAAATATATTTACTGAAAGTTGAAAGCAATAATTTATTAAAACTGTAAACTTGCAACATTAAGGGTCGGTTGTATAAAGCACGGTCATAGTAAGGTTATAGTTAGGTTACGGTTATAGTTAACTTTAACCGCCGGAAGAAACCAAACTGGGTTGCTCGTGTCACTTTAACTAAAAATTTTACCGTGACCATAACCGACCGAGGGAGATCGGTCATCGTCAAAGTGACTCTACGGTCAAAGCATGGTAATAGTTAAGTTAACTTTGACTATAACTTTAACTAAAATGTACGAGCAACCGGCCCTAAGTCACGGTTTAAAATAAACAGGGCTGTCACCTTATGTTTATTTCAATTACAAGTAGATGAATGGATGATGCAACGATGCGGATACGATACGATCGTACATGACATGCATACGGTACAGTTTGTGGAAAATTTCGCCGCAAGTTGTACCGGGGGCGTCCGTTAATTACGTAAGCTGATTTCGGAAATTTTTCGACGTGGGCGGGGACCACGTCGAACAATAATTGTCTAGGTTTTTTTTGTGTAAATACGTTGATCTGTGCTTGATTGCTTTCGAAAGAGTTTTTTTTAGAACTTAATTTGCTTAAGAAAATTACGTGATATTTACCGAGACCTCGCCCCTACGTGATTAGGTAAAATTCGGCTTGAAGATAGCCTCACATATTTAATGGACGCCCCCTTAGTTTGCTGACTCCATAAATTTCTCTTTTATAGACGTTTTGTAACTGGTTTGTTAAATTAGCCAAATTTACTTTCGCGAATGTTTTTAACTATTAACCGCGGTGAAAATGTTATGATATGACGTATAATATACTAACTACTTTTCAGAAATGATTCAAGGAATTTATACCCAAACAACCTTCATTGGCCTTCCCCAGTGTCTCAAAAACACGAAAATATATGCACATGCGCGCGTCAATGGAACGCCCCTTAAAATATTTATTTACATTTTCAACGTTGTAGGTATTCGTCACATAAACTTGTTTTTCGTAGGAGGAAAATACTTAAATGAATATTTATTTTCCGGCTTTTAATCTATTTAATCCACGCACGTCATAGCAGACTTCATTTCTGCCTGCTTACCCCAGCTTATAAAGCTTAGTGTCGTCACCCAGTTATAGAATGTGAAAAATCAATGTGCAGATAAAGTTTTAGTTAATTGACGGTAAGTCATTTTTAAAACTGATTGATTATAAGACATAAAAAAGTTAAAAGATGCATAATCAAACCAAAACATGCATAGTAAATTTAACTACTGCGCTTTGATTTAAAACATGGGAAAAATAACTTGCATCAACACTTGAAATTAATACTGTTACAAGTACTATATTTTCATAAACAAATATTTAACTGACATTGTTATTCATGACGGCAGCTTTTGAAATTCAAATTTTGAATAGATATATGCCATTTTATTAATAAATATTAATTTAGGCCAATTGATTATACTTACGAAAAAATAATAGGTACATCGCATGCACAGTATAATTTTCTTTCAATATAAGAAATAAGATTTTAAATATAATTAATAGTAATAATTAGTAATTTGACAGCCCTGGGATCAAGTGGCGCTATCTATCATAATCGCCTTCTATATAGATCCCATATTTCTTTAAATTATAATAACAATAATTTTATACAACCTATAGTTTCAACAACGCCTCAATACCACCAAAGATGCTATTTGATCGATATATCTGATATTTATACGACCGAAGAGAATTTATCTATCTACCATAGGGAGCTGACCTCTCAACCTTGATCATTAAGATTGACGAATATCTTTCGTCATGAGTGTGATAACCGAGAATGGAGATCAATTGCTATCATTGAGAAATTAACGTGACTATCCGCCTGGCAATGTTCGAAACCACATTCAATGATAAAAGAGAAAACAAATAAAGAGGTTGTTGTTTTACGCTACACCGGAGCTATTGTTTGAGGCATCTCAGTCTTATAAGTAGTTTGTAGGCCATCTTGTGCACGTTATAAAATGCTTGATAAAATCTTACGTACAAAAATAAGAGGACTTTTTAACTTAATAAGACAATGTAGTTAGTGACGCCTTTTTTCTTGTCCGCTTGGCAACAGAATGTCAATATAGATGGCATTCCACTTCAGGCTTCGACTCTATCAATTGAGTCACGTTCAAAACGCAGCGCAAACACTTTAGAACGATTAGATTCTTCGCTCCTCTTATGTAACTTCGAAATGTGACTAACCTCCACAATCACCTTTGCGTTGGTCACGGGACAATTACCCACCCGCAAAACGCTGCCAAGTTTATAAATCTGAATATTCTGGCACTTGTAATGCATTTCAAAGCAAATTATGTAATTTGTATCCGGATCTGAATATTATTGAAAAATTAACTCTCAATGAAAAGTTACGCGAAGGTTAAAATATAGCCTCGTATTTCTGTCATCTATGTTAAAAAAATATATAAAATGCTAACTGGAGTTAATTTTTGTTACAGATATAGCCATAACGACCGGGGACCAACTAGAATTTTACAGCAACCAAACAAAAACACACAACCAAGGCGTGCAATTCAGAGACTTGACGGCATTAGCTTACGATGCTGTACACAATATGTTATTGTTCGTGGACAAACAGAGTGACAATGCATCAATATTCAGCTTCAACTTGGCTACCAAGAAGTATCAATCGCTGGTCAGGAGGAGGTTTTTCGACAATATCCAAGGATTAGCTTTTGATCCGGTCAATGGCCTGCTTTTCTGGACTGACACAACTGAAAGAAGCATATTTAAGATTTCGCTAAGACCCGGATCTAAAAACGATGTCTACGGAAATTTATTGGTCAAAATGGATGATGAAATTCCCAGAGCCATTGCTGTGGATAGCTGTAGAGGGTAAACATATTAAAAACCATTACATGAATTTAAAATTATTTCTTAATCGCAGTTGTAACAATTTGGTTTATTCTTTCAGATATATTTACTGGACGAATACGAATGTCACTAAGCCCACCATAGAGAGGTCTCGTTTCGATGGTTCTGAGAGAAAAGTTGTCGTAGACTCGAGCATTTTTATGCCTACAGGTATAGCGGTCGATCAACGCAGCAAGAGGCTTTACTGGGCAGACGACAGAGAAGGCATACATTATTCCATTGAGAGTTCCGACCTCGAAGGGCGTGACAGGAAGACTTTGTTCGTAGGGGTATACCACCAACCCAATGCGTTGACTGTATCTAAGGATTACATTTACTGGGTCGATTGGGGATACAAATCTGTTTGGAAACTTCCAAAAGATCCACCCAAATACGCGGAACCTGAAGAACTAGTCGCCTTCCACAACGATGTGCCTTTCGGTATAGTAGCTAACTATAAAATCGAGGATCAAACTAATGGCTCGTCTGAATGTGCAAATCTACTAGGTCTAGTTGGAAACCAAACTGACATCATTGACACGTTCAGCATTCCAACAGACGTTGGCTTGTTCTGTGTTCACGGAGAAAAGATAAATGGCAAAGCTATTTGTAAGTGTAAATCTGGGTACGCAGGAGAGAGGTGTGATATTTCAGTTTGCCAAAACTACTGTCTACAAGGCGACTGCAGCTTGACCAACGATGGAAAGCCTACATGCGGGTAATTATACTTATATTTATTGCTAGAAAATTATGAATCGACTAGTTTTACGCCCCACAATTTCTCCCCCGATGTTTCTAAGATAGAATTGATTATATGTTACACGTATATTTTTATGAATATGAAGTGTTAACTGTCTAGCTAGACCCACCTTTGAACTGTGTTGACTCATTAGTTTCTACTATTATATTATGAATCAATTAAAAACCTGTTCTAGTGTTTTACTCAATGTTAATCATTGTATGTAATAACTTGGAATGCAGAAACAAAGATCCGATATTTGTGACACACTTTAGAAAAAACTATTATACTCGTTTATGATTAACAAGATGTCGAGATTGTTCTTAATATAATTTATTTTACAGATGCAAAGATGGTTACGCAGGATCGAGGTGCGAAATTAACGTATGTGATGGCTACTGTTTGAACAATGGCGTCTGCTCATCAAATGAACACAACGAGCCTGCCTGCAAGTGTAACCCAAGATACGAAGGCTCAAGGTGTGAGGTTGATACGGAGACTCTCAGCGTGACGACAATAGAGCCTGAAGCTTGTCCCAGTTGCAAGTAAGTACCTACCTACATCTATTTCGCAGTTATGGTTTGGTAACCCTGTGAATGCTAGGCCGCGTCTATGTGGTAGCGTCGGATGATTTACACTTATTGTTGGATGTTCTACCTCAAAGGTACTGCTACATTCGGCAACACATTTACAATCCCCTGGATCTACAGGCGACAGTAGCCACCCATCATCACGAGGAAAGTTTTCCGGTTTGTCTGCGTTCTAAAATTAAAAAAAACTTACTCTTCTTTTTCTGAACTTACCTAAACTAAATATGGATTACACGCCACCATTTTTCTAATACCGAATGTGTGACAATCTCGAGACTAAATGAACAAAATTAAATATCCTAAACGTCACAGTCTTGGTCGAAGTCTACTATTGTTTGATTTTCTTTTTGTGTGTGTGGGAATAAATTTCTCATTCTATTCTACTTCTCATAACTTTTTAATTATTTGCTTGTGTAATGTTATAAAAGACCATGTTGATATTATACCTATTGGTTTATGGATTCACTGTTCACCATAATGTTAAGTTTCTCCACGCTATATAAGCGTACTTGCTTATATTTATAAATAAAACATATTAAAGGTATCATAAAATGCACAAGCGCTTATCTGGTCAGATTTAGAACATGAATAATTAACAATAATAAAATAGTTTTACATTGTAATGAGTTTCAATATATTAGTTATCTTATAAATAATTTTAAGATTGTAGGACAAGCATAATACCTAATTTCCATATTTTTTTAACTCTGTGGTTACTTATAGTGTTGTTGAATAAACTTCAATTAAAACTTTAATTTTTATTTGCACGTTTATTGCCAATTTATATGCTAATCTGAACATGAATAATTGATTCTAAAATAATCCCTTACTTTAATTTTATAAATTAATTTATATGTAACTTTACTTACATAAATTATCGTCCACTAAAGTCTCAATTCCATCAAAAACATAGATCAAAAACAGACACTGAAAAACGTGTCAAGTAAAATTTTCGTTCATTATCTAACCCCAAAGAACTTGGCAGTAGACCAATGATTTAATTGGATTTATTTTTGTAAAAAAAAGCAAGTTCTAAACAAGCTTAAATCAATGATCACAGCTTCAATAATGATCTGTTTTTAAATAAAATGTGAATGTTAAATATTTTAGATATAATAATAATATTAATAACCTTAGAATAGATGTTGGGTTGATGTTAATATTTCCTGAATATTATGTGCTCGTCTTTTAATACCTAATCTTAAAAAAAAATAACAAAATGTTTAAGATATCGAAGATAAATCGTTTAGTAGGTATGACATAGTTTTGTATGATTACATTTCCACGTGTATATTAGTGATAATCAAAAGTTGATAATATTAGTTTATTTTTACTATAGTAGTCAAAATTGTTACATTCTGATAGCACGTTTTCGAAATGAAGGTGTTAGTGAATCCAATTATTTATCCACTTTGAAAATAATTGAATTTATTTTAAATAAGTTTAATTTAAAACTGTAGTTATTTGGTCAGGTATGTTACTAAATTACTTGAGATAAGGAACAAAATTTTAAATAATTAGGTTTAACAAGCGACTAGCCTATTTTAACCAATGCTTATTGATCTGGATCGATCGACCAACAAGGTAAATTCACAGGAAATATAACCGCAAGGACATAAATTCTAATCAAACTTTATCGAAAAATATGAACAGGAAAAATAAAACGTTCCGAGAATAGTTATATTAAATTTAAGTCGTCGTTTCGAATCCTACAATGAGCTTTCAGTTAAGATAAACATCGTGAGGAAACCATAGCTCGGGTGGTGAGATACCACAGTTTCACGTTAAAATCTGATGTGTTCGAACAGCTGCCATTGCCAGTTTCATTTAGGGTTACCACCTTCAACCACATGACTTACTATAAATTCATAGACAGATTGTGGTCAAATATAATCCTCATATAAAACTTATGTGAAAAAATGTGCTTAATATGTACATTATTTCACGGAAAAATGCCAAGAAACCCGGAAATATTACCAAGTGTATTAGCATTGCCAATTCTATGGTCAAAGTTGATAATTACTGGTTCACTTATGTACTATATGATAACAATATCCTGAGACATTATTTACACACGGCTATTTGATCCCAAACTGCAGAGAAGCTATGGAAATCAGAAAACTGATACTACATATTTTACAATACTTTTATAAGGACAAACAGAGATTCATGCATACAAATAAATGGCTATCCCAGATGGGAATCGAAGCCAGGACCTTAACCAACTACGCCAACTAACCCGTCTGTATGACAGATAAGTACTTACTTGTATGTTTCTTTCCAGTTGTACGACAGAGAGCAATACAAAACCAGTAAATCTGAAGATCGCGCCCCATCCAGCTGAACATGTGGAGGAAACTGATGGAGATTTCGTGGAGGCCAGTACCTGTAATGATGGATGGGACCCTGTAAGAGACCCTATCATCATGGTCTTAGGGATCATAATCGGTTTGCTGTTCCTCGCATGCACTGTGCTTATACTTAAGATTATGCAGTTGAAGAAGAGACCGAGGTTAGTAAACGTAACAAAGCATATTATAGTTTTAGAAAATAAATACTTAAAGAATTTTCAACTAATGGGCCACTCACATTTACTATCGTCCTTTGATAGTTCAACCCATAGAAACGAATATACGATTTTAAATAAACGCACTTGTAGATTCGTAAAACAACTCATTGACATGAATGACACAACGTACTAGGATTATACTTTACATCAAAGATTACTGACAATAAATGCGATTAAGCAATAAATAGACATGTTATTAATAAAACATCATAAGCACGACTACGTCAATTAAAAATACTTGACATTTAGAACTAAGTCAATCACATACGCAACTACATTATATTAATTTATATAGTAAATAATAAGACATATTACATTAAAATTTCTATATTAATCATTACACAGCTGTTATACATGAATATATTAAATATACGATATATTTGACGTATAACATTATTTACTGCAATTCAAGTGCTATGAGGGCCATAAAGTATTGTTAAGCAATTTATAATATATGATGATTTATTATAGCGCAATATATATTATAGCTACATATAACTGGCTTTGCAAATTGCAATCAATAATTATTAACATTATAATGTAATTACAGAATAAAGAAGCGTATAATTGTGAACAAGAATGTCACCCCAATGACAGCTCGGCCGGACCAATGCGAGATCACTATTGAAAACTGCTGTAATATGAATGTCTGCGAAACTGTAAGTATCAAAATTGATATTTTTTATAGTTATTTAATTTATGGATAAGAGCACTAAAAATATATTATTAAAATAGTTTTAAAACTTTTGGTACATTTGCTTTAAAATATTGCCGAAGTCTTCTCAGTTTAAGTGTATTACGAACCGGGTTGGTAGATTCAAGTGCCTCATTAGGGCCTAAACTGAATAAATACGTTTGAATTGAAATGGTAGGTAGTTTTTAGTTTTTTCTTGGCATTTTTCTCAATGTGGGGCAGTACATACGTACCCTACTTTGAGAAACCCTGATTTATGGAATTTAATTCGCCTGCCTTGATGTGACGTTTTTAATTATACATATTTTCCGATACCTACTTAATATAATTTTAAAGTAGGTATAGAACTCTGTAATTAGATTTGCGTTTTGATTTCAAATTATACGTCCAAATAATTATTTATTCTTATTTTACAATTTGACCTTAAAGTTTAAATACATATGTTTTATAGACATTTACGAGCAAATGTACCTACTTAATTTATGACTTATCGTCAGACTATAAAAGCTATATTATAAAGAAGCACGTGCACGCATTCGTGGTTTTACAGTTTGTAAAATATATCATGAGTCCTGTGACAGTAGCCAGTGTGATACGAAAATGAGCCTTATATGTTTGCAATAAAGTTCATCTGTTTAATCTATGGTTAAGAGTATATAGATCCAGATAAACTTTATGCATTGGCATATGGTTAATTTCCATATCACAGGACTCCTGCTATATTTGCAAACCATAGACAGACACATCTATGTTATTTGCTACCATGTTATTTGAATGCACGTTAGACACACTTACTTAAAATAGACACTTACCTGTTTAAATCGCATAGTAGTGTGTGTGTGATACTTACAGTTAGATACATTACGAGCAATTGTAGTGAATACTTAAATTAAAATTAAATTATGAATATAATATAAATGCACCTATTTGCTTAATTAGGTAATTGAGAGACACTGTGAAATTAAATTCAGCATAATTAACTTCATATTAAACAAAAATTAGCATGTCTTTTGAATTTTGAATGCAAGCACACTATTTATAAAAAAAGAAAAACAAATACTAACCATTTTAACAATGTGCCTTATGGTAGACTATTTTGTATTTTACACGTAGTTTCAGTTTAAAATGTAAAGATACTATTGAGACACTTTCAAGGTCTTGCCTGCTTGACCATTTTTAATTTTTATTGATAGTAATAATATCAAAAATATAATTAACTTAGGTAATAAAGTAAATAAATCGAAATCTTTGGGTAATAGGGTAGTTGACTGACACATCAAATCAGCTACTTTTTAATAAATGTCAAAACGATAGTTTATATGGAATTTTGTATGAAATATAACATTATGACGTCATAGTTTCACAGCATCAAGTCATCTACTCTTAGTGGTTCCACTGGTAATTAAAAATCATAAAAAGCATTAAATGTACAACATTTTTGATATTTCCAGTGTTTTTAGATGTTTTATGCATTGGTTAGTGTTTGGTCATTTATTTTTGACAGTGTCAACTACCCTATACTTGCCTATACTGACGAATAATCACATGCATAGACATAGGTGCATAGACGTGGCTTTATAATATCTAGGAGTTTAACGTAACTTAAATAAAATAAGTAATCTAATTTGACAGTTCGTTTTAAAAAGGCCGTTTGACCAAATCATATTGAGCCCGTATACTATGTTCTATATACAGGATATTGCTTGGGCAGGTCAACGATGAGTGAGCTTGGTCCATTCGCAGTTTTCAAAGAGGTTCACATTTTTATCAATACCGCTTATTTATACCCTGCATGACACCGGGTACACCAGCTTACTAATTATTTATGTTACTTCTCAAATATGCTAGTCTGAATAAAACTAAGATTTGCCGTAGCCAGTCTGCAAGTCTTATCCAATAGGTAAGCCTAAGGTGCTTAGTTATTGGATTCAAGTTTCCAAAAAATCTGATAAATACAACACTAGTTATTTCGATCTTCAACAGCCGGTTCCCAAACTTTTTTTAAGACATTTTATTAATTCCATAACAAATCTCCCATTATGTCAATAAAACTGACATGATGTGAGATTTGTGCTGTTCTATAGGTAAAATTTTTCTGTATTTTTTAGTATCGCCATATTTGTTAGAGTTTGGTGATTGTACTGACTTTTAAAAAGCACTCTGCGATATTGCATGTATGCATGTATGATTTCATTAAAACATACATTTATTAACCAACAAATGTTACATAGTTTCCACCCGGGTAATTCACACTAATACCAATACATTTAGGTGAAGGTTTTTTGGGAGATTATGGTCCTTTACACAAAAGAACTACAATTCCATAGGACATATAAAATATAATTGTATGTAATTTCTAAATAAAATGTTGATAATTATTCAAATATTCTACACAGTTTCTCTTTGAATTATTTATGCAGTAGTTTTTATTGCAAATTCTAAATACCTTATCGACATTTACGTTGAATGGCTTAAGTTATTTGAACACTAGAGGATTTCATATTCCTCTGGCAATACTTGACCACTCATTCACTTGATCACTAGTGAATATGTAAATAGCTTTAATATTATTCATAACACGATTAATAATTATATACTCATTTATTTTGTTACAGCCATGTTTCGAACCAAGATCCACTATAAGACCTTCTCTATTAGACTCCAAACCCGGCAAAGAAGAAAAAAAGAACCTAATATCAAATATGGAGTATCAAGATGACCTCTATTAACTGGCAGTGTAGTAGGTACATTTCAGTGCACGTACAATAATTTGGCGAATTATCCCCAAGGCACAATATCATGAAAGAAAAATGGGTTAACATGTAAAAAAGCTTCAAACACAATAGATCGCTTCAGCTTAAATTTTCAAGTAATTTTTTTTATTACGTACGTACTTGTGTTAGTATAAAATGGATCCCTTCATAATATTGTGCCAAAGGTTTACCTATTGTGATATTTGATTAAGGATGCGACTACCATTTTGTGAAGGATTACATTAATCTAACTATGGAGTCGAAGGGCTGTGTATGATTTCTAAAATCTGAGTGCATGGGAACTAGATTTTAGGTCATTTAATTTATTTTGGGTAAAATATGGGTACGTTTGTTCATATCGGGAATACGTAAACCTTAGGAGCCGCACTAAAATATTCATGCTATAGGATTAAACCGACCTGATTCACGTGGTGCCTTTTCGTGCAATAGCGCTGTAGCGACGTAGTTTGTTACTCAAAATATTTTTCAGTACCCATTCCATTCATGTTTTAGGAAATTGAAAGTTACCAAATCATGTTAATTTTAGCTTGATCCTTAATTAGTTGGTGCTTAAGTCTATTTTTCGTTATATTGTTTATAATGTGTGCCAAATATTTTGGTTTTTAATTTAATTGGCAAACAGACTGAACCAAAAATTTTACACATAATTTTATTAGTGACGAGAAATAGTCTTACGTTTATAGAAGCATTTAAATAACTAAGTAGTTCAAATCTAAGTGTACCAAATTGTACCAATTTTTTATAGTTTTTATTATCAGAGTGAAATAGGTTTATAAAAAGTGACATTTAAAATTATTGTCGGCTGTTTGTATGTATTTTTTTTTTATTATAAATTGGCAGTTACTAAGGTGACATAATTAATTTAAATGCCAATAAGTTATTTGATTTCCATAATGTAATGAATGAGTAACAATTAAAGTATAGCGATTATTAATTAATATATAAAATTAAAAGGAGACTTATAAATTATATAAATTAACTATTCCGTTACTGTGTTCAAATCACTATCATTCATCATATTGATTTCACGTATGTATTCTTCCATTAATGGAAATGGGAAAAACCTTGTTGACTATTTATAATATTGAATGAAAAGAACGAATCATAGATAAGTTATTCTATTTTCTTTTTTCAACTGATATTCTGGAGCATAAAGGGTAGCTTATTATATTCCAAGTTCTTATGATTACTATTCGTTTATAATAACTTCAAACGAGAAACAGGAGTACCCAATTGGTTGTTATATTGTGGTTATATACCACTATAAAAAAAACTGCAGTGAGTAAAAGGTTGTTTCGTCTAGGTTATTTTTTTTTAGTGTGTAAACTGCATAAACTTAGTTGGAGTCAAATTATATTATCAAGCTGATAAAAGACATCATCATTATATATTATTTTATTTGTTTTAATGAATAACAGAATATTAATTTGGCCGCATCTAATTTTGTATTTTACACACTACTTTGTTTGTCGAGAATCTTACGTTCTCAAAGCATTAATTATAAGATGTTATGTTCCTATGATTACATGAAAAATATCTATCAAAGTACCGCAATATAGAAAAAAATTACGATTAAAATGCATTTTTGCTAAAATCTGAAATTATAGGGTGAAAATTTAATCATATTTTTTAATTATTAACTAATATTACTTTGACACTTTTCACCGAATAATCCATTAAATTAATAATTTTGCCTCCAAATGTCGATCCATGAACATTTTATTTTGAAGTTGAAAAATGTATTTTGGTAGAATCTCATGCACACTTAAAACTTTGTACTTATTTTGTCCTTTCTAAAGGAAAATGTATTCTTTTTAACCCAATGACTCTTGTCACTTTTTTATTTATCATTGAGAGGCAAATCACTACATTTATATTGGCATTAAAACTTATATTGGTGGTACTTAGTTGAGTAGTTAGACTTATCATTTATTAGAAATTAGTTAGAATAGTCGTGGATTAATAATATCCACATCAGAAATGTGATATTATTGAGTCTTTGTATAAGTCTTCATTAGTTTATAATATAACTTTTAATATAAAAAATAAAGCTTTGCAATTTAGATTCAGTGTTTGAAATCAAACCCACGTATCCTTGTCACCTTATATTTATTTCATACGACAATAAATACAAACGTTTACTGAAACTATTATCACAATTGTAAGATTTACATAGAACTTGTTCCCACAAGAATTAAGCCAGTTCACACACGAGACAGCTAACATAAAAAACAGTTATTAATTACGAAGCAACCAACCGCGCTGGCACATACCTCACACCATACGGCGCAACTTATCGAAAACCTGTTTTCAATGGCGATGCATCGCTTCAATGTATAAACTAGTACGGGACAAATATATACAGTCAGCGTCAAAAGTAGATGGCCATTTTAATATCTTTCCATAATTTATTGACATTCTCTTGACAGTTGGTATTGAATCTTTGAATGAGGAATTGAGAGCTACCGTTTTTGTGCTCACCAGATGGCGCCACTGTCAAGTAAATTATTGAAGTATAGCTATAAGTTTGTTATTACGGGCGTGAAAACAAAGTTTACATTTAAATCATATTTAATACATCAAAACCGTACCATAAAAAATATCGAGTATGCTGCAGTGTTGCGCAGTCCCGTTTTGTTCGGAAAAAAATGACTCGAAGCTCTGACATTCATTGAACCGTAAGTACCGTAACTCATATTTGACATAATCAATGTCAGGTATTGCAAAATATTCACAACATTATTCTAATTAGAAATAAACTCGCGTAGCCCACCTACACGTGACATTTGACATTTCGGAGACCTCACGCTACACTAGCGCCTCTAGCTGAGAATTTATACGCGATATTATAATATGGTACTAAAATAATCACGTAATCGGCTACTTTTGGCGCTGACTGTACCGGTTGCGTTGACACGGTTGCAAATGCTCTAATTAGACCTTTCTATACACTATTGTGACTAGGTATCAAAAGATTTTTGTCGTGACTGCAAAACTCTATAAACATAGAATTTAACTAAAGGTGCGACGCTTCACTTTACATGTACCATAACTACCCTATGGGTCAGTTTATTGTTTTTATTACCAAAAGTTAAAGGATTTTTCCACGTTCAATTAATAATCGTCATTATTTAATTCAAAAAGAGTTGTAAATAATATACAAAAGAGAAACAATCTCTGGTATGCTTTTAGTAATAATGCGTGACTATTTTGTTAATGGATGTTTTAAATTCTATATTATTTCACAACAAAGTCATTTATCACTAAAAATCCCGTGGGAATAAGATTTAATCCCATTTTATTAAAGCTACAATAAAGCCCAACTATATATTACATAATCAAACTTCGTGTTTATATAACCACCCAACAATTGAGTTCATTATCGAATAACAAAATCTCAGATCAGAGGCGTGAGGCGATAAATTATTATTTATCCTAAGCGTTATTTATAAATACAAACGTGTCATATTATGCATTAATTATTATAATGAATGAAGTAGATATAATTATGCGATGTATACCTATTATAATTGTCAAAATTAATTATATTTAACTGTATTATATAACTAAATAAAATATATTTTATACCGGGTATAAGGAGCAGCCGACCGAAAACTCTGGGAAAAGGTTACACTGAATGCACATAATAACACTATAGAAATCAATTTTGTCAGAAGTCATCGGTTACAGATATCGTAATTTTTGAGCGCGCAATGTAGGTACGTTATAACGCTATCACTATACCTATTACCTAACCAACTCGTGCGAGAAATTACCTCACTCGTGAACTTATACAGCTGCTTGCGTCTTGCGTAGGTATACCTAATGATTTGAATTTTGCGTTACATTGTAGTTTTATGTCTAAATTAGTAGTTACTGTTTATTTATTTTTAAATTAGGTTTACTTAGACTTGTATAATGATTTTATAGCATAATCAATCCTAAAGTTTTGAAAAAATATCGTATAATTCATGAAAAGATCGACGAAAAATTCAAAGTCTGGGGGCTCCTGAATCATGTATTGAATCCATGGTATCAGTTTTCGGAAGGCTGTCCCTTACACCCGGTATAATATATTATTATATATATATTAATATATATTATATATTATATAGAAATATGGTTTCAAAAAACTTGAAAAACATAACGAGTCAAATAACACTGTTTTAAAATAACCTCAATATAATTGAAGGAATGTTAACAGATATTTTAAAAAAAACCTACTTAATTAAAAATACTCAGTTTTTTTCGAACAAAATATATACAATCTATTCACTGTATTAAATAATTACTATTAATTAAAAAAATATATAAGTACGCGTTAAATTGTAAACATTATTTTTCTTTCATCAGTTGAAAATTTAAAAATACTGAAATTATCATGAACAATTAACTAAATTATACAACTAAACTTCTCATACATCAGGTAACCAATAATTTAATAGACCCTGCGACAATCCCTCCATTGTGTATATAAAATAATTTGCTAACAATTCAAACATATAACATACCTACTTGTTTGTTATTACGCAAGATATACCTTTATATAAATACAAATATAACGAGGTTCTCCAGGTATATATGGCGACTAGTCAAGCAATGGACCGTTTCATAGTATACTATAATATATAATACAATAAACATTATTTACCTACCTATAGGTAATTTTCAATTCACTTATATTGTGCGCGACGCCGTCGACTGCAACTAACATTTTGTAGTTATCTGAAACATACAATATAATTATGTAAATGTTTATGTTTTTGCCTAATCGCTAAATATAAAAAACAAAGAGCGTTCAACGAAGGTTTGTATTTATGTCGCGGCCAGATCTTATGATTGATCATATCATAATGTAGCAGACTATTTCATATCAATGACAATATGAAGAGCTAAACGCATGGGTACTTTATGATATTGTCAATAATTATTTAGCGATTAATATAAGCAAAATAGTTATATCCAAAGAGGCGCTGATGTTTTGGTGATGCACCATATGGTTTCGGACAATTATTCTGACAAAAAAACCTATAATAATGTGCCAATCTTCTTTACATAATATAAAATGAAATCGCCCTTAACGTCTGTCTGTATTTTTGTCTGTATATCGTTGTTGGTCTTTCACGTAAAAACTACAGAACGGATTTGGTTGAAACTTGGCACATAGATAGATCATACCCTGGAATAACATATAGGCTACTTTTTATCCTGGAAAACCATGAGATACATCGGGAACGCGGGTGAAACATAATATTAGTAGGATTATTATTATTATTATTTGGGTTTTGTGTCTGTTTCAAGTCTTTACAGAGCTTGTATCACTGCGACCTAACTAGATCTATTGTGATTGTCACATAAATTTCACCGCCAAGACCTACAGCTATAATAAACTGTACTATATTCCAGTGGCTAGGGGTGAAATTATGGTGAGGGTAAGCCGTTCAAAAAACACTGATAATTTTATAATTACAGTATATTTTAAGCATGATAAAAGTGGCTTTGAAATGATGAAAATGTGGGACTGGGATTTCTAAAAGGTAAGCCGATGGGAATCGGCTTGTATGGACCCTTCGCCACTGCTATATTCTTAGCGGTAATAAATTTTACTTCATCTGGGTGCAACTGGTGCTTCCCCAGGAGAATGGCATAAGTGGGTGGCACTCACACAAAAGGTGAAGTGGTATAGTAGTATTAGTAGGATTGCACCCGTGCAAAGAGGGCTATACTCGGAGTTTCCCTGCGAGATCGAATCAGAAATGATGAGATCCGCAAGCGAACCAAAATAACCGACATAGCCAGAAGAATTGCCAAAGTGTCAGTGTTGAAGTGGCAGTGGGCGGGGCACATCGCTCGTAGAACCGACGGCCGCTGGGGCAGAAAAGTTCTCGAGTGGCGACCACGAACCGGAAGACGCAGCGTGGGCAGGCCCCCCACAAGGTGAACCGACCATCTTGTGAGGGTCGCGGGAAAGCGCTGCATGCGGGTAGCGCAAGACCGGCCATCGTGGAGATCCTCGGGGGAGGCCTTTGTCCAACAGTGGACGTCTATCGACATGATGATGATGATGAAAGCTGGGACGGGTCACTACTATGATTAGAACTCACAGTAAGATCTCAGAGCAGTGCGGCGAGTTCAAGGACTCGGTCTCGATGTCCGCGCATGTAGGCGTGCGCCTCCCACAGCATGGTGACGAGGCGGTCGTCGGCGCGCTCGTCCATCGCCACGTCGCGCGACATGCCCGGCGAGAACCGGTAGTAGGGGACGCCCAGCGACGACAGCCACGCCCGGGCGCGCTCCACTACTCGCCCGTCGGCTTGTGTTGCCTATACCATCGATAATAGTAAAATAGTTAGGTTTTCTTAATAATATTTTTGATTTATGTTATAAAAAATAAAACTGGACTAGTGCGAGTCTGTCTCGCGCACCGAGGGTTCCGTAATTTCCTATGTTACTTTAAATACCATAGACTTCTTATAGGATTTCCTGTAATTTATAGGTAAATAAATATTTTCTGTATTTTATAAAAAAAAAATAGGTCCAGTTGTTCTGGAGATAAGAGGGGGGAATGGTCGATTTTCGCCTATTTTCTTAAATAACTTCAAATCTATTTATCTTAAAATTATAACAAAAATATATTTGAAATCCTCACAACGAGCCTTTTAATTTCACACAATATAATTTATATAACTTTTTTTTTATTTTCTAATTTACCCCCCAAAAGTGGCCTCCATGATTGAAATTAATTAATTTACGTTACACGTCCGTGTTTGGGTCACCGACTTACACATGTATAACAAATTTCAATTGAACAAAACAACGGAACCCTAAAATTAAGAGAAATTCATTAATATAGGTATAGTACCTGATCAACCAGTAATCCTCCAATAGCTGATAATCCCCACGCTAGTCTCGCAGTGTCCCAAAGACTTTCAGGCTTGAACACGTCAATGTCTTTTAACTTCGTAATGGGTATTAAACCTGAAAATAAATTATATCTGTCTTCATATTCTAGTTTTAATTATAAATACCACTTACAGCACATTATTCCTAAGCTCTTACAAGGCCACAAGGACAGCCTACGGTAGGTATTGTCTCCTGAGAGCATACATATCAAATCAATAAGAAATTACAAAGATCAGTCCTATCAAAGTGCAGGATTGGGGCTTGTGACGTCATTGTACAACTACTTTTTAGTACACTTTTTGCAGACCGGAAAAATTTAACGCAGTATATCTTCGTTATTTTTTGTATTCGGATAAAAAAAAAATACGTATCCAATATTTTTTGATAATCTAACTGACGGACTAATTAGATTTTTTTGTTGTTATTCCTCATTGGATGGGTGACCTAATGGATCAGCAAAGTCACTGGAATTCTTTTGACAGGCCAGTTGGCGCAATTGGTTAACTATCACGGGTTCGACTTCCATCCAAGAAAACATTTGTGTGCATGAACGAACAAGTCTGTTTATTCTGAGTCTGGGCACAGAATACATATACAATGTGTCTGGTCATGAACTAGCGATATTTAAGGTATATTTCAACGCATTTTATACAAAAATACACGACACACTCGGGTCCAACCTCCCCCCCTCTATGTGGCAGCCATTTTATTTCCTTTTTGAGATATTCTCTACGTGTTTACAAAAAAAAAATATCTCTCAATGTTTTAATCCCACTGAGATAAAAATAAGCTTATTCAAAGGGTAACAATATTGTCTATCATTTAAAAATACGAAATAACGTTGCACTTTTTCGTAACTTTAAAAAAAATATTAAACTCCTAAAAAAATAACAAAAAATTATGCTATTTGACAAACGTAACTATAACGTACCTGTTCCACACGATACGACGACTTTCAAATTAGTCTTTTCAGCGGCTTCGTGTTGTCCCGTTGCCCGTAACGCTAACTTTAACTCGGATATCTCAGTTAGAGCATCCAATGTTGGGTTGTTACCCATTAGACCACCGTCCAGGTATCTGAAAGATCATATGGTACATACTCAAGTTCTTGGCCCTGAGGTTCTCAGTAGGAAGCGACGTATGACCACTGGCTGTTTGGAGAAGGAAAACATCGTGAAGTAACAGCTTAGTTCGCGTAAGGGGACAGACAGACAGACACATGAGTGATCCTATAAGGGCTCCGTTTTTTCTTTTGAGTTCCGGAACCCTAAAAAAGTAACAACAGCAAGCCCTCGAAATTCATTTACCAGGTTTTACCTAATATTGTTTTTAGTTAACACTATTACTTTTTGTTTCCAGTTGAATAAAGCCGGCTGAAAAATTATTTTTAGTGGTGAAGCTCCTTACAATTTTCATTTAGATTGTTTTTTGTCCGGGCGCTATCGGCCTAGCCCGCGAGCTACCTCTGACCCAGTCAGAGCCTATTTTTACTAGGGAAGTTTTTTTGTTTTTAAAGGACTAAAGTTTCTCTGAGGCCGGTAGCCTCTGATGGCTGCAGCAACCTTACCGGACAAAACACTAGGGAAGTATTTGCTAGCTTCATCATATCAGCCAAAAGACGTCCACTGCTGGACAAAGGCCACCCCCAAGGATCTCCACGATGGCCGGTCTTGCGCTAGCCGCATCCAGCGGTTTCCCGCGACCCTAACAAGATCGTCAGTCCACCTTGTGGGGGGCCTGCCCACGCTACGTCTTCCGGTTCGTGGTCGCCACTCGAGAACCTTTCTGCCCCAGCGGCCTTCGGTTCTACGAGCGATGTGCCCCGCCCACTGCCACTAAAGTTTGGCAATTCTTCGGGCTATATCGGTTACTTTGGTTTGCCTGCGGATCTTATCATTTCTGATCCGATCTCGCAGGGAAACCCCGAGCATAGCCCTCTCCATTGCTCTTTGGGTGACCTTGAGCCTTCTTATAAGGCCCATCGTAAGCGACCACGTCTCTGCTCCGTAAGTCATCACTGGCAACACACACTGGTCGAAGACTTTCGACTTGAGACACTGCGGTATTTGAGACGAAAAGATATTACGTAGATTCGACGATTGACCTCTTTCTCGAAGTTGGACCTACCTAGTTGGATGGTCTGTCCTAGGTAAATATAGTCGTCTACAACTTCGAGTGCAGAGTCTCCAACCTTTACTCGAGTGGGTGCAACATAGACGTTCGACATGATTTTCGTCTTATCCATGTTCTTCTTTAGACCCACTTGTTGAGAGACTCTGCTGAGGTCATCGAGCATTGTACTGAGGTCTTCCAAGGTCTCAGCCATGACTACTATTTTTATATTATTTGCTAGCTTAAAGACCGGTTATTAACACCACCTATAAGTCGTAGGTAGGGGTAGGTATGTAAGTCTCAGTTTTTTTTTAATTCTCAGAGCAGGACAACGTCTAGTTTATACAAGTATAGCCTTTTACAAGTTTTCACCATGTATTATAAAATTATACCTGCCAGAAGCTCGGAAGTAGGAAGGTGCGGCGCCGGTGGCGCGGGCTGCTTGCCACACTAGTTGTTCTTGAGGACAAGGCGGTTCAGGTAGCACCACCACTGACACTTGGTCACCAGCTTCTGCACGAGCACCTAAGTACATACAAAATTTACATTATGGTGAACTAGCTGCCCCTCGCGCTTTCACCCGCGCTCTATCTATCCAAGTGGTAAGTTTCATCAAAATCCGAGTTTTAAAAATATTGGGTATTTTTTATTTTATCAAATCAATAAAAAATTACAAAGATAAGGCGCATTAAAGATTAGGAGTGGGGGCTTGTAACGTCACGTCTTTGTAAAACGTGAACTAAGACGTGACGTCACGCGAAATTTTCACGCACTGTATCTTCGTTATTTTTTGTTTTTGGAACTAAAGAGACAGACCAACTGACGGACTAATTAGATTTTTGCAGTCATCATCCCTATTATGAATTGAAGATATTAATTATATTGATTTTTTAGTATTATAATAATGCTTACTGGATATTCCATTATGCTCGTCCAATATTTCTTGCGCCGATTTGTAGTTCCTAAATATATGCAAGTCTACGGGTTTCCGGTCTGCTAACACTGCCAAAATCATCAGTTTCGGTTTATCAATATCCGCCATTACTCTTTCAGTACCTGTAATCAAGATAATATTTGTATATTGGAATATTTATTTAAGACTAGCTGTTCCCCGCGGCTTCACTCGCGTTCCCGGAATAAAATAACCCTATAGCCTTTGGGGATAATGTAGCTTCCTATTAGTGCAAGAATTTTTCTAATCGGACCAGTAATTCCAGAGATAAGCGCATTCAAACAAACAAACAAACTCTTCACCTTTATTATTAGTAGGTATTCTAGGTATAGATATAGATTTAACATAAAGTTTTGAGCTGACTAAATAATAATAATATTTTATTACATTTACATATTATTGTTTTAATTCCGGTCTGTTTGCAGATCGGTAAAAGCATCCCCCAACCTCGTCGTCAACAACAGGTTCATAGTCCACACAGAAAGTGGTCACCACCGCCTATTATTTTTTTTTTTTTTCAAAACTTGTTAAATTTCTATGACAAAGTCTTCACTAAATAAAATTGCTGCAATTTTTCTTTCATATTACAAAGTTGGCAAGCAACCTGTCTTTTATAAGAGATTATCGTATTTTATATACGCTTGCAACAACTAATCTAATAACTATTTAAAAAAACCTTTAAATTATTAAAAACATAAAAATACCTAAACAATCCTTCAATATAGTCTCCAAGGCTTCAGAGGGATACGGCCTCATACCGACGAAGGCAAATTCCTTCATCCTAAAGTACAACCTCTGGCATTCCCTCAAAGACTTCCCACAGGCGAGTGCCAGAGCGAGTATTCCACCAGTACTGGTGCCAGCCACCCAGTCGAAACAGTCGATTATTGGCTTGCCTACTGCCTCTTCTAAATTGATGAGGAGTTGGATCAGGACTAAGCCTCGAATACCGCCGCCGTCTAGGCAAAGGAGTCTGGAATGAATATTTCAACAAAAGTTAAATGGAGGGGCCACTTCTGATTTAAAGTCTTGCGCGCCATAAGCTTGAGCTTTCGTTGAAAGAAATCATTTTGAAACCATAGCATGGTGGTACCTATTACTCGCCTGATGGCTATAGTTGAAAATCTGGTGCCAATTACCGCCTGCCTGCTTGTCAAAACTAATAAAACACTTGAAGATTGAGCTGATTTCGTAGATCTAGTTCTTGAATTTTTAGCAATATAAAAATTCATATAAACCATCGGTGGTAAGGTGGTAGACTGTGGCCTATGCGCAGTAAACAGAAACAAAAACATATGTAGACTCACCGTCCCTGTTTATGCTTAGCATCTAAACACGAGGCGCGTTCCATAGCAGCTACCGAGAGCATCTGTGAGACGAGGTCTCTAGTGGCGCCGCGAGGCAGCGGCGGCGGTGGAACGCCGTTGTAGTCCCCGCGCGACGAACAGCCTGGACCGCACCCGGTTTGTTCTGGAGGACATCTGGAGAGGATTTACCATTTGACGGTGGTCATTCTACAACTTTAAAAAAAAATTAAATCTATTGAAAAGTTTTAGTAAATACTCGATTCTTGCGGACACAAACAGAAGACAATCAGTTAATCATAAATAGTAGCAGTGCGGATCTGCGTCTGCCCATTTATGATTATTTGGTTTTACTGTTAGCATATCGGAACCAGAGTCTTTAAACGAGTAAGTAGATACCTACATATTGTTTAATCGCCATAAAAAAATTGTATTTAAAACCCATATTTTTACGATCCATATACCTATTTATATACCTACCAAAAAAAAAGACCTGACTGACTCATCGAACCATCTCAAACCTGAAAGTTCACATTTTGCATAGAAGATCCCTTTATATAGACGAAACTCAACCCTAGACTCAACGATAGATGATCGCGGGTGAAACCGCAAGGCGGAACGCTAGTTAAATGATGAAAACTAACTTACCTCTGGGCACCAACAGCATGTATAACATACAAAATCTTGTCGTAACCACTGTTCGACATTTCCGTCGGCACAACATGCCTCGCCGTCAAACCCTTATGGTTCCTCGCTTCCAAATTCGCACCGAAAACAACCAGCGCTTGTACTATAGCCAAATTTGTCTGCTTCATAGCTAAATGTAAGGGCGTATTCCCTTCATTATCACCTATAGAAAGTTCTGCGCCTCTCGATAGTAAAGCTATTGCACATTCTAAACGACCTCTCAGCACCATTATATGTAAAGCTGT
Organism: Tethea ocularis; assembly: GCA_963555595.1. Classification (NCBI taxonomy): domain Eukaryota; kingdom Metazoa; phylum Arthropoda; class Insecta; order Lepidoptera; family Drepanidae; genus Tethea; species Tethea ocularis. Next base: position 3,371,623 of record OY741963.1, on the reverse strand, counting down.
TCTCCCGTCGAAGTTGAGAGCGTTTATATCACAGTTCTTATCGACTAGTGCTTCGATAACTTCTCTAGATATAGCCCAGTGTAATGGTGTGCCTCCACGTTTCATGTCTTGCTGGAAGAGTTTTGGTTGGTTGTCTTTTAAGAGGTCGCCAACGATTCCTGCAAATGAGAGTGATGCAGATATAAGTGAACGTTTGAGATACGAGCAAGGGAGACAGCGCACTTTGTGAGTAAGGCAAAAATACAACGACCTTTGAGCATTTACAAAAAATAACAATGGAAAATATCATACTGAACAAGCCATTATTTATGTGTTTTTAAAGATTATATTTAGTTATTTGTTATTCTTAGAATAATTTTATTTATAAAATTAGTTTTAACTCTAATGTATTATATTTTTTAAGTATGTCATGACCTAATTTCAAGTGATGTTTACCTGGAATTATTGTACACTTTTTTTGTAAATTATGTAGGTAGGTAGGTACTAAGAGTGAATCTATACTGATATAATAAAGTAAGATTCTAAAAATTATATCACTAATTGGAAGTACACAGTAAATAAAAAAAAACAGTATACCAGGCGGAGCGGCAGTGGTAGCGAAAGCTCTCGTAGAGGCAGTCAGGTTAACGTCAGCACCGGCTAGCATCAGTGCGCGCACGCAATCCGGCGCGTCCGCAAGGCACGCTGAATGCAAAGGCGTGTAACCTTGCTTGTTGTACACGTTCAACGACCTCGCTGCCTTGGGAGCTAGTGCCTACACACAATTATTATTTTATGCGAGGTAAAGCATAGCTTTTATGCTCAAATTTTACAGTAGAACTTAATGTTGTGTTTATGCGCGTGAGTAACGTCGCCAGAGTGGGCTCTGCTAGTGGCGTAGCTAGGCGTGGGCTAAGCGGACCCTCACCCACGGCCTCGCACTTAAAGGGGCCTCGGACGAACCCCCTACTTCCTGGCAGAGCTCTAGTTCTTAAAGCATACTTCCTGGCCGGGCCACCTAAGAATCCTTATAACTTTTGAACCAAGGAGCGACAAAATGAGATATTCATGGACAAATAACGGACTAAATAGCGACAGAATCTGAATTCAAATCCGGGAGGGTGGCCCTGCCAGTCAATATTCATCAAAAATATTGTCTCATAAATAACATGTCCATCTGACTAATCACAAATGCAAGTGACAACTATTACTATGCAGTATGCAGTATAGGGTAGTTGACACTGTCAAAAATAAATGACCAAACACTAACCAATGCATAAAACATCTAAAAACACGTGGAAGTATCAAATATGTTGTACATTTAATGCTTCATATGATTTTTAATTACCAGTGGAACCACTAAGAGTAGATGATTTGATGCTGTGAAACTATGACGTCATAATGTATATTACATTCATACATAATTCCTTATAAACTATCGTTTTGACATTTATTAAAAAGTAGCTGATTTGATATGTCAGTCAACTACCCTATTGTAGCTTTCCTTGATCTCCCATCAACAGAGATAATTAATTGAGACAAGAGAGAAATTACTTGGTAAGATTTTTAAAGGCGATGATAGCTCAGTGGTGACATAGAATAAATAATATACTACGTACAAGTGGTGGTGACGTCGAATGCCCAGACGAAGGTCGCGGGTTCGAATCCTACAATGAGCTTGAGCTTTCGGTGAAGGAAAACATCGTGAGGAAACCATACCATGATGGTAAGGTACTTTGTAGTACCTGCCTGGCCCTACCACCCTCAAGTTGAAAATCTGTCGCCAAGCACCTTTCGGTGTGTTCCGACAGCTGCACTTGAGAGCCAGTTCCTTTCTCGGCTTTGTGTGCTTACCATCATCGGCCACATCAACACTGACCACGGTGAGATTGTGGTCAAACACAGGCCTATTGTGTAAAAAACAAAGTAACAAAGTAAAAAAAAGAAAGGTAAAAAAACTGGTTTTAAAAATCAAATAGTCAATACAGAGTAAGTTAGCACTTACATTGATTATTTCCTTGTTACTTGCTGCTGCATAATGGAACACTGTGTTGCCATCATTGTCAATGATGTCCAAAGAGCAATTTAACGACACTAGACTTTGAACCATGCGGATATTGCAACCCTGTACAGCTATCTAAAAAAATATATTATGTATTAAAATCCTACTGATGTCATAATGTTACTCATTACTTGTCTCTTTATTAGAGACAAATCTTAGTCAAGTCTATTTAAAATTATTACGTAGAGATTGTAGTTGATATATTAATATACCTGTTTATTATATTTTACTGTCTCTGAATGTACTACAATTGGTTCATATAAAACAAAATGTTATGCCAAGTATCTCTGTGCCAAGTATCATCCATATACAGCCATTACAGAGCCGAGTATAACAAGCTAATATACACTAACTTTGAATATACAATATTAGTAAGAGTGACAGGATTTGTAGCATAGCAAGTAGGGTATATATACAAATAGATTTCCATATATGTATGGTATCATCATAAATTCCTCCCTGAATTCAGAGTAAATAAATATACTATGAAAATGTGGATAGTGTGGTAGTTTTTATAAAGATCAAAATGTAGGTGTTATTTAAATTTCAACCTTATATTAGATGTTAATTTTATTACTTACCATAATAGGTGTAGCACCAGTCGTTGGATCAATGTCGTCAATATGTTTTTGAACTTCAGGATCATTCAATAGCTCATATAATCCAAAATTAGCAACTAAATGGGCTATTGTCCACGATTGGTGTTCAGATAATATATCACAGAGTTTCTGTAGAGAAGGTACTGTGCACTGAGGACAAATATGTTTTTGAAATGGTAGTCGAGTCTATCGTAAAATGTAACTTTTGACATTCATAAGTAACTTAAGTGAATAATTGAGTTTGGATTTTGATTGAGTATTTTTTGTCCTATTTATATTTTCTAGATAGTATGACTATGTTCAAATTTGTTTGGAAATCCCACTGTAAACTTTTACCATTCAGGTACTTTTATTTGAATAAATATTCACACTCAGTTTGTGTGGGAATCCCTGACAATTGTAATGTAAATAACTAGATAAAATATAATATTGGACAGCTGCCAGCTTTTATTAGCTATTATGCAGTAAAACACTGTTTCTTAATGTATCTACAAATCATAATAGAATCTACTAGACTTATCCAATAACTATTTACTTTAATATTTTATTACACTTTTACAACTTCTGAGAGAAAGCATTTCTGATAGCTGTTATTAATGTGTTAATCATAGAAAGGGTTATTCCTATTGACAGGATTGTCACAAAATTATGGCAATGAAAATACCACTCAAATCCATAAAAGACCATTCTGTTCAGAAGAACATACGAAGAAAGAATAAACTTATTTCTACAAAATATGACACAGGGATATTTCTATACTAATAATAAAGCCGAAGAGTTTGTTTGAACACGCTAATCTCTGGAGTTACTGGTCCGATTCATTTAACAAAATATATTTACCTCTTTGGTAATCCTTATGTATTTTGGTATTATTTCTGAATATACAGTAAATCTATTTTCAGCAATTTCTTTGGAATCGGAGCGAAATAAACTGAAAGAATTAATAAATTATTTATGATTAGTATTTTTAAATTCATTATGTGATTCATGAATGATAATTGTATGAATAAGTATATCCTTTATTTGAAAAACATGAATTCAAAAAAATATACACTAAGTCCTTGGTGAGTTTCTCAGTCTAAGTAGGTATATTTAGAACCAGCGGTAGAGTCAATTGTAATTCATAAAGTCTTTTCATAATGGCCTAAATTAAATAAGTAAATGAGTTTAAATCATGAACATTGAAAATTATTTACCTGTTTGCAGCAAATAACATTGTAAAATTACATAACTATGCTATACTAGACAATAATAAAGAAACAGCTCTTTCATGCAGGCTATGTTTGGGTTTTATACTAAATGGCTGGTTTTTCTCAAAAAGAAGACAATTTGGATATAATTTTAATGTAGGTACTCTTGGCCTTGAATGCATTTATAATAAACATGTAAGACTTTCAGATCCAAAGTGCAATGTATAAAACTATAAAAAATACAGGTAATTAAATATAGGTGTGCTATCAATATAAGGGCCCAATTTGGCCCAGATTATTCAGGATATGACTATGATACATATTATTATGTGGAAAATAATATAAACTGATTTATTAGTGATACATTTACACCTACTGACCTATACATCTGATGCAAACTTTCCGTGACTGGTTTTTGTAGAACGATTTCGTAATGTTTATCTCTGGCATTCGAACTGTCGGGAATTTTTGGCCCATATAGTAACATAGATTCTTTTCTGTAAGGTATCGCCCTAGACGCGTAGTCGTCAGATCGAACCTCGAGAACCTTGGTCGGAGGATCCTCCATCCGAAAAACACCCCGAAGAACTAGAAAACATAGTATTTTGTAATATTTATTTGTATTTTACATTTTATTTAATTATAATAAAATAATTGTACTTACATGAATTCAACATTTTGCAAGAGTTGTTTAAATCTTACTTAATTCGCCACAGAATAATTTACTCTAACTTCCTTCGTCAATAACTGAGGAAATTAAGTATTATTTATTTAAATTTTCTTCTCAGAATCAGCCGAGAGCGAACGTAGAGATGTGCCGAGTCAGACTGACTCGAGTACTGACTCGAATACCTAGCAAGTACTCACGTACTCGAGTATATAAAATACAGTATTCGAATCCGAATGAGTACATAAAAGAAAGAACGAAACTTAAAGATGCAATAAAAACAATCAAAGAACTGAAGTGGCACTGGACCGGACATATGATCGTGTAAAACATAAAATACAAAAAATAATATTATATAAATATAAAGTTAAAAAATTCAATTGATAATTGTTATAGTCAATAGTTAGTTGTTAGCTTTAATATGCATTGCCATACAAAATTACCAAATTCTGATTAATATAATGATTAAATTACTAATTATACATAAACTGCTGTTATTATTTACATGTAGGTACTATCGTTCATACACGATTTGTGATGAAATATTAGACTTTGTCGTCAAAAGCAAACTACAAAGTTCGATTCAAAAAGTACTCGAGTTCACTGAAGTATTCGAATACTCGTGCCGGTACTCGAACCTATCCGAGTGTTCAGACTAAAATCCTAACTCGATTCTTATTTTAATGAATACCAAAGTATTCGAATACCAAAAATAGCCGACTCGGCACATCACAGCGAGGTGAATGAATGAAGGCCGAATGACATTTGATAATATTCGTGTTGCCAACTGTTATATTATGTATCGTACGTAAGAAATGCGCCTAAAAATGCGCTATCTAGAGTATATTTTGTTCCTTGTGCGCTATCCGCGAAAATGCTACTGAGTTGTAGACAGAAAGGAAAGAGTATAATACTATAGTGTACTTTTAACAATGCAATAAATCTTTAAGGGTATACCTTCGGTTGGAGTGCGAAAGAAATCTTCAACATATTCCTTCAAGGTATATTAGTAACATTTTCATGAAATAGTCGTATATGTCAGTAATATACCTTGGAGGAATAAGTTGATGATTTCTTTTGTTATTAATCAGTAAATATACTACCATCCTTCTCGCAAATAAGATTTTGATAACTTACGACCTATAACTGAGCTGCAATTTGCAAAAAACGTGATAAAATTTGAATTTCGCGCTCCAACCGAACGTTCCCCCTTAAATAACTTACCTATACAGGAGTACTGAGTACTGACATCTTTTTGGCTACTGACTGACCACGGAACACTTTCATGACATTATAATTGAGACTAAAATCACTTGAGATATTGTAGGGTTCCACCGACTTGTGTGGATTCGGCATAGCGTGGATCAAAGGGCCTACTCCGAAAAACAATACACGATAGTCCGATCATCTATATATACCTACTAACTTTGTGCTATCGTGTATCGTTTTTCGGAGTAGGGCCTCAGACTTTTATCGTGTATCGGTTGATGGAGTAAGCCCTCAGAATTCAAATCCGTGTTCAAGAGATAAGTTGGTAAAGAGCTGGATTTAAATGAACAATTTCCCATAAACATTTTATTAATAGAGCAATAATAAAAAAACTCGTACAATACATATGGAATGTACCTAAATAAATACATAGCGTAAACAATCAATAAAGGAAATATATTATATATCTAATATAATTAGCAATCTTTGGCATAAAATAGTGGGTTTTTAAAAGAAAAGTGCAATTGGTAAGTAAAAGCAAAAAGATGATTGTATGTACAATTTTTATAGTTTTGTAAATTCAATTAATTTTCTCTTTGACAATGTAATAATACTGTACATATGTTTAAGTTACACTGTTTTTAAACACAGATCTTTAATATTGACTAGTAATATGTAAATAATGGAACTACTAAACTTAAATTAATAAAATCGACGCTTGAGAGGATATTTTAAGACTGTTATGTTTTGTATGCATAGGTATACAAATACAAGACACGATTTTTATGGAATGCAAAAATCTAAATAGAATATCTCAATAATACAATATAACTAAGTATAAGTACCCTTAATTATTCTACAACACAAACTCTTTTCCAAAATCTTGTTAATAAAAATACCAATGATAAATTTGTACATTCACAAAAATGTTGTATGTTGTGATGTCATAATATAAATATTCGGAACTACAAGTTACATATATTATAAATAGTCTAGACATTTACAGATAATGTTTGATATAACCTCAGATTACAAAACAAGAGGTTTGAAATCTGTGGATATTACAATGTCAATTAAAATATCCCAACAGAATGTCCAAATTAGGAACCAGTGTTTATCTTCTTTACACTCAATTTTAATTTGATGTATTAATGCCTACATTAAATCAAAACTCGACTTAGTAATCAACTAAATTAATGTTAACTAATGACCTTAGTATTTCTAAGGTTATAAAAGCATAGTATTTAGATAATTGTGTTCAGAAATTGTAGAAATTTTGCTCTCAATAATTTTTGATGAAATTGAAAATAGCTACACTTTCAATCTCATTATCTATTTATGCATAGGTCATTAGAAAATGTATCTACATCTCTTTAAACACTTAAGCAGCGTGACTATGGTTACTATTTGAACCAGGAAGGCTGTCAGGGTTAGCAAGGGGATCAAGTTCAGCAAACAGCTTGAACCAGGCAGCCTTATCATCTTTCTTTGGAGGAGGCATGTTTAGTTTCGATGCAGCTTTTTCAGGTGACTTGGTTGTATTATTATTGGTGCTGGCTGGATCCATCGGCTCTTGCAGAATACTTGCAGAGCTTAAATCCTGAAATTATGTTAGTTTGAATTAGTTACCTCTTACAGTTGGTGGGGAAATTACATTATTTTCTAAATGTAAATCAATCTGATATTAGATTAGAAATAATGATAAAAAAGCTGATAAATATACACACAGATAATTAAAAAAAATACTATTAAGCAAGGTCTAAGACCATTATACAAGTTTAGTATACCTACTAGAAGATATATATATATAATGCATAAAATGTTAAAATCACACTTACTTGTAGCAGTTGTGAGGGTAAAAATGAACCAAAATTAGCCGGCATGTCACCACAATCAAGACGTAAACCTGCCAAATCTGTATTTGTACCAGAAGTTTCACCCGTCACTTTGGACTCCAGACAGCTGGTGTCAATCAAGTTCATGGAATTTAGATCTACATCTTTATTTTCAGAGGATGAAGGTTTAGTTTCAGTGATGGATTTTGGTTGTTCAGTGTGCACTTTTGTTTTATTGGCTGTTTCTGTAGACTCATCTTTGTATTCATCCTGTATGATAAAGAATAGTTAATGAGCTAGGCTACCTAAAAATTTAATATTTATTTACCCTGTATGGTGAAATACTTTCGTGAATATGACGATAATAATAGAGCCTGTGAGATCCCCAGCCAAAGGAGACAAAAAAAACACTATTTAAAGTTTGTAAGTCAAATGTTATTTAAATATCTTACTTGGAAAAACAACATCTGATCTTTATCTTGTGCAAGACCTTCCTGATGTCCCTCAGCCTCTTCCAGGGTCTGTGATAACTCTTTTAAAATACAGAATTCATACTGTGGAGCTGTATTCATAGTATCAGCTGTGGCTTCAAAGGTTTGTACTACTTTTGTAGCAAATGTTAAAAAGGATGTTTGGTAGTTTGAAAGAACATGGGAGAACATGTTACATCTTGCTGCAGCTAGTAAGTCAATCTGTAAATAGAATAAAATTAATTTTCAAAGATTCTTTATACTTTAAATCGTGGGAAAGAGTCCAAAACGAGTAATGATCCTACTAATATTATAAATCTGAAAGTTAGTGAGTGAGTATGTTTGTTACTTCTTCACGATCAAATGGACTAACAATGATTAAATTTGGTATATTGGTAGCTGACACCCTGGATTAACACCTAGGCTACTTTTTATCTGAAAATTTTGCTTACTGTAACTGGGGGCAGAAGCCAGTTATGATATAATACACAAGTTCAAAGTATTGTATGTACTAAAAAAGAGTATAAAACAAAATATTGGTCATACCTTCTGTAGTACATCAAGAGTTAACTTATCAAACAATTTTTTACTCTCGCGAACTTGTCGCTGTGCTTTACGGAAGTTGTCGAGGCCGCGGCCCGTGTCCGGATCGAGTTGAGCGCTCGTCGACTTCATCCAACTCAACGCTGCGCGATATTCAATGCGAGCCTTTTCCATAGCCGAAACTGTAGCTCTCATGTCACTCACAGCACGTCCCCTAAACGTCTCCACTTCATGATAAAGCCTCAATAGTGGCCCCCTCACTGATAATCGCTGCTGCCCAGAGTAAGATATAGCCTTACCGGCTGATACCATGTGTTTACCCGCAGCATCCGAAGTCTTCCCTGCATCGCGTAGAAACTTCCCTAAATTGTTCTCCTCTTGAGCCAAAATACACAATCGCTCCTGATATTGGTCCAAAACACGCTGCAAGTGTAGGCAGCTATCTGATATTGATCGAAACAATTCCAATTTAGCATCGAGTTCGGCATCTGAGGCAACAATACATTCGTCTTCTTTGGTTCCCAATTTTTTTAAAACAGTCTTCTTAGTTACCCAATACTGATGTTGCATCATCTTTGTAGATTAATAGATATCATTTATTTATTAAAAAATAGAAATAAATTAAAATACGAATAATCAACGTACGCAAGCTGAGTCTGATACTTTGACATTGACAGTAACGTCAGTCTCACTGACTGTCACAGAAATTGACAGATTTAATTTTTTATTAGGTTTCCAGGAAATAGGCAAAAGTTCGAATCCACACAGCAATTTTTTTTTTAAATAGAATAGAAATCGAAAAATGAAATCTAAATCAGTTGCCTTCCGTCACAGATCCGGTTTTTTTGCTCGCTTAGTCGTTCCAAAATATTGATGCCTGCATGTGCATAGTGCTTTGGTAGGTAGGTAAGTATTGTATATCGGTAGACCTGACTCTGAGACCGGATACGGTTCCTTGTTGTTTGTTATCGGATCGGTAGGTAGGTAGAGCATATCACCTGCTAATGATCGTGACTTTCGTGACGTGGGTTGTAGTTGTAGGTTGTAGATAGAATGTCCGAAATATAAAAAAAATACGTTTTGTCTATGACCCGAATATTTACAGCCGGAATGTGGAATGGCCGCCGCGTTTCGCGTTAGTGCAAATGTATTGTGTTATACAAATGATTTGATAAAAATATGCACGCTTTTGCTAGATGAGAGTGACTTATTAGCACGAACAAGTGGAAGTAACTACGATGTACTGTGCTAGTGATAAAACAATACCGGGAGTATCATCATCGCAGTCTTCGAAGAACGTCAAAGATGGTAAGTTTGTAGAATAGATGTCACATATAATTTTACCAATGGGTTTTGGTTACAAATATAATTTATTTCCATACATAAACTCTCCAGTAGCTGACATAGGTCACTGATAATTATTATTCTGCTTATTATATTGCTATTTTGTTGGTACCAAAAGTTTCTATAGAGTTTTCAAGTTCAGAGTTTGTGATTTACTGAAATGAAACTGCTAGGTACGCTCTTTTATTACCTACTAGATAATTTCTATACCTAATGTAACAGATTTTCCTGATTTTATTTTTTACTTTATCTAACTCAATTCTACATCAATCATTCTGTTCTATTTACGTTGGTCTGAAATAAAGGTAAACGGTAAACACGCGAATACTGATCCGGTTTATGAATATTAAGGCCACTTCATTTTTTTTTATAAATTCAACAGCAACTATTTATTTTGTACTCTCTAAAACTTTTAATAAAAGCTCTAAGCTTGCAAGTTTACTTTGTTCGCTAAGTCAATCTATAAAACTGCTTTTGTTAAAGGGGTTAAATGTCATGAAATACTGTTTATCATGTTATTATTATCACATTACAGGGTGTGCCCTGTCCTTGCCCATTGTCAAAGCAGTACAATAATGACTGTTTGCCGTAAACACAATCCCTAAATTATGTAACCTCAAATTTTCCTATCAACAAATATTTCAGATTCAAAATTATTTTCCTTTAAATAACATCTAATGTAGCTTTTTATTTTTGGCCTCAATAAGTGTACTGTTTCTATTTTATACAATTGAAGCAACCATTTGCTCAAAAAATCTTTATCTATACTAATAATAAAGCTGAAGCGTTTGTTTGTTTTAATGCGCTAATCTCCGATAAAAAAAAAATCTTTCACTAATAGGAAGCTACATCATCCCCGAAGATAGATAGGCTACTTTTTGTCCCGGTAATGCAAGTGAAACCACGGGGAACAGCTAGTATTAAAATAGCTGTAAAATTAGACGAGAACTGCATAACAGAATAAATGCATTTGAAGCAGGTTTAATATATTAATGACTAATGTTTTGATTGAATAGATTGTTTGTTTGTTGTTTTTAAATATGTACATAATGTCATGCATAATAAAGGATTAGAAATTGTGCTTGCAATGCACTTTCTGTGGGAGCTCCACGGAAACAATGGCCATAATGAAAATAAAGGGTGTGTAAAGGTCATGTGCAACAAAATTTAAACTTCATGCTTATTGATTATACATATAGAAATATGAAAATTCAAATAAAACCAGTTCATGATTATTTTAGGGCTCCGAGAACGAAATACCTAACCTATTTCGTTTTTCAAAAGGGGTCCATTGCCAAAAAATTTGAGAACCCCTACCTAGATAATACCTAACTCATAAGAGAGTGCAAAGAAACGTTGTTTATAATGGTTCCAAGACAAAAGACACCCCCGAAATCCACATATCAAAAGGTAGAGCTTTTCATTGCTAAATAAATCGTATCTTGGTGGAGGGTTGCCCATGCTGTTTCAAAAGCGGGTCAAGGTTATCTATGTTCGTATATACCTATGTCGATCGATTCGACGTCTCGATATCCATATACTTACCTACCTACACTTTTCTATTACCTACTGACTTTCGCATAGAAACATAAAGGCAGAAGATAAACGGGAGTAAGATTATAAGAACTTAGAGCAATTTACAGCACAATACAGGTTATAGGTATTGTAAGTGAAATATTCGGTATCAGAGACGATTTTCGGTATATACTGTATCACCCAAGAGCGGATCCAGGATTCCAATTTGGGGGTGGGGGGGGGCCTCGGCCACGTCATAAACTTTTTTTAAATTTAAGTTGGAGGAACAAGCAGATGAGATAGACCCGAGTTGTTCCGAATTCGTTCGACCGACGCCGACGGTCAGCAGTGGGTAGGTATCGCATGAGCTGATCATAATCATAGCCTCAAAATTCAATGCCCCCCCCGCCACTGGTATCACCGAATAAACCGTTATGCTACTGGTAACTGGTAACCTCGCTGTTCTCGTTCCACCCAGCACCTTATTTTGGTCCCGTACATAATGATTAGGCTGACAGAACAACAGTAATTTGCACGTTGTAGTCTTTATAATAAACCACATTGTGAATGACGGCGTTAAGCAAAAGGTCAAAAGTGACTTCTTACATAATATCTTGGTGCAAAACTCTATATTGCGAACTAATTTGTGTTGAAACTCGTATGGCGTATTCTACATCGTGTGCCTACACTTTTCCTCTTTATTAAATAATGCGAATCGGGAAAGGGATAGTTGTTTCACGCGATTTTATTTAAATGTTCGATGTTTCTCTTCTCCCAGACACCTGAGTGTCGAATTAATTATCTAGGTACATAGTTGTCGACCTTGTGGTGTCAGGACTAGGGCATGCAATTATCCGCCTCATTTTACTATCCGGATATTTCGGATACTTCCAGTTCACTATCCGAATAAATCCGGATAATATGGATAATTCGGATACCCCCTTAGAAATGGGTAAATCAATCAGTCAACTTAAAAATGGGACTTTAATTAACATTTTTAAACACGCACGCTAAGTGCCTCAACCATTTATAATTAAGAGACGGCATCCACCCTCAATAGTCACCCCGCACGACGCCCAACGAAATGCTCAACAGACAGATCTCAAAGTCTCAAACTCGCGACACACGCCAATTTAATACAGTTAGTATTAAAGAGGCCATTGAGCAGAATAAAGGCTCTAAAGTGTTCGCAAGAGATCTGTCTGTTGGGCAGAGCCAACTGACGAAGCTGAAGACTGAGGGTGGCAGAATCATCACATCAAACATGTCGGCTAACCCGACACTATACTGAAGATATCCCGGACGTCAGCCTGTACGAGATTAGAATGGCTCTCAAACAACTCAAGAACAACAAGGCGCCAGGTGATGATGGAATTACAACTGAACTTCTGAAGGTACACCGATCCTCAGGGCCCTTCAGAAACTATTTAATTCCGTCATACTCAAAGGCCGGACGCCGCAAGCATGGCACAGAAGTGTGGTGGTGCTCTTCTTCAAAATGGGAGATAATTCCCTATTCAAGAATTACAGACCCATCACACTGCTGAGCCATGTTTACAAGTTGTTCTCGAGAGTCATTACAAACCGTCTCGCACGCAGGTTTGACGACTTCCAGCCTCTCGAACAATCCAGTTTCCGAAAAGGCTTTAGCACCATAGACCACATACACACGCGGCGACAAGTTATACAGAAGACGGAGGAGTATAACCAGCCATTATGCTTAGCGTTTGTCGACTATGAGAAAGCCTTTGATTCGATTGAAACCTGGGCCGTGCTGAAGGTGCCAAATCGACTACCGGTATATTGAGGTGTTAAAGTGTTTGTATGAGAACGCCACCATTTTGGTCCGTCTCCAGGACCAAAACTCGAAACCTATCCAATTGTAGCGAGGCGTGAGACAGGGAGACGTGATATATCCGAAACTGTTCACCGCTGCACTGGAAGACGTCTTCAAACTTCTGGACTGGAACGGATTTGGCATCAATGTCAATGGCGAGTACATCACTCACCTTCGATTTGCCGATGATATAGTAGTCATGGCTGAGACCTTGGAAGACCTCAGTACAATGCTCGATGACCTCAGCAGTCTCTCAACAAGTGAGTCTAAAAATGAACATGGATAAGACGAAAATCATATCGAATGTCAATGTTGCACCCACTCAAGTAAAGGTTGGGAATTCTGCACTCGAAGTTGTAGAGTACTATATTTACCTAGGACAGACCATCCAACTAGGTAGGTCCAACTTCGAGAAAGAGGTCAATCGTCGAATCCAACTCTGCTGGGCAGCGTTCGAGAAGCTACATAATATCTTCTAGTCTCAAATACAGCAATGTCTCAAGTCGAAAGTCTTCAACCAGTGTGTGTTGCCAGTGATAACTTACGGAGCAGAGACGTGGTCGCTTACGATGGGTCTCATCAGAAGGCTCAAGGTCACCCAAAGAGCAATGGCTATGCTCGGAGTTTCCCTGCGAGATCGAATCGGAAATGAAGAGATCCGCAGGCGAACCAAAATAACCGACATAGCCCGAAGAAAGTGGGCGGGGCACATCGCTCGTAGAACCGACGGCCGCTGGGGCAGAAGGGTTCTCGAGTGGCGAACCGGAAGACTCAGCGTGGGCAGGCCCCCCACAAGATGGACTGATGAACTTGTGAGGGTCGCGGGAAACCGCTGGATGCGGGTAGCGCAAGACCGGCCATCGTGGAGATCCTTAGGGGAGGCTTTTGTCCAGCAGTGGACGTCTTTCAGCTGACATGATGACGATGTAAAATGTTGTAATATTTGAGTGATTTTGATGTAATCCAATTAAAATTTAGTATGCTATATTAATAAAGTAACTATTCGTTTTATTCGTTTTATCCGGATAGTAAATCGAATAATATTCGAATATTAAAATCGACGGATATCCGGATAATTCGGATATCCGAATATCCGGATAGCATGCCCTAGTCAGGACAAAGCAGTGAAGTTTTCTCATTGCAAAACAGTTATGTATTATAAACTTAGCCTGAGAGCGATCATAGTTTGGTAGATCTGAGCTCGAAGATACCAATATTAGCAAGTTCTCGGCTTGTTATCCGAGCGATTTCTTGCATCGTCCTATCCACCACGATGTCCTAATAGGATTTCTTGTGACAACAATTTAAAAGTATAAAGTAATCTAAGTTCGTAAACCGAGAGACATTTTAGCGCTAACGTAAGCACTACAATTGTCCTAGTTCGTCACATTTCCCAGGTTGGTGGCCTGTAATGCTCGTTCTCTAAATGTCAGAGGTCGATCTCCTAGTTCGATAAAGATTGAAAGAGCTTTGCCTACTGCATGTTATATAGTTTACTACTACATGTATTAACATTTCAAATAAATGCGTATTTATTTATGGGACTGGGTTTTTGCATTTCATTCCGCGGCATGATATCATCGTTTATGTATAACATATGTTGTGTTTATAATTACGATAATTTAATTATTTAATAATAATGAAATGTGAGTTGAATGTTCTGAAAACACCGATAATTTAGATTGACTATCGAAACTATAGTACATTTAGGTACTATTAGATACATGTAAATCGTTTGTGTTCAGCCCAACTACATGCCGGTACTAACGTGGAGGTTTACGAAAGTCATTACTTCAATCTTAATTGCTCAGGAGAACTATTTACCTAATAAATAGTTTGAGAGTATTAGCTGAGGTTCAAACAAAGAGTAGTCTAGACAGCTTATTGACGGTGCTTAGTCGACAAACAATAGTCCACAATGGACCTCAGTATAGAATTACAAGCTACAAGTTACCTTATCTGTCAGCTTTTACAGAGAAATAGCAATTTACGTTATTTTTGAGTTGTTAATGGACAAACTTGCCATGCAGTCGATTTAAGAAGTTAGATAAGATTGTTTATTTTATTATTTGAGGTGATTTTATTTCTCGTGAAATTCAAAACATCATTCATGATACGGAATGATTTCATAATCTATGATTCGTTATTAGGACATGTACGATTTCCACCGTCTTTCAAGAAGGATTAGTGATTTAAGTGTTGTTGGAATGAAATGATGAATGTGCGAACATGTTTTATTTTCAAACCAGTTTTAGATCAGGTATTTGAGAGTATTTTCTTTTTTTCCGTTTGTGTTGCTGGGGTCTTTACGGATTTTCAATTTGCTCGCTTTTGTGTTAGTCTGTTGGCGGAACTTTCTTCAGCTCTAATGCTAATCTGAATAAAATTATGCATGATAATTTGGAGCCCATTGTTCATTTGGCTTTTTATAAATGGCATACTTAATTTGGGTTTATGACTGCTTGAATTTATTGTAATGTATTAAGCCTAATGACTGATATGATATGAAGTTCTTAGTTCTAATCCGGGGGTTATCGGAACGAAGATAATATTTTATATTCCACATAGAAATTAATATTTATAAGTTTCCTATTTATTTATTTACTTGGTTATCAATGAAAGAAAAGTTAATAAGAAAGCACTGCACTGAAATTAGGTTGCTCGTAGAAATAAAAATAAAGGTACGAAATGTGGTGGCACGGGGCGACTGGGAGTTGGGAGTGTGGCGGACACCACTCCTAATTTAGCGGTAATGCGGCGCCTCCGGATCAATGGAAACATTTTCCCATTCAGCGCTTAAGCGATATATTGTGACAGCGTTGACTGATAGCAGAAAATGTCAACTGAATTTAGAGGTGCGCAATAAAAATTATATCAAGTAAGGATTTAGCATATCAGTTTAAAACCATAACAAAGTTACATCCGCTTCAAACAGCTGCACATGCCATCTGCCTGACGCTTTGTCTCGTTAGAACGATTCACACGATTTCATTTGCCTGTTTAAATAATTCAATAGTTTCAAGACACAAGGGATTAATGAATACTGTGAAATCTTAAGTCATGTCGTGCATCGCTCAGATCTCAGACATTCTATTACTTATGCACCTCTAATTACTTATTACTCCATATTATATTGTTTAAAATTCTTAAAATACAGTTAAGTATTTAAAAAAATCCATGAATTCATGCAATTTGTTTTTGGGATCACATCAGCGACCACGGCTATAGTTTATGTAGTGTAACACACGTACAGTAACAAATGTATTGATGCGTCAAGCATAGAGAGAGGTGTACTCGTGAAAGGCCGGGGTGCTCTGGGCGCCGCGTCTGCTGACACAGTTCCGGGCGCCGGCGCGAGTAGAGGCCGCTGCAGCCCAGCCAGACGACACGCGGTCGCCCTCACGAGCGCTCCCGCCCCACTCGACTCCGGAATCCTCTATTCGACGATCGCGAACTTCCAACTTCAAGTTTAAAATTCTGATCATTCCCATTTGGTAATCAAATATTTATCAACGCACCCATTGTTTCCAACTGACAATAGCGATGTGCGTAAGCCCGCTTCCATCTTAGTAAGTTATCGCAGTGATTGTAAACATTTTCCTTCTTGGTGATATAACGAGGTGACGAAAGTTCTCTGTTTGTCGTTATTGGGGGAGACAGTGAGAAGTTTGTGTAACTGTTACCCTCCGTTTGAGGGTCGAGTGCTGTAAACTTTTACTACACAGTTTGTAATTAAGTGAGACTTGATTGGAGTTAATTCGGACAGTTAATGACAAGTACGAGGGCTCGTGTAAATAATACAATTTAAATCTTAGACGGTAGTCGTTTTTAAAGAATAGATAGAGTAGAAGCCGTCAAGCTGTATTCCTTCGAAAGTTTTAAGGTTTACGAGTACGATGAAGACAGAACGTGCAACGGCCACGAAGATGGGTTCGGCACTTCCAAGAGAAGTGAGTATAATTATGTTAAAGATTCATTAACCAATTTTATTTCGGAATTGTGTATTCTATGGGTAGAAAACGTTTGATGTATTGTTTATTTATAAGCTGACTATAAAAAGTTAATTCGAGTCTGTTAACTGAAAATCAAAATCCGTAGGAAATATCGTAGATGATGTATTTATCAGTGGTACGTAATTCTTGTAACATATGATATAGGTATTAGGTATAGGCACTGATATAGGCATAAAACTAGGCATATATTTTCTATTACCATATTGTTGACTATGATACACTGCTCCAAGATTTACCTACTATATGAAAACATGTAAAGGAATGTCGTGCACACTTCTATTATTTCATGAAAGTTTAATGTTACAATGATATGTTCTACGGCTGACAATCGATAGGTACACGACAGTCGTGATGTTTCACATGAAGTCAAGCTGTATATGACGCACATTCATTGGCTTTGCCTTACCAATATCGAGAATATTAATTACACTCCATTCATTATTACCAAAAGCAATTTCACCCACCTATATCAGGCTGTATATGCTCTTAGTTTATGTAAGATTTATTGTTGTTTTATTCTAATCTACCACACTTCAAATTCAGAGCTAGCCAACCACTTTATTACGTCACTCTCTAACATACTGCCCGTTACATACTCGGGTTATATTCGTTGTTTTATACATATTTTCATATCTTATTCGTACCGTTTGTTGCGCATTGTTATAAGACACAGCAGCCGTGTTGAATTTAATCTGAAAACTTTGCTTTGTTTGTAATATTGGCACTAACCTCATCTCCGGTGTGTTATATGTATTTATTACTTGAAAAAAACTAATGGTATTATAATTCTATATTATATTAGTTATATACATATTGTTCATATTTATTCATCGAACGTTTTCCTCATAGTCTCCCATAAGCAATTGTTTAACTCCAATTGCACACTCCGACCTCAGATAATCGATTGGTGATAATAGTGCTATAAAGCATAAGCGTGACCTATCAGTTGTAAATACTCCTATTGATCGGCTAGTATATTGTATACCTAATACATGCTTAGTTATTAGATACATAGCAGCTCATAATGTGTGCGTCATGCTTCAATATGTGTTTCTTGAAATGAATCAGGTGTCTTATGAAAGAAACAATTTGGAACTGAGTGTTGCGACCGAATATCTTATTATCGATGAGTTGCATTGGTCCATGGGAGTCGCTTGTATCTTCTCTTTGTAGCCTCCTTCAGCAACTGTCATCTGGTCCTCAGTCCATTAGTTGTTCGCGTAAATTGTCTGAATAATGTTTGATGTTAGAATAAAAATCAAATACAGAATCTTATGGTTTGTATAGTGTGCCAGAGTGATATGGAAATGACCATTGACATTACAATAAGGTTCATCTGAAACTACATATTCTTAATCATAGATTAAACAGATGAACTTTATTGCTAAGTAGGTAATAAGGCTATTTTCCGTATATCTCTGGCTACTGTCACAGAACTCAAACTATATTTTACAAACTTGTAGTATTTTATTTATGTTCTCTATTTTTTTTTCAGCCGTTTTGGGCTTATCCAGCAAAAAGCAAGAACTGTTCAGTACAGTACTGTTTCAATAACCTATCTCAGTGATAGGTAATATTAGCATTCTATTGCTGAAATATTTTTTTAAATCTGTCGAGTAGTTTTTGAATTTATTTATTATTATTTGTTTGACTAATTTGAATAAAAAAACGGTTATGTATATATAATGGTTAGACATTCAATTTTTTTTGTGGGTTTAATTATAGTATTCGCAGCGCACGCCACTTTTATAATAGGCAATTTTCGTAGGGATTTCTATTTTTTTTGTTACTCGCTAATGATGTAAATATGTAAGGGTGAAAGAATTTTTAAATTCGTAAAGTACCTAGTTGTTGAGTTTTCTATTACAAACAAACATACGAAAAATCGAATCTTTCCTCTTTATAATATTAGTATAGATAGTGGAAATCACTTGAGGTGCATCGTCCGCAGTTCAAATTTTTAACGTACATGTCGTGCGTTTTAATTTATTACGCCAATTTCAAGCGCTTATGAGTAGTAATTTTGTGATTACCGACTCAGGGTTATGTTATGAATGTAGTTTAGTTATATCTATGTATCCATAGTTTTATTTATGTATTCTTTTTACAATCAAAATATTATAGAACTCTACATTTCTGTTATTTGTTGATAAGTTACTAATGTAAGGATTTGAATAATTTCAAAGCATAATTTATACATAGAATAATCAATTTACATACCTACTTATCAGGCGTTAATCACAAAATTCCTTTCAATAGGCACTTAAAATTATGTAATAAAATGAAACGGTAAAAATATAATTTAAAAATTTAAAATGCGGCCCCTTCACCTTAATGTAGTTTTCTTATTTCAATCACATTTCTCAATTAATTCCTTTAATTATTAACGAAGCCATCGTGAATGAAGGTCATATAAATTTGTAAAGCAATACCTTACTCAAGAACAACTTTTCCACGCCTTTTCTCACATTATTATCGATTTATGCCGCAATTCCGTGAGCGACAACATAAACTACATTCGATGCAGTACCTATACATAAGTAACCAGTCAAGTAAGCGCACAGTAAAATAAGCAAGCAAGTACCACTACATACACCGTCATCGAAAGATAAGAGTAGGTGAACTGGTGAACGGGCGTTGGCTTGACTTGCTGTCTGGCTGGCCAGTAGTAGGCTCCGGCGCTTCGCGACGACTACACGGCGCGGCGCACGCGCATCACTAAATACACAACACAATAAAAAATCTAGGGCGCTCTCATGTGATAGTTTACCATTTCTCTCGCTTATTACGGAAAAAGTGTGTTCAGTGACCACTTCTCATTGGAATTTCTCGGCATGACTTGAGTCACACTTTGTAGTTCATACTAATATTGCAAAAATCTGAAGTGCTAATAATTTAATTTGCCAGATTTATCTATGTGGGCTATGTGATAAGTGTCAAGTGTATAACCGTATTGTTTCTGTTTGCCGTATTTTAGGTGCACATTGTCCGTTAGCAGGTAGACGTTTCTTGGAAGTGATCGTTTTCAGTTAGTTTTGGTGAATGAGTCAGCTAACAGGCGTCGGGATTGTTAACTTTGTCAACGTGCTGCCCACGATTTCTGAAGGTAATTTGAAACTCAATGTCTAACTGCTTGTTGCTTTGAAAACATTGTGCATAAAGTTTGTAATTAATTTGTCAATTGACTGTTGAATATTACGATGTAGTCGTAGTTTCTTCGCGCGCTCTATTCCATGCACTTGCAGTTGTATCGGAATTTGTAATCATAACTCTTATTGAAAGTCTATTGTTTTGTTAAAACAATTATCTCACCTCGTTACGTGCATTTGATGCAAGTAGGTACTGTACTGCACACTCCCTTTATGTAAAGAGAGAACTGAGCACTTCTAGTGATTCAAATACTCGATGCGTTATCGTATTACAAGTATTATGTATCAGATCGTATTGTTAGTTACTGCATAAATAGAATTTAAATCTATGTCATGACATGAAAATGAATTGATTATAAAATTATTAGAGTTTTTGTTGCAGTTTTTAACGTTTATCCAGTGAACTTAGGTCATCGACTATTACAAATTTAGACGAAGCTTATGCAATGTTTTTTGCGAGTGACTGTAGAGCGTAACAGTAACTCACAATAAAAATCGTTTTTTTTTTTATTAGACTAAAATGTGTTAGCCACAGATGGCTTTTACATGCTTAGATTGACAATACGACAATACTAATGACGGTAAATGAAGTTTTAATTGTCTACCTGTTGATATAAACAAAAGTAATAACTTCATACCTACTTGTCCCATATTTTTGTCAATAGCCTAAATACTCCATTTCATGCAACTCATAGAAACTTAATTAATTACACGTTTGTTTGTTACGTTTGATGATATTACTTAAACAAATGCGTTTGTGAAAGTACACTTTCTTTTTTTGCAAACAACAGACATTCATTACCGACATATCTGTCAAAAGTAGAGTCCGCTGTTAAACGCTTTCGTAATTTTATGACACATAGAGTCCGCTTCAATAAATTTGGGTGGAGAGTAGAATGGACAACGACTTAAACAACATCTGGAAAGTCAATCAATTGTTACCCGGATTTAGACTTGCCCCAATTGAACAGGACAGCTTGCAAGAGTCCATGAGTCAGACCTTAAAATTCTTGCGGCCTTGGTGGCATCCGCCTGATCCGCGAAACAGGCGCTCGGCGCCAGCGCAGGTGCTGTCCGTCGGCGTGGGTCGACGACCGGAGGATGAGAACGATTAAATCCTTTCTATATATACGATATGGAATTGTTCTTATCTTGATAAAGCGTCTGAACGATTTGCATGCACCGAGAAAAATAATCTTTCAAGTTGACGTAATTTGTTTCCATTCGAAAAGATTGCCTCATTGATTAGTTAACGAATCGTTGAATGCAGTCTTTTTCGAGTAGTGTCTCTATCTGATGATGTTTTATTTGCGTCGATTCCATTTTTTATGTCGAATTCTGCATTTGGTGTAATTTATACCTCAAGAGAGATGACAAAACAATCCAATAGTCATCTTACTGTTTATATAAAAACATACTTGCAGGTACCAGTAGCCGCTATCTTGGCAACGAGTTCCCGGTACAACTGGTTTTTGTAGTCTTAACGATTCCAATAGTTAATAAGACTTCGCAATGTTTTACTCGGCATAGTGCTGTGTTAAAAGCTTCTCTACAGTTTTTCTTTCCTTTCTAACTCATGTTATAGCGAGAATAGATACATCTGTTGAATTAGTGTTACTTTGCAGTCGTGAAATTATAATTCTTTTAAACTAACGAGACACAAAAACACCATAAATTATGTACAGTTTCTCTTCAAATGCAGAGTAGTGTTCAATGAAATCTTTTTCAAGTAAAGTAATGCTTGTTATTCTGAAATGCATTATAATCTGAAGTGTTCGTTCATCATCATTAGAGTTACATGCAACAAAAGCACTCTCACAATTACCGTGGACCTTGAAGGCCGGAACGTATTAAAGCACATAATGGTTACCCCGACGTATACTTAGCTCATGACATGCGTTTACGTTTTACGGCTAACTCTAGGAAGTTGTTTAGATCAATTATAGGCAATTTGCGATGGCAAAAAACTTGCTCTCGTGGGTTATTTATTTATCTTCGATAACCGTTACCTTAATTCACATTAATCTCTAGTTATCGTCTCAGCCGACCAGACGTCTTGTTTCTGAACCCTACCACCATCAAGGATATTTTTTGCATTGCGTGCGTATAAATAATGTTTTTGGTCGTGTCCTCTGTTTTACATCGCTTATGTAAATAAAGGGTCTCGTTTCAAAGCCATATTTTTCTGTACGAGGAGAATGTTAATAGGCTTAACCGATCAATGAAATGATCATGAACATATTAAGAATTTTGGAGTAACTAACAATGCTCGTCTGTATTCCTGAAAACTATTGCACTCTGAACATAAATACTATCGTCATTGATAATAAACAGTTATTTCTTCCATTTCCTGTAACCGAATGAATCAGTCCGTAGCACAATAAAAATCTTACCGAGACGTGATTAATACATTGAACACACGCAAATGGTCCATTGTCAACTAGCGTGCCTATAATTTTGTTCGCGTGGACTTATCCCACGAACAAGCTGTTGCCAGATGAACAAACCTAAATTTTCTAAAAAAGACTTTTCATTTAACGCAGACTGGACTTAGATAGCTCATAATACCCAATTTGATTTCTAACTACTAATCCCACAATACCGGAACCCATGGGGAGAGAACAGAACGCTTGGCTGGCCACGCGGCCGCTCCAACTTGGCCACGCCTCGGCGACTTCACCGTCATCTAACAATGATATGGAAGCTATTGTGCGGATTGCATTAATATGCTTTATATCTGTACTAGTCACGAAATCAGCTTGTTCGAATGCACGTTGCATTTGAGATAGTCTGCAGGCAACGGAGACAGACTATGGCAATTGTACTGTAAATCAACGCATAGCATAGATCGTGATCTTCCAATAATATATGTGGCTATTGTTCTCACCATGGCTTATGTTATTGTTGATGCTGATACAATAATTTTACAACATGAGTCTTTAAAAGATATATTTGTTTTCATTTTCCCAGTTGTAAGTTTTTACTTTAATTTTTACATCAGTTAGTTGGTGTATTATTGAATAGGTAGTTAAATGCAAACTTGTTCTGAAGCGTTTGTCTAGCTACATTCCATCTTAATATCATGGCAAGCAGGTTTTCCTATTTCTAGGAGTAAAATTTAAATGGCTATTACTTTAAACGCTTATTATATTAATATATTATAATCATAAGTTGCTGAATCACCTACATAATATCATAACAGCACCCTGAGAGTATACCCTTTGTGCCGTGATTTTTTGGCACAGTGATACAATCATCATTATTTTATGGAAGGTTATCTTGTGTGTTTGTAAATCTAATTAATCGTTTTACCGAAACACGACCACAATAAAACAGCTATGATAACGAAGATCATTAGCTCTAGGTATGGTAGTAAATTTGCTTGCGTGATGATCTCTAATTCTGTTTGAGTAACCAACATGTGCGTTGTTTCGCTTTCTTGCGTCCTGCGAAGTGTTTCTTTCATTACTCTGTACTTTTCATTTTATTACTACAATTATAAACCTGTGATCTTCGAAGAAAATAATGCTTATGTACCATCGATTATGCTTAATGCAAAATGTACATCTGCATTTGGCAATATTGCTCCAAATATTTTCAGACCATTTTAATTTATGGGTCCAAGGCTGAATAAACTTAATCATTGATATTCTACACTGAAATATTGTCTTTTATCATTAGTTTTAGCAAATATTCCCGATTTTGATGACGCATTCAAATAGCATGTTTACTGTCTCTAACAACAATCGGTACCATATCGCGAGTGGCACAGCGGGTTAAATCCGCATTTACATTACAATTGTTCGCATTGTGTGCAGGGTCACAGGTTCGAGGTCACGACTCGTGTGCACTCGCCTCTCTTGCTTGAATGAATTCCTTTGTGACATCTAACGTTACAATATCTGGATCGAGACTGAGTCGGCCTCTTGCCGTTACTAAATCTTCAAGTTCACAGAACGAAATGTAAAAATAAGTGAACGGTCGTTGACCACGTGTGTGTAGAGTATAAATCATTACATAGTGCATTAGCATTTTTCTTTTAGTGATTCTTATCAGGTTCGATTGTGGTACAGTAGCCGATTCAAATGTAATGAAAGGTTGAGGCCCCGTCAGAGCACCTGCAACGCAATTAGAAGTTAAAATTGGATTCCTTAATATTCCACAAGCGCCTGATGAACAAGACGTACTGATTTCATTCCTTCTATATTAAATAGTTTTTCATCTACTATTGCTATGGTCTGCAGACGAATGGGTCGTTTAGTTTTATCACTATCCATTGTTTTGTCGTCACCTTGCTTCAAATGGAGATACATGGGTTTATGAATAACAATTGTTTCGAAGCTCAACGCATTACCATTCTCCATAGTAACCATCTTGGTTCATTTTGACGCAGACGTTAATGTGTAATTTAAAACATACTAATTACAAATCTTTCGGTTAAACCCTTAAAATTTCAATTACAGCATTCAATGTGAAATAAGATACGGTGAATTGATTTAAAACAATCAAAGTACTGGTAAATAACTTTGTTAAAGTAAACTAAATTAGCTTTGATAAGATAGTTTTTAAACAATGATTTATCCACCAGGGTTATCATTCGGGTCATATTCTATGTTTTTCTTAGATGCCGTTGCAGTATTTTTGCTTTTTAATTGTGAAATTAGTAGATATTCGCCTGATAATTTACGTTATTAGCTATGAACGTATGTTTACATTCTTATAGTAAATATATAGGTAGTTGTTTGTTTCTAATGTATTTAGTGCTTCATTAATTAATTACCTATTGATGAAATGTCAGCATATTACGCCATTTATGACCTTTTGCTGCATAATTCACTTCTTCACAGGAAACTGTTTAAGTTTTTCGATGACTAATGCTTGATGGGTGTTTGTATCATGCATCATAAAAATTAAGGAATACGCTAATAGTTTCTTGTATTGATTTTATGAATAATTGACTAATTCCTTTTTTATTAAAGTAATACGTTAGCAAATTAAGCAACATTAATTTAGATTATCTTCTCTAATTATAATAATAACCAAGTGGCATTTAAGATTATTTCGTCGAAATGTGACACAAAATTATTATAAGTGATAAATAATAAGATTTAAAGGGATTTAATGTTTTGTATTTTTTACCGTTCTTTCAAAAGCGAAAAGAAATCTACTATATGTGGGAGCTGTATTAGCGTACTGCCGCTAGCTTTGATATAATATGCTTAATAGCTTTTTTCATAACAAGATCAGAATGTCATTACAATATTGCGTAATCTTTCAAGGATTTTTTTTATCAACTGATAATGGTCCTCGGATCATGGTTACCTAAGAACATTCATTAATTACAGAGTAATATCCATTATGACGTTGTCATTACGAAAATGGATAAGCTCTGATGATTGATTAACTTTAGCTCGTGTAGTAACTAATACTGACGGTGCTATCGTTAATAAACTAAATGTTTATTTAGTGCGTTAAATTTATGCTAGTCGGTTATATGGCTCAGCTCGACTACTCGAGTTTACACGAATGCACTAGTTTGTTTGGTGTAGTTCGGTGCAATCGTGTGCAGTGGGCGGAATGGCACGCGGTCGAATGCGCGGGCGCACTGCGGTCCGCCGCCGCGACGCTCGCGGCAAGGTCGACGAACGACTTTCGCATGTTCGACTAGCAACGATAACCCGCTGGGACCCGGTTTTGTCACAGTTCTTGAGCTAAGTAAACTTAGTCAAGCTCGATTGCAGCATACCAGTAATCGAAATGTCAAATATGTAATTGTAATAATGGAAATAGTATGTTGCCGATTGTCGCTCCAATTTAGATTCGTTAAATCCACATACGTTGCATTCATTTTATCATTCATGTTGACAGTCAATATGTGCTTATCTATCAATCGAATGTTCAAATATATCATCCATGTACGAGTGTTGGTTCATTTTTTATTTACTTTATCTATTACTATTTCCTGTCATAAATCTGCAATGTAAATAAAAAATGTCAGCATCAGGGTCCGAAGTAGTGTAGGTGGTGGTTATCTTGAATGCTCCCACGTAAACGTGACACAGCTCGCGTCTAAATATCTGCTATTAGCCTTGGTATGGTACTTCTTGATGGTTACAAAAGAATTACAAAACATTTTTTTTTACATTGCACCCAATTTTATGTTTGGTATTTTACCAATATTAATTAATTATTTTCTGTTTTTAATTCACTCTATTATGAATTTGATTTTATTGTAAATGAGAGATTCTAAATCTACAGTGTATAACGAATTGCCTTTATCAGGGCCATTTTTTTTTATAAATAAATTTTGACTATAGGGTTTTATTTGTTTATAAACTATGAGTTGAGTTTCATCTCGGAAACTATAGTTATCTTCAGCTTTATAGCTATTTTGATACTTGTCGCATAGTAATGCAGGCGTCGGGAGCGATAGTGAGTGGGCGCCTGGAATGAGTTCATTGGACAGTCGCGGTATGCGGAACTGTGCCAGCTTTATGTTAATTTACCATTATTACTACTGTTGCTATTCATAATTATTCTGATTGACCAACATCATTATTATAAACATCAATCTGTTTACCCTGAATACGTTAAGTGTCAGTGAATTTGGGGTAAATCTCTTTTTCATGTATAACACGGAAGCTACTTTACGAATTATTTATGTAAGTAAACATACGCCTTACGATCAAATCTTCTTTTGTTGATAAATAGCATTCGCTCTCAAGTTTCCAACGAGCAAACTTATAAATTGACACGTTTGAGCCTTGAGCCCAGTGTACCATTTATCTTCGAAACATCTCTGCCAATGTGTCAGAGCATATTTGAATATGTCGCCCGACACGCATCTGTCATAACATTGCTGTATCAAGCCAAACCCAATTCCTCTATATCCAGGATGTTGCGGTAAACTGGAGTAGGTACTCGCACTGCGGTTGATTTATGAATCGTAAATTCGTTCATAAACGGCCCTAACCGAAACGTTATGTGTGCTTTTACGTCATTAATAATGGATAACTTCTTCAATTGGCAGCTGAAATGTTGCCGTTAAGTGAAATACAGTATGAGAGATTATCTTTATTTCCACTCTCATCTGTCTACTTCAGAAGCAAAAACTGCATCGGGATCTTAGAGAAGTTAGGCGGAAAAATATTAGCTTACATAAGTAATTATTGATTCATATCTGAATTATAAAACATAACGTAATTTGATTACGATAACCAATACAGAAGGTAGATATTGGTAGTTATCGATTCTATGTAGTAACGAATTCACGTGATCAGTAAACTAAGTGCAAGTGTAACATTGTGAACGTTATATATACCTACGTCAGGACTGAGTTTACTTTACGTAATACATATTATTCCTGTCGCTTTCCAGATAAGATACCGTTGACAGCGTGAATGTTTGTCCATGGTGGTCATGTTTGTGCAGCCTGTAGGTAGGGCTGTTGCCGGTCTCTCTAGAGGTGCCCAATTTATTTCTGCCGTTCAAGTCTGAACTCTGTCCCCTTGTGACATGACCATAAATTATCTATACATTTATCTTGTAAGGTACCCAAATCAATATAGTTTGTAGTATTTTCTTGGTCAGGTAAAACTTCTTGAGTCCCATATGTGCAAACACGATGATAACATTCTGATGTAGTGTGGCACACTCGCGGCACAGTACTAACTAATCTTTTGGTTGCTTGCTTGTTACGATACGGTGTGACTAAGGAATTGCTGATAAAATCAAGTACGGTGTAATAGAAGGAATCAGCTCATCGATTTCGCAAGACCTCCTGCATTGATGAAACAACTAAATCGCCGATGCAGCTTTACATCATCGCGGTGGACACCGCACCAATATTTCTTTCCCATACTTCACTTTTGGTACTGACATCGACCATCAGACACCTTCTTTAGATTTATTGAATATTGTATTCTTTTAATTAATAAATTAAGTTAAATTAATTGGTTTTTTTTGCATCCTCCGGCTGGAGCCTACGTAATTGGCGCAGTCGGTAGGATCTCGAGTCAGTGCGTGACGCGAACTACAGCGAAGATTTCCGTATATCTAGCCGAAGCGAGTCTCGCGTGACTGACCGGCTTCTGCCAATCGAGATCCCAGAACCTAGAGCTGCAGCCCGGCGGAGTATCAAGACATAGATACAGCAGAGATACCAATAATGCGCATGTAAGTACTTTAGAATCATTCTGGAGTTGCTTCCTTTTTCCTATAAGACTACTTTAATTTATCAAGATTTTCCATCCCAGGCAATCGCGATCCCCTAGGTTAGAAAGAAATAGTAGGTTAGATTCGCACGACGCAAATAGAAATATAAGTACTATGGCCCAGAAAATGGATCAAATTTTAAAAGCACTCAGATTAGTCCCGGAATTTGACGGAAACCCGCATATACTCACTAGATTTATCAAGTTATGTGATCAATTAGTAAAAGAATATTTGGATCCGGAACCGGACAATGAATTAATAAAACTTGCTTTGTTAAATGGCATTTTAAATAAAGTGACTGGAAATGCAGCCCGTTTAATTAACTCAAATGGCATCCCAGATAGCTGGGAAGGCGTTAAAAATGCTCTTAAAAATAATTTCGCGGATCAACGCGATGAGACCTCGCTATATAACGATCTTGCTTTATTAAGCCAAGGATCTTTATCTCCACAAGAATTTTATGAAAATTGTCAAGGCCTATTCAGTACTATCATGACCTATATTAGCTTACATGAAAACGTGGCGAGTACAATAGAATCAAAACGATCACTCTATAAAAAATTAACCCTACAGGCATATGTACGTGGCCTTAAAGACCCGTTAGGATCGCGTATTCGGTGCATGCGACCGGATTCTATAGAAAAGGCGTTAGAGTTTGTGCATGAAGAAACAAATACTATGTATATGCAGCAAAGAAATGAGCACTCCGATCGGAAATCGCAACCTCACGCACAAATGAGCCTGTCTCCGAAATATTCACATGGCCCTACGCCACCAGTAGCATCAACTTCGAGACCGTATGTATTTAATATGCCAGGCCAATTTAAACAGACCCCTTTCCAACCGTTTCAACGTCCCCCACAAATGTGGAAACCTAATTTAAATCAGGTCCCTATATACTCGTATAGAGGTCCTACGCGTACTCAGCAAATGCTTGCTGCACCGCCTCCTAATTACAGACCCCAGAGCAACGTCTTCAGAATTGCTCCTAAGAATCCACCACCTAAGTTAAATAACTCGGTGCAACCAATGAGTGGCGTCAGTCATTACGTCACGAAAACCTTACCACCTAGTGGACATGATTGGACTAAGTTTGGAAACCCGCCACCGGTAAATTATTTTAAATCTCGAGAAATTAATTTTAATGAATGTTACGAGAATCAATATGAACCCTATTATTATTCCGACTCTTACAATCATGACTGCTATGAATATCCTGAGTATGTGTGTGATAATGATGAACGCCAATACACTGAAACATATTATTCGAACCCACCTGAAGGACCTCATGATGATGTTCCTCCTAATGAACATGAGGATTTTCAGCAGGTCTCGAAATCAGAAAAGCCAAAATAGAACTTAACTTACAGACCCAAAGACAATTACCGTATATACAGATATCCAATCCTCCAATCAAGCTATTGATTGATACAGGTGCCAATCAATCATTTATTAGCCCTGATGCAGTAAATAAATTCTATCCATCCTTGCCATGGAATTATGATCCTTTTGAAGTGTCTAATGTGCATGCTACGACTCGTAATGATTATTCTATAACCTTGCCTTGTTTTCAGGAATTTAATGAGAATGACGACGTTACCTTTTTCATTTATAAATTTCACGACTATTTTGACGGTTTAATTGGTTTGGATCTTTTAAGTAAGTGGGAATCAAATATAGATTTAAAAGCTAAAGAACTTATCACTCGTCAGGCATCGAATTCTATTATTATGTATGATTCGCGAAACTGTAATTTGTATGAAGATATAATTCCGGCCCACTCATCAAAATTGATTAGAGTACCGATTAATATTCATGATGGTGATGCATTAGTTCCCGAACAATCCATATCGAATTGCATAATTGGTGAATGCATAACTAATATCAGTAAAAATCGTGGTATTATTGAAATCTCTAATCTCACTCAGAATGACGTAATCTTTTCCATGGATCAACCGGTTAGTGCGTCAGTATTTAATACCGAGTGCAAACGTACTAAACAACTGTCGTCTCGCGCTGATGAAGTTTTATCTCGCTTACGTACCGATCATTTAAATATTGAAGAACGTGCTAACTTAGAATCACTATGTGCTAAATATGCCGACGTATTTTATATAGAAGGGGAAGCTCTTACCTTTACTAACCGGATTAAACATCATATTCGTACAACTGATGAAGTTCCGATTTATACGAAAAGTTATAGATATCCATTCGTACATAGGCAGGAAGTACGCGATCAAATAACAAAGATGCTAGATCAAGACATAATTAGGCCTTCAGAATCTGCATGGAGCTCCCCCATATGGGTGGTTCCTAAGAAAGCTGACGCATCAGGTAAAAAGAAGTGGCGTCTTGTAGTTGATTTCAGGAAACTTAATGAAAAAACCATAGATGACAAATATCCGATCCCAAACATAACTGACGTCTTAGACAAACTAGGGAACTGCCATTATTTCACTACGCTAGATCTCGCTAGTGGATTTTATCAGGTGGAAATGGACCCTGAAGATATTTCCAAGACCGCATTCAATGTTGAGCACGGTCATTTTGAATTTTTGAGAATGCCGATGGGACTCAAAAATTCTCCATCGACATTTCAAAGAGTCATGGACAATGTCCTCAGGGGCCTTCAGAATGTAATTTGCCTAGTTTATTTAGACGATATAATAGTTTTTAGTACCTCATTACAAGAGCACATGGATAACCTTGAAAAAGTATTCAAAAGACTGCGAGAATCGAATTTTAAAATTCAACTGGATAAGTCTGAGTTTTTAAAATTAGAGACAGCGTACTTAGGTCATATTATTAGTAAAGACGGTATAAAGCCAAACCCAGACAAGATCACTGCGGTACAGAAATTTCCACTACCTAAAACACCTACGGAAATAAAGCGTTTTTTAGGCCTATTAGGATACTATAGGAAATTCATACCTGATTTCGCTCGTATCACAAAGCCCATGACTCAGTGTTTAAAGAAGGGATCCAAAGTCACGTATAACGATTCTGACTATCTAAGTTGTTTTGAGAAATGTAAAACCTTATTAACTAACGATCCGATTTTACAATACCCCGATTTTACTAAAGAGTTTGTTCTAACAACCGATGCATCAAATTTAGCGATAGGTGCAGTCCTTTCTCAAGGGCCTATAGGTTCCGATAAACCGATTGCATATGCTTCACGAACTTTGAATACTAGTGAAATAAATTACAGTACAATAGAAAAAGAGCTTCTCGCCATAGTCTGGGCAACTAAATACTTTCGCCCGTATTTATTCGGCCGTAAATTCAAGATAGTAACTGATCATAAACCTCTACAATGGATAATGAATCTTAAGGAACCAAATTCAAGATTAACACGTTGGCGACTTAAGCTTAGTGAATACAATTTTACTGTTATCTATAAATGCGGTAAATATAACGTTAATGCCGATGCTCTCTCTCGGATCGAAATTAATAATGAAGATGTAAGTTCTGTCGCGGTCAATCTGTCTGAAAATGCTCACTCAAAATCAGGATCATCCACAGATACAGCCCAATCTGAAAGAGCACTTTCAACCACAGGGTCCTCTACTCTTACTGTACACTCAGATGCTGAAAGTCCTATTTTAGAAGTGCCCATATCAGATGAACCCCTTAATAAATTCAATAGGCAAATATGTTTTACTATAGTGGGTGATATAAAGAAACGCGCAACAGTTACTAAGCCATTCGAAACCCATACGCGTACATCCGTTCAACTATCCGAATCGAACCTCGAGGAAGACGTTATCAATGCCATAAAAGAATATGTTAACCCCAAAGTGAAAACAGGCATTATTATATATCCACATACAGCAATGTTCAAAATAATCCCTATCATTCAAGATAAATTTAAAAGTTCCGCTATGAATCTTATCTTAACTAAAACCGAGGTAGATAATGTGAAGGAGTATTTGCGTCAGCAGGAAATTATACAGAAATACCACGAGGGTAAAACTAACCACCGCGGTATAAATGAATGTTACTTAGCGCTATCAGGGAAATACTATTGGCCAAAGATGAAGGAACATGTTGCAAAGTACATAAACGGTTGCAATATATGTGGTCAGGCCAAATATGATCGTAACCCTGTAAAACAGAAATTTTGCATTGTACCACCCCCTACGAAACCCTTTGAGATATTACACCTTGATGTATTCACTGCCCAAAACGAAAAATATCTTACCTTGGTAGATGCCTTTTCCAAGTACGCTCAAGCATACTATCTCCGAGATGGTACAGCGATCAGTGTAGTGCAAGCCCTTCTAAAGTTTTGTACTCACCATGGTGTCCCATTGACAATAGTGACAGACCAAGGTCCGGAGTTTACGAATCAGCTCTTTTCTGAATTTGTAAAATTGCATAAAATACAACACCATAAAGTACTTGCTCATAGCCCTAACGATAATGGAATAATAGAACGTTTTCATTTAACCATCCTTGAACACCTTAGAATACTAAAGTTAGAACAGAAAAATGAATCTGTTATTAATCTTATGCCTTACGCCCTTCTAGCCTATAATAGTTCAATCCATAGTTTCACTAAGTGTAGACCCTTAGAAATAATAACCGGCCATTTTGACCCCAGAGACCCAATAGACATTGATCTATCGAAACATTTACTTCAACAGTATACACAGGAACATAAGAAAATGGTTGTTAAGGCATACGGTATAATAAACGAGTCCTCTTTGCATGATCGTACAGTACTTACCGAAAATAGGAATAAAGATCGTGAACCTGAAAAGGAATACAACCCTGACCAATCTATATATGTACGTAATCCCATGGCAAGTCGACAAAAATTAGCACCACGTTATACACATGATACAGTTTTGGCAGATCTCCCCATTCACATATATACTAAAAAGAAACGCGGACCCGTAGCCAAAGCACGCCTGAAAAGAACACCAAAATCTTCATTGTTACAGGATACTTCTGCCGATAGTGTTCTGCCTGGTACGAGCGCAGGACGTAACAATTGAAACATTAGAAGATGGACCCGGTTTGCTTCCCTTTAACTTAGGCCCTACCAAATTAATATCCCATTATCATTCTTTTCTTCAAACTATTGAACTTGACGACATTCACTATAAAATTGAAACGGTAAAATCGCAGCTGAATGAACTTAGACCTCAACTTAATAATAAGACTTTATCATTATACGAGCCACATATTGAATATCTGTCTGATAAAATTGAAAAGGTTTCTGAACAATTGCATTCGTTTGAACCTAATCGTATTAAACGAGGACTCATCGACGGACTCGGTTCAGTCATTAAAAGTATTTCAGGAAATCTAGATTATACAGATGCTATTAAGTATAACAATGCCATTAAAGTACTTCAGAATAACGAACATAAATTAGAAGCTGAAATTAATAATCATATAAGTCTGACTAAAGATTGGACATTACGTCATTCTAAGATATTAGATAGTATTGTAGAGAATCAGAATAAAATAATATCAGTTTTAAAGGTTATTATGAAAAGCGATAGTACCAAAGAAACTGATTTAATTAAGTATGCTCATTTAGCTCAGCATTTTGTAATATTAAGCGATAATATAGAATCCTTATCGGAGGAGCTGTATAAGTTAGGAAATAATTTAGCCTTTATTCGTGCATCGAGCACATCTCATTCTATTCTTAGCCTAGGATCACTTAGTAACATGATAAGTAAATTGAGAACATTATATTCTAAAAAGGAAGTTCTAGAAATAGATCTTAGAAATTATTATGACATTATTAAGTTAGGATATTACTTTATCGATAATCAAATAGTAATCGTCTTTAAGGTGCCGATTGTCTTTCCTGAATCCTTTGACCTATATAAACTATCCATTGTCCCCAATAAATATCATAAAGTCCTTATTCCAACTTCACCCTATATAGCAATTCATGGAAACGGTTCTATGTACATAGAGACAGAATGTCCTAAGATCAATCTGTGGTATCTCTGCGAAATAAAACCTAGCTACAAAATTGGAAGTCAACCTAACTGCGTTCCACGGTTAATCAAACAACAGCAACTGGATTCATCCTGCAAATTCAATTCAATTATCCTGGAAAAAGAAGCTATAGAACAACTAGACGACAAGCATTACACACTATGCTTTCCAAACCCAACTAAAGTACAGACATCGTGTGGCCAAGATCAATATAGAACTCTTCAAGGAAGCTATTTAGCCGTAGTCCCACACAACTGCCTGCTGAAGACATCAGAATTCACTATAACTAATACCGATAACCGTATCAAGGGACACGTAATGAAAATAATTGGAATCCCACATATGAAAAATTATGCAAGACTAGACGAAGAACCAAGTATTCAACTCAATTCTATAAATCTAGAGTATCTGCATGATAGTAACTCTAAAATATCATTGCAGACACCAGTAAAGATAGATCAAGCTATGGACCAGACTATGTATCACACTACGATACCTATCTACTTCATTCTATCAAGTTCATTTATAATCATTTTAATAATTGCGGCCCGCCGTTACAACTTATTCGACTGCAAGAAAATCGAACCTCCGACGACAAAGTCTGAAGATTCAGAACAACCAAATGTTCCCCAAAGAATTAAAGTAAAACCTGAAGAGATAGAATTGAACCCAGCAACATTTTTACTGAACGTTAAAAAATAGTCGCTGTTCTATGGGGGGAGGTGTTACGATTAGGGCATGCAATTATCCGCCTCATTTTACTATCCGGATATTTCGGATACTTCCAGTTCACTATCCGAATAAATCCGGATAATATGGATAATTCGGATACCCCCTTAGAAATGGATAAATCAATCAGTCAACTTAAAAATACGTCTTTAATTAACATTTTTAAACACGCTCGCTAAGTGCCTCATCAACCATTTATAATTAAGAGACGGCATCCACCCTCAATAGTCACCCCGCAAGACGCCCAACGAAATGCTCAACAGACAGATCTCAGTCTTTAACTCGCGACACACGCCAATTTAATACAGTTAGTATTAAAAAGGCCATTGAGCAGAATAAAGGCTCTAAAGCGTTCGGAAGAGATCTGTCTGTTGGGCAGAGCTAACTGACGAAACTGAAGACTGAGGGTGGCAGAATCATCACATCAAACATGTCGGGTAACCCGACACTATACTGAAGATATACCGGACGTCAGCCTGTACGAGATTAGAATGGCTCTCAAACAACTCAAGAACAACAAGGCGCCAGATGATGATGGAATTACAGCTGAACTTCTGAAGGTACACCGATCCTTAGGGCCCTTCAGAAACTATTTAATTCCATCATACTCAAAGGCCGGCCGCCGCAAGTATGGCACAGAGGTGTGGTGGTGCTCTTCTTTAAAAAGGGAAATAATTCCCTTTTCAAGAATTACAGACCCATCACACTGCTGAGCCATGTTTACAAGTTGTTCTCGAGAGTCATTACAAACCATCTGCACGCAGGTTTGACGACTTCCAGCCTCTCGAACAAGCCAGTTTTCGAAAAGGCTTTAGCACCATAGACCACACACACACGCGGCGACAAGCTATACAGAAGACCGAGGAGTATAACCAGCCATTATGCTTAGCGCTTGTCGACTATGAGAAAGCCTTTGATTCGATTGAAACCTGGGCCGTCTCTTCAAAGGTGCCAAATCGACTACCGGTATATTGAGGTGTTAAAGTGTTTGCATGAGAACGCCACCATTGTGGTCCATCTCCAGGACCAGAACTCGAAACCTATCCAATTGCAGCGAGGCGTGAGACAGGGAGACGTGATATATCCGAAACTGTTCACCGCTGCACTGGAAGACGTCTTCAAGCTTCTGGACTGGAACGGATTTGACATCAATGTCAATGGCGAGTACATCACTCACCTTCGATTTGCCGATGATATAGTAGCCATCGCTGAGACTTTGGAAGACCTCAGTACAATGCTCGATGACCTCAGCAGAGTCTCTCAACAAGTAGGTCTAGAAATGAACATGGATAAGACGAAAATCATGTCGAACGTCTATGTTTCACCCACTCAAGTAAAGGTTGGGAATTCTGCACTCGAAGTTGTAGACCACTATATTTACCTAGGACAGACCATCCAACTAGGTAGGTCCAACTTCGAGAATTCGAGAAAGAGGTCAATCGTCGAATCCAACTCGGCTGGGCAGCGTTCGAGAAGCTACGTAATATCTTCTCGTCTCAAATACCGCAGTGTCTCAAGTCGAAAGTCTTCGACCAGTGTGTGTTGCCAGTGATAACTTACGGAGCAGAGACGTGGTCGCTTACGATGGGTCTCATCAGAAGGCTCAAGGTCACCTAAAGAGCAATGGAGAGGGCTATGCTCGGAGTTTCGGAGGCGAACCAAAGTAACCGACATAGCCCGAAGAATTGCCAGACTTAAGTGGCAGTGGGCGGGGCACATTGCTCGTAGAACCGACGGCCGCTGGGGCAGAAGGGTTCTCTAGTGGCAACCACGAACCGGAAGACTCAGCGTGGGCAGGCCCCCCACAAGATGGACCTATGAACTTGTGAGGGTCGCGGGAAACCGCAGCGCAAGACCGGCCATCGTGGAGATCCTTAGGGGAGGCTTTTGTCCAGCAGTGGACGTCTTTCAGCTGACATGAAGACGATGTAAAATGTTGTAATATTTGAGTGATTTTGATGTAATCCAATTAAAAATTAGTATGCTATATTAATAAAGTAACTATTTGTTTTATTCGTTTTATCCGGATAGTAAATCGAATAATATCCGAATATTAAAATCGCCGGATATCCGGATAATTCGGA
This sequence comes from Tethea ocularis, assembly GCA_963555595.1. Lineage (NCBI taxonomy): Eukaryota > Metazoa > Arthropoda > Insecta > Lepidoptera > Drepanidae > Tethea > Tethea ocularis. The sequence goes on along the minus strand of OY741963.1, from coordinate 3,334,217 downwards.
TATCCGAATATCCGGATAGCATGCCCTAGTTACGATACGGTGTGACTAAGGAATTGCTGATAAAATCAAGTACGGTGTAATAGAAGGAATCAGCTCATCGATTTCGCAAGACCTCCTGCATTGATGAAACAACTAAATCGCCGATGCAGCTTTACATCATCGCGGTGGACACCGCACCAATATTTCTTTCCCATACTTCACTTTTGGTACTGACATCGACCATCAGACACCTTCTTTAGATTTATTGAATATTGTATTCTTTTAATTAATAAATTAAGTTAAATTAATTGGTTTTTTTTGCATCCTCCGGCTGGAGCCTACGTAATTTGCTTGTACTGCATAAGTCGGATTAGTATTATTGTTCGTGTGAAATCTGTTTTCGCTGCTAAATATAACATCACGCTGACATATCCAATAAATTAGAAATCCAAGTGGATCTATAAAGATTTCCATTTGCCGAGTTAATAAAATTCGACTAAGTATATCATTTAAGTACGACGTGAGAGTAGGTACCTATACAGGTACTCTTGAAGCGGTAATTCGATTTCTAGGCCAGTGCAGTAAGATCCGACTCGCTTCGTCTCGTCGATAAAGCTTAAATGACTGCGGTTTGTGATGGTGACTTGTTCTGGGCTGCCAGCCAAACTTTTGAAGGGAACCAGATAGAAATTTCTAGTGCACGTTAAAATATATTTGGAAGATTATATGCATTTTACAATATTTTCTATTTTTAAGATTTGGAAATTATTGCGTATTTCATATCTGAAGCATGTGAAACACAGATTAAAGAAGAATGTATCAATATTATCTGTGACGAAGGGTAACCTTATGGTTAGTACTTAGTGTAGGATCAACGCACGAGACGTGGCAGGCGTCATGAAGGCGGGCGGGCGGCGCCTCATGGATTCTCCTGGCAGCTCGTCAATGAGCATGCGCCCAATCATTACATAGAAAATGTCGCCGTCTACGTCGAATCCGGCGACATTACCACTTTACGACACTAATGCTGTAATTTCGTAGTATTTTCAGATGATATATTTATGACGAATTGATCACGATCGGTGTAGGATTTGAGAGCAGTGTACGCGTTTTGTTATTTTATTTGTGACAATCTACTTAATTATTTCGATTTAGTAATGACGGCTACAAATCATTCAAAATATTACAAGGCGAAACTTGCTTGACAGTTGATAGACAGGAAATGTGCTTGAATTTTGAAACTATCAAAGTTATACAACGATCTTAAAGATTAAACCTGCTACTTCAAATTGTTCTTCTAAATATATGTCAGCATCGTCAGTGATGAAATCAAATCTAAAACAGTCAGATTTTTGTATTTCGACAGCTATAAATATCAAAGAGATTTCTATTTTTGTTATACATATTAAGTTTTTATGGAGATCGATTGATGTTGTTAGATCTGAAAGTAGCCGTTATCAGATACCCCTTACTGGATTGATTAATGAGGTGCGTAATATATTATTGTAATGGTATAAGCGTTAAAATAACCTTGGATCAAAAGATGTTAATAGATAGGGTACCTACTTGTAGTGATTACTCACATTTAATCACTTTGATTGAGATCGGACTACTAATTATTTGCAGTCTATGAGTGTTTGTTGCTTCAACATTATTGATATCACGGTATGATTACGTATTATCACGATAACAGTTTGATACTTTTACTTTTAAACGAAGACAATTCGCGTCTGATAATTATGTCGGATGTAACCCCATCGGGTGCTTTATGGAATCAGCCTTAAAGATAGAATTTTTGGCAAGCAGTTGGTTCCGTAAACAACCGATGAATGTGCAGAATGCTTCCTCCAGTTTCACTGGTTCGCATGCCAACGTTGTGACGACATAATACGCTTGATCTTTCCACGAGTGGAGCTTTTAGCTTCCCGTAGTACATTTTTGTTTGTGTATCAATATCGATTTGGTAGAATAGTACCTACGTTGTAAAGAATTTGTGATTTTCTAACACAACGTTGGAAGAATTTCTCATTGAAAGAATATTTTGTAACTTACAATGAGCCTCTAATTTCTGTTCATATACCTATCTAATCGAGCATCTGTTATTATATCTAGTCCATAAATTACTTTCTTTCGCACAATCTTCCTAATTATATTCGTTCGTTCGGTACCATCAAGAAAACTTTTTTCAAAGTACTTAGTTAATTAGAACGTGTTATTTTCGCGTGCACGCAATCACCTGTTAAGGCGAGTGCTATTGACTTTTTGTTGGTTTTGTTGCTTATTTAAGGGGAGGTAGCGTGACTGCAACTTATAACTCTGTAAATTAATTACAATTGGCAACGCTTGTTACTTCTCGAAAACATCGGTGTGTATGTATAACGTTACGTGTTATTAAATCCACAGTTTGGCTATAATTAGCGAAGAAAATGAAAATTTAAGGTTATATCTAGTTTAATTACATATGTATTATTGTATTGTCTCGTTTTCTTGCGATTTTTGTTACTTTTTATATACTTTAAGATTACCTACTGAGTAAATATTATTATCATGACATGATTGCACTTGAAAATCTTCCTAATATTTTATTAATTAATTTTTATTTTAAGTTTTGGGGTGAACTATCAGTTGATGTATTATAATATTTATAATGTTATGTTTTCTTTGTTTACAGGCGTGACAATGAGAGAAAAAAGGGGTGGCGCCATGAGCAAAATGCAAAAACTTAGAAAGCGCCTATCCCTTAGCTTCGGTAGATTATGTAAGTATTTTTTTTTTCAATTTCTTTAACATTCTGTCATATTATTTATTGGAAATCTGCTCAAACGTGTAACATTTAATTTATACATACTAGAATATCGACGACATAAAGTCAATTATGAATCCATTGCTAAATGCATACCTAATAGACCTAAATTGAAGTTTACAACGGACATCAATTTTCCAAATTTATAATCAGATAATTACTATTCCTTCCCAGTGTAGACTCAGATTTTTTATTTTGTGTTCATCCTTCTGCTTTTTATTTATATTTATATAATCCATTATAACTTTCTTCGTGTAATCGGTTAAGTTTTTATGTGAAATAAAGATATTATTATTGTGAGCAAGTAGGTAGGTACCTACTTATAGAAGTTGGTCACATGAGTTCATGTCAAACATCACATTGATGACACAAACACGTCAAAACATCTGTCATATGATACCTATTGGATTAGTATTTTACTATATTCATGTTAAGACCCCATTCCCTGAAAAACGCTAAAACATGTGTTACGGTTTCCCAAAAATAACGGCATAAAACCCACATTTAATAACATCTCAAAGACATTTTAAAATCTAAATAGGTATATCAACAACTTCACCTAGCCATATTTTTGAAATATTTTCTCATTTCCAGAAAAAAAACATAATAAATTATCTCAAAACCTAAAATTGACCTTTGCGGTTTTCCAAATTTACATTATTTCGAATGGATTTATTATAAATCTTTTTGTATAAAATAAAACTTAAAAGTATGAAACCCACCTTCACCGTCTCAGTTTTTTTTACAAACTAACACCATAACAATAATCTACGTTTAAATATTCATGAAATTCGTCCGCCATTTTTCATAGCAATTTGTATGGCGGAACGTCACCGTATTTATTTGAAATTGATTTGAATTATTTCGAATGCGTGTATCAAACATTTTCAGTACCTTTTTAGAATCAAAGGTGAGAGCACGCCAGTTTGAAGCTCGACGATGAATTTTGTTTTTTGCATAAGTTGGGTCGCGACTGCTCAATAAGACATTATGACTGACAACTGTCAATATTGTTACTACCTACATACATACTGTGATATTTCAAAATTATTGAAAGAAATAAATATTTTAAACTCAAACTAATGCATACAAACATACAGATAAACAACAACACTACAAATAGTAATTCGTCTTCAGTGTAGCTCAATTAGTTCCTTCCTTTTTTTTCTCAAAAAGTTTGCAATTACAGACGAATTTTCTACAAGCTTATTATATGTATACAGGATGGTTTTGAAATGGTATTTTAGCCCGAATTCTAATCATTTTAGCAGTAATCCTACATAATTTCAGGTGCCTGTTCACTACCATTACGATGACAAAATTTACAAGTTTATCGAAAATCTTTAGTAAAAGCCTTTACTCGCAATCAGAATAGTACTAACAGGGCAAAATAGCTATATTATACTCCTCGAGTAATTTAATTGATACTCAGTTAGACTCACATTGCAGTGTATATATAACGATGAACTAATGTATTGATTGATATCTTTCGTTTGTATAGAAATATTGTAATATTGTTTTCCACTCTTAACCGTGTGTGAAGAATGTCCCAGGATATTCATTATTATTATTATTTATTATATATACTCTTCTTTTAAAATTGTTTTTTCATAATCTGTATAAGGTATACATCAATGCCATTTCGGCCTACTATACCATTTAAAAATCAGCCTGTATAATTCGTCAAATCATGATATACGTTAGGTTAGGAATATAATGATTTGGTGAATTATACGATTGGCCACCACCACTAGTTCAGACAATGGGAATCATTTCAAAGATTGGATTAAGTAAAGTTTAATAAACATCATATAAAATATTAACCACAAATGGATCTTTATATATAATTGTAAAAAGCGAACATGTTTATTTTATGATTTGTAGTGTTTTGAAGTCGTCTCTATTCTTTGTTAAATGTTTCTTTGTCTTGTTTTCTCGCTGGTCGAGGTGAAAAGTTGCATGTTTCACACGAGAGCATTTTTTTTATATCTCGTGCCTTTAAATCACTCACTGTGGTTAGTAGTTATATAATTTTAAAATTAAAATCACTTGCTACGCTCGTGTTTCAATTCTAGACTACATACTTCGTTAGTTCATGATTTGAAATCCGCACTCGTAGCGAAAAATAACTTTGCTTGCGTTATTTTTGTAAGAAGTAGTCAAAAATTGAATGATGGGCGAGTGATTTTAATGTAGACTATTGAGCACAGTGAGTGATTTAAAGCCACGAGAAAACAAAATATCTCGTGTGAAACACATTTTTTCAATTCTACCAGTGAGAAAACAACTAAGTCAATATTTGAAATTTGTTATACAATTTTTAAATATTATTTCGTGTCCTTAAAAAGGCAATAGTAAAATTCATAAACTTCAATTTCAACAAATAACACACAAAATGTTGTGCCTATGTGTTAAATCGCTAGGCTAAAATGATTTTCTGATCAAACCATCGTCCATTTTATTTTAGACTAGATAGTGGTGGTGCTCCAGAAGGGATGATACGCTACCGCGAGATGCCCGGAACGGTACATTCTTCATTGACCTATGATAAATAAAACATCATATAAATCACAGCTTTGCGGGATACGAGTTAGTAGGATAGTTCAGTTAGCTCTCCTACTTTTTTTTTTTTTTTTTTTTTTTTTTTTTTTTTTTTTTTTTTTTTTTTTTTTTTTTTTTTTTTTTTTTTTTTTTTTTTGAAAGGACTAAAGTTGGTAGCCTCTGATGGCTGCTCCAACCTTACCGGACAATCGGCGAGCGCAGAGAGCTCTCAGCCGGGTAACATTTAGGTAACAACGCCTGAGGGCACCCCCGAGTGGGGTACGAACCTCGGCTCAGGGCGTTACCGGGGGAAGGGGAGGACTTTGTACGAGTTACGACTAATTGGGGGCGGTCGGATTACTAATGGCAGCTCGGGCCGCTTGAACGGGACGAGACTGAGTGGGACGTCGCGGCGGTCCTCGCCGTCGAGGACGGTAGCGTAATCGGTTTTGTGTAGTGTGTTGTGTACTTTTACGGGCTTCGTCAGCTTCGATCTGAGCTAATGTTATGGGGTCATCCGGCTCGCTGAGGGCTTGCCTTGGTCTAAGGATACGGAGTATACGAGAGGGCGTGTACGTTGCGGCTTTCACTATAAGAGGGTTGCGGTGATTAACGGCGGTATTGAAAAATCTGCGTGAGGCGCGTTTTATAAATTGTTTTAACGTGGGGAGACCTAAATCAATGTGGAGATTTTCATTACGCATGTACCACGGGGCGCCCGTGGCTTTGCGCATGAAACGGTTTTGAATCACCTGAAGACTATGGATCCGAGCAGGAGCTGCATGTGCGAACACAGTACTAGCATAGGTCATAATGGGGCGGATACACGTGGTATATAGTCTAACCTTGCTTTTGAGGGCAAGTTTAGACTTATGATTCAAAGCTCTCCTACTATAACCAAAATTAAGTGTGTATGCTAATTAATATAAAATTATTATATGTAAGATCTGGTACGTACTGGTTACCGTGATTATCTAAATAACATGTATAACGCGGACAGTGGCAATCCACCCATTTCTCTGTTAAAATGATGACGCAAATGTGTGAGTAAAATATGTCAATGTGTGTAGTCTATGATAAATTCCCACGCTCGGAGACTAGCCTCTTAAAAGTACTGTGAATGAAGATATTTGTTCAGACAATTAGGTTTACTTACAGTTTTGAAATGTAAGCATGACACTAAATTGAAAGAACTAAAAACAACGTATAGAAAATACTGATGATGAATTTAAATAAAAGTGTTTATAGTGGCATTGGCTTGCGACAAACAAGTAATGACGTTGACATTTAGCGAGTATTTTCGTCACAAAATGCTAAAAATAACAATATAAAATGACGGTAGGTACTCGACCAATTAGATGGAGTAAACAGTTTTAATCGTGAGTACATGATCAGGGGGCTTACCATCAACTCTTATTGCGATCCAAATGCAAACCTAAAATGAGTTGCTTCGCTATTTCATACCATGACATCATTATAGCGATCCAGTAATATTATGATCGTAGTTGGTTCGCAATTGATACGTAAACTCTTTTCGTTCATTCATTTTTCGTACCATGAGGTGAGATGTCAACCTACTTTGGACCGTTCAAGTGTCAATATAAGCGAACCAAAAAAAAGTTACTATTTTCTTGTCAAAACTGAATTGCTTTCTAATTTAAATTGTAAAAACTGATAATAATACATAGTTTCAGGTATTTTGATTTATTAAATCATGTGCCATAATGTTAAAAATAAGTTATTTACATTTACCTACAACAAATATACAAACTACATATAAAAAAATCCTCGAGACGGCCGCTGCTGCCGATCAACAGAAGTCTGGCAGCGTTTCCTCTTTGAATAACCAAGCTAACACGTTGGCGGAAAAAGCTCCCCGCCCGCCGGTCCCCCGAAACCTCAATAAGTTTTTAAGTGTTCGAGCAAATCAGCAAGCCTCAAGCCTTAGAATCGGCCGACGTTAGAGAGTACCAAAGGCCACGGTGCCCAAGCTCGCCGAAGTGATCACCAGCGATGAGGATAAATTGATCCTAGAACCAAGACGAAGACGAATACCTACACGGTCGCGCGGCTCGAAGCGAGAAAGTGAAAAACATCTAACATAGTCCCGCCCGATATTTGTGGATAGAATGACTTGCAACCAGTGGACCTGAGTCCTTGCTCGAGTCCCGTTCAGAGACAGCCATATAGGAGACAGCTAGCAAGTGTGCGCGATCAGACTCCGTAGAACAAAGTGAATAAATTTTGCAAAGAAGCTTGTCCTACGCTCTCTGAGAACAACTCAAGATTATAAATATTTGTGCCTGGACAAGCTGCCTGCCTCCCTGCCTGTTATAGAGTATTTTTTTTTGTATACGTGGAAAAGGTAAAATATAGGTACTTAGAGACATAGGTAATACAATTTTGCAGCTACGTACAAAGTTTGTAACGTGAAAATATTATGTTATTAAACAAACTTCACAAAATTACTAACACCATTGTTTGAATTTAATTTAAATTTCCAATTTCTAAGTAAATGCTCTTTCATTTGACCGTTGTTGATTCTTCCAATGATGTCAAGAGCAAACAAATATTACTTTTGATTCACTATCACTACATAGTATAAAACAAAGTCGCTTCCTGTCTGTCTATCCCTATGTATGCTTAGATTTTTTAAACTACGCAACGGATTTTGATGCGGTTTTTTTTAATAGATAGTGATTCAAGAGGAAGGTTTATATGTATAATACATGCATAATATAGTACAGAAAAGCCGAGAAAAACCGTGCGAGCCGGGGCGGGTCGCTAGTATATAATAAAGAATAACGCGAAATTAGATAAGTTGTCGGTAAGTCGTTGGTGTGGGATGCCACATTTGTTGATACACTTGCGCCATCTCACTTGCCAGCGGCATGTAGAGTTGCAGGAACGGCTGCGGCTGGTGCGGAAAATTCCAAATCCAAAAAATACACTTCTATTGGCCCAAATAATTTTTTTTTGCCTTTTGCGGTCGAGACCATGTGTCCTTGGGGGTTCGAGGCTCGCCGATTTTCTCGAACATTATCTTCAAAATTAATTGAGGTCACAGGGGACCGGCGGGCGGGGAGCTTTTTCCGCCAACGCGTTAGCTTGGCCATACAAAGAGGGAACGCTGCCAGCCATCTGGGAACCTTGCCGTTGATTGGCAGCAGCGGCCGCCTCGAGGAAATTTTTTATATATAGTTTGTATATTTGTTGTAAATATTGTATATTATAGGTAGGTACTTGCCAAATCAAAGTACCTATCATTCTACGATAAGTTACATCTTACTTTCTAGATTAAATTTGAAACTTTCTTTACCGCTTTGCCATTTGTATGTGTGTGTCACTGTTAACTATTTGGATACATTGCTGCAATTTAAGATCTAAAATGTATATACGAGTCTATAGAAATACTTACATAGTTCCAAGTATGATACCGTTAGGTATTTAATATATACATAGGTACTATTGAGAATATTTTTCTCTAAATTATAATCACTCAATAATCCATAATACTTTAAGAAAATTATGACACAAAAGTCAAAACGTGTATACTTTTTATACGACAAGTGCATGTATCCGATCGCAAGTTTTCCGTTCTAAAATATCGTGGTAGTAATATTTTTTAATATAAGTCAACATTCTTATTTGTTATTTAATGTTATGCACAGTAATTCATTGATTGCTAGAATTATTTAAAAGAATATTATTTGATACTTTGAGACGTTATTTATTTTTATTTTTTCGTAAATAGCATTTAAAAATAACCGTAACTTACCGCAAAATCACACATTTAGGTTTTTAAACGTATCGCATTGACTCAGAGTAAAAGAGACAGACTTATGTAATTACCGTATAGCATCTTCACTTTCTAGCAAAACCCGGATCAGAGACAATATCGTTCATTCATTCCGACCAAACGCGATTCTTTTTTATTAGCTTCATGGTACGAATTTTAGCAGATCAGTTTAGGTACCTAGACTGGATTGCATGGGAACTGAATGGCTATCTAAAAGTTGATGGTAAGCCTCCAGGTGATTATTGCACGTTTATTTTTGTTATATTTTATTTTTAAATTACAACAATTTAAAAAAATATATATGATTGACGAGCTCTCCACCCTGCGGTTTCACAAGCGATCTCCTAATTTATCCCCTTAGGAAGGGAGGACCGAGTCATTTAAGGACACTCGAGTACTTTCAAGTTTTTACCTGCGGTTTGAACTATGCGATTTTTTATATGTTAGTAAGTTTAATCGTTCATAATCATGTTTCGTATTCTTAATTTAATTTAAACAAGATGCGATAAATTCGTATAATTTACAGTCTTGTTTACATAGTAAACATTGAAGCCAATTTTACAATATTACCATCAAATTCTGTTGTACCTGGCGTAACATAGAGCAATGAAAATAAATTCCCCACTTTGCAATCTCAGTAAACGTATATATTAAATGTAAGAAGTCTCATATAAGATAATATACGATGCTGATAAAAGAGCGTAGGTGAGTTTCTAAGATGCTTACATGCAATCGTCTAACACGTAAATAGACATCATTTTACGCCCACAGGCATGTTTCAACATGTTCTTATATCAGGTTCCTCGGAAAGGTGAATCAACCAAAGGTTTCCTCGCTTTAATCAAAGAAAATGAAGCTCCACAAATCAATTTGTGTAAAATATAAATTAAACAGAACCCCCAATTTAAAGGTTCGAACAAAACATTATGTTCTCAACAACATGTTATGATTCGTCGATGCATTGAAGCCTTGTTATGAAATATACTCAAGCGTGTATTTTTAGGTTTCTGTTTAATGCACTCTGTAGGTCAACACAGAAACCGTAGATAAAGTGTTTGTATTGACTGTGCACGTAATAAAGTTTAACACTATTAAATAGCCCTGGAAATCTAAAAAGGAAAGTGTGACTGACTGACTGACTGATCTATCAACGCTCAGCTCAAACCACTGGACGGATCGGTCTGAAATTTAGCATACAGATAGCCACTATGACGTAGTTAAGAAAATATTTTTAAAAATTCTGCCCCTAATGGGGTAACATAGGGGATCGCGGAGCGGGGCGGAAAGCTAGTATATAATAGAATCCTCTAAACTGTATCATACCCAAAATCTTATAAGGACTTATAGAAATAAGACATGAGAAAATGATGATTAAACAAATGGTGGATACTTTTGTGACAAAGAGAGAGAAAGGGAGTACCTATATGGCGAGATAGATTAATGGAAATTGATGGAAGAATACATAGCCTACCCGTCAAGCTCTGATGGGATGAACGAAATTGAAGCTGAAAAAGGGATATCGCAACAAAAAAAATTAGCAACAAATAACAATTAAATTTTAATTAAGAAATGCGACCCGTTATGTTAATGGATAAACCCATCCGTCTTTATTTATCCTTGAACGTTTTGTTTCCTTAGCTTTATTTGTTTCCTCATCGGATGAACCCATTTTCCTTAAAGGGCCATTTACCCGTAACAGATTTGAATAAGACCTTATCTGAAAAACCATTATGTAATCTTCAATACTCTTTGTAAAGGTTTAAAGGTTAAACGATTACGTTTTATAAATACTTTCTAATATAGGGGTGTTGAAATAGGCCAAATATCTCTAATATAAATATTTACAAAGGCTTTTTTGGCTTCCATAGTACATGACGTGTGAACGATGACTGGGGATATTAATGTTGTGATTAGGTATAATTTTGAAGCTGTAACAAAATAAGAACCATAACACCTTCCTTGAAAGCTAAACAGCCTAACAGTTCAGCATTTAATTAGACTTGTAAATTGAAATGGCAATTCATTTTGTTGTGTTTAAGTAGTAGTGATTTAGCTGATATTATGATAGTAAGCGACTATCATTATTACTTCCCAGTACTTCCGAATTATGAAGCAGATTTGAAGTCACCAGTAGTACCTATATAGTAATTAGGTTAATTATTACTATGACTCAACCAAAACACCTCATTTACGAGTTCTCTTTAGTAACGTTCCAAAAAACCGAGAATGATAAATTAACAAGACAGTCCCATAATAAATGAAAACTCGTCGTTAATTATAGCTAAAATAACACCATCAGATTGTGTTTTGTTTGCATTATGATAAGTTAACAGCTTTTAGAGTTTATTGTTGGATTAACAACGAATTTAGACGTTTCATGTGATTATGTAAAGTCTTGTTATAATGCGCGCTTTATTAGTCTTTAGAGAGTTATTTCAGTAATACATAATATCAGTACTTTTCAGTTGAGTAATAACCAAGAATCTTTGGGTGTGTTTATATCCAAATTAAAACCACCAATAATAATTCTTACTTCAAAACAGTGATTCGTTTCTTGGCGCGCGTTTTATCAGTGCATAGTTATTTTTACTCCGGTCGATTGCATTTGTAAAAACAATATTCTTGATCCTGCTCTCTGAAGTGTCTACATAATGTTAACCTAGTACAGAAACGTATGAAGTGATTCATAGATTAGGTATTGGCCGCGCCCGACCCTTATCAGTCAGTACACTGTCACGATTGAACGCACGTTATGACGTAGTAGCAGGAAGCTATCTATTCGTTTCGATTCGAACCATTCAAGTACAAATTTGTTTGTGATTTGGATAGCGATACATTGCCCCCTTTATTGTGCATCCTCTTTCAAGCGTTACTCTATTCAATGTTTTGATGATAAATGTACCAAATATTGTCCTCCACCTAATATTTAGTTGAGTAGTTTGTTACTCTTAATATTTTGGAATATTCTCATCTTTGCCGTAAAATCTGGGAGCACGGTCGTGCCCTCGCCAAGACCAGCCAAGCGAACCTACCTGTTCTCCGTAGCACAACAATAATCGACACAACAAGTACAGTTAAATAGAAAAACAGACAATATTAACGTATTGATCTTCCGTATTTGAGCATAGCAGACATGATACAAAATTCTCTCCAGAAATTAATGGACGTAGCATTTCAGGTTGCGAATATTAAAGTTGCCCACAAATCCTTAACCTGGGCACTATTAAATTAAAAATTCTATAATAATTGTATTCTGAAACGGACAAACAGTTTGTAAATATTTACTAGGTGCTGAACGCGGTGCATGAATTGGATTGTTCACTGTGTTTACAATACGATTGTTTACGAGTACTATTTGGAAGCTGTTTTTTTTCTTATTATCATTAGTTAGCTGTTTATACAAAACATAATCATGCCGTTTTGGCATTGAACGTTTGTTTGGGTCAAATGATCCCCACTTATACTAATCCCTACTAATATTATAAATGCGAAAGTAACTGTCTGTCTGTTTGGCGGGCAGAACAGATCACGATGAAATTTGGCACGCAGATGATATGGAGAAGGACATAGGCAATTTTTTATCCGCAAAATGCGGAATAAAAATATTATTGACTCGTTTGGATTAAGGATTCGCTTTGTTATGTACTTTCATAACCGAAAATTATGAAGAAATATAATAAAGGAAATGTGTCTCTATGTCCCTATAGTAACGTCATATCATTATACAGAATATTATAACGTGTAAGCTAGTGCGTAGGCAACATTTTCAGGACTGAAAAAACATAATAACAAAAAGCCGTTGGGACGACCGCTAGGTTATTTGGAATTATTATTTCATCTTTGTCTCTCAAAGAAATGGACGGAATGTGGTTAGAGAAATATGCGAAATTCATTTCGAAAACGCCAACTTTATTTGTTATAAATTTTTCCATGCTCAAGTCGATCTCGTTCAATTAGGAATATATTACCTATTATGTTTATTTTTATTATTGTCGTAAAATACCCGCCATAATATAACTAAACGACACGAACGCTTTGAGTCACGTATGATATTTTATGTAATGTTATGGATTGTTCACGTCACGATCCCTACCATAATGTAGGCACCATACATGCAAAAATTATTTGTACACATTTGAATATACTTTTCATTCGAAAATAACACATCCATAAATGTAACCGTCTCTCATAAAATTTACGACCACGTGTCATAAATATTTCGGTAAAGTTTATACGATTGAATTTGTTTATGGAATGGAATTGTTAAGTAATAATTTACTTATTTAATGGTAATGCTAAATTATTGTGAAGTTTATGATAAAATATGCGAATTACGAGAAACATCTCAACAAGAGTAGTGTGTAGTGTCATTCGTGTGTGTAATAAACTGGCATCAGGTTAATACACCAAAGCTTTTAACTCTTATGACAGAGCTTTAGATGGCTTTAGTGTGCTAACGACTAACGGGTCGGTTTCTCTTATACGCTCACTATACGACAAAACTAACTTAATACAAGTATGCACTACTATGTATTATCAAATCTTTTAGAGAAATTAAAATATAATGACAGACATCTTCATATTTTACTTTCGTTTCTAATTGTTTATAGCCTGCGCTAGTAGGTACCGTTACTTGAAAAGTGACTGCTACTATGTGATGTTATTTATAGGATACCTATTATAACTATACAATGTTAATAATGTTTTGTGTAAAAACATCGAATGTAAAACAATGAGTAATCGTAACGGAAGCACCGAGTAGTGGGAGCGACCTTCAAGACATGAATCACCAACACGCTACTATAGACCTGCTTGCACCATACATGGCATCTCTTGACTCTTTACGCCTGGTACCCGATGACTATGATCAAAGATTTAATTAGCTATTAATGCTAATCGATAACAGTAGGTGGAAGACGATTAACAATTACGATGTTGCGCACAAAAGTTATTATCTTGTCTTTGTTACGAAGCCTTCCTAATACACTCGAATGGGTGCCTTCCGGCGCGTGTCATGGGGTTCAGCATCTCCATTATCTGGTCGTTGATTGATAGCAGACTTCCTTGCTTGTCGTTGATAATAGTTATTTGCCCTAGTTGCCCTACGTGTCCGACGTGCTCACGTTCGCTACTGAACAAATAGATAGAGTTCTGCTTTATTGGTTCCTTGACTCGTGTATCGGATTCCTTCTATTTCTGATATTTGTAACATTATACGTTTCCTTAAACGCATTTTGTACTGTGGTCGACATCTTCGTAATTTGATACATAATACTTTTTCAAGCGTCATTAAGTTTATCAGCTTTTGTATAACTCTAGACAGTAAGTCTGTAAGGAAAATTCCCCTGCGTGTTCTGCGTTTATTATATCACAGTATGCGGGTGTGTAGAGTCACTCGACCGCACAGGAACATTGTATTGTTTCCCTGCATCACGCCCGCGAAGCCTGGACGAACGGCCTTTTGTCGACCCGCCCTATTGTCTCCGACCTATTCAAATACTTTTTGTAAAGGCGTTGAATGCTTTTTTTCTTTTTGGAATTTCATGATGGTTCAGCTTTGCTTGTTAATATAGTTTCCTTGTAAGATCACAATGCGTTGCAAAGCCTACCAATTCTCCTCAAGTGCTTGCTCGTTGTAGCCCTAATGTTACATTAATAGTGATTCTTGCCCATTTGAAATGTTTTCATCTTTATTGCTTCAATTGTCTGTTACTCAACTGTTGGTCGATTACGTAACCATCTTGTTATGCCTTGATGTGAGTTCGATGCACTTGCATCATATTTAATGACCATTTGTTGATAGTTCAACTTTAAAGTATTATTGATGTTAATTTAAAATAAGTATTTTTTGTTTTATGAAAAAAATATAAATACTAAAACCTACCGTATGTTGCTGTGTGCTTGTAGGATATGCTCTTGACAATTGCATTTAACTGCTCGATAACAAAGAGCAATTGCTTAGAGAAGTTAGAGATCGCTGCAGGCCTCCTAGATTTATTGCGTTCATAACTTACTTTGCTCTTGAATTATCTTTCTTTGATTTATTCGCAGTAAGGTTCGCTGTGAATATCATTTGAAATTACCCTAGTACTTGTCGATATTCACGTATTATTTAGGTTCACTGAACTCGTTTTATTATCTCTCTACTACTTGTCCTATTCGCTTGGCAAAACATCAAGATTGTCCGGAATTAGAGTGAAATTAAATTAGACTAGAATCGCTAATATTAGAACTATGAGTGTCCTACTAAAATTTATGATGATAACTTGTATGTTTTAATGACTCTACTTAATGTTGCGTCTTTTTTAAATTAACGTCTTTCATTGACACCATTTCCTTTTGATGAGTCATGAGCAGACGCGCATCGTCTGCTCCGCTTGTTTGTTGAATCATTTTGTTAGGTTTAAGTGACCCCCTCTACGATATTAATTATTCTTATGCCCCTTCCTTCCGTCATCGCGTCGATTGTTTGGCCTGAATTGTTTGACGGCGGGTTAACGACTGTCCCTGACTCCATGCCCGCCTCTTCCACTGGAAAGTTTATTAGTTTGTTGACATCATTTAGTTCAAGTCATGTCATTAAACGTTTTACTTTCTTCAAATTATACATACTAGCTTAAATTTTTTCGCGTTTCATCTGATTCTCATCATTTTATCTATTATCCTTTAGTAAACTCTAGGTTACATGGATTCCATTCTGTTCCGTTCTGTTGTTTGTTATCCTCAAATCAGTTCATCCATTGAGTGAATCTTTGTATAGTATTATACGATTCAAACACTTATAAAACCGATACTTGGTTGGATATCAGTAGCAAGGAGATTAGTTTCCGATTCAGTGGAGCGTGTGTACAATGTAGTAATATTAAACGATACAAAGGTAAGGTCCACACAAAGTTACCACAATATCACATACAGCGAGTAGAGTAGATACCGTCCGAAACACTCGGCAGACATTCCATCCATATAATAATTTAAAGTTATATGAAAACAGCTAAGTGGTTTGTGCTGTGACCTAAATAAATATCAGAACTTTATGTGCAAGTCACGAATGCAAAACTAAATAATTGGTTGATTGTGAAACTCCAACTTTATATGACATTTTCCACATCAAATTCCTGGATTAAGCTTTGGTTTGGTACCGCATAGTTAAATGTTCTCTCGTTCTGCCAAGATCTTAGATTTACTTGCGCTTTTGAACAACAACCGCATATCTTGAACAATTATTTAAAGAGAAGACTTGAATAATATTTGCTTTATGTGTTTGATGTTAGAAAGTGGTTCAAGGATCTTAAGTGGTTTATTTGGTAACTCATGGCACGTTAAATGTTTATATTTTAATCATGCACGTTAATGTGACCGCTAAAATCGTTGTGAGCGCACCTTTACTTGACCTTTAAGTAAATCGATACCCAACAGCTTAGAACCTATACCGTATAAGATATATGCTTAGCACGAATGAAAAGGCTGTATAATTTATTTTTATTTTATCAGTTTCATAAACTATGTTAGTAGGTGTGAGCTAGATAGCTGTATCTTATCATATTCTGTTTGAATATGATACAACAAACTCAGTTTGACAAATTAATTTTCGTGATACATTTCGCGTGATTTATTACGACAGTGCTCGTATGTCAGTGCATAGGTACTTGACATTCTACTCTATACCTCACCTTATCTTTATATGTGGTAGGCTACTATATTTTTTCTAAGATGTTTACATAAACTAACGGGGACAAGCGGCAAGGCGCACTTTCAGTAAAAAATACGGTTTTATGTTTAAAAATACAAACTAAACTTTATTTTTAAGTAAGAAAACTAACGCTTTCTTATTAAATCTGGACCAAATAGAAAAAAAAATATTATTCATTTTAAAAAGGGGCGATTCACGATTTTTTTCTGACGTTACTAATGAAACATTCAATTTTTTTTAGAAACTCTTCCTCGTCATTTATTCTCTCGTTTATTATATTTTTTTTACAAATCTCTTGAACAAAGAATCAGTAAAAAACCCTATCTAGAATCATCACTTCTCGTCGTCACATCTGTTTCAAACGTAATTCTTGCAAATTTTGTGGAAAAATGCCTTCCTGAGTTTATTGACGTTGTGCAAATTTGTGCCGCAATTGTGAGAGAACAAAATATTTTTAGTAGCTATAGTGACGCCTTTTTATAATGCAATAATGTTGAATGTATTACCTTTTAGTAAAACGTTATAATTTTATATTTCAGTTGAAAATTATTGATCGTTTTCTTCTGCACTGATAACGATGAAGTAGCGAATGAGAACATACGTCTTTGCAATTTAATTGCGGATTTCAAAATGATTGATTATAAAAATCCATGATGAAGTGAAAATTGATTAACACAATCATAGCACGCAATCTTAAGTCCGTGTTCAAAGGTTTATGTTGATAAGTTCTCAAGGAGTCATAAGACACTTTGGGGCGACGTTTACTTAGGGATTCATCTTTACGGCGTCCGTACAGTTATATAACGTTACCAATTTTTTTTTTATAATCGAGCTAGTGATGCGTTTGGCTACCTAATAGTTCCGGTATTATATGCAAAAAACTTTGTTATAGTGAATAAGTTTTATTGTTGCGTTAGCTTGATTTCACCTTCAATATGTAGGGCGGTAATTTTACGATATGACAGGGCCTTAAATGGCTAATACTAAGGTAGCAAGCAAGCATACTGCCCACCTGATGGTAAGTGGTTACCGTCGCCTATCGCCATTGGCAATACCAGAGATATTGCCAATGTGTTGCTGACCTGTTACAATGCCGAGAAGGCAAATTGGCTCTCAAGCGCAACACACCGGTACGTGCTTGGCGACAAATTTTCAACTTGAGGGTGACAGCCAGGCGGGTACTACAAAGTACCCTACCACCGTGCTATGGTTTCCTCACGATGTTTTCCTTCATCGAAAGCTCAAGCTCATTGTAGGATTCGAACCCACGACCTTCGTCGCGGCATCCGACGTCACTACCACGGAGCTATCATCGCCTAATTTCTGTGAATGTTAGTAAAAAATATTAAATGAAACTATCTACTCCTTAACGCTGTATCATTTCAAAGTTTCAGTATATAAGCAGTTTAGAGTATTCCCAAAGATTTCCAAACGACTCTTTAGTTAAGTAATATTTACTTTATCGCATTATTGGTGTTTGTTGTTGACGCTTATTCGCTCAATAGCCCCAATCTTATCGAGTGTTCGCGATCCTGGAAGGGTTCTTTAGGGCTTCTTCCCGATTGTACCGGGAGTCGGGACTACACTTTATTGGGGACCCAAATATTCCTGGTAACATTTATATTGCGTACTAGAAAATTCTCCTTGTCCATATTTAGCCTTTTTGTTGAAATATTTAGATTAAGATTTCTCTTATCAGATTAGTAGTTAAAAAACAAGTTCATAAAAAGTAAAAATACTAACAAACCAAGGGTTAATGTAAAACTGTCAACTTTCAAGCGACAAATCACTTTCGCGTAACAAATGGCTCAGGTCAGAGTCAGAAGCCATCTGACTGAATAATATAAAGGAAAGGAAAACTATCAAGATCCATTAAGACAAAACTTTCCATTTGTATTGCTGTACAGAGTACTATGAAGTTCATTAAAATAAAAGTAATGGCATTCACGAAGGTAGAAATTTTGTAGTACCTACGCTGGAAAATTGTTAAAAATATCTTAACTTGTGTTTGATTCCTTACGAGGAATTTTATGGTCATAATCTTAATCAGTATCAATGGTAATGAATGATACGCATGCAGAAAACATGAAATATATCTTGTTGTTATGGTATCTGTGATATTCTCTAATTAAAGGATCACTCTACCTAACTTGTTTCTATTCCTACTAATAATAAAAATGCGAAAGTTTGCGTGTGCTTGTATGTTATCATTAAGTATCATAATGGGCAAACATCCATCCATGTAATATAAATACAATTATTTTAGTTCCTAGAATAGGACAATTCTGATAGACAGTACCATTGGCCCATTTTATCTGAAAAGTTATTTCTCCTCGTCAACCTTTTGATTCTAGATATAAATTTTGCTATACGCTATCAATTTGCACCATTTACTTACAGTGTCGGTAAGGTAACCTAAAAATACTCTTAAGGTAACTCTTCAATGTACATAGCAAGGGTAATGTGCTAGTGCTCTCACTAAGTGAGCAGTCACACTCTAGATAAAGCAGCGTAAACAGGTCTAGTCTGGATGTAAGCATGACCTATATCGTCGCCGACGGGGAAAGTATCGCGCAAAATGTCGTCCCTCGCCTTTTCGTGTCACCCAATTGTGATGCCGCAAAGCTGGTAAAAGCTACAGCTAATTTTGTTAGCGTTTTACTTCGAGCTGTGACTAGTGGAAATACGAAACGACTTAACCCTGGGACTATTGAACAGACTTCATTCACTTGAGCATTACATTACATGTTAATACCCCAAAAAAGGGAGAAACTATATTTTTGTCTCTCGCATACAGTTAATGAAAACAAGCCTCAAACTTACCTAAGCAAACAAAACCGACCTGTCAACAAAGCCATAATCAAACAAGTCTAAGCTCCCACAGGTAAATCCGCAAGTTCACAAAGTACATGGTAGGTATCGATCCGATCGCAAATTCACCGATAAGCCGGTATTGTTGAAAGTAGTGCTGACCACAAGGGTGGCGATTGGGACCCTTGTCAACTTTGACACAGGCGTCGTAGGACTTCGTGTTATCCCTACAGTGGAAATACTTGAAACCAATAAGTTTGTGTCAAGTCCTCAAACGAATCTAAATGGATCGGAAAAGTTTAAGGAGCGGTAAATTTCATAACACAATAGTTTGATGATTTATTATCGAAGCTGCCACAGTCGACTAATTCATTAATTTGCAAATGTATGATGTGTCAGAATGAAATAGTATTGTAGCTGACGTGGTGTGAATTATTTTCATGAATACCAATGACGTTAGTTTTAATGAAGGCTAAGTCGAATATCTTCGTTCCTGACATCGTGACGTTTGTCCAACCCTCATCACACTTTGCAATTCGTTGCCCTTGCCCGTGCAGAAATATGTATAATACGTTCACTCAAGCTTTTCACTGAACCTTTTGGATCAGCGTGACCTTTTCGGTTTATTTGTGTTTTAATTAATTTTATTCATTTTGAAATTTTTCTGTTACTGTTTACTAAAGTAACAATTTTATTACTTATACAATACAATGTACAAAAGCACATCTCATTATTTTTCTTTTCTCATTTCCAATAAGTTATTGAAACTATCTGTGTCTGGAATATTCTGAAATAATTATTCATTCTATAATTTTTCACTCATTAAAAGTTGCTAATGATCACGTCTCTCAATACTTCTGTTTTTATTTTATGTATTTTTTATGAAATAAACGTGGGAATCATCTCATTTAATAAAGTCGTCATATATTGCTTCGTAGCAGTAGGTACTAAACCGCTAGTCATATTTTGTAATCTGCAAGGTTTCTTGATTTGTGAACGTGATCTTTGGCAACGTAATCATAAAGATGTTATTTCAGCTTTTATTTATTTTATGAAGAAATAATGTTATTTATTTTGGATGGTTAATTATAAAACCGCAAGCGAGGCAAGGTCGTTGGTCATGTTATTCATTTCCGTAATAGGACACTGTCTTCGATATTAAATGCAATATGGCCGTCTTATGGCAATTCCACTCGGGGAATTCAGTAAAATATCTATGATTTACATCTTTATTACGAATCACATTATTAGCACATATTTAACTTGTTCAATTTATTTTTTCAAAATAGGTCAGGTCACCGTGTATTAATTGAATAGAGCTAAAACAAGTATCTTCTATCTTCAAACAATATTAAATTATATCTACTATACCTAGTTTAGGAACAGTTGAGCAAATATTTTCATCCTCAAATGTAGGTTTAATGCAAACTTGGAGAGGTAGAGGCCTATGTTTATTTAGTATTCTCAAATATTACGTTACGACTACTATGGGCACATTGCCTTTGTTTGAAACAACATAAAGCACCTGAGTTATGTTATAACCTTAAGTCGAATAGTTTCCGAGTTACGATCGTGGTGTTATATTTATGAGTCACGTTGACATGACGTGCTCGTGGAATAACTAGAGTTTTTTTTTTTTTTTTTTTTTTTTTTTTTTTTTTTTTTTTTTTTTTTTTTTTTGAAAGGACATGAAGGTGTTAGCCAGAGGTGGCTATAACACCCTTACGCGGACAACTAACTAGAGTTTACATTTGCGTTCATTTTAACTTTGAGAGACAAAGACGTGATTTTACAAAAGAAAGCAGTGTCACTTTGCGTATGCGTCGGCATTTCTCCCGTTCAACGCGGTAATAATGCGGAGTTGAAACGTTCGTTTTGTTAGCCGACCGAGAGTCGGGAACAAATCTACGCTTTATTACGGACTCCGAGTGCCACCTAATGTAAGAAAGCTGTCTTGATGAAAAAGATAACTCAGTAGCGTGGAAAGGGCGGGTCACATTAACGCGACCCCTTGATAATTCGAAGCGTTGTAGATTGGCGATCGTTTCACATGAATTTACTCTTCTAAGATTTCCCCCTCACGAATGCAATTCCCATTGACAAATCACGGACGTCCATCAATTCGACACAGGGAAATGGTGATTGATTATTTGTAGTGATAAAGAGTTGCACTGCCGGTGAAAATACGGAAACAATGCTGACATATCTAATTGTATCTAGACGAGCAACGAAATTGTAGCATCGGCACGAACGTGTGCGCACTCATTGTTCTCAACAGCACCATATAGAAGGGGGTCTTATCGCAGCCGCAAGGCACCGCACGTGCGTCGAGGCGATTGCGCTCTAATCCCACGATAATCCAACCCGGAAAAAACCAATAACCATTGTTTCACTAAGATATTTACGCTACATTCATGGGATGTTTGCACGAATTATCGTACGTGTGAATGCGCCAAACGTTGTTACTATTTCAATAACGTAATCTGAATCTCATGAGTTATTCTGCGCAGAACCGTCCGATACGCCTGGTCTCCATCGAATCTAAGTCATCAGTGTGATGTACGGTACGTTAAACATTGTGTCGAAGAAGAAATAGTGTTGAAAGAATCATTTCAGTGATTTGTGGAGCAGGAATGTATAACTTGCGTCTCAATTAAACTCGACCGCCCCGGGGCGTCAGTTGTCGCCTTCCTCTGTGTCTACGTAATACAGTGCGCTAGAATTCTCTCCTCTTTGACAAAGCAGCTGCAATTGTAAATGTTTGAGACAAAAGTAAAATCTCATAGTTTATTCCAATATATTATTCCATAATTTGAAAGCAACGTGGATTCTTAAAGCATTACTACTTATGGAGGTAAAGTGATGAATATTAATATTTTTGGTCAAGAAAATCCGTAGTATCCTTGAAGTGCCAGATGGTTACTTCTCGTTTGGGAGATGCACGAAACTGTTGGGAATGTATAATTAATTTGCACGAAGCGCACATTTAGTTTACTAATTTGCAGCAGAAGCTTTGTTTAATTGTCCGCTTAATTTGACATAACTAAGTTCTGAAGTACTTCATTCGTTCTGCTTTCGTAAAATACTTGTTTAGTAACTAAAGTTGCACATGAATTATGATTAGGTACATTTTAGTAAGGGATTTAATTTTTAATAACCACTAAGTAGCATATTGATATTCTCACAAACGCAGTAAAATTACCCTAAAATGTTAAAGAAACTGCAATAAAGTTGGATAAAATGCTACGTCAGTTTAAATCTAATAACATATAAGTATATTTGCTTTGTCGACGTCTAACAGCGCTCCGCAAGCCGACTTAGTGGGGTTTAATTACCTCCCCACGTTACACATTGGAATTACTCGTCGTAATGTATTAAATTATATTAGCAGCTGGTATTTAGCAATTTGAACGCTACACTGACATTCCGAGCACAATCAAGGGCTGCAGCTAATTAAAGTTGAGTGTCCCAGTGCGGCAATTGTCACTTCATATCCTGCCGTTTGCACGAGAACATCTTGCTTCGATTGCTTAACAAATTATTAGTGAATATATAAATTAGTTCTAGTCGTGTTGAGAAATTAATAACTTTGCATTAAGTTAGGACTGAGTTTATGCGCTTATATTTCTCTGGGCGCACAGAAAAATCGACATCTTGTTGTTTTGAATAAATCTTGTTACATTTAGCATAAAATGCACTGTAAAATTCACGTTGCGTTATCCGCCCTTATAATATGGTATGACTGACTGCTTTTGTTGAATCATTCTTATTTTTCCACTTTATCTGTATTGAAACTGCCAGACAAACTGTCGCGAACAGTTAAGAAAATCTATGAAGATCAATTAGCCAATTCAAATTTGATTGAAGTAGCTCCAAGGAAGTTTGTTCTCTAGAAGATAATGAAATTTTGTGAATGTTTAATTAATTTCTCTTCAACACTCTCAATATCAGTTCGTCATAAACTTCAAATGTTTTTTTTGAAACTTATGTTATTATTAGATATTTTCTTGATAGACTGACTTCGCAAACTTTGTAATCTTTCAAGAGTTAATTGAATCAAATAACTAAATTAATTAGTTATCTTTTGGGTCCCTCTGCTTACAGTGATTTCACACCCTTCATGAGACGTATCTATCTAGTTCGCTGCCATCATGTCGTATAATGCGTTTAATAGCCGACTGTATGCAAAGAGGCCTTTATTCCATTCAAAATGCTATTAAATTCATCTGCTCTGCGGTTCAAATGGGCTTCCCCAAAGTTTCCCTCAATAGAAACCCGGGCGTCATTTGTCAACCCTTAATGATCTTGTGTTTGAACAACTTCGCTAAGTAATATTACTTCACGTTTATAGACCACATTACATGCACGCACGTGATTTTGGGCGCACAGAAGAACTGTTTTACTTTCATATTTGTTACATTGAATTAAACACTTGTTTCTAGATGAATTTGTTTTGAAGAACGCTGTTTCTATTAATATATTTCCGCTGCATTTGCTCGGAATTATCAAAAACAATTGGGAATAGTTAAAAGACATTTGCGTGTTAAAACATCGCGTGATCAGAGACAATATTTTATTCTCAATGCCGTTCTCA
Organism: Tethea ocularis; assembly: GCA_963555595.1. Taxonomy (NCBI): domain Eukaryota; kingdom Metazoa; phylum Arthropoda; class Insecta; order Lepidoptera; family Drepanidae; genus Tethea; species Tethea ocularis. Next base: position 3,310,000 of record OY741963.1, on the reverse strand, counting down.
TGTACACTTCCGCCCTCAATGACCCAGACCTTATGCTGTGTGCTACAAGTTTTTGTTTTTTTTTTGTTTAAGCAACAAAAGACGAGCCGGACGGAGATAGTGGCGAGTGCCGCGGGCGGCAGCAAAATGGTGGCGGTAGAGGGAAGCTGCCTTACAACGGCTACTCAGAAGAGTGTCTCGACCGGCTCGAGCCTAACGGGAACATACCTCATGAAAAGGAGCCGCATTATGGTTGGTTAATTTATAATTATGTTGCCTTCTTGACAGCCGTGTTTATTCTTTGGTCGAGGGAGTGATCCAAATATTGAAGATGACAACCTGACGTGTAATTGACACTGAAGAGATAATACAGGGTAAATAGTAATGAGGATTTATTAATTTTATATCAACATGTGATAATTTCTTCGTATAAATAGCACATTATTATATGAATACCCTTCACGAAGATAATGTTAGAAAGCCCTTAATTTTAAATCGCTGACATTGACATTCACTCCGCCATTGAACCTATTACAATTTAAGCATGAATTCATCGAAGAAATGTAAATCTCGGTCGTAGGCAGAAATTTTAATGAATGAAATGTTTTTGTAGCTGGTATAACTAAATATATTCACAACTAGAACAAATGTGTGACTAATAACTGCCATATCAACCAGGCCTACAAACCAAATATAATGTCATATAACTTTATGTTGAGTTCAATGAATCGGCTAATGCGTGCAGTAGCGTCCTTCATATGCAAGCGAACTACAATTTAATTACCAATATGCTGTGATCATACGCAGCCAGCGGTGAGGCCGTTAGTCAATACTACCAAGAGTACTGCTATGCTATTACGTAGCGGACGACAGCGGTGGGCGATGATACATTCGCATGGAGGGGTGTGAATGCACTTTCTTATTGTTAGTAATACTTATCTAGTAGTCTTTGAGTAAGGAACGCATAATGCATTTTGCAGAGTCCGAAACCGCATATCGCTTGACTCCGAAACCGCATATAGCTTATCGATAAAGAGTCAAAGCTTTAATGAACACAGCTCATTAAAACATTGGTCTAGTGAGCTTGTCTGAGTCAGTGTCGCATTGCGGGCCTCACAAGGCAATAATTGAGTTAAACACCCTACCATGCCGCCTGCATTACGTACGTATTTTGATTTGCACTACTGTTTGTTATCTATTTTATGATAATTCTAATGAGGGCGCATGTGTTGTAATTTAATTCGTAAAATGATTGCGTTTCGCAAAATGTTGATTTAGCAACATGTTTTCTAATTAAGAATTATTGTACCTAGTCGATGGTCGAACCTAACCTGACAAAAGACAGCAAATTTTGGAAAAAAACGTTATTTACGGAATATTTTGTGTTATTTCTATGAAAGCTGTCGTTTGGTATCCTTTCTTAGAATCTCATATATTTTCTATTGCCTTAGATATTTTCTTTAATAAATGAGCTAGATTGAAGAATGAGCTCTCTATTTAGTTTAGACACAATAATTTCCTCCTCGACGTCACTTAATTAAACTTTGCTATTAAATTGAGTCTCACAAAGAGTCCTTTAATTTAATATATTACACATTATAGTTTGTAAAACATTTTTTTTTTAATTTTCTACCCCAAAACATTTTTTCATTAGCGTGCCAAATTTCAACTCAATCAGTCAGTAGTTTCGGAGCAAGTTGCCTGGGACAGACGGATAGACAGACAGACACACGAGTGATCCTATAGGGTTCAATGTTTTCCTTTTGAGATACGGAACCCTAAAAGTCGGAGTTATACAAAGTAACAGTGCTGAATCTTGTTTCAAGAACAATAACCAATAAGATTCCTAACACTGAAGAATGCTATTTCAGAACTTCCAAATGAGATAACAATGCTCTAAACATATTGAAACTTCCAAATATTTATTTTTCCAATGAAAACTTGCAAGTTCATTTTACGCAACGTTCCAGTTGAACTAATATTGTAAATAAACAAATGAAAGTGTATTTTTCTGTTTGATGATAAACAAGCGATTGTTCAAACATGTGGTGAAATGTAGCGTACGCGTCGCTCGTGACAACATGTCGCATTACATTTGTAAATAAACGCACTTATCTAAATATTTATAAACCAATCAGATGCGTTAGAGTATGCTTTCGTTGAATATAGTTGGCTTTATGCTTTGAATAACCACAGACGTATGTATGTACGTACACCTACCATTTAAAGTTATGCTCCTCGATATGCTCTGTCTGTCACGCTCGCCCTCGCTTACAAACATATTTTCGTTTCGTAATACGAAGATTGCCGAGGCGCATAATTTTAATCGTAGTAACTTCTGTAACTATTGTATACGCCATTTGAGAAATAAACTGTTGTTTGAAAATTCTAAAAATATTTGTAACTTTCGATGCACAATAATATTTAAAATATTTTCCTACCTAAATAGTTCACATGCCGATGGATAGATGGCGCCACAATAACCTACATACAACCTACATCGCAATTTGTGAAGTGTTTTCGCGCATTGACATTTTTACCAGATCCCAACATCATCAGTTGGACCGCGGTCTGGACGGAAGATCCTTTCCTTTTTAAATGGAGTAGTCATCCACCTTGCTCCTCCATACTGAGTTATACAAGACTTGCTTTAACTACACGTAATAAGACAGTTGAAAATTGAGTTCGCGATAACCTCTGAAACTAATAAAACCGGCAAAAGCTGAAGCGAAGCCAGAAAATATTTCATTAATATAATTATGAATATAGCATTTTTACGTTTGCGACATAAAATAAATATATTCAATAAACCTTCAGTTGAGTGATGTTACATAAACCGACTCAAGAATAACTCCGCAGTTCGCGTCGTCACGTAAAGGGAGGCTGTTTAGCTCTTTTATGTAAATAAGACAGCAAATGTATGTATTAGAACCGTTTCTCTTCAAAAATCTTATCGCCAAGAAAATGTTGTTACTCTATAATGATGTTGTGGAATGAATAAATGGTGCAAAATATTATCGATAAACCTTTGTTAGACATTTATTTTACAATATATGCTTTTTGCGGAAAGTTCCCCCTTAGGGAAAGAATTTCAGAAAATCCTTTTTCAGTAAGCACCTACACACACCCTTGGTTGAATCCGATTCGAAAAATTCTTTCACTAATAAGAAGCTACATTATCCCCCAAGGATATAGACTACTTTTTATCCCCGGGATCGCGAGTGAAGCCGCGGGAAATAGCTCGTTGTCCATATTCACATTAAATGCATTTCGAATAATTAAACTTGATTCAAATTGTGCACATAAATTATTTTTGATCAATTGAGATGGTATAAAATCCAAAATAATATTAAATACTGAGTATAGTATTTATTTTAATCTATCCAACATTGAATAATAACCTTGTTTAACAAACTGTTTTGACTGAACTAAAGCATTAAAGGCCGGTCAAAACAACAGATCAGGCAAGTTTTAATCTTGATGTTTTAATCCGTGCTTTGTTTAGTCTGCACCTCCCTCGGGTGAAACAGAAGTAATGGACTGGCCCGCCCCCTAGTTTAGTATGTAAACAAGTTATTGTTTCAGTGCTAGCTAAGCCAAGGGGAATCTTATAAAACACCATGAATGAATAAACAGCAATAAAGGGTCGTGTTCGGACAACTACTTTGCATTGGACACATTTTATTTTACTAGCTTCTGTAAGTACTGTGGTTTTGCCCGCGTTATCGAGGGTTTTCCCGGGGTATCTATCTATCTATACGAATAATAAAGCTGAAGAGTTTGTTTGTTTTAACGCGCTAATCTCCGGAGTAATCTACTGGTCCGATTTAAAAAAAATTTTCACTAATAGGAAGCTACATAATCCCCCAAGGTTAGGCTACATTTATATATCCCGGGAACGCGGGTGAAACTGCTGGGAACAGCTAGTATATTATAAAAGAAGAGGTTCTCAATTAGTCGGAATCTTTATTGTGTTTAATAGGAATAGTGCAAATCAAATGGGTTTACGCTTAAAAACAGCACTGGACATCCATCATACAACCCGTTACCAGTTCGGTTCGGTTTCGGTTGATGTGTCATCATTAGATATTAATGATGTAAATTTTACATAGTACCTAGATAAGTTACATTTTTACAACATCTATAATATTATGTATTATACTCTAAAATGATTTCATTACTATGTTAATAATAACAGTACCTATCAATTTTATACCGCAGATCATGAATAGCAGATTTATTTACACAATAAATCATGACTGAAATAACAGACGAAAATAACATAATTTGTTGTGGTTTCAACAATGAGGAATAACAACAAAAAAAACTAATTAGTCCGTCAGTTACATTATCAAAAAATTTTGGATACGTATTTTTTATGTTATCAAATCGATAAGAAATTACATTGATAAGTCCCATCAAAGTGCAGGATTGGGGCTTGTGACGTCATTGTACAACTACTTTTTAGTACACTTTTTACAGACCGGAAAAATTTTACCGCACTGTATCTTCGTTATTTTTTGTTTTCGGATCAAAATAAAAAATACGTATCCAATATTTTTTGATAATCTAACTGACGGACTAATTCGATTTTTTTGTTGTTATTCCTCATTGTTGAATACCTACTTTTGATAATACTAACATATCAATTAGGCATTGAAAACTTCTAATTTAGTAATAAGAGTAAAGTTGGTACTTAAATACCTATTTAAAGCGGTCACTCGATGCTTCAATCTGCCCGTACGTTAATTAATAATTTCACCCTTTTTTATCTGTAGTCATGTTTGCGTCCAATAATTTATAATGACGAATTTTGATAGACGGGAAAAACACTTGTACGGCTGATTTTTGCAAGCATTAGTTAAACATTTCACTGACATTATCTCTCTCTCTATCTCTCTCTCGCTGTCTTCTCTCAGTCTACATAAACATATTCCGTCAATTAAATGACTGACTGTTCTCAAGAATATTTATTACAATATTAAATAGAATGGTATTATTTATGTAGGTAGTTACGTTCTGGGTGACATGGTGACTGAAATGAAAACATTTAGTTTATCATGGTAATTTTATTTAAGGCTCCACTTACTACGCTTCCGTTCCTTGGGGGTAAATAAATCATATTTAAATTAATTCAGGTCGCGATCTAAAAATGTCTGCGGTCCTGTCTACTTTGAGTAACGTTTTTGAAACATTATCAATGTCCTGTAATTATTTAAATTTCCTTAAATGACAGTCATATACTTATATAAGTGACATGTAAGTAGGTACATGATTCTGAAAATACGGATTTTGTTCCCGGATAATGCGTAAACTTTTCTAATTGGGTCACGTCACGCTCCCCCACATTACATTCATATGGGAAATCCAAATGTCGTCTTTACTGTGGCATTAAAATGGAAATAGGTACGTATATTAATTAATGTTTGTTTCTAAATTGTTTTCCGTTCTAAACTTCCGAGAATTTTGTTATGTTGCGAAGTCTTCCCGGTTCGAATGTATTACGAGCCGGTGGTAGAGTTGATTGTTAATGTTCGTAAATACCTTATCAGTACCTACATTCCTACATTTATGATTTTGACGGAAATTCCGATTACTTATAGAATATAATTAAACCTTATCAGTAGCCCTAGCACGAATAATTCTGACGAATCAAATCGTTAACTGATTTTTAAAAAAAGTTGGCTTTATCTCATCAGCTCTATTAATTTTTATTATTTTATACATGGTTCGTGCTAGGGCTATCGATATCAACGTATCGTGTGGTATCGTCATGTTGTTACATGTTCGCGAATGTACACAACACTTGTACAATAAACTCGCGTACACGCAACGAAGGCTTAATAATTACGCTAATTGCCACTCTGTTTCGGGCCTAACACCTGTCATAACGTGAAAAGACGGCTGTCCATTTTAATTAGGGAAATGCCGCGGAATTCCGACGAGGCGTGGCCAAAATGACACGTGAATTTAGGGCGCTATAAACATTTTTATTCCCTGTTACGATGAAAAATGATGTATGATGCTAACCCGCACTTACTATACCGAATATACATGTATTCGGCCGAACGTCAGATAGCTATCGTCATAAATAACCATCATTTCACGTGTACGAGCCACAAACCCATAAATGGATATGTAATGGCGATATTAGAGCATTTTAGAAACCCAGATAGTCGTAGAAATGACCATTTTATAAGTGAAACTGCATTAAGGAAAGTATTAATACATGTTTTTATTGTTATGACCAATGTAACTGTCATAATTTTTATCAGAATTGAAAAGATATTAGTCAGTGTTTGTTTACGTATTCATACAAACAGGTAGATTGAATTTAAATCCATATGGAATGTATAAACAAACTGATAACATTTAACATCAACGTCATACGAATTAAAATACCTACCTAAGTTGTAGACTGTAGGTACTCGTTGTGGAACGCCAATAAATAATATGAATATAAAAACACAAATATTTTTATTTTATTAATAGTGTTTATACAACAGCAAAAGCTCTTTTGAACTGTACATATTTGTTTCGTATGAAAAATGAAATCGGTCGCAATTTGTCAATTTTTCTGTGGAATTAATAAGAGCGGGCGGGCAATGAGGGAATTTCGGGCAATAAAATTATCGTAGCATTTGCTCGGCGGTCTCGTAGTCCCGTAACGAGGGTTGTTACACCACACCCGAGTCCCGGCCCGCCGATTCCCGGCCCCGTGACCCACTTGCAAGGACACTACCGGGAATTGATGTCCGCACGCGAAATTGACTTTTTCATGATCTTTATGTGCATAATTTTGTATATTACGGACTTGATGTGTTTTTACGTATGACTGTTGAGTTCTTATAACATCAATATTATTAGTCATTTTTATTGTGGATCGGAATTTCGGGAATGAATCCCAAAAACTACAGTAAAGATGTAGGTAGTGTTGTGAAGATATTGAAAATCCCGTAAATTATTACCAGTAGCGATACTACTGTTTATCTTTTCTCTATTTTAAACGCTGTGATCGATTGTCTCCGTAATCGATTTGTTCACTATGTACACAAACGAAATCGATGTCTACGGATGATTTATTCGTTTCGCGTTAACGTCGCGCCTCTCGATATCGCGTCTTTGTGACGCTAACGCGCTTCCGAAGTGCCTCCTCTGTTTCCCTTTACCGGAATATCGACGCAGTGAGCAAAATAGCTGCTTTCAAACAACGTCGATTCAACGCCGCATTTTTTTTTCTGTGAATTAATTTGCTTGCTAAGTGCTCGCGGGGGAAAATTGCGCCGGGATTTTCGGTCTGCCGGTTGACGAGCTTTTCAACGGAAATGTTTGGCATTCCAGGGAAGCGTTGATGATTGTATCGGGAGGTAATTGATGCTGGGTGTGTGTGGTAGTATAATCAAACATTTGAAATGGGAGATGTCAGAATTACTGACAAGGCTTAATGGAACTTTCGGAGCATAAATACCTACCTGAAATTTAAAACGTTATGTGAAATGCTTTGCAAATGGAATGTCATATAGACGCGTTTTCACGGGTGTTTCTCGTACGATTAAACGCTTGGAGAATTCTCTTGTTCGGTTAAAACTTACGCGAGCGCGTCCTTTAGTTTCCTGAATTTGTTCTTTTTATGAAACGTTCATAATTTTTATCTGTGTATAATTTATTGTGGAAGTGTTTTACTCGAGGCGTGATAACAAGTAAGCCGTTGTAATAGATTAATACTTATTGTTGACAGAATGGAGTGGAGGCGGCAACGGCGAGTACCGAGTCCGGAGACAGTTGTCCGTGTCTTCAGACTCGAAGCTCCTCGACGAGAGTGCGAGGGAGGAGGCGCGAGTGGTGATGAGGCCCAAGCGGCCGCCAAGGCCCAAGTCAGAGGCCTTCCTTGGTCCACACGACCACTCCAACCGACGCACCAAGCGGTTTAGTGCCTTTGGGGTTAGTTTTTTTTTAAGATGACTTTTATTTTGTCATCGTAAACGCATGCCATAAATAGAATGATTTATTTCTTTAGTTCAGTGCTTAGATGAGCTTTATTTAGTACTGTTTTGTAAAATAGTAATAAGTATTGGTACAGACAGATACGAGCATTTGTGTCAATATTTATATTGGTCTACTAACTACTGCAATTAGATAAGTGCAATGCGCGCATTAAGTAGGTAGTTCATAATCTCAATTAGTGTCAAATATGTGACGTCACTGTCGTGAGTTTAGACGAATTGTTTCTTGTTTTTACGACTTTATCCAATAGCGTATAAATTAGACGTCGGACATAAAGAACCCATTAGTCATTTACGAAACTCATACGTGAGGTAAACAATAAGTTGTAATGATATATTGCGTTGCAATCAATGGGCCACGAAGGGTGTCGTGGAAACTTCACAAATAGGGCGCGTAAGGACTTACGATGACATTGATGAATAGTGTAATACAGATACGCCAGCAATAGTATTTTTGGAGATCCATTCCTACAAACAGTAGTTCGTATATATATACTAATAACTCTCAATCAATCAAACAAACATGGGAGTCTGTAAGCTACTGTATCTTTCAGTAATTAAAAAGTTCAGTCAACGTACATGTAAACAGACACAGAACTCGGCTGCAGTATTTCAATCACTGATAGTTGCGCTATTTGTTTACCCTCGGTGCATCCACTTACTCGTATGCAGAGGTAGAAATCCTAACTGAACTGAGAGCGCATTAGCCAACTCAAATATTTAGACAGGTAAAGCGCTCTGAGTGCTTTGAAGAAGAAAGGGAAACGATGTCGACGACAACCAGAGAGGCGATACTTCACAATATAAACTAATCGTTATAAACAGCCACTGGACTGGAATACGTACTGTAACTTAAGTCGGGTCGGTAATAAAATAGGTAAAGTCGAGAGGCTCGCTGCAATGGCCGGTCTGAACTTTAACATTCACTTTGTATATTTTAATGGGAAAGCGGGGAATTGAAATTCGAAGTTTAATATAATTGCGTCATTCCGTGGATGCTTAACTGTTAAGGAATTGTGCTATTTCTCCGCTTTACCTTTTCAAAGGCGATTGCTTTGTTTGATGTTTAAACTTAGTTTTAATAAAATCGTAGCAGGAGCGAAGATATATGAGCTCGACATTCATCTACAAATACAATTGTTTATTTGCTTTCAGAACAGGGCTGTATTTATTATTTCATTCAACCCCCAACATTGTAGTATCTACCTACAAACATTTAATGTCGCAAAGCCATCTCGCGCGAGCCTAAAATCAGCGTACCGTTGAGTCTCGCGGCATCGTAAATTACCGGATTAGCGAGTGCCGCTCTACACTCTACTGTATTCTGTGATAAATGAACATTTTGTTTTTGTCAACAGGGTGATTCTCCGTTCGGGAAATCCGAAGCTTACATAAAACTCGAGCAACTCGGTGAGGGTTCCTACGCTACAGTTTATAAGGGTCATAGCAAGTGAGTATATAAATATTCTACAACTAAGGCTAAAGGGAAATAGTTGTAGTCAATCGAACTATTTTGCGTTTAAAAACCGGAAAAAACCTTATAATAATGGGCCACATAATCAGGTACTTGTATCCGAGATAAAACGTGTATGTATAGTGGTTAAAAGTAGTCGTAACTTTTTACAGCCTTAATTATAAAGCTACCTACTACAATATAGGCGTTAATATCTTATGAGGAAGTCGCCTATTTACTTCCATAATAGATCAATCTGTTTAACAAAAGAAGGAAACAGTTTTTACACACGCCTCTTAAATATGTAGCTACGAACATTGTTTTGAGAAAATTCTAGAACGCTGAAGTATAAAGTATTATAAAATATTCCCTTAGTGAATGAGGCACGTCGTGCTCTTAGGTCACATTTCAGGAAATCTTCTGCGAGCTGCATAAGTAAAGAGCACTTGAAATCCGATAACTTCCTCGACTAACATTTATTCTCCTCGTAAGTCTTTTGAACTTTAATTTTAACGAGTATGACATTATTTCCACACTAGCTGTCCCCCGCGGCTTCACCCGCGTTCCCGGGATAAAAAGTAGCCTATATGTTATTCCAGGGTATGATCTATCTATGTGCCAAGTTTGATCCAAATTCGTTCAGTAGTTATTGCGTGAAAGAGCAACAAACATACCTACATACAAACTTTTACGTTTATAGTATTGATAGCATATGCACATAGTTTGGTAGATCTCTAAAGGGACTTACAACACAAAAATATCCCTAAGTTAGTCATGATTCATTTATTCCAGATAAAGCCGTAAAGAATAAATTGAATAAGTGGTAGGTCCAACGCAATCCCAGAAACCCATAAATATTAATACACTGAAAAGTATGGTAGAGATGTCTCTTTTGTTTCTACTTGAAAATCGGCCTTTGATGTCACTCAATATGTAAAGTGGCGTGCTCTTAGCCTACTTTGTATCGGATCACTTGATCCCTACACGTTTTAAAATACAGAATTTAAAATTTCTAAAGGTTTCACCATGCAAATTTACTCCGAGTTAACCGCTTGAAGGATGTAAAATTTCTCTGCTAGTATAAAATGCATAAATATAAATTAATTTAGTAAAGTGCACAGACTGGTTAAATAAAATGCTAGTATAAAAATGTTCATGATTTGCCCGGCGCGAGTTAAAATGGTTTCGGTTGTGAATTTCGCAGGGGTATACCTGAAGTGAGGTCAGGTCGTGTGGGCCAAGTGAAACGGAACTCGTAAGTGTACATTGCTCGTGAATATTGAATGTAGTGCTCCAGCATAGTGGCTGAGCGGTAATGAGCACGTTCAGCTCGCCAAATAGTCGTATTCATGAGTCGCGGTAGTTTCCCCGCGGCCATTGTCGCCACTTGCCCTATAATAATTTTATAGTGCCACCAATCGCGCATGTCTCGACACGGCCCGCGATTCCAACGAAATTAGTTTAGCAATACTTGGGGGTTGAGTAATTAATGCCTCGTCTGAAGTCTCAACTCGGTGTTAAAAGGAAAGTTAACAGTTTTATCGTCGCTAGTCATCTTTCGGCTTTACGTCGTAACCAAACTGGGAATTAAATTACCCGTGTCTGAGCTAAGTGTTTTTGAAGCACTCGAGGATGAATGAGATTCAAAATATTGTGGTTTTGTAAAATAACGCGTGTGTTGTTTGTACGAACAGTTTAACGCAGCAAGTGGTTGCGCTGAAGGAGATCAGACTGCAAGAGGAGGAGGGGGCGCCGTTCACGGCGATCCGCGAGGCGTCTCTGCTCAAGGAGCTGAAGCACGCCAACATAGTCACATTGCACGACATCGTGCACACTAGGGAGACACTCACCTTCGTGTTTGAATATGTGGTAAGTTATATTACCGTCATTATTTAGAAAATTTGCTATTGCCCGTGTTCCCGGGGTATTCGGTTGCACCCATGCGATGACGGGGTGGGAGTATATATGCATTCTTGCAAAATAATATGCACAGGACAATAAAAAAACAAAAGAGCCTGCACTGTTCACATCGACTCTTATTTTAAGAAAATAAAGATGATTATTACATAAATCTTGAGTATTCGCGAGCAGTTTCAAGCTCAACCTGATTTCCTTGTCTTCGATTTTTGTGTCTAAAAATCTGAGACAAAAATGATAGGTAGCAAAAGAGAAAGCCTGAATATGTGTAACCAAAATCAAAAGCGTATTTCGCTTGCACGCATACATCACATCATTCTAATTTGCACCATTTTCTTATTTTAGTCTTCATAGAAATTCTAGAATAAAGTTTACTTAAGAATCCGTATGTAGGTCACTCACTAGATATGACTGCTTTAAAATCAAGTCACGATGTTAGGGTTCCGTACCCGAAGGGTCCAAACGGAGCTCTATTTACGTGCGCTCGTGAGTAACGCATGCCCGTCTGGCCGTCGTTTGTCACAAAATTTTGTTCCGAAGATTTTTTTAATTTCCCATTGACCTATGAACTTGAAATTTGGTGATAATGTTTATTATTACGTATATTTCACTAAACATACCATTAAATTGATAAATCTGTTTTTTTCTTTGAAATTCCCTAGTTTTTCCTATCACAACCAACTTATATTCTAGATTTGGTACGGAACAGCGAAGTAGAAATGTAGAACTCAATTATCGTTTTTTTTTTCTCGCATGTTTACGTACCTACTCACGTGACAGTCACGCATAACCTCTGTACCTACCTACTGCTCGTGATAGTAAAATATGTAAATACAACTCTATTTACATAAATTACTATCAACTAAATTACGGTGTTAAAATTAATACAAATATTTGTTGTTAATTTGAGATGTACGTTTATTTTATGTTAATTCGTTATGTACGCTGTAATATTGTACACTTTAACGGTGAGTTGATATGTGTGAAAATGCTTTACAAACGTACGCAAATACTTATGCTTTGCTATTTGTTGCGTACGTATTCTTCTAATCTAATAAATTATAAAATACTTGATTCCGTCCCGCGGTTTCACCCGCGTTCTCGAGAGATCTCATGTTTTCCCGGGATAAAAAGTATCCTATGTGTTAATCTAGGTTATAAACTATCTGTGTTCCCAATTTCATCCAAATCCGTTCAGTAGTTTTTGCGTGAAAGATTAACAAACAAACATCCATCCATACATCCATACCTACTTCTCAAACATTCGCATTTATATCGCATTCTTCTAAATTCAAAATATCCTTAATTTGTGATTTTGGATTATATACATCTCTGATCTGTGGCCGTGTGTACAATCCAATGTAAACCCAGTATATGTTAAAATAAAGTGTTATTCTGTTTGACATAGGACACGGATTTATCACAATACATGGAAAGGCACCCGGGTGGTTTAAATCATCACAACGTCAGGCTGTTCATGTTCCAGTTATTACGCGGTCTCTCGTATTGTCATAGGAGAAGAGTTTTACACAGGTGAGAAATTGTTATGTACGTAAATGCCACAGTTAAATTGGACATTTGTCGAGCGAGATAAACGATATTCTAGGGTACATTCCGAAACATGCCATAATCGATCTTAGCGCTCACATCGATAATTTGCGTTCCGATACGAATACCAGATCTATAAGAGCTGTGAACTGTCAATGATTCGGAACGCTTGTGAACGCGCTGACAGTATTTAGAACTAAAACATTCGAAAGAGGGATTAAAAAATTAATGATCAACGCGTTGGTACTCCCTAACTTCAATGATTCGACTCCCTAACTTGAATACAGTGTATTTTTATTTGTTATTCTCACATTAAAACCTTTGTCAAAACAAAAACACAACACAAGTGTCACTTTTGACAGCCACGCTCACGGCGATAACGTTTGGACCATGGTCGTCGTAATCGCAATATGGCGCATGTAATGACGTCACCGATGACGTTTCGCGAGGCTTCGTTATCGCGCTAAAAGTGATTCGGTACGCGTTTTAGCGCGCTCACATCGATAATTATCGATATCATCATCATTCGGAATGCAGCCCTAGATGGATACTTTGATGACATATTTTCGAAACAACTTTATCAATCTATGGGTCTAACTCGTAAATAGCTTAAGGTTGGCCTTTTAATTTTTTTCGCTTTATCTCAGCATTGTTGCTGATCAACCCAATATAGGCTTCACAAAGATATCTTTCCAAAATATCGATCCGGTATAAAATAGTAGATATCCCAAGCGATCTGATAAACTAATGACAAAATGAAACCCCACCCCAGATTTTGGAAGACATTTAAATACTTGAAGAAGCCCCTATCCCCTATCTCATACAATCGAATTGTCAAATGTCAACTTAATCGCAACTTAAATGTAAGTGGCGTTTCAGTATAGTCGATAGCGTATCTCCTTTACGCTATTACTTTCACTAATGCGCTTTTTATTACTAGCTTGTTTGTCGGAATCGGACCTTACTCACTGATAAGATTTGATTTGTAACAAATTTTATTGAATTACCTTGTACTTAAAATGTCGCAATCGAAAAACATTAATTTGATTTATTTTCTAACAGGGATGTGAAGCCTCAAAATCTATTAATAAGCTCTCACGGTGAACTGAAGCTAGCAGATTTTGGGTTAGCGCGGGCCAAATCAGTTCCTAGCCACACATACTCACACGAAGTCGTCACGCTCTGGTATAGGCCACCAGGTAAGCCATATTTATTACTCTTGTGATTGAATGAATGATTGGAATATTCTTTGTGTGAGACGCAGTAGTAGGTTATGTAAATTAAAGAATACAATACAGGCGGCCTTGTCGCTTCAGCAATCTCTACAAAATCTTGCTCAATGCTGGCGGGTATGAAACAATTTGAAAGAGGTATAATAATAATAATAATCAATTCATTTAAAACTATTTGTATTACAAACTGAGTCTTCAGTCCACCAGATGAATGGCACCTAGAATTGTCACATTGTTTTCTCTTACAGGAAAGCCATCAATGTTAATGAATGCTTTCTTTGTTACTCGTATTATATTTCTTTCTCTCTTTTTCTTTTCTTTTGTAATTATTATAATAATAAGGTTTATTTATCTCCATCACATTTGAGGAATATATTTTGTTTTAAATACGTGTGGTGTGGAGACTGGAGCCCGTACTAAGGTATTTCAACCTGTTTTACAGGTGTTAAAAAGTTGGTTGATGCAGAATTGTTTGTAACAAATATTTGTTCAAATGTAGATGTACTACTGGGCAGTACGGAGTATTCGACGTCGTTGGACATGTGGGGCGTGGGGTGTATATTCGTGGAGATGCTGTGCGGAGTACCCACATTCCCTGGAGTCAGGGACACGCACGATCAGCTCGATAAAATATTCAAGGTATTTAATTGGAAGGCTTTATTGTTTTTATATGTTTTTTTGTTAGAAGGATATTAAATTAGGTTATAAGTAATATAATGTTTGTCAAAATGAAAAAATGGTTTTTATACTGAATGGATATTTTGAGGAAGATTTGTCATGCCTAACAACTTTTACTATGGGATCAAATCTTTTCTCTAGCTTTCCTGGTAGTGATTTCGTGAAAAGGGACGGAACTAATAGGAAGGCGGGGAAGCGCGCGCTATTTGATTTGACCAATAAGCGCGCGCGGTGGTAGAGTCGGTACCAAAGTTGAAGTCAAAATCAATTTCAATGTTAAAGCCAAAGTCAAAAGTTGAGATGTTGGTACTGTCAGCCAACAGTGTCTGCGTATTGGTTATGTTGTTTATTACCAAGATTAGATGTTACATACACATGTTATGCGACTACCTTAAGGGGGAGGCTTCGGTTGGAGCGCGAAACTGACATATACGACTAATATACCTTGAAAATGTTACTAATATACCTTGGAGGAATATGTTGATGATTTCTTTTGTTATTAATCAGTAAATATACTACCATTCTTCTCGCAAATAACCTACCTACCTATAACTGAGCTGCAATTTACAAAAAACGTGATAAAATTTGAATTTCGCGCTCCAACCGATGCCTCCACCTTAAGGCCGTGCGCTGCGTTACGGGGACGCCCGCGCGGGTTTATACAAAAGTGCTCCGTCGCGGGGAATCGCTTAACGCAGTTTCAGGCCTAAGGCTCGCTCGTTTGAATGAATAGAATGTGTATGTATGTGTGTTGTGTGTGTGTGTGTGTGTAGGTGGTGGGCACGCCGACGGAGGAGAGCTGGTCGGGCGTGTCGCGGCTGCCGGGGCTGGTGGCGCACGTGTCGCGCTGGGGCTCGTGGGCGGCGCGCGCGCTGGGCGGCGCCTTCCCGCGGCTGCGCGACGCCGGCCGCGACGCCGAGCGCCTCGCCGCGCACCTGCTGCAGCCCGACCCGGCGCGCCGTCTGCCCGCGCACCGGGCCCTCGCCCACTCATACTTCGCTACTCTGTCGCCTAGGCTACACGATCTACCCGATGGTGAGTGCCAGTTCTTAACCTACCAAATATACGTACATAAGTTGCTAACTTAATTTGTGAATGGTCAGCACGATTCACCTTATTAAATGGCATGTAAAATTGATAAAAAAATTCACAAATAATATCTAAATATAAAGTTATTTGTACTGCTATTAAGTACTCATCTAAATTTAGGGTGTCTTTTAAATGAGTGTTGACAGTTGATCGTTATGAACAACTTTTATTGAGGGAGCGACCCTGGAATCTCGAAAAAAGAGATTTCATACATTCTGACCAAACATGATTTTTTTTACCGAGTTTTCAGTTGGTAATCGTAGTAAAAGTTACTCATAATGATGAGTACCTACAGCAATCCCTGAAACACTCATTTATTTTAAAGTAACCTTGTATATAAAACAAAACGTGCCTGACTGACTGATCCATCAACGCACAGCTCAAACCACTAGATGGATCGGGCTAAAATTTGGCATACGGTAAGCATCCGCTAGGAAAGGGTTATTGAAAATTCAACTCCTGGAGATAAAATTGTGGATCGTGGGTGAAACCGCAATAAGCTAGTTCTAAATATTAAAACTCATTTAGAAGCGTAAATAATGATAATGTTAAAATCCTAAACTCTCACAAAAACGACAGTATATGTCACTTTGTAATTACATCAAACATTTTAGCTCAAAGATGCTGTCTACGGCCGTTTGATGTACGTTGCTGTAATTATCGGTTTAGACTGTACCATATTGTGATCAAACGCCGCCGTTAAATGAGATTTTGAAAACATTATTTTTTATCAGGACCAAAGACGGTGAAATTTGAGAACAAATTATTATATTTTAAACATACACATATGTCAACAACAATCCTTTGAGTACTTAAAAAGCAAGATCAAAATCGACCTTTTCAAACGTCCTTCCCTTGTCAAAAGTTGTCCTTCGCGTGCTATACGATGTTGTCTTTCCTCCGCGCGATAGTATAACAACGTGCTGCAGGGACGTGCCTCTATGCGATAGTCGTGGGCGATACCGTGTGCGACTACGTAGGTATTCATTGCGATGAGAAAATCATTATGAAGCGTGTCGCTCCGACTTGTTTATCTCCTAATCGCTCGTTTATATGTGCAGATATGTGCTTCTAATTTCAGTTCTATTTAAAACCCTAATGTATACACGGCCACAGATCAAGCTACACACTGCGGCACATTATGCGGTTGTAATAGGAGCTATTTTGCAACAAAAATGTGTATATCTGCACATATAAACGATCGATTAGGAGACAAATACGTGTGTACGTACGTAAAATCACATTTAAGATTCCCACTTTCCAGGTACAACGTGAGGTAGTTTTAGGGCACCTATAAATAATGTCACAGAATTACCTCAATCACATTAATCCTCGCTTCAAGGTTATTTTTCCAAGCGCTTGAGTTATTTTTCAGCAAATTCTGTAGCTATTCGTGTGAAATATGTAGGTCATTTCTTTGCGTCAAAACAGCCCAAACTTTAAGGCCTGAATTATGCCTAGCATAATAGCTACCCTAGCCATATCAAAGCCTTTATTGATAAATGAGTCTATGTAGACTAATTAGCCGCAATATATGACATGTTGTTTAATTCCTTCTGGCATTCATTAATCATTCTAGATATTAGGCTAAAGAAAATAAATAATATATTGCTCGGTTAGTTATATTTATTTAAATATATTTAACTAAGTATAAAAGCAACTGCAAAAAAATATGCTGGTAACTGTATTTTTTTACATACAATTTTGAATACGAATAGTCGAATGACGTCACCGTGCCCGGTTTGTCCCATAGCTAGCAGTTACGGGCGACACAATGTCATTCTCAACGGTCGATAGCTTAACTTTATCACGGTTGAAAAAAAAACAAATACTGCTTTGAAGATATATTTGATTTATTTCGATCATAATTTTTTATATTGTTTCAGTTCATTCATAATTTCACTCATCTGGCCGTTTATGCCAAAAATTATATCTACTTTTTTTAGGCCAATATGAAAATCTATTCTTGTTTTACCTACAAATTATGAAATCGGATTACAGATAAAAATTATAATGAAATGTAATTTATTTATTAATTATTTATTCGGTAATTAGACAATTAAAATAATTAAATTAAGTAAATAAATGTGAAGGCTAAGCTGCGATCAGTGGAAATATGTATAATAAGTGGTAATAAGTATGATAATATTATTTTAGCAATCACTCGAATTGATATGTTGGAACTGATTGGAAAATAGGAAGTACTTGTAGTTATTTAGTTAAAATAATCTGAATATTCGAATTTCTAATATGTATATTGTTCACTCCTGTATTGGAGCTAGATCCGTATATTTAATCCGTAAATATTTTTGTTTCGTGAAATGGCAGTAATAAATACGTATTCGTATTAATATTGAAGTAATTATTTCTGTTATAAAGGATATATGATTCGCTAAAGCTAGAGAAATAAAGTCGAGTTATCTAATAAATATAGTTAAGTTTAAATATCACACGGTAAAGTCGATACAAATGAGGTAAGGTTTTTTTTAAATTATAATAGTAATTTAATATGTTGTTTGTTTGTTGCAGAAGTGTCAATATTCACAGTGGAGGGCGTGTGCCTGCACCCGGAAAGCCGGCACGCAGCCATCAAGTGAGCGCCACCGACGAACACCTTTTAGTTGAATCTGTTACCTTCGTTCGCTCCCTCACTTCTCACCGGTCGAATCGAGTCCGCACGATTCGAGCGCCGATACTCCGAATACGGACGTCAGTGATGCGAACGAAGCGCGTTAGTTAGTACGTTTCAATTCCTATAGTTTTAATGAAAATGTCGAAATCTGGTTAACTCGTTTCGGTGGACCAAAATTTCGTGATAGTCTCTCGTCTAGATTAAAAATGTTCGAACGGGCATCGAATGCCGGCGACAGTATTCGTGATGATTTGTTAACCCTCTATGAACTATTATTTGTCCATCCGTCGATCGCTTCGTCGACTCGATTTATTATATTAGCGCTTGTTAAGCTTCTAACGGAATATCCATCCATATAATTCAATTATTCTATGGTGACAAGGTAAACTGTTAGGTATCGAGTGTACGAATTATATATATAAATATATAAACAGAGCAGTGTGCCATGTATATCTATAATCGAGAAGAGTATGACGTGTTATTTTAAAAGATTTTTATGCTGGAATATATGCTCATAATTTGGTAAAAATTTTGAAGATGTTTATTTATATTTACTAAGGAATAATTGTCGATGAAGTTAACTCTAATGCAGTCTTATGAAAACTATATGGTTTTGATTACGAGGCCCTGATGAGTTCGAGAATTGTCCTGAACAGTGTGATGAACAAAATTTTCTATTGTAAAACTATTTTGTGAAGGTATCTTTCTGTCGTATGTATTATCAACTATCGTATTAAACTTGTGGTAGGGGTGCACGACCTTACTCTTACACCCCTACCACAGGTAAGGGTATATAATTGTAGCGGCGAGTGTTGGCGTTTATCTAAATCTTATGCACACATTCCTTCCACGGTGCTCAAATAGTAACGTTAGATGACGAGTGAGCGACCGGAGCGACCCGTCTCATTGCACGCTTGCTATTAACGAGTTACTAATGATCACCTCTCATATTTGTTTCGTAAAGCGAGCGATGGACGCTTCCAGTGATACCATGTGAATTGAACGCTAATATATATAACCAAAACTATTGAATACGGCGACAGATCTCAGGTATAATCCAGTGTGGGACCGTCCTACTGTAAATTTTAACGTGATAGGAAATTCGACGATTTATAATAATTACTATACTAAATTAGTAATCTCCTTTTTCTGCGCGGGAGCGGGTAGATTAGAAGGGATTATTTATGTGCCGTCTAGACTAAAGACTAGTGAAATTAACCAGTTTAGTGAAATTTTAGTGGTCCCTCACGATAAGGTAGGTGCGCAATGTAAATGTAGAGTACCGGCGCATTGGCAACTTGACAAATTATACGTAAATAATGCGGTTTTTACGAACAATCGTCTTGTATAGTTTAGTAAATTTGAGGTATCTGTGATTTGAAAATAGATTTTAGCCCTATCATAAAGGAACGTAAACACCAATTTGTGCCAACAATTAAACTAAATGCTTGCTTTATTCATATCTGGAATTTCTATAACAAGACGACCATAAAATCGCATTGAACCGATAATTTGTTTATGATTGATTTTTCATAATTAAAAAATAAAACCAATGGAGCAATAAATTTTCAATTATTTCTTAACAATTACATACCTACATGTGATTGTCTGTTAAATGAACAGTTGCAATAAACTAAAAAAAAATAAAAAAAGATACAGTATATTGATAGTAATATTCAATGTTTGTATTTATCGAGCAAATGTAGCAGATTTTTATCAAAGATAGCTAGTATCGAATGTGTTAGAGATGCTTATTGCGATCGAATCGCGCGATATTCACTGCCACAGTAAAGAGGAACTATTGATAATAAGTAGGTAAATGTAGAATCGAGTTGTCAGTGTGCGCGGCCCACTAGTGAGCATAGATCAACTTAGTGTAGTGTACCTATGTGTGTACCGAGCTTTAGACACGTTTACATTGGGTGTAAAGGGTGACGCTTGTGGACGCAACAAACGTTACATAACGTTACACATGCTACAAATATCCAATTTGTTATGTTATAACGTTATGTTACTTGGTACATTAAGATCCATAAAATTTTAATGAAACGATTTAAAAGATAGTTAAAGAAAATTTTGTTTTTAGAAATCACTCATATTTGTGATGTTCAGCTTCATGTACTGAACCTGTTATTAAAATTGTTTCAGCTAATGTTATTGGACCTTAGTATGCCATAGTTAGCCCCTTTTTCGCACATATTGAACAAAAGAGAGGGAAATAGGAGCTACTATTCTGTCACAAACGCAAATGCCGCCCTCTGCACTCTCGCATAGTTAAATCATAATTCGGTTCTAACACC
Organism: Tethea ocularis; assembly: GCA_963555595.1. Taxonomy (NCBI): domain Eukaryota; kingdom Metazoa; phylum Arthropoda; class Insecta; order Lepidoptera; family Drepanidae; genus Tethea; species Tethea ocularis. Next base: position 3,289,169 of record OY741963.1, on the reverse strand, counting down.
AATATAGTACGTAAATTGTATAGATACTATGTGAAACGCAATATTTTTAATGTGTAATGTTTTGTTGATTTTTGTCTATGTATTTTTGGATGGGGCCACAAAACACGCTGTCGACGTTACTTAACCATTAGAATCTATGAGATAAACGCACAAAGGTATTGGCGATGAAATCATTGCAATGAAAATCAGAAAATATTTATTAATGTGAGCTTTTTTTTAAATTAAGAGCAAATTATTATTATACTCCAATCTCTATATCAGTTAGGGGTTTATTGAATCGTTATAATAGGGATGATGGCTGGGTAAAAAATCATTAATTCTGTTTAGGTCGGTCACTTAGGTTAGGTTATCAAAAAATATTGGATACGTATTTTTATTTTATCAAATCAATAAATAATTACACAAATAAATCACATCAAAGTTCAGGAGTGGGGGGTTGTGACGTCATCTCGTTGTAAAATGTGTACTAAGACGTGAAGTGTCGTGAAATTTTAACGCACTGTGTCCAATATTATTTGGTAATCTAACTGACGGACTAATTAGATTTTTTTAGTCATCACCCCTATTATTGCAGCTGGTTTCGTGGCCCCAACCTTGTGAAGGGAGGCAAAGTAAATAAATTCACCCGTTGAGTGAGGCACCGGCGCGCCCCTAGCGTGCATGTAACATATTAAATGATAGGAAATTACGTGAAGCATTTATATAAAAAGAGAATACTTGAAATTCTATTGTATACTGCATTTGTATAACGAAGAACTGATGTGGAAGCCGTGTCGGCTACGTAGGTGTGCGAAGGAACGAACCCTGTCTGTAAATAGGTATAATTAATTAGTTGTTATGGTTTCTTAGTTACAACAGTCCTATACGAGTTGCCATTGCCGTTTGTTTGTATGAGTTCCGAACCACACGGGAGTTTACATGAGATTTATTTTATAACTTTATCTTTACTTTAGATTATAATGTAACAACTATATTATTTTATTATTTTACGTATCACGAAATCCTGCTGCAGATTTTTTTAATTATCGATTCTTTTAATTATTATTTTTTAATGTATAGACAATGTGCTTTTACTCGTTTAAAAGAATGTAAATACGATATTTGAACTGATAATAATAAAAGTTTTTATTTCTTAATGAAATGCTGTGTTTTTGTCTATTGACCATTGCCTAAATTACCATAAAATACCATTGCTTTAAATAATTGGGAATAATTAATCAACCATAAAGTCAAACTGTGAAAATCTCCGAAACGCAATTAGCAAAATCACTAGGCTTAATAAAAGGGCGGTAATCGAGATAATCTCTGTGATCATGAATAATTTTAAATGGAAAAAGAAGTTATAATAAGGTGCTTGATTCTCGCATGAAATTTTAGCTCGGCGCCTCGCTGGCTTCACGCCAAAGGCTTATGATTCGACTGCTGGGTGTCAGCAAGTGAAGCTTAAATTTTCAAATTGCTGTATATTGAACCAGAAGGTAGTTTAGAATATATGCTATATCTTACTATTTTTAATTAAATATGGTTCAGTTTAAGTATTGTATAAACAATCTATAGGTATGTATACTAATAATAAGTTTGGCGCATAAATAGATTCTGATGCCTACTTTTTATCCCAAGAACGCGAGTGAAACCCCGAGGGGACAGGTACCTAGTTAAATAATAAGAAAATACGCACGAGGGATAATTCCACATGGATATTTAAAGTTGGGATTGGCATCAATCAAAACTCAGAGAGACGTCACTAAAATGATATTCCGCCCTAATTATCCCCCCTCGTATAATCTGTGAATTGGGCGGCTCAGGGAAACTTCTAGCAGTTATCAAAGGAACAAATTATTCCTACTTTGATAAAAGATATGAAGTATTAAACGATCAGGATATTAACTATGGTGTTCATGAAAGCGTATGCAATTAGGTAATTAATGTCTATTCGTAATAAATCCATTATTTATTATTTACCGATCGCTATGAAATTTAGCACGTTAACAGACTACGGAAAAGGATGTGTTACTTTTATCCTTGGAACGCGTGACACCGCAGTCAGGGGACAGAATGTACTGACATCCATAACGAAATGTTATTTGTACCTACCCTACTTACCTCTTGATTATATAAATGTTAAAAAAGCGATCAAAAGTTATCAGAAAAATAGTAAAGGAGTTCTTCGGTACCTAACCTAAGGTATGTGTATAAAATAATCTACTTGCTTTTATCACTGAAAATTATTTGGCTAAGTAAGTAATTATCTGATAACGTCATCATAATTTTATTATAAAATAACTTTAATTTTATAAAACGTTTAATTCTGTAGATAAGAATACCATTAAGTGGAAGTGCCACGTCACAAAATTAATTTCAGGAGCTTTCAGTTCGCTTGCCGTATTTTACGTGTTCCACAGTTCCACTAACTTATTAGTATAATAGGTATAGGTAGTAATATTAGGATCACCGCAAACGCTATCTCCTAACTTTGATCATTTCTATGGATTACAGTTAGATTAGTACCTTGCAGTTCGGTTCGAGCTTTTGGCAAATAACCTCATTTCGCTCTAGATATAGGTATCTCTATCTACCAGGCGTTTAAACAAAGCTTTACGAAGTTTGCCAAGTTGAACTCATTCCTTTAGTAGATCTTAGCTTGGGTTTCTTGACACAACTTGTCTCTTGTACGCTCATAGGTATTAGGTAGGTACATAACAGATAAGTACTTACAGGAGAATTTGGAGGTAAAATGGGTACCTAAGTTTAAGTTTATTTCGAATATTCGTTACTAAGCGATTATCGAAAAATCTTAAATAATATGACTTTTTAATCACCGCCCCTTATATAGGACTTAGGTGAAAATAACAGAATGCCTACCTGTATTTTTTATAGTACCTACGTACTAAAATATTGAGATATGTAAAAAATATTATGTTTATGGCCGTTGTGCACAGTATACGTTACGGACCCATGCCCACCGCCCGCTCCGGCATTTCATTGATAACTATCTTAAATTCATAGAAACTCATGAAAATGCCAGCAAAAAATATATTAATTTTTTATATATTAATATTGTTATTATTTTATGTACATGTAGGTACATGACCTTTTGTTGTCTCTGGGTCGGTCTTATCATATCTGTCTATATAAAATAATACATCTATCAGAGCTCTGCTTGGTTAGGAATCAGAAATATCACTGTAAACAAATGTCTCGGAATATTTTATTTGGTTATTCACAGATAACGCATGTGAATAACCACTGAACTAACCTAGTCAATATGATAGCTTAGGTATTCATATCTATCTCACTTTAAGTCATCCACTTGGACATAGACAAACTAACAACTAATTACATAGAAACATCTAGGTATTTTTATGAGCAATTACGCACCAAACTAAACACTTGTTACTATCAAAACATATGACGACAGAAAATAATAAAGTGGTAAAAGTTGAGCATCACTATCCGAAAACAACTATCTTGATATTGCTTCTTGGCACGCAAATACAAGATTAGTGGTGCGTAAACTCCCATCCCATATTTGAACAATATTCTTGAGGAAATTGTGTTTTTAATTTATAAAATATATCCCATCTTCCCTGATGGTAGATCTGAAACTAAGTGAACTCGTAGCTTGAATTGCTGTTTACTTATTTACAGTTTGATTCCTGATTTGTAAGTCAGTAGGTCGGTTTTCGCATTCCCTTGAGTACACAGTACTAGAGATGGCCTGAAATACCTGTAGCCAAACTCGAGAGAGGTCTGCATCTACTACCTTGTACGTAAACAATATAATACCTACAAGACAAATTATACGTACATACTTATTATTAACACCACACGAGTGGTGGATAACTTAGTATGTGCCTACGCTACGTAAAATATTAATAACTAGTAGACTCGACAGAATGTTGTCTGTCAATTTCAAATTCGTACAGAATGTTTCCAATTTTTGGGAAACTGCTCCAATTTTTACGGTATAAGAACACTCCCACAGCCATTTTGGAGGTTTGCGCTTAACACATTTTGCCATATTTTTTTATTTATATATATAAACGACGAATAAAGTATATGAAACACTGAAATTCTCTATTTTAAACAAGTCTACAGGATTAAAATCACAGAATATTACAGCTTTATATAGCTCCAGATAATTCCCACGCTATAAAATATTAACGAGCACCGGTGAATTTTTGCTGTAAAATTTGATGTTGCTAAAATAACATGAATTTATTCGAAAATCCAGGGAGCATTTTAATACAGCAACTAGTACTTCATTATGCGTGATCATGCTATAACATTGCATCGATGCAATTGCTCGTTACAAATTGGTGGAACTCAATTAGAAAGTAATCAAACTTCAGACGCCCTTACACTAGCAGTAAAATTTTAATCAGCCTGGCGTTTCCAACGTGTGGGCCAAAGTTGGAGAGCGAAAAGTTGAAACTCTAATGAAGTTTTGTAACATATTCATGTTAGTTTATTTTAATTTAGAAAATTTTATTTGGAAAAAGAAATACCTACATTTGACTTTGATTACAAAACCTGAATAAATTCAAGCGAACGTAAATGAAAATCCTTTCATAAATCGTCGCATTTTTGTTTTCATAAAAAATATTTGCATGAAATATTTTCCTCTCGTTTGAGCTACCTCCATTTCTGAGGAAACCGGCAAAGAGCGTTGTCCGCTATTCGACAAAAAAAACATTTCCGGTCAACGCGGAGCGGTATGAGCGGCTATGAATTGACCTTTCCGGCGCAAATAGGGCTATTTTATAAAAACACCCTTCGGTACCTCTGTAACATGAAAATAGAACACTGAAGCAATTTCATTTTTGATATAACATTGAAATGAATAGGAATACTTATTTCATATATACAATATCCTCTATAGAATCAGGAATATCGCGCGATATTGAATAAAATACGGTCCTGGCTATATGGTAACTGTATAGATAGTATGAATCCTTTATGAAACTATCGGAGCGTGAAAATCAGTTTGAAGATTTAATTTCACGTCGGCGGCTCGTATATACGTCATAATTCAATCTGTCTGGTGAATCGATCAACGCCAGGAAATATTCACTTCCTAGACGTTGCCGCCTTATAAATTCCGTTTCGCATTAAGAAAAAAATTTTAAGATTGACAAGGAAATGAAAGGAAAATAAATAGGATAAATCAAATTATGAATTTGATTGTCGCGATAAAATTCTGTCATAAGTAATTGAGCACAAAAATTTATACAGCAGCGCGGTAAATTCATGTGATAAATGAAACTGTGGGAATGTGACTACATGAATCAAACAAAAGCACTTTTGTTTTTTAATCTTTTTGTTTTGCAACTTTGAAGGGTAGGTATAATAAGTTTATTTCAAACAGTTTCTACTCACATTTATATTCTTTAGCCTGACATAATTTTAATTATTAATATCACGCTGGGACCATTCAACCCTTTTCAAAGTCAAATATTAAATTTCACACATGAAACGTCAAATAAATTGGACTGCTATAACCTAACACATGGGGATTTACCGCAAGCTTTTATCCCCGCGTCATTCAGTAGGCACACAGTACGTATTATATTACAGATTGATACGCAATATTCGCTCGATGGGCTCTCTGGAGTGGCTCGGAGGACGTCCAGTGCCTAATGAATCCCGGACCTTCGACTAATCATATAAAGTGGTCGTTAAACGCTATCAATACGGAACCAATCGATTCTCTCCAGTCCACATAGGGTTGTTGCTCTTGTCTCACTGGCTCTAAGATAAATTGTCACATCGGCCTCGAATATCTTATATGTTCGTTGACGTGAATGTGATGTAGGTACTTATACCTAGGTACTCGTATATGTAACAAAGTACTAATATAATACAAAAGTAAAGTGCGTTTGTCTGGAAGTAAGAGGTAGGAGGAAAGTAAAAAGAAGTTCATTCCATAAGAACGCGGATGAAACCGCGGGAAACAGCTAATTGAGTCAATAAAAATAAAATGGCATATAAATAAAATTGACAAAAGGAAATTAGCTTCATCCGTAAAGCGGGGTAAATATAAAGAGTTCCCTGATTTTTTATCAAAGTACCTATAAAGAGAGTTAAATAAATATTGACTCAAACAGAATATCGGACTTCGGTCTGAGGACGCCGCGAGTGGAAAGCGCTAGAATGTAATGGTCATGAATTATTATTTTAGATCATACCTACCCAATAAAAACTTATTTTCACTAATCATTTTGACATAATTGTTATCAATAGAGCAAAAAAACAAAAGTAGTCATGATTTTTACCTAGTACTACATACCTATTCTAGTAAAATATTTTCTGGATTATGTCTCTCCTATTTGGAATTTATATTACCGTGTCCATATTAATCTTAATCTAAGTATCGGAAATTCAAAAGCCACTCAAATATGCTCATTGAAACAATGCAGAAATTTAACAAAATAGGATTATTTTTTCTCCATGTTATTAAATACTCATGCTCTAAGTACCTCTAGACTGTAAATACATAAATTATACTCCACAAGGACCACAGTTGCACTGATCCTCATTGAAATATATTTTTACACGTTATAAAAGTTGTATGCACATTACGTTCTAGAGTTACGAAAAATATGAACGTAAGTAGTCGATCCCCTGAGGATTAGCGTGACCCAGTTACGATGGTGCTAACCGCCCCACGCTCCGGACCGCCAATTGTCTCTCCTCTCTTAACGATTCCAACCAAACAGACAATTTAACTTGGAGTGTTGCATAACAGCTTATTTAGGAGTATAACTCCTTGAGAACGAATGACGTAGGTACGTTGTTGGGCTTTGTAATTGTTTGGCTACGAAAACTCTTGTGTAACGTTTGTTTGAATTATGAAAAGTCTTGTAGCTATATATAGGCTTTCTATCGAATAAATAATGTAGTAACATATCTAAAGTATTTATGTCACAGATTTAGTCAATAGGTTAGATATCGCAAGACGTCCATTCGGTAAATAGGCGCTTTTCTTTAGTTTGAGACTTGATTTAGTCGCTTCAGTGACAAATGCCAAATTGTACCAAAGTATACGTGTTATTTGTGGATACAGTTTCATTGTTTTGTAGCTAAGTACATTCACTTAAATTAGTTAGCAATTTTGTTAACATTCCTTTATAAGCGAATATTTAATTCTCATGACAAATAAAGTTTCATTCATAAACCATAAAAGTCAAGGATAATAGCAATAAAATGAACATTACAGCGTATATAAATATTCCATTTCAGTGCATTCCCCATCCGCACACATTCATCCAGGACTCGTGGCAACAATACGTTCAATATTCAAATGGCCAGGGTTGAAACATAAATAGTAGTTGCTTTGCCCAGTTTTATAGCGCTACGGGCGGCAGGTGAGGGCAGGGCGCTTCCTCTCGCTGGCTAATTTCCTGTCGCTGACACTTTGATGCCTCCATAGAGCAATGAGATTGCACTAACGTCGGCCACACGCTTTACGACTTTATGATAACTACTTGTATGAATTTATCTCGCTAGAGATTGTTGCTGATAAACTTTATTTTTAAATCAAACATATTATATGCATCAGTAAGTATATTAAATAATACCTTGAGATATATCTTCTCTAAAAAAGATTCTTCAGTAAGTCGTCAATATATGTATATTACTGCTGTGTTCCGGTATCAATTGCATTCCTGGGATCTAAAGTAGCCTATAGCACTCGGGAAAAATATGTATCTGACCAGTAGCACTGATGATTTATCTTCTTATCTACATACATACAAAGCACAGATTAATAAATAATACTAAAAATCAACAAGATATCAGTATTTTAGCTATATTCATGAAATGGTTAGTTTCCCTCACGATCCCCTTGAATTCAATTGAAGCTTTAAACGGATTTTTGTGATTTGCATGAAATATCGCGAGCATAGAGCTGTACTTCGTCGTCTTCCATCTCCAGCGCTCCTTCGACACTAGATACATAACAAACTAGAAGCCTTGTTAAACATTCGAACAGCATATTGAAATTCAAAAATATTCTTACACCTACATAAGTAGCATGTACGCTATAACTGTCCATAAGGAATGTTTAAATAATAGGTACCTATGTTGTTATATTATATGTCTTATAAAATCCTACAGAGGTATGTAGATTGTATGTACTATAATAGATTTTTACATTTTATGTAGATAGTTTTAGCATACCTACAGGAGTTTTGTAAATTTCGACTTATTCAGTTAGGTACTCAAGTTTGATTAAATAACGTACTTGTCATTTTGATAGAACTCATTAGGAAGAGTTGGTAATTTTTTTATAAAAATTCGGGTGGTTTTCAAGTATTACATATAATATTTAGGCTTTTGCTTCATTTTTATTAGTTTCTGGTTCGTTTGTAGCGCTGGTAGATGCATATCGCTCGGTGCAGTCAATATTTCAAATTTTCTGTCTCGTGGGTACTCCGGAGTTGGAAGATGAGGCCGGGCGATGCACGAAATTCCATTTTACATCATTATTTTCAAGTGGGCGCGGTATTCTGTAGGATCCTACATTTATGACGGATGATGTATCTACGGAAAAGCAATTTCAGTATTTTGTACGTAATAGCAGACAGCGTCTAGATCTTTGATAGCCCGTTAACCTGTCTATCGATAACTCATGGAAATTATTCGACCTACGGTTTCTAGGTTAAAATTCCATATTTTAACGATGTTAAATACCTTCGTTATGTTTTTATTAGATAAGATATTTATTTGCCAGAAACATGGTTATAAAAGATGTTCACTTGAATACTTCAATTCCTTGATATTATTAGTGCAGGTATCCAGAACTAGGAATTATTAAATACTAGCTTCCCGCCCCGCGGTTTCACCCGTGTTCCTGAGGGATCTTATATTTCTGAGGGATAAAAAGTAATCTATGTATTAATCCAAAGTGTCAGCTTCCACCATACTAAATTGGTTCCGCCGTTTGAGCGTGAAGAATTGTTACTTCTTCACGCTCAAACGGTTGAACATACTCACAAACTCAACAAAAAAAAAACTCTTCAAATTCACCAATTTAAAAAGCCATGATTATCTTTTCCATTTTAAGGCAGTTCAGTAAAAATTTGAGAGGCTTGGCTTCACATCAGACATACCTACCTAGACAACCTACCTATATATTTGTTTGATACCTAAATGAACACGAAAAATGTATGTAGCCATTCATTTAACACCATAATACCTACCGTCGTAGATAAATCCAGCAAACGATTATAACGATGAAAAATGGTGGTAATCGAAAATGTTTGGGGTATGTAAGCATTCGAGAGTGTTCAAAAGGGTAGAAAAAGTGCAGTAAATCGTTTTTATTGCATTATATTACATTTCGCGTGCGCCCTCCGAAACTAATGGCGCGCAAGAATTTACATGAAAACTCTTTGGCGAACACAGATACGAGTTAGTACTGTAGGTACTCATTTGATAGCATTTAAAAGAGAGTAGTTAAAGGTCTCACATACCATTCTTGCGGAGATCTGCACTTTCTACCACACCCACCGTTTGTTTATTCGACACTAAGAACTTAATTTTATCCTAAATATTCTATACACACAAACTAATTTTCAATAAAATTTTCATGTTTACATTTAGATAGGGTAACAATAGAAAAAAAATACTTTAGGAAAGTTTCATTAAAATCGTACGTGATAGAAATTATTCATTTGCATTATTCTGTTTTCAGACCACAAGTGGCCGGAAGTTCCAAACTCGGAATAAATAAACGAAAGCCATTGTCATTCACGACTAGTTCTATGTTTTGCTTTGTTTTTTTTTTAGTGAAATGTACCTAGGTCCTTATATTTATTCAATTGGTAACAATTTTTTTAGACTGATGCCTCAAAAAAAATTAGGTACATGTGATTTTTATTTTATTTTATTATATTATTTGAACGAAATCCACAGCTCTTAATTAAATTTAAACAATTGCTATTGTGTTCGTTAAAGAATATGGCCCGCCGGCCGCTTGTTGAAAAACAATTACCGTACAGTATTAAATAGTTATTAGTACCTATTTATTTTCGGATAGATAAGACTCAGGTCTTGTAGGCAGGTTAGAGAGTAAGGTCATTGCCGCACCTATACATGTTTCTAATTGGATAAAATGTAAATCCATTATTGGCAGAGTATATTTTTTAATTATAAGCTGTGGATTTTGTTACATTAAAATAAAATAGAGTGTAGTATGTAGGTACATAATCCACACTAAAAATATAGACAGTTCATGTGTGCTCCGCTGCTCTCAACCATTTCATCAATATTCCACGAGAGTCTCGTTCTGGCAAACTGCACCATGTGGCTATTTTATTAACTCTCCGTACACTTTTGACGTATCCTCCAGCTTTTTCCTGACCACAGTTTACATACTAATACTCTATTTTCATTATAACACTACCTGATTTGGACCATTGGGTGTTTTTAAATAAATTGCATGTGGTTTTAGTTAGACGAAAAGAATCGCTATGTGTAATTTACTTGAGTGAATCCTTTTTGTCGCTGAGCCATTGTTATCACAGTAATTATTATTTAGGTAATGTAATATATGTTGCTATATTAAAATAGTGTATAGTTAGAACTATAATTACATAATACGTGATGGTGGACTTTAAACTAAAACTTTTCACGGACTTTTGAGACAATTTAAAAAGTCACTATACACGTAAGTAGGTACCAAAAATTTCATTTCACTGTTGCATTTCTATTAATCTTTATTATTCAATGTCTTTAATGAACAAAATACCCGATAATATGCAATGAAACTCAGAATACATGATTTTATGAAAATAAAATGAAAACGCAACGTCACTTCGCAAGTTCCCGCCAAAAAGTCTGACGTTACTTTTTATATTATTTTTTATAACACATTTGCTCGTAAAGTGTCTCTTATTTCACCAATTTCAATATCGTAATGTATCGCATTACGTACTTGTGCGTTATTGTAATGTAAAACGCACGGTTTATCAAGATGCTCCGTCTAAAACGAACGGTACTTTTTTAAATCTTAGCAAAGAGTTTTTATGTCAGTAAAGTGGTCAATATTTTATGAATAAAATTAACTTTGGGAGATAATATAATAATAAATAAACAGGGACTTTTTGGCGGGAACTTGCGAAGTGACGTTGCGTTTTCGTTTTATTTTCATAAAATCGTGTATTTTGAGTTTTATTGAATATTATCGGTGGTATTTTGTCCAATAAAGATCAATACAAGTGCACCAGTGAAGTGAAATGAAATGATTACGTGTATAGTGGCTTTTCAAGTTGTCTCAAGAAGTCCATGAAAAGTTTTAGTAGAACGGCTACCATTGTACTAAAACCTAACTAAACTGACTGACTATGACTCGACGAAGATTTAACATGACTTGAACTTTGAAACTTGACGATTGACGAGAATTTAATACATGAAGAATACAAAAATACCTACATTGCTCAACTTGACACTGGCAAAATACATGAAGTGAGATGCCAAAATTAAAAAAAAAAAAAAAAAAAAAAAATAAACATTTAATTCTTTAATTTAATTTTTTCAGACCATAAATAATTACAACCTTTTATCTGTAACAAAACACAAAAATATTAATTTACTTTATTAGTAATTCTGGCTGTTTTTGTGCCACTGCATGCATTGCCTAAAAAAAAGCGCTGATGCGCGCGCATCGCTAATTTGTGAACAAGTAAAAATTATTCCGCGCGCTTTTTCTTTTCGCTGTATTGTTTTTATTTATTTCCTCGTAAATATTTTATAAAACGTTTTATGACATACGTGCGCTTTGATAATTACAGCCTCTGCTTTCTTGTAGCAATATCGCCTCGGCTTTAATTTTCAATTTACCGCACTTATCATAATGTAGTATTACATACTACCTTACACTATTTAAGATTTGTGACGCATTTTATAAATTAGTTTGAGGGTAGTACACATGTATGAGGTAACTTACTAGGTACCCTCTTTTTCCTAATCCTGCGTGCAACACTTGTCAAAATATACTGAGACGTCACTTACCGAAGAAAATTGAAAGGCTGAAGTGGTTGTCGCGCGTGCACTCGCCAGGTTAAATTTAATAATCTGTTATGATACTGCTAAAGTGTAAACGTGCTATTTGTGTGTGTTACCTTGTGGAAAAGTTGAAGAAACGTGCATCCACGAAAGACGTACCTACAAGGTACCTACACCTGTGAGTATCGCATGCTTCTTTCCCTTTATGGCTGGGTACCTACACCTCTTTCGAAATCTACCTATCCAAAATCTTAGTCATAATATTTTGCGTGTACGTTTTACCTCTTAATATTTTTAATATATCAGTGTTATCGATTATTTTAGTTTGAATAGCATATCAGATCATCCAGTTTTTTAACAATTTTTAATCAGCCTAAAATACAGTCCACTTTTGCGCCCATTCAAATGGTTGTGATTGATGATAGTCTAGGCCCTAGAATATCGTAGAATCTAGGGTATGATATGTTCCAAGTTTCATTCAAATCTGATCAAACCTTTCGGTTAGTTGTAAAACACACACACACACACACACATAAAAAAATTAAATAAATAAATAAATATCCTGGGACATTTCTACACACACGGTTATCTGATCCCAAACTAAGCAGAGCTTGTACTATGGAAACCAGATAACTGATATACTACATATACTACTTTTTTTTTGTAAATACATACTTATATAGATAATAACATCCAGACTCAGGACAAACAGACATGTTCATGCACACAAATGTTTGTCCTTGATGGGAATCGAACCTGCAGCGCAATACGTGGTGTCTTAACCAACTGCGCCAACTGGCCCGTCGAGAACTAGAACTGTTATATTTAATTAATCAATTAAAAACTTTAGTTTTAAACATTCGTTTACACCTATAGAGTATTTTACCTAATTGCCTGATAATCAAGATTTCTAAATGTTAAGTGAAATAAATACTTACCCTTGTAATGATTACGAAGAATAAAAATCATATGATACACTACTGCGTATAGGTACCTATTCGTATTAACATTGATAATAAAGTAATAAAATGAAATAGGTATAAAATGAAATGAAAGACTCTAATGTACGGTTCGGAAGATTGCTTTTCCTGAAAAGCCGGTAATCCTTACATATTATATAACAAAGTACCCCGCTGCGTCTATCTGTCGGTCCGTTCGCTATGAACTCAAAACTACTGAACGGATCTTCACCAATAGACAGAGTGATTCATGAGGAAGGTTTAGGTGTATAATTTGTTATGGTTTTCTAAAATTGTTTGAAATATCGCCCCGCCTTCGCTCGGTGCGGGACGCTAGTAGAGCGTTCTCAGTTACCATAAGCTCGTACCATTGGCTTGTATTTCAATTTCCCAAGTTTAATTTCCGCAATAATCCTATATACCTCATTACTAATTATTACATATGCACTCAGAGAAAACCGCTAAATTCTTGCAAGCTGTTTAGGTACATTTAAAGACAAACGAATTTTTAGTGTCGGCAAATGGGTCTATTCGGCGCGGAAATGGAAAGCAAATTGCTCAGTGAGTCTGACGGGCTGGTATGTGCAGGCCGTAGAGGTGGCATTCCAGAACTAAATGTTACTCGAGTCATGTATTTTAGTATACTCTATTATTTTATTTCACATATATTTTTATTGTAGGTAAATACTTACCGTATATTTTTAAACTATTATTTATCACTTGTCTAGTTTACTTACGACAAAAATTCACAAAATAGTTATTAATCTGTTTGATTAACACTATTCATATTTTCATTAAAGTTTCATCAAATAAATACCTTCAATATTCCTAATGGGATTATTTAAAACTCCTTGCTAATTAAAGCTAATTCCTTTCAAAGCTTTGTGTTGTTATTTCTATTCGCATCTCTATCATCGCTTGTAACAATAATGTTGTGTCAAAACGTAAGCTTAATCAAACAAGAAAAATACTCGAGTAGCCCTCCTTCATTTGATGCCCATCACTAACAGTAACCGGGTAAGGGGCTCGTTTTCGCCGCCCTTCATGCTACCCCTTGATTTACCCCGACGCCTGTGAAAAAATTTGACAAACGACTAGCTAATAAAAATGCACGCCGAAATGTCTTTACAACTTATACTCCACTTAATACTTTGAGTAAGCTATTCAGCAATTAATAACTTGATTAAACATATAATTAGTGATTGATCAAGCGCCGTTGTCTTTTTCAGTAGGTATTTCAAATTGCGTACATAACGATTTCAAGCAAGGCAAACGCCTGCACAACATCACAGTGCTAGACCATTACCACACCATCATTTTGCTGGATGACAAATGTCTCTCTGGCTGACAACTGGCTCTCAAGTGCATAACAAAAAATATAAGATACTTAAAACTAAAGCGAGTCGGTTATAAGATTATCTATTATTTCATCAAATACATATCACAAAGTAATTGAAAATGGACGCTTTCTACATTTCCGTCGTTCATCTCTACCGTATATTACCTACGGAGACAACGGTGACGTCATTTTGCAGCATAAAGGTGGTCCCATTGTCGACATACAATATCCCGACGGCGAAACTATTTGCCGAAACGTCGATTTCCGGAACGAGGTTTTAGAAAACTTTTCATCTTTTCGAGGCTTTATTCACGTTTCTTTAGCCTTATTTTATAGTTGGATTGAAATTTTATAATAGCAGTTGTTACTTTAATCGTTTTAGTTTTAATTTTTAAAACGGCATAAACATAAACTTATGTCGCCATCTTAGTGGTAGGTAGGTAAGTTGGAGAAAATACCTAAGTAATAAAAAAGAGTTTCTATATAAGTAATATATATATATATATATATGAGTAAAATATTGCATAAGTGGATAGCACTCATACTGATCTAGGAAAACATTCCTGTCCAGAATACAGTGCAGTTTATTATAACTGCAGGTCTTGGCAGCGATCACAATAGGACCTAGTCTGATCGCATGATAAAAGCTTTAGAAAGTCTTAAAACAGCGACCTGACCCAAATAATAATATTAAAAATCCGGCCAAGTGCGAGTCAGACTCGCGCACAAAGGGTTCCGTACGATTATCTATAAAAATATGGGAGCCCCCTTAAATATTTATTTTAGTCCGTTTTTTAGTATTTGTTGTTATAGCGGCAACAGAAATACATCATCTGTGAAAATTTCTACTGTCTAACTATCACGGTTTATGAGATTCAGCCTGGTGACAGACGGACAGACAGACAGCGGAGTCTTAGTAATAGGGTCCCGTTTTACCCTTTGGGTATGGAACCCTAAAATGGTAAAAGTATATAACATAAAAAGGCACATAATCTGTAATGGTGACAGACAGTGCAGCGGCTAGAACTTCTACAAGTTACTAAGTAGCATTTGAATATCAAAGTGTGTTGACAAGTGTGGCTCGAGGCGGTCTTTGTACAATTCTTTTGCATTTATACGCTCGCTCTCAAACGCCAGGGGCTGGTCTGATATTCGATTGTTTTAAAGTACGTGTAACTATTTCGAAGAAAATTTGCTTATAAGATCGTCTTTTGTAAAGTATATTTTACTTATGCATTGTAAACTGTACTATATTGCTTGCAATGTGGCGTGTTAATTTTCGTTAGTTAGAGGTCCAATCATTAAAACAAATAATTTAATAATCTCAGGAAAATGATACCATAAAAGTATCTCATTATATTGATATAGCATTCCGCATTGCGATTTCACTTGTGATATCCTATTTTACCCTCTTAAGTGTAGAATTTTGGAAAACCCTTCCTTAGAGGATGCCTAACCTACATCATAATTATGTATAAGCTTAAGCAATATATTAAGTTACTAGTCTAGCAAGTTGATCTATGCGCCTTTAATCGTCACTAGGCATTACCTTATTTCTTCTCACCGAAAAACAGCCATAATAGTTTTAAATACCTGTATTTCGATAAAATAACGAAATAAATATCGATAGAGCATTATTTACCTCAATATAACTTTATGATCCATCCAATCTACTAAATATCGTTAAACGAGACCGTCGTATCGAATACCTACTGTCGAAAATATTTCTTTGAACAACACTCATCGATAACAACCCTATTAATATCGGCTTTAAAAGCACTGCACAGAGTAATCAAAACAGAGTAAACCTATTGAAATACTCAATATTCTGAACTTTATGTGTTACGCTTAAGAGTGGTTTTCGCATGACGTTGCTAGTAAATAGAAGTTAGAAGTAAGTAATCTTGGGGCTCGGTCGTTAATTGATTGTTACTTTTGTTAACGCAGACTTTTATTGGTGTCTCTGGCTCCGTTGGGATTTATTCGGTAATATTATCGTGTGAAAACGAAGACTTTCATTGAACTTTATGAGGTCATTGTTACATACAATAAGAACCAACACAAATAGGTACATAACTTACTATATAACCTTTGTTTTTTTGGTAGCCTCAGATGGCTGCAACAACCTTACCGGACAAATCGGCGAGCGCAGAGGGCTCTCAGCCGGGTAATATTTAGGTAACAACGCCTGAGGGCACCCCCGAATGGGGTACAAACCTCGGCTCAGGACGTTACCGGTGGAGGGGAAGGACTTTGTACGAGTACTAATGGCAGCTCGGGCCGCTTGAACGGGACGAGACTGAGTGGGACGTCGCGGCGGTCCTCGCCGTCGAGGACGGTAGCGTGATCGGTTGTGTGTAGTGTGTTGTGTACTTTTACGAGCTTCGATCTGAGCTAATGTAATAGGGTCATCCGGCTCGCTGAGGGCTTGCCTTGGTCTATGGATACGGAGTGTACGGGAGGACGTGTAGGATATCCTTTGTGTTTATCTGTTATCTGGTTGTTAATAGAACAAGCTCAGCTTAGTTTGGAATCAGATAACCGTGTGTGAAGAAAGTCCTAGGCGATATGATTATTATCTTAGGCACTCTAAACGGCTCATTAGGGATCTCGACCTCAATTTATCTTGCCGAGCGAAATGCCCCATTCTTGCATTGAGCTACACGATCCACTCGATTTTAACATTATTGTTTTTATTCTTGTGTCTATTAATTGAGATAGATTAGATTGAGATTCTCTATCTCGTAATAATAAATTAACCGATAAGTTTTAGTATATTTTTAAAGAATTCGCCTAAAAAGACATTAAATAACAGATCAATAGCAAATCAACAGGAGATGCAGTAGGACGTTCCTATTTTCTACTGCGGACCATTTGGCTGAATTTTGATCATTGAGCCCGGTACGGTTTTTCCTCAACGCATATAAGGGGTTCTTCAAATAGTGCGTAAAAAGAGTTCTTCAAGATTGGCAATTTCCTGGTATTGCAAATGTGGTGGTAATCACTTTCCATCAGGTGAAATGTCTGTCTATTTGTCAACCTATTGAAAAATAGAAATACAAAAAATCTTGGCCAATTTTTCCAGTCGACGGCTGCGCGGTTCCATAAAAAGTTTAAATCTGTGTCGGGAAACGGCCAACATTTGCCGAGCACTCCCCACTAATTCCCAATCGCAGTCACTTCACACAGTGACCTTTGAGCGAGTCACTGGTTAGCTTCCAGAGCTTATTAATTTTCTATTTAGAAACGCTTCTGTGGCTTTTAATTGCTTTTTTGTGTGTTTTTAACGATGGCATGGAAAAAACCTTCACAAACTCAACGCTTACGCAGATTCGGAACGCGTTTGTGAGCGATATTTTAGATTTTGGAGTGTATCGGACCACACCATAAGTCGCTCATTGGCACACATATAAATAGTTATAAACAAAGAGTAGTTACTTTATATAACTAAAATTAAGTCATGAACAAAAAATTATGAAAATTATTTTTGTTTCGTATCTTCCGAACTTTTTTTTGCGTTCGTAAATTATAGCATAAGTAACTAAAAATATTTTAAGCGAAACTTTTCCATTCCATAGAACGTTGATGCATATTGCGAATCAATAAAGCCACATCCTCACATTTACATAATTGGATAATAATGGATACATAATGATATTGGTACGCACCCACATACCTACTATACGTGTCTAGGCTTGATATCATGATGTAACCAGTAAATCAATTAACTATAGTGTAGTGTAGATATCAAGTAACGACAAAGCACCAATCTCGTTCCACCAATTAACTGCTAAGTAACAAAGCATGTCTCTACGTACATATTATGATAGTCCCAATATCGGTGCCGTTAGCTCACCACCTAACGCCACTGCGATAATAAATTATAATAAAAATGTTATATAATTATCCTTGCTTTCATTAAAGAACCTTGTAATTTAAAGAAAAGTCTGTTTAGCTTTCTTGTCTCATACTTAATAGATATGTCATTGTAACCTTATGAACGGGGGAGGTTTTCCTTCGTCATGAACAATTGAACATGTCTGTTTGTCCTGAGTCTGGGTGTAATTATCTATTTAAGTATGTATTTACAAAAAAATAAGTAGTATATGTAGTATATCAGTTATCTGGTTTCCATAGCACAAGCTCTGCTTAACCGTGTGTGAATAATGACCCAGAATGGTATAGGATTAAATTTTACCTGTTTTCTCTTGAAAATGGCTTGGATATACTAGTTAATCATTCGAAGTACAAAATAAAAGAAGAAAACAGAGTCAAATTAGAGTTCTTATTTTATACTTTTTAGGTCGATGTTCACCGACTAGAAAATGGTCCGATGATAATCAGGCGTTGACCATGAATTTTTAGTAACATTTTATCTTAGTGTTCTGTTGTTTGTTAGTAGGTAAGTTGATTTTTGGGTTGATTTTTACCATCTTTGGCGATAATGTATGTACCAAAATTTCAATACAACACGGCATACCTACGTGCCTAGTTATTACTATTCTGAGGTTGTGGTCAAACACAAGGTTATTCACATTAAAAAAAGTTAATGAATTAATCAAACCCTAGTAAAAATATTTTTTGTTGACATATTTTACGGTGTAATACGCAGACTACGTAAACCTGTATAATTTTCATTGTGTCACTATTGTATAAATAGGTTTTCACAATAGACACACTATTGTATAAATAGACAGATTTGAACCTAGTTCGGATGCATCCTACATTACAAACCATACCATTACTAAATGCGAGAGCAACATGTTGGAAATAGTAACTCTTGAGTCAATTAGGTCTCAAGTGCATGCTTAAGACCTAGTTGTGGTCTATTGAATTATACCACTAAGATATACAGAGTGATTTTGGCCGAATTCATTATATCATTAACAATAATCCTACATTCTGAGTATTACTCAGGTTCCAGTTAGACGTTTAGTGTAAAACTAGTAAATTTATTTATGTGTACTCAGAAACGTATGGGACGAGATAGTTAATTTACTACTCGAGTAATCTAATAATTATGAACTCAGTTGTGTATTTTAATGCTAATTTTGTTAATAGTTTTTGAATGTTTACATATTTTAGTGTTGTTTTCCAATCTAATGCCTGTACGCCCTTTCGTTCTACTATATACCCAACCAAAATCATCCTCTATAGTATCACTATGATCACCCTGTCTGAATAAATAATAAATGAGTTGTGGATGAATGACAAAACTATTTGTCGGTGTGTCTTGCGTACTTACTGTGAGATATATGTATGAATGTTATGTCTTTGATTACTTTTATGTGGCCTGCGGCTGTTACTATCAAATTAAAATAAATAAATGTCACCTTCTGAAATCTATGTTCTTTGATAGTTAGTCATTTGAGAATATAATCTGCGAAAGCTAATTGCTAACTGACTAATATAGAGAGTTCTGTATGTGTTGTTGAACTTCTGCTTGTTAATGCTAAAGTTTTATCTGCTGTGCTTAATTAGGGGATTGTTAGAGATATTTCATAATATAGGTATTGAGACTGACCACAAACTGGTTAATAGGAAGGTTTATATGTATAATACAAGCATATCATATTACAGAAAAGCCGTGCGAAGCCGGGGTGGGTCGCTAGTCTAACATAAGAAGCTTAGCGCTCAGCTTTTCGTAGCTTAGTTAGTAAACCTAAACATATGTATTTAAACATTTAAGTATACATTGCAATTGTCAAACTTTTTTGGCGACGGAACTAAAATAATAAAAAACTAGTTTCATATGTGTTATTTATTAATACGCTCGCACATACACGAGTATTTTATTGATCCAGATTTTTTAATAATACGAGTAATTCTATTACAATATTGTCTACAAAATATTTCATCATTCGGATATCGTATTGTAATTTTAGTATATTAATGCTTGTAGCATTATTTTAGCTTTTTATTTTCTCGTCATACTGAACCTGCCAATTGACCCAATAAAAACACGAACCTCTCAGATGATAGTCTTTGCCGAAGAACTTCATGACAAATGCAAGCGATCATCGTTTCAATATGGCCGCCGATACGTCAGTGTCATGGCGGCGTGTTGCCCAGTGGTTGGCGTTGGCAGGAAATTAATTGGAAGACTGGCATGCTAGAGGTCGATAAAATGGGATTCTAAAATAAGTTATAAGTCCGCTTCAGCCTTAGATGAGATAGTTACCTTTATTTGTTTTATTTATAACTTTTTTTTTATGTTGGTTAAAGGTAAAATGTTTTTCTAAATATATTTAAAAGGAAAGCGTGTGTGAGTGACTGACTAACTGACTGATCTATCAAGACACAGCTCAAACACTGGACGGATCGAGCTGAAATTTGACAATAGCCAAGAAAGGGTTTTTGTAAAATAGCTTCTTGGGCGTCGCCACCATATTAGGAGCTTTAATAGATTTCCCTTTATAGTGGACAACCGTGTGACTGCATTTAAACGCTTTTGTTTCTGGGAACTTATTTTGAAAATTTCATGGGGAAAAACAAAGTTAAATAGCTAAGTAGCTAGCTAGCTATCAGTGACCTCCGCTGTAAGATGGCCGACGTCCAATATAGGGAGTAATAGGTATACGAATAGTGGTTACTGAAATAACGGTTCGGATGGTTGCATTTGCTGAAAAGAGCTGGCAATAAACCCATCAATGCTCTTTTCAAACCAAATTTAGATTCAATACAAAACATACATTCTAATCTCACCGATAACAATTGCTGATCAACACATAATAACTCATAAAAAATATTGCTGTAATATTTCCAATTCAGTATTTCCGTAGTCAATCATTCCGATTTGTCGATATCAACATAAACAATAGGTACTTGCTGTGTACAGGGGTGATTTTTCTCCTTACGTGGAGCAAATTGTGGCTGGTCGGGAAAACGAGCGGTGATTACTGGCAACACAGCGCTAACGAAGCTTTTTATCGAATTACCTACCACCTTACTACGTATAAAACAATACGTAGATTAACGTTCTTTGTTGACTGAAATTTACTAAAACACGTAGGTAAGCTTTTCTAATGATTTGAAAATTTTAAACATGACAGACCAGTTGGCGTGGTTGGATATGATCCCACCTATCAAGCCGCAGGTCGTGGGTTGGATTCCCATCCAAGACAAATTAACTTATCTGAATTTGGGTGTAACTAAGTAAGTAAGTGTGTAAGTATCTATTTACAAAAAAAAAACAATACATACAACCATATTGTGGACCAAAGACACAACAAACAATGTACAGTTTGCATATTTTCTAAGCAACAGTAGGTAGTTAGCGTTTAATTTCCTCTGCCAATTGCAGTCGTTTGTATAAACAAAGCTACGAAAGCGTAAACTCTGAATTCAGAATTGAAACTAGAATATGAATGAATGCAACATAGCTTTTTGTATACATACCTATCTACAAATAATTTGACATCATCATCATATCAGCCGAAAGACGTCCACTGATGGACAAAGGCCTTTCTGCCCCAGCGGCCGTCAGTTCTACGAGCTATAATTTGACAAGTATAAGTTTATTTGACATGAAATAAAGTTGTTTGTGACCATTGAAAAAACGAATTTGTCGTAAAAAGCACGTAGATAGGTACGAAAATCAGAAATTAAAGAATACTCTGCTTTACTTCTATATTTAATTATAATAGGTAAGTATTGTTGTAGTTTCATAATTATAATATACCTATACAATAATCTATGAATAGAACAACTATTTCAAGTACTTACTAAACATTTATTTTCTGGAACACTTTCTGCTATTGTTATATTTTTAAAGGTAAGTATTTTTCCGAGAAATGTAGAGGTAAGGGATATTTTTATCTGAGTCACGATTACACAAACACTACAGATTATGTTTTGAATTTCTTTTTTTTCAGGTATCAGGCTTATTTTTATTGCGCTAGCT
This sequence comes from Tethea ocularis, assembly GCA_963555595.1. Taxonomy (NCBI): domain Eukaryota; kingdom Metazoa; phylum Arthropoda; class Insecta; order Lepidoptera; family Drepanidae; genus Tethea; species Tethea ocularis. The sequence continues at coordinate 3,266,959 of OY741963.1, read as the reverse complement.
TGATTTCACCTACAATATGTATGGCGATAATTTTACGATATGACAGAACCTGAAACATGAGCAGAAAAATTCCGGTACGAAATTCACGTGTATAAATTCACCCTTTTCGTCTGGAAAGCCACTTCCCACCCTTTTCCCGCATACACTCTCAATCAGCACAATCCCGACTGACTTATCCATTTATAAATGAAAATAGAAATGAACAAAATGATTGACGATCAACAGTTTTTATTATTCACCGTCCAAGTAAGAAAGGCTCGAGACAGAAGATTTATTGGTTCACGAACTTCTTTGAAGTTAATGCATAATTAATCAAGTCTCAAGATAAGGTCACTTTTAAGGCCTTTAATTATTCTTGGGTCTTACAAGTGCTTACTGAGTTTTGACGTAGGTACATATACGAAAGAAACAAATGAATACGATAATGAATGATTTTTTTAGTTGTGTAAATCGGAAGTGAATTGTACGAAAACGATTTGCCGATGCTACATCCAAGTTGTGTGTATGTATATTGGTTTGTTCTTCTTTCACGCAGCAACGGACATTGACGTGACATTTTACACAAAGATAGTATATGGGCCAGGGAGTTCCATTAGCTACTTTATGGTATCCCTTTGATTCTCATAACGTTTTTAGTACTTATTTACGTTGGCATAATGAGTTAGGCATAACTTTTAATGGGATAATAATAATTTTAATTAAACAGTATAGTAGTAACTGATAATGTATGCATTATGATATTTTGAGCTATATTATTTTAGACTTCTAGATTCTACAGTTAGTTATGGTGCGGTGGAGTATGGCACCCGTAAGCCGCGAACATGTTTGTTTTACATAGGTAGTATTTGTTTATAATACTATGCTTCTAAATAATATGGTAAACACGATTATGCGTAATTATTATTATGCTTGCACATTATTAGGTCAAATTATGCCACACTAAATTATGACATTATATTTTATGCGTATCGATAGAGAACCCTACTTTTATATTACAAATGAACGCGGGAGAAACCGCGGTGGATAATTAGTAAAACAATTAAATAACAACCGTATTATACATAAATATATAAATAGTTTCAGCACTTCAAATAGATATTGTTGCTAAAGAAATTATAGGTACCTACATATAATAAATGTAATAAGTATTTTGTAACTCGATTTCAACAATCTGATGATATGTTATAAGAAAAGTATTTTTAATATCGTTTGAAGATTTTCCAAGATGTGTCGTTCGTTCATAAATGTATAAAGAAAAACTATTACTAGCACGCCTACGTTGGTTTGAGCCGAAATATTTTTATTCGAACCTATACACAACGGTTATTAAATTCGATGTAGGTAAGTAATTTCCGTTTGAAGGATTCATTATTAGTTGTTATCTGATATAGGCATAAACTGTTTATTTTGATTGAAAAAAACATATAAATACATGCTAAAGTGAATAAATCATTGTAATTAAGTACCTACTTCATAAATGCTTAATATGGAATAGCAACTATCCAAACTGGGAGAAGGTATTGATGTACTATCACTTCCAGCTATCGCATACCATAGTGATATAAATAATACTCCAATAAAAATGTAAGAACGTAATAATTCCCAACTGCACTGAGATTTCTTCGTAAACTAACAAAAGTACCTATATAACACATATACGATTTATATTTGCATGGAAATTTGCGTAAGAGCACCTATATGAAAAGTTTCTGCAAGAGACTGCTCACATAATATTGAGCGCCCTTCTCTACATTTCATTTGATGTCTTGAAGTGTACATCTTTAGATTTCCTCCATCATTTCAGTGTCAATTAATGCCACTTACGTCAGGAAAATAGCTGGAACGAGTGTGCTTTACTATCTCCCCTGGGCGCTGGATTCTGAACCCTATTTTCCTGATTTCATGTCCTTACAATTTTACGTTTTGGTACATTGAAAGAGGGATGCTTTGAGAACTGCCTTTCTAAATGATAAATAAAGAAAAAGCTTACGGAATTAGTTGCACTTATAGCTAAACACATGGAAAATAATGTAGATAGCACGATTTCAATTTATTTAAAAATGTTGGATTACTTACATTCTATCCCATTATAACTAAAATATTGTAAGGACCAAAATTAAGATGATTAAGCTAAGCAATTTTTTATAAAAGCCTGTCAGAGTCTAGTAATTTCTAAGGTTTTTTTGTAGCCTTCGATTATTTTATTTAGAGTTAGCATTAACGCGATGAAGTTGCCTTTATATTGTCTGTAACTGTAAATTAAAATGTATAAATCAACGAGCATTGAATATACAGCGTCAAAGTTTTGTCTACGACATCAAAGTAAACAGAACACTATAACAAGCAAGGCAAATGCCGCATCACACAAACACCCTGCGCACCCGACGCGTATTATCCGAACAACCAGTGACATATGTCAATCCAGTGTCAAAGGGTTCGGGAGGGGCACAGGAGGGGTGTCTCAAGTCTTGACACATCTCATTTGTCTTCTCTGACAGAAATTAAGCGACCACGAGACAATATTGTGTGAAATCCTGTTGTTTTTGCGGAAATTGCAACTGCATAGATGTCAGGATTGCCTCGAATAGAGAGCTGAATTTTCTCATTCTTGTAGTTTGAACAACATCTTCAACTTTTTAAAAGTACAGTGAGCTTACAAAACTTTTGAACTAAAACTTTATAGTCTTGTACAACACCTCTTCAGTCTAGTGTGAAGTTTATTTGCAACAATTTTATCGAACTGGGTTTCTTCCGAAGCTGTTTGTTGTTTGTAAGAATTTCTTATAACAACAATACCTACCTTTTCTAATTGAACGTAGGTTGTTTCTCATCCGCTGTGGGAGCGAAATGTCAGTAATCGAGTGTTGCGTTCGGATTTGCTCCAGGTCCCCTTTGGATTTGTGACACCGGTGTCTGGATGCCGTGTGTCAGGGCCTTGGGGACGTTTGTGTGCGTTGGTGATTAAATCACGACCCGTGTTTTGTGGATATCGATCTAGCATTGTAGGTAGGGATCTAGCTTTGCAGTGGAACGTGACAAGCATATTTCGGATTTTGAAATACTGCAGTGTTTTCACTGTTGAAGTCTTATATATAGACTGGCTGATTTTTATTGCCATCTCTCTCTGAATTTTTTTGGGATTATTGAACTCTACATAATTATGAACAACTTTTACTATGGGACCAACCATCCATGGCAAAAAAACGTCCAGTATAATAATAAATGTGTACCTATAGATTAAAACTTTCCATACATAAGATAAAAATGCTTTAAAGATGGACTAATCGAAACAATTTGCTTTTTTATGACGAGCAGCTTCAGGATTCATTTTTTCTAGTATTTCTAGTTCTGAAACACTTTCAGAGTTATTTTCACGTCGAAAAGAAAAGATGTTTGCTAAAAACAAAATTCACTTTTACTCCACATCAAGTAAGTAGTAAAAATAAATAAAAAGGGTATGAAAGGGCGCGGGACGCGATAAAGAAGCACTAACACGTAGCTGTGGTCGTTAAACTGAGCCAAACGTGCCGCAACGAACGCCACAATAAATGTCCTTGCCTATGAAAATAACTTTCAATTATGTAGTTGTCCAAAACGTTACCAATTTTTACGTTACATCGTTCAGACGTGGCGGATTCTGTATGAAACAAGAATGTTAAAGCAGCCATAACAACCTGTGAAAGAATATTCATTAATCAATCATAAAATCTCATTTAATTATACCCATATTTTCCAGATTTATTTTAGATTTAAAATTAATATGCCATATGTTTAAGGTAATTTTTTTTTTAAACTGACAACTGGGATATAAACGTTACAAGTTGATATAAAGCTTTTAATCATTGAGATTCAATCTGCGCCTTCTAGTAGCTCTTAAGATTTTAGAGTTAGTATCTTGAATACCTACATTGTGACACTAGGTATGTTTTCCGCAGCAAAGTTCTACTAGTAGGTATATATCGCACAATTTCCGCAACAAAGCACACACCTACTGTGTGCAAATTATATTGTAGGGCTTTCACAATGATTACATTTTCAAAACAATACAGAACTATGGACAGTTTTTATTTCCATGCAGACTAGCGATGGTACTTTGGGGTGACAATATTATTTATAAAAATAGTAGTTTTTTTTCTCTTTTTAGGGTTCCTATCCAAGGTACCTTATAGGATCACATTGTTGTCTGTCCGTCTATCCGTCTCTCAAGACGCTTTTTCTCAGGAACACGTGGAGGTATCAAGCTGAAATTAATATCAAATAAATAGTCTGCAATCCATTGGAGCCGTGAAAAAAAACAAATTTCAATCAAAAGATCCGTTTATGCTCCATATCCCGTTGACCTAGTAATATTAAATTTGGTAAGAACAAGAAGTAAGATCTCACAGCACAAATAGAGAAATAAATCAGAAACTTGATAATTTTTAGTTATATCAAAAATAAAATCAATCTGTATACCTACAGATAATAATATAGATGTAGGCTGAATTTAAACAAAAGCCAATTTTATTTTATTGAAGTTATGTGCAAGGGACCGTTTGTTAGATTACCTACTAATACAGTCCAGCATTGCGGACCTGGCTCAGCTCCAGCCGAGGTGAACGTTTACTGTAGAGACCACACACTATCGTCATAAGTAAATACTCATTATAGAATAAGAGTTTCATGAAATCCTAACATTTTTCCTTCACCGAAAGCTCAAGCTCATTATAGGATTAGACCTTCGTCTCGGCATTCGACGTCACTACCACTGAGCTATCATCGCGATATTATTTTATTTTATTCACAAAATCCACAGATCTTAAAAAATAAATTACACTTATTACTATACCATACATCTAATTATGGATTTACTTTATATAAAAAAGAAATGAAATATTTATATTATGCTACCATAAGTGTTAAAAAATATTAGGATAAAAAGATGTTTATTACTCTTTGACGAAAACTGCAGAATGGATTTTGATGAAACTTGCCATAACATATAAGCTACTCTTTATTAATGGAATGCGAGTGAAACCGCGGGGGAGTCTGAAGACAAGCCGACCTAGTTTTTAATAGTTGGAAAACCTTTCAAGTTGACAGCAATTTGATGACCAATTACGTATTCTTAAGGACAACCCTAATTCAATTATTAAATACAAAACAACTAATTTCCATTCATTATGTAAAAGGTAAGTAAGGCTCTCTGTACAAAAGACATCGTTAGTTAACAAAACAAGTAATTATCCTTTGAAATACAATTTTCATGTGACCGATATGTATTCAGGAGGTTTTGAATAAAACTCGTGACTGTTCTATTTATTTGTATAACTGGATGGTCACCACAATATACTGGTCTCAAGATGTTATTTACTGAATCGTCGAGACTAGCGTAGCTCAGGTTACCTGAGTTTGGAAACATACGGTTTTTCATTACTTGCGGAAGCTATTTCAGCTCATAAAGCAAGGTCTGTGGAGACTACTGCCCATCGTGTCATTGCTTGAAAGCAAGCAAGGACTAAACTAAATGAAAATGTCGCTGTCAGAAGGCGTGGCTCCCAGAATACTTGCTTTTCCCAGAATGCTGATTCTCTGACCCAAGTATACGCCAGGATTCTAGTCTCGACCAGGCGTTTTGATTTTCTTTAAAAGGATGGTGTCCACTCGGCTCGGTTTTTTATTTTCATTCCGCTGTGCAATAAAGAGTTTTATCTATCTAACCTTAACGTAGGTTGTCCCCCAATGTTGTAGTGGGTTTCCAAAGTGATAAAGATATCTTAATGAACTGGTTTCTTCCCCTCTTCATATCATGCTATCTGCGTGCCCTTATAGGCAATAAACAAACTCACTTTCGTATTTATAAATATTAGTAAAGTTAAAATAAATTAAATCTATGATTTTTATTATAAACTTCTACATTGAATTAAACGTATTAAATTTTTTATCATTTATTTAATTCGTGAATTTAATTATCAAAATATCTTTTAAGAAACTTTTGAACTTGATTAGAAATTTAGAAAACAGGAACGATACCAAATTAAATTCATGTTTTTGACTAAACACAAAGGTTGGCTCCGCTGCGGATCGTTCATATTATGTTTTGCTCAGCAACTGCGCGTTGGCGAGGATCCGAGGCACTTCGTGATACATGCATGTGCTTGGCACATGGGCGCTCCGCAATTTTGGGCATCGCCATTCTGCACGGTTTCTGTCACCGCGCTTCTCCGAGGTGGTTTACCACCTTTTCTGGCGGTGCGTCCGCCTCTTCGCGCGGATTTTGCCAACACAAACCACCGTGGAGGGCTTTATCATTGTATAAATGTTCGAAACAACGTTTACTAGCGGTTTTTGTAATAAAATAGCTCTGTATGTTTCCAAATTTTCTTCGTATTTTTAGTGAGCACTCACTTCCAGTGCAAGCTCTGAAACGTTTGCTAGAACGAGCAAAGTTGACGGGACAAACAACTCCTAAGTTAGCTGTTGATGTTATGACAGAGGACAAACAACTATCGGGGATCCCTAATAATATTACCAGCACTTATTCAATTAGGATAACGGGACGACCTTATTTCGGCCGTTTGTGATAATTTGATATCCAGATTGTTGAGGCAATTAGGAGAACGATAATAATATTGTAGATATAGATTTTGTGATCCTACTAATATTATAAATCCGAATGTTTGTGCATTTATGTTTGTGTTGAACTTATAGTACTAAATGAATACAATGGACTTCGACATACAAATAGATAATAATAAATAGGTACCAGTGGCGAAGGGTCCATCCATACAAGCCGATTCCCATCGGCTTACCATTTAGTCCGATAAGTCCGACATTTTCATCATTTCAAAGCCACTTTTATCATGCTTAAAAACGCTGTAATTATAAAATTATCGGTGTTTTTTTAACGGCTTACTCTCGCCATAATTTCACCCCTCGCCACTGACAGGTACATTAATAATCCCATGAAAACAGATTTCGCGAGAACACGAGAAAGACCGCGGAGCGAAAGTTAGTTTAAGAATAAGTTTCACTGAAAGTACGGCCAGTAATCAAACAGAACTATACCTATAGTTCTGTTTGATTACGTCAAAGCATGAGCTAAAGGAAAACTTTTTCCATTTAGTGAGATTCCGCAAGGTACTTAGTTGCTCCTGTAATATTCACAAATATTTCCCAACCCAAATTAACGTTATTAGTTTTTTTTATATATGTACATACAATGGAAGCCTTTTAATACAGGTTAGTAAAAACATTTTAATTGTTGGTGAAAATTTCATCACATATATAACAATGGCTATACATCATGGTAAAAATAGTAGCTCTGAATAACAACTATTTATTATATTGAAAATAAAAATATGACGATATATTTATCTCTGAACTTTTGATGAGTGCTTGAGTGTACAAAGGTGTGATTAATATTTTTCTCCTATTACTGACTTTTATAACTAACATTTTCTCGCGTGAAATATGTCAAAAGTCTGTTGCTTTTTATATCATACATTCTATCCGACTTTTTCACTGCAAACATGTTGTATTTGCTTTGACAAGTTTATTCAACTGAAATATTATATTCAACGACCACGCAGAAATCCTTTGAAGTTTAAATGAGTATTTCGTTTTGTATTGACATAGGTACCTACATGCGACTCCATAGATCTCATTTTCTATGCGTGCAAATATAGAATGTCAATAATGTATACAGGAATAAAGTACATAAAGAAAAAACGTTTTTCGTAAAACTTTGTATGTAATGATATCTCATATTTCTAATATTATAAATATGAATGTGTATGTTTGTGAATCAACCACGTACCTATCAATGACAAAACGGATTTGGAAGATAATTAGTAGGTAAGTAGATGAATGGAACAAAACTCGGAAAAATGATTCATTAGTTCCGTTTCGCCTGGGGAATGCTGGCGAAGCCGAAACTTGTCTAAAATAATTAGTTCATATCTTTTTTATGCAAAATAATACTTTCTATGAACAGCTATAGTATTTTAAGGAATGATAATAATCACACAATTTACGATATCTCTCGGGAACATGGTCTATCAAAGGTTCCCGACAATATCCGAGGCATGTAGACAGTGACGCATCGTGGTCGTCCCGCCGCCATCACTCTCGTGTTAATTACCTACCCCTGTTCCACTTGCCCTCGTCACCCTGACTCATGACACTGACATGTGCTTCCAATCTCCTAACCATATTGTATGTAACTATATAAATATGCTTTCTTCTACATCGAAGGCTCGAAGTGAGCGACGCGGGCGTACCTATAGGTATATGTTTATATATGTCTTTGTATCTAAGTCATGGTCTATTTTTGGAATGGTTGGGTATATTAGGTAGGAATGTTGGAAGCAGTAGTTGAAAGATGTTTGCGTCGGTTTGCCGCTCAAGCAGCGATATATGGCACTTGCGCAGTCTTTCGTATTCCCTTATCTGGACTATGCCGATGCCCGCTACCTACTACCTACGACTAAATAAACTAAGACTCACTGCTTCGTAAGGTACAAATAAATAGGCACTTGGGTGGTGGCAAATAGGTGGTGTCGGTAAACCTAAGTAAATAGTTTCATTTCTTCATGAAAAGTACACCTATGCGTGGGAACCAGGTAGCCCGTTGGTATTGTGATATTCTGGACGCATTATGAATACAAATAGACTCAAAACTGCGGGTAACGTCATAAAATTATTATTTTCTAGTCAACGGTCCATATAGAAGATTTAAGCTGACCCCTTATAATACCGAAAGGAAAGCGGAAATCTTTATGGAACGGAAAATATAAAAGTCTCGCTGTTCCCTCGTAAAACTTGGTGAATTATCTCTTATTATGAAAGAGTTAAAAACGAATATTTAACGGTCTACTTGGGCTACGTAAACGATTAAATTAAAATCTGAACAAAGCTTCTGTGGATAAAAACTTAATCATTGTTGTAATTCGTTTGTAATAAGTGATTTAGGTAAAGTTACTAACTTTAATAGCAATTTCTGGAATTATATTTCATTATTAGCTAGCCAACTGGTTATTATCGTGCAAAAGATATTTCACATGAAAGCCAGCAATAATCACATTTCTTTCTTCGTAGTAAAATGTAAGAGTATTTCGATTCGTAGAAAACCGTTTCGTGATGCCGAAAATCTAGTCTCCAAAAGTTTTTTTTACTGTCGCCGGCATGTTGTCGGGGCCTCGAGCAATTTACACCAATAATTCGTGCCACCCGTCAGACTATTGCAATCGGGCGAAACGCCCGCGCCAATCATTCCAATCAGTTTTTCAATCATTTTAAAGGCCCTTCACGCCTCCATCCCCGATCCTCTGTAACACACTTTGTCGTATTTTTCACTTTTCTCTCACGCTTGAGCGATTGTGAACTCTCAATAATTTATTGCTCCTCATTATGCGATGTTCTCTAGCAATCTATTTGAAAGAGTGTTTTTTTTTATGTTCGATGGTTGATAAGCGGGCAAACTGTCAACCAGATTATACCAAAGACTTTATAAAGCCTAGAAGATAACTGGCTCAGGTGCTGGAACATATTGGCAGGTGCTTGGCGACAAATTTCCAACATGTATATAAAAACTAAAGCTATAGTAAACCATAAATTCATTATTATTTAATCTCCGTTTCTATTTTGTTTTTGTTAAAGAGTTACTTACCTACGTCTAATCCCTTGGCTGATACTTAAAGTATTACAAAGTAGTTGGAAATCCTTCGGGATTATCCTTGAGTTAAATAAGATGGTCTATTTTTATTTCATATTTTGCTAAAATTTACTTTTTGAACTGACGTACCTGTAATTCCACAAGAAGCTCGAATGTACCTACGTACATCAGGCAGGATAAATATGTATTCATTTCAGAAGCAAGTAAATTGTATACCTACAAAATAAAAGCTCATAGCTAAATAAAGCAACGGAATATATTTTTTTTTATTTAGATGAAAGGTAACGTACATTTTGTTTTTTATTTGTGAATATTTGAAAATCTATATGAATAAAAGGGTTTATCCTGAGTGATTGACGAACAACGTACACTTTGAAGGGTGTGTATAAATAATAAGAATAAAAAATAGAGGTTAAAATACTTATACTGAAAAAGAATTAAGAATTTTTTTCTCCCCAAACGGTTCAATAGGAACAGACTGTCAGTCTGTAAGAGAAAGTTGATACTATAAATCAGTCACAACATCTTACCATTAAGAGTGGGTATACGGTCATAGTTAAAATAAAATTAAATACGACAGAGAGAGAGAGCGCTTCAAAATATAAGCTACAACATAACTGCACTTGAATTGATTGCAAGGCAAAGCTTTCAAAGGCCTCTCACGCACGCATATATAGACTTTGTGTGTAAACCGCCTTTAATGGCAGATAAACTTGTTTTAATATCCTGCCAAGCATTCAAACATGTGTTACAGGCCTGAATTTGGGGAGGACGACTGTGTCTTATACGTTGTTCGTGGAAAATGAATTATTTTTTGAACTGATGAATTTGAATACATTAGCTTTCCCACTTTTTAACCGACTTCAAAAAAGGTTCGAACATTAGCTGTGATACTGAAAGCGAATATTATTTAATCTTATTCTATTTCTATTAATACGGTTATTTTTTTGTAAATAAACTTCAAAAAGTCTATACTAAATCTGTTCTAATTTCAAAGGCTAAATACAAATATTTGGGATTGAAAAATCTAACAAAAATAACTTAAACAAAGAAATAGCAGTGTTAATTTTATAAGCCCAAATCCCTACAACCTAAATCCAACCCTGAGTGCATGTATAATTCATACACTTTTATAAGCCACGGGCAAGCATAAAGTTATATATACCGCGGTTTACTTTGGACATAATAAATGTTTACTCTTTGTGACTTGAGCTTTTGCGCGTTCAAAACTTGACTCACAAAGGAGTCGAGCACAATAAAACTTCCTTTTAAGGCCCTACTTATATGCTGGTTTTATTTTTATTTTAATATAAGTTACCTAAATTTTCGTGCAGTTCGTGATATTGTTTCATATTTAAAAAAACATAATAATTATATTCATATCAATTAACAATATTTACAATTATTTACAAGAAATATACAAACTATATATAAAAAAATTCCTCGAGGCGGCCGCTGCTGCCAATCAACGGCAAGGTTCCCAGAAGGCTGGCAGCGTTCCCTCTTTGTATGGCCAAGCTAACGCGTTGGCGGAAAAAGCTTCCCGCCCGCCGGTCCCCTGTGACCTCAATTAATTTTGAAGATAATGTTCGAGAAAATCGGCGATCCTCGGACCCCCAAGGACCCAAAAAAAAACTAATTTTACACAAAAAAACAAATAAACACATCTTCATATAATATGAATAAGTGCATAATAAAAATGTTTTCCTTTTTTGATAGCACTTTATTTGTTTTCATTTTAGTAAGTAGAAATTAAATAAATATATAGGTATAATCGCTATAAACCTAGAAGATCTACCTTAAAACTATGAGAAAAAAGTAACTTCAAAGGAACTCTTTTAATATTTTTTTCTGGTTTCCGCCTCACGGTTTCACCCGCTTTTTAAACATTAGCATCTTATGTTTCCCTGGATAAAATGTATTGTATATGCTATTCTAGTGTATGATCAATCTATGTGCCTATCATTCAAATCCGTCTGGTCAACAAACATCCAAACTTTCACATTTATGATGTAGTATTAGTTTGTAAGAAGGGTTCTCTACCCGAACGTCAGACGTTAAAAATAAATACGATTTCTACATACAGTTAACATGAATTTCTTTACCCTTAATATTTTCCCACACCGAATAGACTCCACATTCGTACACACGAACCAATTTCCTAATGCTCCCTTACGTCAAAAAAATCTTCAATACGGTTCTGAAACGTTTCACCTCCGAGACTAAGCGTCAAAACAGACAAAATATGATGACGATGCCCCATCCCCTCCCGTGGGGATTCACGCTACCATTTTACGTGCCAAATTTCCTGCTTAAAACCAGAAAAGGAATATTCAATCTTATCCTTACAAGTGTTAAGTTCATTTCGCAGCAATTTCAGAATTTCAGAAAGATGATTCCGTACCTAGAATTAGGTCGAGTATGCACAGGTGTGCTGCATCTTACGACATATTGATAAATGGGCTTTTGGGCTTATCACGGATTTGTTGAGCAATATTTGTTATTTGTGTCGATATTCACTGATATAAAATATTGTGGACGACGAAAATATATTGAAATTAGTTCTCCGCCCTGCGGTTTCACCCGCTATTAGGAGTGAAAAACTCTTAGTGGATATCTACACTTCAAAAAACATGCCCTCCTGTCTTTGGGGCCAGTCAGACTAATGATCAGTTGGACCTAAGAGACTTTGCATTTTATATTCTCACTAACTTTCCGCCCCGCTGTATGAGCTGTGCAGTCACGACATCACGTTTTCCTTTTATATATTTAGATTAGATTACCTAACGACTACCTACGACTGTATTTTCATGTACATATAGATACAAAAATATCTCACAGTATTAAATTACCATCCAATAATGTCAAAAACATATTTACATACTCTCTGTATGTTCACCATTAAACATATGTAATGTTTCAATACAGAATTATTCCTTGTAATTTTGTTATTTCATGTTCTATCGGCTCTCGGATCCACTCATTTCGGATAATAGACTTACACGGTAACAATCAAATCGTATCGTAGTAGCTGCCCGCATCCGCATCGAGCAGAGTTCATCCGGATTTTGAGGTCGGCGAGATTATATCGCTCAGGTACTTAATTGTTATTTTAGCGAATGATAAAGCTGCGAATAGGGTAGTTTTGTGACATATATCAAATCAGCTATAGCTAATAAATATCAAAACGATAATTTACATGGAATTTTGTATGAAATACTACACTATGACGTCATAGTTTCACTACACTTAGAGGTTTTACTGGTAATTAAAAAACGTTTTTTTTTTTAATGTACATCATATTTGATGTTACCACGTGTTTTTAGACGTTTTATGAATAGATTACTGTTTGGTCATTTATTTTGGACACTGTCAAACTGTCAACTAGCCTATTATATCCTAATTCTCATATAATGTCGTTCTACCGTAGTTCTACTCAATGAATTCTACAATATATTTCGTAGCCGGCTACAGTGGTCTACGGCGTAGCACAAGCGTAGCTTCGTAGACTACTACGTCATACCCGTAGGCAATACCGCAAAATTGTATTCTTAGATACAATTTTGTCATGCTTTTGACTTCAATTTTAGAAATTAATTTTTAACCTATATTTGCATTTTTTTTTCCAAACGTACCGTACGTTTCGTAGGTTCACGAATTTCTAAAGAAAAATCGAAGGAAATAGAATATCGTCGACAAAAAAAAAATATTTTCATAAAAATTTGCAAATCATATTATGATGGATGTAGATTTCTTCGATGGGGTTTTTAATGGATTTTACCTGCCTGTCAATCAAACGATCTTGTTTGTATAACGGAAAGGGTTCGGGAATTTAATTAATTCTTACACAGGGTTTTATACCTATCTTCATTTGTTAATCAAGTTATATAACAAATGATAAAATCCTTTATAAATTCACGGACCCGGCAATTAAATCAGACAATTAACTTATATCTTTTTAAATTCATCTTTCGCAATCTCTTCCAGTCTAGACATTCAAAGGACATTAAAGGCGGTCCAGTACTCTAAGTCTGTTTATTTCATTCGTGTTAAAAACTCGACACCTTTATTACAAGGGTGTATGGTGTAATTTTGGATGATGATTGTCTTCTTAGCTGTAATGATGCCTTGGTGGCGATAATTTCCTTATTGTGAGGCTGTCTTGTCTACTACGTGCCTTTTGTTAACGACGCCTTTCGTCCCTCGGACTCAATGACATTTGAAAGTACAATTCATGTATTCTAAGCACCCTTTATTATTGAGTGTTACTTCCAATATTTTATAAAATTGTTACTTTTTCATTCAACTATGTAGATGAAAAGATTTAAGTGAATCTTATTTCAGTTTTCCTTTTTCCGGATTGTTACAACTTTTAAAGTTACAAAGAGTGTTAAAATCAATGTTCTTAATTCTTCCTCGTCATTATTCCAATTAAATGCAACGTGCACGAAAATACTAATAATCAGAATCAATCTACTTAACTTAGATATCAGCATGTTTTACTACAAAATTCGATACCTAGAGCATAGCACAGATTATTCTCATGTGCTGTAGTAACTATACTATTATGAATTACTTCCTATTACTATTATAAAAGTAAAAGTAAAAGGAGGACCGGCGATCTTGTGAGAGTCGCGGAAAATCGCTGGATATGGGTAGCGCAAGACTGGCCATCATGGAGTTTCTTGAGGGAGGCATTTGTCCAGCAGTGGACGTCTTTCGGCTGACATGATCATGATAAAAGTTTTAATACTTAAATCTTTGTAACATGAATGAAACTTATAACATTGATAGATCATTAACCCTGTAGAACTTATTATGACATATAGGATACTTTTAAATTCTGCCGGACGGAAAATAGTACGTAACTAACGTTCATAATTGGATTGAATTCCACAACATTCGAAATTCAAAGTCACAAATACGCGAGTTCAACACAAACCAAACAATAATCCACAATTGGGAACGGTGTAATTTGCTCGGGACAGGTTTATGCAATGTGACATAAAACTTGGCCACACTGCACGCGCTCCCGTATTCATGGCTTGCGTTATTATTGTGGTCATTATCCGTTTTGCACAACCTCCGGGGGCGGTGAAATGCCTGGTTCATTAAAGTTTGACAGCCACTGGAGGCTCGGCAAAATGCATTTGGAAAAGTTGGAAATTGAACGCCTAGGAATACGTGAGTAAGTTTGTTCGATTAATGTATCTTCTAGTCGCGGCATACACGTAGTTTTTTGTGTTTTTCCTTTTTCTTTTATAAATAAATAAAATCTATGTATTAGCGTGTGCAAAGCCTATAGCGATTATAGCCAAATGGACATTTATATTTAAAGACCTTTGAGTTTCTTGCCGGATCTTTAGAGACTGACTTCCAAACCGTCATTAATGCCCTACTAAGGCCTAAACTGAGTAAATGGCTTTGAAAGCAACTATAAATACGAATACTCAGTCATTAAATACGAATTTGACGACTTGTTCCGTGTTTACTTCAATCAACATATTTTATTTTCTTTATTTCCAAATCAACAGTTACAGACAAAACAATCTATAAAGGCTTAACGCCCCAGCATCCACCCCCACTTGCATTGTAGTAAAAATATAGTGGAGAAATAAATAAAAGCGAACCGCAACTGCCGACCGCAAGCAATCCTGTGATTGGGAACGTGCCTGATAATATGGGGGAATGCTTTTGTTGAGCGTGGTGCGACTGATAGCGGGATGAACTATGAGATGTAGCGGAAGCGGGCATATCTTTGTAAAGCATTTGAATTATCCTACTGATATTATAAATGCAAAAGTTTGTGAGGATGTATGGATGTTTGTTACTCTTTCACGTAAAAACTACTGAACGGATTTGTATGAAAATTGGCACATAGATAGATCATACTCTGGAATAACATATATACAAATTTTTAAAACATAAGATCCCTCGGGAACGCTGTTGAAACCGCGGGGTGGAATCTAGTTGTTTATAAGAGTAACCTTATTATTGAAAACATCTTTATCTAGTATATACATTTTTTTTATAGATAATTAATATAATGTATGTACTATGTTAATAAGTATATCGTTCATACTAAAATCTTTCTTAAATTTGAAGATCTTTCCATGCTCGTTAAATCATAGTGTCACAAAACAGATAAAAGGTTTTCAATGTAGAAAGATATGCAATTAGAGTAAAATAGCAGCAAATTAATTCTAATTCAATCCGCCATCAGGCACATATACCCTTATGTATGACATGTAACAATTTTAGCGTGCTATTTATAATTAACTCGTCAATTATTGGCGGTTTAATTAAAACCTATAGAACAATGAATAATTAACCAGCCATTAATTATATATTTCCACGCGAGCACCTTAACTCAGTGTCAGTGTTTCTAATTAATTTATATGAATTAATTATATAATTAAAAGGTTTTATCACGTCATCATACTAACCAACCAATTATATACTTGAAAGTACTTAAAACGTAAAAAAAAATGTATTGCAAAAAGGCCCAACCTTTATGCTACTCTGTAGAGTCCTTAGTGAAGAGTTTTTGTTGCAAAAGTAGTTAGTTCCACATACAAAATAAATTGAAGTGCAGACTTGAAATACATTAAATCGGTTTGAATCAATTCTATTTCTTTTCATATTTCTAAGACCTTTTGAATGTCGAATATTAATTAACTAAAAATATCTTTTTATTTGTTTAACAATAGAGCGGACAAGTAAATAAAATCGTTCATGGGAATCGTACCACTTCTTACCAATAGGCACTAAGTCGTGGAGAACAATTTTACTCGCTTTGTTCTTTCTATCACTATTCTTTGAATTTCTTTGTAATTAACGTACTTCTTGGTCATTATGAAAAAAAAACAATAAGAAGTAGTAGGTAAGTTTATTTCTAAAAACCATTCCAATACCAGACACATTTTTCAAATAATAATTTAATTAATAACCTCAAGTATCACGGGTAACGTAATTCTTGAATTTAGATTGTTATGTAAGTAGAATAGAGTCTTAATGATTTGCACGATCTCTAAAATGACCGCATTCTAGACGACATCACAGTGAACTTTAGAGAACAAACGGCACAATGCAACTGTGCTAGTGAGGAATTAGTGAAATTAATGGGTTCTGTCCCCGGTCCGGATAGTGTTGCAGTGGTTAATTATCTGCCTGTACGCCAGTGCTGCCAACAAAACGGAAAGTGTTGCCCGATGAAAAAAAAATTTATTACTTTTGTGTTAAACTTTTTCTCGTCAGAAGTAATTGAAAGAAATAAGTAAAAATTCAATGGCTTTTTTTCATTGTCACAGGATTTACACCACCAATTCACCGGGAAGTGGGTTAAAATTTAAAAATACTAAAATTTTACAGAATATTATTGATGAAATTCGGCATTTTTCCTGAAAACTTTTAACACAATTCATATAATGATTATAAAACGTTTATATAAATACCGTAATAACTCGTAAACTCCTCAAATTAAAATATCCAGTTGAAGTATTTTTAATCTGTATAGTTTGAATGCAATTATTTTATAAAAGCAGTCGAGAGCTCGTGTTACGAGTGGACATAGCAGTGCCGTGCTAAAGCCCGCTGCCGACGACACAAGCAAGGACAAAAAGTACAAATTACTCGTGTCCGACGCATTGTATACAGAGATTTAACATTTAAAATTCACTTTTTAACATTCACGAATGCAAAGTGGCGAGACGTAGATTAAATAAAAAGGTTTATCTACTGGTCTACTGGTACGAAAGTAAATTTGAATTTCAACGTTGTCATAAAACGCGCTGGAGGCGCTGGCTGAAGGTATTATGTTTCGCGAATATATTCTAGTCTATTTTATTTCTTATATTTAAAATATTTATAGCAACGCATATCTCTTCACTGAAAAAATATTTTTAGATCTTATTTTATGTTGTTTGTTTTGATCCAGCTAATTAGTAATTACTTGCCCAGTTATCATTGTTGTATGTTGTGTTGTTTTTGTTTGTTATATCATCATCATCATGTCAGCCGAAAGACGTCCACTGCTGGACAAAGGCCTCCCCCAAAGATCTCTACGATGGCCGGTCTTGCGCTACCCGCATCCAGCGGTTTCCCGAGACCCTCACAAGATCGTCGGTCCACTTTGTGGGGGGCCTGCCCACGCTGCGTCTTCCGTTTCGTTTTCCGGGAAGTTATTGCTTATTATATAATCAAATAATATGCCGGAAGTAATATGAAGTCAGAGAGATAGTGTTAAAAGTTAAAAAGCGCCCTTCTGCCGACGTGATTGAACTGCCAAAAGATCCTTGTCGCACTGTATATATTGTATCATAGTTACATTTGTAGCGAAGTGCAAATCCCCCTATTTATTGATAGACATCTCTTGTAATCTTTTACGATATAAGAGATGCGTTACATTATCCAAAAGGACCATAAATTGGAAAGGATTATCATTATACCAGAAAGTGCTACGGCCGGTCGGAGGCATCAAATGATTTATCGACCTCATTATTCTTTTACAGAGTCAAAAAGAAAGCTGTAGCCAATTTATTCTTACAACGTATTTTTCTCGTTTTCTTATCTGATTGTTAGATTAGATTTCTATTTGATTTTGTTTGTGTATGAAATATTTAACGTCGACTGCAATTCTACGTGATTCAAATATATATTTACGGACATAATAAGCCCAAAGTTAACCCGGTATTATTTGATTTAAAGTTACATTCTTGTTGTAATTCCATTTACATTATTACTAATTTATTTCAACACCATGAGAAGTAGATAGAGACTTTCGTAAACCGTACGTAACCGTTTTTTTCTTTGTACTAGTATAGTTTTCTAAGAAGAATTTACGTGACATGTCCTTTATTTATGTCTCTCGGTCTCCAGTGTCCACGTACGAAGACGGCTCTCCAATATTTACACGCAGTCTCGCGTTACGGCGTCCCACTGTACCTCCCAGAGGACGGAGGCTCCTCTGCAGGTAATTAAACCTTGTTTATTGCTTCTCTCGGCAAATAGATAAAATACGATACCTTCGTGATTTGCGATGGAGTGTGTAGAGCGAGATATTGTGTTTATTTTTTTCAAAGAATTGTTTTGGTTTCAGATAAAATTAATATAAAAACTCTTGACTTTTTTAAACAAGTATCAAATGATTTTAGGTTTAACTCCGCGGTTTCACCCGCGATCCCTTATTTTAACCCCTTAGGGGAGAAAATTTTAAAAATCCTTTCTTAGCGTATGCCTACGTCATAATAGCTATGTAAGCCAAAAGTCTGCAAGATCCGTCCAGTCAGTCACTCTTTCCTTTTATATAATTAGGAGATTGCGAATAAGGTCGCGAGAGATCATCGGGGATGAATAAAGGGTCAGTTAGGGTCGATCGATAACACATGAGTGTGTGCTAACAGTAAAAGCTTACCACCAGAGTTAATCGAAAGAAAGTCTATTTTTCTTTCTGTTTTCTGTATATTTACTACGTTTTCTCGGCTAAGCTAAATTTTGTGAAAACTGGCAGAAGAGTAGGTAGGTACCTTATACCACAGAGATAAACATAGAACACACAATCGCAGGGTTGCTGGAAGAAATCTACAAGAAATAAGCAGTCCCTTTGTAGATTTGTATCCTTTATTTTTACTGGTACATAAATAAATAGAATACATCCCGGGACCGCGAGTAAAACTGCAGGGAACAGCTAGTTTTCGTTCACATTCCCAAAAGATGGTAAAAATCTTGAAACAATTGATCTTGAAAATCCCTTCTACTTCACAAAAGCTCTCATATTTCCAGTAACAGTTTATGTGCTGTACATAATACAGTCAATTACAATGGATAGCGATACAAGAGCACCGCTCGAGTGAAAGAGTCATACATAAGCTGAGACCTTTACAAACGACTCGCGATTTGTCGGGGCCAGTCGACCCACATAATACCGAGAGATGTTATTGTTTGGACTCCTCTTGACGGTAAACAATATTTTTATTACAAAGAAAGTGTTTTTATCGTCCTTTATTATGCGACGACGCCGCATTGCTTAAACATGAGTTTGTATTGAAACTCTTTCATTATTTCGCATCGTAATTTATAAAGGTTATTTTAATAGGGTTCGGACTCAAAAGAAAAAACGGAACCCTTATATCACTTGTTGTCTGACGGTCTGTCAAGGCTTTTTCTCAGAAACGCTTGGAGGTATCAAGCTGAAATTAATATCAAATATTTAGTTGTGCAATTCCTTGGAGTAAAGAAAAAATCAAATTTTTCAATTTTCAGTTATATCTGTTTTACCCCCTCAGAGGTTGAATTTTCAAATTAAAAATCCTAGTTATATCATATAATGTATACCAAATTTCGGCCAGGTTCATCCAGTGGTTTAAGCTGTGCGTTGATAGATCAGTCAGTCACGTTTTCCTTTTATGTATTTAGAAGAATATCTTTCCAACCTTTTCGAGAAGTAACCTTTTACCTTTTGAATAGACAATTAGTAGGTACAGATATTGTTGTTTGCAAATTGAATTACATAACTACTACATTTAATCCCATCGCGCTGCAGTTTTTTAATAACAGCACATGATGTCGTTATAAGAATACAAAGAAAGCTCTCAAATTGAGAATCCCTTGAAGCACTAGAGGCCATTTGCGCCGCGCGGGCAACAAACAGCGGGCACCACGCAATCCGCATCTCAAATATTCAGAACACCCTCCACTGTATTATTCATGCAACCATCTGTTGTCTCGCTTTGTTACCTCGCCTTGTACGTACAACGAGCATAAATTGTGCGAAACCCCCGCGCTGTAGTGATGCGACGCGTGTGATGCCAGGTTGGTCGGTGCTATAGTTGTCTTTGGCAAATGCCAAGTGAGTGAGTTGATAATATAGGTACTCGTGAGATGAGACCAATATATTTTTTGTTTTTGAATTTTTATCCAAAGCCATTAAAAATATCTATATTATTGTATTGAAACAAAAATATTAGCATATGTGAATAAGATTTGTTATTATTTATTAGGTACATTAGAGCAATAAAATAAAGTATTTTAAATTATTTTAATGACAACCAATAAAGCATAAATAACAGGTATTGCCTCAATTACAGGCTACCATAGCATGCATTGCAGGATACAAGAAAAAAAAACAACCTCAATAAAATCGCAGATAAAAGGTGCATCACTAGCGCGCAGTGGCCGCTTATATCAATGACCGTTTGTTTAGGTTAAATTGCTTGCTTAGATGTAATTATTTTGACCCAAAAATTATATATAATGTAAGTTTGAGCTACTCATGGGGTTCCAAGGTTGACATCTATAGAGTGTACCACTTTGCTCAGACTTTACCGTACAAAGTCGATATTTAAAATGCAATCTTCGAATCTCTCTGAGTGTGTGCTAAGCAAAGCCTAAGTGCACCTAATCGACGACTTACCAAAAACTTGGCTTCCAATTAAAACACACTACTGTTAACTTTATTACGTAGGTTTATACTATTAAAGTAAAGATTGAGCAAAGTCTAAGCACGCTCTATAGATCTCAGCTCAGCCTTAGAGACTTTGTAACAAATTTCAAACTCTAAACTGTTCATACTGGTATTTCTGTTGGATTTTAGATATTGACTTAGCGTTCAAATATGGAAAGGCTCTGTCTGGTATTCGACCGTATTCCACATAATGCATATTCAATACGAAGTTGTGAATTTTCTGTTATATTGAGTGTGAATAGTTTATTCAACTTGGTAAACATGTAATATTCATTTGCCATGTGTATTTTATTGTAGACAAACCAATAGATATTTTTTATATGCAACTAAAGGCTGAAGTATTTCAATGGCCGGATAAGCGGTATTATCGATACAGGACTTATCAGAGAAATAGCTTATCCGAGATTTTTGTAGCGATTAAAAATCGGATCTAAGTTAGGTAAAATTTTCTCCATACCTTGTAAAAAATAGATTGTATTTTTTATTTTTGAGGTTTCTATCGCCTTACGGGCATACAGCCCGTATGGCGTCATAGGACTGTACCTATCTTTTAGGGACCTAATTAATTAAATTCACAGAATACGTATTATTATGCTTTCTAAAATGTCGGCTAACAAAAATTATTTCGATTCACCAAAACTTAATTATTAAAGGCAATCATGCCACACAAATCAGTCGTGGGATCAACAATGTTATAATGCTGCTAAATAAGCTTAAATTATAATAAAACTGAGCTCAATAATTTAATAATAAAAAAATCATACAATTTTGTAACAAAAATTCGCAACGTAAAGAGAAAGAAAATTAAAAAGTTTGAGAGAATAAAAATATTATTATGAAATATCGTTAGTCCGCAAACCGAGGCACTTGGTGGAGCTTTTAGAGCTTCCCTTTATAAAACAACCGAGCTTTCAACTTGTAACGAAATTAATTACTTGCTGATGTACAATAAACATTATCTAACGCAATTATGATAAAACATGTAATATATCATACAAATTTGATATCAGCTATTCGTCAAATAAAAGTAACCTTTATTCCAACCCTACTAAGTTCCTATTTACATTAAACAAGTTGTTTGCATAATTTTAAATAATATTTATGGATTGTTTGCTGTTGTCCCTGGAATCTCTCCAACTCTGATTAATTTTGTTGCTCTGCAAATTATCGAATGATCGGAAAGAACTGAACCGAATAATTTTAATCACAGTTTGTTCACTGCATATTATTATTTCAATGTTGAGTATCCATTAATTTATTTTATCAAATTGAATTATGGAATTAACGAGAAATCTATTTCACAATTATTAAACAAGTGCTCACTCAATATTAAATCGTATTTTATCTGGAATTTCCAGTTTGGAAATACAATGGTATGAGCGAGGTATTAATATTAAAATTTCGTTGTAATATTGTTTTTATGTTTTGTCGAGTGTTTAGTTTATATCTGTAGCAAGAAGATCAGTCGGGAAAGCTATTTTTTTTATAACTGTATAAAAAAAATCTAAAAACCCAACTGCGGTACGAAAATAGATCGGGATTGAATTTTTTTATCATTCCAAATTAACATTAAAACATTTTTTTTTTTTTTTTTTGACAAATTCATCAAAATCAGCCCATCAGCCGTTAATACACACTTACATACAGGTCAAACACATTCGGATAACGGGTAATTACAAAAAGGTTTATTCAGATAGTTGTAAAACTAAAACGTCAAGGTTGGTTTTGATAAGGATCTGGCTGGAACAATAGTTACTTTTTATAATGAACTAGCATATCACTCGCGTTCCCGTGATATAAAGTATAGTATGAAAAGTACTCATGAACTCTTTTTTTTTGTAAACAGGTACATAACATACAATCCGCCTACAAGGCGCCGAAATTATTTTTGTGACCAGAACCCTCAAGTTTTGGATCATGCTTCAAAACCAATATAACCCATAAGGATAGAGGTACGCACATAACCTCAGCCACGAAGTTTGAACGAACTAGTAGAACTAGTTAGCAAGACATCGCCCTAACATTAGGACCGCTATTGAATTGAATATTGTGTATCATAATAAATATCGGAACTTTTAACACATTACGACAAATTAATTTACTTAACTAAATTAGACTGACAATTTAAAAGAAGTATGTATCATATAAAGCATATTTTATTAAAGACTAGATTCCGCCCCGCGGTTTTACCCGCGTTCCCGAGGGATCTTATGTTTTCCCGGGATAAAAAGTATTATATGTGTTAATCTAAGTTATAAACTATCTGTGTTCCAAATCCGTTCAGTAGTTTTTGCGTGAAAGAGTAACAAACATCCATCCATCCATACATCCATCCTCCATACACCCATCCGTCCGTACATCCATACTCACAAACTCTCGCATTTATAAAATTAGTAGGATTTATTTGCTCAAAGGTCTCGATCTTGAATGGAACCCGAGGCGTAAAACGGTAGCATCAAAGCAAGGGCTATTAATAAAAACGGTGAAATCTTACCCTCACATTTCAGTCCCTCACAACCGCATGAACGGTAAGTACTTACGTGCTATTGAATTGTTTTACATCTCTTTATATACAAATCCAATGCAGGTCGGGAAAGCTATTTCGCTATCTTAGTACGTATTTTTGCAGCGAAATGTATTCAGGGTTCGCGTGCAAGAGGCGTAAAATAATAATAAAAATGATTTCGCATGTAGGCGGGCGGCGGGCGGCGAGTTTTGTTCAAGACCGCGCACCGAGAGGAAACAATGAAAGGCTTTACAAAGCGCCTCTTGTCTATAGTGACGTCGAAATATTTTTTTAAAATAAAGAATACAATTTTCATTCATATGTATGTATGTATACAGGCTGTAATATAAATGACAATCATTTTCTTTTCTTGCTTGAAGTTGTTTTCATAATTGAATGCGTAGCTTCGCTTTTCCGTCCGATCTGTTCCCTTTTGTTCCATTTCGAATCCTCTATCTGTCAGTTGGTTCATTCCCACCTATCATTTCAGTTCCAGAAATCTTTTCACATTCTTGAAAAAGAAATATAAAAAAGCCTCAGTAAGAGCGAACTTAGTACCCGCGTTACCGTTGTGAATGACTGGGTCAAATAGGAGTTCAAAACCTTATTTTAACTGTCATCTAAATACTCTATTCATGGTGACAATATGAAGAGATGAATAAGTACCTATCATCAACATATAAAGCGTTTTACATTACAGTGGATTCGTGCAAAAGTTTAATTAGCGTCTGTCAAGCGAGACGCTCCATCAACAACAAGCCACGCTCAGGGTGTAATTCCACTGCGTATAATAGTAAAACAAGCCTCAGTTTAAAGGCAGTCGGTTGAAATTAATGTAATTGATGTTGTGTTGGTGATGTTGGCATTAGTTAAGATGCCTGAGTATCTGACGCAACTTTCAATTTGGCATCGCTCATGTCTGTGCAAGATTTTGAAGCAAGTGTTGTGTTTGCTTTAATTATTCGTTGTGTCTTTGTTTTCTCTTGGAGTCAAAATAAATTCGGCTTTTTGGCGGAACTTGCGAAGTGACATTGCGTTTTCGTTATATCGTTTATTTTGAGTTTTATTGAATATTATCGGTGGTATTTTGTCCAATAAAGATCAACACAAGTGCAACAATTAAGTATATAGGCTTTTCAAGATGTCTAAAAAAGTCCGTTAATAGTTTTAGTAGAACGGCCACGATTGTACTAAAACCTAATGCAAACTGACTGACTACGTGGCTAAATATGACTTGAAAATTATCTATACATAACATGACTTCAAATTAACTTGACAAGAAATAAAAATACAATATGAAGAATATAAAACACAATGTTAAACTTGACACTACTGATAAAATACACAACGTGTAAAATCATGAATACTCAAGGTATTTGTTTCTTAACTTAGGTACATTCACTTGTTTTACGCTGACATAAAATTATTTTATACTTTTTTGAACGCTTTTTTATGTAAAATAATTACAGTTCAAATATTCACGACATGCATAATAAGTACTAGGATTGCAATTTATAAACCAAATTTAGTTGGTAAAAGTTTTTTAATTTTTTCAGGCTTTTAAACGTAACATTTAATGATCTCATGAACATTACAAAAGCGTTAACAGCTCATTAAACTCTATTTTACGTGTATAACTATTTCTGAAATGTTTAAACACAATGGAAACCTCAAAGCATAAAAGCATTCAGCGGTAGCCTTGTTTCGATTCCACAGACGAATACTTTTTCTCCCTTTATTTTATTTTACAACCCTCAAAAGTTTCAACTCTTTCTACGAAATTTAATAAAAACTCTTTCATTTGTTCATATAATTTCACAACCAACGAGAATTAATAAAATGTATATTTAATTTTTCCAACTCGAAAAGAATCGTTAATTCTCAATTATTCACAGCGTATCCAATATTTTTAAATGTCAGTAATCGTAATTACTTGACGCTGAACCCACAGGGAATGTCAACTTGGATAAAGCGAACGGAAATTCCAATAATCAATCTGGATTCCGATCCTATAATCCATTGCCATCACCAAAATAGATGCATTTGTATACTACACATTACACTTTTTGATACTTGACCTAAAATTATCATTTTATTATGATTTCATAATTGCTTCAGAATAAAGGAGATCTATTTTATATAGTATATGAAATAATCGATTCTATATCACTATTATTGTAATGTAGTTTTGCCTCTCTGTTTTTAATGTTGTGTTTTTACTGCAAACTGTTGTCTGTTTTTGTTTTTCTTTGCTCGTTGAGGCAATTTGTTTGTTCACTAGTAACGGGAGTGAATTGAAAATTAGTACAGTGTCATGCAAGCTGGCTAACTACACACAGGTTGATTGTACGTACCTACAGCTAATTAAAAAAAATGTTTTATATGTGTTTTATCGAGCAACAGTTATGTTCTTTTTTGTGTGAACCAAATTCTAATTATTGTGGCAACTTTCTCTCAGCTATCTTAAGTAGGTAATATAGAGTTATTATAATGTATTTCTTATGGCCACATACGAAAAGTACTAATACTATAGTTCAAAAGTAAAAAGTTATAACTTTTATTACCGATGTCATACAAATAACACAATGATGTTAAGTTACAGAACCATAAATTAAGCTATTTATAACCGAAGCCCTTCAAGTATACTTTTTTATTGCAATATCAAAGCATCAAGTCGTGTTTCTCCGCGTAAAGGCTTTATAACGAAGGCTCTAGTGGGGAATGATCGAGGGATGCAGGCAAATGAAATGTCCGAGCGAATCATTGAATCAATACGGAGCCACTCGGACCCTAACCGCCCAATACTATAGTGCGCCTTATTTAATGATAAGCGGATTGTGGGAATAGAAAGGGTAGGTATGTACTCGTTAATAAAATTGCTTTCAGAGTGATTTAATCGGCAAGTAGCTGGCTAAACAAAATGAATGACAATGATGATAGAAATAACAGAATAGATGATGTATCGAATTATTTCTACCGCAGTAACTGCATAAAGAAAAGTTTACGTTTTTGGTAGGTATCAAAAGATTTAATTGCCAAAATATGTAGGACTGAATATTAAATTTGACCAAATTGTTATTCCAAATTATTGTCATAAAATTATATTCCTCCAAAATTGTAAGTTTACTAACTTACTTATTGTGTCGTGCAATTAAAAGTAAATTCAAGTCATATAATAAGAACCCAGATAAAATATAAGCAAGGTTGCTTTGAAAATTTCACGAAGCTGCGAAGTCGGGAGGCTCGCGGGAGCCTTGGATACTTGGGCAGGGATATACATCTACGGAAGAGGAAGCAAATACATTTTTTAATGAAATTTGTTCCCACTGGCGAAGGCCGGGTCAGTGGCTTATTAAATTTAGATGTGCTCCAATTTGACTTTAGATGGCGGATACTAACTAGTTGACTTATGTAATAATTTCAGATAATTTAGCTGATGGTAGTAAAGAGACAGTCAAGTGAGTTGCAACTCAGATTATAAGTAGATGCTTGGCGTCGGATTTGCTACTTACCTACATAAGATTTGCAACAGTAGTGAAGAATTTCGTAGTTTCATAATTTTCTAAAAATAAACTCATGCAAGAGCAATGAAGAAATTGAAAACAAAAAAGAATTACGACTCATGTAATTACTATTAGTTTCGGTCCAACGGTTTTAACAACGTCCTAGATATTATAAATTAACTTTTAACAAAAAGAGTAGGACCTCCTTGAAAGACAATAAAATAATGGGACCACCTTGTAGCTATACTGAACCCAACGCAAAATAATTATTAATAAAATCAGTTCACCGAACTGAGATTTGAGAACCTCCTTTTTTTAATGCAAGTCACAAGGGTTAAGTCAAGGATTAAGAAAACACAGCTGCGAGGTAATACCACTTTTAAAAGAGATTTTGAATGTGACAGAAATATAAAGTTCAAACTTTATAAGGACAGCGCTTAAAAAAATAAAATTATGGAAAGTATAAGAAAAATACCGGACTAGTTAAGAGACAGAGATAAGAACGGAATGGTCAATTTTCGCCTAGTTTCTGAAATAAATTTAAAACTATTTATCTTAAGATTATAAAAATATATATTACAGATCCTCATAACGAGCCCCTTCATTTGATGTCTCGCAGTACCTATAAATAGTATGTAAAAAAAAAATTTTTAATTTTCTAATTTACCCCCCAAAAGTGGCCCCCATGTTTGAAATTCATTTATTTACGTCACACGTCCGTGTTTAGTTCACAGACTTGCATATGTACCAAATTTCAACATAATCTAGTCCAGTATTTTGGGATAGACACACGAGTGATTCTATAAGGGTTCCATTTTTTTCATTTGAGTCCCGGAACCCTAAAATGTCTATGGTAACACATAAATTGTTGCTGCTGACACATAAATTATAACAAGAGCTCCCCTTTGTCATATTATGATCAATATAATAGCGTATGCGAATTTTCCTCAAGAGATTCTACAATATGAAGATGAACAACGGGATTATATGAAAATGTCTTTGGAATTTGGCTTTTTATTACTACACTACACAATCTCGCCGTGCT
Organism: Tethea ocularis; assembly: GCA_963555595.1. Classification (NCBI taxonomy): domain Eukaryota; kingdom Metazoa; phylum Arthropoda; class Insecta; order Lepidoptera; family Drepanidae; genus Tethea; species Tethea ocularis. The sequence goes on along the minus strand of OY741963.1, from coordinate 3,238,789 downwards.
CAGTGATGATGTAGCCGATGGTGGCCAGCACATAAAGCCTAGAAGGAACAAAACAATAGGACGTAATTTAAAAAGTAAAATAATAATGTAATCTTTAAATAAATAAAGATTCAGAACGTAGAATCTTCAAAGAAACATTATCTTTTGATGTCAGTAAATAAGTAAATTAGGCGTGGTATACATACCGCTGGTTCTCAGCCTAAAAGCAAACAAAACGTCATTAAATATTCAGCGGGTACCTACAAACGGGCTGACCCTAAAATGTATACACATTTTTATGTAACCCACTCGTCCTATGTCGACTCGCCTACACACGCACTAGGTAGTGTACCTACTTATTTGTAATTATATGTAATTATTTTAATAGCTACCTAAATGTATGAGCAGTAAGCATAGCATAACTTGTATAAAAAATATATACAATTATTTACGACAAATATATTAAATACGAACATATAATAGTCATATGTTAATTAACAATAAAAAAAACTGAAATATTTATCAATTTATTTACTATGTATAAGCCTGTGTTTGACCACAAGCTCACAGTGGTCAGTGATGATGTGGACGATGGTTGCTAGCACACAAAGCCTAGATGGGAACTGGCTCTCAAGTGCAGCTGTCGGAACACAAAGGCGACAGATTTTCAACTTGAAGATCTTAGCCAGCCAGACGGGTAATACAAAGTACCATACCACCTATGGTTTCTTCACGATATTTCCTTTTTCTCGGCATTCGACGTCACTACCACTGAATCATCATTGCCTATCTTACATTAGTTTTAAAAATTTTAATGATTTCAAAGTCGACCCCATAATACAAGTGGTTCAGCATGAGGAACGAGGTACTGTTTCGAAAATAAGCCATCTCAAAGCATACATTGTTTAATCTAACGTAAAACAAAACACCTTCGTCCATTAAGGTACATTAATTGCCTCAAACCAAGAAAACTAGAACTCACCGAAAGTGAGAGAGAAACGCTGCTGAAAATCTCAAGCATTCGGGCAATATTGTACAGGTAACACCTACGCAAGCCTATGTCGAATAATCCCAGCCTCTCAGGTCTCAACCCCACTTACGGATCTCTACAACAAGGAATTCTCCTTAACGGAACTCCCAGTCGAAATGCCTCCCTTCAATTACAAGAACCCAAAATAGACATGAAATATGACCTTGTCCACGTATAATAGACTAGTAACTGGTTAACCGAGCTTAGTTCGTTTTCTTTTTGGTAAATCGTGTTTTCTAAAAATGAAACCTAGCTAGGCCGATTTATCTCCCCCGAAACCCTCAGCATACTAAATTTCATTAAAATCGTCGGAGCCGTTTTCGAGATTCAGATTATAATTAATTTAGAAGATTAGATTAGATTTGACCACTGGGAAAAATGAATGATCAAACACTAACCAATGTATACAACATTTAAAAACACATGTAAACATCAAATATGCTATAAACTATTATTATCTACTCTCATATCGTAATGTTCTTATTATGAAATCAAAAACAGTACTTTAATGAACCACTTTATGCACACCCGTCTATAATGAAATTAAAAAATTATATTATAGTACAGTTTTCTTCCCAAGATAATGCTATAAAATAACTTTTTTTCATTAAAGTAAAAGTATTTGGACATGCCTGGCCACTTATAATGTTTTTTGGATTTTAATACTTCAATTACTGTCAGTCAACATGTCAAACGATAAAGAAAAAACATTATAAGTGGCCAGACATGACTAAACAATTAAACGTAGTATTATATTCTCTTTGTAAACAATTAGGAATCAATCAGTATCAATTAAATTTTAGATACAAATTTACTCTGTGGTCGCTTATGCGGTAGGGAGTTTTTCCCAATACAGATTTAGGCGCCATGATGATTAATGTTTGTTTATTTTATTGATTTTTTGCATACATATTTTATTTTGGCCAAAAATGACAGTAAAATAGCAGTGATACTAAGGTGAAATAAACTTGGATCTGAATTTGTGGAGGCGGCATTGGAAATGACGAATAATCGATACCCGTGAGTCATGAAAACCTATGACAAAATATTATCGATTTTTTACCTTTAAATTACATTATTAGATGAGTTTAGATAAAGTAAACTCGTGTGATACTATTAAGAACTTCGCCTACGGCTCGGTACTTAAACTCACACTCGTGTTTAATAACCCCTATTATGCAACAGTATCATAAACTACCTACTATTTTATGACATCACATTTCCAAAAGTAGTGAAATGTCAGTCAAATATTCTAATTCTGAAGATTTCAGACGATTCTGATTACGTCGTAAAATACAATCATTGTATGTAAGTAGAGTAACAATAACCATTAGAAATAAAGGTTACATCCTGTTTTTTATTAACCGTAATTATATGGCAATGCTTTGTCGGTCCCGAATTGTTAAAATTAACCCGCTTTCAGACCCTCAAAGCACTTCCGTTTCCAGCTAAGTGTGTCAAGTTAACTCTGAATCGCGGTTGTATTAATTTTATGTTATTTGATTATACTACGAATGATGAATGAATTGAGGGTGTTTGTTACGTTGCTATTTTTAAGGGCTCCGTATTAATTCCATCTGTTCGAATATCTCTGGATGGTAACTCCTAAACAAGTTAGATAGAAATTTATACATTACTAGCTGTTCCCCGCGGTTTCACTCGCATTTCCGGGATAAAAAGTAGCCTAAAACCTTCGTGGATAATGTAGTTTCCTATTAGTAAAAGAATTTTTCGAATCAGACCAGTAACTCCGGAGATTAGCGCGTTCAAACACACAAACAAACAAACTATAAATATAGATTATTATTAGTATAGATATATATTTCTTGGTGTGCTAAAATTATAAGAGGCCTACGAACAGTTATTAGCCATGTACTACAAGAAAGGAAATTTGTGGATCACATGGAGTCTAGAATTTACTGACATGAAATGAGTATGCAGTTACAAAGATAAGTAAATTCACTATTCTTAACAATATAATTTTTGCGGTTTCCTCTTTAACTTTGACAACAGTAAAGGGGATCATTTTGCACGCCCCTAAAACATCAATCTTGTTCGGTAAAAAGGTATCAAAAGTATCTGGTCTTATAGTAAACATTTATCATAGTGATGAATATAATAATCCTTGAACTTTGTGCTAACTGAAACTAACCCACTTTTGATGGTAGTTAGTAAGCCGAATACGTAGCAATTAAAAGTTTTCAGTCTTACCCCATTAATAATCCAACTAGTCTTTGGCTAGGTCTGGTTTTCGTTCTAAACTTTTGTAAAGGGCATTTGATGGATTATTATTAAGTTTGACACTAACGCAACTATTAAAAGGGTTAAAAAGTTACTGTAAGTAAAATATCAGTGCTATTATTGTGATTTTTTTTTTTATAAATAATAAATTTCATAGTGACAAAATAATGATGAAGTTTCTTTTTGCATATCCATAATCATCACAATTATTTCACATACAAATGTTTAGGGCTGTTTATTACTCAATAAACATAACTATATTTTACTCAGAAATAAATTATAGGATATTTTTATCCCAAATATTAGATTTCACGGAGACGCGAGTAAAATCTCGGAGTGGAATCAAGTAACATTAAGAAATTGAATTTATTTATGTTCTTGTTCGTATCATACGTACAGAAAATTTACCAAAATTTTGTAAAGAATAATATTAAAATGTTACCTAAATCGTATTGGAAAATAAGCTTATTAGTATATGAAAATAAAGGTTACTTTTTGCGTTGTGCAAAATTCTACAAAATACAGTAGTATTTATTCATATTTGTTATATAAACGCAAAATATCAATTAACTAGCGGCCCCCCGCGGTTTCACCCACGTTCCTGGGGTAAAATGTAACCTACAACCTTCGGGGTTATAGCTTCTTATTAGTGAAAGAATTTTTCGAATCCGACTAGTAGATTCAGAGAATAGCGCGTTCAAAAAAACAAACTCTTCAGCTTTATTATTAGTATAGATAATGTAACGGCAACTATTACAAAATCGATGTCTGGAGTTCAATAACGGATCTATTCTATAGCCGTGTTATTGTTTGCCGGGTTGCCGAGTTTGCCGGGTTGCCGGGTTGCCGGGTTGCCGGCCCGTGTAGTGCCTTGCCGACTCGATAATGTGCTTTCATCAAAGCTCTCAGCGAACACTCGCCCTTTACTAACTAACGTGGAGCTAGCACAAATCAAAACCGACTGGGTAGAATATACATACATATTTTTCTAACAGAATTTGATGTGATTTTTAACAAATAGGTTTTCATATTATATTTATTAAAGAGATTATACAAACTAATTACCAATATTGGTTTTATTGAAATAATCTAATCTTAATCATATGTCATTAATATTTGATGATATCAAATTGATTATAATTATGGCTACGCGTTTGTAAAGAAAACGTCTTTATTGTAAAAAATTATCACTCGCCAATAAAACTGATACAGCGTCTTTTGTTTATTTTTAGTAAATAGTTAGGTAATATTAAAGTTATTTATTTATATCTATTTTAATATTAGAGACAAAATACAATCCCTGAAAAAAGTATATAAATATCGCCATACCCTGTTTTCCCCAAGATCTATAGATGTAATAACCGGGTATGTATCCATGTTACTCAGTTTTGTAAGTCTAGTTAATAAATCTTTTACAATTTTTCACATTTGTTTTTCTAGAGGTAAGCAGTATTCTTTTGCTGAAAGAACAACTGAACTGAAGCAGAACCTCAGTCAGCTGGTGTTAATTACTACACAGACCCCGGGTGATGCAAGTATTTATTGACTACGGAAACCGCTTACTACCACGCGGGCCTTATACTTTGCTTACTTAGACTGAGAGCTACAGGGCGTGCTTAGACTTTGCTCAGATTTTACTCAGGGTATAAACCTACGTAATAAAGTAAATATTTGTGTGTTTTAATTTATAGCTAAGTTTTGGGTAAGTCGTCGATTAGGTGCACTTAGACTTTGCTTAGCACACACTCAGTGAGATTCGAAAATTGCATTTTAAATACCGACTTTGTACGGTAAAGTCTGAGCAAAGTCAAAATACGCTCTATAGATCTCAGCCTTAGTATTACAAAATATATGCTAGGACAAGAATGGGATTTCTAATATTAGCAAGTATATGTGCCAGTCCTACCATTACATTAGCTCCCAGGTAGGGTGTGTGACCTAGTTCCTAGCCACGCAACTCTACCGGAAAAGTGCAGGGGTCGCCGCTCCTGAATGTTCCCGTCGATATTTACCCCACTCAGTACATTTCAAACATTTTACACGGACGCAGACTATATGCATTTTATCCATTAAATACGCTGATGGAACCGTACGTTTTATAGCCGTTTATTTATAAGAGTACCTTATTAGTTGTAAAAGCTTCTATGCTAACGGAATTGAATGATATAAAATAGAACCGCTTTAGTGAAACTGAAATGGCTAATAAAATTTCAGACTATAAACGAAATACGCTTACGGTTTTAATAATAATCTAAGTATAACTATTTAAACATTATTCTGAACGAATAACATACATAGTACATATTTTTTAAATATATTTCTATATACTAATAATAAAGAAGAATAGTTTGTTTGTGACCACAATCTCACCGTGGTCAATAATGATATGGCCGATGGTAGTAAACACAATACCTAGAAGGGAACTGGCTCTCAAGTGCAGCTGTCGGAACACACCGGACAGTGCTTGACGACAGACTTTCAACTAGAGGGTGGAAGCCAGCCATGCGGGTACTACTAAGTACCCTACCACCGTGCTATGGTCTCCTCACGATGTTTCCCTTCACTGAAAGTTCATTGCGACCTACGACGCCTCTGAACTATCATCGCCTTAAAAAATATTATTTGTTTCTGTAATGACATATCTCTTATAGAAAGTAGAGATGACAGCGTATTTATAAACATATTCAAGTAAACGTATCCTTGCGTCGTCTTGTAGTACATTTTACTTGCAAGTTGCTCACTGACTTGTTTATTTAGACATCAAGGAAGCATGTAATGAGGCGTGCGTATGAGATGTTGGTTCATTCATGTAAATATCTACTTCCGATAAGTTGGTACACATTGCAATTAAAAAATTACAAATAATTTTCGTATTCTTATCGTTATCATTATCTTCATTTACATCAAGTTGTAGACGACTGTACGAACCTATCTTTTTGATTTTTGTAAAAGATTATCGGTGTTCCTAAGAATTCATTAGTATACTTGTAGTAGGTATTTGTATAAACCCGCAGTTTATATTTGTATTAGCTGTTCCTGTGACAATAAGCCTATGTCCTTCTCCATAATATAGGCTACCTATATATCTGCGTGAAAATATTCTTTAGTTCTATAGGCAACTTTTAATGCCGAGAACGCGATTGAAACCGCGAGGAACAACTTATAAAATATATAATACGTAAATGTTAAAAAATCGGTATGAAATTGCAAATTTGACCTAATACTCGTATACTTTTAAAGCTATATGTAATTAGACCAAAAAGTAACAAATGTATTAATTATTAGCCCAATCATTCACCACCCTTTCTTACTAGGATTATAGGATAAACACGCGAGTTCGTTGACCAGTGTCATTGATGTTATATGGTAGATATGACCAAAGCCAATTCGTAACTTGTTGCAGTTTCGTAGCACCATTTGATTGCTACGACGTAGCGGTTGCTTGCTACCGCGGCGCGTGCTGTAGCAAAGCGGCTACGCCGTAGCATACTAGCAATATGTAAAATAATCTATAGGTAATTATTATTATTTATTTAGTGCTCCTGATTCTGTTGTTTGTAAACAACATTTATATAATTTTTAACCAACATCAAAAAGGATGAGGTTATCAATTCGTCGGAATCTTTTTTTTATGTTTATTACCCGATTACTCGAAGACGCCTGGACAAATTTGGAAAAAGAGTAGTGAAACAACAGCTAAATTAAACGAAAATAGTTCACATGAAACTTGTCCTAAACCATAATTTGCAAAGGGGTATCTAAATAATACACACTCTATATTTCACCCAGGGTGAAACGTGCGTACCTAATACAAGCCCTTTATTTCCCGTCGACGCCCTTTCGGACAGATTATGTAAATACGTGACCGGTAACGCACCGAAAACTCTTTTATAGACCAAATAGTGGATCATAAATAAATATTTATGCTAACATCCGTTTTGTTATGATGGAATGGAATTCTCTGTCCATGAAAACAATAGACAAGCATGTTATTTATTTTTCAGTTATTGATATACTAGATATTTATATGAAACTATTCTTAAGATTGAATCAGCGTATATAAACCTGAACACTTATTAAGATGAAACGTTTAAGCTATGTTTTTTTTAAATATAGGAACAGTTTGAAATAAATAAATAGTTTGAAGAAACCAAGTCTCCGTACATCAGAGAGTACATTTAATTATCTATACCTTTCTATAAATAAAACATTATTTTTTTGTATATTATTTTATTTATAGAAGGAAACTAATTATTTACATCAAAACTAAATATTAATAAGAAATAAAATAAAACTGGACTAAAATAAGAAAGAAAAGCATTAACATTCTTAATTCAATTAGTAGTGATGCACTTAAAGCGTTCGTTTTCCTCATTGTAGGTACCATAGACATTTATAAATATAAAGCATTTGTACAGCGACCGCATCCATTCTGTTGTCAGTGATTAAAATATTCCATTACACTTCCTTTGAATTAAAACAAAACAGATAAATAAAAAAAATAAAGAGCAATAACAGCCTCAATTTTTATTCACTACTCATTTATGTAGTTGGTCGATTTGTCGTCGATTCTTTTATAAATGTAATAAAGCCTGTGTTGTTTTTGTGACAACAGATTGATTGTTGAAACATTGTTCCAATTTCAACATTAAATTAAACCTATATTGAATTTCAATAAATGATTCAATTTATCCGTTAAATCTATCACTCTGAACAAAATTTCATCTCATTACACTACACAATATCACGACAATTTTGTGCCGAGGTCTGCCTTTGTCTCGAGCAATTTATCCAACCGAGGCAGCCTCGTGCCCGCCTCGAGCTCGCCTCAGGTTCGGCACAAATGCCTTTATCTCGTTGATGGACCATTACACAGTGTACAAGGCAGCGCTGTTTTTGTTCGCGCTGACTTATTTTTTTTTTTTTTTTTTTATTCAATTTTAATGGGCTTTGTCGCTATTGCGATTATGTCGCCCCAGTAAGAACAACACGTTCGGTCTTATACAAAAAAACAACCTTACTTGCTTATTAATTTCTTACAGCTAATTTGTATAACTCTTTGGCGGCAACCGACAAGGGGTTAGCCAAAGCGCTGTTACATTCTCCAATGTTTGACAAGCGAGCGGGTCTAAGGGATTCATTCCGAACACACTGCATCAAAACATGGTATACGTCATCGAGGACTCCACATTCTAAACAATTAGGTGTTTCATTTTTTCGCATCAAATATGCAAATTTGTTTGAAGGAATGTGTCCCGAGCGAAGTCTCATCGCAATTACAGTGTCATTTCTATTTAACATATTATTGTCGATCCATGGAAAACTGAGGGGATGTGGCTGTATTGTCTTATACCATATTCCTTTTAATTTAGATCGTTCGTCAAAATATTCTTTAAACATAGCGAAACACTCTTTTCTAACTTCTTTGTAATATTCGGTATGAAATGGCAGAATCTGATGAGGAACACCATCACTTGCGGCTTCTTTGGCTAAGGCGTCAACTCTTTCGTTCCCACTAATTCCAATATGGGACGGGATCCACTGGAATATGACTGTCCTACCATTCGAATTCATTTTAGCGATGAGTTTTAAAATTAAATATGCCACCGGGGTACCTCGAAAAATAGTAGTACACCGAGTCAGATGTTGCAGTGAGCTTTTTGAATCCGTCAATACCACAACCCTATCAAAATCTATTGAATCTAAATATGACAAAGCCTCAATAAGAGCCAAGAGTTCAATAGCCATGATAGAAATGTCAGAATCTACCCTGAACTTCATGAAAGTGTTTAACTGAGGGTCGAAAAAAGCCGCACCAGATTCTTTATTATATTTAGATCCATCCGTGAATATTTTATAGAATCCTGAGTATTCATTACTCAGAAACTCTTCACATACGGTATTTAATTCTGAAGCATTATATTGATTCTTAGGTTTGGATATTGGGGTCAAATTAGTTTTAATTACATTAGATAAGTCTATATTAGTAACCCATGTGTCTAATAGAAACATTTCTAGTTTATGGTTTGAGTATACAGGAAAATCATTAAAAGTGTTATAGATAGAAACCAACAACGGGATCCGCTTATTGTTCCAGTACCGATTTTGACACGAAGCGGCTAGTATAGCAATATTATCTAAGACTGGGTTATTCTTGAGACCCTTAGATTTTAATAAAAAATTTCCGGCTAGATATCGTCTTCGGAGATAAAGAGGGGGCAGACATAACTCACTTTGCATTACATGAATGGGGGTGCTTTTAATAAAACCACCTATAACTCTCATTGCTTGATTTTGAATTTTATCAAGTTTGTCTAAATTAGAACGACAACTATTATCAAACAGAAAGCTAGCGTAATCTAAGCGACTTCTTAAAATTGAAATGTATAGTCTTCTCAAATGTTTTGGATGAACCCCCCAGCCAGAACCCGCTAGCACTTTGAATATATTCAGGAACTTCTTAACTTTTTCCAGAGTTTCGTTGATATGTCTGCCCCATCTAAGCGAACGATCCAACCACATCCCCAAGTATTTCACAGAGTCAGCCACAAGCAAAGAGGTATTATCAATCTTAACATCAGCAGACATTCTATGATAGCCTTTTTTGAAGATGCAGACTTTACTTTTAATTGGAGAGATATCTAAATTTAGTTTATTAAAGTATTTGACAATTAAATCCAAGGCTGAATGAATTTCTGTCAATGCTGTATTCAAATTATTCGAGCAAATATATAATACATAATCATCGGCATATTGAGAGATATGCACATTGGAAATCAACTTACAAATATGTGCTGTAGCAACGTTAAAAAGTAAAGGAGAAAGAGGGTCTCCTTGAGCTAAACCACGACTGGAACATCTTGTTATTTTAAAATCAATTGTTTCAATGCTTAGGTTTCTTTCTTTTAAAAAAGCCCAGAGGTATTTACAAATTTTCGCACCCGTTCCAAAGCTATCCAGAATAGTTAAAAGACCAGTAATGTCGACATTGTTGTAAGCGTTTTCAATGTCAAGAAAACAGCTAAGTGTAAAACGGTTTTCGGAAAATCCCATCTGAATTCTAGAAATTAAGCAACTAAGATTATCGTGGCACGATTTTGCTTTGCGAAAACCAGTAGTATTTTCCGAAAAGGCATTTCTCCTCTCTAACCACCATTCCAATCTAACATTGATAATGGAGTGAAAAATTTTGCACAAACAGGAAATGAGCGAAATTGGCCGTAAAGCAGATTCAGAGGAAGGCTCACGACCTTGTTTAGGAATAGGTACAATTTTAATGTGACGCCATTGGTCAGGGACAACACTAAGAGCAAAAAATTTGTTATAAAGTTCAAGAAGAATAGATTTTCCTATATTAGGGAGATTTTTAATCATTGTATATGATACTTCATCACATCCAGGGGCAGAGTCTTTTGATTTAATGCACTTTTCCATTTCCTGAAAGGTTATTTGAGATTCCAAAACAGAATTATCAGAAACAAAGGGTGGTTCGCAAGGGCAGGCGAAATCCGGCGCTAAATTATTAAGAAGATTGCAGGCCCTATCCTTTTCAATGTAAGATCTTGGTGAATTGTAGCCTTTAAGCCATCTCATGCGGCTCCACACTTCACTAGCAGTTAATGAACCATCAATTGAAGAACAAAAATTTAACCAAGAATCATTTTTGGCTTTACGAATCAACCTTTGCGCATTACTTGTCCTGTCTTTTAGTTTGTCCAAATTTTGAGGCGTAGGATTTTGTCGAAATAATGTAAGTGCCAAACGGCGTTCAGCAACAACTTTAGATAGTGTCTGTGTCCAATACGGCTTTGGATTAAAGTTGTTACAGGGATTTTGACAAATTTTATGATATGGAATACTAGCATCTGCTGCTTTAATTAAAATATCCATAAAAGCATCGTAAGCGTGTTGATGATCTCTAGGCAGATTAAATTCAGAAAGCGAATTTTCAATACATTTTTTATATAATGGCCAATCAGCCTTTTTAAAGTTTCTCTTCTTAATAAATGTAGCTAACTTATTAAAAGAAGAACTCAATTTAATCATAAGGTGATCACTACCTAATGACTCTTTTATAACATTCCATTCAAATCTATACGCTATGTCAGAGGATACCATGGATATATCAGGAGCCGATTGCTGTAGTATTCCATCGACAAGTTTTACCCGGGTAGGAGAACCATCGTTTAAAGTCATAAAGTCGCTATCAATAAGTGAATCAAAAATTTGCATACCTCTCGTGTTTGACTTACAAGACCAGTTTGGATGATGTCCGTTAAAATCCCCAAGCAAGAGAGTTTTCCGCGTTATGAGTGAAAATAAAAGGTCCCAGTCGGAGTTTGATGTATGAATAGATGGTGGACAGTACACAGAAATAACATTTTCTATATAGTCACAGTTAAAAATCTTGACCTGTAGAACTTCTATGCCACTATTAAAATTTTGAACAGAGCATAATTTACATTGAACTGATTTATGGGTAAATATTGCAACGCCTCCATAAGAGTCTTCCCTGTCATGACGAAAAATATTATAATCCTTTAACTTTAGTTGAGTTTCCGAGTTCAACCATGTCTCACACACAACTGCAATGTGGATTTTTTCTTTTAGAAGTAGGTTATCAAATTCTATCAATTTAGGTTTAATGCTCTGTGCGTTCCATTGAAGAATATTCAATTGTATTTTTTTATTAGCCATCAACAAATTTTTTAAGGAAAGACCAGTCTGCATAATTATTAACTATCCACGATATCGCCCAATCAACGCAAATTTTGATTGTTCTTTTAAATTTATTGAAAAAAGTATCTTCTTCCAATATAATGTTTTTCAGTAATTTTATAAAACGACTAAATGTCATTTCTGTTCTGTCTCTCTTCTTCTTCTTCGAACCGTGTTCACTGTCAGTAAGTTTTTCTTCTTCCGAATCTGAATTATTTACGTCTGACCAAAAGTTAGCCCCCTCCATACTAGTAGTTGATTTTTTACCCTCTTTTTGTTCTCGCCGAACTTGAGACTTGTTTTTGGATTGGGAAGGCATATTTTTCATTTTAGACGTTGTTGCCATTGCTATTCGTGCGTATGAAGATGATTTCTGCGGTATTTCCTGAGTTTGTAGCCAATTATCTGGTCTAGGCGAGTCAGAGGGTATATTCTCATTTCTGGGAATATATATCGACGTATTTTGTATAGAAATTGGCGTATCTGTTGGCGGTACGTACATTGTAAGTGCTTTGGTGTATGATACGTTAAATTCTGACATTATAGTTCTAATTTTTTTCTCCTTCAAGTAAAGTGGACAGATTTTTGACAGTGCTAGGTGGTTACCAGTACAGTTAATGCATTTGAATACAGTGGACTCGCAATTTTCATGGTTTTTACCACATTTAGGGCATACAAACTTTAACGACGGGCACCTTATGCGTGAATGTCCAAACTTCCAACATTTGGAACATTGGGTAACGGGAAAAACGTAAGTTTCTACCTGAATACGCATCTCAAATATGTATATAAATTTAGGCAAAGATGGACCTTCAAAGCCTAATCTTATTGTTTCACTCTCAATCCAACTCGAACCCTCATCTGATCTGCGTTGTAAGCGTCGCACATTTGCTACTCCGATAGGACTATAAATCATGTCCATAATTTCTTTGTCAGATAATTCTATGTCAATATTTTTAATAATACCGTACGAAAGGTTAACTTCTAAGGGTCTTTGAAACCGCCATCCCAATTGAATTAGAGCATCGCATTTAGTTAGGAAATCGGCACGATTTTTATCATTAAATTGAACAAGAATTTTATACGGACTTAAGTATTTCACTTTGGTAATATTTGTTATGTTATGTGATTTAAATAGTTTTGCTAACGCAAACTGTTTAGGCATTTTTTCCTTGGACGTAATGTATACAATTTCTGCGTTTTCGCGAATTCGTTTAGATCCACTCCTATTTACTTCCGTCCATTCTTCTTCATCTTCGTGGGTTCTTTTGCTGGGCCTATGGTCACTCTCCTGGCAATCCATGGTGTATTGATCTTCTAATTGTGTCCTAACTTCTTCTTCATGCATATTGGATTCTTCTATAGTGCATCGTTTAGACTCTTCTGTCATCACAAATAAGGTGTAAAATCAATTAACAATGAACCGGCCGACCCGACTCGTCGCGGGCAGGCCTAAACAAAAGAATTCCGAGAACTGATAAGAGCCGACGACGACGTCTCGCATCGATCGACAAAATAGATCGCTGACTTATTGCTAAAGGAAATGCTTACTGACACTCCGCATGGAGAACAGTGAGAACCTTCCTTATTCCTGTTAAAACAGTTGAAACGGGACAAATTAATGGATTTCGTTAATGTTGTTTTATATCATTTTATAATTATTCTTTTTTTATTTATTTTTACTACCTACTTATTATTTGAAATGCCTATGTTTGACCTAATCTCAGCTCTAACAATAAATTCGATTGCCAAACAGAGGTGACAGTGGGCGTGGCATACGGCCGCTGGGGCAGTAAGGTTCTCGAGTGGTGACCACGGTCCGGAAAACGCAGCGTGGGCAGACACCCTACAAGGTGGACCGACGATCTTGCGAGGGTCGCAGAAAACTGCTGGATGCGGGTAGCACAAGACCCCGTCGTCGTAGTGATCCTTTGTAGGCTTTTGTCCAGTAGAGGACGTCTTTTGACTATCATGATGAAACACTATACTTACCTAGGTATATGTACAAATAAAATACATTAACGTTAACTGACACTCAACGTTGTTAACGAAATAGCTAAATAGTAAACAAAAATATGATGGACTGCTTCATAGACACACCCGTAATTAATTAAAAACTCATAATTATATAAAGTAAAAGGGTGACTATAGTAAGTATAAAATGTTTAGTATAATGTGCTTCCTAATCATTATGAATATAAACTGCCAAAGTGCCAACTATAATGTAGAAAGTTTGCAACCAGCAACGTATATTTTTATCAAGTACAATATTTCATCCACACGTGCATAAATATTAACGTAATAATTTACAGGAGGCAGCAAAATGCAAGCTCAGACTCACGCTCACGGCACAAGACACGGATTTAGAGAGAATAGACAACACAAATTCATAATATAATGAACATAAATTTTATGCGTTTGTGTTACGAGAATGTGTTTCATGGACCTATGGTAGAGAATATTTAACTGGCCTAGACTGAATAAATGAGTTCGGAGTATTAATCTAATAGAACTATTTTTTTATGTTACCGGTTGACAAGGAGATAAATGATTCACCTGATGGGCAGTGGTCATCGGCGTTTATGAACATTTACAATATCAGGGAGATTCCCACAACATGTTGCCGTCCTTGAAGAGCTCTTTTTACGCCTTTATTGAGTACCCCTTATCGTAGCGCTGAGGGAAAACTCTCATATAGGTAGGTTATTCCACACCCAAATGGCCCGCAGTAAGAACATCTGACTGAATCGAATATGGTTTGCGGTATCTATTTTTTTTATGTCTGTGACAGTAGGCTACCTCAAATGTACCTCAGTACAGGAATAGTAGCGACCCTATGCTTGGGCACGCACCGCACGCCATTCAAACTGTTGCTACATTTGCATACACTACATACGTGTACGTGTCCTAAATCGGCTACATGATTTACAGGACGTTACATGATTTACAGCAGATGTTATCTATTGAATGTGACGTAGTTTTACATGACGTGAAGTTTTTTTTTGTTTAGAAAAATGGCAGGTTAGTAGGTGTACCTAATAGCACGTAACAATCTTCTGTGACGAATACAATTTTGTATTCAGTATTTAAATGAGACCGTAGAGAAATCCAACGATTTAAGATGTCTTGTAATTTTGCACTATGCAGATTAAAATGTATGAAAAGGTGGTCTCATAGTAAAAGTTGTTTATAATTATGAGTAAGTAAGCCTTAACACGGCTGAAATTAATAGTTCTGAGCTTGAGCTTATATCACTATTCCCCAGTCATATCAATAGCTACCATAGCAGATATGCTATGATAGCTGTTTCAAATTCAAAACCTCAGATATATTGGATGCACTTCTCAGAGCTACGATCTCCACTACCCTATATTATTTCGTTATGAGGATATTATGCAGACCATTGCAGTATACTTGGCAGTGGGAAATGGTTTTAGTCACGTACTTATTCTCTCTCAGCTCGGGCATCTACGCTTGCTGCATATTTTAAATTACGCTACTTTTATAGTGTCATTAGTTTTTACAAGGTATAATTTATATTTTAACAATAATTGGATTTCAAATGTCATAAAATATGTAGTAAAAATTCTTCAACTAAAAACCAAGTTTTGATAAGATGTAATCTCAATATCCTTCCTGTAAATACTTATCTAAGTTTTCATTATTTCTGTATTTATTTTACTTGTAAGCATGCTTTATTAGGCGATATAGTCTCTCAGCTACAAAGCTTTCCAATAAAAAAAATCTTATGTTGGTACCTAGGTACTTAATTAAAATTGATATTTTAACATGTTATATACATTAAATCGATACTAACGGGCCTTCACTAACAATTATGAGAATAGTCTGCCTCTAGGAAAATTATAATAATAGCGTTTATATCTGTTTCAAATATAACATGTTATCATATGTATTTATATCAATAATTTTATGTTTCATCACCTTCTAACACACAAATAGGTACACTACACTTTTCTACTGAAATATTTAAGAAATATTTTTTTGACAATCTTTTGTTATGTTAATTTATTTCCTAATTATCAACTAAGGTGAACTTATATTTCGACTAGATCTAGTTTTTGCGAATGGATTATGCCTGTATAATTAGTAACATATGCAGATTTGTAATTATTAATTACATTAACGATGTATAAGTTATGCTGTTTTATCTCTTTATTTTTTTTTATAAATCAATTTTTTTGCACAAAGTAAGTACAAACAGGGGTTATATATATATATAATATTTTGACTTATAAAAGTCCCGTATTTCCCCGGAATGATCTACTTTACCGCTTTACGACTCACCTGGGCTTCGCGGGATACAATTGTAGGTACTACTTACTTGTACACCGAGCATACTTCTGGTTCTTTTAAATTGCAACTGATCGAGATAACGTTGTTATTCCTTATATATTTGCAGTTCAAAAATAGTATTAATGGGATTTTTAAATAATCTTTGAATCGAACTTTATTTGAGAATTAGCACCAACCTACTTTGGTTTAATTTTTTTTTTATTATTTGTAATTACCTACCTAAAAAGGAAAAAGGTGATATAAAAAATTCGCAGCATCTGCAATCTGGCTAAAGATAGAGGAAGTAGGGTAGAGAAAACAATCATTATGAAAGTTCAAAGCGTTAACCAAGTTTAGCCATTAGGGCTCGTTAAAAATATTGTTAGCCGTTATTATAAACGTTATGCGGGTGGCCTTTGAATCTCTTTGATGCCTTCTGAAGGCTCTTTGTAAGCAAAATACGATAATTAGTTATAGAACGGGAGAAATTATGGATAAAGAGAAAATATGCCCTAAAAATTTGTCCTTACTTCCAGTTAAAAAAATAGTCGGTATTATTTTCAATGGCAATTTTTTGCTTTTAGTTTTTTTTCGGTGTAGGTAGGTATATTTTAGACTAAATCCCTACTTATTATAAATGCGAAAGTAACTCGGTCTGTCTTTATGTCTGTTATTTTACCTTTTCGCGCTCAAACAGATCGCAATGAAAAACTATTAGTCAATTTTGTAGTTTTTAAAATGTTTATGACATAAATAATTTTTTACACTAGATAACAGGAAGTCTAAGCGTTTCTAGCAGCACGTAATGAAGCCCGTCGTACTCAATAGTTAAAAGTTTAGTCACAGTTAGCGATGCATTTTAGTGCAATACTGAGCATCTGTCGCCACAGCTTAGAAAGCACTTCGAGGTACTCCATTAACACGTATCTACATTCAAACAGGATTTCGTTTGAAACAGCACAGTGTGCATCACAAGCTGAGTAGAGACTACTGAAAGCAAGTAAGAGGTTTTCACGTACCAATATTGATCGAATATTTCGTACATTTTAATTGTTACATCAACTTCAAGCGCCTATGAGTCGTAATTTTGTGATTATCGTTAGATTTATCTATGTTTTCATTTTGCATTCAAAAAGTTAGAGAATTGTACACTGGTTCCTTTCTTACTAATATCCGTTTTTTTTTATAAGGAATCATGTAAGGTTCCTTATCGCGGCAAGTTCCAGGCGCTAATCACAAAGTCCTTTCAATAGGTACGGTCGGCCAAGAAAGTGGTGTACCACCCTAAGGTTGAATGTCGCTTGCAGATTCATAGGTGATAATGATTAGTTTCCCTTGCATTTTGTTTTCTATTTGTTATGTGACAGCTGTTCTTAGTTTGAACCTTGTTGTAATTTTCGATGACTAGGAAACTAAATCAATACTGGCATCCCACTTTCTTGGCCGACCGTACACCTACCTACTTTAAATTTATGTATTAAATGAATACGCAAAAAATATGCGTTGATAATCTACCGAAAACGAATACCGTGTATTTGGCACATTATGCTGGTAAAGTTAACCTTTTTTAAAACAACGCAAACGGTAAAGACGCACTTATTCAGCAATAAGATTACCTAAACGAGAGCATAACGGTGGCAACTAGCAAAGTGTGATTAAACCAGCCTCGTTGCAGAATTAGGTTGATAGTGTTGTTCGGGGCTTCTCAAAGCCGGTACGTAGCCCTTTGATGACGTCATTTAACCATAGGGGCTACGTGGTCTGATTAATGTTAGGGCTGACCTAACCAAATCATAATTAACTTTAAAAAAAAAGAGTAAAACCTCCTTCAAGGACAATAAAATTTATATGGGACCGCCTTGGAGCTATAGGTAGGTCCACAACCCAACGCAAACAAAAATTCGGTTCATAAGCAAAAAAAGTTATCCATGAACGTAAAAAAATACATACAGCCGAATTGACCTCCTCCTTCTTTGTGATGTCGGTTAAAAAATATTTTTAAAATCGACACAATCTGCAAAACAAGAAAGTTTTAAGAGAGGTAGAGAATAGTGACCCGAGCATCTTATCTAGGGAAGTATCTTACAGAATATTGTGACCAAATATTTATCCAGTTGATACACCATGAACTATAGGCCAGAGAACTCCTTGATCATCGTGTCAAAATCAACAAATATTTTGGCGATATGTAATAGCTGTACCTAGTACTAGAAATAATTTAAACCAAGTAGGTATGCTTAGTTTATAATTCCCTCCCTCACCAACCCGACTTAAAACTTAATTGTTGTTACCTACATTTTACATACATCTTATGAAGTTCATAACTAGGTACCTAACTGCTTTATTTCGACAACTTATTCGAGATACGGGCTTAATATAATGTATATAGGTATAGGCACTAGGTAACCCTTAAGGATCATTCTGGTTGTTGGTCTGTCTCAATGCGTATATCAATTCAATACCCTTTTTCTCAAGCGTGGCGGTTGAAATGATACTGAAAGTCTCATGAAAAATAAAATAAATTTAATTTAATAAAATATTTGTGAAGTAGGACCTCTTCAAAACTGTCGATGAAGCGACAAAGCCTATGAAGGGTGATCTCATAATAAGGTCGAAATATTGAGAGCTCTCAACTACTGCATCAATGTACTTAGAAAACTAGGTCGAAACCAATATTATATCAATTAGAGAATTTGAATAGTAAACTTTTTTATGTAGATGTTATTATAAATATTAATTACGAAAAACCCTTTCGTAATACACCCTCTAAATTGTCTATATCTATACTAATATTAAAGCTGAAGAGTTTGTTTGAACGCGCTAATCTCCGGAGTTACTGGTCTTTGAAAAAATCTTTCACTAATAGGAAGCTAAATTATCCCCGAAGGTTATAAGGTTACTTTGTATCCCTAGAACGCAAGTGAAGCTGTAGGGAACTGCTAGTTAGTAATACCTCCATATACCATCAGAATTAATGCCAGCCTTTGGAAATAAAAAAAAATTGCCGTATTTTGTCCGTATTGTGATTTGTTTATGCGTATGTATAATCCGAAGGTACAGAAAACCTCCGTAAACCTGACAAATAAATACAAAGCAATGAAAAACTAAACTAACAGCACCAAGGGACAGTAGGTACTTCTATTGAATGACCCCACAGAGACAGCTTTAGATCTTTATAGTAAAGTTCTGGGTAGAGCATCATTATTTCCCCTTTTTACTCAGCCGTGGTCGATATCACAATCGAATTACGGGTATCAATGGGCAGGTTTCGGGTCAAATTGGACCCTTTGTGGTCTTGGTTTATACGTACAAGCCACGGTCCGACCGTGCAACTGCAATGACCTATATTCGACCTTTTGGGCAAAAGTTTGTGTGTGGTATAAATTGTAAAGGATCGGCGGATAAAGGTCTTATCTAATTGATAATTATCTCACTACTTATTATTGTAATTATGAAAGTTTGGATGTTATTTGGGCATGCTTTTGGACCCTGGACGGGATGGTTTTGGACCCAGGAATAAAATTATTTTTTTATTCCGGGAAAACGTTAGATCCTTCAGGAACGCGGGTGAAACCGCGAGGCGGAAACTAGTTTATCTATTTATGAGTCTGGGTGTAATTATCAATTTAAGTATGTAAAAAAAGTAGTATAAGTATGTAGTATATCAGTTATCTGGTTTCCATAGCACAAGCTCTGCTTAGTTTGGAATCAGATAACCGTGAGTGATAATGTCCCAGGATATTTATTTATGTATGGATTTACCTCCATTTATGATAATATTCGAAATCGGTTATTTGAAATTAAAAACAAGATTGTTTTGCAATATCTTCTTATTAACATGAAAAACATAACTCTCATAAATAATGAATTACATTATTTGAGATATTGAGGTGTCAAAATGTAAAGCGAAAATACATAATTATTTTGGTATTAAAGGTATACAGTCCAATACAATTAAACATGTAAAATGATATTACAGGACAGATGACATGATTGCAACAAATATGAGACAAACAAAATAAATTCTTATGAAGTTATGATACACGGGTTTAATTCGAGTACCTAAACATTTCAAATTGAATAAATTACGTGTGAGTGTGAACAATATATTTTCTAATCTATCAGTCGTCCTAACATAATTTAATAGATACAAAAAAATATCGAAACGCCGATTAATTTAATTACGCATAACTGGGGTAAATCTGGGGGCTTTGTCTAACTCCAACACAATTTGAATGAATGGATTGAATACCATATGTCAAACACTTAAGCTCTATTTCGTCTCACATTAAGTGGCATGTTTCTTTAATACAGGACTACTTTTCGAAGGTTACTTAATTTTACAGAGTTTATTGTTTTTAGTACTTGTACGTAACTTTCATTAGTATCAACCCTGAAAACGTAAAAATAAAAATCATACCTTCCATTCATAAAATCTACATTATCTACATTTCAAAATAAATGAAAAAATACGTATTTTTAAAATAATATAGCATCTATAATATACCTAAATGTTACTAACACGTTACTGGTAATATATTTTTTCCACATTTTCAGACTTAATTCCATTCCATAAAGACGAGTACAAAATCCCTGAAAATTGGGATACACTTTGAAAAGTAACGTTGTATAATTATTTGACAGAAAGTACACTATCCGATCTCAATTGGTGTTGGGAGACTTGGGAGTCAAATAACGCGGGGTAATGGGAATTAAAGAGCAAATTAAGGAATATAATCCAAGATACGGATGTATTTTAAACTTTTTTGATAATCAATAATTACAATTTAATCTGTGCAGAAGCTTTCTTTCTAGGAATCGGCCATTGTTACTAAATTATCTTACTCTTTTCATACATAAGTCAAGATGGACGTCGATTATCGTTTTCTAAAAGAGAGAAACCATTTTATTGAGTATTGCTATAGCTTAGCATATCGTTACGTGAGTTTTTTCGTTTGTCAATTCCATAAAATTATAACCATAATTGATTCTGTGAATAAATCTCTTTTTTTTACCAAAAATTCAAGATTCTATAGTCAAAATGTCAAATACAAAATGTTTTGTTATTCCTTTTAAAATGAATTTTTCGATTTAAAACATTCAAAAAGGTATTTATTTAGGCTTCTTTGAACACTATAATCGACATCTATCTAATCTTTAGTGGCTGAGACCAGAAAAAAACAGAATTGTAATTATACACCCGTACATGTTCCGAAAAAACACAGCTCACATAAGTAATTGATCAACCTTTATTATAACAGACCAAGGTGACCTTGGTTACATCAATCACATGATCGTGTATAAATCGCAGTGAAATAGAAATAGGAGGGATATAAATCCCTAATAAAATACCTATATATAAATTTAAATAGAATATTTAACTATATCCATGGATAGTTTTTCTATTTCACGGCAAAATAACCCCAGCAAACAGATAATTAAAAATTGAAATTTATATTTACAAAATACACCGACATGAATGAGTATTAAATATATTTAGCTACAAGAACCGTGCATACTTGTCAATTAACGCGTCGCTTATCAGCTAATGCAGCTGCCACATACACTAGCGACTTACTCGCAGTCACAAAAAAATTCACCAATCGACCTAGACTAGCGGTTGTCTACTAATAGGAAGTATTACTGCAATGTTTTGACACCAGAGTGCAGCACTAGCACAAACAGTAAACAAAGTTTTTTGTAACTCGCCACGTTCCCGAAGCAGTTTCTTCAGATCATCCACTGTGAATGGCCGTAGGATGCCATTATACTAAATAGTCTTCAAATAATAGTGCTGAAATACCATGCGTTATGGCACGTCACGGCGGTTTGTTTACTGTATGAGCTAGTGACGCCATCTGCGCACAGATTTGCGTAATGTCCCTACCGATGATTTAATTTTAGATACTGCATATATGTACTTCGTACCATTAGCTGTTTAAGGTATGATATAGATTTAAAAAATATATTATCTCAAAGTAGCAGTAATTATGTCTGTTTAATAATCATTCATAGGTATGTATGTATCGACAAACTGGCAGTATCTAAAATACAACAGTTCATTATTTAACAACACGCTAATTTAAATCATATAGCGAATGCTTTGCTAGTGTACGCGCCGCCTAATATAAATAAGTCTTACAAAATATAGCATTATATTGGTTTGTGATACGTCAGTCTAACTGACAAATATAGTATTATTGGTAGTTTATGGAAGATACTCGTACATGCACAGACTGAAGTTAAGCACAAATTTATGAAAAATCGTCCTTTCATTGATATTTACTTTTAGGAGACGAATTACTAGTCTCATTCTTTCAACCGCTCACCTCAATTTCGAATTTCGATAAAAAAATATTTTCAGAGCACACCAACCAACCATTATTTCAGTTGATGATTGCTTTAAACTCTCGCAAAGACTATATAGACGTAAAGTATGGCCCATACACGTAGCTACTCAAACGAAACTGATTAACAGGGAATATGCACAATTTCCAGATATCTTTATTTAAGTCTGAATTAAATTAATGTAATTTAAACAAGCAATGATTTTACTTATAATAATTGAATCACATAAGATATAAGTATTTTAGGTATATACGTCCAAATGCAAATAGGCGGCGAAAGCAACCAGTCGGACGCAACTTGCAATGCTAGCAAGAGCCATCTGAGAAGGGCCCTAGTAATCGGTTTAGTTTCTTTAAAGTAGCTACATGAGAATGTAGTTGATGCATTTCCGTCACGTTCTTCATCTCTTCTCGGTTCTTCTCGCTTGTGCCCAAAAGCGGTAAGCAACAAGATTAGAATAACCAAGTAATCAGAGGCGAGAATAATGGATACTCACCTCGCTTATCCTCCACAAGAGAGCAGAACTATCCGAGAAGCGTAACGCTTATCATGTTTAATATAAAATCGAATATATTCCAGTTACCACATCGAATGCGTTTACAAAAGCTACCTTAGTCCATCATCATCACATCATGTTACCACCGTCAATGTATATTTCATGAGCATGATATAATACAGTATTTAATTCAGTTGTGTCGACTTCTATAATTAAACTTAAGTAAAATGTATTGTTAGAGAAGCCTTTTCATGCCCATACGCAACTAGCTGTTTTAAATATCGATTTAGACTCTTTCATAGGTTTTTGATAAGTTCCTGATAGATATATGTTAATGCAGTTTCATTCTTTCGAAATGGACACAAAGAGACTAAAAATATATAATATCAGAAAATATCAAAAACTCTAAATAAGCTAAGCAAGAAAAGTGACTCAAGCGTTTGGTCGACTTTTTAAAACTGAATTAAATAATGTACCTACACATTATATACATTTCATAAAATATACGTTTATATACATATCACTCAGAAATCTTACCTGAATAATGCATAAAAATATATTTACAATAGATTGAATTGAATACTTTACACCTTGATTTCATATTAGTTCCTTCACATACGAATCGACCATTCTATCCACTATCCAACGACAAATCATTTACCCTAAAATTAGTAGTTTTACTACAATTCACTTGTTTGTCCAAAATATCATTTTACGAGGGGTTCTAGCACCTCTGTCAATCAAAATACGTATAAAGTCAACGTCAAATATTGGGAAGAAATTCATGAAAAGCTTTCGCCGTTTCGCCATCGAAAATTTCATCAAAAACTTTTTGATAGTTATGTCGTAACAGATAGACAAGCTCATACATTTTTATAATATACGTAAAAGAATTAATTATTACTGGTAATAGACAGCGAAGAATACATCGGATAATATCAACAGGATTAATTAAAATAAATAATTCAATAACACGCCTCGATAACTCGAGATAACAACAAATTGAGAACTTAACTACCTATTTACATTTAAATATCTACTTATTCTATATGTATAATTATCAATAGTATAACTGACTGTATGACTGGATAGCTCACTGTAGTCGTCGCGCGCGCCGACTGAATCACAAGCGTTACTATACATAATAAATAGTCACTTTCTTTTCATACGTTTACGTTTGTGGACCTTGTGATATTATGTGAACTCATTGAACTGCGCCAGCGCCGTCTTCACCCTGCAAATAATTATATTATATTATAAGTTGTAAATGTAACTTTCGGCATTCATAAATGCCTTATCAGGACTTGGTCTAGAAAGCAGCCAGTTATCACAGTTAGCCCTGTCCATTGTTGAATAAAACTCTTGTTTTAAAATAACTTATTTTTAACCTCTGACGAAAAAGGGGGATGTTATAAGTTTGTAGTGTATATCTGTGGGATGAAACAATTTTGATTAAGTTTTTTTCGTTAGAGGTCTTAATCGCGAGTGTTCTTAGCGATGTTTCTAAGAAATCTGCTCAGTTATATAAGTATCGATCGTATCGTATCGTATCGTATCGTATCGTATCGTATCGTATCGTATCGTATCGTATCGTATCGTATCGTATCGTATCGTATCGTATCGTATCGTATCGTATCGTATCGTATCGTATCGTATCGTATCGGATCGTATCGCATCGTAGAGTAGAGTACATACTTGTCGTGCAGATGCGCGGCGTCCTGGCGGGCGCGCAGCAGCTTGAGCGCCCGCAGCACGCCCACCTCCGCGAGGCGCGCCTGGCGCTGCACGGCGCCCGCCTCGCCGCGCCACACCAGGTTCCCCGCCACGAACAGCGCCGCTTCCTGCAGCTTGCTCTCCGGGTGCGCCTGTACGTTTAAACTATGTCTAAGTACGTTCTTACTTGTGCAAGTGCGTCTACATCGTTGGTAGGTATCGCTGAAAACCAGCCAGCGTTATGGCGCTCGCTGTCGCAACTTCATGCTGAGAGATTACCTATTTCCGACACAACTCTAAATAGGTATATAAAAGACTTACTGACTGATCTATCAACGCACACACAGCCCAAACAACTCGACGGATCGGGCCGAAGTTAGGACAACTTATAATAAATAAATAATAATAAGCCATAATTCCTCAAGTTAGGGGTCTGAATATTCATATTTAGGTTTTGGTAAGAAATAAAGAAATACGTATGTAGTACAAAAATGTAGATTTCATATAAATGCGGACGAAGTCGCGGGTAACTGGTAGTATACAATAAAAACGTAAAATTTGATTAAGATTAGATTAGATTAAGATAAGATTTTTTAAGGCGATGATAGCTCAGTCGTCGGATGCCGAGACTATGGTCTCGGGTTCGAATCCTACAATGAGCTTGAGATTTCGGTGAAGGAAAACATCGTGAGGAAACCATAGCACGGTGGTAGGGTACTTTGTAGTACCCACCTGGCTGGCTACCACCCTCAAGTTGAAAATCTGTCGCCAAGCACCTTTCGGTGTGTTCCGACAGCTGCACTTGAGAGCCAGTTCCTTTCTAGGCTTTGTGTGCTTACCATCATCGGCCACATCATCACTGACCACGGTGAGATTGTGGTCAAACACAGGCCTATACATAGTAAAAAACAAAAAGAAGATGAACTCACTAAGTAGTCGACGAGTTTCCTGAGCACGTCCTCGTTAGCCATGATCAGATCCTTGGCCTTCTCCCCGTCGCCGATGTTCCCCAGGATGCAGAGCGCCTGTTCCTTCACATCGGCCGGGTATGAACCTTCCAGCACCACTATCACTGCCTGCCATCAAATTGCACCTTATTACTTACGCAATATGAGCCGAAATCTATACATGTACAGAATGAGTTTTTCAAGTAAGCTTGGTTGTCCAAATATTCATTCGATTTAGAAGATTGATTTTTTACAGTTTTACCTTACCTTAGTATTTGATAATTTCAACTTGAGACCTCCACGCATTCCTGTGAAAAAGGATCTTCACAGATAGACATATGGACAACCAAGGGTTCCCTTTTTGAGGTTTTTTTTTTTTTGAAAGGACTAAAGTTTAGTCTCTGATGGTTGCAACAACCTTACCGGACAAATCGGCGAGCGCAGAGGGCTCTCAGAAGGGTAATAATTAGGTAACAACGCTTGAGAGCACCCCCGAATGGGGTACGAACCTTGGCTCAGGGCGTTACCGGGGGAGGGGGAGGACTTTGTACGAGTTACGACTTGGGGGCGGTCGGATTACTAATGGCAGCAGCTCGGGCCGCTTGAACGGGACGAGACTCCGTTTTTGAGGTGCGGAACCGTTAAAATGAGTAACGTACCTGCATAACTTGCGAGGAGTACTCAGTCATGATGGCGTCGATGTGTTGCCTGGTGGAGAGCAGGTTCCGGAGCAAGCCGAGCGTCTTCATGATGACGCGCGAGTCCGAGTCGCCGAGCAGCCGGAACATCTGTTCCGTGCCCAGGCAGCAGAGGATACGCTGCTTTACCTTTTGCTCCGCCTGGACGAATTCAAAAATATTAGAGCCTTGGCAGGCTTATTGTATAAAAGAAATAAAAAAATCGTCTATACGACACAATTTGGTGGCCGTTTGACTCGTGCAAAATTCAGAATAACAAAGCGGAATATTGTGTGTCTCGAATCACCTACATGAGTAATTTTAAATGTGTTACATTGAAGTATTTCTTTATTCTATGCCTTTTTTCTTTATTTATTATTTCTTTCTCCTATTTTTCTTTATTATCTTTCAAACATCACAACTCCTCGGTAATGTTTTATAAAAATGAAATTCCAGAATTTAAGTTAAATAACAAAAAACTAGCGCACAGAGTCTGCAAGCCTCCTATTACAACAAAAGGACTTTAACTCTATAGCGGACGACCCTACGAGCCCAATACAACCCGTATTGGGCCTCTCATGCCTCTTAAATAATGTTTGCACATCTTTTTCCTCCCAACGTAAAAAGCGGTGCCCATCGATTGCTCGAAAACAAGTTATATCCGTACCTGAAACGCCATATTCATAAGCGCCCATATACCGTTCAACCTCAGTGCTGCTTCTGGCCTTTTCGTTAGATTACATAGCATTTCAACGGCCCCTGAAATTCGAAATAAAAATATATTTTTAAATAATTTAACAAGTTTAAATAATACTCTGTATTTAAATATTCTAAGTACCTTGATCCAACATAGGTTCTTTAGCAGGTGAGAACTCTAAGAGTAGATTGCATAGAGTTGAAGATCCTACTGTGAGTAGCTCAGTGCCAGGTGAGTCGTTCAGAAGCTGCATGAGCGGCCTCCATACTGAGTGGTCCTGTAATGTGTAGGAATTTACTTTATGTAGAAATTAACCTAAACTAAACAGTAATTGGGAATTTTAAATAATTCATTAAACCCTGGGACTTTAATCACTAAAACCAATGTTATTTTACCTGAAACGTCGTTCGTAGCTGTTGTACTGATCTTGAAAGTGAATGCAGACATCTCACTGCTGCTAATCGAACCTGAAATAATTTATTAAACAAACTATACTAGTTAAATACTATAGAAGATAAATATTACCTGCATCTGTAAATAAGCAAAATAATAACAAAATTTGTAGGCAAAAACAGGTGGACAATTTGAAAAAGCATATTCGAAATCTATCTTGGTTTCATCATTCGGAATCATTGCAAACATTTTTTTTTAATAAACCCAACATTGGTTTCAAAAATGTTACATTTCTAAGAATACACCCAGTATTTAAGTCATATCCATGATACGAAAAAGTCCCCAAATATAATTTATCTACAACGAAAAACTAAGTTTTACTTACAGAAGGTTCAGGGTTATTCATTCCATTGACTATATGCACCATTAATCCATGTGTTTCTATGATCCTCTTGCGTATATCCTCGTCGTTCGCCCCAAGTGAAGCGAAACATTTAAACGCCCCTTGTTTCGCGGCCGCTGAAGGACAGTTCACTATCTCTGCTAACGAACTCATCAAGTGGTTCGAAATGGCTGCTAGTCTTTGGAGTGAGGTGTCCACCTTTTTGAAATTGAAATATACTATACTAAGAGTCATAAAAATAATATTCTTACATTAAATAGCTCATTAAAAAGAAAAGAAAAGCTATATTATGAAACCGCATGGCACATGGTTTTAATGAAGAAATTAGAAATCAATTATCTTCACAAACTTTTTTACTATGATTGGCCAGATCATAGGATGGGTCGTAGGATGGCAGCGATTAGACAGAGAGATCCGACATTCCCTATGACATCATAGGAAACTACAGCCATATAAAGTCCATGATAAATTCTCCTTAGCTAGAAAGAGTAAAGTAATAGTAAAGTTATTCGAAAAATATTTTTATCTACTCTCATATCGTAATGTTCTTATTATGAAATCAAAATCAGTACTTTAATGAGCCACTTTAGGCACACCCGTGTATAATGATTCATTATAGTACAGTTGTTGTTCCCAAGATAATGCTATAAAATAACTTTTTTTCTATTAAAGTACACTTTGGACCTATCAATAGTATAATCAATCAGTATCAATTCAATTTGACGATGACAATGTCACAAATTTTGTAACTTGAAGAATTTTTGGGAATTAAGAATTAAGAATTTCTTGAAAATTAAATTTTTTTTAATGAACTCGTGTGATACTATTAAGAACCTCGCCTACGGCTCGGTACTTAAACTCACACTCGTAGTTAATAACCCCTATTATGCAACAGTATCATAAACTACTATTTTCTACTGTTAATAAAAATTATGAATTCATTAAACACGAAACGAAATAATGTACCATTATAAACCTATATAAATGTCAGAAATGCAAAACTACACTTCTATCATTGAAGAGCTCTAAAAATGTTGTTGGAAACATATCTTTGTGGTTATGCTTATAAAGTCCACTTACATGAAACATAGCATACCTCTGCTAAGTAGGCTAAGGTCTCAGCGGCCGATGCCCGGATCTCCTCAGGCATTTCCTTCGTGCAGAGTCGTGCGAGGCATGGCAAGGCTCCGAACACCACTCTGTTATTATATTAATTAGCATGTAGCACGATAAATTAACATATATTTTTAATTTAAGTAAGGAGTACAAAATATAGGGTACATAGATTATGCAATTACATCTTTAGAATTGTATATTTTACTATTCATTTTGTATGACATTAAAACTCTTTTTTTTTTTATTTAGGATTAAGGTACAATAATACTACTACTAGCTGAAATATTAAATCAGGTCAGTTATTACTTTCTATCCAATAACGACATTTGAAGTAGATGTCTCTCTCTTTTACTATTTTAGTCTAAAATCAGGTATCTTATAATTTAGTTACTGAAATCGTCACCTATTATCATCAGCAGGTAGTGCTCCCGCTCTATGTATGAATGTTAGACACCGTGCGGCACCCATAGCCACTGGCAATGGCATATCGCGAGAGACTAGTGATGTGAGTAATTCTGGAATTGTTTTTTCACCATGCCTGGAAGAAAAATAGATATATTTATAGGTATATCTATACCAAGATGAGATTGAATTTAAACGCGAGATTATACCGACTTCTCTTCCACCTGATAATGTACGTACCTCGTATTAAGCGCAACCTGTGCAACATTGGCATTCTCGAAGCACATGGCGGCGAGCAGGTCGAGCGCGGGTAGCGCCCGCGCGGGCGGCGGCGGGAGGGGTCGCGCGGGCGCGGTGGTGGGCTGCGGTGGCTGCGGGGGCTGGGGGAGGGGGGCGGCGCGCGAGGAGGGCGCGAGCATGGCGGCCGCGCACGCGCACGCTCCCGCCGCACACAGCGCGTCCTGCTCGGCGCGCGACAAGCACCACAGCGACAGCACGCGAACTACGCACGCTCGGGCTGTCACTGACCCTTCGCGAGCTATTTCTGTGTACAACCATCATCTATCATCCTGGATAAAAATGCTTCACGTATGCAATTGAAATAGCCACCAATTATAGTAGCCTAATTACTTGTTTGTAGGTATGATGCATATTTACATAACACAGTATAACACAATGCATTAGTCTGACAATTCATAAGAGCCTGTGAAGGTCTATATTTGAATAAATAATATTTCATTCCACATTGACACATGCAGCAAAACACAAAAGTCTTAAGTCTAACAAGAGACCATACGTTGATTGTTAGCCATTAATTTCAATATTGCATTTAAATTAAACGGCACCTGTAATTTATGGAGATCATACCCTGTGGTTTAGAAGTTTATCCTAGGAAAAAATAAAGTGACTCTGGAACTAGGTCTAAACTGTGAGTATAAGAAAAAAAAACTATCAGTACAGATTGAACTTCCAGGCTTTTTTTACATTTAAACCAATATACAATTTATGTTCTAGCTAGGATGAGGATGATGATGAGAATGAATGACAAATGAAGTTTCAAAACTTACGAGTCAACCTTGTCAGTAACCTCATGTCTGCAGGCAGAGCAGATATTGGGGCAGGTGGATGGAGGAACACGCTGCGCAATGCACATAGTCCCGCTTCTGCTAATTTTGTGCCGACAGGAACTGTCTTTAGGAGTTCTACTAGTGCTGTGGCCGTACCTTGCTCTACTAAGGAGGATACATTCTCTGGTGTACCCTTTGCTAAAGAACCTGGAGAGGAGATTGTTGTATGATTAGCATCACTAGAACCTTAGAATACACAGTTTGAAAAAATAGTTTGTATTAAAGTTGACACAATTAAGCTTGTTTTGAAAACAGTGTGTCTCTTTTTGTTGCACTGAATTTGTCTCTTTTTGATACATGGCACACGGTATACAATATGTGGTGTTAGATTGTAACAACTTTAGAAATGGCAATTTTTTACACAAATTGCCATTTCTAAAGTTGTTCATATTTTTATTAAGTTCAAACTCTAACTAGATTAGACCATAAATCTAATTAGCTATTATATTATATCCAATTGATGATAGCTAGCCAACATTAGTGGAGTGGGGATAAAGGAAATATATATTTTTAAAACAGCTCTAACAAGTTAAACTCACAGTGAGGGGCTATAATGTCAGTAAATAAATACTATATCTCCCAACATTTCACATGATTTGTGATAATCTGTTTTTTAAACATATGTGAACTTTGGCCTAACTCTGAAATGTTTATCGATCATAAACAAAACAAAATAAAATGAACTCAATAGAAATATTTTTTGCACACTTAAATTATTACAAGGTTTTGAGAAATATTTGGGCAGAGAAAAGCCTTTCAAAAACCCACCGATTGTGATTGTAGCTTCCAGCCGTATGTTAGGATCTAAGTTCTCGTCAGACATGAGTTGCAGCAACCTGGGCACAACTCCTTGTTGTATTACTGAACTCTTCTGCCTGTTGCTGCCTATGACAGAGTTCTTGAGAGTCACCAGTGCCTCAATAACCTTCGCTGTATCCGACGAATACAACTCGTCGATGTACGAACGTGAGCTCTCGATATCCTATCGGCAATAGTATAGGTTAAGTTCTGTTATTGGATAAATATAAACTAATACAATATTCATTTTTGGTACTTACCATGAATATTGTTAATTGTTGCATGTTTTTAGATACGATGTACGCAGTATTGTGGGTAAAAATAACGTAAAAAATTTCTTCCGAGGCCGAATATGCTGTCAATTAACCACACAACTTTTGACATCTTCCTACTGTCATCTGTCACTGGCCGACACTGGCTGGCTGCGGTCCGTACCTAGATAGATTCTAAACTTAAATAAAAACTGCGGTCCGAATTAGGTTGACTTTCAAACAAACGAAGACTCGTAAAATGGCCCATTCACAGTCCTGCCTGCAGAATAACACGCACGCGGAATATCGATTTTTGAATTTGATTTTTTTTATTTACTCATGCGTAGGATTATAACAGATCATAAAGGCAGATCTACGCAGTTACGAAGTTTTAGAATACGTTTATTGAATAAATTCTTCAGAATTTAACGGGATTGCAAAATTATAGTTGGTAACACTTGTGTAGTAATGTACATACAGAGTGTAGACCGAGTAAGATACAGAGTATCTGTATCTGTTCCACAGATCTGTTCTTTCTTTCTTGCTTGATTGACAGCTTTCCCCAAACAAGTTACCTGCAAGTCTGCAAGTACTTTCTTTTTTTCTTCGCACTTCTATCTATTGTATTGTGATTTCGAACGTTTATAGTCATTGACATGTTATTTTGTTAGTAAAATAAGATTACACACATCATGGCAGATTCTGGTGTTGATACAAGTAATGAAAGCAGCGATAATCCAATTTTCGACCATTCTCAGTGTGTGTTAGAATTCAACCCTCCAGCGATACCTATTAATCAAGCTGGCCAGCCAATGCCCGTTGACTTCCTTGGAGAACCGCACGACCACATCGGTAAAATTAAGTGCTCTACCAAAGCGAGACACTGTCGATTGAAATACAGGTATGGGGGCATAATTTGTTCATCAAGAAATCAAAAATTGCGATTCGCGGCCTCCACAAACAACACAGAACTCGTAGAGAAACTCTTGATATCGGGGGCCGATCCAAACTCCTCAGATGATCATAAAAGAAGTCCTCTTCATTTGGCAGCTTGCAGAGGTTATGTGGAGGTGGTAAGAACTCTCCTTAGACATGGTGCTAATCCTAATATTAAAGACACTCTGGGCAACACGCCCCTACATCTAGCTGCCTGCATAAACCATATACCAGTAGTAATAGAATTGCTCGATGCAGGCACTGATGTCAGTTCAAATGATAAAAATGGCCATACACCCATACAATTGGCTCAGAGTAAGCTTAAACTGATCCAAATGCGTCCAAGTGGTGCTGGAAATTTTGAAGAAACAAGACATCTGATTGGGGAAATATGTATGGTTGTGGAAATGATGTTGAAATACATGAAAATACAGAAAGCTGATGCTGGGGAGCTTGAGTCCGTCCGAGAGAGGTTGGGACGTGTCAGCACTCGTGAGCAAGTTGATTCTGAAGTACAAAATCTATTGGACAGTTTAGATTCACTTAAATTAAGATAAACTGTAATTTTCTAACTGCTTTTATAAAACATCATTAAGACTGTTGCTGAGATGGTTACTGCCTACAAATAGAGCTCACAATTTGTAAGTTTTATAATATTATTATTTTTAAGTGTATTTTATGGAAGGAAGCTTCCATTTTTGATGATTGTGTGTCATACCTACTTATCAACTTCAGTAAATAATAAGTGGTAAAAATATGTTGTTATAGATGGACAGGTAGGTTTAATCATTTTGTTTATTGATTAATAAACAAAAGTGATTTTCTTTTATTTATAAGCACTAAATTGACCAAAATTGTCTAATATTTAAATGGGTTGTTTGGCTCTTGTGAAAAGTGATTCATAAAATTTTATAATCTTGAAATTTTATCAATATTCATTTAGTAGTTTCTAAGTGTTTCTTAGATAATTATAAAACTATTTACAAACAATATGTACTAAGTTTAAGTAATAAAATTTTCTTTGATTTTCAGTATGATATTTAATTTATAAAAACAAACATACTATAATATTTATTTATTGACAACAGTTTGATAAAATTAAACAACTTACAATAATTCAATTTAAAAAAAGAAACATTGATACATAATTTAATCATCATTTTATGTTTATAAGCCCAAAATGTATATACATATTATTACAACCTATAAATATTGGCCACTCCCGTTATATTAAATTTACAATATGACCAAATAATTTTCTATCATTTTGGTCTCATTCCGTTAATAATCAACCCATCACAATAAATAACTGGCAGATATGATGTCTCTACTAATTTCAAAATAAATTACTTAATTATTTTTTAAGATGTACACTTAAATTATATTCATTGTTGTACATACATTATATTAGTGAACTAAAATAATAGCAATCATGTGCCAACTTAAAGTGGGACTGACATAATCTACACATTATTAAATATTGTGTAAGACTGTGCATGCTACCTTCAAATGTAATATAAAATAACTTGTGCAAAACTCACACAAAACAATTATTACAATATGCCAAAAACTTTCTTTCCATTGATACTGAACCTACTTATGTAAGTAATATATTTGATAACAATTTTTTAAGGATATCACAAAAAAAAACATGTCTATGCTATGAACATGATTAATAAAATTAAATATTGTAAATCAATATAAGTTCTATTATCACATCTTGGAAACATTTTATAGTTAGGCATTATAAGTTAAATTTGGGGATATCATTGGAAAAAAAATATGGCAAATTTTGTATTTATCACAGAACACTTCCAAAATATTCAAATATTTCATTACAATAATACTGCTTTACTGCTTAATATGTATAATTAAGTTACATCAACAGTCCCAAGTGACCCCCTAACCCATAAAATAAACTTACTTATCAAAAATTAATCTAAACGGCAAGTATTAATTACCTAATAAATTTATCTATAATATGACAGAATAAAGTATTCATCTAGGAAAAGAAAATATATAACTAATTATATATATTGTTTAAGGTTTCTTGTGTATTTATTTATATGGAGTACAAAAAAGTATATTTAAATTTTTCATCTAAAAAAATATTGAAATGCATTTGGATTCATGTTACAAATAATTGAAAATTTCAAGTAAAATAATAATGCTATTTACGTTGCAAACCAAAATAATATTTTCAAATTAGTTACAACATTATTAAAAGTATTAAAGAGAGCAGAACATGTAGGTAATCTTCAGTGTAGAAAATGCAACAGTATAAGTAATTACAAATAAAAAATATATATTTTTCTTACATTGATTGAATAACGTGACTGCTATTTTAAATATAGTAAGTAGTAATTAACGGCTCGACAGTTGAGCAAACATAGAACACAGTCACAAATCAATTCCTTGACAATAATAGATATAAGTTTACATTTTAGAGTGCAAATATTTGGCACTTTTTCATCGTTTTTTCAAGTCTGACTAGTTAGCATACTAGTATGCACATTTATCTAAGCTTTATTTTCATTTATAAAATTATTATCACATTTTTCGTATTGAACCAATTCAATTCAAATTATCATAAGACAATTAAAATCAAATCACAACATTCATGGAATGATCTAAAAGATTGCTGTAGCACTAATAAACTATAATAAAGCTAGAATTAAACAATTTAGATCAGACACAACCTTAACATGTTTTTACGATTTTCCCTGGAATATTACTTTTATATTGCACTTCTTTAGGTACAGTTACGTACCTACGATTCACGTGACTATTTCAGTCACTTTGAGAAATATAAGTTCTAATATCCTCGAGGTTATTTCAAATCCGGTACTAAAAGGTTGACTATATTTGGAAATATCTCCGCTTGTATGGGCCCATACTCAACGAGTTCACCGTCCACTGTAAGGTAACCATTGGACCCCTCGGGTACTATTCTAAATGCACTCACGGGAATCATCTTCAAATATTCACTATTGATATCTGCATGCGTCCCGTGGCTCACGCCGAGAAGGAATGACAATAGCTGGGATCTGGATATTCCAGCTTTAATAATGAGCATCCACATAACTCCATCGGAGAGCTGCGATCGGGGGGCGAATAAGAAGTCTTCTCCGATATAAGACTGATATGAAACATGGACCATAATAAATTCACCTTCCTCGTGTACCCAATGCGAGGGTAAGTGAGACATAAGCGAAGGTAGATGCGAGGCGGGGCCGTGCATGCACGCGTGCACCGGCGACCGCATCTCCGAGTGACTGCTGGTGACGCTGTGGTACTCTGAACCTCGAGTGCTGAAAAATGCACTCCTTCTCGAATTAACTGAATACCACGAATCGACGCGCTGATGGTGTTTACCATTCACAGCATTTGTAAACACCTCTGAATGTTCATCGCAGTCAATGAACGCTTCCGCGTCGGGGGAATCGAGTGCTCCATCCTGACTCACGCTATGGCTGAGGGTGAGCGGTTGTTTTGGCTTAGGAAGATTACTCACATCCTTAATTTTCGCGTAGCTTACTACACCTTTATATCTCCGCAGGCCGAGAAGTCGTGCCAGAGCCCACACGGCGAATCTTTGCCCACCGATCGCTCTAAGTCTCTCGCTTTCTATATCGATGTCCGAGAGAAGTCCCCAACCGACAGATAAAAAGGAAAACATAATCTGCGATCAAAGAAATTTTAACTAATTAGTTGTATGTTGTATTGATTAAGTAAATTGAGATGGCTTGCGAATAAAATGTGCTTAATAATTAATAAATAAACATTCATACATATTACAATACAAATGTATAAACTCGTGACTAAACATCGCGTTACAACCGCAATTGTCTAGCGTTTTCCTATGTCAATAGGATAACAATGCAGATCAGCATGATAGTAGTTTCATGTAGAAATAATTTATATCCGTGAGTCGAGAACACCTTGTTTGTCATGGCGGACGCACTCAATTGGATAGCGTAATACATCTTTATTAGGTACCTACATATTATTTACTTGATTAAATAAGTCGATCTCTTAATAATACTAAGTACTCACTTTAGTTTTAGTTTCAATTCTGACAATATCCATTGGCGCGCTTTTGCCTCTTGCTAGTGCCATCGAGAACCCCGTTAAGTTCTGTGGTATATATGGTTCACTATAACAAAAACAAGTAATATTATATTTAAAGATTATTATTAGAAAACACGTTTTCTAAACAAAGCTGAACACAACTGTTTTAATTATAAATGATGGTCTTAGGTCCATGTTCAGCGACAAGAAAACAGTCCGATAAATTATTCATGGTAAACGCCCGATTGTATGAACCGTTTTCTAGACGGTGAACTTGGACCTTAATAAAAAAATCTTTTCCAATTCTACAATAAATAAAACGTCTTATAAACGCTCGCCAAGAACAATAGGAATTATACGTGGATAAACATGTTGGACAGATGTAGTTATGACTATCCAAATATAATAAAGATTAACCACGTACTTTTGCGTTAAAAACAATGTTATAAACAACACGTCAATTTTAGTATTACTGGATTCTCTTTAATCACATCAATAAACAACTAGGTAAATTGCGATTAATTAAAGATTTTCAAGTACACATGGCAACTACACGGCTCATGGCACCGAGTTTGTACTGTAATCTAATAACATACATTATAAATACAATACAACCCCGATACTAGGTCAGGTCAATAGATAGACCTACATTACAGGATGATTTTCAAGTCGATAGAATTTCTTGCATGAATGAAAATCCTTATCACTATGATAAACATACACTGTAGGATCACAAAAGAAAAATTCTGGTGTTCCATACAAAAGTTCAATAACTACTCGAGCAACACGACTATAAAATCACCCTGTTAAGAGCTAGGTCGAATTATCAATAAACACAGGTTAATAGTTACTCATAGGACAGAGCTGCGTAGTTATTCAATTGATTTTAATTCACATTATGAGACGTGCAGTACAATATGTAAAGTAGGCTATGTACCATGCTAATGCTAATGGACAACTTCTCTATTATGTGAATATAAGAAAACGTAAACAAATATTGTAGGCAATCAGCTTCTAGCGTGTTATTGATAAGACTGATTATTTCCTCGATGGACTGATTAAACGTATCCAAGGTACTGACACGGATAATGTGGCAAGCTTGTTATTTAACCTGTAGCTGTAGTGTAAAAAATTACGTAATTACTTATATGATTATTAATATCGCGTTTGTTTACTATATTTTGTATTGGGGAAATTAGTTACACGAGTTTTCCTTGAGCGCAAACTTGCAAAGAAAATTTTACCTTTTAAATAAAAGAAGCTCGGCCAGAAGACTTTAGAATCAGGGTGATCATACAGTTGCCACAGTAAACCGATATGTTAATAGCTACATTATTAGAAGCAGCGCTTCGTTATCAAGACAATAAATAAAGAAAATTCAATCTCGATTGATAAGTGGCTTAGTTAAAAAACACACCATCCATTGAGCCATCATCCAAGTCTCGTCTGTATCAATGCTTCGTCAAGGTCTTCGAATACAAGTTTTGCGACACGCAAAAGATTATTATTATCGTTTCATAAACGATACATATTATGTATTAAAATATTTGTGAAATGAAAATTAATGGTAGAGCTAAGAACAGTCCATGCAAGTAATTAGCACCCGGTAGCATGTTTGTGGTATTCATTTCTCATTGGTTATATTATTTAGTTTCAAAAGTGTATGATGATGAGTTTTAAATGCAAAAGATAGGTAATTGGAAACAAGGATAATGAACTCGAATTACCAAATATGGATTTTATGTCAAACGTTCACTGTACATTTATGAACACAAAGTTGGAGTGAGGACTAATTACGATAAAAAGTATTATTTAGGCGGATTATTATCACGAATGCTATACAGGTATAGGTATTATTGTATTAATTAATATAACAACACATTAAGGAACAATATCACGTTATCAATAGTACTAGATACAGATTAGCTATTGGTATTACGAAATCTTGCGGATATAATTTATTTAGGTACCTTGCTCGGGTGTAATGTTGAAATCGTATATATCTGTCCCAATTAAATGCATCACCAATCATGTGAGATTAGGCTGTTTTTCATTCAAAGCAGAACACTGACTTGTTTCAAGTCGTAGACACCTGCTTCTTTTTTCCTCACGGTAAAATCTCGAATATGTCTTTTAATCAATATTAAGTATTTAGCAATCTCATACGTAATAGTATGCGTATGCGCATGATTACCATTCTAGCCTAGATACTTATCGTCTTCCAATCCTGAAGCAATCAATTTATAGGTAAATACAGTAAAACACTCCTAAAGAATTAAAGTACTTGTGAATCGTGCGATTACTAACGCTTGGAGCTTGGTTCTTTGCTCTGATAAAGAAGCTGGCCAATTAGTGCTATGCTATACTAGAACTTGTTTTACTCATTAGTCGATCGTTAGAGCCTTGTTACGTTACAGCTCGGACATATCATCACGGCGGGACGCACCACTGGGAATAAAAAGTATCCTACGCGTTATCTATCTGTCAATGTGGCAAGTTCATCCAAATCTATTCAGCCATACTTTGATTGAGTTACAAAACATCCACAGAAACAGGTTTAGCATTTAGGTATAACATTGTAAGATTTTAATTACATCTACTCAATTAACCAACCGATTCGTAGGTATCTAATTAATTCCACCAACTAGTACCTACCTATCGCAAATAAGTAGGTAGTTAGTTGACTATAGTACATATGGTGGGTAAATTCCTAGATAGGAGGTAAATTATGTACCTACGTATGTAAAGAGCAAGGTAAAGTAGCCTACATCAGGTTTTTAATGTTTTTTATGTAATTATTTATGTCCCTTATTTTATCAAGATTCTGTACTTTGTTTTCCTCGAGCAATCAGTTCATAGAATCAATACTTTTTATATTTTGTGTGTCAATTTAATGTAAGTACCTATCTAAGGAACTAGTTACCTACTGAACGTATACCTATTAACTATGATTTAATGTTAATAATTATTTAATGTGTATGTACTAAAAAAATAAATATTAAGACCAACAGATCAACATATTCTGACTTCTAATAACAATACTATTGTTAAGGTTAAACATGCTCTGGACTTCCCAAGGCTTTCGTCACTCTTGCTACTATTAACACGGACAATTAGATTAATTTCCTTCCTGACAAGTAATGCTGTCATCTGTAATTTATAATAGGTTATCCCTGTCATATAAAATAACTTTAATACGTAGGTAATCCTGTACTCATTGCCTAATGCTGTCATTTATAATAGGTCCTTAAATGTCAAATGATCATTACACAAACATCCTCACCTCACCTCAAGCCAATAAATAGGGTAATAGTTATCAATACAGGACCTAATCATAGTTTATAATGATTTTTCACTTTCGTGGTCGAGATAAGAGACACTGAGATAGATATTAAGGTTTAGCTGGCACCAATCGGATAGGGCTCAGATTATCCAGGACTATATCAGTGCTGTGGTTTTTTTTTAATACTAAGAAGCCGGCAACCAAGTTTTCCAGCCTTTGGGATCACCCCAATCTCTAATTTTACGTCCTCATGGTGCAAAATTTCGCTAAATAGCTGACACAACTGACTTATTTACCTAAACCTAACCAGTAACCATTAATATCCACCCATATGTCTATCTTCAAAGATGACTAACTAGTAACTTTCATCCCCTACCCTCAGCGCTGATTTTAGCTCTATCAGCGCCCTGGGCGAGATTTCCACGGCGTCCATCGTCGCCCGCGAACTCTATTAAAAATGCATGCGTGCAAAGTAATGAATGAGCGTTTTCAGCTTCGTCAATAAAAAGAGTAAAACCTAATAAAATTAACATGGGACCACCTTGAAGCTATACTGAACCCAACGCAAGAATTATTAAAATCGGTTCATAAGCAAAAAAGTTATGCGTGAATAAACATTAACTGAATTGAGAACGTCCTCCTTTTTTAAAGAGGTTCAAATAACGGCAACTCTTTCCAAATAAAATTTTACGAGTGAGTAGGACTCTGTCATGAGTGAGCGAACGGAAAAAAAGGCGTCCTGGACGGTCACCCAACCGCATCCTACCATAACGCCTCTACTGCTACTCTATCTCCTCCTTATGGGAAGAATTTACAATGGTCATCCTGTACAAAATATATGCTTCTAGATCTAGACTCACCTGTTTAGGCCATGTTTATGAGCCAGTATTACTTTATTAAGTAGAAAATACATACCAATATATCTTATTTTGTAGTGTTGGTAGTGATAGTAATGAATAATTATAACAAATAAATTCATCAATTTAAATATAAATAAACATGGTTAAGACTTTGCATATCCACGATTAAGACCTAGTATTTTTCTTGGTTTTGTCCTTCCATCTTTTAAACAAATATATAAATGAATAGGTTAAGTGTGTAGCTTGTGATAAGCTATCTAAGATAAACTTGCTAATCTGTTTACACATATATGTAGTAGGTATATTGTGTACATGAGGATTGGATCTGTTAAAAATTCTAATATATATCTACTACAACTAAACATAATGAAGTATTTATTACGAAATGAAATATTTTTTATACAAATTGACCTTCACAGGCACTTGTAAATTGCCAGACTCAGAATGCATGGTTCGGAAGGTAACATAATATTGACTTCAGGTTAAAATATTACTACTAAATATCCTAGTCATCTCCTGAAAATTTATAACAATATCTTCTAGTAGCATATATATAGCTTCTAGTCCTACTAGTAGCATAAGTGCTTTATAAGAGAAAGTTTGGATGTTTGTGTCTCTATCATATACTAAGCTGACTGGTTTTGTATGAAACTTGACACAGAGATATATGTCGCAGGATAATCGGAAATAGCGTATCTTCGCGATAATCCTAGGACGATTGAAAAACCGAATTATAGGAAAGTAACAAAGAATTTCTCAAATCCCAGTTTTGTCTAGGATGATTGGAAATTTGAACGCCGATTGGTTAATCTTAGTTGATTTATAACATCTTTATTCTGGTTGGTCCCAACATGTCTCATAAATGACTTCATAGGCATAGAATGGTACCTACCTACATTAGGTACCTACTTTTATGAACTAAATCATTGCACTGGTAAATTTAACTATTTTAATTAACATAACATCTCTGTGGTTTTCTTTTCTAATAAGATAACGTAAAAACTAATCAAAACAATACCTAAACAATATCTGCCTAAAACAAATGACGAAGAATGTAGCCATCAGACAATCAGTGTATTGGTGAGTTTGTTTGCATAAAAATTGGTGGAAACTATCAATCCTAGAGATCCTTTGTATGTTTGATTGAGACACCTTGGTTTCATGTGATATGAATGAGGTTTAATATTATTTACAAAATGTCCTTGTTTGCCTCA
Source organism: Tethea ocularis (assembly GCA_963555595.1). Lineage (NCBI taxonomy): Eukaryota > Metazoa > Arthropoda > Insecta > Lepidoptera > Drepanidae > Tethea > Tethea ocularis. The sequence continues at coordinate 3,196,796 of OY741963.1, read as the reverse complement.
TATCAACTCTCAGAGATGAACTATGTTAAATAGTGTGTAAACAACGCCAACAATAGTAATAACAAAAATATACAATGTTATTTTTATTTGTTTGAGGGCTTACCACATTCTGCACATCATCATTAACTATGGTGACATTGTGGTCAAACACAAACTTAAAGTAAAGAATAAATATTCAAGCATTATTTCATGATCTTTCTATATGTATTTCAATATTCTTTGAGGAGAAACATTATTAAACAAGTGATAATTGCATCAAAAGGATTTTAAAATAAATTAAATAATTTGAAACTAGTCAATTTGGTATTATAAGTAAACATTATTATGGGTTTATTTGATGACCTCACCAAGACCTCAGAAATAACATAATTGTAAGCAAAAAACTTGTTTACTTCTTTAAAAGCAAACAAAAAAGTTATAAACTGCCATCACTAAAGCGGACTTTATAAAACTGAAAATAAGTAACAATATTCAACAAAGTTATTGCTCATCAACATGGAACCACATTATTGGTTTGTTACCTATAAAGATAGGTATATCTAATGACACCAGCAGAACAATATCTTTTTACTAAAATACCAACCTGTTTCTACTAACAATGAGAAAAACAACATTGAATTTAAATATGTAAGCTAATTACTTATTATTATTAAAATACTATTCAGTAAATTCCACTTATTCTAAAATAGCATTATGATCTTGTCAAGTCAAAGTAAAGTCATAACAATGAATGCTTAAAAGATAATGACTACACTTACTTGTAAAGGTGACACACACTCCTCGCAAGGCCATTGCCAGATCCACAGGGCATTATGGCCAGTGGCACTTCGAGCAGTGCTTGCTGCCAGTCCAGGCGCTCAAACATGCCGTTGATAATCTCAAATAACACGCCATCGCCACCCACCGCCACTATTCCGCGCCAACCGTAAACATTCCTCGTGCGAACGAATTCGCGCGCGTATTGAGCATATTTAGTAACGTGCAGGTCATAAGGCACTTCGGCCTCCTGCAATAATGGTGCTACCTTCGTCTGGAACAACTCCCTACCCTTTCCCGGCCCCGATTTCGGATTCAAAAGTATAAGTAACTTCTTATCGTTCAGTGGCGGCACGTACGTAATCGGCTGACCTGCTATCAAACACTTTATAGTGGTTCTCCACTTTTGCGCTTCTCTGTTGTTATCTTCGTATTTATCAAAAGATCTGAAGCGCAATGTTATTGTTGTCCTCTCTCTTTTCAAGGTGCGTCGGCTTCGTTTTAATATGTAAGCATAAATATACAAATATGCGCTGATGTCGTTTTCATCGAGATCGCCACTATTCTCGTCAACAACTTTTAACTGAGGGTGTCCCACCAGTGAGCTGCATACGCACGATCCTGCTCCGGGGCGTCGTCTCTTGCTCCTCATACATTTGCTACCGATGATATCGCGTAAAAGGATAGTTTGCTCCTTTGAACTGCCATCTGTCTCTTTTGTAAGAGACAGTCCTTTAGATGTGAGACGAACACGAAACACTGAATTCTTCTTTGAAAGAATATAAAATGTTTCCTCCAGATACATATGTTCTTTCGAAACTGAATGTTCGCCATCGTAGGCGGTTGACACGTCCTTCTCAAGCTTTGGTTCCGCCATGACTATTTTGAATGATGTTGTCTCTTACTTGTCTATTATCATTACTGTCTGTCATTTGTCAAATCAAGTCAAAATGTCATAAAGTGGTCGGTACTCTGTGGTCATATACCAGTGATCCCAGCTGAAGAGCCCAAACTCCACTCAATTTGATTGTATTAAAATGTAGAAAATAATTAAAGAATTAGAATGTAAAAATATTATTTATGTTCAAAGTAAGTTTTATAATAAACCTTCCCCTGATACTGAAAAAGACTGCGAATCTGCTGGCCACTTCTAAGGATACGAATGAATGAATGAATGAGGCTGTCCAGCGTTGCCAGAAGGTTACATTTCTTACATTTTTCGAAACTTTTAACCCCCTCGCGTAACATGTAAGTAATTTTTATATTTAAGGCTTTCGTAACTTTTGAGAACAACGATTTTTAATACTAGATTTTTATTGCAAACAATTTACGACCGCAATTCAACGCATCCAAATTGAACGCACCTAAAACTCACTTTATTCACTATATATCACACTCAGAGATGGCTGTACTCAATTTAATACATAATAGATAGATGATAAATCATCGTGGATAATATAAGGATATTATATTATTATTATTATAATTTAAGGACTTTATTATGATTATTTCTTTGTGTTGAGGGTTCTTGTTTGGTTCTTACCCTTTATTATCAGAACCCTCTTACCAACACTTGGTAGAACAAGTACGATAAAAGGATTTTATACGTATCGAATATTAGTAGTTAGTTCAGAGTAAAAATAAATAAGTTAGTTGCTAGACTACTAGATAGCAACTACAGTGAAGATGGCGCTGCGAACAAATGAAACTGGAGTCTGTTTTATACTAAGATTAAATTCCAGACATCATAGATTCCTTTATATTCAGCCATTTTGCTGACATCAACTTGCCTCCTACCTCCAACCCCTAAAACACGTAAGTTAAAAAAAATACAATAATGTAACATTTGCACCAAAGATGTAACATTTCAGGAAACGAAACGTAACTTACGACTCAAGGGCCCTGGCAACACTTAGGCTGTCATACTTTATTCTTTGTCAAAAAAGTAAGTAGGGAGGTAGGTAACACGTATATGCCAGCTAGGGATGAATTTTTTTAAAAGATATCGATATTATTGTAATGAAAAAAATATAGATATTTCGATATATTTATCCCAAGGCGTGGTGTAAAAGAAATGAATACATCTGGCAGCTTGACTAGTATTTGTAATCTTGGTGATCAGTGATGTGGTTGTAGCAGTCCGCAGACGAATATAAGCAACGGTACATATTTTTTTTTTTTAAAGGACTAATGTGGGTAGCCTCAGATGGCTGCAACAACATTACCGGACAAATCGGCGAGCGCAGAGGGCTCTCAGCCGGGTAATATTTAGGTAACAACGCCTGAGGGCACCCCCGAATGGGGTACGAACCTCGGCTCAGGGCTCAGGTTACCGGGAGAGGGGGAGGACTTTGTACAAGTAACAACTAATTGGGGGCGGTCGGATTACTAATGGCAGCTCGGGCCGCTTGAACGGGACGAGACTGAGTGGGACGTCGCGGCGGTCCTCACCGTCGAGGACGGTAGCGTGATCGGTTGTGTGTAGTGTGTTGTGTACTTTTACAAGCTTCGTCAGCTTCGATCTGAGCTAATGTAATAGGGTCATCCGGCCGGAGGGCTTGCCTTGGTCTATGGATACGGAGTGTACGGGAGGGCAATATATTATGTTATTATATGTACTGAGCTCTTAAAAAATATGGAATTTGATAAAAAAATTATATTCGAAAATAAATATCAAATGTTGATATATCGATATTTATTTCCCAAGCCTAACTTTGACAAACAAACTTGTGAAATGTGAAGTGAAGAACAAGTGAAGTGAAAAGACGATAAACGCGGGATTGGTTTGGTTTACTATAATCGCAATATCAAGGAATAATAATGAATCATAAAATTTTAGAACTCTACAGTGGTATAGGTGGAATGCATTGTGCATGGAATGGTATGTGAGACTGAGTCCCAGTTCTCAAACTTGGTTATATTTTGCCTATGTCTGTAGTATTTATATTAAGAATAATGTATTGTATTTACTTTCTGTTATAGCATCAGGTTTACATGGTGAAATTGTAGCTGCAGTGGATATTAACACAGTTGCAAACCATGTATATAAACACAACTTTCCTGAAACTAACTTGATTTGTAAAAACATTCAATCATTGACACCAGATCAAGTACATAAATTAAAGGCAAATGTTATACTTATGTCTCCACCATGCCAACCATTCACAAGAAATGGGAAGTATCAGGATGAAAATGACCCAAGAACTAATTCATTTCTATATGTTATTGGAATCCTAGATCAATTAATTAATATTGAATACATTCTAATGGAAAATGTCAAAGGTTTTGAATGTTCTACAGTCAGGAACCTGTTTATTTCTAAACTGCAAGAATGTAGATTTGATTATCAAGAGTTTCTGCTTTGTCCTACATCTATAGGAGTACCAAACTCAAGGCTAAGATACTACTGCATTGCAAGACGCAGTAATATGTCTTGGAACTTTAAAAGGAAAGAAGAAATAGTAAGTCTATATATCTTTTATCTACAAGATTGGATTTGAATACAAAATTTTGAATATTATTAAATTATAATATTTTTTTGTTTATTTTAGATGGATAGCATGTCTAAAGACTATGGCGACCCATGTTCACTTGAATTAATAATGGAAGACAATGTACCAGATAAATTCTTGATACCAGACAAGCACCTCCGAAGGGCAAAAGTTTTTGACATTTGCTATAGAGAATCAAGAAGATCTTGTTGTTTCACGAAAGCCTATTCACATTATTTAGATGGCACTGGCTCCGTCTTCACAGATGCTGACCCACAAACAGTAAAAGATTGTTATAAGGTAGCAAATACATTTGAAGTAGGCAGTTTAGAATATGTTGAGACCATGAAACCATTAAAATTGAGGTTCTTTACTCCAAAAGAAGTGTTATCAATAATGTCATTTCCAAAAACATACAGTTTCCCAGAGAATACTACTAATAAACAATGTTACAGATTGATTGGGAACAGTGTTAATGTTAAAGTTATAAGTGAACTATTAAAATTATTATTTAATTGATAAATATTTTTTATTCCATCAGCAGTGTTATATTACTGGAAGGTTATATAGCCCCATTACTAAGCACTTGTCTGGCTCGTCTTTTAGCTCTGTAGTTGAGGACTCTCAGTCTTAACATGACTGCCATAGAAGATGCAGCTCCTATCACAAAAGACCATATTGTGAATTTCCAAAATGCTCTCTCTTCTAGATAGGCCACTCTATCACAGCTGAAACAAAAAGTATTTGACAATTACTATAACATAATACAAAAAATGGGGTTTATGCAATATGCAAGCTTTTGGATGATGAACTATGTAGTTTATTGAATACAATAACTCTTATTTTCTAATTTCAGACATTACTTGGAATAAGGCAGTTAATTGATACACTATTGCAGTAAATAATGACTATCACAGTACAAGCATTAATTTTGAAGACATCTCATACAGGCAATAGTTGTGAATAAAGTAGAGGTAGCATAAACTTTTAAGTACCTTCTTGTTACAGTTTCACCATTTTCACATTTCAAAATCTCTTTGAAACTTGTGTGTATACATACTCCTATGCTCTTACTTCGGATTTCAAAATCTGCAATTTAGAAAAAATATATAATTTTCTGTCTTTTAGAACTTTTACAGATTTATTATTTGTATATTGTTTACCTGAACAAGGATGACATTCACTTATTATCGAATAAGGTTGGTGCATCCAACATGTTGAATTATTCTCCGTGGGGAATGTTTTATTTTTCATTCTTTGGTTCCCAGATAGAGTTTCTGCTAGATGTGACTCTAGTATTAGCACTACAATAGTTAATCTGCAAATATTAAGTTTTAATCAGAACAAAGATATAATCATCAATAATGATTTCAGGTGTTATTTTTGATACATAATAATATCTAAACAACACCAGTTTTTATATAGGTACTCACATTCCTAATAAAACTGTACCCAAGAGCATGCATCTTTTTGAACATGTTTCAAACATTTTTGACGATGCTATCTGCAATGCAAGCAGTAAGCTGCAGAAATCAAAATATTTTTAAGAGTATTTTTTGTAGGAATTTGGCAGATTGACATGACATGACAAACTGACCTTGACTGGACAGTCAATTCGACAGAGCTGCCATGCCATGCCATTTTGAAAATACGGTCGAAGTTACTATAAATTCGGTAGATTTAAATTCGGTAACTTGTTATAAATTATTTCGGCTATAGTTATGTTTTTAAAACAAAGTAGCGATTCCACGCACAAAATTACTTTTGTATGTATGTTCTTAGTACCGTATGTCAAATCAAAACTAAAATATTCATGAATTTATACTGTAAACAAGGTTTGTCAAAAATTATTAGCGCTAACTGAAATACACATTCTGTAAAAGTTTTAACTATTTATATGTTACGGTTCATGAGGCGTTTTTTGTATGGGGACCACCTTTGATTTTTTACTTTATTTTTATTATTTTTTGTTATTGCGGCAACCGTAATACATATTCTGTAAAAAAAAAACAACTGTCTACCTATTATGGTTCGTGAGATACAGCCCTCTGACAGACGAACAGACGGACGGATGGGTGGACAGACAGCAGAGGCAGTTTCGTATTTTGGTTCTTCATTACATTTTGACAAATGTTTAAGGTAAAGGTAAGGTTTCCTCCAAAAGCGTGTCACCGAAATTAAAATTTTATCACGTTTTTTGCAAATTGCGGCTCAGTTATAGGTCGTAAGTTATCAACATGTTATTTGCGAGAAGAATGGTAGTATATTAACTGATTAATAACAAAAGAAATCATCAACATATTCCTCCATGGTATATTAGTAACATTTTCATGAAATAGTCGTATATGTCAGTATACGACCAGCGGCCTGATAGGTGGCGTCTTAAGGGGTAAGAATCAGGACAAACAGACATGTTCATGCACACAAATGTTTGTCCTGGATGGGAATCGAACCCACGACCAGCGGCGTGATAGGTGGCGTCTTAAGGGGTAAGTTTGTCCTGATTCTGGTTGTAATTATCTATATAAGTATGTCATCAAGGATCTCCACGATGGCCGGTCTTGCGCTACCCGCATCCAGCGGTTTCCCGCGACCCTAACAAGATCGTCGGTCCACCTTGTGGGGGGCCTGCCCACGCTGCGTCTTCCGGTTCGTGGTCGCCACTCGAGAACCTTTCTGCCCCAGCGGCCGTCGGTTCTACGAGCGATGTGCCCCGCCCACTGCCACTTAAGTTTGGCAATTCTTCGGGCTATGTCGGTAACTTTGGTTCGCCTGCGGATCTCATCATTTCTGATCCGATCTCGCAGGGAAACTCCGAGCATAGCTCTCTCCATTGCTCTTTGGGTGACCTTGAGCCTTCTTATGAGGCCCATCGTAAGCGACCACGTCTCTGCTCCGTAAGTCATCACTGGCAACACACACTGGTGTATAAGTATGTATTTACAAAAAAAAAGTAGTATATCAGTTATCTGGTTTCCATAGTACAAGCTCTGCTTAGTTTGGGATCAGTTAACCATGTGTGAAGAATGTCCCAGGATATAAAGTCATCGATCACTCGATGGAGCCATAAACATGAAATTGGGTTTTGCATATTATTATATCTAACTACAATGACAGATTTCGGAAAATCCGATCTACCTACGTACGTATGTAACGTAACGTACGTATTCTCTTTGATTGATCTGGATCTGGCAAGACTATAGAGGCGCCATGTTTAATGAAAACGTAAACGGAAAAGAAAGCGGCATTTTTTTACATAAGTCCTAAGCGAAAGTAAGAAGTAGGTATTATAAAATTTACTTTTGTTTCCAACAAGAGTTATGTGAGACAATACAAATTTGTTTATTACCAATAAACCGTCTTGAGTAAGTACTTGTGACAATGGCTTTGCCAGGCGAAGTTTCAAGATCTTTTCCACTTTACATTACCCATGTGGACGCTGAGGGTCATTTTCTAAAGATAAGTGGGCAGCTCGATCAGCCGTCTTCGTTGATGGTGGAAAGTCTATTCGAAGTAGCGCGTGAAAACTTGGAAAAAGGTATAGGAGTTGTGCCCCCGGCAGCTATTCATGAAGGCGTCATCTGTGCCGCAAAATACAAAGATGGGACATACTATAGAGCGAAGATAATAAACGTAACGAATCTCGCGACCGGTCTCGTTGGAGTACACTTTATCGATTATGGTAATAAGGATATCATCTCTCTAAGTACTATACGATTCTTGGACAGCTATGACCCTTTGTTCCTCCAACTCCGTGGCCAAGCCACTGACTATTACTTAGCTCGAGTGATGCACCCTTCCGGCCGATGGGAGGAGCCTTTGCTATTGAAGCTGCAAAGTTTGCTTTGTTATGCTGAGTACCCTGCAACTGTTGAGGCTCAAACCCGCACATTTCCAGTAATATCAATACAATTTAAAGGGAATGATCTCTCGTCTCACCTTATTTCAATCCGTTTTGGTGTTGCATTGCCATTAGCAAAGCAAGAAGTTTTAATTCTTCAAATGTCTGCTGAAAAGCAACAAAATTCAAACTGGCAACCAAACTTTTTGTCTGAATCCCCATCTTACATGGAACATGTTCCATTTTTAATAAATCAAAATTTTCCATCAAACCCTGCATCTGCAATGCGCCTGCAACAGAATGTAGCTGCACCATTCAATGGAAGCATACCGGTCACCCCTTCACTCATCAGCCAGAGGTTGCTAGTCAATAAAGTATCAAGAAATCCAGTAAACTTAAGAGCACCAGCACGTCACCCACAACATGCTACAACCTCTTCTCCAACTCCTATCTTGGCTACACCGCCTACATCACCATTAGTGGCAGCCAGTAAACCAACTTCACCCAAAAAATCCTCTACTTACAAAAGTAGACTATTAGAAGCAAACTCTCAACATAAAGTATTTGTCTCATTTGCTGAAGAAGGACCAGAACTGTTTGCAGTTCAGCTTGTAGCTGATGCCAAGAAACTGCAAGATATGATGGATGATATTAACAAAAGACCACACAGTAGTCTCGCAGAACCACCAATGATTGGCACAGTGTGCCTCGGCCGAATGTCAGGCGACCGCATTATATGTCGAGCTATTGTTATGAACTTGTCTGGATCACAATGCAAGCTGTTCTTTGTTGACTTTGGTGATACAGAGATGGTGTCTTACTATGATATTTTTGATATTCCTGAGGAGTTTGTGAAGCCCAATGTGTTTGCTATGAGATTTTGCCTGTCAGGTGTGAAAAAACTAGAGAAAGGGCCACACCTGAATGAGACCTTTAAACAGCTTGTAAATGGAAAAGTTTTGACTTTAAAAGTGGTTTCGCCAGAAGGGCCTCCTTTAATCCAATATGGTGAACTCTATTTGGAAAACAAAAATGTGTTGGACTTGCTCTTAGCAAACATGAAGGATAAACTGCAGTTTAAATGGATGGAGATGATGACTTTGGGCGCAAGGAAGTCTGTACTGGTCTCATATGTGGACAGCTGCATTAAGTTCTATGTTCAGTTGTCTGATAACATTGATGACCTGAATGCAGTCATGGATGCAGTAAAAGTGCACTGTGAAAACAGTTCTTCACCTGGAGAGTTGCCGGTTGGTGCAGCATGCTGTGCAAGGTTTCCTGATGATGACAACTGGTACAGAGCCAGAGTAAGAGATACTAAAGGCACCAAAATAGTTGTAGCCTATGTGGACTATGGGAATGAACAAGAGATAGAGGTGTCAGACCTGAGAACAATTACACCAGAACTAATAAGGTTGCCAGCACAAGCAATGAAGTGTGCATTGAAGGTAGATTCCTGTTCTATATTTATTTTATTTCTTATTTCATCTCAACTAACTAAAATATACACCTTATCCTCCCTAGGGTTTTGAGAACAAACCGGTGGAAACGAAGACTTCAAACCAATTGGAAATGTTAGCACTAGAGAAGACTCTAATGGCCCATATAGTGGGTGTTCTGTCCAGTGACACAATGCTTGTATCACTGGTGGATGACACCGTCAACCCACCACTTGATGTAGCCAGGAGAATGAACCAGCTCTCGCAACCAAGAAGCTCTCATGAGGTTGGTTTATGTTTGTCTTGTTCAGCTGTTGAAACTAAAGTATTTCACCATGTTTACAAGAACATTATAATGCCCTTGCAGAATTTTACTATTTGCATCGTAGAAATAAAAAAAAAGGATTTTTAAGTTTTGGTGTTGAAAGTACAGAAAAATTGTAATATTTTAAATATTTAATGAACAAATATTTATATAACTGAGCTAGTAATAATATGCTGTTAAGTTTTCAATTGATTGAAAGAAAAACTGAAATAATATACATCTTTAAGTATGCTGCATGTTTGTTATGACGACTCAACTAAACCTTGCACTATAACTACCTACTTAAAATTAAACTGTTACAAGGTAATAAATAAACTGGTAGATTTGATTTGGTATGTTTGTAATGAATAAACACAAAAACTCCTTAACTGATTTTAAGAATTCTTTCACCCATAGTTTATCAGCGACATATATTTATATTTCCAAAAAAAATTGATATCCCAATGAAAATTATAACAATGTCAAGATATCAAAAATTTTACTATGAAGGCGTAATATTTGGCGCGTCACGCGTGCTGCCAAAACTACATAAGTATTTATATAGAAGATAGAAAGATCTAAGAACTACCCTTATGAATATATTTTTCAATCCAATTTAGATTAAACCAACAACACCAGTCCGCAAGGAAGCGCCGGATAGCTTCAGTTCTCCCGAAGGTAGCATGCCAGATGACGGTAGGAAGAAAAGCTTCCGCCGTGAGAAGAGTTTTAAGGACGACCGCCGACCGCACAGGGATGGAAACGAAGAATTTGCGCAGAGAAGCGGCAGTTTCCGTGGGAGGTAAGTTTTGTAATATGATAATGATTCATTAAGTCGGGGCGTTTTGTGACTCAAATGATAAATTAATGGTCGGTGTTATTCTAAAAATGTTATGTAACTGACATGTTAGATACATGACCTAAAAAAAGATTGATTTATAGACAATACAGGGAAACTATACAATAATTTTAAATGTTGCAACTGCTAAAATTAATACTAATTTTAACTTTGCTTGCGGTTTTATTCTTTTTATAAATTTAATCGTTGTTTTTTATAAACCCACTAGCTGTTCCCCGCGGTTTCACTCAGGTTCCCGGGATAAAAAGTAGCCTACAACCATCGGGGATAATGTAGCTTCCTTTTAGTGATAGAATTTTTCGAATCGGACCAGTAACGGCAGATAAGCGCGTTCAAACAAACTCTTCAGCTTTTTTATTAGTATAGATTTAGTAAACAAAGTCCAAAATAGATACGTCCTAAATGAGGTTGATGAAATTTAATAAACAGCGAGACACGTCGTATTTTCTCGTACAAAAACATACTTTGATTGCAGTTTTATTAAAAGTATGTTGACCCGGATTCTGTTGTTTATAAACTAAACTAATTTAATCTCACTATTATCTCTAAAAAAAAACATTAGATAAAATTAATTTCAGTCCTGTCAAATTAGTCCGATTGTTATTTCAACTTGAATTTAAGCGCGATCTTTATTGATGACGACTTTTTCCCCATAAAAGACAATGGCATGGACTAATTTGCCTTAAATATCTCCTATCCTTTTTCAATAACGTTTGTTAGAAAGAGAGGTGACGTCACTAATATTAGTTTAGTTTGGCAACAACAGAATCGGCACCTATTTGTATTTGTCGCTTATAGATATAGTAGCGTACGTATTTTCTACATAATTGAGATAATCCTCTTGAGAAAGGTTTAAAGTTGTCATGGATAAGAAACAGTAAGATAAGAAAGACTACTTTTTATAGCATTTCAATTTTGTGAATCCACACTTTGTATTCTGACGTATACTTTTTTATCCTAACAAAAAAAGTTATAATAGAGCCCTGAGTCACGGCACCGTCGTATCGACCTTCAATTCGGTTCTTTGAACCCAAACGAGCATAGTCTATGTGCGAGTCTGCTGGTAAATTACAGATATGTATAGGTAATCTGATATTATGTGGTGATTAGTCATAAATGTTATGAGTATTGTGTTACGTGACAAATGTAGGAGGCGTGAGAAGTTAATGTGTTCGTTTGTGTCGGCAGGGACAACAAAGAAAACTTTGATCGATCGGGGCCGGGCAGGAATAGTGAAAAATTCAGCGGGAGGCCGGATAGAGGCGATAGGTAAGGCTGAAAATTATATTAACTTGTATCGTAGGTATAACTAAATATACGTAATTGAATTTGCATTGCAACTAGGTATCCATCAAGTTAATCTATGAATTGTACTATTTTAGATACTTCGTTTTCAATATAATTAATAGGTAATAACATTATTACAGCTAAATAAAATAGGTAAGTACTTAGATTGATGTTCAGTAGATGATAGTAACCTTATTGTTACTGGTGCTGCTTCTGAAAGAGATAGAGTTATATGCGTTTGTAGGTATGGTTTAGTACCTAAAACTTCTGTAAGTTAGTACTATTTAAGATTCTATGGTAATCAAATAACATTTAAATGATTGATTTTTGTTAAAGTTTTTCTCTTATTCGTAGACGCGTAGCTCCAAAGCCATGGGAGAACAACGCGGCCCCCGCTGCTACCCCCCTGCCCGCCGACAACGACTGGGGGGAATCATCCACTACCTCCCCTCCCGCTAGGCCGGCCAGGGATAATAATAGAGACAGGTATGTTATACCCATAGATAAGAGCTGAATCAATCAATATTATAATTGTTTTAGACACATGAAAATGACTTGTGATTATTTTTTTTATATTTACTGGTAAATGTTCTATGTTTTTTATGTATTTAATTACTATTTAATATATTCTTTAAGTGGTCTTGTATTTTCAGTTAAATGAATTTTAGCCGTAAGTTAGCGTCCTATGTAATGTAATAATTGTATTTATCTACTCTCATATCGTAATGTTCTTATTATGAAATCAAAATAAGTACTTTAATGACCCACTTTAGGCACACCCGTGTATAATGATTCATTATAGTACAGTTGTGTTCCCAAGATAATGCTATAAAATAACTTTTTTTCTATTAAAGTACACTTTGGACCTATCAATAGTATAATCAATCAATATCAATTCAATGTGACGATGACAATGTGGCTTGAAATTTAGAGGTAAGAATTTTTGGGAGTTGGCAACACGGATTTGATTAGGTATATGATTATTGTGTCTGTTTATTTTATTGGTTTTACTTACATATATCATTTTGACCTAAAATGTCACAATTTTTTTTTTTTTTTTTGCAAAGTTGGTAGAAATTCAATTTTTTTTTTATTACATTATTTATATGAGTTTAGATAATGTACTGTATGATACTGCACATAATTAGGTATTAAAAACTCGTGTGATACTATTAAGAACCTCGCCTACGGCTCGGTACTTAAACTCACACTCGTAGTTAATAACCCCTATTATGCAACAGTATCATAAACTACTATTATATTATTATTTATATAATTATTATTATAAATCAATAATTCGACAGAAGAAAACCTAGGTCGGATCAGCATGAAAAACCGGGTCATAGACCTGGGTGGAAGAACAAAGAGTCGAGTGGTGTCGGCAAAAGGTTGAGGCAAGCTGTGGAAGCTGCCTCAGTGGACACTCAAAGCGCCCTTCCAAGGGGCTCGTCCATACAGGACCGACTGAAACGGTACCATGCTTACACCCGAGCTGACACAAATGGTTGAAAGCACCCTATATGTTGCGCTTACTGGTTCAAATATGTTAATGCTTCTATTGAATTGTAGCTAACATCCCGCGTTTCATTTTTGTTTGGAGTTCTACGGATTACAAGCAAATTTTCTGCCTAGTTTCACATTAATTGGTCGATTATGATTGTTATTACTCAAGTATCACGTATGCGTTACCAACATGTTTTTTAACCAACTAATTTTATTACCTTTAAATAATATACATTACCATTACCTACTAATAATAATGTTTTTCTTTAGTTTAAGGTGGAGGCGTCGGTTGGAGCGCGAAATTGACATATACGACTATTTCATGAAAATGTTACTAATATACCTTGGAGGAATATGTTGATGATTTCTTTTGTTATTAATCAGTAAATATACTACCATTCTTCTCGCAAATAACATGTTGATAACTTATGACCAATAACTGAGCTGCAAATTGCAAAAAACATGATAAAATTTGAATTTCGCGCTCCAAGCGAAGGTTCACCCTTAACTCAATGGTCATCATCATCGGCCACTTTAGTCGCCTGATAAAAGATATTCAGTTATTATGTACCGTCAAAACGGATTGCTATGACTATTAGTAAACGCTACCGTCATGAAATACATATTTTATGTCACACGCACTACGAGTGAGATTCTCAGATTATTCTGAGTGTATTTTCTATTTTACAATGAATTCGATTTCATTCTTTTCACTTGGAGAAAAATGTACGATAACTTTCTAAATATTGCGAATTATTTGTACAAAAACATATATACAATAGTAAACAACATATTTTACAGTTAGTCTATAAAAACGATGTTCGATGCAATAACTAGTAAAGCATTAATGTTTGAATCAGCGCCCTCGTTTCCGCGCCCTATTTGCTCACTGTCACGCTTGGTTCGCGTCTCACGTATGTACCGCCGCCGCCGCTCTCGATACGTTGCATTACCTGTCGATACCAGTTTTTATTGCATTCCATTGCACCTTGTGCCGTCTTTAATTTCTATTTATCATTTCAGCACATTATCGACGTCTTATGTTTTTATATTCACCTGTTAGATGCAGAGTATTCATATTAATCCATGCTTGGTGTGGTGTATACTACTGTTACCTTTAAAACAATAATTTCAGCGTTTCGTTAATTCATTTTTAGATGGTGTTCATCAATATTTGACCAAGTTTAAAATGTATGACAATTCACTTGAATGTTCATGAACACTGGCCTTAGATTTATTCTATAAATGCTTTAGTCTTTTCTTTGTATGTTTACAGTATAATAATAATATTTTAACTATCTCTTTATTTTCAATATAAACAAGTGACAGTATAATTTACTTGCAGAGACAATAAGCATAACCAACAAGATGAGTGGGAAGAGAGAAAGAACGATGACTGGGGCAACAAACCCGCAGGCGATCCCAACCGACGAGAGAATCGTTCCGATACTCGACCCGACCGTCGGGACAGAGACAACCGCGGCGATAGACGTGACAACTGGGGAGATCGAAAGGATAACTGGAAAGAGAAACGGGAATTCAGAGGAGAAAGAAACGAGGACAGTTGGAAAGAAAAACGGGAATTCAGAGGAGAACGAAGCGAGGATAATTGGAAAGAAAAACGGGAATTCAGAGGAGAAAGAAGCGAGGATAATTGGAAAGACAAACGGGAATTCAGAGGAGAAAGAAATGAAGACTGGAAAGAGAAAAGGGATTTCCGAGGCGAACGAAGTGATAGGGGTGAGAGAAACGACAGGACTCGAAGCAACTTCACCCCCCGAGAGCGAGCGGAAAGAGCCGATCGCTCCTTCGGCTCCGATGCTGATAAGCGTTCCGAAAGGAGCTTCCGCTCTCAAGATAGCGGTAGAGATCGTGTAGGACGCACTCCGCCATACAAAACCAGGAGCAAATACACCGAAGTCCAATACAAAGAGTTATCTGATCCCATTCCCTTGGAATCTCCTTTCACAGAACCGACTGTCGAACAAGACACTCAGCACGAGGTCTCCGTCACGTGGATAATTTCACCAGAAAGCTTCTATACGCAAATTTTGTCGCTTCAACCTAAATTCCTAGAAATGATGCACCAAATACCGGAACTGTATAAAGGTGTGAAGTCTTTCACGGGCAACGTTCCCGTCGGTGCGTCAGTGTTGGCCCGCTATCCCGCCGATGGCGTCTTGTACAGGGCGACTATAGTGTCCGTCCAGCCGTTCTCCAAATTCATCGTCCGCTATGTCGACTTCGGGAACAAGCAGTTGGTCGATGCCAAAGATATTTGGCAGATGGATAGGCAGTTAATGGAGCTTCCAAAAATGGCGGTTCATTGCTCACTAGTGGGGGTGGCGCCAAAGGACGGTGAATGGAAAGCCGATCCTGAGATAGATCTTTGCTTCAACGCGCCACGTTACCAATGCGTGTTCCAGGAATGTTTGGGAGAGCAGTACAAGGTGTCATTATGGAATAACGGTGTCAGCGTTGCCGATATGTTGGTTGAGAAGCAGTTGGCTAATATGTCTGAACACCAGTCGACTGTTACCTTGAAAGGTATAACCATGTCATAAAAATTTCGTCATTACCTTTATATGTGTTAATTTAAGGGTGCTTTTAAAATGCAATTGCATTAATTTCAGATGAGGCGATTGATTTGACAATAATAATCGGCCAACAGATCTTATGTAAAGTAACGCACGTGGAATCGTTTGAGAAAATGTTTGTGCAGCTCGATTTAGATAAAGCTGAATTGGTCGAGACTGCCATCGCTAACTATGACGCTACGAAAGTAGGAATATACATAATCTCATTCGATTTTATTAAATTAATTTTTCAAACAAATATCTAATTTCAAACTGTTCTCTTTCAGCTGACACCCCTGAGTGCTGACAGCCTTACAGATGGCATCCATTGCACATTGAAACACGATGATAAAATATTCCGTGCCATTTTAGAAGATGTTTCCGACGCTGCTAATATCAAAGCCGTTTTACCGGACTATGGAAAGTCTATCACGACCTCTTTGGATAATGTAAGTAATCATTAGTAAGCGAAACAGACTCCTTTTAAAGAAAGAGCTGAGCAATTTCATTTCAACTGTTTTTACTCGCTCAGTTTTTTCCGCTCGACTATTTATTAGTGGAAATACAAGTATGCAGTTTACTCTTACGAGATAAACGGAGTCCGTGATATGTCCTGTCCGCTTGCGGTGGAATCCCGGTTTAAAACTTGGAGTAACACTGCACCAATAGATATTTCGGCTAAGGCCATTGGGTTCCGTAATGCATGATATCAGCACTGGCCTCTGTTTGTTCTGTAATTTATACTCTGTCTCCATACCTATAAGTCCAAATTTCACTCAGTTTCGTTACTGTTTTACCAATAAAGTTGATGAATTAATTGTTACTGTTGATATTTTAGCTCATGATCTTGCCTACGGAACTGAGCGTTTACTATTACCAGTCTCTGGAGTGTTGCCTGAACAACTACACTGCTGAATCTGAAATGCTCATGACACTCGAACAGTTGAAAGAAACTCTTACTGGCAACAAGTTTGTTGTTTATATCAACAATGTCGAGGGAATTAGGTGAGGAATTTTGATTACAACGTAATTTTATATTATACTAGCTGTTCCCCGCGGTTTCACTCGCGTTCCCGGGATAAAAAGTAGCCTATAACGTAGCTTCCTTATTAGTGAAATAATTTTTGAAATCAGACCAGTAACTCCGGGGATTAGCGCGATCAAACAAACAAACATACTCTTCAGCTTTATTATTAGTATAGATGAAAGATAATAATTATAAGATAAGATTAGATGAAATACTCTTATTTTTTAAATTTATTGGGCACTTGTTCGTTTGCAGTCTCAGAAACTAAAAACGAAGTCTGTATAGAAATAAAAATCAAATTCAAAATGATTTAGTGCGTTTTTTAACTAGGGCCGCAAAATAAGAAATACTTGCTATAAAGCTATATTTTTTCCAGTTTGGTGTCAACACTATACGACAGCGTAACAGGCCAAAAGGTGGCAATATTCTCGCCGGACGAAGGCGCTTACGACGAAGTAGTCCCGCTGTGTATGAGAGCTGTGTTCAACTATAACTTCGGCATGGCGTACATATCCCACGCAGAGAACCTAAATGAGTTCTATCTGCAGAAAGCGGCCGATGGAGACAAGATCGCCAGCTTGTTAGATCTGCTCTACCAGTTTTACGAAGAAGGTGAATTATTGAAAATGTTCATTCTTAGTCTGGTGTTTTTTTAAATCAATACATAGATTTATTTTCACGTAAGTAAATCATTTTGAATTTTTACAGGTACACCAGAAGACCTGACAAGCTACGAAATAGACGGTCTATGTGCCGCCAAATCTGCAGACAGCAATTGGTACCGCGCCACCATTATCAGCGTGGAAGAAACCGAAGTTAAGGTTCAGTTCTCTGATTACGGAAATACAGAAGTCCTTCCCAAAGAATCCCTCAAAAAACTTGACTCCAAATTCTACGAACCGTGCGCTTTGGCCCTAGTCGCCAGTATGGGACTAGTAGCATTGCAAGAAGATGCCCTCGCTAAACTGGTCGAATGGACCACTGAAAAAGAAGTTCAAGTCACATTAGCATTCGGTACTGACGGGTGGCTAGCGAGCCTACATTTGGATGGTGTTGATCTTGCGATGAAATTAGTCAATGAGAAACTGGCAACACCTCAAATAATTTCCAATGAAGAACAGAAACAGGACCAGCAACCCACCCCAGAAGAGCCAATTTCTCTCCCGGCGGGTTGTAATCAAGTGTATATCAGTCACATTGATACTCCTGGACATTTCTGGCTACAGATGCTGGACAAAGTCGATAAGATTGATGAAATCCAAGCGCAGCTCCAAACGAATGCCGAAACATACGCAAATGTAGAAAACAGAGATATGGGTACCTTATGTATCGCTAAGTATTTGGCTGATGATCAGTGGTATCGGGCTGAAATTCTGGACTCTGATGCTGATATCACAACTGTTCGCTTCATCGACTATGGCAATACGGACGTATTAGATAATCAACCCGGATTAATAAAGACATTGCCTGATGATATGAAAGATATCGAACGTTACGCGATTAAAGCCAGTGTGAATGCCGTCCCGACAGGCACGGGACAGTGGTCGGAGCCGGCTTCTGACTACTTCACACAACTCGTCGGAGATTTGTCCGCGCCAGTCGACGCACTCATTGTCCTAAAGGATGTCACAACCTACGTTGATATATTTGTCAATGGTCAGAACCTAACAGACAAGTTGGTGGCGGAAGGTCACGCTACGAGATCAGAAGAAAACGATTGTGGAGATTTACCATCTTGTTTCGCGAGTCACGTAAACTCCCCTTCGGAATTTTGGATTCAGTTAGAAACGGCTACTCCAGAATTGCAAGCTATGGAGGCTGCCATGGTTGATGCAGAAAACTTCCCTGAACTCACAGATAAAGAAGAAGGAATAATTTGTGCCGCTAAATATCCAGAAGATGGTGCTTGGTATAGAGCTCAAATAATCGTAGATGGCTCAGAAGGTACGGAAGTTCTCTTCATGGACTATGGCAATGCTTCGATTGCGAACGAATTGCGTAATCTTCCAGATGAACTTAAAGTTAAACCAGCCTTATCAAGAAAATGCGCTTTACAGAAACCTCGAGACATCAAATCCTGGTCACGTAAATCTGAAATTAAATTCAATGAACTCGCTGCCGAAGGCGCTACCATCTTCAATGTTCAGTTTATCGCATCTGGTGATATATCTATTGTGGAATTGTACCTTGAAGGTAAATCTGTGACAGAGGAGCTTGTAGGACTAAGTGAAGAACTTCCGTCTACTGAGAGGCCGACACCAGTGGGACAAGACTTGCATAGTAATGGTAGAATCTGCTACGTCAGTACCTGGGACGAGTTCTACGTTCATTTAGATGATGCTGTATCAGATCTCGATAAAGTGACCGATAAATTAGTTGAAGCTCCAGAATTCGAGTCAGTTTCGGAACTAAAAGTAGGATCATTATGTGCCGCTTTTTGGGCGGAAGACGAAAAATGGTACAGAGCAAAAGTCCTGGAATTTTGCGATGTTGGTTATCATGTCCAGTTCATAGATTATGGGAATAAAGCTAAATGTGAAATATTTAGGCAGTTACCTGAAAATTTAATGATAGTTGAAGCGGCAGCTAAGTCTTGCCGTTTAGCTGGATTGGGTGAAGATATGCATGACATTGCTAAAAATAAACTAGACGAACTTGCTCTTGATGACACCACATTCCAAATAGAGTTTTTAGACAGCACAAAGGAACCGATACTCGTGAAACTAATGTTGAACGACAAAGATCTCGTTACTATTTTAACGACAGAAAACGTAGCTAGTTCTGAAATAAGCGCACAAGAAATAATCGACTCATCTAATACAGCTCCTGCAATAAACCCAGAAACTCCCATTATAAATAGTATAGAAAATAAAGATGAAAAAGAGGCCTTATCACAATCTAATAATTTTATTGATGACCCGCAGTCAACGACAGTCGATGTAAAAGATGCGTTACAGTCTAATAATGTTATTGACAACCCACAGTCAACGAAAGACGATGTAAAAGATGCGTTACCGGAAACTGAAATAGTCGTGATACCGGATACAGAAACTGAAAAAGAGGTGTTACCGGATACAGAAACAGAAAAAGAGGTGTTACCAGATACAGAAACTAAAAAAGACGTGTTACCAGATACAGAAACTAAAAAAGAGGTGTTACCGGTGACAGTAAACGAAAAAGATGTTTTAGTGACAACTAATACAATAGTTAAAGATGAAGAAGCAGCGTTATCCACTACTAATAATATTGTTAAAGATGAGAAAGTTGTTTTATCTACAAGTAACAGTGCTGTTGGTGAAAGTATAGAGTCTAATAAAAAAGAAATAAACGAAGATGAACAATTAGACCATGAACTAAATACCTCACAACCTGATCTCAATGAAAGTACTAGCAGTAGTCACACTGTTATAGAATGTAATAAATCTTTAAATGACGATTTGACAGATGATATTTCCTCTACTGCTGGAAAAGAGGACTCCATAGAAACTCTTGAGAATTCAAATGACACAGTGAAAATTTCTGAACGAGATGAATCTAAAGAGTCTATTAATTCAGACACAGGTTATACAAGTTGTGGTGATCATGACTCTTCAGTTAAAGATTTAGAATCGCCAAATAAAGCATCAACGCCGCTAGCTGAAACTACAATGAATAATGTGTCCGAGTCAAAAGAAAATACAGAAAAAGTTATTGCACCAAAAAAAGTGCCAGAAAGTGAAACACTTTAGTGGGATAATATTTTCAGTACCTATTGTATTATATAAAATCTCATCTGAACTTTAGCTATTGCAAAGCAAAGCTTGTGATAGATACCTTACATAGTGCCTATCTTATGTTTTTTTTACTTATGAAAACCAGAAACATGTATGTTATTTATTATGTTTTTGGGCTATCCAGTAAACTTTATACTTTGTATAAAAATGCTATTAGCAACAGTTGCTATATTAGTGTAAAATTGAGGATGTTTTGTAAGTTAACAAGGTTGTTAAAAGTATATGTTGTATTTGTGTTTTAAATGTGTATTTTCTTTGATTTATTTTTGTTTGTAGAGTGTTAAATTGTTACTTTGGAATCTTATGAGTGAAGGTGAACTGTTAAAAGACAATTTTAGGGGGGCGTAGTCTAAATGACATTATCCCGTATATTATTTTTATATTAATTTCTTGTCATTACATTTTTGTCGAGATTATTTTTGTTCTAAATTACCTTTGTTATATAGAAAACCCGTTATATAATATTACGTGTTAACTAGTGAGTTTATAATAGAGGTATTGCTAAAGCAGTATAATAATTGTATTACTTACGTAATTATCACTTATAACTACCATCATAATTATAATTTATGGAACACGGTAAAATACTCAATTTATATATTATGTTAAGGGTTATCTGTTGATTTTAAACATTTGTTATGAAAGAATATAGGTTTTATGTACATTAATTAGAACATAGCATAAAACCACATTCCTTTTAAATTGGATTGAATGAACACATTAGTTCCGTCGGTATCACCAAAATATAAATATATATTAGGTATTATAACTGGTTTTGCTTCACACTTAAGTAATAAAGCTCTGTATAAAGTATATTATTTGTTTTTAAAGGCCACCTTAGCTCCGTCTTATTAATTTAGGCGCGGCAACTAACGGAAATCAGCCGGTCGACGGCCTAGTGGTTATTACTTTTGAACCAAAATAAAAATTACTAATTATTTTATGTTCTCATAATTAAAATCTGCGGTGATCCCATAATTTATTACACTATAACTAGCTACGGTGATCCTGCCAAAACGTGTCTCACTTGTGTCTTACGAAAGACCATTTCCCCAGGATAAAAAATATAGCACTCAAGGATAATGTAGCTTTCTGTTTGTAAAAAAAAGAAATTCCGTAGATTTACCTACATTACTACAGAAATAAACTACTACCTATTAGTATAAACAAATTCTATGAATGGAATAAAACATCAAAATACTAGTTGAACTATAATTTATTCAACATCGACAAAATATCGTACAAAATAAATCCATATTAGAAAAAATATCTGTACAATGTTAAGATATGAACTCGCAGTTATCTTACGGCATAATAAGACTGCATTCTCATTTCATGAAAAAATCAAATCCTTTATATATACATATGTCCATCTCTGGGCTAAGCGTGAATTGAATTGATCCATCCAAAGTATAAGTTCAATTACCAATTGTCATTTTTTATTTTCGAATTAATATACAGTAAAAAAATATTTCGAATCGAGTTTCTATGGATCAGAATGAGGCATGCATTATAAAATAATTGTAAATCTTACAAATAAATGATAAATCAAACAAAACAACTATTTAATGAGTCCTATTATTCCGATGTCTTTTAGATCTTCTTTCTTTTCTAGTATAAGTCCTTTTTCATTGGCGAGATGAAGGACTGAAAGTAAGGCAAGCGGCACACTGAGCGACTCGCGCATATTCTGCGATAGTTTATTTGGCAACCGCGAGTAAACTGTGAAGAAAGTAGTTTGCGACACGTCTTCTTTCTCTCCTTCTGGCGATTTCTCTGTGAGCATTTTCCATGTACAATGTTTTAGTTGTTTCATGTCTACTTTTTTGGCTCTCATTGCGTATGGAATGAAGATTTTGGCGACCTAAAACATACATTTTATTTTTAATCAAGTCAGTGAAATAACGTGATACCCTTTAGTCACATACATATAATAGTAGTTTATGATACTGTTGCATAATAGGGGTTTATCTAAACTCATATAAATAATGTAATTTAAAAAAATAGACAGATCGATAGTATTTTTCTACAAATTGCTATTTTTGTGACATTTTTGGTCAAAATGATATGTGTAGGCAAAAACAATAAAATAAACAGACACAATAATCATATACTTAATCAAATCCGTGTTGCCAACTCCCAAATATTCTTACCTCTAAAGTTCAAGTTACAAAATTTGTGACATTGTCATCGTCAAATTGAATTGATACTGATTGATTATACTATTGATAAGTCCAAAGTGTACTTTAATAGAAAAAAAGTTATTTTATAGCATTATCTTGGGAACAACAACTGTACTATAATGAATCATTATTTGTTCCGATTCGACATCCGGAATCCATCTTGAGTCAAGCACCAGTCTTTTAAGCGTTTTCGGTCGTTTAACTTACCTCCCACCAGGCGGCGCCACCATCGCTTACACAGGAAGTGAGTGGGAGGCGCGAAATGGTGGTGCCACGATCCTCGTTTGTTCATCATTATAGCGTCGTTTTTCGTAGCGTACGGTTTAACTTAAATATTTATAATAATTTGAATACCTTCATTATAGTATTAAATTTTTTAATTTTTTAATCTTAATAGTAATTAAGTATTAGTTATAATCTCCCATCAAAAATGGACAACGGTGAAACGCAAGCTGTTAGTGAGGTAGAATCTCGGAAAAGGCGCCATTATAGGAGTTCAGATTCGGATTCATCATCTCGGGACTCCAGCCCACAGCGAATCAGTAAGTCAAAACGGACTCGACCTGTAAGTGATTTGCAGTTTGAATTTTTATCCCAACAAGTTTCTTTTTTAACGAATTTAGTATCTGAAAAATATTCTGTTCTACCCTCAACCACAAATAATGAAAGTAGTGCTGGAAATACGAATATTTCGAGTAAATTAATGGATGATTTTTCCTTACGTCCACCGGCGGGACTAGCGAGTAATAATTCTAGCGGACAATTACAGTTGTCTGACCTTAACACCACTGTGAAAGATCCAATTTACCCAAAATCTAAGGAATCTTTTTTGAATAAGATTTCAAATTTGCAACGTTTCAATTGTAATGATTGGAATGCTATTCGTTTTGCTGACACTCAAAAGAAATACCTAGCGTCACCGGGGTTTGTCGAATTGAGCGTTAACGATGTGTTGAAACGATTTGAGCCTACATTGCCGGAAGAAAATCGCTTGCATCTTTTCGAAAGATCATTTGCAGCATTGTCGAATGCAATTTTATCACAAAAAGAAGCGTTACATACTACCCTACAAAGTTTAGTCGATTGGTCGAATGAAAACGGTTCAAAACTCACTCCATCAAGTTTGTTTGCCAAGGTTGAGGAACTTTTTGGCAAGGAGTCTGGCTACGTCAAGGCTACGGACGATATTTTGCAGATGGTCTGTGGACGACGAGCAGACTTGATAAATTTACGTAGAGAACATTTATTAAAACAAATCCCGGAAGGTTTCCATTGTAGTGTTTTACAGAAACTACCCCCTAGTGCCGACTTTTTATTTAATGATGAACAACTTACTACCTACATTCAGAAAATTGGGGGGGCTGAGAAACTTTCACAGTCTTCAACTGCTCAGCCTACTCCGAGTACATCTCAACAATATCGGCCAAGAACCAATTCGATTATGAGTAAACTGCCGGAAAACAAACCATCACGTGATAATATTTTTCGTAACGCGCCAGCTAAGCGGTCAAAACATCAAAATAACTCCAAGGGGTATAGAACATCAAATTATAGACACAAACATGACGGTAAAGGGAAAAAAATCATTTTCTTCCAAAAATAAAAATTCCCGCGCATGACTATTCCAGCTTTCAAGGCGGTTGTCTGGCGCGATTTCAACATGTTTGGAGCGATCTTGGAGCGCCACCCAAATTATGCAAACTTCTAAAAGGCTTAAGCATTCCATTCATGATGAAACCGCCCCTAATATTACCAAACGCGCGAGTTATGAAAAATTTCGAAACCAAATTAAGTCTTCAAATGACACGGCAAATAAATACCATGATACAAACCAATGTTCTCGAAATAGCCGAATATTCCCCGAGTTACCTATCAACGTTTTTCCTTGTGCCGAAACCAGACGGTTCAATGAGGCCAATCTTCAACTTGAAACGATTAAACCAGTTTGTGCGGACAAAAGATTTTCAATTATTCAGCCATTTCCGTGTTCCGAGTTTCATACAGAATGCAGATTGGATGGTAAAAATAGATTTGAGTCAGGCATATTTTCACCTGCCGGTTTCTCACATGCACCGCAGGTTCCTGAGGCTCAGTTACAACGGCCGCCTACTACAGATGACGTGTCTACCGTTTGGACTATCATCAGCACCAAGGACGTTTGCCTCTCTAACAAATTGGGTTGCAGAATACCTACGCAAACGCAACATACGCTGTGTAGTGTACCTGGACGATTTTTTACTCGCGGACCAGTCTCGTCTTGCATTACACGATCATGTCTCATTCACAATAGACCTATTACAACGTCTCGGATGGACGGTCAACTTCGACAAGTCTGTCTTGGTTCCGACACAACGCCTGGAGTTTCTCGGTGTTACCTGGGACACACTGTTCAACACAAAGTCCCTGTCGGAACCAAAGCGCCTAACGCTCCGCAGGGTGCTCCAGACTCAAATGTCGAATGGCAGTTGGTCCCTCAAACAGGCCCAGTCCCTACTGGGGAGACTCAACTTTGCCAGCTTTGTGATACCGAGAGGGAGACTGAACTGTCGCACAACGCAAACCTGCAGTCGACAGCTTCCCAAGACTCACCCCTACAAACGGGCTACGATACCAGACCCTGTTTATCAAGAACTGAGGTGGTGGCTCAACTCTCTAGACGGCTCGCTTCCGATACATACGATTCCGATAACGCACCTTTTGACAACGGATGCCTCGGACAAGGGCTGGGGCGCTCAACTTGGCGATATAAAAATGGCGGGTCAATGGTTGCAATCCCAAACATGTTGGCATGTAAATCTCAAAGAGCTATACGCGGTGTATGCTGCAATTCTTCAGATGAAATTGGAACTACTAGATGCACATATTCTTTTACAAACGGACAATCGGACAGTTGTGGCGTACATAAACAAAGAAGGTGGTACAAAGTCAGGATTGCTTTTACAATTGACCAAACGGCTACTGGACATGTTAGACGCCCACAATATATCATTGACGGCTCAATATTTCCCTGGGAGATACAACGGCGAAGTCGATGCGTTATCGAGAGGAATGCAATGTCCGGAGTGGCATCTCAGACCAGCGGCGACTACACCGATTTTCAAAATGTGGGGCAAACCGGAGGTGGATCTGTTCGCATCGATGACAGCGCACGTAGTACCGACATATGTTTCGACCGATATCCACGATCAGCAAGCTCTATATCACAATGCCTTTTGTCGAACGTGGGACTACAACATTGCGTGGATATTTCCACCACCGAATTTAATGCCACAAGTCTTAGCACATCTAAACTCCGCCAAAGGTCAGTATATAATAATTGCTCCCCACTGGGTCAAAGTGTTCTGGATTGCAGATCTGCGGCGCCGAGCTATACAGGGGCCACATCTGATTCCCAACCTTCAACAAGTTTTGATCGACACCACGACGAATACCCATCCACCAGACATACAACACATTCATCTGGAAGCTTGGCTAATCTTGGGTGGATTGAAGCAATAGAAGACTGGACAACTCAAGAGAAATCCGTCTTAATGTCTAGTTGGCGTAAGTCTACACTCAACACATATCGACCGGCCTGGGAAAAATGGACGAAATGGAGTATGGAAAATGGTATAGATTTTAGAAATCCTTTACCCACACAGGTAGCTCGTTATTTAATATACCTTCACAACAAATGTGGTCTCGCTTACAAAACGATATTAGTACATAAATCGGCTATTTCAACTTTTGTTAGCCACGATTCTGTTAATAGCATTTCATCAAACTTTTTTGTAAAACACGTTTTAAAATCTATATCACTTGCAAAGCCAAAATGTATCAAACCGCCGATATGGGACCCTAAAATTGTTTTACAATATTTAGAAAACAATTCAGTCGATGAAGATAGTCTATTTCAAATCTCGAAACGCGTAGCGATACTTTTACTTCTTATGTCCGGACGCCGGGTTCACGACCTCACGCTATTGCATACAGGACCTAGTAATATGATTGATGAAAGCGACTTCATCATATTTTGGCCCACTTTTGGATCAAAAACTGATAGTACTAATTATCGGCAATCGGGTTGGAAATTAAGAGCTCATCCTAATAATAACCTAAATTGTATTTATTGGATACGCAAGTTGATATCCCTTTCAGAGGAAAGGCGTAATTCTATTAATTGTTCAGAGTTATTTATCACAGTGCGTGGGGTGGTGAAGCCTGCGTCTAGGACTGTAATAGGCGGCTGGGTGAAGGCCGAGCTGCGTGCAGCGGGCGTGGAGGCACCGCCCGGTTCTGTGCGATCCGCGGTCGCTTCGCTTAACTGGCTTGAAAGTTTCTCTATTGATCAGATACTTGCCACTGCTAATTGGAAGCGTGAACATACTTTTAGAAAGTTTTATCATAAAGAAATTAATAGATCCTTGAATGATTCAAATATGTCGATTTCTTTATCTAATTATTTCGATGCTGTACGTTGATTAAAATAGTATATACCTAGAACCTACCATGTTTTGAATAAATCAATGATTAATTCGATTTAATATCTTATTTTTGAATAATTATTAATAATTTTCTCCAAGCTACACATTATAGCATCTTAGCTACCAGGAGATAACAAACACATCACTCAAGATGGATTCCGGATGTCGAATCGGAACAAATAATAGAGAGTTTTAACAAACAATAAAACTTACCTATTATTTTTCCTGAAGACATCCGGAATCCAGGTAATCTCTACCTGGTACATCATGAGTTTTATAATGATGAACAAACGAGGATCGTGGCACCACCATTTCGCGCCTCCCACTCACTTCCTGTGTAAGCGATGGTGGCGCCGCCTGGTGGGAGGTAAGTTAAACGACCGAAAACGCTTAAAAGACTGGTGCTTGACTCAAGATGGATTCCGGATGTCTTCAGGAAAAATAATAGGTAAGTTTTATTGTTTGTTAAAACTCTCTATTATACACAGGTGTGCCTAAAGTGGCTCATTAAAGTACTGATTTTGATTTCATAATAAGAACATTACGATATGAGAGTAGATAAACGTTATAAACGATAGACACACATGTTTTTTTTTCTAATATTTTTACGGGATAAATGTATCCCCTTTTAATCCAATAGTCTATTTATGTGTCAAATTGTATCCAACCTTTACACAAACATTAAAATATTGATAAGCTTATGTTTCGAGTGTCTAGAAATTAAGATCACTATACCAAAGTACGCCTGTGATATCATTCGTATATTGTTAGAAAATATTACAATACCTTAGTAGGTGGTTCAAGCATGTCGCCGATTTCATCTGGCTCCACCGCTTTAACTTGGTCGTGCAACTCTCCCGCCGCTGTTGCATCCTCGTTGCCCCATTCATCAGCGTCCTGATACATATAATGGAAATATGATAAAGAAAACCACACAATCAATCGTCGAAGAAAAGGAGGTTATCAATTCGGTGTATGTTTTTTTTTCTTAGGTTTGTTCGCGCATAAAAATTGGTGAACTGAAATTGCTACTAATACTCACTTCCATAGCACGCTTATTACATGTTTACTGAAAAAGTTACACTAATAAATATTCTTACCGGTACATTATTAGGGCAGTAAGATGCGTCGTTCTCGTTATTGTAGTCATAATCGTGAGCGTCATCCACAGTCAGTGGTTCAGGAGCCGGCTGCTTACTAGCTTCAGCGTCGCGCTTACTGGCTTCTATGTCACGCTTGCGTACCATCATCACGTTGTGTCGAAGGAATAATTTGCGGAAGTGGGACTCATCTAGACCTCTGTAATATTGAGTTTTTTTTTCATATGGCACAATAGCTTAAATGGGTAGGGCCATGTTCTAAAACATAAGTAACTGCAACAGGGCCACCTAAAAACCCCTGTAACTTTTGAACCAGGACGCGACAAAATCTGATATTCGAGAACAAAATAGCGACAGACTCTGAATTCAAATCCGTGATGGTGGCCCTGCCAGGAAGTGCTACACGTAACTGACCAGATTTAACATTTTATACACCTACCCATAATGTAATGTAAAAAAACTTTACAATTAATTTTTGTGTGTAACCTCTGAAAATATGAAAATATCCATGAGCTTTTGCTTCCCGAATGGAATCTAATGTTAATTTATTGTTGAACGCTTTTGTACCTATTACTCTATCTACAAATTTTATTATTTCAGTATATTTACCTATCGATGGGCGTTTTGAAGTTAGCCTCATTCCAGGTGTGTCCGGTAGCAAGAGTCTTCCGACTGATCATGATCTTGGCCGGCTGCGTGGGCTCGTACTCCCCGCTCGGTTCGGTTCTGCAGTCGAACGTCATGCCAGTCCCAAGGAAATCTAGCTGACGTTTCGTCCGCACCGGCCTCTTGCCTTCTACTACTATACGACCGGCTGTCGATTGTGTTCGCTCCGAAAGTTTGGATGCTAAGGGGAAAATGAAATATTTAGATCGGAGTGTTTCAGTGATTATTATTTCTTTATAATCAATATCTTCATGCGCCTTATATCCGAAGAGGTAAGCATTATTGAGGTTTTATGAACATGACACATTGTGGCAAATGTAAACCGATTTAGTACTTTTTGTAATTTTTATCTGTTTGATCAGGCTGGCTGGATTGATTTTGACGGAACTTTAATTGGAGATAGCTTACGCTATAAGGAGTAACATTTTTTATTTTAGAAAATGAATTATGGTTCCATGCAAGAAATGATTCTGGGAAAAGTAGTAATATAACCTCTATTGTTCTTGAGGCGCCAGTGCGCAGGCCCGGCCCAGGCGGCGACGATAGCGGCGCAATAGGAGTACTCGAGGCGCGAGTCGGCGGCGGCGGCGGGGCGCATGTCGGTGAGGCGCGCCAGCGGGGCCGGCGCCGCGCGCGCCACGCACGCCGCCACCGCCACGTCCGCCTCCTCCTCGCTCTCCATCCCACCCAGCGGCTCCTCCTCTAAACAATACATCACATCATCATTCAAGCACGACCCATTTGGGGTCATCGATCTATTTCGTCACATGTATTTCATGATTTTTTGACCCCTCCCCCGTTGTGACACGAGCGGATTTTCGTAGGATAAATAGGATGGATTCGTCTAAAAAACTGTCTAAACACAGCGTATTTTTGCGATTGGACCCACGTTGCAGCCTAAAATGTAGGATACTTGCAGGTATTATTAGTATTTTACTATTAATCAATTGGTTACTTACCATATAAATCATTATATACTTCATCATGTGGAATGGGCTCAACTTCAGCATTTACGTCGAAAGCGAGAGCCTGTTGGGACAAGTTCAGTCGATTCTCCTCCACCCAGTTGGAGACGCGATTGTCTCTGATGATGGAAAACAAAATTCAACAACTTTTATTCTTAGGATCACAAGAAGCAATGATAAATAGAAAAGAATAAAAATATTATATTATTTAATAATAATCGCCAAGGTGGACAGACTCAAAATGTACATATATATATATAGATGATAAAGATTTACGTAATGTATGAATAAGAGCGTGCATTTATCTGCCATTCAAAAATCAACTATCTGAAGAGCACATAAAAACTTTTTAAACACTTACGTATCTTCAGTCTCCGGATCCCAATTATTGATAGAGAATCCAGTAAATGGCTCACATATCTGATCGCTCTCAGTGAACGCGGGCAACAGCTTCACTGCCAGAGTGATGCGGTCAGTCAGCGTCAACTCTTCCGACACATTCTCTTTTACAGACTCCAGAAATAATTCGTCAGTTCTGAAAGTAAAAATATGTATCAGGTTAAAAAAACTCAGACTATATTATAACCTTTTAATTTATGCTTTTTTTTAGGGAACGTTAGGACAGGGATTTAGTGAAACCTATGTTTAAACTATTTTAAGCAGACAGTCCGTCTTTCATCAAAGTAGTCAAAACATAAGGTTTTACAAGGAAATTTATTCTCAAGAGGTCATCCATAAAAGACGACACACTATAAGGGGGGTGAGAGGGGGTCAACAAAGTGTGACATCATGTGACAAGGGGCGTCTTATGCTTTGTCATGTCACATGTATAAATCTTAAGAGTATTTAAAGCAGGGATTTCCAAACAATTTTCCACAAAATAAGTGACCAGGGGCGAGGGGGTTATAAAAATATGACCACCTGTGACAAGGAAGGGGGGAGGGGAGTAGTCCAAAAATCGTATGACGTAATTTATGGATAGAACTACAATGGAAAAGACGAGCTACATTTACTGCTTGCAAGCAAAAAGATTTCAAAACTGATCATGCTTAAAAAATTGTTGATTCAATCATAATAAAATGAATGCAGTTACCTCAATATCAACGCTAATGTCTTGTCATGTATGGGCAATGTAGCATTAAATGCTCGATTAGATGACGTCACATCACCAGTCGTCGCTGCAAGCCTCTCGAAAAATGGATCTGTTATAACAGATCAGGAAGATTCATATGAGAATTTAGAAATTCATGAGCAATTAAATGAAGGACTATTTGAAAATGGATTTATCAAAACGTAAAAAAGTTTAAAAAAAAACCGCAATATTAAAATGGTTTCAATAGAAAAATATTGAAACTGATTGCAACAAACTTACGTGATTGCCCCACTGTTCAAATTTTCATTTAGTCAGAAGTATTTTATTATACCAGAAACTATGTCTAAATAAGCAGGCAGAACTCAAATAAATACTTAAAAACTCACCAACACAATCATTTGCATCAAAATCACCATTGAAAACTTCAGGGTTGGCAGCAATAGCACCTTTAGACCTTTTCTTTTTTTTCTTCACTGGGGCTGCATTGTCGCCATCTACCGCACCATCATCTTGCGTGCAAATGTCATCATCTTTTTTACCTCTTTTTGTCTGAATATAGATAAATAATAAAATGAGTTTTAAAGTTGAAAGGTTAGATGAGAAAGTGGAACCTTCTCCAAGTAATCAATTATTAAATTTCTGATGTGTGTGTGTGTATACTTATAATTTCAGTGCACATACTGTTTAGTTATTGGACCACTATGAGGATTAGTGGTCTCTGATAGTCTATCCCGTCTGGTTTTCCATGGATTTTATTTAGGTTGTGGGTTAAATTTTCATCCAGGACAACTACTTTTGAAATAGTTTTGTCCTGGATGAAAAATGAACACACAACCTGCAGTGTGATAGTGTCTAATCCACTGCACTAACTGGCCTGTCAAATGTTAATACCATACCTGAGCAGCCTTGCTCAATCCACCAGCCATCTTCAGCACATCATAATGCACTGCATCAACTCTGAAGGAATAAATCCTGGCTGAAGCATCCACCACTGTGGATGCTGTCTGCAAGTTCTCCATGCGGGAGTCATGCCGCCTTAACATGGACGACATGAAGTCTATTAGTTGTAGATTCCATGCATTGTCTTTGGTTATTTTCTGAAACAAGCCAATATAAATGAATCTTTTTTCTCAAAAAATATTTACATATATTTTAGTGCTGATAACAAAAAAACATTGGTGTGAGTGATTTCATAGTAATTTTCAAATATAATAAATAAACTCTTCTGCTATTTTCAAGAAATATATTATATTTAGGAGACTATAAATGAAGGTTGGAGTCCATTTACAGGTGATATAACCACCTCTAGCTAACACCATTGAGTCCAAAAGAAGGTTGAAGAAGCTACTGAATTAACTAAAAGTACACAATCCAGATTTAATTTCAGATGCACCACCAAGAAATAGCATGGCTATTCTTTACTAACATTTTCAGCATACAACTTGAGGCATCCTTGAAAATGTTCCTTCTGCGGTGATGAAGACATGGTGTCCCTGCCTCGTCGAGGTGACGCCTGTGGCGTGGAAGTGGCCACTGCTCTCTCTGATGCCACCAATGATGACCTTTCAGCATCATCATCGTTACGCTCCTGAAGAAATAAGTATCATAGCTAAAGATTCAAATTTTAGTTGTGTGGGGCAAGGTAAATAAACTTCAATGTTGATGACATTATAGCAAGAATTATGCATGTAGTACAAACCTCATCTCGAGCATGTGTTAGACGAGTTTGAGGGTGAGGAATAATACTTCTTCTACGAATAGAACTGTTACTGCTCCCGCCAATACTACTGAGTCGTGCCAGTCCAGGGGTAGACGTTATTGGTGTTTCTATCATCGTTACACTTTAATCGCATGCACTTAATTACACACCAACTTATCCAGGCATTTATTTGATCACTTTGGAATTGGAATTATATTACCTACGAAAATCCACAACAAATCAAAATCAACGGACATCCCAACATTAACATTGAGTGAAACATAGACTAAAAAAAATAATTTCCTTTTTTTTCAAGTGTATAGCATAGACAACTATTTATAACTTCGTTCGTTTATTTGGGTGTTGTGTTACCTCATTCTAGTTGACAGGGACTTATAACGGGAAATCATTAACAATATTGGACCGCTATTTTAGAATGTGTTTATTTTATAGTTTCAACAACGGGCTAAGTTTTATAGGGCAAACCATTAATTTTAACTATCATCTCTTCTAAGAGTCCAATCGCTTTTTGGATAGATAATATTATGTTCCTTCGCTTTTTGGCAGAACATTATTTTTTAGCATGGCAATAATTATATCTTGATGATCTCTACTTCCTGTATCTCACTTCACACCATTTGTTTGGATTTAGATCTGTGGCACTGGTTTACACATACATACTGGTTAGCTATGTAACAACGCCATCTGTATTTAGATATTAAAACACAAATTATTTTTCTTAACAACGTTTAAAATTTAAAGTTCTGGATATTTTTTGTTCGCAGGAGCTACTTTTCTATGGAATTTAAGGAGTGGTGGTTACAATATAACCATATTGCCGTCTATTTATTTAAAAATCGAAAATAATACATACATTTTTCAAAGCCATTTATTAGTAGTAGTCATGTGGTCCAAGCTGTAAAAAGTAGCTGAAAAATCTCTATAAAATTGTAAAAAAAAGGATTAAAACACTCTGAAGTTTGAGATGTGTAACAAGTACATGTACGTACCCAAAACGCGATAGAGCAGATAACTGAAAGAGACAAAATCCAAAGTCTTAGGGACTCATAAGTATAAATATTATAATACAGTATTTTATAACAACAGTTTGACTTAAAGGTTTGAATAATATGTCACCTGTAATATCTACCAGTAATAAATAATAATTATTACAAGATATAGTCGTTAATATAAAATACCAGCCATAATAAATGGCAACATTTCCAGCTAGATACTAACGTGAAATTTCATGAATTAAAATTCTTAGAATTGGAAATTCACCACAATATGGTATTATCATAAAATAAATTATGAATACAAAAGCATATAATAGAGGTCGACACTTTCGAATCAAAGACTACATTTCCTTCAAACTTTTCTACCCCCACTAATCACAGCTGTTTGTAAACGCCGCGCTTGTTGCCAACTTCACGTCAGTCATTTTGTTCGGTGGCTGAATTTTTACGGTCGACGATATCGTTAAAAATCTTTGTCATCAGAGGAGAATTTCTAAAGTGACATTATGAGTACTGGAATGCCTGAACTGGGCTCTAAAATAAGCCTAATATCGAAAGCTGACATCCGTTACGAAGGCCGACTTTTCACCGTCGATCCTCAGGAATGTACCATCGCTTTGGCTAGCGGTAAGTTGACAAATGGATACTGTTATCTTTAATGCTAGCTTCTCCCGCCTTTAGTGTCCTGGTAATTGGATCCAGTGGCATTAAATATTCACGTAATGCTGTTTTTTCCAATGGTAAGACGGATGGACTTCTAGGGGAAGGCTTTACGCGTTTTCCCTCTTGTAATGCTAACGAATCTTTGTTTATTGTTTATGGAAGCGTCTGATATGATTATTGCTGTGTTTTGTCCTGGTAAACGATGGAAGAGGACTTTTTGATTGCAGCACATTGTTTTCATTCTACCCTCGGAAGTGAAAACATAAGTCCAGTCTATGACCGCGGTTTCACATTGATGACGTTGCCAGCGTTTATTCCCCTCTTTATAATTATGCGACGTACACAAGAACGCTCTCACAATACATTGTATCATTATCACCAAGTTTCGGTAACCCCAATACATGTACAATTTAAATACCTACATACTTTCTTGTCAATTACAATTTCTTCAATATGCTATGTAAAATGAACATTGTCTGATATCCTTCAATTCCACAGCCTTAAGGATTATGATATAACTTATGAGGGTAGCATTAACATTGATGACTTTGCATTTAAAACTCAACATAGTCAGTTATTAACTTCATAAGTTTTGATTGACCTAGTTAATTAAACACAAACAACTTTTTTGTTATACAGTGCGATCATTTGGCACGGAGGATCGAGAGACACAATATCCAGTAGCACCTCAGAGCCAAGTGTATGATTACATCCTATTCAGAGGTTCTGACATCAAGGACATCAGGGTTCTGAACAATGTGCCGTCCCTACCCAATGATCCGGCCATCATGCAGATGTCGGTGCCACCGACGCTGGGTGCTGGCTCTGCGCCAGGAGGCCCTTTCGCAGGGCAGTTCAATCACCCTGTTGTCGGGCAGACATACCAGCAGTACCACCCCATGGCAGGCTTCCCGGGCAGTGTCCACACACAGCTTAATAAGACTAGTGAGTTGTCCCCGCAAAACTCTGTGGAGCTAGCACCGCAGACCCAGCCTGCCACAGCCCCCATCGGCTCAGGATTGGCACATCACACTAACCAAGTGAAAGACCAAGGTTTTTTTCTAGATGGTTATTTTTAGCTTCAGCTTCAAACATGCTGCTTTGCGATTTTTACTGATCCACAAAGAGATACTTTGTTTTCTGGAGAACTCTAAACCACTATAAATTTTATGGTAAATAAATTACATATGTTCAAAAGTATCTAATTGTGTTCAAAGTAATGCTTCATTATACATATTTGTATCGATATAACTTCATTGCATGTAGTTATTATTATAAAACACTTATTTATTTTGTAGTTATCATGTATTACATGTATTATTATGTATTATTATTACTATTTATTGTTTATATATTGTATAACCTTTTGTTCTTGCCAAGATCTTGTCTGTATATTTGTGGTAGTCCTTATTATTTCATTATATTTTATTGATTATTAACTGACACTAAAAACCTAACATATAATTTAGACCACATTGATTAACTGGATAACAATTGAATTGAAAAAATCGCAACCTGCATTATCATCCTTGGTCTGTTGCTTGTAAATTTAAATATATTCTTATAAATCAAACATATTTTTTTGCATCAAAAAGGTGCATTATATCATTAGTAGTAAGATAGATATTTATTTATCTCAATTTGTCATTATCTTCTTTATCTCTTCATTATTCTATTATTGTCTCATGTTCATAGCTATAATGCAGTAATGTTGTCATTTAACATGTAATTAATGTATACTTTCTGTTTAGGCTCAATGCTCGATCTCATTGGAGGTGGATCTCAGCAGAGTGCTTCGCGATCTGGTACTCCTGCAGTTAGTGGCCATAGAAAGAGTCCTACTGCTGATCAAAGCACTCAGGTAAATCAATTTGGGTAATTATAATTAATTGAGCAGAACTGACACTCAACTTAGAAATAAGTGGTATTATTAATACAAGCATAACAATACTGTCATCTATAAAGTTGATTTCTCTTTGTTTCTTGTATGATGATATCTATGGTGGTATGATGATACCTAGAATCAAGATATTCATATCTTCATAATAATGTCTAACAGTCATGAAGATTACTTCTTACTTCTGTTTACCTGTCAATCTTGTCATGTCAAAAACACTGCACAGGATATGGGATATACAGACTATTTAACATTTAATGTAGCTTCTTTCCAGTTAATGTGATGTGATTCTTCCCCTCAGGCGGGTTCGGTCCCAAGTGGATCAGGGCAGCAGCGAGATAGCCGCCGCGGCAGCAACCCCGCTCAGAAGGGTGCTCAGCCTCGCAACCGCACCAACTCGCGCACTCGCCAGCGGTATCCCAGCGGAGGGGCACCCGCACCGCACCATCAGCAGCACCAGCAGGCCCCGCAGCAGCAACAACAGCACCAGCAGCCCCATCATCAGCAGCAGCAGCACAACCAGCAACAGCAGCATAACCAGCATCATCATCAGCCTGGTTAGTTGTTTGTAGTACCTGGTGTACAACTAAGCTAATATTTTTTTTTGTCTCTTTTTGATATGTTAACAAGTACTTATGGGTTGTCAGAAGTGTCATATTAGTATTAGTGCTTCACTCAGAACTCAGATTCAACTCAAACTCATTATTCAGTTTAGGGCCTGATAAGGCACTTGTGAACATTGAAAGTTATAAATTACTAGCACTGGTTTTTAATACATATAGAAATAAAATATTGCTATTTTATTTGACAGTAGTGAATGATTATCCAGGGCAGGGGCAAGGCTACGGGCGCGGCGGCGGCGGATGGCGAGGGCGGGCGCGCGGACGCGGCCGCGGTTTCGTGCCTCGCAACAAGAACACACTCAAGTTCGAGAATGACTATGATTTTGAACAAGCTAACACTGAGTTTGAGGAGCTGCGCAGCCAGCTCGCTAAAACCAAGATTTCTGACGGCGAAGTCAAGCCAGAAGTTGGCGAGGTAATTAACAATTTCTACTTCTCTATTCTGCATGGCTTTCGGATTGATTTTGAACATTTTATTTGCAACCAATTTTAAGATAGGTATTATTATTTGATTGAATTTTATCAAATAAATAAAGTAATTTGCACTTGAAACCCAGTCTTAACATCTAAATAAATAATGTAAAGCTGTAAAGCACTGGTGGTCCCCTTGATATTGCTGATATCCATAGACACATAATTATATCACCCTACTGCTTACCAGCTTATTAGCCTAACAGTAAAAATCCGGTGCTATGCTATATGATTCTAGATATTTCTTAAAAAGGATTCTCTCTAATATGATTCTATGTCACATACAGGCTAACCAACTGGTTTCTCATCAGGAGATAGTACCAGGAGAGGTGGACAAGAAGGACGACTCTGGTAACGAGACCGGCGCCGGAGAGGCCGAGCTTGATGATGAAATTAGCGGCTATGATAAAACCAAGAGTTTCTTTGATAACATCTCTTGTGAGGCTGTCGAGAGGTATGTCGTTTATTAAGTGCTTTGATTATTAGTAAAAAAAAAGTTTTAAGGCGATGATAGCTCAGTGGTAGTCATGTCCGATGCCGCGACGAAGGTCGTGGGTTCGAATCCTGCAATGAGGTTGAGCATTCGGTGAAGGAAATCATAGCACGGTGGTAGGGTACTTTGTTGTACCCGTCTGTCTGGCTACCACCCTCAAGTTGAAAATCTATTGCTAAGCACCTACCGGTGTGTTCCGGCAATTGCACTTTAGAGCCTTCTTGGCATTGTAACAGGTTGACAACAGATTGGCAATCACCTCTGGTATTGCAAATGGCGATAGGCGACGGTAACCACTTACCAACAGATGGACTTGTCAACATACTGACAAAAAA
Organism: Tethea ocularis; assembly: GCA_963555595.1. Taxonomy (NCBI): domain Eukaryota; kingdom Metazoa; phylum Arthropoda; class Insecta; order Lepidoptera; family Drepanidae; genus Tethea; species Tethea ocularis. The sequence continues at coordinate 3,158,273 of OY741963.1, read as the reverse complement.
AAGAACTTACACCACTACAAAGTATTCTACCACCATACTGTCTAGATCTGTGGCGTGTCGTAAATGGTCTTGCTGATTGCATAGTCTTGACAATTTGGTCACCTTTGTATTTTAACTTTCTCTGAACATTATAGAACTTTCGAATGAGGAATAACAACAAAAAAATCTAATTAGTCCGTCAGTTAGATAATCATAAAATAATGGATACGTATTTTTTATTTTGATCCGAAAACAAAAAATAACGAAGATACAGTGCATTAAAATTTTCCGGTCTGCAAAAAGTGTACTAAAAAGTAGTTGTACAATGACGTCACAAGCCCCAATCCTGCACTTTGATGGGACTTATCTTTGTAAACTCTTATTGATTTAATAAAATAAAAAATACGTATCCAATATTTTTTGATAATCTAACTGACGGACTAATTAGATTTTTTTGTTGGTATTCCTCATTGTGTACCATATGACTTACGGATCCTGTCTTCTAGTACAGTAATTTATAGTAAATGTAACGGAAAATAAACGCGCTTGTCACATCAGGAATAGTATTCTAATAAATGTTTGTAATTTGTCAGATCGAAGGGACGTAGCCAGCGCACGGACTGGCGAACGGAACGGAAGTTGAACTCGGAGACTTTCGGCGTCGCGTCGGCGCGTCGCGGCGCCTGGCGTGGTCGCGGCGCCTGGCGTCACCACAACCCGCAGCATCAGCCGTGAGTACCACTTCACATATCTAGGTAATGGATGTTGTACTAAGAGGTGGCTTGGTTAACCCACATGAAGGGTGCTACCTCTCCAAGATTAACGTGGTAGAGTGAGCATTTCAATTCTGAGTTATAACACTTTAAATTAGTTGTTAAATTTAATTTTTTTTTTCAGTAATATATTTATTCATCCTACAGGCGGGGTTTCCATTGTGGGGGAAAGATTCCACACTTACAATTAATAACAATCCACACAATGTTTAACATTTGAATGCACAGTCTAATAAATGTGGGACAGTAAAATCTGGACTAAGTGGTCAGTATGTCGTACTTCCCCAGCTGGCGGGGGATGCGTGGCGGCGGCGGCGGTCGCGGGCGGCCGCACCAGCAGCATCAGCACCAGCAGAACCAGCAACACCAGCAGCACCACCAGCAGGTCAACAACACCCTGCGCCCGCGCAACAACCAGCCCGCCTCCGCGTTACCCAACAATATGCCGCAGCAAGCTACTGCTGCAGGTAAATCATTATATCCTGGGACACTCCCACTAACTTATCAGATCCTGATTATGATGAATATAGGCCCAGAAGCAAAGTTAAATCAAATGTCTTGTTTTTCTGATGTACCTAATTTAATATGATTTTCTTTTTCCCTTACAGCCAAGTAGGAGGAAATTGCCACTCGAAGACTACATTGAATCTTAATTTATTATCGCGAGAACTAATCACAAATGGAAAAGTAATGGAAAAGTGTATGTTGGTGATTGCAGTGTTTGTTATTGTAATCCAATAAAAAAATATGTAATGTAATCTTTGCGGGAAGTTATCGTGGTGCGTATGTATACAAGTTGATGGACAAAGTTTTGGTGTGACAGTGTTGTATCCAGTATAATGGAAGGCGTAAGATGGAAATTCCCGTAAGAATGCAACAGAAGTGTTTGTCCAGGTTAGCTCACAGTTTGTAAAGTAAGCATAGGATCGTAGCGAGCGATAATGTTGTACGTCGACATCGGCATCCGATAAATTATAAATGTCACAAGTCGACCGACCGACACACAACAAGCGATATTAGGCTAAACTATGTGATTCAGGATGTCAATGTCGTATCGTGAGGCGAGTGTAAACAGTGTAAAGAATGCCTCCACCTGTAAATTTCATGAGGCTATGTAATAAGTTGTTGCATAGTGTAATTGAAACTATATTGATGTCATGCCCGATGAATTATATTTTCTTAAAGTTTCTCACCTATTAGCACGTTAAGTGCCTATTTAAAGTTGTTTAGATTAATGTCAACGTTTTATTGTTTCCAAAGGGTCATTGTACTTCCATTTTAATTTACTTATTAGCAATGACGATGAGACAGTCTATTATTTATATAAAGCAGCAGTCCTACTAGGTGTCCGTACGGCACATTAGTAAATTATTAGTGTACGGGTTGAACAGTGTATTCCTGCTGGCCAGATGCGTTTCTTATGAATTTGTTAATCGGTGGGAAAGCTTCGCACGCGTAATGTTTGACCCAAAATTGAATAAATGTGAATGACTCTTAAAATATTTTATTGACTGTCGTTTTACTGTTAGTAATAGTTTGTAGTGAATAAAATTGTGATAGTAGGACTGCTGGCGCGGTGTGATGGCAGTGCCACCCTGTCGTTATAATTTGTAATTATTAACTAATCAGATTGAGTAAATGTTATGTAATATGAACAAAGATCAGTCGGCACCGCTGTATTAATTCTGCCAGATTGTATTTGATGCAGAGCCTTGTTTTATCTATCTCATAAATTTTAGTTCACATTCATTTGGAAAAGGATTAAATTATTTGGATAGATTGGAATCACTTGTCGTAAAATATATTTAAATATTCTATTGGCGGAATCCTTTTCGTGTAAAATTTAATTTATCTTTTTGACAGACAACATACAAAATTTGTAAAAATCTGTAACTCAAAAACTGTACCTGGTGATTGTATTGATATGAAAATATACATTTACTACAAATCTTCCAAATGGTAATTTTATTTAATAATGACGTAAAAAAAACTCAAATTTTCAATTTTATTGCAAATAAAATGTAAGCACGTACAATAATTAGCGATAGCTTTCCCTTTCGATTTCACACAATAACAAAACAAACTTCGTACAAAATGTCTATGTAAAAAGTGTACAATTAATCAATCAATATAACAAAACAATAGTTTTGTAACAAATAGGTTACATAAGTCCATTATTCCTAAACAAAATGTTTCACATTCGTAACTTAATTTACCAAAAGCAGTTTCAAATATCAAGAAGACGTATGCGTGTACAAATTACATACCTACATTTTTATTTTGCATACAAGTTATACATTAAATTGGTTACATACACATACAAGACCATACAGTACATACAACCTATCATTTATTTTACATTCATAATTTTTTTATTTTCATATTTTTCTTACAAAATATAAACGCCCCTTGATCTATCCTACAGAAACAAAATATTTACACAATATTTCCGTTATAGAGATTTAATTATCCTGTTTCAAGAAACATTTATTTAGAGTTATTATGGATTAGGTATTCATAAGAAGATTCGAAGAAAAGTAATTCGTTTGAGCCATCAGTAAAAATCCTCAGTAGTTATACCATAAGGTTCAACATTTTATATTGAGAGTACTTTCGTAACAATCATTCGAATAGATGTATCTTAAATGATTCCTGCTTTATTAGTTACAAGCCCCAATATTATTATTATTATTACTGAAATAATAGGGACCTACGTTTTTTCCAAGATCCGACTTTCAGTAACCATAGCACACCGATTTCTGTGTATGCAAATTCGATGTCAAGATGGTATCAGTAGCAACTCGAATGTCAAATTAGCCGCGCCACTCCCGGGCAGGCTGGCCATTCTCCACCATCCAAACTGATCCACTCTGTCCCTTGGTGAGGATCTCAATAAGTGCCCGGCCTATGTGCTCGGAACTGAAAATAAAATAATCAGTTAGATAATTGTGGTCCAAATATATATAATTAAATATTTCATGATTAATTTTAAAAGAATCTTGAGTCAAGATGACAAATGTGTAATGCTTTCTTTATTATGATCACATAGGTACCTATATTCCAATTATACTGTCTATCTTTTTAGGGCGCGCGTTACCAATACGTATGTACTTGATTCGCTTTTAGCAATTGATAAAATTAGTACTTACGATGAATTTTTATTTTATTTTTTATAGTTTTTAATATAACTACACATGTTTTATTTACAGTATGAGCTACCGTTTTACCTCTGAGTCTTGCAGTTAGCGTTGTCCCTTTGCCAAGCTGCTTCGTACTCGGACGACATAAGTTGCTTGCGGATCTCCTTTACGAGGCCAGTCTCCGTAAGTCCTGGACATATTACCATACTTCGCACCCCCGTCAGGTTTACGTGGTATTGATCCTGGAAAACGAATATGCACTTGAGTATTATAAATTAGTAATTTATGAAAATAAAATTGATATTTTTTTATTATTTATTCATCACTAAAATAAGGTAACTCAAACATTATTTAATAGGGTAGTTGACACTGTCAAAAATAAATGACCAAACACTAACCAATGCATAAAATATCTAAAAACACGTGGAAATATCAAATATGTTGTACATTTAGTGCTTTTTATGATTTTTAATTATCAGTGGAACCACTAAGAGTAGATGATTTGATGCTGTGAAACTATGACGTCATAATGTAATATTTCATACAACATTCCTTATAAACTATAGTTTTGACATTTATTAAAAAGTAGCTGATTTGATGTGTCAGTCAACTACCCTATTCTAACTAATAAGAATACGAATAAATTAATACTTCATATCATATAGGACAGGTAGGTACTACTATCTATTATAAATGCGAATGTTTGTGTATGTTTGTTACTTCTTGTCGCTCAAACGGCGATGATAGCTCAGTGGTATGATGCCGCGACGAAGGTCGTGGGTTCGGATCCTACAATGAGCTTGAGCTTTCGGTGAAGGAAAACATCGTGAGGAAACCATAGCACGGTGGTTGGGTACTTTGTAGTACCCGTCTGGCTGGCTACCACTCTCAAGTTGAAAATTTGTCGCCAAACACCTACCGGTGTGTTCCGGCAATTGCACTTGAGAGCCAGTTGCCTTCTCGGTATTGTAACAGGTCAGCAACACATTGGCAATACCTCTGGTATTGCAAATGGCGATAGGCGACGGTAACCACTTACCATCAGGTGGGCGTATGCTTGCTTACTACCTTAGTAGTATAAAAAAAAGACGGGTGGGCCAATTTTGATGAAATTTGGTATAGAGGTAGCTGATACCCTGGACTACAATCTCAAAATGGGTCTCTGATGGTAGTAATCATAGACACACATAGAGCCGAGAACAGGACTACCTCAAGTGCAGCTGCAGAACACTCCGGTAAGTAGGTCTTCGCTTTTTTACATCTGGCGCCCTGGGCGATCGCCCAAACACGCCCTACCCTAACGCCGATACTACTTATATTAAAGGTGATGGTTTCCTTACCCCATAGGCTCTGGTAAGTCCAACAATCGCATAGTTGGTAGCAGTGTAGATTGGTGTCGAAACCTGAGGACGGGCGAATGCGGTGGAGGCAGTATTGACTATGGTGCCTCCCTGTCCTCCGCGGTCTTTGCCCATGAACCGATACGCCAATAATGTCCCTCGGATGACGCCGTTCTGAGGGTATGAAGTAAGAGTTGGTATGACGAATTAACTTCCAACATACCTACATATTCATTGAAAAATCTGTTTAACGATTACCTATGAGATTTTAAATGATATTAGGTACTCATTTTAAATTCAAACTCTCGATGACCATGGATAAGAGTACCTACACTACTTATGAACGTCACATATAGGTAGGTACCTACTATATTCTACCTCATCGGTTTGGACCTAAAAGATTCCGGCAAGAAAGTCAGGCAATTTTTTTGTGCAACGTTACTATACCTTGTTTGAATTTGGTGTATGATGTAGCTAGCTCCATAAACACGTTTGATCAATAAAAAGCTTACCAAATTAACATCAACTTCTAGCTCCCAGAACCTGTCGTTCATAACGCCAGCGTTATTTATCACAATGTCCAATCGACTGAACACCTTCATTGTCATCTCGAAAGCTTCTGTAAAAAAAACCACAACTTTAAATCGTCAACGTGGTCGTCATCGAAAAACATACATAGTTTTATTATCTAAGAAAAAGGAATATGCCGATGTTCAATATCCTCGTATGTTCAAACTAAAGAGAAAATCTATTTTTGTATTGTTATTTTAACATCGCGTCGTTGAAAATATCTAAGAACCGTTAACTCACCCTCGTATTGTGGATAATCAGTGACGTCACACTGGCAAAATAATACGTTCTTCCTGCCATACTTAGCACCGAGCTCATCGGATACTTGCTCCCCGATTTCAGAATCGATATCGCACAGGGAAACCTGCAAAGTGCCTATTCATTGGAAAAATGCATACAAAATTATAGTAGGTTTCCTATATATACCTATATAGGTATCTACATATATACCGATTCTTAAATTGTGCATTACAAGACTAGTTAAATTCACAAATGGCTGTCTTCCGCAAAACTAAGCAATTGCTGCCCTCATTGCAGATAATTCCAAGTACCTATATCAGGACGTTATTTATGTCGAAATTATCGTATTTAGATACCTAACTATATTCTGTACAAGTCAATATATATAATAACTCCCTACTTGGTTTTAAGATTAGTTCTATTTTAAGATTCTTTATGTAGAATTTAGGTAGATTTTTAATCAGCATCATCAATACGCCGATTATTCCTGAAATAAGTGAACTTTCATTCCATTGAATCTATATTTATATCTTATAGGTACATATCACAAAGAAAAAGGAAATAACCACATCAACGACCGGGGCGCCGGCAAAAATCAATACAAATCGAGTGCCGGTTGAAATTATATTTTATTTTATTATTCAATTAATCAAGGTTGGTACAAATACTCCTAAGTCTTGGTCTGTTTCCAGTCTACTTCATTCAACAGTTATTTTACCTTGAACTTAAAATTGCTTAGTAGTAACAATACCTACTACGCCATGCGCGAAGAAGCCCTGTTTACACCTAATACGTAAAAGGTACATACCTTGGCTCCTTGTTTCAGTAACTCCTCACTGTAAGCTAGCCCGATGCCGGCAGCGGCACCGGTGATCAAGGCTACCTTCCCTTTAAGTTCCATGACGAATTTGTAATTTTATTGTGAGAAAACGCCGCGCCCTGAATGCGAGTGGATTCACTACCGCCCCCGGCCCCGGTTTGCTTGCGGTTCGATCGCGTCGGGAACTCCGGGGAAGAGTGGGGGAGGGAGGTCGCCTGTTTCCTCCCAAAACTCCCCCTTCAGTAGTAAATATACGCACGATTGCACTCCACTCTCGCTATCCGCGCGTTGATTCAGCCTTGTTGTGGGGATGTGTGACTAATAGTCACTTTTAGTAGATACCTATAGATATCTTGTAGCTACCTACGCTATTCCCATACATTGGTGTATTATGTGTTTAACTTGCTGGTATCCCAGACAAACTGCTTATTCGTGGATCAATAAAAAGCGTTATGTTTTTTTTTTACTTCATAATTTATCATGCGACCAGCAAAGGATAGGAAACGACATTTCTAGCGTCTGCGTTTCCTGACACTTATTATATTGGACCCCTTCAGGGATAGAGTGAATAGTAGGTACTTGTAACAGCCTTGGATTTGGACATAGTTTATCCCTGATAGTGATAATTTAATATAAATCCCGTAAATGTCAAAGGGCTTATTAGGATCGAATCTTTATAATCAATTGGATTTTGAAAATACACTTACTATGTAAAAACTAGCTTTCTAGTGTAGTAACCGCATAGATAGATACTTACCCTAAAAAAAACTTATTGTAAAACCCGTGGTAAAACCTATGTTATGTACCTACCTACGGATGGAGTCAGTAAAGTAGGCATGACCCGATAGCTGCACTTAAGAGCCAGTTGCCAACTTACCACCATCTGAGCTAACCTACGCGTGTTTCTTTACTCAGGAACTTCTATCCAATACCTATAGGTACTCAAACAACGTGTTTTTAAATAGGCAGAATGTAATTAAAATGAAACAAGCAGTTTATTCCTAGTTAGTTTTTTCTTTATTTGTCAATTTCTCAATATTTCATCAGGTACAGTAAATTTTTCAATAAATTAATAATAATTTTACATTTTTTGAATTTTCTAAGTTTATCATTTAGCCACTGATCTCGCATTTAGCGCAAAATATCACAGATACAACAATATCACGCCGGTGTCCGTCACCCACCGCCCACCGCTCCGTAACATCGTATCGTATACATACCTATCCAAAACGCGACCACTCCGATTGCCGCGGACGCGAACTGTACACAATAATATGAAAATAAAGTGTATAAAACTATATAAATAAAACCGGAAAATTTACAACAAATCCCTCGCTTTAAAATTATATCTAAAATCTCATTTTCAGATTCAACTTTCTTTTCATTGCCACATAATGAGGCTGCAAAATAAAATACAAATTATAATAATTCATTATTATCTATACAATAATTGATTTAAGATACATAATATAGTGATACACAAAAAGCTATTTACAATCAAAAAAATATCACAGAGATTACAATACAAGATGGCCGCCATTGATGTGCTATAATTTGAATACTAAAAAATCTCATGATTAAGAATACATGATTGTGATCATCACACTTGTAAAATTCTTAGCGAAGTATTGACAATCAGCTGTATACTTTATTATATTATAATATGAAGCGCTTATGGGATTCGGGAGTGGTGGGCCTGATCAGCACCGGCCGCTGGCACCGCTTTAGCCAAGTACGAGAATGACCTGGCATTTGGAAGACCGGCGAGAACACATGCACTGAGAGCCGAGCGGTTCAAATTCATTGGAGCTGCATCATACCACTCTAGGGTATCACCATCGTAACACTCCACGTGAGGTATTGTGGTTGAACCTGAGATAATTGGTTAGCTGAATTAGTTGTTGGGAAATCTTGCACCAGTCAGGTCCATTGACATATTGTGTAATGAGTTCCCTATTACAGATTTCCTTCAGCGCTATAATCTTGGGAGTAAAAGGCTATTCAAAGTTAGCAACCCTTTGCTATCAGTCTGATACTGAGAGACAGGTGGACCGTCTGTCTCTATGTCCACCTGATGACGTTAAAAAAAAACAGGACGTCAAATCACGTTCATCAAGATAAGTACTAATGGCTTTCAAGTTCAATACATACTAGAAAGGATCTGGCTCTCAAGTACAGCTACTGAAGGTTTTTACCATTGAATCCTCCAATGACGAAGATCATGTCATCGAGGAGCACTGTAGCGAAATTACTTCTGGCACTGAACATCTCTGTCACCTCCTGCCATTCACCACCGCGTTGAGGGTTGAATCTCTCCCCTGAAAACACCATAGAAAACCTTTGACACTGTTCTAAAGTAACGGTAGTATTAGGAATTACGAGCGTTGACCTAAAACTACACTTTATTAGAATTCATACATTGTACTAGCTAACAGTTGGATAAATCGAATTTAAAAGCTATGGAAATAGGTCAAAATTATCAGCAAAAGAAATTAAAACAATCATAAGGCAAAATTTCACATGGTTAACGTAAATTTTCGTCTATTTCCACTAACCAGTATTTAACCTGCTATAACCATTGAACCCGCCAAGAGCATATAAACATTCTCTGTACGCGACTAGACTGACTCCCGAGCGAGGACTGAGCATCGATCTGATGAAGCTCCACTGTTTTGTGTCGGCGTCGAACACTTCCGCTGAGCTTAGCACTTCTTGCCCGTTGAAACCACCAACTATGTATATCTGTAAGGAGGAGTGACAATAGATCTTATGTGCCGGTCTCATGTCCATAAAATGCTCACAAATAGTTGCCACGAAAATATTCGTTACAATTCGAAATTCAAATTATGACAGATGCTTACCTTACCGCCCAGCGAGGCAGCACTGGCGTCGGAACGCTGTTTGTTCATGGCGGTGGTCATCTCCCACTGGTTCTTGTCCGGGTAGTACCGCTCCACTGACGACATGCGTGTGCGCCCATTATACCCGCCCAGCGCGTAGATTAGGCCCTCTGGATTTATTGATAATATAGTTTTTATTTTGCTTTTTCAGGGAATCTACAGCCTATACCATACAGTATACAGTGGTACCCTGGGGGTTTAAACCTATCTCAAGCTTGGTTCTAGACTCTTGACATAAAACAGGTTTTCAGAAACATTGTTAGTTTATAGTTTATAAACTAACAATGTAATGGTGCTTCGTTAGAGAGAATAAATAAATAAACAAATAAAAAAATATGTAAGAAGGCAGGTAGGAAGGAAAATTTTGATCCCGCCCATAATATTCCTTTTGTCTCTCATCCTCACGTTGTCCTCACTAGTCTACGCTTTTTATAAAATATGCTTCTTTACCATGAGCAACAACGCTGACATAGCACCTCGCCTGATACATACAGGCTCGCTCGTGCCAAGAGTTGGAAACTGGATCGTAACATCGCACTGTGTTGAAGTGGTCGCTCCCGTCGAACCCGCCGATCATGTAGATGAGGTTACTGAGCGTGCACAGCCCGTGATAAGCACGAGGAGTGAGATCCATGTGTATTGAGAGGAACCAGCGGTCAGCCCTGGTAATATAAAGTACTGTAATTTGCCTGCTGTAGGTACTCACATGTCTAAATATTTTGAATTTACCGCCATAAACCATATTTTTTTTTACATACGTTAGGCCATAAAAAAAAATAAGTAGGTTTTTTGGTGTTTTAGAAATATTTTAATTATTTTGAGTGAATAAATACCAAAAATCCTAACTAGTACTGTGGATTTTTGTTACATAATCACACCATAACGGCACATTCAAATCGATACTAAAAATCCCTTAGGAAAGCATTTGATTTTGTGAAAGGACAAAAGTTGGCAGCCTCTGGTGGCTTCCTCAACCTTACCGGACAAATCGGCGAGATGGCTCTCAGCCAGGTAACCACACCTGAGGGCACCCTCGAATGGGGCACGAACTACGGCTAAGGGCGTTACCGGGGGAGGGGGAGGGGAGGGCTTAGTACGAGTTACGACTAATTGGGGGCGATCGGATTAGGTACTGGTGGCAGCTCGGGCCGCTTGAACCCTTAGGAAAGCGTTAAGAGCTATAGATTGGAAATAGGTAGACAATTATGGCCATTTACCTTGTATCATATGTTTCAACAAAACTAGTAGGACTACCAGCACTCCAACCCCCGACTGCAAACAGTATTTCAAAGGGTATTCGTGGCCTGGCTAAAGGATCGTTAAGGTCAGCCTCTGTGCCCGGTCTTGAATCCAATAACGTAAGAAATACCACGGCAGGATATAGAGCTTCTTGACATTTCTATATTCGGAATTATAAAACTGAGATTTAAAGTTGGTGTCAAAAGCAATATTCAATTTTAAATGTAAATGTAAAACTTCAACATACCTCATCGTCAACTACTGGTTGCCATTGTAATATTTTTGATTTAAAATATTTATAACTTATATGGCCAAACCTGACGCAAGAAAGCAGTGATGGGATATATTTCCTCCTATTCTCTAAATCATGTTCCACCCATGTTTTAACTGCCTGGAATACATTTTCTTCATTTCGTACGTTAAGTTCATCATCTCTCAATACATCTTCTAGTTCTTCATACGAAAGTGATTTAAATTCATTACATTCCTTAAGTATTCTGTTAAAATTCTGTCTTATATACAATTTGCCTTTCTTCTCAAGCTCCCCACAGAAATAATATCTAGCGAATTTGAATATTCCGAGACAGTTATGAGGCCTTAGCTCTTGTAAAAGAAACTGACAACAAAGCTGAATAACCCCAACCACATCAAACTGATCCGCATACGGCAATAAAAATTCAACATTTTCCGCTGTTACTATGCAAGTTCCTGTATATGCATAATCAAGGATTGAACTCATATAGTAGCTAGGAACGTCCACAAATATTTGCGTTTCCTCTGGTTCACCTTTCTTCAGTGAATTTATGAATATAGCTTTGAAATATGGACTAACAGCAGAAAGAATCGCCCGATGCACTCGTATAGATTTCATGTCCCTACAGACAATAGTCCCATCGCATAGCTGGCCATTCTGTCGTAGCTCATTCCATATCCCTGGAAATTCTACGACTGAATAATTTTCTGGTAGACAGACGCATTTTCGTTTTCGGGTAACAGACTTTTTTTTTGCCAAACGTGGTTTGGAGGATGAAGGAGTACGAACAGAATTTTTGGTTTTTGATAATTTTCGGTGTTTCGTATTAAATTCCATCCCTTTCGAAATAACGGCGGTCGAAACTTGTTATCTGTCGCGATGACAGACTTGGCGAGAGCTTTATTCATTTGTTTTGTGACCTTACTACATTTCTTATTCAAATATTGTGACTTTCAAATCATTTCTTTCCTGCCTTACTTTCTTAGGTACGGATCTTTAGGTAGATGTGAGTAGAATGTCATCTCGGTATGTAATAATATGTCTATGGTTAGGTTCAAATATGACTTTTATTCCTGGCAAGCCTGACAGCCAGCTGTCAAATGTTTATTTTGTCTATAGTCTCTTTCTTTTCCGGTTGTCAAGATGGTGAGTTTCGTTCGTTGTGAAATAAAATAAATCAATGAAAATCGCGTTGAAAATAATGTGTTGTGAGAGTTCATAGTGTTTTTCAGTTATATGAGTGAAATCAATATGTGTTCCTTTGCATATTTCAGGGTATCGACATCAACCATAAACACGACAGGAAAGTTCGGCGCACCGAAGTAAAGTCCCAGGATGTGTACCTGAGGTTACTTGTAAAAGTAAGTAGCCCTGCTATCAATTATAACATACCTATATCACGTTCCTACAATTCACAAAAAAAATACACTTGCAGTCAGGACATAACCTAAAGTTGTTATTGTTTGACAGTTATACAGGTATTTGGCTAGGCGTACAAATGCCAAGTTCAACCAGATCATTTTGAGGAGGTTGTTCATGAGCCGCATCAACCGGCCACCAATCTCACTCTCACGTTTGGCTCGTCACATGAAGAAGCCTACACGCGAGGACCTGATCGCCGTCGTGGTGGGAACAGTCACCAACGACGTGAGGTTGTACAAGGTCCCCAAGCTGACGGTGGCTGCTCTACACGTCACAGAGAAGGCTCGCGCCCGCATCTTGGCGGCCGGAGGTCAGTTGTTTATGTTTTGTTTTTGGTAGAATTAGGTTATAAATAAAGCATGCTATTTTTTCTAAGGGTGAAATTATTCATTGCCCGTTTTTAGGTATCACCAATCTACTGTTAATACATAACCTTTTTTGTTTGCTCTCATAGTAACTCTTACAAAAAAAAACATTCTACAGCAGCAAACTGTATGTAGGTATGTATGTTATTATTATTTATCAAGTTTTGCTGTATAATTATGTGAAACTGCCCATGAACCTACCTAGTATGTAGGCCTAACCTAGTTAATTTGTTTCTATAGTAAACCCTGGACCACTGCATTCAAGCATACAATTACTAATATTCAAACTTTTCAGCTTTTATACATATATAAGTTTACCATGATATTTTCCTCTGAACATGAATTACACTTTTGGTGACCTGAAAACATTGTCAGATTAATAAATGATAAATATCCTGGGACATTCTTCACACACGGTTATCTGATCCCAAACTAAGCAGAGCTTGTACTATGGAAACCAGACAACTGATATACTACATATACTACTTTTTTTTTTTGTAAATACATACAATTATGTAGATAATTACACCCAGACACAGGACAAACAGACATGTTTGTATTTCAATGGTAACAAACACACACAAATGTTTGTCCTGGATGAGAATCGAACCCATGACCAGCGGCAAGATAGGTGGTGTCTTAACCAACCGAGCCAACTGGCTTGTCAAGATTAGAGTATTCCTACAGTAATTTTTTGTAAAAAGTTTTATTTTTTACAAAATATTGCTCCTGAATAAAATACCATCTAAAATCTAAATATAAATCTAAAAATATTCCAGGTGAGATCCTTACCTTCGACCAGCTAGCTCTGCGCGCCCCCACCGGCCGCAAGACAGTCCTCGTCCAGGGTCGCCGCAACGCTCGTGAGGCTGTGCGCCACTTTGGACCGGCTCCGGGCGCTCCACGCTCGCACACCAAACCCTATGTCCGTACTAAGGGTCATGAACGCGCCAGACCGAGCCGTCGGTCCAACGTGTAATCTTTTAAATATAAGGACTACAATTTATTTTTTTGTATTATTTTAAAAACCTCCTTCAGCTTCAAGGCCCGGTATTTCTTAACTTTTGTTGGAGCAACAATTGATCAAAATTGTTGATGAACAATGAAAAAGTTGATGGAAACAATGATTATTATTTATGTAGTGACCAACTCTGCAACATGTTGACTGCCATAGGTTGTTTCAACTTTGTTTAAAAACAAATGTTAACCACGTGAATCTCCAGTATTCACGTGGTTAACATGAATTTTGATTTGAGTTATCAACTAGTCTTACCAAAATGATAAAAACGGCTGGTACACTTATCCATACTGATAGGGATAAGTGTACGTTTTTGTAGATTTATTTCTACCGGTAGGGATAGGTGCACTGCCCATTTCCACTATTCGCTACTGCCATTCTATATTATTCGCTATTTCCTAATTGATTACTAATTTATTATCATTTAATTACCTCAGCTTTCTTGACTTTATAAAATGACCATGACCTTTTATCAATTTTGCCTACCTTATAAATATGTGATTACATTAATACAATAAATATATTGAACTATTATTGTTTTTTATTCTGGAATATATTTTTTAAATCCATCACAGGCTCACAGCTAACCCGCACAGTAGGTTCGAAAACAAAGGTTACACAATTTATAACTCGAGAACTGATTTTTATGATCATTGATTTGTCCCAAAATAGCAGAATAATGATATGAAAATATCGAGAAAACATTTGTAAACAAGTTCTGTCAACATTTTCATTTTTGGTACAAGCCTTTATTGCCGATTGTACTTTTTTGCACAGTCTTCAACTACTCGTTAAGACGGTTCCAATGAGCCCAAACGACGGGGTTGTGTCGTTTTATTTCGAATTCCCTATGGCCACCTTCCAGCTCCATCATCAGACCCTGGTTACCATTGAAAGACAAACTACTCGTCAAGGCGAATCAAACGAGCCCAAACTCGATGGGGTTATTTGGTTTTATTACGGAGTTCCTATGGCCACCTTCTAGCTCAACGTTATCATAATATTGAATTATCACGCGAGTTGCATATTCGTGCAAAATTTCAGCTCAATCGGAACGTGGGTCAAAAACTTGCAAAATTCCATTACAACAACAAAGTAAACAACGGGAAAGTAAATAATAAAGACGACTGAATTTTATACTGGACTACCAGGATAGCATAATTTCAAAGATGTGCCAAATAAAGGTGACAATATAAAATGCTAAACGCGTTTTATAACAAAATAGATTCTGCTGCAGAACTACCAGGATAGCATAAATTCAAAGATATTTCAAATGAAGGTATCATTAAAATTTTAAACGTGTTTCATAACTTAATACCTAGATTCTGCTGGAGAAGTACCAAGATAGCATAAGCTCAAAAATATGTCAAATAAAGGTGACAGCATAAAATTTTAAACGCGTTTTATAACAAAATAGATTCTGCTGGAGAACTACCAGGATAGCATAAGCTCAAAGATGTGTCAAATGAAGGTGACAGCATAACATTTTAAACGCGTTTTATAACAAAATAGATTCTGCTGCGGAACTACCAGGATAGCATAAATTCAAAGATGTTTCAAATGAAGGTAACATAAAATTTTAAACGTGTTTATGAACTTAAAACCTAGATTCTGCTGGAGAACTACCAGGATACCATAAGTTCAAAGATGTGTCAGATAAAGCTGACAACATATAATTTTATACGCGTTTTATAACAAAACTAGCTTCCGCCCCGCGGTTTCACCCGCGTTCCCGAGGGATCTTATGTTTTCTCGGGATAAAAAGTAGCCTATATGTTATTCCAAGGTATGTTTGTACATATTGGTAGTTTGAGATTTTTAATACATTTTCTTGGTCACTAGTGCAGCGGCGGCGCGTGGCGTCAGGTGTAAACACTCATATATAGAAAGTAGTAATAGAATGTCGTAAATGAAACTATTTGTTTAAGTTTAAATATCACAGACTATTTTATTATCATAAATAAATAAAAATATCTATTCTTAACTACAAAAGGAACTCGTCCAGTAATTTAGTAAGCTTTCGTCAGATTGCTTAACTCCAAATATTTGTTTCAATTTAGTGACTGCAGTAGACTTGGTGCCTGATGATTCAACTGCTGATTTGACTGCTTTGGCGATACTGTGGACAACAGAAACGTCTTAGATCCTAGAAATAGCACAGCACTCTTCTTCTCTCGTTATAAATATGTGTTGTGTCTAGATAAACTCTTTATAAAATAAGTGGATCTTACCCCAGCCACTCAAGTTGTAAAGACATCACATGCTGATGAAGGACGGCGTCATTGAAATTATCGCTGCTCATGGCGTTTTCTATTCTATTCATTATTGTTGGACCTGAAATAAATCAAGTAATTTTAGATTAGATCTAGAATATGCATGGCTTTGAGTGTGGGAGTTGATAAAATCAGCATGCACCACATGCATTAACATTAAAAAATATAAACAGGATGGAAATTTGAGACGGGTCAGTAAGGGCAGCTACCTTATGGTCTTAGGAGACCTTATTTTTTGAGTTATTAGTATCGGCATGTACAGATTTGAAAAAAAAGTTCTTTATGTAGGTAAGGTACCTACTCCCAAACCTACCTTTTTCTTATTTCTTGATATTGATATTGATGAAGATTATTTCAAGTAAGTTAAGTAATTATCTACTTACATTTTGTAGGAAGTGTACCAGACCATTTGCAACAGAAATTATTGTTTTCAGTTTCTTCTAAGACACAAATACTAGCTGACGATGTTATCTGTTCATGATTACTTGCACAAATTTTTGTTAAATTCTGATTAGTCACTGGTAATAATCTTGCAAAACCATTGACTATATTCTTAGCTTCTCTATGTTTTGTTGCTATGACTATCTGGAATTAAAAAGGTGTTCTAATTACATAATTATACTACACTAGATTCCGCCCCGGGGTTTCACTTGCGTTCCCGAGGTATCTTATGTTTTCCCGGGATAAAAAGTAGTCTATATAATATGTTATTTCAGGGTATGGTATGATCTATCTATGTGCCAAGTTTCATACAAATCCGTTCCGTAGTTTTTACGTGAAAGAGTGACAAACATTACATACTCACAAATTATTGCATCTATATAGTAGGTATATAAAAGAAAGTCGTGTTAGTTACACTATTTATAACTCAAGAACGGCTGAACTGATTTGGCTGAAAATTGGTGGGGAGGTAACTTAGAACCAGGAGAAGGACATACCCTTACCTACCTAGGTAGGTTGGGGTAGGGGTACGCGGACGAATGCTTCGGCACCCCCGTATAGCCGATGGGAATTTGGTTGTATGGACCACTCGCCACTGGTAGGTAGGTAGGTCCCAGTTTTATTTTTGTTCTCAGGGCAGGACAACGGCTGCCTGGGTCAGCTAGTTTATATAGTATATAATATTAGTAAGATATTTCAGTCATATTTAATTAAAGTAAGTTGACAACTCACATTAATTCCAGTCAAAGTGCAAAACAACATTGTCCTAAACACATTTTTGGACAGCAAATTCTCCAATGTCCTAAGAGACATACAGTCTTTATCATCAGGAACTGAGCAAGCTTTTTGTTCAAATATAGAGCCTTTAACTGTTTTTGGGTTCAATTTCATGAGCAGATCTTGACTTGTGTATAATGTTTCTGAGTATGTGTGTGCACCAGCTTTCAGCATCCATGTGAAGTTAGAGTGGAGTTTCTTGAATACATTTTCATCACCTGAAAATATTTTGTTGAGATTATGTATCTCTTTCTAAAAGGGAATTCTCACAATCTAATTTAATTTGTTATTTTAGATGCTTTTAGAATTCCTCAATATATAATATATATATAAATATATAATATAATATATTTTTTTAAGACAAGTATTAACTTGTCTTAAAAAAATATATTCTTAAAATACTATAAAATAAATGACAAGCAAAAAAATTATAGTTTATTCACCTGTTAACTGCCTTAGAGATCTAGACTGACCAAAATCATTTCTTCCAGTTTTAAGCCTCAAAGCTCTTTGGGAACATATCTTTTGTTCTCCATCATAAACTATATCTGCTAACTCCTGAAGTTCTTTTGATATTTTCTGTAATTAAAATTATGTTTGTAAATTCAAATACTTTGTTGTTTTTCTTGAATAAGTTGATAGCATTTTATTCTTTTAGAAACAAACTTAGTAATTTCCTTAAAATCATTTTGAAATAAACATTTATCATACATAGTTTCAAACTCAAAAATCATTTATTCAGTTTAGGCCCTGATAAGGCAATTATGAACTTTGAAAGTTACTAATGACACTACCACTGGTTTGGAATAAAACTGAGAAGACTTCAGCAAGTCTTATTTTTTTTGTTGATCTTTCTTTAGAATTTATGTAATTTTTTACCCGCAATCCCCTATTGTAAACCCTTAGAGATTGGATATTTAAAAAATTCTTTCCTACATTATAATTGCTTACTGTATGCCAAATTTGCAGCTTGATCTGTCCAGTGGTTTCAGCTGTGCTTTGATAGATTTTTCAGTCAGTCAGTCTCTTTTTACTTATATATATTTAGACTATGACACAAACCTGCATATGTTCAGAAAATAAAGGAGTAATGTTAAGTAATAGCATTTTATCCTTCATAAGCACCACAATTGAGAACCATCGCTTGAGCCCCCTTGCCCGGGTGTCCCTTAGCTGGAATGTGAGGCTCAGCACATGACCATGGGTGTCACTGAAGTATACCACACCACCTTCCTTACTCCAACTCACCTTTGAAATACAGTATAATTAGTAATTTTACTGCTTGTTATGCAAAGTACTTAACTTGGGTCATTTAAATTGAATTTAAAGTATATCAAAGATAATAAACTAAGCTTAAATTTTTTTTTATTCAGTTTAGTCTATGTGGCACATATGAATGTTGAAAGTTACAATTGACTCTACTACTATAAACTTAAACTGAGAAGGCTCCGGTAAGAAACTCAGCAGAGCTTATTTCTTTTGTGGATCTTTCTTTTTAATTTAGCTAATACAGTATTTTATTTTAAAAATATGCATAAAGTTCATACAATTCAGTCACTTGGCATTATTTAAACACATACACTGTAGCTACTATCATTATTACAGAGTTGTAGTTTAATTTTTTTTTTTATTTTTTTTTTTTTTACTATGTATAGGCCTGTGTTTGGCCACAATCTCACCATGGTCAGTGATGATGTGGCCGATGATGGTAAGCACACAAAGCCTAGAAAGGAACTGGCTCTCAAGTGCAGCTGTCGGAACACACCGAAAGGTGCTTGGCGACAGATTTTTCAACTTGAGGGTGGTAGCCAGCCAGACGGGCACTACAAAGTACCCTACCACCATGCTATGGTATCCAAGGAATTTGATTTATGTAACTACCAACATTATTAGCCTAATATTATACTACACATTTTCATTATTAAAAATTGAATTATTAGTCAAGAATAACCACTTCTTACTCACTTCACATGTAATACTTCTTACAGCAGCCTGCCTCAAAAAAGAGGTCACATCTCCATTAGGAACTGACTCCCGGCTGCAGAATATCGTACCGTCGTCATCTTTCGACACCAAGACAGTTTCAGAGCCCAAGGAAGTGCAGCCATTGCATTGCACGGTGCATTTCGAAGATTCCGTCGTGTGTTTTTCATCATCGGTTGTAAACGTACAAAATAACGGCCGAGGACCGTGGGCTTCACAGAAGTGGCATAAGCCAACAATTGCGTTCATTTTATATAATGTGATATGTGATTGCTGTGCGTTGTCTGTCTTTTTTCTATAATAAGCACAAAGAGAATATAATACTATTATGCTAAGCACTTTGTTTTATTTTTCTATCGGACTTTTCTCTAAATCTAAAATCTCTTTGCTTTTCTTTCTTTTGACAACAAACGTCAAAAACATACGGTATGTCGGATGGACGGCCTTGCTTGCAGTGTTGCCACATAGGGAAATTGAAAATGCGGTGTTAATACCAAAATAGCCTAAACTGTGTAATCTTTGATTGACCACCAACATTTGACCAACATTGTAAAGTGATGATGTGGCCGATGATGGTAAGCATACAAAGTAGAGGTAGAGGAGAGAAAGCTCTCAAGTGCAGCTTCGCACATCGATATACAGTCAGCGTAAAAAGAAGCGGTACAATTTAGTACCATGTTTGTTACATTTTATGATACCTACTACTACAAAAGCGCGCAATAGTTTCATTAGGTAGGTAGAAATACACAGGATGTTTGGCAGACGGTTCAACATACAAAAATAGCGGATAGGTCTTCTGCTACGTGCGGATAGTTCTTTGACGATTGACTCCAGTTATAGAAAATATGCAAATTGCATACCTACTTAGCTGCTATAGTATATAATTTATGTACATACCGTTAGAAAGGTCAAATCAAATTATTAGGGCGGAGTACGAAGCAGAAGGCCCCATCTATCTGCTATTTTTGTATGTTCAACCGTCTAGGATATAGTACTAATGTGTTCAGCATTGCTGACCGTGCGGTCAGTGCAGGTATAGAAAAATAAAACCCATATTATATCTCACGAGTTATTTAACTATACATGAACTATTTTACATATTTTATTGATTAAGGCAAATTAAAAGACGAATTAGTTCGATTTTTAATAACTCATTTATTCAACTGTACATCGATTCACAGTTTATAACTTGCATGAAACATCACAAGCACAGTTATCATATCCAGTAGATCACCTAAAACAATTAAGTAATTTGACTGTGCTACATCATCAAAACGCAAGATGACGAAATGCTCTATCAATAACATTACATAATAGTCATATATTATTATGGTATATCGCGCCTAGCCGTGCCCTCGACTCCAGCTCCGCAGGCGATTCTCGACCTTAACGAATGGTAACAGCTAACGGTAATAGCAAAGCGACACGATCAGAATCTTGACGAAAGAAATAAACGCGATGAAATATAAAATAAATTAATTTAATTATAAACAAATAACATGTTACTGTGCCTATCGAAAAAAAATTGTCTAAAATGTTTGTTTATACTACAGTACTGTCGGATGTAGGTTGTTTATTTCTTAGAGACGGGTTTGTAGGCTAGTTTTCTGGATTTCATAGTGGACCACTTGTGTCGTTTGAAGTAGTATACGACGACGGCTAGCATGGAGAACATGCCGAACGCCTTGATGGTCATCAGCCGGCGGTCATCGAGCTCGGGCTCGGAGCACCACCGCAGGAACGTCGCCACGTCCTTGGCCAGTTGCGACGCCGTCGCCGGCGTGCCGTCCGAGTACTCTGCCGCCTACGAACAATAACCACCACATACTACATATTCACATTCTAATGTAGGTGGGGGCCACTAAACCTATGAAAAGATTAACAACAAGAACTGTTTGACCAATAAATTCCTAGGAATAGCCCTAGGAGTACGTAATTTTTAACATTTGACATACGCTTTTATTATTATTATTTATTTTTTTACTATATGTATAGGCTTGTGTTTTGACCACCAACTCACTGTGGTCAGTGATTTTCTAAGTAAATAAAACTGTCTGACTGAACTATCAATGCACAGCTCAAATTACTGCATGGTTTGGCCTGTAGGGTACAACACAACAAATTTTACAATAGGGGAAAGCTAGTGTTACAGCTAGTATTTTATAAATTAACAAGAATACACGTGACGTTATTTTACATTAACATACACAGGTTGGTATGAAAATACCTGAAGAAAAATAATTTACAGATTATTTTTTTCGATTTCCAGTTTGTTTACTTTTTTAATAGATGACGATAGCTTTTCATGGTTTACATTCTTATACTGATCCTATTAGGTGGATCATCTACAAAATTCTTTCGACATAAGCCATTTTTTATTGCAAGCCATACAAATTACACTGAAACTGAAGCCCAGGAGAAGTGTAAACCTATGCCAAATTTAAGGCTGATTTATATACTTTTAACATCCCACTGACCTCATTAAACAAAACTTGCGCCATAGAGATGGCACCTCCCGGGAAGTAGGGGTTGTAGTTCTGTCCCTCTCGCAGTACGACGCCGGCGGGCGCGTCCATGTATCCGGTGAGAAGCGCGAAGATGTAGTCCTCACCGCCTTTGCGACCCGAGCAGATCAGCGACAGGTCCGGGGGGTAGGCACCTGAAGTACCACAAGAAGTTAAGAACAAGAGCGCAAATAACATTTTCAGTGTAGCCAATCCAGTAATATACCAACCAGGGGTGATCATCATCCTGGTGTGCAAACATCTTGAGGGTACGGAAACCGTTTACCATCAGGGGTGCCGTATGCTTGTACTACCACCTTCAGTGGAGATTATCAACACCTGTGTTCCACTAACTGCACTTAATACCAGTTCCCTGTTGAGTTTTGTATGCATACCATTTTCAGCCACACTATTCGTTTTCACCATGAGAATGTGGCTAAACGCAAGGCAATCCATGGTCAGCACAGAAATAAACTTTCTATCTAGGTCACAGTTAAGTGCAGTGCAAAAATAAAAATCATGCCTGATTATATTAATGACACCTCTAATTGAAGGGTTGATAAGAACAGTTGTGAAACTCTATTTTATACTGAGGCATAAAAAGACAACTTCCCTAGAGTAGATATAGCAATGATAAAAAATCATAGTTACCATTGTTGGCTGCCCTCGCAGCATTCTCGTTGGGGTACGGCGACGGCAGACAATCGGACAGCTTTCCGGGCCTCTCGTAGAAGTTACCTTCCTCATCAGGACCATCCTTGATCATCACCTGCATACCAAAAAAAAATGATATGTCATAATTATCATATTTTAAAGTCACACTAGTTTCCGTCCCGCGGTTTCACTTACATTCCCGAGGGATAAAAAGTAGCCCAGTGTTAAACCAGGGTGTCAGCCCATATCAAATTACATCAAAATTGGGCCAGCCATTTGAGCGTGAAGAAGTAACAAACATAAATACTCATAAACTTTCGCATTTATAATATTAGTAGGATAGAATGTTTGATCTTCAATCTTATGATCAAAATTGATTATTAAATGAGGATCTGAAATTTCTGAAACACTACAACATCACCAAATCATAGTGATATGATCTTTATATTAATATCTTGACAAACAGGTACTAAATACCTGATGGTAAGCCTTATAGACATTTGCAATACCAGGGGGGATTACTGATGTGTTGCCGACCTTGAAGACCTATTTTACGCATCTTACATTGAGTTCAAAAAGCTGTCACCCTTACTTACCCAACTGGTACTTTAGCTTACCCAACTGAATAAATAGTTGATTAGGACTTACATCGGCAGCCTCGGCCTTGGCCTCCTCCTCGGTGTGAGTGACGTTGACCAAGTTTCGGAAGGCGATGTACTGCAACGAGTGGCACGCCTTGCAAACCTGCTTGTACACTTCGTAACCGCGGCGTACGCTGCACAAGAGTTTATTTATTTAGAGCTGCCACAATAGGTTAGTTTCCTGACATTGGCTACATTTTTACAAATGTCAAAACAATAGTTTATATGGAATACAGACTAATTTTATTAATATATGTTTATTTTTATACCAAAGAACTATTCAAGCTTGGTTTTCAAGATGTTCTTAAAAGAACAACAGTCATGAGTTGGAAACATTGTAGTTTGTATTGCAACAGAGGATAAAATTAAAACAATTCAAAGTGAGCAGGCAATCCTGTTTAGTAATTGAATAGAAAAACAAATACATCAAGTACTATCAGTAACTCATAAAAAAAATACTGACTGATTATTAAGCTAATAGGTATTTTCAAGAGTAATAATCTTGTAGCATTTGGATAAGTGTAAACTATTTTAGGAATCAGAGCTTACAATGCTTATCTAACAAAACTGCTCAATCAATGTTTAAATATTTGACTAATCCATATAACCTATGTTACTAAAATATTTTAATTATTTAGTGGTATAAAGATTGCATCATATTTGTCAATCAAACCAAGAGTTTCTATTTAAATATGATACAGCTAATTCAACTTTAATGATGTTTAAAAAATGTGGGTGGATTCTATACTGCCTGTTATGTAATTCCAATACTTTTTAGATTGCTAAATAAAGCCAATATTATATATGAAAGTTAATTCAATTTTTTTTAATTAAAATAGGATAACTATAAAAAATATCCTATTTTAATTAAATTGCTTTATATGAAAATGAATGTGATGTAAGTAATTATATAAATAGTGATTAATAATATACCTACCTAGCGTGATCAAGTGATTTGAACCACCCATCATGGGTCCAGGGCTGGTGAGGCGCATGTGCTTCACTGCCTGAAGCCTGCACCGATTGTTCCAGGGCGAAGAGGATGGCGCCCACACCGCCACCCACCACTCCTAGGGTGGATAGCATCTGAGGACAAAAAATAAAAAGGTATCAGAATGTTTGGTTCTTGATAGGGTTTAAATAGTTTCACACTTTATACTAGGGATCATGTAGATAGATATTTGAGAAATCAATCAAAATTGCTCAAAGGTAATGGTCTGAATGCCAAAAAAGTTGGTATATTTTGATTCTCATCTTAAATATTTTATTTGAAAATGGAAAATCACCTAAGATCTTTGTTACAATATAGGAAATTGTGACAAAAAATAGTGGTATTCACAGTCAAATTTATATTATTATGGTTATATATTTTAATTAAAAAAACTTTTCTAGAGTTAACCACTCAATGAGAAACCAATAAATAATCAACAATATTTGATAATAATAATCTTTACACTGTATAGTACAGATAATATATAATTATATTATATAAATGTTTCTCTTTTCCTGTAGACCTACCTATGATTTTTAGATTTAACTAAATTTAACATGTTGAATATTATTATTATAAAAGATAATTATTCGATATTCTCATCTGACCCAATAGGGAAGGTCATAGTTATTTCCATCTTGTAGTATTAAAAAGTATTTTTTTTGTAACAATTTCAAAGTTCAGTTTTCATGATGCAGTTCCAGGATAAGGTTGTAAAGCATAGACTTACCAATTTCCTGTTTTTTGTCCATCCTTGAGTGCTGGTGGACAGCTGACATACCTGCAATGTACGGTCACTGTTAGATTTCAATTGTACTTGTTACATAATGTTGAATAGGTTATCACTTGTCCATGAATTTTTCATTACACACTGGGACCTAACTGATCTTCCATTAGTTTCAATACTCCACGTCATTACATAAAACTTGGCTCTAGGTAATCAGAGAATAACGTAAATTGATAAAATACACCCGTTTCCCGTGACGCTTTGAACTCCAACTTTTTCGTCTTTAGTAACTTATTGAGCACTCTGATGGCACCTACTAACAAAGTTAATAAACCAATTTATTGTATAGAACTATTATTAGTACCTGGGGTGCAACTATGCCATATTTTTTGAAAAGACGTGCCCCACAAATTCTACCGACCGTGGCCGCCATGATCGAAAAACGTCGCAATGAAAGATGATTTCGACTGACATCTACGATTCAACTGCCATTGAATAAAAATATATCAGTATATAAATTTATACAAAATATATAAGAAAAAATCTTTAAAAATTATATTTATTTGCGATAACGTTAAAATGACAGCACCTTGTAAAATGTCAATTTGTCATAAATAATAATTAATAACTGGCTGGCTGTATAATTAATTATTAAAATCTCTTTTGTGAGTTGTAAGTATTTCTTTATAAATACTATAATACGATGTTTAAATTTAATTATTTATTAAAATTATAATTTATTAAACTTAATAAATGTTTATTTAAGACATATTATTATTATTCGAAAAAATATTTTGGTATGTTTTTTATGAGTCAAAGTTAAAAACAATTCTGAACGATATTCTCAATGTCAAAAAAACATTTCTGTGAGTGATGGTGTCGTAGAGAATAGTGTTGCAGAAAACTCGATCAATCGATTGTCGATTGTTTTCACCCGAAACCACTCGAATTATCGACAGAAGTATTTAGCACAATACTATCGGCCTCAGATCTATCAATAGTATCAATTATATTGTGCTATTGATCACGATACTATCGGATATCGGTGTCATTTAAATCTTTGAGTTTTAAGCCTGCCTACCTGCTTACCTTCCTACTACGTAACTACCTACCAACTACCTATCTACCTAGGTAGGCTTAATAATCAAAGATTTTAATGACTCCAATGTCCGATAGTATCGTAATCAATAGCATAATACTATAAGTATAATCAATACTATAAATAGTAATGCATGAAATACTACAAACGATACTAACGATAGTATCTAGAACTGAGACCGATATTATTGTGCTAAATTTTACTATCGATAGTACAATTGATAGCACGAGTGATTTTGTGGCACTCGATAGTAAAGCGATACTATCGATTGTCAGTCGATCGATTGTATTGTCTGGCAACACTAGTAGAGAAGTGAAGTGAGAGAAAACTTGTAATTTTTAGGTTAATTCGGTTACAAACAAAATGATTTTAGATTGTTTACAGTAGGAAATCCTGTATAAAATGCAAATATAAATGAATTTCGTACTTCTTGGGAAAGTCTGCAGTAATATTCTAGCGAAAACAATAAAAAGGTACGTGTTTTTCTTTGATGAAATGCGGCAATGAAAACACAAACTTATGTACATAGTCGATTTTCATAAATTCGTTTATCATTTCAGGTTTAAAAGTAACGAAATAAAAATGAAGGTTTTTACACAAAAGAGGAACCCTATAACTGGGAGTACAGAGTGGGATATGCAAGATGAAGACTACGACTTCCATCAGGAGATCGCCAGATCAGCGTTTGCCGACATGCTACACGACACGGAACGAAATAAGAAATATTACAGAGCGTTGCAACTTGCTATCGAGAAAATGCACAATGATGGCAAGAAAGCCAATGTCTTGGATATAGGTAGGTGAAGTAATGATTGAAATCGAAGTAGGTTAACCAGTTGGCTCTAGGATGCTTATTGGAGTAGCTAGGGCTTATTTTCAGGGGGGCCAGGCTACTGAGATGTGATTATCTTAAGTTATATTATAAGTTTTGAGCTAGGTGTATTTCGATCAAACTTGAACTCAAACAAGTGATTATGTATTGCATGGTCTCCAACTCTCCACATATCAGTAAAAATATTGATAAGCAGGCATGTTTAATTGCCAGCAAGATCATTGGGTGGCATTAAAAATGCCTACCTACTGCTGTGAAAGTAGTTTCACATCTACAGATACAATATTGGATAATGTTAATGTAATCTTTATTGTCTTTAAATGTCTTCTTTATCCTGACATTTAAATTAAAATATGTAATTAATTCTAATAGAATAATTTGTGTTCATCTGCTTTAAATTGATAAAAATGTTTATGATGATATAGATTAGAAATTGTTTTCAGGTACTGGGACAGGGCTGCTCTCAATAATGGCAGCTCGTTGCGGTGCCGACTCCATCATAGCTTGTGAAGCTTTCAAGCCAATGGCTGAATGCTGCATCAAAATACTTGAACGTAATGGTGTTGCTGATAAAATCACTGTGATACCGAAGAGGTCCACGGAGCTAACCGTGGGTGAAGATGGAGATATGAAACAGAAAGCTAATATATTAGTTACGGAGGTGTTTGATACAGAATTGATTGGGGAAGGTAAGTGTTATTAGAGAATAATCTATCGTAAACTTCTGTATATGCTTGCAGTAGAATTTTGATAGAAATAATTGTGAACAAATGCACTACTTCTTATCCTCCAAAGAACCTCAATATCTGCCTCATAAAGGCCTGAATACTTATTGTCCCTTAGCTAACAACACTGTATAAGTAATTTTTTAAGGAGACGAAATGACTGCTGTTTTGATAGGCTAACCAACCAGCGCGCTGTCACTATTCTTGAATTATGGCTTCTGATTGGCTGAAATGTATATCATGTCCATCTAAAGGCATTCGAATGTGAAAACCGCCAATTCGACTTGAGCGTTGTTGTAAGCTAAGGGATGTCTGTATTGCATGGTATCAAAATGAATAATCACATAAATTAATTACGTGATTTTCCCCCTACAGGTGCACTGTCAACATTCTCTCATGCTCATAAAAACCTTTTGGAAGAAGGCTGTATAGTGATACCAGACTCTGCAGTGATTTATGCCCAAGTTGTTGAATGCCCCACCCTGCAGAAGTGGAATAAACTCAATGACTTAGCTGATGAAGACCTTGAGATCATATTGAAGACTCCGCAGAAGGTGAGCTAAATCAGATAAACCCTCAGTCTTCAGTTTTATTCTCCTATGATGTTAGAATGTGATGGATATATTAAAATTAATTTTACAAGACTTGCTTTAAATTATCATTTGCAACAAAGACTTTTTACTGAATGTGGTGCAATTTTAATATTAGTGTCCCCCAAGGTTGTATTCTATCACCCACACTTTACATTCTGCATATTAATGATCTATTAGAATATTCCAATATTCACTGCTGTGGTACGACAGTACTGGGGATGGTCAATATACTTTCTATATAAGCACCTTTAGATCTGTGGTGATGGCCAGCTACCCTAAGAGGGTAAAATAAGGGATCGCAGGAGAAACCGCGGGGTGGAAGCTAGTTAAAACACTTGCAAAACCCAAGTACATGGTACGTACGTATATATTGCATAGATGAAAGAGTGTGGGGGTTCAGCAGCTGTCCACGACATCCAGCTATCCCAGCTCCCTCGTCAAGCATTCCGCGAGCTCTCAGATGTAATCCCCGTGTTCTACTACGACTGGTCGGGCCGCACACCCATAGACATGAAGCGGACAGTGAAGCAGGAGTTCACAGCAATCGCCACTGGAAGTGCACAGATCGTATTCATGTGGTGGGAGCTTAATATGGATACAGAAGGTACCAAAAATTCTGTTCTTTATTGTGCTGCGAATAAAGTTGTTTTTTAACTGCTATTTCCACTACACCCCTAAGCATTCGTTTAGATGACAAATGATCTATCTTATGTTCTAATACCTGTCTTGAAATTGAATTAGGATACTTAATCGCATGGGATATTTTTCTCATATTTGATGACTAACTAGCTTTCCGGCCGGGGCTACGATCGCGTAGATTTGTTCGTTCTCGTTGTCAACTCTGTATTGTTTACTTCGTAGAGATTCACAAATTCTGTGGCGTTGGTGACATTTATATTACATCAACCAAACCAAACGGCGTGATAGGTGGTGTCTTAACCAACAAGCCAGATGGCTCAGTTGGTTAAGACACCACCTATCACGCCGCTGGTCATGGGTTCGATTTCCATCCAGTACAAACATTTGTGTGCATGAACATGTCTGTTTGTCCTGTGTCTGGGTGTAAATATCTATATAAGTATGTATTTACAAAAAAAAAAAGTAGTATATGTAGTATATCAGTTATCTGGTTACCATAGTACAAGCTCTGCTTAGTTTGGGATCAGATAACCGTGTGTGAAGAATGTCCCAGGATATTTATTTATTTTATTTATCTATATATGGTTACTCAAAATAATAACATGTAAGGTTCAGACCTTACATGTTGTTGCATTATAACAAATTCAAACAAGTCCTTTTGGTACTTCTCCATAAGACAAAGTGTAAATTGTCCCATTACAGGAAGAATATGTTTAAGTTGTGCACCCTGGTGGGCTCACCCAGACACTAACATGTCTTCCGAACGACCTCAAGATAGTATACCCTGGCGCGACCACTGGATGCAAGCAGTTTACTATCTACCACAAGAATTAACCATACAAAAAGATGCCGTAATGACCCTTATCTCGTGCCAGGATGAATACTCGTTGTGGTTCTATTTAGGAGACCAAAAAAGGAAACCAAAGCAGTATACAAGACCGATTTGTGAATGTGGTGTCCACATGGCTTTATCAAGAACACACGTATCATATTTAAATGACGGAAGACGAAGTAAAAAGCTGTTAGCTCAATTGAGAGAGGAACTAACGAAAGACTCGGTCGTTTTGGATCTAAATGGCAGCAGTTTCTTAGGGTTAGCCGCATCAAAATTAGGCGCAAAAACTGTGTATATTCTTGAGAATTCTAATTTGAACATTGGAATTTTGAATGACTATATTGAGTGCAATAATATTGAAAATGTAAAGTTCCTATCGGATATTGACGATGAGGTTTTGAAAGAAGTAACGAATGTAGTATGTGATCCAAATTTCAGTAGCGCAATATTGCCTTGGGAGAATTTAAAGATGGCATTCATTTTGTATAAATGCAGGGATAAGTTGAAGGAAAATGTGTCGATTGTGCCGGAAAGTTGTGAGTTCTGGGCGATGCCGGTGGAGTTTCAAGACATGCAGAAGATTAGGATACCGCTGAATAACTGTGAGGGTATCGATATGTCGATATTCGATGGACTTGTTGAGGTGAGCGTACTTATTTATAAGATACATGATCTTGTAAATAGATTGTCAATATATGTAGTTTTAGAAGCAACTAAATTAAATCATATAAAAACATTTAACCCAGTTTTTGGTAATACATATTGGAAAATAATTAGGTCACAAATTCTGCTGTTTGGTAAGGAATTGTGGAATAACTACATATCTGTCTTCTCGTGTCGTATCCCAAGGGCTACATTGTGTTGTTTCGTTAGTGGAAAATGTAATAATCTAGGGCTTTCATCAAACTAAATTAAAAACTGTATAGGCATAGGAAGTGAATCTAAATAATACCGTTTAAAAATATGCAAATTCAATATTGTTCTTTTAACTCGAAAGACATTTTAAGTAGTGATACGTTTCCTGCGGTTTCCGCGATCCGGGCATATAAAGTAGCATGTACCTCCATATCTTAGGGCCTAAGGTAACCTTGGCACGTGGATAGCCTAAGACTAAGGCTATCTGCGTGCCAAGTTTCAGCGTTCTAGGCGTGAAAAGGTAACAGACAGTTTGTATGAATTTTGTGTTACGTTGAATTGGTATAAAGTCTAATAATACGCCCGTGAGAAATAAAACCGCCGCGCCGCGTTTATTGAAAATGTCTTTACCGCTCTAATGCTAAGACAATACTTTAATTTCTTTGTTTATCCTTACATGAAAAAATATACGATTTCTATGCAATTATATAAATTGCCGAACTAATAATGAAATCTACAATGTTAGCATTTCTTTACATTTTCAGAATTCCCGTATAATAAGCGACGCAGAGATCGAAGCGCAACCATTATGGGAGTACCCGTGCAAATGTCGCGGCCAGCCCAGGAAACTGTTAGAAATTGATATGCGACAGTTGCAACAAACTTATGCGACTGATAACACGAATCCTTTGATGTAAGTGTTCCATTTATTTTTCACTAGCGACCCGCCCCAGCTTTGCACGGGTGTACAAATCTTTGAATTTCTCGTCTTTTCTGTGGTATAGTATGTATGTATTATACATATAAACCTTCCTCTTGAATCACTCTATCTATTAAAAAACCGCATCAAAATCTGTTGCGTAGTTTTAAAGATCTAAGTATACATAGGGACAGACAGACGGGAAGCGACTTTGTTTTATACTATGTAGTGATGATAAGCGGGCAACTGCGGCAGTGATAGTGTATTAAACTGATTTTATCTACTCTCATATCGTAATGTTCTTATTATGAAATCAAAATCAGTACTTTAATGAGCCACTTTAGGCACACCCGTGTATAATGATTCATTATAGTACAGTTGTTGTTCCCAAGATAATGCTATAAAATAACTTTTTTTCTATTAAAGTACACTTTGGACCTATCAATAGTATAATCAATCAGTATCAATTCAATTTGACGATGACAATGTCACAAATTTTGTAACTTGAACTTTAGAGGTAAGAATTTTTGGGAGTTGGCAACACGGATTTGATTATATTTTATTGTTTTTGCCTACACATAACATATTGACCAAAAATGTAACTTTTTTTTTTTTTTTTTTTTTTTTTTTTTTTTTTTTTTTTTTTTTTTTTGCACAGTTGGTAGAAATTCAATTTTTTTAAATGACATCATTTATATGAGTTTAGATAAAGTACTGTATGATACTGCACATAATTAGGTATTAAAAACTCGTGTGATACTATTAAGAACCTCGCCTACGGCTCGGTACTTAAACTCACACTCGTAGTTAATAACCCCTATTATGCAACAGTATCATAAACTACTATTAATCAT
Source organism: Tethea ocularis (assembly GCA_963555595.1). NCBI lineage: Eukaryota > Metazoa > Arthropoda > Insecta > Lepidoptera > Drepanidae > Tethea > Tethea ocularis. The sequence goes on along the minus strand of OY741963.1, from coordinate 3,126,091 downwards.
GTCACACACGTTGGTTGGGTACTTTGTAGTACCCGTCTGGCTGGCGACCATCCCCAAATTGAAAATCTGTTGCCATGCACCTACCGGTGTGTTCCGGCAATTGCACTTGAGAGCCAGTTGCCTTATAGGCTTTGTGTGCTTACCACCATTGGCCACATCATCACCAACCACGGTGAAATTGTAGTCAAACAGGCCAATTCATAGTCAAAAAAGGTTTTTTTATTGGTATTCTTTTCTTAAGTTTTTATTACGAAAATATAGAGTGAGATTAAATTAGTTATAAGCAATAATAATAACAACAGATTCGGCACCATTGACCATTGTTACTTCTTAGCTTAAAAATAATTTATATTTTTTCCAGTGACTCTGAAACAAGTGAAGATATTCAACCAATAAACGGGTTTGCTCTATGGGCGGTATGGAGGGTAGGTGGCAAGGAGATCAGCTGCGGTCCCTCACAGTGGCCAGCCGTTGGCGATAGAGTGGATTGGGACACACACACTAGACAGGCTGTTAAAATACTTGTAAGTAGGAGTTCACATTATGCTTAGAGGCTTGTGTTGTGAATTTAGAGTTTGAGAATGACGATGACGATGCGATGACGATTAGCACTACACTCAGCCAGTACAACGACTTACAATAATTCTTTCTTAGCACATGTCTATACCGGGTGTAAGATATGCAATTATATCAGAAGTCATGGCATAACTACAATGTATGTTCTTACATATTTACGATTATCGATCGTAAATATCAAATGTAAAATAAATGATTTTATTAAAAATATTATCTAAAAGTAGGTGCTGACATAAATCAGCTTATAAGGCAATTTATATTTTCAGAAAGAGTCTCGTACGGCGAGTAGTGCCGACAAATGGAGCTACCAAGTGGCCTGCGACCTCGACAGGGGACTGTTTAATGTTAATTTAGACTTTGTTGCAGAACAAACTGTGCAATAAACTCTCGCACTTATCACTATATGCATAAAGTACATATTTATGTTGTCGTATATTAAACGTTTTACGATAACTATTTGTATGTTTTATTAATTAATTTTAATGATCTGAAGCAAAGGAGTGAAGTGGGTTAGTAGCAATTAGCAATCATGATTTTATTTAGTCGTTTTAGATTAATTTATAACGAATGAATTATTTAATAATTATTAACATCAGTGTTATTTTTTTTATGACGCCTAACCTTTAAAGTTAGCAATATGTCACAGCCTAAAGTAGAACCGTGTAGGAATACATTTCAGTGGGTTCCCACCCTTGCCACGGTAAATGTTTTGACTCACGCCCATTTCACAAGCGAATTTACACCTAGCGCCATTCAAATATAATAGAACGTCTGTGGGTTTATAATACGACTGCCCAAAAAGGAGGAATGTAATGTTTTCTGGGTTTAATTTTTAAATGCCTGAACATTTGGATATAATATGGTAGCGATGGGCGATTGTTTCAAAAAAAATATCGAATGAATCGACAACAATCGAATATCGAATGAAAATCGATATAGGTACCTACGCGACACAATAATGAACCTTATGCATGGTGCATAAGTGGCTGTGCGCGGTTCAATTGCGCAAAGAACAAAGAAATCGATCGGCGGCGATTCATTTATTCGGTGGCCAGTCAGTGCGCAGCTGTCGATTGTTAGTATTACCAAGTTAGTTTTGTTTCTTAAATTTTTGTATTGATTGCGACTTGTTTTGAACTTGCGATTATTTCAGAGTCATACTGAAATATTAAAAGAGTCAAAATATTACACCATAGTCGGCGTAATACTTATAATTTTTTTTTGGTTTAACAATATACATAACATGTTTTGTATTCCATTTCCTTTCTACAAAAAGTTTCAGGTATCAGTGTTTCAGTTGTATAGTTCAAACTGAGTTTTCCCGTTTGAAATAAATTTAATAAAATATTATTTATTCAAATAGACCTTCACATGCACTTATGAATTGTCAGACTGTAATGCACGGTTCGGAAGGTAGCTAGGTATGGCATTTGAATGAAAAGTTACATTGAGTCCACTTGTGACCACGATCAATTTTATATTTGACGTGTTTAACGGCACCACCAATCGTGATGAAATTTGGCACGTAGGTAGATCATAACCTGGAGTTACATATAGGATACTTAAAATTCCGGAAAACATAAGATCCCTCGAACGAGGGTAACACCGCGAGGCGAAAGCTGGTTATACTAAAAAGCTAAGTGAAGGTTTCTTTTCCTATGTCATTTTTCTATCTATTTTAATGGAATGGGTATCGTATGCTAATGGCAATCGTTCTAAAGTAGGTTTCTATGTAAAAGTTGTAAATGAGTTACATTCTCAGGCAGAGCAGCCTGCAAGTAACACCTGTAGTCATTGTCTATGGCATATTTTAATTTGAAATGGATGTATTTCACCTACCGTTGAATGGATGTGGGTTTACTTTCTATTTGAGTTGCCAAGTTAAAGAGTCTATCAGCACCTTCTATCAGGATTACCATATATTTCCTACAATTTTACTTTATAGCTTTGTTTTTTTTCGACTAGTGTTGCCGACCATTCCCCCATCTTCGATGAGCTCTGGTAGGTTCTCGTAGGTTTCGAAAATATGCCATCACAGACTACATAGAGATACCATGGATGACATCTCAATATACTTATTCAGTCAGTAGTGTAATTTTGAGCGATAATAGGTTTACAACCGACGGACATACGGACATGACGGATTAATTACGTCAATTTCAGCGCTTAAAACTCGTAATTTTGTGATTAACTCGGAGATATTGCTACAGATTTATCCATGTATTGATTTTGCATTCAAAATGTTTTAGAACTCTACATTATTGATTGAGTAGGAACCAATGTTTCGATTTAAATAGTTTCAAAAGCATAATATATCCTACATAGAATATTAATTGACAAACGTCTCAGGCGCTAATCACAAAATTCCTTTCAATAGGCTCTTAAAATTTATGTAATCAATTCAAACGGAAAAAATATCCGTTGAAAAATCTAAATTCGAGCCAATTTAGAATAGCATTTTTTGGTAAGTGGGACATAACCAGTCTCACTCGCGACGCTACAATGGGATAAAAAGCAAATCTCCACGGAACACGTCTGCAACCGATGTCCAACCTACCGCAGAACCTACTATGCGAAAAACTGAATAGCAACATGATACCGCATAGAGTTTTTGTTAACAGTTTCAAGCAACTGCTCATTACTACTTGCTAATGTAACTCACACGATTAATTAATTATTTATAGCTTATTAAAAATGCATCTGAGCGCAGTCATCGCTCCGCTCCGGCCGTATCTAGTTTACTGTTAACTTGATCTGTGTTAGTTATGTACAGCATGGGTTTTAAGGTTAATGTAAGTTTACTAAATTAATTAACTAGGCCAAATTTGGTAAACTGGGATCGTTGCCTAGTTTTGTTCATTTGGCACAGTTGTTTTTTTAGTTTTAGATAAATATTCTAGTTTGACAGTTTAGGTTAAAAATATAGGTTTCGTAGATAAATAAATTCTTAATTTTTTTTATTTGATAGAAGTTGAAGAAAATCTTGACACAGACAAAATGAAAATCAAGACCTGGCATGAATCATTTTAAATTAACTGCATGCAATTATCTTCATTACAATAAAAATCTCTTATACAGTATACCTAATGTTTAAGTTGGTTTAAGCCATAGAGGTGATTCCTCTATGGTTTAAGCATAGAGTTTATAATATAGTATGTAAAAGTTTAAGTAATATTTGTACGTAGTATATTATTTATTCTATGGTAAAATTATTAAAATCTGTCCTACGTATAATAAAACGATATTTCCTCTATACGAATTGACACAGAACGCCTCTCGCGGAATACTCTGGATCCAATTTCTAACTTTTTCTGACTTTCCGGGGCGGCGCAGTAGGAAGCACTCTATTCTATAGTACCTACAGAATAAGATAGGTATCGAAGGAACAAATTCAAGGAACGCTTATACGCTTGACAAATGTCAAATTACTTATTTTTGTCATTATAATAATTAAAATTCTATATCATTGAAATAGACACTATAATACTTTAATCACTTGAGATATTGTAGCGTTCCACCGATATGTTTGGCCGATACCAAAGCGTGGTAGGAAGGTTAGACTCTGGGACAAAGAGTAAAATCATATTGGAGGGACTCTGGGATATACTGGGAGCGCACCCGCACTGTTAACTTTATGGTGGTTTTTGCGTATACTAAAAATAACGTATTGTTATAGAACGTTGGGCAAGTACATAACGTAACAAAAAACCAAAATCGAATGTTAGGTAATAGAACGATTAAATCAATTTCTTGTTCTACCTGTAGTTAAGATAGCCAACTATAGCCATAAAACTAAAGTGTTTTTCATTAGAATGTCTCCACATAACCCACGCCCACAAAAAACCTACGTATATATAAACATTTCAACTTCTATTAGTACAAGTTACCCATAGGAAAACGACCGGTAGTGAAGTGAATAAGTCACTACAGAAAATCGCAGAGATGTTTATTCCCTACGTATATGGTAATACGAGTCGACTATGCCTCAATCTTAAGCCGTCGTTTGTGACATAAATCTGCGTGTAATGGTCTATTAGGCAACTAAAGCAGGCCATTGTTAGCTCTGATGAAAATAAATGTACACTTTTAAGTCATTAGTAAGGGCCGCGGCGTGCATACGATACACTTTCGACCAAGTTAGAAGGTACATAAGTTGTGATCCTATGCCGCATCGGTAAGCTAAGACAGCCGTTTTTGTCACGGTTAATACGAACACGCATACAAGTAAGGGTTATAATAGACCGGGAGCTGAGTTATTTAGTTATCGTATTATAGGAGTGATTAATGTGAGAGAACTGCGTACAATTGATTATGTCTGACCTTTTGGTTGCCAATTACCCATTGACGATGTTGGTTATAAGATTGAAGCAACGGTTTATAGGAAAATAATATTGTTTCACTATTAAATACCTAATGTTATCGGATGATGCTAATTTGTGTTGAAGGTGTTGTATTAAATAAGCTTTGTTATGTTTATTATATTTACTTATAACTAACGATTAACATAACTTTGCCTACAAAGTCGAGGCACACATTTGCTTGCTGTTTTATTATCTATTTTCCCATTTCTTCTAAGAGCATTAAAAAAATACAAGTTTAATGGGATTTATCTATCAAGTCTATTTCTAGACAGAGCATTGCTGAACAGGCAATAAATAAGAATTAGATTTCCAAATGAAATTGTTATTATACCCTTTTGAAGGAAAGCTCCTTGTCTATATATATCAACAAATGGCTTACGCGATTGAAGCGCTACATTGCGGCATTCCTAAACGGCACAAGTCACAAGACTCACAAGTTTGGTTGTAGCTAACTCTTAAATGGTGGTAAAAAGCGCACTTTCCGCGAACTGAATAACAACGCATCCATAATCCTACAGGCAGGGCACCAAATTTGGCTTCAGCCACTAATAGTTGCAATTTGTCATGTAATAGGTACGACATTGTTAGTTTTTCCGGTAGTCCTTATGCGGTCGAGTGGAGTGGAGGGCGAGGCGAGGCGTTAAGGATCGTACGGTATAATGTGACAGCGGCGCGTGAGTGGTTCTGAATAATGCAGCTGTGTGCATGATCACTGGCAGAATGCCGATGCGGAGGCGACAGGTCGCGCATACGATGCGCCTGCGCCGTTACACGGGACAGGGCCGGACCGAGGCTAGACGGTTTTCACGATGGAGCTACTGCTTTAACTGTAGTTATCATTTTCGTGATACAACCTGCGCTGCAACTGAGGCTGAGAAAATGATTTCAGTAGGAATCAATTGGTTGGTTTTCTTAGTTTTCATTCGAACCGTTCTGTTTTATTATATTTCCGAGTTTTGAGAACACGTATTTTATCCAAATTACCACGTTTCTCTTCATAGACTTTTTGATATGGTCCAAAACTTTGATGTCCTGTTTAAATTATTTTGCACCCCCTTTTCGGCATATGTTGGATCCGGTCCTGTCCGAGGACATGGCATCGCGACGACCTCCTGTCGCTTGCCACTCAACAACACCTTCAATATTACTTTAATTCTCTATTCATACAATGGAATAGTGCTTATTCAATCGTCGTTTTCTCGTGAAACAGCGTCGGATCGGATTCCTGCATAGATGATAGATCGTTACGCTGTAGGGAGTCCGACAGATGGAGAGAGACAAAAAATTGCTAAGTTTGCTGTTACTGACTTATTCATACACTGTCATATAATTTGTTATCTTTCTTTCGTTAAATAATGAAAACAAGATTCTCGTAAATAGGTAGGTATATCTAAAGATCTACAGTAGGTCTCATAATGTTGAGAAATAAGAAGGTAGCCAAGCTGGTAATTTTATTTAAGAATTATCTATTTATCTAGCTGTTCCGCGCGGTTTCACTCGCGTTCCCGGGATAAAAAGTAGCCTATAACCTTCGGGAATAATGTAGCTTCCTATTAGTGAAAGAATTTTTCAAATCGGTTCAGTAGTTTCGGAGCCTATTCAATGCAAACAAATAATCAAATCTTTCCTCTTTATAATATTAGTATACATAAATTAGAGAATATTGTTTTTTAATTTTAAAAAGTTTATTTATTTATTTTAAATTTAATTTAATAATCACAAACGAGAATAATTCATTCAGACATTGCGATTTTTTATGATTTTGTCAATTCATTCATATTCGGTCAAATAATCCGAAGTACGAATCACGCAACCGTGGTACAAAATAGGCTGTGATAGTGTTTTGTCGTTTATCTGTCACAGGCTCACAGCGCAGATTGCGTGTTGGTCTACGAAGGAATTTCCCAATGGGCGTTCTGGCACACGATATTAGGTCGTATTACATTGTGACGTTCTTGAAGCGCGTTCTGACCTTTGCTGCCTTGCCGCTGCGCGCCCGCGCCCGCGCAGCCTCGGGCCCTTACAACCTTATTCCATCTCTGAGATAAATTGAATATCTACCTATCAGCCCGAGGAGGTATTTAGTAACATCATGGTATTATTGTATTATTAAATATCACCTCGCCATGTAATATGTAATTAAATGATAATTTTAATATCGAGACGATTTTATGTAGGTAGGTACCTACTGTCGACTTTGATTTCAGATTAGCTACGGCTTGATTATATAATGATTTATTGATTATTGATAGACTATCGCTTAGGTAATGTAAAGTCTATAGGTACTTGTTTATTTTACTGAAAAAAAATATGGGAAAGGTTATAATAACTTTTTTTTCAAAATGAATTAGGTACTTAGGAGAAACCTGTCATATGTTAAATTATATTTATTGTTATCGGCAACTAAATATAATTTTTCACGCGTTAGGCGTAGACTCTTATGTGAAAAACCATGAAACCCGAAATATAAATGTATGGATCATTTTTAACTTTTTAATAGGTAAGTAGCTATATTTTTTATTCATAGTAATACTAGATAGTTCTAATCTATTCTATGTTAATGGCTAACTCGGGTTCAGCAATAGCTGAACGCACTTCGACCCTACTGGATCCATTGTGCTGCCCATAGCCCTGTATTACTCTTCCACCGGTAGATCAAAGAGTCCCTGTATGAATCTCACAGTCATACCTGCTTGGAGCTGCGCATAGTCATCGGGTGATGGATAAGCCATACCTAAATGATATACCCTACGTCTTGCCAGAGCGTCGCAGCTGCACAATATGTGTAGCATTGACTCTTTTTGAATTGAATACTAGATAGTTAAAAGATGGAATGATAATTTAGAGAAGCCTAACGGCAAATACCTAACGAATAAACATCTCCCCTATAAAAGGTACGAACGATTGTGTGGATAAAACACGATACAATACCTAATTTAATTTAAAGAAAACAATTCCTAAAGGAACACGGGTAAAATAACACGTCGTAATTCAAATTGCATATGTCCATAGGCGGCGGTGACCACTTACCATTAGGTGTACCGTCAACAACTTGTCAACCTGTTGACATTTAAAAAAAACGTTAGTCCGTACAAATACATAAGTAACGTAGGTACCTACAACCTATACACTAAATGTAGGTATAATAATACCTATAGGCGTTGCCATCTGTCCGGGTTTCCCCGGATTTGTCCTAGTTTAAGATTTATAACAATTATTTATTTTACTGAATAACTTTAACAAATAAATGACTTGTCCGGGTATAAAGCTCCAAAATCCGGGGTTTTCACACTTGTTGTCCGGGTTAGCGGATTTTAGAGATGGCAACCCTATAGCATATAGCACACGATGTTACGACAAACTGTCACTCATTCAGCCATTTGTGCAACGTCCGTGCACACAAATTACAATACAATTAATTATTAATATATACATCCGTTGATTGAATGCAAAGGGCATCATTATTATCAAACCTCGAACATAAATTCATCTCATTGTATCTAACAAATATCTATTTAACGACATACATTTATAACGCATCTAAATAATTGATACAACTGATAATCTTACGAAATCGTTGGTAAGTATAAGCTAAGCGTAACTAAAGGTCAATTGAATCGATTAATAACGGTGTTTAGTTGTAATAGAGATAATATCATTACAAAATTATTGGTTATAAAATTAGTTTTAATGAAGACCAAATATGTGTAGCACATAGCGGCAGATAAGTTCTCGAGTGGCAACCACGAACCGGAAGACGCAGCGTGGGCAGGCCGACAAACCGCTGGATGCGGGAAGCGCAAGACCGGCCATAGTGGAGATCCATGGGGAGACCTTCCAGCAGTGGACGTCTTTAGGCTGCTTTATGATGATAATGAAATGTGCGTATCGAGTGTCACAGGTGTTTGTGCACACCTACTGTAGATCCGCGTTCGATTTTCAAATCCCTATACAATCTCGATACGATAGCGATACGCTTGCGATAGATTTTCGGTTGGCATTGAACTAAAATCAATACTTATAAACATTCCACTTATAGTCACGCTGACAGAAAATAGTACTAGTTACAATTTATGTACATATTTACGTTTGTAGTGTATGTATATATTTACATTTTGAGTTTGAATTGAGTTTCTATACCTACATTTATTTTCAGATCGTCAATTCAACGGGCTTAGATGCACCTGTCTAAATCAAAAATTATAAATTTACGCCAAACCAATAAATCCAACTCCAAATAGCTACAGATAAAGCCCTCATCTAAACAGCCGCATAAAGCAGATAAATGTTTTAATATAATATATTCAATAAAATATTAATGATGTTACTGATACTGAGGAGCTAATAATTATGTACATGAATAATAAACTGTAGAATGTTGAATGTGAAGTGTGGGATAGTCTTAAGAATTAGGCCACTGCATAAGTTGTAATCCACAAGATATATAGACACAGAAGGTCTGTTATAAACATTGCACACACACGCAAATACCTTCGAAATTGGACTTGAGAGCGTAGATACACTTCTTACATTCGTCTCTTCAATTCTTACTGATATTGTCTTATACACAAACTATCCATCTCTTTTTAGGTTCCCTTCTACTTACTACATGTACCCATATTACATAGCGTCATCACTTGTTTAAGGTGTACAATAAAGAATATTCTATTCTATTCTATTCTACTACTTTCATATTCATAACTCTTTTTATCAAATGCCTTTTATTCCTCATCCTGACATGGCTTTACTTGCTACTTTCAAACTTACCCTTAAGTACTAATTTCTATGAACCATTTTTGAAACTCCACACACCCAACAGTCAGCAATCTCAGCTGCATGCAATTGTCTCTCATCTGCTACTTGTGGGTGTAAGGGGGAGCACACAACAACCGGACTCCCCAAATGCCAACCTCACCTGCGCGCGGTACACCCTGCCACTGACGGACGAGGCGCTGGCGACCGACCGATGGCGGAATAGCCATCCAACAAGCCAACCTAAATTCTCCAGAGCGATGACGGGCAGCAGCGTCATCGTTGCGAAAGGTTTGGCTCTGCGGTCACCAACCCGCTTGCCCAGCGTGGTGACTATGGGCATAAACCTCCCAAATGAATAAAGTGCCAAAACAACGGCCCCCAGTTCCCGGCGGTCCCGCTATTCCTGGTCAAGGTAGCGGTCACGGTAACGGCGGGACGGGGGGTGCGAAGAATCCCCGGGTTACGGCAGGCTACCAACGACGACTACATCTGGCTACGTACAATGGACGTTCGATGAGGCTGGACCATCACCTCGCCGAACTTGAGGTAGAGTTAGGTCGCATTAACTGGCATATACTGGGGTTATCTGAAGTCCGAAGACAGGGGGAGGACACGATAACCCTGGAGTCAGGAAACCTATTCTACTTCCGCGAAGGTGATCAGCTCTCACAAGGCGGTATCGGCTTCCTGGTCAACAAGGAACTCACTAGCAGCGTTGTGGAAATCAGTAGTGTGTCGACACGGGTAGCGTACCTTGTACTAAAACTCACTGACAGGTACTACCTGAAAGTGATACAGGTATATGCGCCGACTTCGACATGCTCTGACGAAACAGCTGAGGCCATGTACGAGGATATTGCCAAGGCAATGCACAGTACCACAAAAGCCCACTACAGCGTTGTTATGGGGGACTTCAATGCCAAAGTGGGAGTACAAGAACGGGGCGAATCGAAAGTTGGACCGTTCGGCTTGGGGCGCAGAAATCACAGGGGGCAAATGCTGGTCAACTTTTTAGAGTCGCAGGGGCTCTTTTTGATGAATTCGTTCTTCGAAAAGAAACCCCAAAGGAAGTGGACCTGGCAGAGCCCCGATAACGTGACTAGGAATGAGATAGACTTCATCATGACGGATAAGAGGCACATATTTAGAGATGTCTCTGTGATCAGCAGGTTTAACACCGGAAGCGATCACAGGCTTGTCCGAGGCACTCTAAATATAAATTTTCGAGCTGAGAGAACCCGCATGATGAGGCCTACCCTCCGACCTACGCAGCTCCAAGCCGCTCTAGGATCGGAAAAGTTCCAATTGGAACTTCAAAATCGGTTCGCCCTACTGGAAACCACAGACAATGTGGACGAGAAAGCCGACGCGGTGGTCAAGACACTACGAGACGTGTCCCGCAAACTTTTCCCGTCGCAGCGAAAAAATAAGGCGTCCAAACTTTCCTCGGAGACTCTCGGACTTATGAAAGAAAGACGAGATTTGTCATCCGCACAGCAGCTGTCTTCGTCAGATAAGAGGGCCTTAAACCTAAAAATTAGGAAGTTGACGCGACGCGATCTTCGGTGCTCTAACACCCGCGACATTAAGGCCGCGATTGAGCAAAATCAAGGGTCCAAAGTATTCGCTCAACAATTAGGGAGGTCCCATCTGGCGAAACTAAGAACTGCGGATGGCAGAATCGTGGCTTCAAAGTCCGAGATACTCGAGGAAGTCGAGGATTTTTACGGACACTTATACTCAACGCGGACGGTGAAACCAGCGGAACATAGTGCAGATGACCATCGAGCCGAATTAACGCGCCACTACACGGAGGACATCCCGGATGTCGACCTGTGCGAGATTAGGGCGGCTCTTGAGCAGTTAAAGAACAATAAGGCACCGGGTGATGACGGAATAACGACAGAGCTCCTTAAAGCAGGCGGGGCTACAGTCCTGAATGAGCTAGCGAGTCTCTTCAACTCCGTCATCCAAGAGGGTACAACGCCCGAGGCGTGGAGCGGAGGTGCGGTGGTTCTGTTCTTCAAAAAAGGTGACAAAACCTTGCTGAAGAACTATAGGCCCATCTCACTTCTGAGCCACGTCTACAAACTGTTCTCGAGGGTCGTCACGAACCGTCTCGCCAGAAGACTTGACGAGTTCCAGCCACCAGAACAAGCCGGTTTTCGAAAAGGCTTCAGTACCGTAGACCACATCCATACTGTTCGGCAAATTGTACAGAAGACCGAGGAGTACAACCAGCCGCTGTGTATGGCATTTGTGGACTACGAGAAAGCCTTCGACTCCATCGAAATATGGGCAGTTCTGGCCTCTCTGCAACGATGTCGAATTGACTGGCGTTACATCGAAGTGTTGAGGTGTCTGTATGACGCTGCCACGATGACTGTCCAGATCCAAGATCAAAAAACCAGGCCCATCCAACTGCTGAGAGGGGTGAGACAGGGGGATGTGATATCCCCGAAACTATTCACAAATGCGTTGGAGGATGTCTTCAAGACGCTAAACTGGACTGGACAGGGTATCAACGTGAACGGCGAGTACATCTCACACCTTCGCTTTGCCGATGACATCGTCATAATGGCAGAGACGCTGGACCAACTAAACCAGATGCTGCACAGCCTAAATGGAGCCTCTCGGCGGGTTGGCCTTGGCATGAATTTGGACAAGACGAAAGTCATGTACAATTCACACGTCTTGCCGAGTCCAATCCGCATCGAAGGGTCGCTTCTCGAAGTTGTTAAGGAGTATGTCTACCTAGGGCAAGTCATCCAGCTCGGTAGACACAACTTTGACAGAGAAGCCGACAGAAGGATCCAGTTAGGTTGGGCAGCGTTTGGAAAACTTCGTCAAATCTTTTCGTCCACCATCCCGCAATGTTTGAAGACTAAGGTTTTCAACCAGTGCGTCCTGCCCGTTATGACATACGGTGCCGAAACGTGGACACTGACAGTCGGGCTGGTCCACAAATTCAAGGTCGCTCAGCGCGCTATGGAGCGGGCTATGCTCGGAGTTTCTCTGATGGATAAAATCAGAAATGAAGTTATCCGGAAGAGAACCGGAGTAACCGACGTAGCCTGCAGGGTAAGCAAACTGAAGTGGCAGTGGGCTGGTCATGTTTGTCGAAGGACTGATGGCCGTTGGAGCAGACGAGTCCTGGAGTGGAGACCACGCACCGGCAAGCGTAGTGTGGGGCGCCCCCCAGCTAGGTGGACCGACGACCTAAAGAAGACGGCTGGGGCAGACTGGATGCGGAAAGCGGAGGACAGGGTGTTGTGGCGCAGCCTGGGAGAGGCCTATGTCCAGCAGTGGACTGCGATAGGCTGAATTGATTGATTGATTGATTGCTACTTGTCCAACAATCTGAAACATACAATAAGATAGATAGGTTTAATCACAGACATAAATTTCCCCTTTGACTTCATGGGTCTCTAAGGATGACATGTTGTTCACCCAACCTGAGTTAATTCTCTACTTTATTTCAGTATGTCTACTTTCGTGGTTTTAATCTGGCATTTAAAAATGGTTATGTAGATTGGAATGCATATAGCAAACTCTCGACGATACTTAATTAAGATTAAATTCTTGAGCGTTCGTTAGTTAGGTTGTGTTAATTTAATTTTATCAGCATCAACGAGCTGGTAACATAACGAAGCGAAACGAGTGAGTCGTGAGCCCCAATTTCCGTTGTATGAATTGAATCCCAATCTGCCTTGGCAATTTGTAATATGCCGCTATATAGTCGTCATTTTATGTAACGCGACCATGTTCTTTATCGTAACCAGAGTGACCATTTGTTCAGTAATTACCTTATCTATTTTGTGATAATGCGGTTTCTAGTACAAATGAATAGCATTTCATTCTCCGACTATTCTAACTATATGAATTATGTCTTCTTGTTAACGTGGACTTACGACCCAATTTAACATGTAGAAATTTCATTAAACAGGTTTCTCATTAGGCTGATATTTTATAATTGATTCAAATGTCCATGTTTAATGGATGTTCAAGTTCCAAGCATTTCCTAAAGAAATGTCTAGAAGATTTGCTGTTTTAGACTTTCTTGTCTCGTGCAAGAAACATTTTTGGTTAAGTAATAACCAAAAATAGCAAAGTCTCAACTAATTAAATCTCGGTCCAAAGCAACAAAGTAGACAGTTGTTAATTACATTTATAGATACGATGCAATTATTCAAAATATTCGTTACACTACACATCGTTAGCCACGTCGAAACCTCACCGGCGCTGGCGCGACAGGACGCTAAATATCAAGCAGTTTTACTATCCTCATTAACACGAAATTTAGTGGCCAATATCAATATTTCAATGCGATTAGAGTTGTTCTATAAATAATAGAGCTGAAAGGTCAGTTTACAATTTATGCGCGGGCGCAGTGTGGGTACAGGCACTGCTATGAAGTGTTAACATTAAAATTAGGTCTATGGAGGTTTTATTATGAAAGGTGCGCTTCGCTCTGGTCACTTTTATGCCACTTAAAGTCTTATGAAAGGTGGTATTAAAGGAGTTGACATGAGTTGTACAATGCTCGCATTTGAAATGAAAGCTTCTTTTTTCATCAGAGTATCTACTATCATATTCTTGATGTCTTTTTTTAATGAGGCTGCGTTTAACATCGACTTACTCTGGGAGGAGCGATGTGGACCAGCACTCTTGTTGAGCATTCATTCTATTCTTCAAATTAGGTATATGTGACATCTTACGAAATGTAAAAAGAGAACTAAGATGGAAAAAATAAAGATTAAGTATATTCCAAATTCCGATATTGCCAATAAAGGAGATGCTAATTTAAAATGAAAATCTATTAACACCATCAAAACCAGACGATACAAATCCCGATGAAATAATAAATTAGGTTATGTAGGTACACAAATAGTTGATCAAGAACATAAAACTGTTAGATAATACATGGAAGATTAAAAAAATACTAAGCTAATGTTAAAGGTAATGCTAAGCGTTAGTAATAACCAGGTTACCATTAAGGTGGCGTCATAAATTTCATACATCAACTATACTAGTGAAACAAGTCGCGTTGGCGGACGTAACTGATAAATAAATAATAATTTACAGGGCAAATGGGATGCAACAATTTATAATCGGCCTGGAAACCTGTGATAATTGACCCATGAATATGTTATATAAATTTATAGCATCAGCTTGTGTGTACTTGGTCAGAATAGTTTATTATATCAAGTTTTTCTATTAACATTTTGTAACGGTAAATATAAATTGATAGATAAAGCTAAACTGTTATTTTTGGAGACGCTGTAACTTTTAATATTAACATACCATTAAATAACGTTTTATAGTGTTGATAGATACCATATTAGAACTTGTACCTACCTACCTTTAAAAATATTGATAGGAAACTGTAAAAGATCCATGCCGTAGGAGGCGACATCTGGTACCGATTACTGACTCAAAGCGGTACCTTATTCGTCTATTAAGTGTATCTAAGTAATGACCTTAAGTTCAATCTGTTACGAGTAGAAATGAGTGGATTTCAAGTTATCTCAAGTATAATTGGATTTTCAAAGCTTGGCTGTTAAATGCTAATGGAGTATAGATTACTTACCAACATCTATTAGGCAAAGTGCTAAAGCTAAAAGATCAATATCAAAAATGTGGAGGTTACGAGAGATTAATTAGGTCTATCCGAATAAAAACTTGTAGATGAAAAAGTATGAATTAAACAAACATGGCAAAATGGCAAACATGTATGGAAGTTGGTGTATCTACCCCTTCTCTAGTAATCTATATATATCTATTTCTATCTATCTATCTATCTATACTATTAATAAAGCCGAAGAGTTTGATTATTTGAACGCGCTAATCTCCGGAGTCACTGGTGTGATTCGAAAAATTCTTTCACTAATAGGAAGCTACATTATTCCCGAAGGTTATAACCTTCGGGGATGTAGCCTATAGGCTACATTTGACCCCGGAAAAGCGAGTGAAGCCGCGATGAACTGCTAGTATCACATAATCCAAGACATGCTTAAATACAAATGTCAGATTTGATTATCCACAGACATAACATTTCAAACAACATAGATCATCGTTAGCAGTGCAGCCTCGACAAACATGTTAAATGCCACGTAGAAGGCCAAGTTCCCGGCGGGCTTGTCTCCAGTCTCCATCTTACATTAGATGCCAACGCATCAGTTAATGTGTTTATCCGGCCAAGTGTTATTCATTTACGTACCAACCAACTCATGTTAAGGCCTCGGGTCACTGCAGTTAAAATTGTAGTTATAGCACTAACTAGAGAGTTGAGTGATGTTGTTGATTTGTTAGACTGTGTTTTTACAACTTTTTTTTTAATACAACCTCTACAAGCGGGTAACAAGCGTATATAGCCTATGAACACGCGTTACTTACACTTTCCCTTTCCCCAATGAGCCCTGGCGATCTTACTCTGTAAGGAGGTATTTCCACAGTCGATCGATAACGCTATGTTCAACCAATCAACTCTAAAAACTGCATTCAAATTGATTCCGTAAAACACCACCGCTTTGGAGATCATTTAATGTTGCAACCAATCAAATTACAAGTTTTCTTAAACTGAAGATAGTAGCCCTTCCTTTCCACTGAAATAAGCAGGTACAATTAAGTAGCCGATTAAAACATAGGTTTATTAAATACGTCACCTGTCTCCTGTCCAGTTTCCACTGAACGCGAGTTCCCTGAATGTTGTAAATAACTTAATCACCACACGGTAATTGTTGCCTTCAGATCACCGCGTCACTTCGCCTGTCTGCATTTGAAACACTCATTTCGCATGAATAATCTATGCTTACCAGGAATATAGTAATGAGGAATTAATAGTTGAGCTGCTTCGCTTTAAAGACCCCTTGGATCGTTTGAGGATAAGATTTATATATTTAGGAGACTAATGATGATGATTTTAAAAGGAGTTTGTTCTTGACGAAAGCAAATCTGGTCTAAGTGGCAATTGCTTTTTCAAACGAGGACCAGTATACTATGATCTATTCTGCTTTTCCATATAAAGCAACTGATCATGATCGACTTTAGAAAATTTCGTTCGTCTTGGTTGATCAACTTATTCGAATTTATAATCGATACAAAATTAGAGAGGGAGTACAAAAACTGCATAGTTACATACAAACTTCCTTCTGTTATATCAATTGTCCATTCCATAAATCACAACAAACTCGCTTCTAGTAGAAACAAGGTATTTGCACAACCAAACCATCCATCTATACCTATATATTAATGTGTTCCATCCATCAGATACTGAATCCAGGCGGAATAATTAGTTACATGCACCGGCTCCGGCCTCAGGCCACCTCAGGCTTTCGTAATCATCGACAAATGTATCTAAGTGTCTGAGACGGCTTCCTTACTGGCTGCGATTAAAAACAGATAGCCGTCGGCACTATCATTTGTTCTGTTTACCTGGTCATCTATATTGGTGGCTTGACATTACTGAAACTGTCTGTATGGTATTTGTTGGTTTCTCTATGATTTCTGTTGCCTTAATAAATTGTAGATAAGAAAGTAAATAAAGCAATAGTATTTTCGTATCTTGTCTACGTCAAAATGCTGTCTTTACAGTTAAAACCCTAAAGATACTCACAATGCTATGAATCTGTCAACGAGACTGATTTTGCTTTTATCTTGCTCTTTGTAGATTTTGTATGGTCTAATGCAAATGAAATAACAGAAAATATTATCCTATTTTCTAATAGTGAAACCACATTGAATTCGGAGATGTATTAATTTAGATTGGGCCGATTTTTGTACAGATCATTTGTCTCTAGCTGATTTCCTGATATGCTCTGTCCACAGACTTAAATAAATAGGTTCTGTCATTGTTCAATTTCTCTTTTTGAATCGTTTCCGTAATCATTATATCAAAATGCTTGATTTGGGCCGCTGTTACAGATAAAAAGTATTAATATGATTTATAGTTCAGGTATCTACTGACAAAGAGTAGAAATGCAATAGTAAGCGACTACCGTTAAACCAATTTCATCCAGACAGCTTTTGATATATTAGATTTCTTTTACTTTCTTTCTATTAAGCATTTTCTTTGAAACGAACTAATGATGTAGCAATTTCTGCTACCGTAGAATGTGGGAAAGTTAATGTTATAAAAATAATAGCTGACGTGTCGATCGATCGAGTTTTATTTATCTGTGTTGGGGCACGTTTGCAATTGACATACTTTAGCGGCGATTTTCTCAGGAAAAAGAAGTTAAGTTGGGTCCATTAGGCCTCGCGACCGGTAGCTGTAAGTTTTCCCACGTAATTGCCGCGGACGTCACATCACACGGCGGCGGCGGCGCAGGCGCATCGTCACGTTCAGAAATCGACGCTGTAACTTTATTTTTTAAAGTTATTTAGCGGAAATTCCGCGTATACCGTACCGTTCACTCAGTAACAGATTCCGCACACTTCCTTTTTGCTTTTGGTACGCGATAATTAGCTTGCCATGTGAGATACTGTCGTTCAACACGTGCAAAGTAAAAGCTGTCAGCCGAACCGACCGGTTCCGAAATTAGTACGAGTTAATGATTGCTTCTCCATTTCATCTGGTCTCATGTGCGTCCATTTGGGTTGATTGGCTTTTATATCGTATGATGCAATTTCAAGGTAGAATTACACGTGATATAATTTCTTCCATTCATTTTTAATGTCTCGCATATCTCTAAAAGGTTTCGTAAAGCAATCTTTTATTATTTGTTTTTCTTAAAACGGAGACAATAGAAAAGTCTAAGAGATTTCAAATTCTAACACAATAAAAGCTTATAAATAAATATCACTCAGCGTTGTTGCGTGTCTGTATGTTTGTTCGTTTGCATGCTTGATGAACAAGCCGCTTCACACGTTATGGTTATTAAATTTTTGACGTTCACAATATTTATTTTCAGTTAAGTAGGTGTTGGAATATGAGTTTCTTAAAAACTGTCATATAACATGATTGGTGTAGCTGCAGTTTAAGTTCTGAGTCGATTGACTGATCAAATAGAAAGGTTATGAGTGGTTGGTGCGCGTGCGACCTTTTATAAGCAAGCCCTTTGAAATGACGTTGTGAAACTGCGCTCATGTTTTCGTTCAACAATCGATCATCGTTTGTTCGAATGAAATCTATGTAAGGCAAATAGGGTCGACGTCACTAACCTCCCGAACTTTAAGCTCGACATGTTCATGAAGTACCGAAAGTTCAAATAAGTTTATGGGAGTATGTTTTTGCATACTAGTACAAGCCTTTTCTGGTAATGTGCGATTGACTTATCCAGAGTTGAGTTATTTTGTTCGGCACGTTATGACCTTACTTGTATGAGCTATGTCGTATTTTCCATAGAATTATGGAAATAGTTGTTGCTCAGTAGTTTGAGCTGCGTTCTCAAAAAGTGTCTTGTTGATAAACATAACTAAGTATAGTTTATCACAAAACGCCTTATCATTATTGAAAAATTTACTGTGTTTAACAGTAAAGGTCTCTAAAATACTAGAAATAAGGTACCTTGCTTAGATTGAAGCAAATAGGAAGATACGACAGGTTTTTGGGCATAATTACGTCACGTCACAGATAGGAATATTACATACTCAAGACATGAAATCCCGTGGTAAATTAAGTATAGTAAGCTTTGACATAAGTACCTACCTTCCTACTTAGGGCCTAAACTACTAGTGATTATGTTTGAGAATATGAGCAGTGGCGTCTATTCTGTTGCTTAACTAAACTAATTTAGTATCACTAAGTACCTAAATCCCTTTTTAACAAAAGATAGAAGATTTTTAATTCTGTCAAATTAGTCCCATTGTTTGTTTCAACTTGAATTCAATGGCTATTTTTATTGGTCACAAAGAAACAAAATCGATAGTGTCCGTCTGGCTGGCTACCACCCTCAAGTTGAAAGCAACTGGTTACCAGTTCCGGCAATTACACTTGAGAGCCAGTTGCCTTCTTGGCATTGTAACAGGTTGGCAACACATTGGTAATACCTCTGGCATTGCAAATGGCGATAGGTAACGGTAACCACTTACCATCAGGTGGACCTCCTGTCTGCTCGGCAACCATCTGACATTATTTTGACATTTTCTATCCTTATTCAATTATATTTGTAAGAAAGAGACGTGATAATAAATAGTTTATTTTATAAACTACAGAATCGGCACTTATCTTCCTATTTTCGTTTTATCTATGGTCACGTGAATGTTTATGGTGCATTGGTAAATTAGGTAGGTGCGGCATCAAATGGGAGAGATATCAATTAAGCCCACGGATAGGTACCCGTGCGGACAATGGCTATTCCGGCCGCTGTCGCGTTCACATGGAAATTACTTTATAACTCAGATAGAAACGAGTTGTGAAATTAAATGATATACAGCTGATGTTATGGTATCATAAAGATACTTCGAACACAGTATTTCCCGACGTTTGTGAATTATAAGATGTCCCATAAAGATTTACATTATATTTCCTGAATTCAATGGTTATTGATGTCTCGAAACTAGGAACTATCTATTGTGATGAACATCGCAATTCGCAAGTGTTGGTAAGACAAATTGCCGTAAGTGTAGTGCTTTTTTTATATTACTAAGGCAGCAAACAAGCATACGGCCCACCTGATGATAAGTGGTTACCGTAGCCTATGGACGCTTGCAACACCAGGAGTATCACTCGTGCGTTGCTGACCCTGTAAAAATCTCTTTATGATATATTTCAATACTCTTTCTAAGAGAGGTGAACTAACAGTTAACTAATTGACTCAGGCGTGACTTTGCGGAAATTCATTATAAGATTAAACAAAAGACAAATATAGGTGTCGATTCTGTTGTTTACGAACTTAACTAATATTAGATAAGTCACCTCTCTTTCAAGTTAACCTTATTGAAAAAAGACAGAACATTTTTAATGCTGTCAGTTTAATCCATTCCGTCGTAAGTAATGTACGGGTAAATAGTCGTGACCAATAAAGATCGCGCTTAAATTCACGTTGAAATATGTGATCGGATTAAACTGACAGGACTAAAATATCTTGCATCCCTTTCTTATATTTACTATTAGAAAGAGATATAGTGAGATTAAATTTATTTAGTTCGTAATTAACAGTATCGGCACCATTTAGTAACTAATTCAGCTGGATCTCCTTCTCTGTCAAGTCCCACACAAGGAAACATAACAGGAAATCGACACGTGTTTCGCTTCTTCACGAAGCATCTTCAGGACGTAATAGACCCATACTGTCATACGAATGCGCACAATCATACACACACGGACTTTGTCTTATATTTCTATTTATTTGTCTTTTGTTTATTTTTTTTTATTTTTGAAGAGTTGTTAAATTTAGATTTTACAATGTATATATTGGTGACAATAACCGAATATACCTAGATTCCTACCTAAGTACCAACCAACATACATGTGGCACTTTAGAGTCGGGGTCCTTTGACCGGAGCCACCCGGTAATTGGTCACTTGACGAAGGTTTGACGCCAGCCAACGGTTCAGGCATCCATGGGCTGATTGCGATGCCATGTAGCTCTTTTTGTTCAATTAGCAATGTTTGTTTCGCCATTTCAGTAATTACTGTTCTCGAAAACGTATCAATATAGTTAAAATAAATATAAATAAATAAATATCCCGGGACATTCTTCACACACGGTTATCTGATCCCAAACTAATACCAGATAACTGATATACTACAAATACAACATTTTTTTATTGTAAATACATACATATATAGATAATTACACCCAGACACAGGACAAACAGACATGTTCATGCACACAAATGTTTGTCCTAGATGGGAATCGAACCCATGACTAACGGCGTGATAGGTGGTGACTTCACCAACTGCGCCAACTGGCTTTTCAATCAAATAGTTATGAGCTCGAGGAGACGTTGTAGGTATGGCGATAAGATCCACAAAAAAGAAACCTTGCTGGCGTCTTCTCAGTTTAAGTGTATTCCGAACCGGTGGTAGAGTCTATTGTAAAAATTGTAACTATTGACTTTCTATAAGAGCCTTAGGGCCTAAATTGAATAAATGAGTTTGACGTTTGACGTTTTAGCTACTCAGAAACGTTGGGTGGAGATCCTGGGCAGGACAAGGTAGATAAGACTTGTTATTGTTTGCTTTTTCCGCACACCACCTATATTATGTTAGTAAGCCTTAAATCTGTTACTTACACTAAACTCAAATGCAAATGCAATTTTATCTCCGAAATAAATTTGATTTTTTATCCTATCCTATTATTTTACTTCCTATCCTACTCCCCCTACTCGGCACATACTTAGATACATCATCATTTATCCCGGGAACGCGGGTGAAACCGCGGTGGACAGCTAGTAGACAATATTCTTAAAATACTTAGTTTATGATATTCTTTAAATAGTTTATGTGATTCAGCATACAAAACAAGCAACACAAATAGCATTGCTATTCTAATTCAGTCGTACCGTACAGTGAATGCGGCATACAATTTCAATTTCTCAATAGGTATGCAATATTCAAACATGGGCGCACCGACCAAACGCACAGCACACGTTCGTGGGCCCACCGTTAAATTAAACATTACTTTATGTAAACTTTAACGAGCTAAAACAATAGTGTGACGTGGAAATATGCAAGAGATGAGTGATAGCGGGCCGAGGTCTCGTCCCGCCCTCGTCCCGCTGGTCATTAAGTGGCCGCCCCACTAGATACTTACGCGAATATTTCATTGAATATATAACCGTGGGCTAAGTTGTTTGTATAAATGTAGACGATAAAAAAAAACGGTTTCTATTGGATTTCAGAATGTTTACCTACATTATATATTCCCACGGTTATATATTCAATGAAATATTCGCGTATAGTAATTATATTATAAAGTATATTATATTTTAAAGATATTTGGATGGCCCAAACAAGAGAAAAAATTATTCTTAGTTTTACAACGGGGCATATTCATGTTTTTTTTCTGACGTTACTAATGAAAAATTCCATTTAAAATTATTAATATAAACGCTTATCGACCACCGATCGCGGTGCAGAACTCCGGACAATGGAACCTTCTGTCTGTATCTACGTTCCACGGTGTAAAACTCTTACCTTACGGTCAGAGTTAACTTACCAGCCATATTATTAATAACGTGTCTTTATGCGTAACGTTTTAATAACCATATTTTATACGCATAATAAAATTGTTAATTAAAATTCTTATAGCGTAGACGGATGAAATACAGATATTATAGCTCCGAGAATGTACCTAATGTATTATGCATCGATATTTTTTTAAAAATATTTATGTGTGGATTATTAACAATATCAAATTACCCAGAAAGTTTATTTTAAGTTTGTAAATAAGAGATCTTGTAAGCTTATGTAAGTAATATAGGTATGTAAATATTAAACTTTAAAACTGAACTAATAATTTGATAATAATAACTAACTAAAATATAAGTAAATTAATATTATTCGAAAAAAAAATAGATTTTTTCTATCTTAATATTACTAGAGGTTATATTGTAGATGCTAATAAGTTCGGATGTATGAGAATCCGGAGCTACTGGTGTGCTATAGACTATTGTTTTCCCAGAAATGCGGGTAAAACCGCGTGAAACGGCTAGTATATAATATAGTTCTTCTAATGCAAGCAGGTAACTAACATTTATTTAAATACATCGCAATTCTGGCTGGTTTATAATTAAGTAAACCTAAAGCATAATCAGCAAAATAAATCGATGATACGTTACTGAGATCTGACGTTACCTTCATTACACGCGTGACTCGACAGTCGACAACGCTACTGTTGGCACAGCTTGACTCCCAACAGAGACGAATCAGGGAATGGATCTCTAGCCCTGTATGGGCAATGAACAAATTGATGCGGTAGGTAAATGTTATTGGGCATTTTTGACCCGGTAAGCTCGAAGTTGGCGTCCATTATTGAAATGTGCTTTGTTTTTGTCACCTTTATGATGTCGTTAGTTCGAAGGGCTGGGGGCGTTTACCAATTTCCACCGGCCTTTTACTGGTTTTCACTTGAAGACCAGTCTAATGAAGATTTAGATTGTCATTTGTCAGTATCTAAAGTAGTCAGTAGCTAAACTGAATTATCATTTTCAGGTACTCTGTTAAATATTTCATGTAAAATTTATTAATGTTTACTCAGTTCTTTAAAGTGTCCTATGTAGTGACTGACCGAAGCTTCGACTTTGGCTTTGGCCACCTTCGGCGAATCCTTTAGCTTTGGCTAAAATAGCCCGAAGTTTTGGCCGAAGCCAAGGGTCGAGTAAGTGCCGGAATTGAAGCAACGCGCAGGGATCACACCAATTTTGAACTGAATTTGATATGACCATAGGCCAACAAAAAATAGTAAACGCTCGCTGTGGACTATCCCAAATCCGACCCTGATGTTGGATCCAAAGTACCACGGAAATGAATAAGGCAAGTTGATAGCGAGTGCGTGCTTTGATGACAGATCTTTGACACTGCTCAATGAAAGCCTCCTCGTAAATAATTTATACTTTGTAACTGTTTGTAGATACATACATTTAACTTCAGATTAACTTAGAGGATTATCTTGATTTGTAATAACATTATTCTGACTTAGCTGTAAGAAGCTTTATAGACTTACAAATTATTAGTTAATAATGATTTCCTTGCCCAAAGAATTATGAATTTGAAGACTCACTGTGTGGTACAGAAATTTGAAGCTTCTTGTTTGTGTGTGATTTCTATCTCGCGCTGTATGCACTCAGGAGGTGAACTAGAAAATAAGATAATAATACTAGTAGAACGTCATACGAGGAGATATGTAATATCCAGAAATAGGTCGTACACTATGTTGTTGAAATCACGACTTAGCGTATCATCTATTTCTGGCGGTAAGTAAATAAGAAATTTGTAGCAAATTTTTGTATTGAATCTTTTTTCTATCAATGAATTAAGCCACATAAGGCCTACAAAAACAGATTTAGATAGGTATGTATCTCTTATGAGTACCTACATAAATTCAAAAGAAAGATCATCAAAAAAGAGCCTTGCTCAGTTTCTTGCTGGAGTGAGATCTATAGAGCGTACTTAAACTTTGCTCAGACTTTACCGTACGAAGTTGGTATCTTCGAATCTCTCTGAGTGTGTGCTATGCAAAGCCTAAGTACACTTAATCGACGACTTACCAAAAACTTGGCTACAAATTAAAACACACAAATATTTACTTTATTACGTAGGTTTATACCCTAAGTAAAGTCTAAGCATGCTCTATAGATCTCAGCCTAAGTGTATTCCAAACCGGTCACGGTGGTAGAGTCAGTTTTAATTTGTGACGTTCAGTATAGTGCCTAAACTGAATAAATGGTTTTTGAGTTTATAATTAAATATTTATAAATTTATTTATCACATGTGAGTTCATGCACTATGCTTAAGGAATGGCACACCACTAGCGATCTTTCTGTACTAAATCAAATATAGCAGTCCATGTTCCAAACGACATACAATAAATATCCACCGACCATTAGCACTACACTACACAGTAACAAGTCAAATCTATAAGTCATCCGTAAGTCCGATCATAAACATCCAACCTCTGACCGCGAGGTTGCGGGTTCGACTCCCGTCACATAAAACATGCCTTTACAAATGTTCTTACCCAACATCATTAAGGTTTATGCGCATGCTTCATGACTATTGTTGGAGATGGGTGATATGATATATTGTATTGGTATAATACTTAAGCTATTGTTCGGACTTGCTCATTTTCTGACAACTTATTGCAAGAATAGGCTAGTGGTTTTGCTCGCGGTTTGCCTATTTGAATTGAGGTTTAGAAAGCGTCTCGTCAAGGATAAAATTAAAACGGTAAACCGAGGGGCGATTCGAGTACAAAAATAATCATTAGGTACATAGTATAAAATGAAGTCGCTTCCGTTGTCTGTGCGTACGAATTTTAATGTAGTTTTCGGCAATAGATAATAGATAGATAGAAGATAATTCAAGAGGAAGGTTTATATGTATAATATTTATATATATATATATTATAATACAGAGAATCCCAGAAAAGCCGTGCAAAGCCGGTCACAAGGTAAAAATAAAAATTTAAAGAAATCCCCGGCACACTAGAAAAGAGATGAGGCTGAGCGGTTTTTGTTGAAACAGACACCTTTAAACGAAAAAAAATTAATCAAAACCAATTCATCTGTTCAGGAGCTATGGTGCCACAGACACACACAGACAAACATAAAATATAACACCCTTCTTTTTCGTCGTACAAAATAAGATTTTCCATGCAATACTGTTTACAGCCATTCTTATAAACTTCTATAGAAATGTAGAGTTTATAGCTGACATATATATAGCTCATTGAATTCCATCGCACACGACATCCTTTATTAACATGTTAAACGTTAAAAGCGATGTTAAACACGTCACGTGTGTGTAATACGTTATAAACATCGATTTTTATGTAACGATCGTTGATAAAAGATAAAGATCAATAACGAAATTAATAGCGCTGTCTATATTAAGTGCTATTCTCACTTTGTAGCTATTCTTTCATATTTCATGAACTTTAGTGTGTGCAATTTCTTTAGTATTTTATTTGCGACATTTAAAAGTTCAAGTATCGCGTTATGAATATTTATTATAATCTATGATCGAATTAAATGACTACTCTTGATATGGCTCTAAACTATCTATACTAGTACTTTGGTGGTAGGGTACTTTGCAGTACCCGCCTGGCTGGCTACCACCCTCAAGTTGAAATTCTGTCGCCAAGCACCTTTCGGTGTGTTCCGA
The DNA here is from genome assembly GCA_963555595.1 of Tethea ocularis. Lineage (NCBI taxonomy): Eukaryota > Metazoa > Arthropoda > Insecta > Lepidoptera > Drepanidae > Tethea > Tethea ocularis. The sequence goes on along the minus strand of OY741963.1, from coordinate 3,099,628 downwards.
CAGCTGCACTTGAGAGCCAGTTCCCATCTAGGCTTTGTGTGCTTACCATCATCGGCCACATCATCACTGACCACGGTGAGATTGTGGTCAAACACAGGCCTACACATAGTAAAAAAAAAAAAAATACTAATTTAATAAACCTGAAGAGTTTGTTTGTTTATTTGCGCGCGCTTATCTCTGAATCTACCAGTCGAATTAAAAAAAATCTTTCATAATAGGATACTACATTATCCCCTAAGTTTATATTAGGCTAATTACTTTTTAACCCGGGAACACCTAGTCTTAATTTATAAAAGGAAAACGTTTCTGACTGATTGACTGACTGATCTATCAACGCACAGCTCAAACCACTGGATGGATCGGGCAGAAATTTGGCATACAGACAGATAGCTATTCTGACGTAAGCATCCGCTATGAAAAGATGTTTAAAAATACAACCCCTAAGGGGGTAAAATAGGGGATCGCGAAATAGGTTACGGTCCGGAAAACGTTGTATACGGAGCAGAAAATAGTTAATTAATAAATTATGTGATAAAATATTTTTTATTTAATAATTGTCTTTCAAAAAATTTTTATTGAAACTAACAAAAACCGCATGATATATTTAAATAAAAATCAATTGCTGAAATGTAGGTAGGTATGTATATTTTTATTTTGTTGTGTTTGTAATTGTCTGGAGTAGTGTATGAATTTTTTTTTTGGAAAATCCACCGACAATGTCGGAAATTGAAATGCTATTTTTTTTGGAAATCTCAATAAAAATCACAGGCGAGACAGGGTACGAACAGCTAGTTTTTTATGAACACAATTACGTTAAATTAGTATCTTTGTATCCATAATAATATAAATTTGTTTTGAAATTGTTTTATAATTCCATTAGAATCCTGTATACGCCGTATAAGGCGTGTTGCACACACACTTCCTGTAATACACAGCTCGTAAACTTGTCTTAAAGGTGATAATTTCAAACAATTATTTATTGTCTTAGAAACACTTAATTTCTTGCGTACCAGTGTATTTACCGTGGCGAATCGATAAGTTGCAATGTAAAGAGATAAGTGTGCACTAGGCCACAGACTAAGCGTTATTATTTATGTGTTAAAGTTGGAAATAACGGTGGGTCTATTATTATAATACTTAGTAACGGTTAGCAACGCCGCGATAGCTTTGAACTGGGTTTTTAGCATTACTTAGCGATTATTCTGATAGTACTTTAAGGAAAAACGAGTCAGCATTCGGTATATTGTTAGTTTAGAGAGTTATCTCCTTGTCTTTCAGATCTTATGTATATTTTTCTGTTATAACCTTTTAGCAATATTATTAGACTACAATATGTAATGTTTCACCCCGTGGTTGAATTTGCGATCCCCTATTCCTCACCTTTTTTTTATTTAAAAAAAAACCTCTTTTTGGAACAGATTTACTTTTCCTTAAATTTTGGAGGGTAATTTTTCACCCTCCTCAATTTTTTTAGTCAGTAAGATAATTACGTTGAATTTTACCAGAGGACTGTACGTAGGTACCCATAGGTACACAGGTAAGTAAGTACATGAATATTGTATTCATGGCAGAATTATTAATGTCTCGATAAAGTAAAATACAAGATATACAGTCTAAGTACTTAATATCATCAATAATCGAGTGAATCCAATGTTTTAATTGGATGATTGCTTAATGAATATTGTAACAAGCACGATTAAAATAGAATCTTGTAATGGTTAATGTTGTTTATCAAGCGAAGATGAAAGGATGTTAAAAGGCTTGCATGAATTATCTGGATAATATCATAATTCGTACCTACTTATTACAAGGGCCATCCATTAATTACGTTACACATTAAGGTACTTAGCGAGGAGGTCAAAAAAGTGTGACATCGGGTGACACGGGGTGGGCATATGCTTCGTGACCTCACATGGTATACCGAAATCAAAAACATTTTAAATTTTACCTTTGTTAGTTTTAATTCAATGTTTTGTTGTTTTTGTCAATGACATCCAAGAATCATTAAATTCGTATGACGTAATTTATGGATGGCCCCTAATCAGCTTAGACTTAAATAGATTACTTAGGTACTTATGATAGCTACAATTTTGAACACAGTGATAGTTATCAAAAAATTACTATTGTAAAAAAACAAATTATCATTTGTAAAGAAATTATACCTACACAATTTATAAAAGTAAACGTCGAGTAGGTACCTATTTAAAACCCAATATGTATCATCTGCTGTCGATAAAATATTCAAATGGACAGGATGCGGCGCTTGCGCACAGTAACGTTGTTCAACTCTTTAGTGGTTAATGATATAAAATATCTTCATGGTTTGTCATTCTTCATGCATATAACGCATCTACGGTAGTCGCTACCGCAATTGCCTGTGCGTATGCTTCGATAAAATATACTACGTCAAAATTAAAATTGAATACGATCTTTTTGCACACACTCAATATAAAACTTAACTGTACTAAAGAGAGAGTACAATTTTATAAAGCAGTTTTTCTTGAATGGGATGTTTGTGAAAAGTGCTGCAGTGGTCGATGTTCGATGCGTACGCGCACCTGCGCTGCCTGACTGATCGCAGGGACGTGCGGAAACTTCTACTGTGATGAAATAATCCTATTCCATACGAAGTGCTTCATTCTTATTATGTGTTTTATTATTGATACGAGAAGAGCGCATATAAATCTAGGAAATATTATGCAGCGTTGAATCATCTTTCCTGTTTCCTATCCATTCTTCGCTGCATTTATACATAGTAATTTTATATTTTACACAAATACTGTCATAGAAGTAGTTGCTATTATTCCCCTTTTTCCTGCATGCAATTTTATTAACTGGCCAATCACTTGTGTCACCATGTGTTATTAAAACTGGCCTTTTATAGTTTTAATCTTAGCTAGCCTTTATATTATCACCATGTTTTTGTCATTATGTTGCTCGGTTTAATCATTGGACTGACTTGATGTTATGGATGTCTCAACTTTTTTCTTTCCTACATGTTCTTCTTCATGTTTGCTTTTAATATCAATGTCTACTTATTTGTTATTATTCTATTTTGTTTAAGCTTAACCTTCAGTTTTGTCTGCAATAAAATCATAAGTATTATAATGGGTGTTGTGTTTAATACAGCAGCTTGCATGTAATTCTGAACGTGTCCTAAGGTGAAGTACACACGACAAAGAAAGTTTCCGGCGCATGTACACAGCGCAGCACAGCCTCATCTTTATGCATGAGTGTTATCAATTTGTTACCTGTTCGCGAACCGCGCGCGCTTACAATTTAATATGGGGTTGCCACTACATAATTACGAGGATAATATTAACATGCAGTTAAAAACTATGACGTGTAAGGCTAGTAGACTCAACATTTTTATTTTAACATAATTGCACATTTAAAATTTTCTACTATAATAATGTTTTGCTTAAAGTTTGCGATCAAAATTGCTGACCTTTTCGTGTTTACAGACAAAGGCAGTTCTTTCCGTTCTTACATATTCACAGATTAAAAAATCCAATTATCATATAGATTTGAAAAATGTTTTACTTTCTTAAGTACTACTTAATTTTAATAGAACGTGAAATAGAATAGGGTTTAAGCCAATATACTTTTATGTTGAGACGTCGAGTAAAGGTCGACACATAAAATATTGGGATTAATCCAATTTATAAACTAACTGACAGCCAACATTATATTAAAAAAAAAATAGAATAATAAAGAGATAAGAGATAGTAAGGTTGCAATTGCAATTGAAGCTCTAAACCTTCTTATTTGTTTCTTAGAGGTGATGGCTGTAGTGATGCCAAATGCCGGGACAAAAGTTCTTAGTTTGATGCTAAAATTAGCTCAGCTTTCTGTGAAGAAATCAACGCTAAGGAAACTTTTGTACGATGATAGAGTACTTAGTACTAATTTCCTACCAAGCTACGATCCTTGTGTTGCAAAATTGTCGCCAAACAACTAACGTAGGTAGGTATGTTCCGGCAGCTGCACTTATAAGCCGGTTCTCTTCTGAGCTTCTTCTTACCACCTACATTTAACAATATCAAACTATGGTCAAAAAAGCATATCTTATCATATAGCCAATGAAAATAGTGAAACGACAAAGATTTTAAGCGCAAAAATTGCATTCCTATAAAACACGTTCCGTACGTTGAGTGGAGTCCATATTTAGCTTGTCCACAAAACACAACAATGTCAATGTCGCACATCGTCATTATATAAATTGTTTTGGAGCAATCGACGTAGGACAGCTCAGCTGTCAATACAATAATATAGTCTGTTTATCCGTTGGTTTGTACAGTCGGGTTTGGAAGAGGATCGTCACCAAATTCACATTTGCTTGCCATTTCATTTCAAATGAAATAGAATATCGCATTGACGTTTACTAAAGGTCTATGACTTGATAAAGGAATTTCTTTAACCTTTTCCTCGACTACGCATTCATTATATCATCCCCCTTATGACGTGAGATAGTTTAAACTTTAAAGCAAGTCTAGTATAATCCTGGTTTTAATATATCCGTCATTTAACAGAAAGAGCCGGGGCTATCTCGTAACCTGGGTTTAACATGCCTATCATGTTTACAGGATAAGTTAATTCTGGGAACTTAAAGTTAAATTCGTGCAATGGGTAGTTCGTTGGTAATCAGTTCACGGAAGAAAGGATTATAAAGATTTACCTTAACAATTTGATGGAGGTAAAAATTTACTCTTTGTCTTTGACTCATCATACTACAATCCTTTTTTTTAGCTACTTAATTACGCATGGAATAGAAAAATTAATTAATAGTTTGAAAAGAGTAGCTGAGTTTATTGTCAGCTTTTTTCTGCGAGAACAACCTTAAGACCTGGTATTAGAGAGAGATATAATATTACTACTAATGTGTTCAATCAGCCTTCAGTTCTCTGCCAGTCCATGCCAGTAAGCTCACATATCTGCCGTAAGTCATTGGAAGCAAGTGTTAGAGTGGAAAGCATTTGTATCAAAACTTCTATGGAATGCCCTCCAGGCCATTAGACAGGCTGATGATGCAGGAGCGTTAGTCCTAAATTCAGCGCAGTCGAAGTCATGTTCAAATGTTAGTATAGAATAATACGTGTTTTCATTGGAGCGGGTGAGATGAGGTGCGTGGCTGCGTGCCACCACGCCGTCATTAGCATGCGTAATTGTAGGGGCCTCGTGCGCCCGCGCAGGCCGCCTTCCCCGTAACTTATTTGGTGTGAAATGAGAACAATTTGACTCGGAGAAGATTTATGGTCGAAGATAATAACGTTCTAGGTAGTCGGATGCGGGTGGCTAAATTGTTTTACTATACACGTTTCGCAACCACGTTTTTGATGTTATTATGATTTTGTTAGTGAGTGGGGTTGAGAACTTGAGAGGTCTTTCTTACGGGATTGAAGATATATATGTAGCTTTGTAACTGATGTATATGTCATAGTTATGCCATAGGTACACGGTTGTCCATTATAAACAAAATCTAGGTGCGGCGATATGTGTATTGTACTTTTAGTACTCGCCAGTCTGTCTACCACCCACAAGTTGAAAGTTCATCGCTAAGCAACCAAAAACGCATAATATACCTACCATGGTACCTCTCACCAGTGGTTAAACACTAGAAATAGGGGAGTATCGTACAGTATTGCAATAGTTTTCAATATTCTAAATTGATTCGTTTTTTTAACAAATGGTAGCGAGTGACATATTGTCTATTCATAAAAAAATTGCGTTCATTATAATTCAGCGTAGCAACAAAGTTGAGTTCATCAATCTGGATGATGCAGCGATGATCTAGCTGGTATTAAAATATCGCTTCTTCACGATGCGCCCGCGCCGCGCGCCGCCCGAGGCGGTGCCTGCATCGCGATAATCATCGCCCTCCCTTCTCAATGTCACAGGTTAGGTATCTATTAACCCCTACGATACACTGGGAGCGATTGGATTATTATTATCTAAGTTTAATCTGTGGTTGAAGCTTTAAATTTATCTTTTGAGGTCATGCTGCGGTTGCTGGTAAATCAGTTTTCTTTCCGGGATCCTGGAGACCTGAACAATTACCACAGACTGTGTAATTGATACAATTTTTATTGTTGAGATGTAGAACATTGCGATTTTTATTGCTTGAAGATCAGTTCGACTAGGGAAGTACTGGAGGTACGTACAGGCAGCATACACCAGTCAAATAAATCCTACTTCCTCATCTGGGAAGGGAGAAGGGTCAGCAACGCGCTAATGAACCCGGGGCGCAGTTTACTCACGCTACGGTAGTAAGAACTCCTGTGTCCTGACTGTTTCAAGCGTAACGTATAAAAAGAAAAAAATATATAAATCCTTTTCATATCAACCTCTTGCTGGACCAATAAGGATGATAGGAAAACCCTATAAAATAAATAGTCCTAATTCCAAGCTCAGATGGAGATTAAATATAAATATGGTAACGAATACAAGGAGCTAGGATTGAAATTATTGAGCCAGCAACCATTAGAATAAATGTTTTCTGGAGTACAAATCAACATTAGGTCTTATCTTTGTATCTTATCGCGGCTAAACTGTCCAGTGACCCAAGTCGGAAGGCAGATTTAGAATATAGATTCAAGGCGGTGTGAGGTGGCAATTATTGGTAAAAGCCTATGTCCAGTACTGCAGTGGATGAACGTATAATTAGCGGATACAAGGGGCACCGACCGTTGATTGTACGTTTCTGCAATGTGTCGTAAGTAGAGGGTTTATGTTGATTATCATGCTATCTGCGCCATAATACCATCGCCATATTCATTAACGTTTAATGATGATTATCTTAAGTGTGTATAAGTTCAGGACATCTTTGCCATGTAATAATAAAGTTGCTTAAGCCACTGTTCGTGTTATAACGGGTTAATTTTAAGAAACTAAGTTTTTCTTAGTTATGTGTACTTAAGTACAAAAGTTGTTTATATTTTTTTTTGTAGTCATTGTTTTCCGTGGTTTTACTAAACATGTTGTAAAAATAAACTTACACCGTAATACTCTAGTTTCTTTTTACTTCGGAGAGCTTTCGAGAATTGATTTCAAAGTAACTTAGGCGTTAGGATTTCAGTTTTGGTCATAAAAACTTTAGTTGGTGGTTGTATTATGGCATTATTCTTTATTACTTTCATTTATCTTCTAAATATATAAAAGGAAAGCGAGATTCATTGACTAACTGACTGATCTATGCAGCTCAACCACTGGACGGATCGGACTGAAATTTGGCATACAGGTAGTTATTTTGACGTAGGCATACGAAAAGAAAGGATGTTTGAAAATTCATATCCTAAGGGGGTAAAATAGAGTATCGCGGATGAAACCGCGGGGCGTAAAGCTAGTCAAATACTAAAGTAACATTTATATACCCATGTCATCATGCATCTGAGAGCCGCAACTCAATAATGCGAACAAACCTGCAGGCATAACTTACATCCAGCGTTCTTCGAATAGCAAAACAATAATTACGTAGTCATTGTTTCTAATGGACCTACTTCAAGTGGCAACCGAAGTCGGTGCATTCCACTCTGTTATTCTCTATGGTTATTGTATGAAAATGACAGATTGTGATAGCGCCCGCAACCGTTGCCCGCGGCGCTCTATGATTGCAGCTTATTACATTAAGCTGACGTGATGACGATTGAATCACTGGTAGGGTTGATTCAATACGAATGGAAAATCGATTATTATTACTTCGAAGTAACGAATTAGAACTGTATATTCGTAATTTATCTTTAGAGGTCGAAGTGTCTTCAGCAGGCTTATGAAGTAATTTAGGAAAGGTTAGAAAATTTTTTTCGGTCTCTGTATACAGAAAGTCGTCCCGTCTATAGATAGCGTCTTATTTTTGTTAAGAGCGTTATGTGATTCATTAGAAAATAGTTATAGGTTCAATCGTAAATTAATAGATTATATTCATGTTAAAACTTATTCTCCGTTATTGAGAAACTGATATAACTCGATATCGCTACTATTCTATATTTGTATCGATTGCTACAAAACAAAAAGCCTGTACAGTAAAACTATCCATGATGTAGTAGGATCCATATAATAGTAAAACACCTGTTTACTTTATTTTTCCATATCGAGGGGTGAAAGGCAATTTGTTTTAAGCAACATTTTGGCCGATATTGAGTTATATCAGGAATCAGCGATTTTCTCTGCGTCAAATGAGCCGGGTTCCTGGACAGTTCGTAAAATGTCGCTTAAAAAAATAGCCTTTCGCCCCTCGATATAATAAGTGTGTAGTGTTCATATGTTTTTTTTTTAATTAGGATCTGTTAATCTATTTACGTTGCTGATCGTACCAAAGCTTTGTTTAAATTGACCCTAATCATTTTGTTCTCGGTGTACATCAGGGTTTATAGTACATAGTGCCTGTTATTTATTGAGTGACGTTTTGACTCGTGTCAGCCGAGTCTAGGGCGTGAATACTTCAATCATTTTGATGTACAACCACCTTTAAAGTAAATATCATAGTTGTTATTTACTGCTCTTGAATTATATCATTTTATAATGTAATACGTTTTGATGACTGAAGTGTGCAGCTCAATTGCGGTTGTTGACTGCTAGCCTTATATTTTATAGGCATAGGTCATTTTTAAAGACTATAAGCGTTTAGCATTTTTGATAACTTGCTAGTTGGCGATGATAGTTCAGTGGTAGTAACGTTCGATGCCGAGACGAAGGTCGCGGGTTTGAATCCTATTATGAGCTTGAGTTTTCCGTGAAGGAAAACATCGTGAGGAAACCATAACACGGTGCTAGGGTACTTTGTAGTACCCGCCTGGCTGGTTACCACTCAAGTTGAAAATCTGTCGCCAAGCACCTTTCGGTGTGTTCCGACAGCTGCACTTGAGAGTCAGTTTCCTTCTAGACTTTGTGTGCTCACCATCATCGGCCACATCATCACTGACCACGGTGAGATTGTGGTTAAACACAGGCCTATACATAGTTAAAAATAAAAGATCTGAACAAAGACGTGTCTAGCTGACATCGTGATTTTGTGAGGATCCTAACTCCTATAACAGAAGTTTGTTCTTAGCTTAGGAGCTAGTGTTTCATAGACTTACGTATTCTACAATTGGTGCACTGAAATATGCTAATTATAATGCCATATAAATAATATTAATATTATTACTTATCATAAAAGTACTCGGCAAATGCAGGCGTGAGATTTATATAATTCAATGCATGCATATAAATAAAATTGGAGAGTCTGTCTGTGTTATAAAAAAAAAGCTTTAGTTATTTTATGTTACAGATTTTGTCGGGACTTTTACTGGCAGGTAGAGGACTTTTCAGAGAGTTTTTATCCCCAGAACGAGTGAAACTACGGGCGACAGGTAGTTTTCAATAAATTTCGATATACCTAATAGTACTACAAAAGTTGTATTTTGTATGCGATATAATCTATGGTCGAAGGTTGCAACAAACTTACCTAACATCATGTTCAGTACATAAATTAAAATAAACATCAATTAATATATTTTGTGAATCGTAAATTAAAGACTAAAACATGTAATTATTTACTCCCATAAATGTTAGCTTATAAATTATTGACGATTACCAATTACACGATAGATATTACCACCTATAATCATTTTCAATCATTACCTATTTCATCTATCGACATGAACAGTATATTATGTTAATAAATGCATACTAAACTTTATTACTAACTCACGAAAATTGCATAGCATGGTATTATCAGATAGAGAAAGCGCCTAACAAAAAGCTGAAGTGTCGAAAGTCTTTAACCTTTGCTCTTTGACGCCCTTAGATAGGGTTACCAGGTATTAACATCGAAAAGATGGACAGACCAGCCAGTTTTGCCGGACACCCTTAATTCATTTTTAGTTTAACATGACAAATTTGTTAAAAGTTATTTATTCTAATAACAATAAAATTTGATGAATCAGTTTTCCTTCAGTCAGTCGAGCAGGGTGGAGCAGAACACAATACTTGACAAATGTTAAAAAAATGGTCATCTTATTTGGCCGCATACGCAACGAAAAAGCCTGACTGTGTCCGGCTTTATCTGGACGCCTGGCAACCCTACCTTAGAGTATGTGACACTAGAATTATGCCAGTTTCTAGATTTATCTAAACCTATCATTGACCAGGGGGTCAGTAATAATGGTGTATTAGTGAGTGTTTGTTTACAAATACAAAGTAAATGCGAAGGACGGTTAGCAATATTTTAGAGACGTCGCAAAAGAAAAAATATCTAGAGATTTGTGAATGACAATACGTAAGTATGGCACTTCCTGGCCGGACCACCATTTCTATAGTTATATATATATATGGCTATAGTTTCCTCACAATATTCTAACTTTAGCTAGGTATAAGCTGGAGATTTCGATGTAGGCGTGGGTACGAATTTCGTCTCGACATTCGGCGCTATCATCACCTTAACAAATATTGCTTAGTCTATACTAATATAAAGAGGTATGTTTGTAAGTCCGATGTAGCAGGTAATCTACAGCTACATTATGCCTGGGTGCTATAGGCTTCTTTTTATCCCGGGAAACTGAGTGAATCCGTGGGGCTCAGCTAGTTAGTAAATAAATGGAAAATGAATTAGTTACATTCGTTCCTAGAATTCCTTTTGGCTTGGTACCGTATTTTCAGTCGCATTTTTCCTGAATTGTGGTTTTTCCATTCGCTTTTTAACGAAGTTAATTAACCTAGTTTTGCTTATTTTACGTTTTCCTGTATTAAATATATATACTTTACGTATGTATGTACCTATAGTTATAATAGACACTGATTCATAAACTTTTCTTATTACTACATTATGCATAGTATTTATTTGTCAGTGTTGGGTTATGCATGTGCGAGTGAGTGATCGTGTTTACTTGGAGTAACATGTTATTTAAATTTGGTTGATTGTGGGGTCCCCGTCTTTCTTTTTTCTTGGTCTGAGAATGAAATGAAAAGAAATAATGCAATGAAATATTATTTATGTAGACAATCACAGGCACTTATGAGACATAAATATAGAAATAAATCTTGTTATTTAATGTTTTATGCAGCTATATTTTGTTAATTTAGGTGAACATGGTATCTAAATGTAAGTATTCTAGATAAACTTATTATGACATTACACTCTAATTCTGTTTGTAATGTGAAACCGAAAGCAACATTTTCACATTGCATTAAAGTTGATAACTTGTTGCGGCTCTTGTTTTCAGTACCTATCAACACCAATATGTTGATTGTTGATTATGACTTCCCACTTGTATTTTAAATCTTATATAATATTCATTAAAAAAAGTAACTAGTATTAGTAAATACATTAGGTTAAAAAAGGGGGCATTCCAGTTGCACAAAAAGTAGCAACTGGAATGGTTCCTTGCCCCTTTTTTAACCTTTATTGTCTAGACTTTGAATCATGTTAAGACATTGCAACACGAACAGATCTGAATCTTGGTAATAAGTTTAGGATTGGAATGTATGTTAGATAAGAGCTTCCAATTTATTTTGTATCATTAGTGTATCGAAAAAAAGATCATTAGCAGCTACACAGAGAATATCTCAATCTGATAAACCAACAAACGTAATTAATTCAATAATCATTCGACTGCGGAGCTCACAATTATTTTCCAAGATTAATTTGTTTGTGAAACCGGATAGAAAAACCTTCGCTACGCCCAGTGGCACACCAATAAAGTTTAATCCCATAAATATGTATATTGATAATACACTTCACTCACTAATTATAGCTACATAACACGTATGTCAATTAAACATGTTTTTCCGGAATGGAAATCATCTGTGCGCACTTATCCGGACACAATAAATTAGCGAGTGCACAATTGCTACAAAACAATTGGCGTGCAATTTACCTCGCAGTAAACAATAGACACCTTTGTTTGTACGGAAGTGATTCTAATGACGGGCGAAATGGAACATGAAATAGTGGTGCGAGTGAAATTATTGGTTCGGCCAGGTGTTCGTGAGCGGAGCGGGAATGCAGCTTTCCTACCGTGCGGAGATTTGTTCGAAAGCCGAGATTCGAGACCAAGTGTCTACTACTGCCATTATTTCCACTTCGACATGTCTAAATTATTGTTTGCTAGCGTTTGTGCGTGGTTTTGTTCGCTGATATTTTGTTTGTTTCAAATATGCTTATGAACATCAAAGCTACTGAAGTTTCTACTAGTTTGGGAATGACTATGAATTTAGGTAGTCCACATCGATCTTAGAGCGAAATAGAAATAAAGGATTTATTTTAAGAGATTACAATGACCAATATTTTCAAGCTTACCGGAGAAACGGCTGAAATTTCAGCTCACTGCTTTCATCTGTTGTTGAACCAATCGACTGGTCTTGGAATCGACATTTATATAGACTCAGTTCTGTGGTCTGTGGTTCAATGCATTGGATTGGATGATTACCAGGATACAGTTATTGGATATTAACATGTGCAGGGTTAGTTATCTCGTAACCACCCGCCAGTGTATTCCGAACCAGTAGTAAAGTCTATAAGTGTCTTCCGAACCGGGAGTTAGTCTATTGTAATAATAAGTGCCTTAATAAATGAGTTTTGTGTTTGAGTTTGATTCTCAGTTATCTATTTCGAATTATTATCAACAATACACATTTATTCAGTTTAAACCCTGATGAACTTTACAGTAATAATAACAGGTTCTACTTACCAACAGTTTGGGATAAGTAGGTTTTCTTTCATTGCAGTCAGTGATGATGATTGTGGCCATTAATGGTAAGCACACAAAGCCTAGAAGAGAACTGGATCTCATGTGCAGCTGTCGGAACACACTGAAAGGTGCTTGTATATCATGTAATAACCTCAGTTACCATTCACAAAATGCCTATAACTTTGAGAATTTGCAAGACTTTTTAATTTAAGTGGCAGCTGAACTTGAGAGACAGTTTCTTTCTTGGCTTTGTATAGGTACTCACTTTTTGACACATCATAATATACCAAAAAAAAAGTTACGAGTAGACATGACGATAATATTATTAGTAGTAGAATACAGATTGGTGAAGAACCAACCGACGTGCACCGCGATATAAGACACGGTAAAATTTACATTAATTGGCACTTGCACGTACTTTCTCACCTATTTATGCGTTTGTACTCTCAAACGAGATAACTATCTGTATTTATGTTGCTCTAACAAGTTTGCCATTCATAAATCGTATCTGAACATTAAAGAACACTGAGGACAAGTTTCAAGATAATTTTACCGTTGAGTCGTCAAAATAATGCCTGTTTTTTTTGCCACGAATTGCACTCAAAATGCCGTTGCCTTGCGATGGGTATTTTGATTGTTGAAAAAAAAATGAGTCACCAGAATTTTATCTGTCATCATACGTGTAACGTTTATTTTTACATTAAATTACATTTTGAGGAATTTATTGCAGTTTTTTTAATGACTTTTTCTGCTTAAGACGTTTCTGCCTATGCTACATTAAATTTATGAGACAATTCGATGATATGAGTAAAGTTGTATTCGTGTACTTTTTTTATTTGTTTGGCCAATTAAAATTACACGTTCCAGTAATGCTCATTATTGTGGTGATCTAAAGCTTTTTAGCTTATTCTTCCCAGGAAATCATGTTAGACCCACGTAAAACTATCGTTATAAACCATTACAAACAGACAGACATTTCTTTTTCGCAATGTAGCGGCAGATTTACGACTTAAAGGTAGGTAAATGATTAATAAATCATTAGGATGGTGGAGTTTGTGGGAAACAATGATTTTGTTCCGTTAATGCGAACAACGACCTAAATCATGTAAGGTTTTTTCATTTTTATTTTACATTTGTTTGATATATTGTTGTGTTTATGGTCTTTATGTAATTTTAGTTAAGGTTACCTGTTAGAGAGGGATACTTATTACAACTCAGTATCAGTATTTGGTGTTGTTTAATAGTACTTCTCTTATTATTTTTTTATAGATCATCTCAATGACGGTCATAGTCTTTTTGTTGGAAAATTATCAAGGACGAGGCGCTTCCAAACTAATTGCGGTGCGTTTACATACAATTATGTTGTAGGAAGATCTTATAATAAGAGTAAATAAAGATTGAATTGATTGATAAGAAACAAGACGATGTTTTTTGAAAAGTGAGAAGGCGCGATCTAGAATGGTGTTCAAGATATCGGTAACATGTTTGACTCAAAAATCAAAATTATTTCATTCAAATAGATTTTCGAAGGCACTAATGAATAGTTTGACTCTGTTACCAGTTCAGAAGGTTGCATTTGTTGAGAAGACCCGGCAATTAACTCAACAATTACCTACTCTTTTCAAAACAAGAATAGTTTTTATTACAAAACAATAACATAAACAAGACTACTTACCTTACGACTTTAGGTTTTAACTGTTGCTGGTTAGCTTCGAGTAGAACAACCTCCAAATAGGTACTAAAGATCTAGTTAGGGTTGCTAAATGCAAGTGGCTTAGATTTTATTTGCTGTGGCAATGTATGAAATTCATAGTTTTGCAATACATATTTTCTAGCTTATTATGGTATTGAGCTATTGTGTTCTGATATAAGGACTTTGCAATATCATGGCATATAATTGGCTGTTATTTTGAATATCAGTAATGGGCGCTCGTGCTAGTTTGCGGCGCGGTCGCTAGATGTCGCCACAACAATCATCGCATGACATTTAATTTAACCCACCCTTATTTGAATTCATACGTAACCACTATGATCTAAGCACAAAATTAAGGTTGAAAATCGTCGTGAATTTAACTAAACATCGCTAAAGGAACCTTACAAGGGAACGCCACACGATACTTCGTGTTGTAAAATACCAATTTACTTTAACAATATGGCGATTTACTTCCAGCATTTCGTAGCCTTTTAAGGTTCAGTACATTTAGGCCAGCGGCTCGGATAATGCTCGGAGTTAATATAAATAAGCGTGGTTCGATCGTGCTGGGAGAGTGCTGGGCCATTTGTTCGCTATTAATTTTAGTGTCGTGCCATCTGTACACAGATCTGGAATGTTCTACAGTTGTTTAGCAAGCAAATGCACTGATAATATCTGCTCTGCTGATCGTGACGACATCTCTCGCTTTTATTCGATGTACGCTCGAGGAATTTATACTGTCTTGTCTTTCGTTCTTTTGACATATTGCTTCAAATAATGCGTATTGCGATAAGTAAAGGTTTGGAGCTTTTTCATGGTAGTTTTAGTTTCGTTCTTTCAACAGATGCTTATATAAAATTGGAGGATCGTAAGCCACATTTTTAATATTTTAAGCCTTTTAATTACGTTTTATAGCTTTTATAAAAAAATAACATATTAAATATTGATTTTGACTATTACTTGAGACTAAAATGTCATTTTCTACGCGTAAACTTTCATAGGAATTTGACAATTGACAACTAGACTAACAGAAGAGTTTACAGCGTTTTTAAAAATCAGAAGTAAAGCTCATAAAGGGTTTGAGTTTGCCCACAATTTCATTGGTCAGTAAACTATGCTAAATCTAAACTATAAAAATCCCTTTTAAGCTGAAAACACTATAGTTTCCTCGACTGTACCAGACTGAGACAGACCTGTAAACTCCATAATAACCCGGAATAAGCTTACCTCAATTCCAACTAGAGTTCTACGTGTAAACATGCCAGAGTTATAACTTTTACTGCATTATTTAATATCTTTGTAAATATTTACGACTGGATGAGACCTTATTGAATACTTTTACTATTGAATAAAATGGAGGGTTTAATGTAAGAGATAGGCAAACTCGGAGTAAAGTTCCTTGTAAGCCTATCTGATTACTTAGGCAATATAAAGCGGAATGTACTCAGCTTATGCGGAAATATGAACACTGATAATAACTTTGCTAATACTAGTAGGCATAACGTTATAAGATTTTACGATAACGTTTGAAATATTGCGCATGTGATTTTCTGAGTGGTATTTTTTTCTCGCTTGGCTGTGTAACCAAAGATAACAGAAAATGATTTTTAGTTTTGTTTTACGTTCTCTCAACATAGGAAACGAAAAAACGAACCGCCTGAAAAAATTGACTGCGATGTATTTTAATTAAATTATTGTTCAAATAAATATATAGCATAAACATTACAAACACAGTTTTAAAATTTAAAGCTTATCTGGTTTCTTAGGCAATATAATGCGGAATCTACTCAGCTTAAGCGGAAATATGAAGACTGAAAGAAACCGAAGTAAAGTTTGCTGAAACCGCAAGAGAAATTTGTTTTTTAAAGGATTGATTTTAGGAATGAAATTTTTAGTATAACACCCGTTATGTATTAGTGAACTTTAAACACTGACGATAGTACAAACAATTATTTCCATCGTCTTTTTTAGTACATCCAACCAAATACTTATTGCCTACTTACTTATTACTTGTTACTCTCATTACGAGTAATGTATACATACATTACTAACTCCAATCATACGTGGGATAACAATAGTTAACTATCCATCTAAATTTGTAGGTCGAGTCATGGTCAAGTCAATCAAAATTGGCTTTCATGTCACTTAAACCAATATTAACTGAGCAATGCCTAGATAATCCTGTTTCAATAATAATAAAAAGGCCAGCGTTGATGGAATTAAAATTCAAGTGCACGACACACTATGACAGCCACTCAACCAAGTCGTTTAGATACCGACAGCTACTTGCATAATTGCACGGCATTAGATAGATTAGTCACCAATCCATAACACAGCCAAGGCCGACTAGATTTATACACGTGTTTATACTAAATCCAGACTTGCTTAGTTCGACTGTCTGATACTTGTTGAATCATAAATTTAAAGCATGCCAGTAAACAAGGAACATTGAGGATGCGTCAGCTTGCATTGTTTTAATAATAAATATAACACTCCTGAATCACTTGGGGCAGTGCCAAATGACAATAATCCTTGTTGTTCGTCGAGTTAGTGGGTTAAGTGCTCATTGTTTTTTAAAATACTTAAGGTTTATTGTTGTATGAGAAAAGTGGGACGAGTAACGGGTGCTGTCATGTTACTCGTAGGCTTCAATCGGTACTTATGTAGGTATAATGCATAATGCATCTGATTAGTATCTTCCTTATTACTTTTACCTCGTCTCTCAAATCATAATTATATACTTACTTCACAACTAATATTATAAATACGTAATAGGTCAATTCCTTAAACCGTATTCAAAAACTAGACTGACATCTCCAAACTCTGAATTTAATCCGATTTATTGAGATCCATAAAAGAAAGAAGCCTTGCTGAGTTAAGTAGAGTTAATTGTAACTTATAAAGTTCATAAGTGCCTTATTAGGGCCTAAAACTTTTCGACAATAAATACTTCGTGGATTCCACTAAAACATTTCCAAATGAGGGATATTGTATATCTATTTTAGTATCCATTGTTTAGGGTAACGGTATATCAATAAGGCTATCTACAAAGAAAACAGTGTAATGTAAATATGGAGACATTGGCCAGACATAGGTTGTACGCATGTCTCCGCTTGCATTTTATCAGATTACGCCAATCCCCACGACATATCGTTTCGATATTCTATATTCCTAACAATGATTGCGGTTATAAAAATCCTTTTTCACTCTTATTTTTATCGTCATAAGAGTTACGCATTTAGGAGTAGATGAATAAATGATTTGGTAAAGAAATACGCAGATGGTAAGAATGTGGTTTGCGTTGACACGTTGCGTATCTATGGTAGATCTTTGAAATTCTTTCACGTATTTTCGTAATTTGCATTTAACCTGTATTCTAGATATCGCATTAGCAATCTTACTACTGCTTACAGTCGTTTCCGTAGTCGTAGTTTTTTGTATATAGGATGTGTAAATGTTAAACCTTTTAACGGCCGTTCACTGTTCTATGTACCTATGTGTTCCATATGGTCACTTACCATCCTTTAAAAAGCATATCAATGTTTGCTAGTAGGTAATCGTACCACAAAGATTGTTTTGTGATATTTTGAAGCTTTCAAATGATTATAGCTATCTCATAATCATCAATTAATCGTCAATTTATATCTAAAGGATTTTTGTGATCTATGTCGAGGCCAGGGTCAATAACACAGATTAATGAATATAGTACTAAAGTAGGTAGGTACAGATTAGTATCGTAGGAACAAATCCAGGGAACGCTTGACAAACATCAAATTACTTAATTTTGTCATTACAATTCTACCTTTATCATTGAACTATGATCTACTTTTGACTTTTGACTATTATCACTTGAGATATTGTAGCGTCCCACCGACTTGTATGGCCGATACCATAGCGTGGTGAATAACGCCACATTTGCAGGTCTCGCGTTTCGACCTGTCAACTATCTTTTGTTTCATCTAATTTGACTGATTTGTTTGTAGTTTCGTAATATAGCCCATTTTTGGCGAAACAGATATTTTTCTCCAAATCCGTATAAGTTTTGCCGTAAAGTGGCGATATAAACCACCACGACACCTATATCTATTAGGATAAATTCGAGATGATATATTTCTGAAAACTATTTCAGGTTTTCCATACAAAACCACTTTTACTATGGGACTTAAAAATCATACATCGACAAGCCAGTTGGCGCAGTTGGTTAAGACACCACCTATCACGCCGCTGGTCGTGGGTTCGATTCCCATCCAGGACAAATATTTGTGTGCATGAACATGTCTGTTTGTCCTGAGTCTGGGTGTAATTATCTATATAAGTATGTATTTACAAAAAAAAAAGTAGTATATGTAGTATATCAGTTATCTGGTTTCCATAGTACAAGCTCTGCTTAGTTTGGGATCAGATAACCGTGTGTGAAGAATGTCCCAGGATATTTATTTATTTATTTATTTATTATACATTTTGATCGAGCAAAATTTAGAATTTATTGAAATGAAAATCTCATTCCATATAGGAACCATAACTTTTATGATAGTATATATTTATCACACCATGTATACTTAACTAAGCAACTAACTTGTATGTAAGAAGTGACTTGATATTAACTTTATGCAGTTAAGGTCAGGATTTCCTGTAGAAGTCTAGATTTATGTAGTAATACTATGAAAGTAATAAGAATGCTTAATAAACGACACACATGTAACTACATATTTTAACAGGACGTCCTGTAAATTAACTATACAAATGTAATTTACAGTATAGTAAAATTGAATACATGTACTTTATTTGCTTGATTACTTTTATGCCTAGTAAATTACAAGGGACTTATTGCAAGTAGACATTTTCTAACGACTGCTTTTGATTTATGGAAATTGGACTTATAATTTCTCTCGTTCAAGTAAGACCTTCCGGATGGTTGCTATAAGATATATTATTTAGTCTATAAATAGGTATTTAGCTTTGATATGAATACTGATTTCTGCCAATGTTTTCTAAGAGTTTTAAAGATATTAGGCAAACAATTGAACGAAAAACAATAATAAATCCCATAATTAGATAAAATAAATTTAGATACGTTTGTAGTTCTTATTTTTTGTTTTTTTCTTTTTCTTTTGGCTCTCTATGAATTGGTAAAGCATAATTATATAATCATTTTTATAAAGTTCTCATTTTGTTCACTTTTTACTGTAGTAACTGCCGTGTTGTCATTTACCGTGCTCCAGTGGAAAATCAGCGTTGGTTATATGTACGTATAGCCAACTTCATGCTGAGCTGGGTTACGTAGTAACTATTTAGTAATCTGTGTAACTATTTAGTATGGCAATTCTAATATTTTGCAACAACATTGTTTTTTGTGTATTTATTGTCACAAATACGTTTTCTTTCTTTTCTTTTATTTCTATGTTTTCATAAAGCCAATGTTAAAGATTCGGATTTAGAAATGTATATACACCTAATCTTTCCAAAAGGGAGCAAAACAAAAACTAAGAACTCTTTAAATATCCGAAGAATAAACCACACAATGTTGTATGTTCGCGTTTAGCCGTCAGTTTTAATCAGCAACATTTTGATAGATACAAATAGGTAGGACTATCTAGTTGTCACCGCTGCCGCTGGACCGTGGTCCTTTGATGTGCATCCCCGATGAAAGTTTGTTGAGATAATTTAATCAGAACTGTAGACTTCGTCAGCTACATTCATAGTTCGTCTTTCCTTTGATCTATTGCATAAATATCGTTTTAATATCAGCTAGGAAATCATTATGGTGGTTTACGATGTATTTAATAGATCATAATGAACAAATTATAGATGAGTTTTGCATTTTGAGAACTATATTGTAAGTCTGTTGATTGACTATTTGTCAAGTTAATGGGGTAATGGAAACCAAATGTTTTTGGTGTGTTTGAAGTTAATTATAAACGATTGGATCAGTTTCTTAGAATATTGTGAATTCTGGGTTCTCTCTAAAAATGGAAACCAGCTATCCTCGCTGTCCTATTAACAATAATTGTTATATGATCTTATACTACTAATAATAAGTATGTAATCGAATATTTACGATCTTTTGTTTGTACCTATGACGTCATTCGTCGACGGCCAACTCGATGTGAACGGCTAGTAATGTAACATCTGCATTCCAAGTATAGACAACAGTTATTGACATTCAAAATTTGAATAAACAATAATAGCTCCTTTGCATTCGAAAACAGCTTCCTCAATTACAATTCAGACCGCGTATGCGTTCGGCATCGAATCAAGTACACAATCGGCAATCGGATAATCGCCAGCATCGATACAACGACTCGAGATATCGATCTCGATCGGTCCATTCCGATGCATTGATACGCATGCAATCCGACGTTGACAAATTGCATCTTAAAGTACTTTATGGTCGACAAATTGAGGCTACTTGAATTTATGGTGGGGAATCCTACAGAAGGCGAATTCTCTAGATAAGGTTATCGATTTTTTTGTATCGACCTCGATATCGATCTATGTATTCCCTTGTAAGTAAATTAATACCCGCACCAAGAAGGACTTGATTCGGTAAAATGTGGGCTCGTTAAAATTAAAAGAGTAATGTGTTAAGAGATAAATGAAGCAATAAATTGCGTTGATTGTGCAAGCATTCTTTACAGTAATGATGATATTTTTACAAAAAGCTCGACTCGAAATGTGATAAAATATTTTATAATTATCAGAATTATCCGTCGAGGCTATGTTATGTGTGTTAATAAGCATAAACATAAATTTACCAGAATTAATTAACACGGTACTTTCATACATTATTACCATAGATAGACCATAATTGGCAAACGGAAGTGGCAGTGGGCGAGGCACATCGCTCGTAGAACCGACGGCCGCTGGGGCAGAAAGGTTTTCGAGTGGCGACCACGAACCGGAAGACGTGGGCATGTCCCCCAAAAGGTGTACCGACGTTATTGTGAGGGTTTTTTTTACTACTAAGGTAACAAGCAAGCATACGGTACGCCCACCTGATGGTAAGTGGTTACCATCGCCTATCGCCATTTGCAATACCAGAGATATTGCCAATGTGTTGCTGACCTGTTACAATACCGCGAAGGCAAACTGGCTCTCAAGTGCAATTGCCGGAATACACCGGTAGGTGCTAGGCGACAAATTTTCAACTTGAGGGTGGTAGCCAGCCAGTGACGTGGGAAACCGTTGGATGTGGGTAGCGCAAGACCGGCCATCGTGGAGATCCTTGGGGGAGGCCTTTGTCCAGGGGACGTCTTTCGGCTGACATGATGATGATGATGACCATAAGTAAGATCTCACGAGGTCTCGAAAGCTTGTTATTGTAATATTTTACGACTCCAAGAAAACGAGCAGTAAAGTCAGTGACACCGCATTAAGTCGACCGTTATTTCATAACGATATGTTTTGGCACTATACTTTAATGTACGTACCATCAACAAAGTTGAAGCATGATCAGTTTTGAGACCTTTTCGCTTGCAGCCAGTAATCATAGTTCGCCCTGTCCATTGTTGACAATAAAACGGCCTCTTGTAAAATCTTTTGTCTAGACAATTTACTGACAATGACAATCTACTATTTTATGACAAGCGCATTGTCTGGTTATATTGTGTGAGACACAGGTAGGCTGTTCACTGCACACAAAATACACCCTTAAGGTGATCATGCTTCAACTTTGTCGATAGTACATAGACTCAGTAAACACATTAACATACAGTAAGTAAATAGGCTTCCACACATCAGGTTAGGCGGAGCGTGCGCAGTGCAAGATCACACGTGCCGCTATCTGCGATCAAAGACGCCGCGGCCTTTCGGCGATCGTGCCGACATCGGGCCTCGTCGGACTTCGTCGGGTAGAGTAGAAGTCTTGAGTTACACTGGTTGGATGTGGACATAGCAACTTATGTGTGATACTGTTTTCATCTTCGAATTCATCTTTGTAATAGGATATCCATGCTGCCAGCAATTTGTTTGTTTTGAAGCAGTCTTTGTGGTTTTAAGTTTCTAACAAGTTAGTTTATCGCAATTATTAAGCTCAAACTGTGGAATGAGTTCCCCAGTGAGATTTTCCTTTCTTTTTTTTTACGATGTATAGGCCTGTGTTTGACCACAATCTCACCGTGGTCAGTGATGATGTGGCCGATGATGGTAAGCACACAAAGCCTAGAAAGGAACTGGCTCCCAAGTGCAGCTGTCGGAACACACCGAAAGGTGTTTGGCGACAGATTTTCAACTTGATGGTATGGTAGCCAGCCAGGCGGGTACTACAAAGTACCCTACCACCGTGCTATGGTTTCCTCACGATGTTTTCCTTCACCGAAAGCTCAAGCTCATTATAGGATTCGAACCCGGGACCTTCGTCTCGGCATCCGACGTCACTACCACTGAGCTATCATCGGAAGAGTGTACAGCCAGCATGGGGTTCTTCACGAAGGGTTTGAAAGGATTTTTGGTGGAGGCAACACTGATGGACTATAGTGTGTAGTACCTAAAAGCTATGGTAATCATATATCAGGCGCAACGTAAGACCGGGGTTAATACAGGCCTCAAAAAAGTCTTATTTTCGTCAACTGGATTCAGTAGCTTATTGCGGTCATCAGTGAGGCAATCATATAACGTTGTTGCAATCAGTTTCAATATTGAAATCATTAGAAATTTTACAATATAAAAAAAGTTTTCATGAGCAAAGAAAGCACTGTAAAAAAGGTATCAGAAAAACGCTATATTTTACTGGTTTCAATTAAAAACAGATAGAAACTGATTGCAACAGGTGGTAACTGAGACCGTGCAGCCATTGAGATCAAGCGTTTCTGATACCTTTTAAAAATGACTTTATCTTGGAAACTGATTATCTTATTTCGACGAGTCTTTCGCGGAAAGACTTATCTAGACTTAAAATTTATAATAGCTTGTGTCCTGCCTGTAGCTTTACTCAAGTTCCCGAGGGATCTTATGTTTTCCCGGGATAAAAGTTTCTAATAAATATTATATAAATGTGAAAGTTTGTGAGGATGGATGTTTGTTACTTCTTCACGTAAAATCGACTAAACGAATACACCTGGTATAACATATAGGCTACTTTTTAACCCGGAAAACATAAAATACCTCGGAAACGCGGGTGAAACTGCGGGGCGGAAGCTAGTTTATTATATTAGTTGGATAATTCACTAAAATATTTGATATATTATTTATTTAAAAGTATGACAACCATAATGCTATGTTCATTATCACTCACTTCTCTTATTTACATATATCTTGTTATATACCTTATATATACTCGTAGGTACCGACCCTTTACCTATTATTTATTCTATGAACCATAATCCCAGGATATAATAAAATAAACCTAATGTTCTTGGCGTAATAGAGCGTGTTTCTAGATGTAAATGGAAAATTGTAGCCTGTTTACACAGGATGTAGCTGATTCTTTGTCAGATCTGTAAGTAGAAGGCTAGCTTGACGGAAAATAATTGAATGTAGTCGTATGCGCATAAATCTGGCATGTGAACTTTGCTGACTGCGCTTTACTGGGCACTTTATCATCAGGAAATAATCTAGGTAACGATCTGGAATTCAAATGAATGGATTTTCTTACCTTATTTTATTTGATACTGTTAGGTTAATGAACCTTACAGTTTTGATATTTAGCTAAGCGCAAATGATAAAATAAATATAAATATTATTGCAAAATTAAAGTTTCTTTGTCAATAACAAAGTAACAAAATTTTCAGAAATAAACCTACTTCTATTATAAATACGACAGTACCACTGTATCATTGTTTGTTTCTTTTTCGCCTAAACCACTAAACCGATTGCGATTAAAATGTAGGCACAAACGTAGCCTATGGGTATGGAACGAGACATACGTTACTTTTAATCCCGAGAACGTCGGTGAAACCGCAGGAGACAGCTAGTGTTACATAAAGTCTATTAACACTTTACATTTCCGCCCATTATTTATCAATAACACTAATGGCCGCGCCATATTTGTCTTTCCTTATTGAAAACACACTGTATAGTAATATTAAATGCTAATGGTAATAGTTACTTGGTAGTTTCCATTGATTGACACCGTAATACGTACGTACCTTAGGCATCTGTCCTACCGTTGGCAAGGAAGCGTCTAGCTATAGACTATTTTCTCGCTCAAGAAATGTGTATAATATAGGTCACGTATCAGTAAAAGAGATACATGTATTATATTATAATCCATTGCAGTATACCTTAGAGTCTGAAAACAAAAGTCTTCAACCAGTGCGTAAATAGAGACGTGGTCTTTTACTGCTGGCCTCTTAAATAAGCTTGTGAAGCTCGTTATCTATGCGTGGAATTTCTACGCTACGGGATCTGGAATAAGGACGTTTGTAGAAGAACAAAAGTAACGGGTATACGAGCAGCTCGTAGAGTTAGCAAGCTCAAGTGATAATGGGCAAGCCACATGCCTCGAAGAGCCGACAACCGATGAAGAAGTAAGGTTCTTGAGTGGATATTACCGATCACGTACCGGAAAACGATGAGCGAGACGACCTCCCATCAAATGGACCAACGAACTGGTCTGAGTCTCGGGGCGCCGTTGGTTGCAAGCGGCCCACAGCTGTTCGTTGTGAAAATCAATGGGAGAGGCCTATAATCAGCAGTGGCCATCCCTTCGGTTGATGATGATGATGATGACGATATTAATAGTTTTTCGCTGACCAGCGAGAACAAAGAAAAATCTCGCTCAGGGACACTCGCTCGGTGGGCAGAACACTCGCTGCTCTTTATTAGTTGCTAGCTCTACTCGCGTTTGCTAATAGTCGGTAGTGAGACAGGTACCATAGTAGTCGACTAGCAACAGTAACCTTCCAATGGATGAAGGACAGCGTCATAAACCAGCACGATGTCTGGAAATGGGCTTCGTTGATTGGTCTACTTTTCAAATTCACATTCCATTAGCCAATAAGAGCGCTGAGTGCTGGACCCCTGCGGTTTATGTAAAGTCTATATCTCGGCTCAAATGGATTAGGTCTAATGGAAACGTTTTTTAGTTTATTTTTTTAGAAACAGTAAGTGCATTATTATATAGCTTTTATATGAATATCAGTTTCCATATTCGTTAGTGCGTCTTGCTATGCTCCCTTTGCCTTTTTTGAATTAATGTTTTTTTTTATATGGGCAAGAGCTAAAAGGAATATGCCTTAAATGTCTTCTACATCCCTGAACCTTTGCTGGTTTCTTTAAAAATTTAAATTGGCGTATTTTGTGTACCGTGGGAATTCAACCCGCGACCTCGATCTAAACTGCGCTTAAAGCCACTAAATGAATAAGTTAACACATTGTGTGACCCCTGAAGTTATGTAGCCTTGATTAAGATTGATCGATTCACTCACTACTATGGATCATATGAGATATATGCAATAAATAAAATATTGTATATTTTACTACTACGCGAACTATTTGAGTGAAATAAAAATATGTTGTAAATGCCATAACTTCACATATAACTGACAAATGATGAATTAAAGTTGTACATTTATGATTTCATTTTATGTTATATTTATACATGAGTAAACAAGGTATAGTATGACACAACTTAGATGAAGCATCGACAAAATTCGTAAAATCAATCGTTCCCAAAAAGAGTGCGCCTACAACATTACGCATGTGTTAAAAAATGATCGGCGAAAATGATCTTGTTGAACGTTGAATGGCGATTATGTCCGATTTTTAATAGTTGTGTAAATCGGAAGTGAACTGTACGAAACCGATTTGTCGATGCTACATCTAAGTTGTATCATACTGTAATAGGTTTATAAGGTGATATTAAAAATAGTTAAGAATTCTTATATCATTTTGATGGTAATGTATATGGACTTTTATTAGTATTTTATGTGGCTAGCTTTATCAATATTTAATGTAAATAATACTTTATGTTATAGGTTAATAGGTTATGGCGGCCTAGGAGTGCGGAAAATTTCGAGCACATCATTACCGGCGTTTCTGTCCTCGGTATACAGCGTGGGTGACCTTGTCAGATCTGTTTTGAACCCTTCTATTGGATCTGCTGAGGTTTCTTACCTGTCTGATGCCAGAGATGCTTGGCGGACAGCTTGTCCAGGCACAAATATTCCGACCTCGAGTAGTTCTCAGAGAGCGTGGGACAAGCCCCTTTGCGAAAAAATTTGGCAAAATTTATTCACAAATTTTTCTACGGATTCAGATCGCGCACGCTTGCTAGCTGTCTCTGATAGGGACTCAGGTCACTGGTTGCAAGCCATTCCATCCACAAATATCGGGACTATGTTAGATCGAATGACTTTAAGCCTGTGCATTTGTCTTCGTCTTGGTTCCAGGATCAATCATCCTCATCGCTGCCGCTGTGGTGATTTCGTCGGCGAGCTTGGCCACCATGGGTTGTCGTGCTCTCTAAGTGCCGGCCGAATCTCTCGTCACTCGGCTCTCAATGACATAATCCGCAGGGCTCTTGTTGTCGCCAATGTGCCTTCTGTACTGGAACCAGTCGGTATTATGCGTGGCGATGGCAAGAGACCGGATGGTATGTCTTTGATCCCATGGAGTGTCGGTAAGTCGTTGGTGTGGGATGCCACATGTGTTGATACACTTGCGCCATCTCACTTGCCAGCGACATGTAGAGTTGCAGGAGCGGCTGCAGCTGGTGCGGAAAATTCTAAATCCAAAAAATACGCTTCTATTGGCCCAAATTATTTATTTTTGCCTTTTGCAGTCGAGACCATGGGTCCTTGGGGGTCCGAGGCTCGCCGATTTTCTCGAACATTATCTTCAAAATTAATTGAAGTCACAGGGGACCGGCGGGCGGGGAGCTTTTTCCGCCAACGCGTTAGCTTGGCCATACAAAGAGGGAACGCTGCCAGCCTTCTGGGAACCTTGCCGTTGATTGGCAGCAGCGGCCGCCTCGAGGAAATTTTTTATATATAGTTTGTATATTTGTTGTAAATAATTGTAAATATTGTATATTTATAGAATAAAGATAGGTATACTTTATTTATTTATAATTACTGTTGCATATTGTATGGCATTCCAATGCAAGGTGTGGATAAAAAAATATGTGTTAGGATTCCGCATGGATTTTGTTTCCTGTAATCAAAATAATGTATTATTTTTAGAAAAATCCTTATTAATAACTAGCTTCCACGTTAGGGAAGCTTTCGTAAATTTTATGTTTTTGATGAGAAAATTTGGCTTTAATATTTTTTTTAAATACACAATGACCGGATTCTTACGGAATCCTAAATATAACAATATCTATTGACATGTGACTATGAATCAACTATAATGAATCATAATGCAATATCGTGACCACAATGTCCTTTGTAATATGCAGAAATTTCTCATATACTTACTCATAATACTTCTGCAAACGATAACCAACGTTATACCAACGGAATAAACTGCAATACTGAAGCTTATATTAAAATGTTAATAATTTATAAATGGTGTAATTTTTAGACACTTATTAGGCACTGTGGTTATTTATCTTCTTTGTTTGTGTCAGGAATGAGTAATTTTTCTTTGTCCGATGCGATAACGTATTTGTTTGCTTGTATGTTTAGTTAATATTCATGTAATGTAAATACTTCGTCAATTACTTATATCTTTCATCGTAATTGAAGCTCAGATTTGCATAATTATAATGATATACAACAAAGACATTTGTGATAAGAAGGCCAACCAGTGATATACCTAATACCCAAGCACGTCTAATTTCGCTATGGCTTATTACACGTATTATAATTTTCAAAAAAAGGTAGCGTAAAATAAGCAAACGGACGAGGTCTAGTAAATATTTACTGTATTATTGTTATTTTATTCGTATTTTATGACAAAAAGAATTAATAATGCTTCTGTCTAATCTAAAGCAAATCTTTAAAAAAACAAAATGGAGCATCTATAATCTGTATAGTAATTGGAAAGGAATTTCCGATGCCGAACCGTTAAATTGATGGATTCATTCATATCGTTTTCTTTAATCGAATAGCACGTTGATCGCCCGTGAATCGTATCAAATACGATTAGGAGCGAGCGTCCCTAACGAACTAAAGGTAACCGCTCATGGTGCATACACACATTATCGATCGCTTGGCCAATAAATACTTTGATATAAGTGCGCCTTTATTTACTATTGATATAGGAAATGATGTAAATTACTTTGAAGGCCAAGTTTATTGGTTTTAAACTATCGAACTTCAAAGAAATGGTTATCATTCGTTATATTCTGACACTGACATGGACAATGTTTTGTTTCACCTCTGACAATTTCATCAAAAAATATTGGTTACGTATTTTTTACTTTATCAAATATCTCATCCCCATCACTACGTTTCTGATTGTGAGTTAAAACTTTTGTTATAACTTCTAAACTTCTAAATTTTGAAGGATTATTGATAATAATGTACACTAACCGCAATATTCGGCCCAATATACCAAAAATCAACCTGTCCTTCACTCGCCTAGTTTGTAAAATGTGCATGTATAATTATGTCAACGGCCTATCGTATAATTCGCCAAATAGGTTAGGTATATTATGATTTTGAATGTTAGCCCGCTCCTATACTTTGAAGCCAGGTACAGGCGACGTGAGGAACACCGTGGGGTTTTAGTCGGTAGGAGTCCGATATAACCTTTCTGTTGCCCCCGCAATCCATGACGATTTTCCCACGCAAAAAAAGGAATATCATGATTTGGCGAATTTATACATTCAGCCGCCAACATATAGGTACATAATCACCACATTACAGTTACTAGACCAAAGTAGTAGAGAGTAATTTTATTTAATTAACAGTTAGTTTTTATCATAGCTCAAGTTGGCTGCCTTACCAGTAATGAACATTAATAGGTATTTAGTTATGGCTTGGCCCATGATATGCTATAATAACTCTCATAACTCGATCTGACTGGTCCAGCACATGTCGGCATCCAAACCACTCAACCTTAGAAGTCGCCAACTACCCATAGACATCAATTACAACGCGAAATTTAAATCGTTCTTGAAACATAAAACGCACTAGAATGTTTTAATTGGTTCAAAGTAACAATTAAAAGTGAGATAAAATTCTTTTACCCTTTTTACTCTTGCTAGGAGTTTATTAGTACAACATCCCGAACTTTTAATTATACTTTATTACCTAAATATAGGGCTCGTGGCCGCTTCCATTAATTTAAAAATTATAGCGTAGCATCAGCATCTATTACAGAAGTTGATATAAGAAATGGCGGGCATTTATAACGAACTTAAAATTAGTTTTCCTAGTTAATAACTTAACACATAAAACGGATATAAAGATCGCTCGCAAGACACTAATGGGTAACAAAACAATTCGTTTTCAAGGGAAATGATATAATAAACATCGCGGTATACGTTCCGAATTTATCCGAAAATATCCGAAAAGGGTGACGTTGCGATAGGTACGACACGCGCGTTATTTCTCTGGGGAAATATGTTGAGTGTTGCCACACCTTGGGTGGCGGCGGGCCATCTGTAATTTATTAACAGGTTAAATTTCTAATTAAACCCCGCCTATGTTTTTAATATCTATCCGCGGTGAACGTTTCGCCTTTGTGTCAAGTACTGTCAGACTGTCTGTTTGGGTGGTTTATGGTTGTTTTACAACGATTGCCCGCTTTGGACACCGGCCGCTACAAGTTTGTGATTACAACTGAATTGTTACCATCGTATTCAGCTATCTTAATGATATAACCTGCAATAATGTACTAGATTTAGTGGTTTGAAATCGTAAAATACAGTGACTATGTATATCTTAAAGTACATTGATTTTCTTACTTACAATAAATAGTTAGTTGCATGATATTGAAATATAGGTTTTTCGTATTGAGCAACTAATGTTTCCTTTTTTATAGTTTTAAAAATGTTTAAGTAGCTTTTAAAAATCCCATATCGGGGCCTTTATTAATTATTAGATGGTATCTTTCTCACATTGAAAAAATAAATAAGAATACCTACGCAATACTTTTCTGTCCACAGTACTTTCCATAACCGCATACAAGTTATGGAGTGTTATCGAAACATTTATCTGGTATAGTGTGTAATTACCGTAGAAGTGGGGTACTGTGCCACGAGAATCACCACACCCGAGCCGAGTATACCCGGGTATCGCTTCCCAGTATCACTCATGTAAGGTACAGACGAAGAAACGTTTATTTCACATGCACGCAATGATAATTGTGTGGATAACCAGCCTTTCCGAAGGCGGCTTTCGTAATTATGTCAGAATAAGTTATTCGGATTGGATAATAATGGTACACGATAATGGGCGGTTTAAGTAATATTGTGCTTTGGAATGGGATTTACTTGTTGTGATATTTATTAACGGCTGATGGTAACGACGGGCATTTTGCATTTATTTGATGCAACTCAAACCCGATTTATCGTAGCACTTTCGGAGGATTCTGTAGTCTTCTCTGCAATACACAGATTGACAGAAAGGAAAGAAAAATTGATGTGAAAAATAACAAAAAAACATTTGGTTTTGAACACCCTGTCAAATTGGAGAAATTCGGGTATAAATTTTGTAACTCTCAGAATAGGCATTACTTTACTATACGATCACCAAAATCCATTAAGCAGTAGGTACTGAAGTTGTAAGCAAATAGACACACGATTTATTGACCTACCGTGATATATTACACAAATGAGATTCACATCATTTTCACGTGGGTTTCGCTCACGAATTGAATCTTGACCCACTACAGCTCGCCAACGACCCACTCATCAAACAAATGTGTTGATTATTTGGCTCAAATAACGCACAAAGCTTTGCTCAAAGGCTGGTAATGTCAACATATAGAATCGATTTCAATATGCCAGTAATTCACGAGTGCTTACTTTGACCGCTTTGGCACACTAGACGCGGTCAGGTGAGCATAAATTGCGGATAAATCGTTCAATGCTTATGTAACTGGTACAACACTATCTGATATAGAAATAGGTTAGGCCACACACTAAGAGAAGAGCGTGGTAAATCTGGTTGTTAATTAAATGTAGGTTATGATGTGTCAACGGATGTTTGGATTATTTAAAGTGAATAATGCTTTAATTATAAATGAAGTTAATTATGAATTTAGGATGTATGTGTGAAAGGTTTGGTTTAAATTATATTTAAACTTATTTTCGTTGTTAACAGTTTAATTTGAATTTTGAAGAGTGTATTAGGTTAAAATCCCTCTTGGCTAGACTTTATTTATCCCATCAAAAACATAAATGTGAAAAAGAGAGCCAAGTTTATTATGAATATATGTGGTGGTTAAAGAATTGAGATCTAAATGGGTGCCAAGTTCTGTACATAATCCTAAAGAATATAGGTAGGTACTTATTTCAACGATTCTGTTGCCATTAATAAAAAATCTTTATTGTATTCGAACATCATTATATTCGTATGTAATAAATAAAGTTTGGTTCCTCGCAACACCAACCATATTAGATCCAAAATAATTTACGAATAACAATAAATCATATTATTTCGAAATACGAACAGGCTGCTAAGCGATTGATATCGACAAAGGTTATGGTACCAAACGACGTGTCAAAGGTGGAATTTATGTTAGTTGCTCAAGTGTTCTGAGTGGGATGTGACTTGTGTTGGCAAAGCGGGGCGGTGCGGTGGCGTGCATGTTGGCGTTTATAACCGTGTAGGTGGCTAGGGTTGTCACATGTACAAGATGGGACTGGATTTTCTACTTACATTCTAATTTCATGATATCTTATGCAAGGTAAAAATGTACCTAGGTTATACCATATTCCAGAAATTATTTTGCTTAACATCATCTGTACGATTCTCGATTAGTTGTATGCACTTATTGTATGCAAAATTATTTTAATACAACCGCTATGTTATATCGCTTCTGTGCTGTACTAAAAATAACGTTGTAGACGAAGATAAAGATTGTGCTAAACCAAATATAATTAACTAGCTGTTGTGTTTCACTCGCGTTCCCGGGATAAAAAGTAGCCTATAACCTTCGGGAATAATGTAGCTTCCTATTAGTGAAATATTTTTTCATATCGGTTCAGTAGTTTCGGAGCTTATACAATGCAATCATACAAACAATCAAATCTTTCCTCTTTATAATATTAGTATAGAAGTATAGATAGAATATAATCATAAATAAGTGCTGTATTTTAAATTGCATCTACATAACTTTGAAGTGAATAAAATTTAAAAAAACCTGTTTGTATCCATTTGCAAAAAGAAACTAGGTATGCTGAAGTAAGGTCTTACTTGTCAATTGGACATCAATAGGTATCAATGACATGACAGTGGCAATCTTTTTTTGCCTTTGGTATACACTTTACTTCAAAGTTAACGGTGACAACCCTAGCATCTCCTGTGGAACGAATTGTGAGATCGTAGGTGGAACGAGACTCTTGCATTAATTGATTACGATTCACGGAGCCTCCGGTGTTCCAATCGGCGAAAGGTGACAATTAGCTTTGTTTTATTGTTACTACTACATCCTCTTTAATCAAATACCCTCCTTATACCACCGCTATAAAGTTTAATATTCTTTGTGATTGCAGAGCAATCTCTCGATCGTACTTCATAGTACTTTATGTATATGCAAATACAGATTATAATTGAAAGTCTCTTTGATTGCAGAAGTTGTTTTGGGTGATGTTTGCCTAGCTTATGGCAGGTTTAGGGTTATAAAAGTTATAAACTTTTCATAATTTTAATTTATTTTTGGTTACCTTCTTAGGCAGAGCAAGGATTTCATTATGTAGGTTAGAGTTACCTTCTATAAAAGGTATAATATCCCTAAAATATTTGTAGGTATTCGTTTTAAGAGAGGTAAGGCATAGGGCATAGAGTTTCACTCACACTCGACTGATGGAGGTATTTCTATCTTACAGTATAGATAGATTAATGTATTCCACCATCAGGTTTCTTGAGAGCTTTTATCATTATCCAAGGATTGTTTTCATTATATTATGGTATTATATTATGCTGGCACCAGCCGTCTGAGCCTTTTATGGTAATTTCTAACCCCTGTGACCGTTTCTTATCCTCCCAATTATCCGGAATAGAGTTTAAGTATCAATCGTGAATTTACGTGTAATGTAGCCATTGAGGCGCGGCGACAATTTCTTGTTTAGTACCGAAATCGGCCCGACACGATCCTATCAACGACACGACGTGAAACGGCTCGTAGTGATATAGCCACTAATAGCGGTTCTCGATTGTGTTTGAGTTATATTCGAGAAATCGGTGAGTTCGGTGTCAAATAAGATACTTACAAATTGGAAAGTTTTCTGATGAATATATTATATGTAATTCAATATATATTTCTTTAAGTTATTTTTTCATGAAACACAGAGCATAAAGATATGCTCTTTACCTTTTCGATTAACAATCTGGACACCTAACAAGATGAACTGATAACTGCAGCTTTTATGGATATTATTGGCGAATCGCTTCGTAAATTATAATGCTGGTACTTCACTTGGCTATTCAATTTTGCATTTTTGGCATTATCGCAAGGTATACCTATTTGGAAAATTTATTGCCACCTATAACAAATTCACAAACAATGTTGTGCACGCATATCATCGGCCTACATATCAGAAGTATTATGTAATTCTTTTAGTGTGCCTTACATAAATAATAAATAAATAAACACAAATAAGCAACGCTATGTGAAGTGCAGGCATAAGTGCAAAGTCGAGTGGTAATGAGGACACTTTGGTACCAATACAAAAACGATTCGAGAACCAATGATACGAGTTATTAGTGGACTTCGCACGATCCGATCCTGTGAGGTTAACGACTAGCCCATTGAATGTTTTCGTCAGATGTTTTGTAACATTTTGAACCTATAGGTACTAACATTCTCCGTCCGTATTATGCGGCATTGAGCTATTTAGCTTAATGGATACAATACATGACATTTAAGGGATATTGCTCAATGTTATGTTCATTTTTCACGTGTAGGCCAATAGTTTAATGATATAACATCAGCATCACACATTAGATACGGCTCTATGTTACTCGAGAAAGATCGGTATTATTTTCTCACAAAATTATCTAAATTGAACCCTTTGTTACATCCAAATAAAGGAGTTCTTTTCATACAAATGTTAACCTTGCCCAATCAAAGTGAGAATTTTACAATGTTTTTCACGATTTCACAGTTGTTCCCATTGTTTACATGAACAACTATTTCATAAGTTGTTCAAGTATTTCCACCCTTTAAAGCACTGCAGGTGAACTAAAAATAATCACATATAAACAATAGGTACACACGGCCACAGATCAAGCTACACACTGCGGCACCTTATGCGGTTGCAATAGGAGCTATTTTGCAACAAAAATGTGTAAATTGATCTGTGGCCGTGTGTACCTACTCTTGATAATAATGAAGATGCATATTATTATAATATAAAGTGCTAATTGTTCTTTACGTAGTTAGTAATTATTTGTAAAAAACAAACACCGGTAGAGAATTTTGATGTCATTTTTGTATGAAACAGCTAGTATAATGTAAACGCTCTGACTCTCACATCTATTAAAAAAAAACTCCAAATAAAAAAATACAAATTTTCCTTGCAATAACTACTGCCTTATTCGTGCCGATAAAATAAGTACCTTATCAATTTTATTTATTGTTTATTTTTCTGAAACAAAACAAAACATTTCTTTGACTTACTGCGGAACTTAGGGCTTCTAGCACATTGTGAATAAATCAAGATAAAACCAAATAATATACCGCACGCAACACAAGATCCGGAATTAATAAAGTACATTATAAATGAATAATTAAACAAAAGGTACTGTACTATTAGTATTGAGGGAAATAAAAAGAAAGGCCAATATAAAACGTTATTACCGGGTAAACACATCTAATTAGAGCCATCAAACAAGGCATTTTCGACGTTATTATTAAATGGAAAGAGATCATGTCAAGGGTCTAGTTATGTGGTGGTGAGTGGAACAGTGTGGTGACATGAAACTGTGAATTCCCGCACGAAAGTGAAATATTTCTCATGAACGACATAACACCTCATTTCACTGGTCATCCATCACGCTTGGAACGTCAAGTGCGTGATTGTAGTGCTGTGCATTCTTAAATGAAATATCAATAGTTATTAAATTATTTAATTGAATTAAACTATCGGTTGGAAATGTCAATAATAATTTACTATAAATATCTAAACAAAATACAATATATAAAGAAACTTTCCTCGAGTGAACTAAAGAAAATTTCCTCGAGGTGGTCACGCTGCCAATCAGCTGGTTATTCAGAGCTATTATATATTATGCAAAATGGACGCATAAAAGCAAAGTACTTATTTATATTCTTACAAATTAATTATGCCGCTGGGGCAGAAAGGTTCTGGAGTGGCGACCACGAACCGGAAGACGCAGAGTGGGCAGGCCCCCCACAAGATGGACCGACGATCTTGTGAGGGTCGCGGGACACCGCTGGATGCGGGTAGCGCAAGACCGGCCATCGTGGAGATCTTTGGGGGACGCCTTTGTCCAGCAGTGGACGTCTTTCGTCTGACATGATGATGAAATTAATAATACAAAGTTCCTGAACGTATACACGAAAGAAATACACGAATATTTATTTTTGATCAACATAATAAACATCAGTCTATATGCTACGGTAACCGCTTACCATCAGGTGGACCGTATGGTCGTTTGCCGACTTTATTGTATATAAAAAGTTCTACCACATTTTTTGTCGGTAAGTGGCACATCACTATTAATTTACCGCACTTAACAAAACATCGGAAACGTAAAAGCAAAGGATGTTCTCTACATGTGCACGAATTGAATTGCATTGCTATAATTTATAACAATTAAACAATGTCGTTGGCACTAATCAGTTCCATTTGTTAAAACGAGCGGTATACGTTTTCGGTGCGCGTGCGCATGCAAACTACAGGGCCGCACTTTATTTTAAATTCCGTTACCGGTATTTTAATTTAAGTGTAAACGTTAATTTTCTTGAAGAGAATAAAAGTAATTTTACAATGTACTTATTTAACTTAATAAGATACTGATGTAAGTATTATAATGCGTTTTTGTTTATGACATGATTGGTTAGATAGTAAAATTAACGATTTTGACGATCAGAAAACAAACGACTGTGTAATACGATACGTAGTTTTTAAATACGAGCAGATTATTACACTTTAGTTGATTACTTCAATAAAAATAAAATAGAAAACTGAGACTAACAGACATAATAAAACAATTTGAGTAAAATCATCATAAATATCGGTTCAATCGGTAAATTATCTACAGTTTTAATTACCGATGAGACCAAATCGACGATTCGAAACAGTATTTCAGATTCTATATAAACTTGATAATTATTTTCAAATTGTAAAGTCGTAACATCTATACTCTGGCTGGCTAATAACATCAAACTATAACTACGTACTTATCTACCTATTACCAACCAACATCAGTATGAAAATTTGCTAGCAAGCAAATAGTAATACATGTGTGTTGGTCTCTGCACATGAGACATCCAGACTTTGTGTCTTTACTTCGACCAAATTATCAAAAACACGCTAGGCGTATTTGGTAGCTAATCAGCATTGCTATCCACAGTGCCAGTGCCGCCAGTATTCTGGGAACGATACCTTCTGGCAGCGACTTTTTCATTTAGTTTAGTTTAGTTTATTGCTAATTATTTACGTCAAAACTAACAACTAACTTAGTTTATTTGTGTATGAGTTGTCACTTGGTCAGAACCTAAAACATAGTACAAAAATGCTCATCATGTTTTATGCTTAAAAATATTATGTGAGAGGCGTATCATAAATAATTTAAATATCGTTTAACAGTTCAGCGGTTAATTAATAAAATACGATCATAATAATCATAAATCGGTCCCACGCAGTGTCGTGAAATATCTCGATACAATTTATTATTTATAGCCGACAATGTTATATGAAAAGGTTAACCTTATTATTTCAATGTTGACAAAGAAAAATGGTTTCAACATGGCGTCTGTTAATAGTGCAAAAACTATTGCGGCGACAACTTTAATCTTAGTTTAAAGTAGTTTAAACTATCTTAAATGTTGAGGGAGGAGCGCGTGGCATCCTAGACGAACTGTGGAGTTCAGGGACGCATCCAGAACAAATGATGCTGTTTTATAATAGTAAAGCAACTATATTTTTTACACATTATATGTAGAACATGAAATTATTTCAAATAAAGTAAAGACTGCAGGTGACCATAGGAACCTTAATTACTTAATCGATATGACGAGTTTGATGTATATTTTTACAAAAAACTTAAACAGTTTTGTTTGAGGCCGAGAACGTTTGACGTAATAAAATTAAACTATAATTAAATGGCTGTTTCAATAGGTAATGGGGAATATATATTCAGTACAGATAGCGTGCATCCTTGTTTTACGTCTTTGATCTCAGCGGTACAAGTGCGGGTCTGCGGCATGGAATGTCGGTTGCAATCCCAAAAATGTGAAGCAATCGTCGGCTAAGGCTGGCCCTGTAACATGTACTGATTTTATAGGCTCTAATTAGGCGATAAAATTGAATGACTTCGTGGAACGTCCGCAGAAAAGGTGTGAGGCAAGCTAATTGCGTATTTGAACAACGATCATTTATTGCTTTTATTAAACGATATTTTTTTATTGACATTTCATCATAAGGTATAATTTATAACGACTTATGTTTTGCCACGTTGCCGGTATTTAAGTAAGAGGTATCATCGAGTTCTGTTAGGAGAGGAACTTTTAAGAAGATACGAGGCATTTTTCTACTGATGGCAATGTTCTAACGGCTTTTAATGAATCTGAACGCGCTAATCTCCAGAGTAACTGGTCCGATTCGAAAAATTCTTTCACTAATAGGATGCTACATTATCCCCGAAGGTTATAGGCTACTTTTTATCCCGGGAACGCGAGTGAAACTGCGGGGACCAACTAAAACCTAATATTAATGTAGGATGTCACAAAACACACACCGTGTTAAGTTGGCTTTAACATACAATTGATTATAAATAGGTACATTCATATAATTTAGATTCCATTTTTGAATTCAAATGTGTCCCCGAAACTTGCTGTCCATACCACATGTAACCAATTCTGTAACTCCCATTTTTACTCAAGTAATGTTAATGAAGCAATTATATCAATTGTCGGTGCCATCAAATTTAATGGTCCATTCTTGTAAGTAGGATGCTGCTTGTCCGTATTCCGTGGAACCGGAAATTCACATGTGTATTTATTTTTTGGTGAACAAACATGGGGTCGGGACGTGCGTCTATTTCAAATATGTTTTTTAAGGCTTGTGTACAGAGTGTTAAGATTCTGTTAAGTATTTTAATTATTCATATAGATAGCTATCATATTATACCAAAACGTAGTCTTGCTCAAGTTAAGGCCAGCGCCGCTATGCACGGAAATTCTGTCGCGGATCATCCGCCACGGAACGCCAAAACAAACATATAAATGACCAAGCGATGGAGCGACCGATTTTCCGCGTGGTGTGCCCGTTATTAGTAATTTATATGCAATAAAATGTATGGCGTTCCGTGATGGAATATCCGCGACGGAATTTCCACGTTATGTGGCGCTAATGATGTCGCAGCGTATCCAGAGGCGGTTCTTTCTACATGGCGTAAAAAGAGCTTTTCAAGGTTGGTAATCTCCCTGGTATTCCACACGTCCATCCAGCAGCAGGGGAACCACTTACCAACAGGTAGACCTTCTGTTTGATAAAATAAATAATCAAGCAATTTTGGTTATTGACTTGCTGTAGTTTTGATTTTCGAATATTTCGTACCTAAAATAAAATTGCATTTGTAAAACCTTGTTCCAAGGTTCCAAATTCAAATCACATAATTTCACACAACAAAACGATGAATCGGAACGTGGGTGCTTCACAATCGTTTCTCGATTCAAAACTCGTACATTCGTGACCCAGCGATGGTCGATGAAGTCATAAATTATATAATGCATTGGAAATTGTTTCCCGCGGTAGATAGCCGAGGCGCACCTACTAATCGGTTACGGGCTTTGGCGCGCCTGGAGCGTCCGTGAAAAAGATTTATGGGATCAACAATCGAGATCTCGTTTGAATCGAATCGATTTCGTCTTGCGAGTACATACGTGTGATACTGCATTGCTGTACGTCGAAATGGGTATTACCTACTGCCAGTATGAATTCCAAATCATATGCCTCCTTTATGTGAAACAATTTTAAGCAAGTTTTTTTTTACCATGTATAGTCCTGTGTTTGACCACAATCTTACCGTGGTCAGTGATGATGTGGCCGATGGTGGTAAGCACACAAAGCCTAGAAGGGAACTGGCATTCAAGTGCAGCTGTCGGAACACACCGGTAGGTGCTTGGCGGCAGATTTTCAACTAGCCAGCCAGAAGGGTACTACAAAGTACTCTACCACCGTGTTATGGTTTCCTCACGATGTTTTTCTTCACCAAAAGCTCAAGCTCATTGTAGGATTGCACCCAACGACCTTCGTAGCGGCATCCGACGTCACAACCACTGAGCTATCATCGCCTTAAAAATATAATTATCCTACATCCTCTGATGTCATGTAATAGAAACAGCCGGGGATATTTTAAACCCTGGATTTTATAAGACTTGCTTTAGACCAGAGGTTCTCAAACGTATTTCGCCCACTTTGAGAATCAATTATTTTTTTGCGCCCTCAAAATTTTCACTTTATCACATCTTAAATATTACAATGGCAATTATTATTTTAATTTAGGTGATTATAGCGTATTATGTTAGTTATATCCTGTTTCTGAGTTCATGCTTACACTTTAAACGACACTTTCTAACTAGTGAGAGCAATCAAAATGCAACTTTATAATATTTAGATAATTTTTTATTCATGTTAAAAAATACCATGTCAAATTTTCGAGGCCCTTTACCGCCCCCATGGGTAGGCTTCCAGCGCCCACAAGGGGGCGTTCTTGCCCACTTTGAGAAAGACTGGTTTAGACCATCTCATATTATTATGACTGCGTGCGTTCATCTACATGATACAGCAATGGATATTAATATAATTCATCGAACCGTTTATCATCCCATCTTTAATCAAATGTAATTAAAACATTTTAATTTCAATATCCCTCGCGGTTATAATTAAAATATATCGTAAACAATACTTAATCTTTAAAACTTGCGTTTCCAGATGGAAAACTGACCTATACAAATAATTGTGGACTTTACGAAAATTACTTACGCCCCATTCAATTATTTTGCGGCAAAATAATCATTAAATATATTTATATTTAATCGACAATACGTGCGTTTATTGCGTGTAGATTTTATATGAAAAAAAAAATGTTAACGCAACACTTGTTGGTCCGGTAATCGATCTGAATAAAGCCATAAATTATTGTAATACCTTTGCAAATTATTTTCTGAGGCCTTTTTGATTTTTGTTACAGTGATATGGATCGCGCAGGGCCGGCGCAGGCATGATATGAATTTTAAATAAACTTTTAATAATACGCCGAGGATGTTTGCATGTATTAAGTTTAATAACAAATTTTATGATGGAAATGGTACGTGTGTTTATATTATGCATGACTTTCTTGATTATTACAATTTTCATGGGTTTTTATTTAAAATTTACTATTTATTTTTCGTCTCGTTAACATCGATATTATTATCTCAAGGTTTTAAAATGAAATAAGATAATTGATTTTTATTAATTTAATTTAACATTCATAATGGATAGATTATTGTAAAGAGAGAATACGGGCTGATAATATATAAGGAACAAAATAATAAATGTTTTCTATTTAGGATAAAAACAGGGTGGGACTAACTACATAATTAATAGGTAGTGAGCAATATTTTCATATTTGAAAATATCGTATAATGAAGGATGATATACGCTATTTTCTTTTCTCTATTGTTCAATCAAACCAAAATATAAATGAAATAATAATGAGATCATTAAGATATTTGAATTATTGTTTTTATGCGTGACTCATGGATAAGAATTTTTACAAAGTTAATGATTTTTTATAATAATTTTATTTAATTTGTCATTGTTGTTTATCTGTGTTTATTTTTTTTTACCACCGTCAATACCATACGTACAGATATGCAAATAATACAGATATGTAATGTGCAAATGAATATCTTTAATTAATACGAGCTGTCCCTCCAGTGTCATCTGCATTCTAGTGATAAAAAGTAGTCTGTGTCCTTATGCAAAAAAAATTGCGATTCGATTTATTGGTTTAGATCATCATCATCATCATCATATCAGCCATAAGACGTCCACTGCTGGACAAAGGCCTCCCCCAAGGATCTCCACGATGGCCGGTCTTGCGCTAGCCGCATCCAGCGGTTTCCCGCGACCCTAACAAGATTGGTTTAGATGTAAATAGGTAATTTATAGGTAACTGACAAATAAACCTTTACTTTTTATAATATTAGTATGGACACGTACAGATCATGAGAATATTTTTAAATGCATCAACATTTATTCTTTATTCTTTATTGGAAACATATACTTAGCGATAAAGTAGTTTTTATGGCAATGACATTTGCACAGAAATTGTAATAATGGTTAATAATATCTGTTGTAAACGATCTTCTTTCTCTATTTATTATGTTTGACCTTTATTCTAAGTCCGAGTACTAAACTATTCCACTGTTTTTTAGGCTTAGGAATGTTTCCTAGCTATTTAAGTACTTATATGAGATATAATGTCTATAAATAATATCTACTAATTATCACATTTCATACTAACGGGGGATTTCTGTGAAATATAATACTTTTTGTTCTTTTATTAGTAAAAAACACAATGGATATTTTCAATTTTTACAAGTATTAAAACGATATATTATGTATCTTATCCAAGTTCAAACTAACTACTTGAAACAACGGATAGATATAGATATATGTGCTGGAGAGTAACATTACATAGGCTACTTCTTATTTCGGGAACGCGGGCAAAACCGCGGGTTAAAAACTAGTATAAGTGGTCTACAGTGCATGCATTCCGTCATTGACCTTTTAGCATGACACGCCTTTTAGCACAATACAACTAGGTATGCGTTTAATTATTAATAATCTATTGTCGCGTGTACCGAGTCCGCCCCTGTGCTGATTGTGTTACTTCTACGCTGTGGGAGGTCTACGCCTTGGACTATATCAGACCTTTATGGAGTGAAAAAATGTAATGGGCATAAAATTTTTGATGATCCCTTAGCACGAGTTCTGATTTTATTGAAATTCCTTCGAAAAGGATTTTTGGGTTTAATTTTTAAATGGGTTTTTTAACTGTTTCGTCCGCGCTCTGTGTTTGACAAGATGGCTTTTATATCCTCACTTTTTTTGATTTTGGAATCTGAAATTCTGACGTCATTAGTAACTTATTTTAATTGAGAATTAAAAGTTTATGTATAATATCTTACACTAGTAAGAATAATGTGTACTAGCATCTAAACTAGACCGAGCCCGAGTCCTAGATGTATCTAGTTTCTGCCTAGGACATAACAGATAATTATTTTTACCTTATACACAATTATGTAAGCGAAGGTAGATATTTATATATTTGTTGTGATTCCACGCAAATGATTTTTGCATTACAGTCGGGCTGTGTTCCCGAGGGATGATTTCCGAAAAGTATTCTGTATGATAATCCAGGGTGTGATCTATCTATGTACCTACCTAGTTTCACCCAAATCTGTAGCTGATGCGTGATTGAGTCACGACCTTCCAAACTTTCACATTTATAAAATTAGAGAGATGAGATATCTATATATTATTCTAAAAATCTATCAAAGTATTTTCTTATGTACCTACCTACTCATAGTCTGCTCTATATGTATAATTATCTCTTATTTTGAGTGTGTATATAAAAAAGAAACTGAATCGAATTCTACCCAACTACGTCAGCTGGTTCCGTGGTGTAGTGGTTATCACATCTGCTTTACACGCAGAAGGCCGCCAGTTCGATCCTGGCCGGAATCATATCTTTTTGTATTCGAAACATTTTTTCTAAACGGCGGAGTAGGTATATACAAGTAATGCGTACTTGTAATTACTCGCCTTTCCAGTTACCGGAGAATATACTGAATCATAGATTAAACAGATGGAGGATTTTTATGTATGGAGCTACATTGAAATGGTTCTTGCCACTA
The DNA here is from genome assembly GCA_963555595.1 of Tethea ocularis. NCBI lineage: Eukaryota > Metazoa > Arthropoda > Insecta > Lepidoptera > Drepanidae > Tethea > Tethea ocularis. Next base: position 3,056,116 of record OY741963.1, on the reverse strand, counting down.
ATGTGTGGTTGTTCGTTCATGTGTAAGTAATTCAGTAATAACTAACGCACAAACATGTATTTAAAGGAATGCGGCTTAGAAATTTGCGTTTAAAAATTGCAGCTCAGACAATTGGTATCATAACTAAATCTCCAGTTTAGAGTGAGATAGGTTAAGGTGTACTTTCAGGAAATGTGGTATGAAGAAGAGAGATGGCAATGCACTGCAATGTTCATTAAAAAGGGTCAGCTTAGGCTTGGGGGTGTAATTTCCCCCTCGCCTCCCGAGGCGATCTTGTGGTCGTCTTTTTAATTTGTTCTTGGATTTCAGGGCTGTGAGTTGAGAGAAAAGTCAGTTGTGGAAACTGTTTGGAGTGGAATAGATTTTTTTGGGTCAATACAAAGCAAAACCGACGAGAGCATATCCGAGACGGTCGCTGGGGCAGAAAGGTTCGAGTGGCCACCACGAAGCGGAAGACGTAGCGTCGACCCTCACAAGAAGTGGGTCGCGAGAAACCGCTGTATGCGCTTATTTATCGTGGAGATCTATGGGGAGGCCTGTCGTCGGATCTGCCGTCTTTCAGCTGATATTATTTAAGCAATAGGTACCAACCAACTAATTAGGACTATAAAGATTATTATTATTCCAATTCTGCTAAATTGGTCCAAAGTTGGCTGAAGATTCGTGTTGGTCCTAAATACGTGTATGGGATCTAAAGTGGCATAATTGCAATATTTAAAACCTAAAACATTTGCTTTGCATCTGTTAGATATATTATTGAGAAGCCTACCTTAGTACATACCATCGTAATTGTGTAATAGGTATATTTGGCTTCTAAAACAAAAGCTAACAAAAGATATGAATACCAATTTAGAAGCTATCAAAACAGAAGAGCCTGTAGCTATCCCGACCTTCAAAACAAAAAATTATCTCTAAACGAAGTCACCTAGACCACTTATTACTCTCCCAAAAATTAAATGATTTTCCACGTTCCCGGCAGTTTTCCACCTGGCAACCCTGTGACTCCGAGACAGCGCCGCCGGGAGGCGCGGCGTCTTATCAACGAATTAATTCTAGACTAACGAAGACCGGGAGCCGCCCCGCGATTAACACAACCACCCCTCGCAACAAGAGTTTATAGTCTCTTAGAAGTGACATTTGGTAAAAATAAAGATCTGCACAAGGCAAACAATTTTGCAGCATAGGATGCGATGATACTATAACAGTGCCTGTGATTGCTTCTTTTATTAAACTAAATTGCCATCAATTAGATATTCCAACAATTTCTGGCGATTATAATTGGCTGATGCCATTTCAGATTTTGATTCGTTTTTTTTTGTGGTCGATACTTTGTTTTATTTTAATACTTTGCACAGCTAATTTAATATTTAAATCATCACGCTCATATTTTTAAAGGACACAACTTCTTGAAGTAAATGCACATTTTATTCATATTCTTAAATTTCTTATCTGTGTCGATACAAAATTAATATCTTTTAAAGTATAAGTAGTACCATTAAAAAAAATCGTAACAATTGCCAAATCAAATATGTATTTGATAGTGGTATATTTGATATCATGTCACCCTTCACGGTAGCAATGCGCGGTACCGTGCGATTGAACGGATAATTCATTTTGAACTGCTTTGTTCACTTTGTATGCCTTGATTTATGAGAAAAAAAGGAGTTTATACATTGTTAAAAATAATAACTTGTTTCAGTCTCCATCATCATAATTAATTATAGTTTATTTAAATTATTTGTCCACGAAAACCACAATACATTGGAAATGCATAAGAATTTTATACTTTATGAGTGTCGTTTTTCTCAAGCATGTTATTTGTAGAATTTGTTTTATTGCACAATGAAACTCGTGTCTTGTCTCGTCTATTAAACGAGTAGAATCATTTTATGTTATTTTAAAGGGTCATGGGTTATTCAAAGCAAATTGTACAGAATTATTTACTTGATTCAGCTTGTTCAGTAATGTTTATTTTATAGGCGGTTGTCAATTGATAGTAAAATATTTCGAAATGCAACGCAAGTGATAAACATTAGCTTATACCCCGAAGGTTTTGTCGTTTGGGTATTTACAACATTTTGTGTGGAGAGCAAGACAATAAAATATGTGTAAGAAACCTTTGGTGTAAGTTATAGTTCATAGAGCTAATAAGCATGTATGTATTAAAATGACTAGTAAATTATTATAATATTTTTAATTATAAATACATTAAAATTATTTTTTCTCATAGTTTAATTTATTGCTAGATGAAAAAAAAATACAAAAAAATATTATGTGTACCTAATAAAACAGAAAACAATAAAAAACAAAAAAAAAACAATTTTAATTAATTTGCCGCCTCTTCAACTTTCCTAAGCCATCGCTCCAAGGTCCGAGCGGGTGGCATATTAAGACGAAGTTGGAAGTAAAAAAAGGCGAAAAAGAGTTTTATATTCTCTCTCGAATGGGAAGAAATAGGAAAACCTTTCTCATTTAGCCCACCAGTGCAAGCTGGGGTGTCGCCGGGGCAAGACTGCCGCTAAACTTTGATTTTAAACTGGATATTGAGTAATTAAATCAGTTTTAATGCTAATTTCGAGTTAGGAACTTCGATGAAGTGTTGTGGAAGTGGTTTTATTGTGACAGACGTGAGTTAAGTGAAGAGAATTGGGAAAACACTGCGTCACAAAGTTTTGGAAAGTGTATTCAACTTGCAAAAGTGTTTTTCATTTAGAAGTTTGTGATAACGTTTTTTATAATGTAATCTATACGCAGTTGTTATTCTTTCAGGATTATATGTACCTAATAGTCAGTGCAGTGGTTCATTGGTCTCGTAGTTCAGAATTGGTCTCGTAGTTCAGAATTGGTCTCGTAGTTCAGAGTTGGTCTTAATAACTATTCACGGTTGGAAGTATGTACACAGGTGCATGTAGCAGCCACCTCTGATAAAGAAATTGTGATTGTGAACAGTAGGATTAATTTTGTCACATTTTCGGCTTCATGTTGCGTCAACTATCTTTTGTTTCATCAAATTTGACAGATTTGTATGGAATGCTATCCGAAACATACTATGAAGCTGCAAATGTGACAAAATTAACTCTACAATTCAAAATATTTTCTGTCTTTATAAAACTGGTTGGCCAAATCCTAAAGTATAGGGAATAGCAAAAAATTCTGAATGGAGACTCGAGGCAGATTTTGATAAAAACTAAAACTGTATACCTACTTGCATTTAAAAAAAAAAAAATATTTTGACGGGAATGGAACTCGCTGATTTGAAAAAAACACCTGTTTGGACCGCACATACTCGTATTATGGCTTTTCGGAATTAAACTCTGCAAAGTAAGTACCTACCTAAAGTTGAATGACAAAATAAAGGAAAGGTTTATTTCTAAGAAAGTAGGTAGGTACTATTTACCTACATTTCTTACTATTAAATAAGTAGGTACATACATTGTTGAAAATGATCCGATGAATGAATGATTTTTAATCAAGTTCATCGTTTCTCAACCACCTTAGTGCCGCAACCGCCTAACTGTAAATAATGTAATAATAGCTCGTTCCAATAACATTAAATCAAACAAAATGAAAATCAAAGTTGTCGAGAACACACGAATACCTATATCAAAAATATATGTAATAAAAATGCTACAGAGAACATACTCATTTTTCCAGTTTCATTATTAAAAAGAAGTACTTGAAACAATAATCCGCCCGCCGCGCCGCCGGCCAAACTTGGAAAGGGTCACATTCTTACCTACAAAAGTGTACGGGACCTTCGTTATCCCTAAAATCCACATGGCGGAAAATTTCATTTCAATAGGTAGCTGCCCCGATACCTACCTCGGCAAATAACTCTGGACCCAGCTTAATATGCATTAAGGGTATTCCCGAATTTCCTCCGTAAAAATGTATGAGAGCAACCCGAGCGTGACGTATAAGTGGATTATATACTTTGTCCCGCTCGCGCGTACCTCGGCGTCCTTTTTACCCAAATCCTGAAGTGCTTTCGCTAGGTTTGTATGGAGTTGGAGTTCCAATATATATTTTTTTACACAAACAATCGCTGAAAATCCTAGGCGATCACATCGAGTTGGCCGTTGTCGAATAACGTCATAAATACAAATAAAACAATAATAAGAGTTGCTAAGTGATAGAAGTGAACGCCTAGTAGTACTTACCACAGAGTAATAATAATATACTACGTATAAGTAAATAATTACTGAACTAAATAGTACATTTCCTTTACTCAGTGTTATGACAGTTATCCGGCAGAAGTCTCATTCAAGTTTGAAGTGTACCGTATATTGCTGATGATTCATTTAATAATATCAATTAGTCAGCAATTCATCGTCTGATTGCGCTTATAATTAAATAAGCCCATAAAAAATGTTCGCCATAATGTTGGATGTTCTTTTCAAATTACCTTTTAACGTTTACGATGGGCTCGTAAATTTTACAATGCACAATTTGTGTTGTCCGCGCTTGGATTGTTAGAATTATTCACAGTTGTTCATTAGTTGAAGCAATTAATTATTTGGTCATAATATGTTTGCTTGTCCAGCTGTGGACGTCTTTCGGCTGACATGATGATGATGTTTGCTTGATAAATTTAAGTTCAATGTGAAATTCTTAGATTTTATAAAATCGTATTACTTTTTCGGGCGGAAAGCTAGTGTTTTTTTTACTATGTATAGGCCTGTGTTTGACCACAATCTCACCGTGGTCAGTTATGATGTGGCCGATGGTGGTTAGCACACAAAGACTAGAAGGGAACTGAATCTCAAGTGTAGCTGTCGGAACACACCGGATGGTGCTTGGCGACAGATTTTCAATTTTAGGGTGGTAGCCAGGCAGGCGAGTATTACAAAGTACCCTACCACCGTGCTCTGGTTTCCTCACGATGTTTTCCTTCACTGAAAGATCAAGCTCATTGTAGGATTCCAAACCTGGGACCTTCGTCTCGGCATCCGACGTCACTACCACTGAGCTATCATCGCCTTATGTTTGTGTTTTTATAATATCACGGTTTCATCCATGACCCCCTATTTTACGCCTATGCCTACCCTACATTATAATAGCTACCTGTATACTAAATTTCAGCCCAAACTGTTGTGTGGTTTGAGCTGTGCGTTGATGGATCAGTCAGTCCTTTTATGTAGCTTATAATTGACAGATATAATATTTTTTTTATAATATTGTAATAACGAAAGTCAATCTCAATAAAACAGACACATTTAGAAATCAATTTCTAAAATTAGAATAAATTATTGCATGATAAGTCAGTGTAATCGTTTGATTTAGCCATGTTTAGGAGCAAAACAGACATAAAATTAGCATAATATATGATCGTATGTAGGTACCTACTATTACTTTTTATAACATAGCATCTTGTGTAACGGAATCCTACGCACAGATTAGTAAATTATATATTAATTGATACTTAACATGAAATTATGATACGGTCGATCAGCTCGCACGGTAAATTACTCCATTAATTTGTCAATTTATGCTATTTTAGACGCTATTACTTACAGTTTAAAACTATTATAATATTTTTAACATCGCTTAATGCTACAGAATACTGTTATGAAAATCACATTAGTCATTATGTAAAACATACCTATAAAACATCAAATAACAGATTGAATTCATACATTTTGAGCAAATAAACTTAAATAATTGTTTAAACATCTCTGCGACAAAATTATCTTATACTAGCTGTTCCCGGTTTCACTCGCGTTCCCGGGATAAAAAGTAGCCTATAACCTTCGGGGCTAAAGCTTCCTATTAGTGAAATATTTTTTCAAATCGGACTAGTAACTTCGGAGATTAGCGCGTTACAACAAACAAACAAACTCTTCTGCTTTATTATTATTTCTGTAGATATAATTACACAATATTAGTTAGTATTGATTACGGTAATTATTAATTACTAAACTCCGTGATTTTACCCACACTCCTCTCTAGATCTATTATTTTTATCGATGTTCAAAGTTTCACTAAAATCCGTTCAGTGGTTACTGAGCTGAGGGGTAACCAAATTACACACACACAAACTTTTGCACTTATAATATAGGATAGGATTCATTTTTTTTTAGATATTGTAACACTGAAAATCGTGCAATATTTTAAATGTTTGCGAATAAAATTCCGTATCCATACTTACTTAGCTGTCATATCTCCGTGGCAAGAGACAATGGCAGTGTGATGTAAGCATATTTTTATGCTAGGAGATTTTTCTGAAATCAATATCTTTGCCGAGAAAAAATAAGTACTACCGTTGTGTTCTATTACTGTAGAATATTTACGTATTTAAAAAAAAACTGAAATTTGTCTCTTAAAGAATTAAGTCAATATCATGTACAGTATGACACAACTTAGCATCGGCGAATCGTTTTCGTACACTTCACTTCCGATTTACACAACAAATAAAAATAATTCAGTATCGCGCCATTCAACGTTCAACAATATCATTTTCGCCGATCATTTTTTAACACATGAGTAATGTTGTAGGCGCACTCTTTTCGAGAACGATCGATTTTACGAAGATTGCCGATGCTTCATCTAAGTTGTGTCATACTATAGCTTCCTATTAGTGAAATATTTTTTTGAATCGGACCGATTAATTGCTTCGTCCTTAACTGCAATGGAGTGGAACTCACTCCCGGGGTTTGTGTTTTCATGTCTTTAGAGGCTTTTTCTGGGTAAGCGTGCTGCACCTTCAGCCTCGTCATAACTCCTCCTTGAGGTCAGAAAACAGTCAAACGTAAACCTCCTACCCTACATCCGTGATCCGAACTTACAATTTTTACCTATTTATTATATTACTACTCTTTATAGACTAGTTTCTAGAAGCTTCTAGCTTTCCGAAGGGGTTTAAATTTTCTTGGGATAAAAAGTATCCAAGGTTTGAACTATTTATGTGCCATGTTTCATCCCATTCCATTCAGCCGCTACGGAGATGAGTGATAACAAACATACATACACCCAAAGATCCGTATTTGCTACCTACTTATATTATTCGGACCAACTACCTAGACATTGACTTAGATACATTGATATATCTATATCTAATCTAATACCTTTAAACTAGCAATTCTTGTAAATAAATATATACCTATATAATCTGGATCTCGGAAACGGCTCCAACGATTTTCATGAAATTTAGTATGCAGAGGGTTTCGGAGGAGATAAATCGATCTAGCTAGGTTTCATTTTCAGAAAACATCGTTTAAAAAGAAAAACGAGCAAAGCTCGGACAACCAGGTACTTATTAAATTATAAGCATAACGATGTCTATTGAAAGATTATTTAAAGCAAAAAATCACAGAATCAAAATATGTTTGACTTATTCACAGACGTATTCAATTGAATCTCCATCTTGGAAGCCATAATGTAATTTCAATAAAAAAGTTATAGGATTTACTCAACGATGGCGTTGCTATTTTTTAATATTACAGCGGTGAAGGGCTGCAGAATGCAGACTGCGGGAAAGCCCAGCATCCAAATGAAATAACGGACGAAACGATGGAAAAGAGCTGCATTTTATTTAGCAGTGTAAGTACCTATGATAAAGCTTTAGGATTTATTTATCAATGGCCCATATTGAAAAATAATAATAGGTACATTAAAACAGTTTTTTTTGTGTATATGTCACCGGAAATGTATGAAACATAGGAATTGTACACAATTCCTCCTAGGAAATTTTATTTCAATAATGATACTAGGAAATATATAAATTCTATTGAAAAAAATAGGTTGGGGTTATTTTTTTTATTTTGCATAACTTTGAAAGTATTCGCACAAAAATAAATTTCACTTACAACCCCCCAAATACCGCTATCCTTACAAATATCCCGAATGTAATATTCCGATAGATATTTAGGAAATGTATGGATTTCCTAGGAAATGTATACAATGACGGATTAGATACTTTTCCGTTAACATATATAATGTTAGTATGAATAGCAACACTTGTTTTGTTTGTACCTATGACGTTATTCGACTACTGCCACCTCGAAGTAAACGGTTGTATGTACGAATTTAAAAAAAATACTCTATAAAATATTATCTCTTTAAGTAGGTACTAAATTTTAATAGCAGCGTTTTTATGGTAGTTAGTGGTTAAAGATTGTATGTCTCACACTTTTTGCTTTGGACTCAATTTATATTTACACTTACCACAAGTTTAAGATCGTACTTAAGTGTTTAGCAATTATAATTAATGTGCCCATAACATTAAAGTTTAATTTTACGGTTATATGGCGTAATAATCGTTGAACCAATTTAAAATAGTGCAAATTAAGTTTTGATAAAGGACTTATCACCTGCACCACTGTCATGTTAGTTTCAGCTGTTTTCTCTACATTACGTTTCATCTACACTCAACAATTAACATCGACGATGTTTACAGATCAAGTCTTGTGAGTTGTGATGTCAACAATGTTAGTGAGGCTGTGTGGTTCCACTGCATTGACATGTTAACCCGACTAGTAAATTATAATATTTTTTTCGAAAGTTGTGTTCTCACTACAAAACAAATGTTTATCCGATTCATCACAAACAATTGTTAATTAACAATGTTTTAAGTCAATCCACTCGCGTCTCGCAAACAAATATATCGTTTCTTTTTTATACATTGATGGTATCAATTAACTAGTTACGATTTAACATGATATTCCAACATTTTGTTGTGACTAGCTGCGAATTTTAATTATGTCATAAGAGTCTGTTAAAATAACATTGTTAATCGACTAGTCGAAACTTGGAAAATGTTCTATAGACAATTAGACACATTTTTATATCATGGGAAGTTTTGGTGTACAGGTATTTTGATTTTTTTCAGCTACTTATGTGGCTAACCGTACTGTTCAGACAATTATGCAATGAACTCACGTTTTAGAAGTTCAATAATTGATATTTCATACTAAGAGAGGAGCTGAAGAGGATTCAGCTCCAAAACAAACTTTGTCCGGACAATAATAATAAAAATTAAACAAGCCTTTAAAGCCATGTTCAATATTACCACAAAAGGTGGCCGGCCAAGTTTGTTCTTATACTTTTTCCCTTGTATAAGTTCTTAGAGGAATTACTCAAACAATTTTGCTCGCGTCAAACAACGAAGCTTTTAAGTTGAGAGAAAAAAGTATACGGCAACTTTTGCACGCCCATTTCATATTTTAGCTAATTGTTTCGTAAATGATTACTTATTTGGTTGCTAACCAGTGGCGTAGCTACCGTAGCTAGGCGGGGCAGTGCCCCGGGGCCCCCAGCTAATAGGGCCCCTTGGCCTCCGTGAACAACGTTTGAAAAAGTTATAGTTATAATAATAATATCCTAGTTGAATAAAGAATTTCGATTTTAATCTTTTTGACTTGACCATCAAAGCTCGAAAGGCTCGACGTATGTTTAGGCCATAGTGATGGAGCTACATTACCAAAATATTTTCGGTATCCCTATTGGAAAGCAGTTTTTTCTGAGTATAGTTTAAATGGGGCCCCAGTTTCATTTTTGCCCCAGGGCCCTTAGCTACGCTACTGTTGCTAACGTAAAGTTTCTTATGAGAAAGAAAATTGGAAAACATTTTTTTTTCTTTTAATGATTAGAGCGAAAAAGGTTGTACTTTTTACACATCAAAAGTCACGTTTTGCCGCCATTCGTTGACATATCTTAACTTGAAAAGCAATGCTTGGAATTCTATTTTATCTAGTTTTCTGCGCGTCTCCCGTGATTTACCTCCTATGAGTTGAATTTTCAAAAATCCTTTCATAGTGAATGTCTCCGTTGTTTAGTATCTGTGGTATACTAAAACTATATGCATATTTTTTCATGCTTCTCTCACTCTAACTTTCGCATTAATAAATTAATTGAACAAGTGTTATGTCAAGTGAAACAGTGCCAAATACAATAATTAAGTGAACGGTGTTGGTTTATATTTTGAACTCCTTAACATGTTATATTACTTAGAGCTATCTGTATGCCAAATTTCAACCCGATCCGTCCGGTAATTTGAGCTGTGCTTTCTTAGTTAGTCCGTTAGTTTGATAAATGTTAAATTTGCAAAACTGGTTTGGTATCACACTCAAAACTTTAACATAATTAGGTACTCAGTTAGCTGGTAGCACTCAATTTAGCTCTCTCCCGTACTAACAGCAAACATGTTTGCTACTGTCACAAAAACATCTCAGTGTAACTAAACAAACGACCTGTATAAAGATTCAAGAAAACACATTCTTACATTAATTAATTAACTATCGACCAGTAAATTTATAACATAAGATATAAATTCAATTGAAATACACTTTAATGGGAGTTTAAGTAACTTGCTGGAGAATTAAGACGCCATTACAATAATTCACGGTGACTCTTAAGAGGCAACCTTACTAACAAATTAAATTATTATTATACCTTAAAAGCATTAAAACCTATCAAATTAACATACAATAGTGAATACAGAATACCACTCATTACTCGAACTGCATAAATATATTCGTCGATTAAAATTTGTCTCGTTTAGCGAATGGTAATCGTTAAAACGAATAAAGAATTGAGCGATTATCAACGTTAAGTACGTAGAACAATATGTGACATTGGTTCCGTAGCTCTTTCTAAAGCGGTTCTTTGATAATTCGGGTATGTAAGCGCAAGTATTTTTTAGTTCAACAATATGCGTGGTTATTTGTTAGTATTTTTTTTATTGAAGTTTTTTTATAGCTTACATACAGTTAAAAGTCGCTCCTATTTTAAGCAGCCTACTGAATTCTGCAACAAATAGTACCTTTATAACGTAAAAAGTATTCACACACAACTAGCTTCTCTTCTTCTTGCGAAATTCTTCAAGCGAAAAATCGCTATGCTCTACCTCTCTTACTTTTCTCTCTTACCTCTCTTTTTGTATTGAAGATCTTATCTTAGTTACATCTTCGGCCAAATCATCAGTTTCCACAGTGAGATGATGGAAAAAAAATTATGAACTTGTAAAGACCGTCCTCATCTATCGGTATATCGGCCCTATTCTGTGCTGGCTGTTCCTTCCATAGGCTGTGCTTACCATTCTCGACCAAATAAAAAATATAATTTGACTTGTTCAAAAATCTAGACGGTACCCTAAATATTCGCAACCGCAAATGCATTAGAATTCTGACAGGCATGTCCAATTCTTGTTGGAGCCTATTTCCCAGAAGTTATTGTTCCCAAAACGTTGATGTTCAGGACAGGTACAGGACTTATAGTATTCATATACCGTAGGTACTTATGGTTGAACAATGCTATACAAATAGTGTACACTTAATTATACCAATTTTTTTTAATTTAGAATCTGTAGGAATATCTAAAAAAACTATTTTCTGTTTAGGACTCTCAAATCAAATCAAAACTCATTTAATCAGATTAGGCCCCGGTAAGGCACTTATTAACGTCGATAGTTACAATCATTACAATAGACTCTACCAACGGTTCGGAATACACTCGAACTGAGAAGACTCTCTTGTCTAAAAAGTGTCTAAGAAAATGAATATAGCCTGCTGTTCATTTTCTTGAATTTTTTCAGCAGATGCTGTGAAGAATGCGTATTATGAGGACATATTGAGGATACTAGTAAACATATTATAGATTCAGGTAGGATCTAAAACTAATTGGCTGTCAAATTGTTTGCATGGTTCCCAACGTCCTGTTAGGTTTTAAATGATCTCATGAAACTCAAAATGTATGGCAGTTGGTTGATTGTCAACTGACGGGAAGTAAGAGCTCGAGCACGCTCGGCTTATGCAGGACAATTAAAAAAAAAAAAACTTTCGTTTTAATGCTCGTAACATGATAACGTAGGTATGTATACCGGGTGATTTTGAAAGGGTATAGTAAGCTGAAACGGCATTAAATCTTAAAGATATTTTAGAGTAGAAAACATCACTAAAATAATCCCATACAAACTAAAAGATATCAAAATTAGTTTAGCATTAAAATAAGCTTCAACATAAGTGTAAATAATTACCTTCTCGAGTAATAAAACCTATTTCATCCGATCACTACGTATCACTACGTACGAGTACGAGTAAAGTTTTTTGGATTACAGATAACGAATTACACTATCCGCAGATTTCGGGCTAAATACCCAAATCAGGTAGATTATAAGAGCTCGCTAACAGCTCTCAAGTGATTTCCATTAGTAATCTAAATTCCAGTCTAGGTTACGTAAGTTTTCAGTAAAGGTTTCCGTAGAATTCAAGACTTAAATAAATATTGAAGTAGGTAAAAATTGAAGCAAAGCATAGCAACGGCTTAGGTTGAACAACGTGACATTACGCGCCGCCCGTATATTTCCCAAGAGTGGTTGTGTCGTGGAATATAAAGAAATATCTCTCCAAGTGCGTTTCGCGATGCTTCTTTATACCGCGCGTGAGAGCTTTTGATACTTTACAATATACATGACATTTAAAGGAACATAAAAATATTAATACAATATTAATTTCTTACTATTATATCAGCTGAAAACAAGTGCTAAGTATTTGCCTTCACGGTGTTTCCTTACCCAGCAAATGCTTATGAATAGTACTTACATTTACTTTACATCACTTACTTTTCCTGATTTGTGCAAAATATTTTTAATTATAATTTTCGTGTAGTTAAAATAAACTGTGAAGAATCTGTGTATGGCCTGGAGAGAAATGAGGCATTTTTTAATCCTTGGAACGCAGGTGAAGCCCTGAAGCCACTAGTCAATAAATTAACCGTAAATAAACAATCAATAAATTAACTATAAATATGCCAACAATATATTAAAATTTTGCAGCGTATGTTGCATTTTAGATTGTAAATAAATATTTATACAATTATAGGTACATACCTATTATTATTTATCTTTCAGTCACTTAATGGATGTTTGTTTATATAAGCAGTAATTAAAGTGATATTAACGAGTGGTTAATTATGAAGCTTTTATGGTTAAGTAATCAAATGCAGTTTATAGTCTGTTTATAATTACCACCTGTAAAGTGTACTTTAATATTTTAAAGTACATTTTATTTATTCACACTTATTAATTGAGCTCAGAGACACTTAAAATAAAAAATACGTTCAAAGGTTAATTTGCAAAATTATATCACTAGTTGTATTTCCCGGTTTCACCCGCGTCCTCGGGATAAAGAGTAGCTATGTGTGATCCATAAACTATCTCTATACCAAAAATTACATCGACAGAAGAAATAAGACGTGTGGCTTTTCTGCTACAAAGAGCAGGGGCGGATTTTCTGCACTACCATAATGATTACTACTGTAATATAGAACATACTTTTCAACACTATAAATAAACAAAATAAAAACAAAGAAAATATTACGAAAAAATACTTGACATGTGCACATAAATGCGACATAATATGAAATGGCTAAAATTTCATTTTTGTAGGAGGTACAAAATGCTTAATTATTCAAATCAAGATTAAAATTTGACTAAAAATATTTTCCGTTTATGTGTTTATGAATTCTCGAAATAAAAACAATTATGTAAATAAATCTTTATAATCACATCTTAATTTGTTGACTTAATGACACTCATTTGTTTTTACTATAATTTGTCACTGTGTAGTGTAGGTAATTAATTCATTCGGGTTCATTAAAATATTGGCTTGTAAACAAAAATGTAGCACCTAATTGTTTTTGAATTCCAAATGGCATGATAAACAATATTTTGGCTCTGTGCCTACACGTGTACTTTGAGATTTTGGATTCATGTTACAAAACATGAATTGTTTTCTCTTTGCTACGAATATTGACCGTTGTTTTGGTGGTTATTGTATACATTGGGTTGTTTTGTAGTTAAGCGTGAAATAAAGTAGAAAAACAGTAAATGTTTTTGGAATACCTTATTTTTTACCCAATAAGGAAAGCCGAAAGTTCAAGTAGTGTTGGTTAGAATATATTCCATTATAAAACTCATAATGTAAATTCTAAATTTATTTAGAATAGTTTCATATTTATTTAAAAAAGTATCAAAACATTTTATGTAGTATACATTAGAAAAAATCCATTTCAGCTGAGCCAGGAGACGCTATAAGTAGGATTTGGCGCATGGAAATCCAGGGAACGGGAGAACAGATGCGCCAGACAGAGATAGAAGATTCCAAGTAAATGAAATGAATGTACATAAGTGTATATAGATTGAACATTAAATACAAGTGGATCGTAGACTAGAAAGAGAAGAAAGCTGGTGGAAAAATAAGGTAGTTATGTCTCATCTTTGAATACAAAGTGTTACTTTCGTTTCTTTAAAGGATTTGACTTTTATACTTATTATATATATTGATTTGGGAAAGTCTGCTTTTTCGTTTGTACAAAGAGTTAAAAAATATGGCATACAGCTGTCCATCCCGCGGTTTCACCCGCGTTCCCGAGGGATCATAAATTTTTCCAGAATAAAAAGTATCATTATATTATGCTAAATCCGCGTATAATAAATCTATGTGCCAAATTTCATCTAAATCCGTTCAGTGGTTACTAAGATGCAAACATACAAACTTTTACATTTATTATAAAATATTTAATATTTATGCAGAAATGTAAAAAATATCCTAGGTTCGTAAGACACAATGGATGTACTTAATGACACACTAAAATTCATTGAATATAAAAAACAAGCAAGAATCTCTTCACACCTCGATAGGGTAATACGTAATATTCGTATGTTTTTCATTAAAAACATTCAATAAATTAAAAAAAAACATTTTACCATGACTCTAAACAATTTTTTAAATTATCATTAATTAAAATAAAATTAAATATATAGAAATCAATAAATTTGCAGTGATACAAAGTAAATAAATAAATTACACGTAATCCAAATAGGTATGGTGTTACTGTGTAACTAATTGGTAATGAACTTCATCCATTTTCTGCAATTTGTTATATTATATGGAATACGCTTTATCAAACGATTCAACTAAATCATCCATGGACTTGTCAAAAGTCCCGTATATATATTATACAACTCCAGATATTGAAAGTTCATTACCATTTAGTTACGTTGTAACCCAGCGGATCAGGTTGAAATTTGGAGGTAAAATAGATGATCGCGGGTGAAACCGTAAAATATAATTTGCTGCTTTACACAACAAGTGACATGGCTATAATACCGGATATAAGGAATTTAACCTGCTGAAGATGATGGTAATGCGTTATTTACCCTAGACCTATAATGACCTTTAAGACCTTACTTTATGTGTGGTCTATTTTAATAGTCGTCTGTGTTTAGAATTATTTTCACATTGCTCATAGAAATAGCAGCGTCAAATTAAGAACAAGGAAAATCTAAAACAGAAACGTTCATGAAGAAGCAAAAATCCTTTGCAAATATACGAAGTAGCTTCTGCCATTCATTATTAAAACGGCAACTAGTATTTTGTAAGGGAAGAGAACTCCATAAAGTGTTGAATTTACAACTTTCGTGTGCATAAAGTGCTTTAGAAAGAGGGCCGCCGTAGAACAAAAGACGGGTGCCTCGTGCCTTCGCGGCCATTAATAAAAAGTTCATATCCCGCGACCGAAACTTTTGCAATATCGCGATAGTCTGTCGGAACCTTCATTCATACAAAGTCACGGAACTAAGTTTTTAAAGACTTGTCCCTTTTTTAATGCAAAAAAATTCGTCAAAGTATGGAATCGGTGTAATCTTGTGTTTCGTTTGTGTTTTACTTTTTTTTCGACTCGTTGCACTTTGCTTTTGGACGCAAGTATTTAGCACTCGTGCCAAGCGCTGTGTTGCTGCAAAAAATGTTGGCAAAGATATTTAATGTTGTCTATTAAATTAAATGGCGTCTCATTTGCGCAAATAACACGGAATTTTTCAAATAAGATGCAATTAATTTCGAAATGCAGTGCTATAAAACACTGCTGCTAAACAAGATGCCTCTGGTTAATACTTAGTTTAATAAGATTCTCAGTTGGTTCCCTTATTTTTAAAGCATTATCTACTAAATAAATTCGCTTGATCTTTTTACGAGAGTACATACGTGATAAGAGTAACTCAGCCCCAATTGGCAAAGTCGTACATCTCAGCGCATTTCCACGCATTATCTTATCCACACACGCGAGGCCCCTCCCCAACTCTTTCCCCACACGGGGCCATTTTCTCCCGTTTTCCCCATTTTTCCGATACCTCAGTTCGCCAATACGTATACGTGTGTGAGCTGAGAGGCGTGGCTTCACCAACTTTATTGCAAATTCTTTCTTTGAGATTCGAGATTCTTGTGCGATATACCTTTTATTAGGTCCGCTGGATTCGACTTAGTAGTTATTTTACATATCCACTGATTCTGATTGAGTTTTTTGCGAAATGCTTTGTTCGTTTAGGGTGGATTTTTCATTTTATTGGAAACGAACAAAGGGATTACATACGATTAGTAGTAGCTTTATAGGTGGTGTCTTAACCAACTGGCCTGTTAAAATCAGCCCTGTCAGTATAGTCTACAATTATTCTTGTTATTGTTATTATATTTTTTATTATGCCTATGCTTGACGATGTGACCGAAGATGGAGCTGATGGAATACACCGGTATAGGTGTTTGTGCGACAGATTTTTAATTTGAGGCTGGTAACTAAAGGAGGGTACTAAAAGTACTCTACCGCCGTACTAAGGTTTCCTCACGATATTTTCGTGATTGTTGCATTGAAACCCGCGAACTTTGCCACATCATTCAACAGTACTACTACTGAGTTATCATCGCCTTGAAATGGTTTACTTACAACATGTTTATTATACCTTAGTAAGTAATTATTTGTATATTACTTCAATGTGGTAGCCGGCCATACTACTACCACACGAAAGTTTATTGCTAGGCTTTCTCTATATTCTCTCTTCTATTATCTTTCTGAACAAAGAAAATATTAAATATTTATTACTTTTTAACTTGAACATGTTTTGAGAAGTTTGCCTACGCTAAATTACAAGGCAAACTGTTGAGACACATTTCCCCTGCCTCCCCTCTGGCTTATGAGAAATTCTTTCTTTGACGGCACAAGCAAATTGATTCCGAGATGCGTGAACTTATGTGAGCTGAAAGTGAATATTTGTTATATAATTTTCTCGAGTTGAAATTAACAACTTAGGTTTATATTAGTCGATTTTCGATGGTGAGTTTATAACATTCGTAAAAGAGTTTTATTTAAAACTAATCTAGTGCCCGGCGTTGAATGAGACAGAAACTAAACGTCACATTTTTTATTGAGAATTTTATCAGAAAATAACATGTAAATTTCTGTCTTTCCCGGTAGATTTTAAAAAACTAGCATGCAAACCTGACAATGACGAAAACAATAATAAAATTACAGCCATATCAATTAAATTAATTATAAAAAAATTACATATACTGTCTGTCTGTGTGTTTTATAAACCTCTCTTTCGTCTTTTTGCGACGCGATTTCTGAATGAAAAATCCAAGGACTATATGACACAGTAATGCTTACTACAGTAGGTACCAAACCTATTTGGTGTACTTCATTAAAACAAAAGTGGGTTCAAAATCGCCTGCGCCATATATAAACGAACCATTTACGGCAGAGCTATTGAATTTTAATTGGTAGAAGAATTTATTCAAATACTTAACATGCTAATGAATTTAATGAAAAGATCTACGTTCATTAACATAACTGGATGCGGCAATCATTATTATTTTATTCACATTGTAATCGTTATATGTAATCATTCCATTTCGACAATTCGTATTTGATTAATTAACTGTATTTAGAGATTTATGAGACAAGTCTAAAGAGATTTTGACTGATTAGAAGTTATTGCTTTGTTAAAATTAGTTTTGTTATAAATTTGGAAAATAGACAGATATAAATATTATTTGGTAGGTATACTTTCTACTAATGCAACCAAAAATAAAGTTAGCCTTAATAAATATGCGAATGCGTCATAATATTTTGCATAAATTGTGTTTTATTGAAAATAGCCAGTTTATTTATTCGTTAACAATCTTCAGAATAAATCTTTGGGTGCATCACGTAACTGCGTAACAATCAGTTTCAAAATAAAGCAACCTTTAAATCGACAGAATATTTACAAAGCCGAAAGTGTATTTTTTTGCAATGAAGCACTGTTTGCATATTATGTAGTTATCAAAACCTAGAAACCGCTGATCCCTATAGTTATTAATTGATTCTATCAAAATCAGGCAAAGAATAAAACGTAAACATAGGCAAAATAAATATAATCTAACAAAAGCCAATGCTTATATAAAAACGATTTCCTGAGTCTAACAATTAGGTTCTAAAGGTAGTAATCACAGATTACCGGAAATGATAGGGCTCAAGGAAGCAATATTGTTTATGGTGTTCGTACCATAGATGGCATATTAAACAAAACCAGCTTGCGTTTGTCGTCTACCATTTATGTAAGTTTACTTACCGTTTGTGTTTATACTGTGTATTTTTATTATATTTGTTTTTTTTTAAATTTTAATTGTTATTTTTCAAAGATGATTAACTAAAGCACAAATCAAAAGTGCAAAGAGTTCTATTGATATTAGGTTGTTGTTTTATTGTCTTTTTAACATGCATTTTACCTGGGCTTCCCCTTCCTATTTATAATATACTGGCTGTTTCCCGCGGGTTCACTCGCGTTTCCGGGATAAAAAGTAGCCTATAACCTTTGGAGATAAAGTAGCTTCCTATTAGTGAAAGAATTATTCGATTGGGACCAGTAACTCCGGAGATAAGCGCGTTAAATTAAAAAGTGCAAGGGCCTAGTTACACAAGCGAAATCTTACTTTGTGTACCAGAGTTCAGCTGACATAAGTAAGCATGCATTATGTGAATAAATTATATTATTATTCTAAAATATATAATACTTAGTTAAATAGACATTATCCACGTATTGTACGGTTGTTTGTACATATTATTTATTTATCTATTATCTATTTCATTAACGCATATGTTAATATTGTAAGGTACACCGTTTTAGTATTGTGTTTGGACGACAATTAATGAATACTAAATTAGTTTCTGTTAATATAGCCAATATTACGAGAAATTATGAATTTATTTATTCTGTTATTAAGAAAGAGAAAAGAAAATTTTTTTTTTTTTTGCTAATTGCAGCTCAATAATATGTCGCATATGTGTCAAAATTTGATTTTGCGACAGCAATCAAATATTTCCAACTTATATTTGAGGGAAAAATCCATTCATGGTTGAATTAAATTTGACGTTCGATCAAGTGGTATTCCACTAAACATTTGACACATTTGGTTGGATTAGAATTGTTTCGGTTGCCAAGGGCAACAACGATTACAATCGAATCGTAATCAAACGTGGTTCGGTTTCGTTTATTTGGTGGAATACCGTTTTTTAGTAAAATTAGAATTGGATTGGAAACTTTAACTCAATCGAAATTGGATGTAATTTAGCAGAATTAGCCCCCTGCTACGCTTCATCAACCTCTAAGCCTTTTAAGACTTGCTCAATCAAATCTGTCAGTTAAGTAAACTGAGATATGGTGATGAAAGAACAAACATCGGCCTATAAGTCATGAGTCATTACATTGACAGATCCACGTAGAGTCAAGCGGCCTCCATTGAGGCTTCTAGATATAATAATTTGCGTATCCGTTTGTTTACTTAAAGATGAGAGAAATTTAAGGTGATGGTTATGTACCGTCTGTAAAACAAGTTTTTGGGATACTTTATTACCCGATCCCCTATTTTACCCCTTTAGGCATTTCAAAAATCCCTTTCAAAGTGAATACACCATCCAAATTTCATAAGTCTAGAACTAGCGGTTTTGGCTGACGGTTGATATATTATCAGTTAGTTATCATATATCATGCCTTATTACATGTGGACCAATTCTGAAATCGTGAAAGTGACTAACAAATATTTTTTTACATATAACTAACTACAAAAGTACAAACTTGCTCAATCAAAAGGTCTTAGTCAGTGCTAAGCGACAGTTTTTCATATCTAAGCGGGTACTACAAAATAACATACCACTTATAGTTTCCTTCATTGCAAGCTCAAGTTTTACAACATACCTACCTCGTTACTTCCACTGAGCTATCATCTCACATCAGAACCACTTGGATTTTCAGTTCTTGGTTTTTTTTTGTAGAAATAGGACGCGTTTTCTGTCCGCGAGTCAACGAGTCAAAAAACAAGCTTCCAAATATGAAAGCCGTGGCGATGGTCGCGGGTTCGAATTCCACAATGAACTTGAGCTTTTGGTGAAGGAAAACTAGCTCGGTGGTAGTGTACTTTGTAGTTCCCTCCTGTTAGCCAACCACCATCTACTTGAAAAGTCGCCAAGCACCTACCGGTGTTTCGATAGCTGCACTTGAGAGCCAATTTCCTTCTAGGCTTTATGTTCTTACCACCATCGGCTACATAAACACTGACACGTGAGATTGTGGTCAAACACTGGCATAATATAAAGTAAAAAAATAGTTATAGTATATGCGAGCCAACGGATGAAAAAATCATGTCTCCAAATTTAAAAACTTTGCTAAATTGCTAACAACTATTTTGCTGACGCTACAACCCAATGGGCTCTCTTGGTGCGTGAGTGTATTGACCGTCAGCACAATACATATATTTGCACGTCGCTCAGCTACCGCATTCCGCTTCCAAACAAATATTGTAAGTAGGCTTTATGCCTTTCATTACACACCCGGTTTTTTGCTGTCCGTACACGCTTGAGCGACGAGTGGATAAACGAAAATGATCGTAGCGAGTGCTTGGGTAAATAGTGACCGAGCTTTTTGAAAAGCCATTGTAGTTCTGTGGCAATAGTGCTGAGTTGGCGATAGGTGGTTTCTGATACATTTGATGTTGTAAATTAAGTAGAGGTTTTTTTGTCAAACTGTTTCTACTTTTTAGTTTTTATCAACAACTACCTAATAATATTAACACCATCCTGCTGCCAATACATGTTATTATTCTAATTCTACACATTTTAATCAAACAAACATTTTTATCAATTTTAAACAAAAATTTTTTTTACAAATAAAAATATAGAATAGTAAAGTTCTGTATAATCCAAAAATTTGTTTTTTTTGTATTGGGACAACCTTTAATTTTTACCTTTATTTTATTTTATTATTGTTATTATAGCGAGTACACTACTACAAATTCTGTAAAAAAAAATTGTCTATCTACTACGGTTAATGAGACACAGCCCGTTGACAGACGGACAGACAGCGGAGGTTTAGTGATAGGATTCCGTTAGTTACGTACGGAACCCTAAAAACAACGCTTCATAAATAACGTCGATCAAAAGTACCTACGAACCTCGTCACCCTGCTCAAGTCTAGGTGATCAGTATTCTACGTCCGCTCAGCGCGTCTGGACTAACTGAATTCTTTTGTCGATCTCTAGATTTATTGGGTAATTAAATAATATATCTAGAGGTCAACCGCACTTTGTGTTCCCACCGATTTTTTTTTATTATGTATAGGCCTGTGTTTGACCACAATCTCACCGTAGTCAGTGATTATGTGTTCGATTATGGTAAGCACACAAAACCTAGAAAGTAACTGGCTCTCAAGTGCAGCTGTCGGAACACACCGAAAGGTGCTTGGCGACAGATTTTCAACTTGAGGGTGATAGCCAGCCGGGTACTACAAAGTACCACCCTACCACCGTTTCCTTACGATGTTTTTTTGTTTTTGATATCGTATATAATTCGGCTAACCAGTGGAACCTCCGAGTGTGTACGTGCTGGGCGGCCAAATCAGAAATTAAGTAGGTATCCCGTAAGCATGTTTAGGTTCGCTTTATGGGTAGTTAAATACCTAACATAATTTGAAAAGTAATTTTCGAGTCAAAACGACTTTGCATGAATACATGACCGGTATTCTAGAGCGGATTTTTCAAAAGAATAATAATATTGTATTTTTTTCTTTTTGTAAATTTATTAATTATTTAACTTGTTAATAGTATACAGAATAAGTATTTATAGTTATTTACAACAAATAAAATAAACTATAAGCTAAGACTATAACACTTAGGCATGGTATCCACCATCATACAGGCCAGCTAGAGTATATCAGTGGTTCAAGCTCTGCTTAGTTTGGGATAGGAAAACCGTGTGTGAAGAATGTCCCAGGATATTTATTATTTTCAGAAAACTACGATCAATGCAGAAAACTCACAGAATATAAACAACATGTGGGAGACACTGTACACGGCCGGGCAGAGTACATATTCTGGTAAAGTCCGTCTAGGGAATGACAACAGCATGGCTCCATAATACGCGCGTGTGTATGTTGTAGCTAGTTAGTAAATACCTACTGCTATTTTATTTATAGTCGAGATGATCTGTAAAAGATATTGATACTTTATTACGATCATAAATTCATGTAGCGGCATCCTTATTAGTCTCCTAATAGTATAAATGCAAAAGTGTGTCGTCCTTATTTTACACAGCAATGAAGCCATAGAAATAGATTGTAGAGCCGGAGAGTATCATAGGAGTTTTATCCCGGAAACGCGGGATAAAAATCCGCGTTAATATAAATAGTAATATTATGAGTCATAGTAATAGTACCCTTACATCGCAATAAAAAACTAAAATTAAATCCTAAACTGCAACCAATTAAACTCCCATTCATCATCATCATCAAGTCAGCAAAGACGTCCACTGCTGGAAAAAGGCCTCCCCCAAGGATCTCCACGATGGCCGGTCTTGCGCTACCCGCATCCGCGGTTTCTAAAAATTCCATTAAAATAATTAAAATCGTTTCATAAACGTCACCGTCAAAACACACCGTCATTATCACATTGTATCGATTAACCACGACCTACCCTAAAATCGATACCCTAAAAATCTAATTACCGGAGGGCGTAAATTTAGAACGCCCGCCTGTATTGATTATTAGCGACCTTGGTGAAAAAAAATTAAGTCAGAGACTGACCCAATTTTGACAGAACTCCCCTCGCTCATTGCCAAGTTTACATTAAAGAAACCGAACGGTTCTGCCCATTAAGTGGAGAATAAAAACCGGCGTCGCGTAGTTGAGAAAAAGCTCTTTAATGAGACGAAGGAAGCTGGGGCGTTTAAGATTTGCTATGGAGCTTAATATTCTTGATACTTGGAGTTAATCAATATTTCAGATGTGAATGTTATTTTAATATTCAATCAATAGGATTAATACATATTATAGTGACTCTGTTTTGTTACCAGTTAGTATAATTGAACCCTAAAGAATGTCTGACATCTGTATCTAATATTTTTGTACCTATGATCCACAATAAAAATACTTTGTCTTTGACCAATTGTAAGGCTAAGTGTGATGTAATTTGGCACACAGGTAGCCAATACCATGGCCAAGACAATAAGCTATGTACTTTTGATCTTAGGAATGCACATGAAACCCTAGGATGGTATAAAGAAATGTAAAGCATGTAATGAAATAGTGATCGAATTACCTAAAAATACTCATGTTCTCTATACTTAATTATAAAACATTCTTGAAATTATATTTTTGTAACTTCAGATTACAAATATAATTTTCCGTTGGTAGAATAGCAAGAAACGAAACCTTAATTTAGAATTATTCATGATTAGTATTTTTTAAACAAAAATAAAATTTTAATTTTCCACTCTCAAAATTACTTCAGTCGCAGTATAATTAATAAAAAAGAATTAAAAAGGAGTTCGAATCAACGGTCGCGTGCCCCGGAGGCCAATGTCCTTTAGACAAGATCGCCCCCTCTTGGTGTTGTCCTACTCTAATTAAGTATCTAATCCATATTGTCATCTCTTTCCGCTAGAGGGATGCTAATATCGCGTTACTCAATATCCCACTGGGACATTGTGCGGATAATAAATTTCAGAATATTATTACAGCTTTTCTGTAATTCATCAAAAGGCTTTCTGTATTTCACATTATCTTAGAATCTTAGGGGTAAAAACTAAAATGCGAGCCTTAGCGAATTCATTTTACCTAAGTTGGTTTTTCCACAGACTAAATCATTCAAGTAGGTACTTATTAATGCAGAACGAGAACGCCTTATTACGCTTTGCAAACTAAGTCCAGTAAACACGTAATATATTTTTAATGTATGTCTGATCGTGTTTCTTTATGATATACGACAAACGGGTATCCGATATAGGAGCCGTGAGTTAGCAATAAAAGTAAAACATGTCGAAAAATATCGTTAAGTAGCACACGCCCGCCCCTTAATATCTTCCACGCGGGCGCACTCGGCGCGCCGTATCGGAGAATTTTCATCTGAATATTTTCCTTTCTCATTGTCGTTATCTGAAAAATATGTTTTTCGTACGATCCATGCCCCCCCCCCCCCCTCCGCACCTCGCGGACCCCCCTGCCCCGACACCGGTTCCCAAACGGCACACACACCGCACCCCAACTCTTCTAAATTCAAATGTGTCCCTATCATTTCAGAGCTCCGATTCTTTTCTTTGGAACGAATGTCACGTTGCTCTCGAGGGCAAAAGAAAAATAGTGAACGTGCCGCTGACTCAATACAATCCTTCTACAAATGTATTAGAGTAGTGTTTTCATTGTCACATTTCGGGTGGACGCGACGGGTGGTAGGCGGAATATGGAAACCGGAAGCCCGGGGTGGAGGGTGGAGGGGCAAATGGACGGAAGAGAAGCGAAGGCAAATAACTTCGCCCTTCTGTACACATGTATAGGGAAGCTCTGAGGGCGCACAAAAATGTTCGCAGCGCGTCGTTCCCAAGTTTCACAATGAAACGTTGAGTATTTTTGTCATTTGTCGTCATAAAATCTCTCGTCTAAAGAAAAATTCGCCCAGAAATGTTTTCGCTAGCTCAAGTTATGAGAGATACGTACCGGTGTGGCGGAACACTAACATATGAATGTTTTAATGCCACCTTGAATACTGTACATTTAGATAGCTGATTATATTTTTTGCTAATCAAAATGTACAATTGTTCAGTTAACATCTCAATAAACAGTTCATGATTTATTTTATCTCGGGGCTGTATTTGAATTAACCGAACACTTTCGTAATAGATTCTCGTAACAAAGAGGATCGAGATTGGTTGTTAAACCGAGTACCGAATCATTCATTGTTAAAAGCAATCGAGTACCCATTATTATTCCTATTAAATACTTACAAATAGGTTTGCATGTAGCCGAGTAATTTGTAGACAGACGCTCGGTTCGATCCAATTTGCGTAAAAACGTGTACGCCAACGAGCGGTTGGTGCCTCTCGAAAAACGGCTTTATCGCCACTAAAATCTTTCATGGAGCAACAATTATGGGATCAACCACAACTGCATTAACTTCAAAATTAAATCCTTGCTTAATATCGCACAGTAATTTCCTTTGTGGTCTCGAAAATTCTTTTGCCAAGTCGAAAATCAAAGCTTTCAAATAGCGAAAGTTGGGTGCCCTTTGAGCAGTCCCGTTATTATTTTCTCGAGAACCTCTTTTATGTAAAAGAACGCTTCAGATGGCGAGGGTGGTAAAGGGAAAAATATGACGGAGAGTAGTATTGTTTTGGTCCCTTTTCGGCGCGTGGAGTTGGAAAGGGAGGGAGCGGGGTGAAGTCGAGTGGCTTTCGTGCTAAGAGTCTCCATACACGGGTACTCGTTACGTCATGGCCCGGGGCCGGCGACGACTCGCGTGGGAGGCATTTTGACAAGTATTTTATGAAAAATGTAACCGCCTTTGTGACAATGCTTGAAGCTTTTTAAGCAATGCGCGTGTTGTCAACGGTAATGAGATGAAAGCTGCCACTGGTTTTACGATGTCGAAAGTAATATGGCGACTTCTTGGTAATGCGTGGGCTCATGGCTGCTTTATGTTCGTAGCGTTACAGTTAGTTTTGTGTTGTAAAAAAATATGATTGCTCCATGATGTCTGTGAATAGGCAGTCTAAGAGTTTCATTTTAATCGTGTAAATAAATAAATATCCTATACGTTTTGTTATGCAAAATATTTGTTGTTAAACCTAAGAACATTGGGTTTAAATGGTTTGTGCAAAGTACTGCGCTGAAATCAGTACCTACCTACAAAATATTTTCAATCTATCTTGTGTACGGAATGAGTAGATATTAATCAGAATTTGGTTCTATTGCCAAAGTTTTATCACCTATAAACTCAAAAGTAAGGAATTAATAAACATATTAGTTTCTGATCCTCGGATTGACAATATTATTTTTTTCAGACAGGATTTTTTTCAGGAATAAAAAGTATTCTATACGTTATTCCAGTTGATGGATATACGGGAAGGGGAAGACCGAAAAAGAGATGGATGGATTGTGTGAAAGATGATATGAGTAAGGAAGGAGTGAATGCCGATATGAGGGATAGAAGGGCTGAATGGAAGAAGAGAACATATTGCGCCAACCCCAAATTAATGGGAACAAGGCAGGGAGACGATGATGATATTATTCCAGTATATGTATGATCTATCTATGGGTCAAGCATTTATCCTGTCCTACTAATTTAGGAATAAGTTAACATATTAAAACCAACTCATGTTTGTTAAATTAATTTAACTTGTCGTGATACAGATTATAATTTGTTGTGTATTCCCGAAATGTTGGAAAGAAGTCTGTTGACGTATGGAAGCAATAACAGCAATAATAAACTCCGGATAACATCCGTCCGGATATTTTCCACCCGGGATTACGTTATTTGTGGATTAGACAAACATACATAGAACTTTTTACACGACTGCTCAAAGGAGGAGTGTAATGTTTTCAGGGTTCACGTATTCTTAAATCCACCATAACTTTTAAAGGCTGTATAATTAGAAACTTTACATCGTCCCGAGTGACATTGGCTAATTAGTTTACTTTTCGTAAAAGCCAGTCGAGTTTTTTTAAATTCTTGTACTTATGCAAAAAAAAGAATGATCAAAATCCTAAATATCCTAACTATACATGTGAAAGTGTGTTTGTTTGGTTGTTTGTTACCTCTTGACGTATCGCAGGCACAATCGGGATAAAATTGGGTACGATAGCTTGGAATAACATAGTAACTTTTATTAGGTAAAACCGCGTTGCAAATTTTTGCTAAACGGTTAATTTTGTTAACATTTCTTATACAAATATATAGATCCTTCCTACACTTAAATAGTCTCCAAAATATAAATGTAAAGAACAAATATATTCTTATCCACCCGCTGTTTAATCAGTGTATTTCCTCTCAGAATATTACTCGCGCGTCTCCCTCATTACGAAGCAAATCATTACTCGGTGAAATCGTACGGAATCGCAAAGGAGGGATTGTTAACTTCATCTATTCGAAACTCGTCTTATAACTTCAGCGTTAAAGCTCAATACTGCTTGACAATTTAAGTAAATTATTCTTCGTGATATGTCATCTACGGGCGTATGAAAAATATGAGACGTATCGAGAGAATGAAATCACTTCGATATTGCTAAGAGGTTTTTAATATCATAAGATATGGGATGAAATGTATGTTTATTTTTTTCAGTAGGTACCTATATAAGTACTTATTATATCTATACGATATTTATTATAATTACTTGCGCAGAGCCACTGGGGTTATAAACTTGAAATTTTGGCATTTTATGTTTTACCTAAGCATCTACTAAGGACCTTCTACCATCTACTTGGAATTTTTTAAGGCATGAACGGTCGTATGGGAGTTCATAATTTTCAAAGGACGAAGCACGAAATTTCATTTACCTATGGTTAGACAAGTTAGTTCGGTACAAGTATACGGGGTTGAACGGAAAGGTAGTTGGATATATTTACCTATATAGGTACCTACCTAGTGAAGAAGTCATGTTACTGAAAAAATATGTAAATATGGAAGAAGTAAATTAAAAAACCCTTCAGGGTGGATATTTAATAAAAAAACAAAAGAATTTCGTGCATTTTTTTTTTATTTTTGTTTATTTTGTTCAATATGATCTCAAACTAAGACCGAGACTACACCAAAGTTTTCATAATATACTTATGACAGCCCGAGCGGAGTCCGCTCGACCTCGCTTCTCATATCTCCTCTCCTCTCCGCTTTGGTGGAGTCTCGGCCTAAGTTTTGAAAAGATGACATTTGGTATTTATATCCATTTTGTATAAATCGAAAGAACTAGTTTCTTTTTCGAAAGTCTCTGCGTGTTGTTAACTTCGTTTTCTAAAACACTTAGCATGAGATAAGTCCAACCTTGCATTCCAAACTTTATGGCCGTTCCATTAATTTTTTTTAAGTTGGTCAGAATTTAATTAGAATACAAATTTATCATTATTAAAATTATTATGCCTTAAAATAAATTTTATTATCAATAAATTAGAAAATGTTGATATTAATTCTAATAAAATATTGCATATATAAAATTTAGGTTCTGTCAACGTCAATAAACAAACATAAAAGTGTCAGAAAACCATCTATATTTAACATTGTTTGTTAGTTTGGTTGTAGAAGCCAGTAAGTAGGTATCTCAGGAACTACTTACTGATACGATTCTGAAAAATCTTTCACTTATAGGAATCATTTATCACTGAAACCACAGGTGTTAGCTAGTATTAAATATGCTGTAAGTAATATTTTTAATATTGATCTCTAAAATATTAGTACAAAAATTACTACCTACATAATAATGTTAGACTGTAGGTACAAACACATACATAAAATATAAAACCAAGCCAAAATTCTTCGCCAATAGTAATAAAGATGTGGAAAAATCGCGATTTTTCCTTCAGAAACACGCCTACACACTCCCCCCATATATACCCCCTTTCACACATACTTGTCACATATGCACTGAATTATAATACATCACAACAACCATGGACATGTATTGGAAACAAGACTCTATTAGTAAAGCAAACGGTTTAAATTCTAATGGAAAAGTGTACTATGTTTTCCAAATGGTGAGAAAATTATAGACAATCGTGAAGCGTATTGCCAAAAATGTCGTAAAATGTGCATATTGTAGTAGTTTTAAAGGTTTTATGGAATGGATTGTGATCAAACGCATACTAGATTTTTAAAGTTCTGACTCATCAATATCTTTGGACCTGGAAAGCTGAGATTTTGCACTTTATGATACAAATAAGAATTAAGCCCGAATTATAAAAAAATATTCCACACATTAAAACTGTTTTTTCAAAGTAGGTACCTAACATAAATAGCTTTTTTATGTAAATTCATTAAGTATTCGTACCTAAAAACGAAAAATAGGTAGGTACTCCAAATTGATACCATTTTGTCGGACAGTATGTTAACCGACGAAATAAACAAAGCACCTGCAACCTGCAACATTTTATTACACGCTATAAATTTGCAGTTTGCTCAAAAGAAAGCTCCTTAATCGTACCTACTTGATACATTAAATACCGGCTCGTTCGGATATTGTCGTAAATAAGTTTTTTCACAGGATTCCACTGCAATTTATATGTTTTTTAAATTAGTACGGGTTGAAATTTAAAATTTATTATTTAGTACGATGCTTGGATCGTAACTGGTTTGTTTAGGGTTCCGTACTCAAAGGCCCGGATGAAACCCCATTGTTATTGTAGTTCAATCCGTCGATCTATCCGATTGTCTTTGTCTTAAGCCAAGAAACATGGAGTCTTGAAACTTACTTATATAGCGTGTCCCTAAAATAATATGCCAGAGTAACACTGGAGCTAGATTGGCTTCAGGTTAGGTCAGGATAACATCAACATGACATTTCGAGATATTGCCACTTCTATGTTTAAAAAAAATCTGTTCTTTTTTGTCCTATTCCAAAAAAATTACGTAAATTAGAAGTTATTTTATGTAACTTCTTACTTTGGTTCTTTTTCCTGAGCTATCATTAATAGTTAGTTGGTTGAGATAATCGAGTAATAATTTCATTTAAAACTAGTACGCTATGCTAAAAAAATAACAATTTTTATTTTTTCAATATCTATTTGTGGGGTATAGTTTGATTATCTATTACATTAATTGAGAGCAATTTTTTTTTTTTATAAATCTATATCTAAAACATCATAACGTAAAAAGCTAATAATAATTTGTAATATCCAAATGCACACTTAAATTAATGTATGGAGCCACAAAATTGATTTGGTTTTATTATTACTGTGCGGAACCTTTTATATAAATCCGACTCGCACATGACAGGTATTTATTTATAAAGTAGTGTTGACCTAAACAATGTTTTTCAGTCATAGCCGAAAATCGAACCGAATTTTACCGAATCTTATTGTTACGGAGTAGGAATATTGTAACTAGCTCGTAGCTTACTTTTATTTCTGGTTCCTATGCTACTCGTGTAACAACTTTTATTAAAATTGGTAAAGTTAATTTGTTAAAAACTATGACTGTGATGAATATACAGATTCATTTTCGCATTTTTATGATTTTATTGCGTCACATTTTAAAAAAATATTACCGTCGCATTCAAACGAAAATCCAACCGAAGACCGAAACCGAATCTTTCGACCAATCACTACATATAAAAGTTAATTAATGATCCCTGATGACGTCGTTAGTCCTCTTGATCATTTTTTTCATCTTTTCCAAGAGTTGAATTGCTTTAAGGAGTCATTAATCGAGATATGGTTAAATAAAATATTGCATTGTGTTAAGGCCTTTATATTAAATTCGTTTTAAAAAATAAAGTTTGACTTTAGAACGCTCAGCGCTCTTTATGTGATTTATATCTCGATCACAAAATAGTAGTTTATGATACTGTTGCATAATAGGGGTTATCAAAATACGAGTGTGAGTCTTAATAGTATATATATTAAGTTATTAGTGGCCAGACATCAGGACTAAACAATTTTAATTTTAGATGCAAATTTACTTGTCGCGTATGCGGTAGAGATCTCAACTTAGCAGTTTTTCTCCACACGGATTTGGGTGCCATGAAGATTAATGTTTGTTTATTTTATTGATTTTTTTGCATTCATATTTTATTTTGGCCAAAAATGATAGAAAAATAGCAGTGATACTAAGGTGAAATAAACTTGGATCTTAAATAGTGAAGGCGGCAATGGAAATGACGAATAATCGATACCCGTAAGTCATGAAAACCTATGACAAAATATTATCGATTTTTTACCTTTAAATTACATTATTTATATGAGTTTAGATAAAGTACTGTATGATACTGCACATAATTAGGTATTAAAAACTCGTGTGATACTTACTAAGAACCTCGCCTACGGCTCGGTACTTAAACTCACACTCGTATTTAATAACCCCTATTATGCAACAGTATCATAAACTACTATTTTTAATTTTATTATAGACGGGTGTGCATAAAGTGGGTCATTAAAGTACTGTTTTTAATTTCATAATTAGAACTTTACGATATGAGAGTAGATAAAAAATATTTATGCTTGCTTTAATTTTTGTTACACGAAACTACTTTGCAGTACCCGTTTTTAAGATTTAATTGAATCGTACTTAAATAGTTTTTTCGTGTTTTAGCCATGTTGCATGAAAATCTATTCAGCCGTTTGAAAATTATCACCAATTTTCTAGTGAGTTTCGGGGTTTTTTTTTGGTATTTATTTCAGCGTGCTCAGTTTGTCATTTATCTAAGGGTTCGTTTAGTTTCTATTTATATATTTTTTCTTTCCATTGGCTGCGTATTTTATACTCCGCTAGGCAAAGGCTTAGTATGAAAAGCTTTTTTCTTAGTTCGGTGCCCTCTTTTATCTTGGGCGGCGGGTGTCTGAGCTATCTTTATGCGAGCTTAAATCTAAGGGTCGAGTAACACTGTGAGCGGGGATAAAGCACTGTATGTAGAAAACTATAGCCAATAAGTTAATATTAGAAGTTAGTAATAATAACTTAATAATAATATATCATAGGACATTCTTCACACACGGTTATCTGATCTCATACAAAGCTGAGCTTGTATATGGAAACCAGGTAACTGATACGCCACGTAACTACGTTTATTTTTGTAAATATATATTTATATAGATAGCTAGCTCTTCCACGGTCCATACTATCTCCATATCAAATTTCATTCAAATTGGTCCAGCCGTTTGAGCGTGAAGAAGTAACAAACATACACACTGGCAAACTTTCGCATTTATAATATTAGTAGAATATTATAAGTAGGATTAATAGTAAGCTTTAATTCCTCAATCGCCTGCAAAGACACCACAGCCTTACCTATACATTCTCGTATTATTATACATTTTCAGCTAATGTACATACCTACCTACCTACACTGTTAGTAAAGAGAACTCGAGCGTGATAACATCCAAGCTTTACTTTATGTAAGAAATATGGCGATATTAAAAATAATATTGCCGCTTGGAATAGTTAGCGTGTTTGTTATATAAATTGTAGGTCTATAAAGTAGGTAAATTATAAGAGTTTTTAGGAAAACTCATTTAATTATTTATTTTTTAAGCATACTTATTATAGACGCTGGCAACACCTAGACACATTACTAATTTACCCGTATTATAGAAAGAAAGAAAATCGTTTATTCTAGACAACACACAACATTACATTAGACAATACAATAATGACAATATTAGGTACAGTAAAATGGAGTAGAAGCCAACGACGAGGTAGCACTCATGCGTTGCGGACACTTCCCACATCCAATGAGCTCCGGCAAACTTACTTACTACGCGTAGGAACACAGCATAAAGTTATTTGGCTGTGGTATTCTCAAAATTCAGTATTCAATTTAGGCACTATGAATAAACGTTGCAGTTTAGCAAATGGTCTGTGTCTCGGGTGCGTCCATAGTCCATAGGCTATGCTATAGTATGTATACCATAAAGCGGGCCGTATCTATCCTCGCTTGCCGATATTGTTGTATTATAAAAAATGACCAAAGATGAGTTGCTGTAGTGTGATTGATTGTTTATGGTTATAATGCATAATCAAAATCAAAAACTCATTTATAAAGTTTAGGCCCTAATAAGGCACTTATGAATGTCACAGATACAGTTTTACAATAGACTCTACTACCGCATGATTACGTAAGTACCTATTTACGGTTAAGTGTATTCCGAACCGATGGTAGAGTCAACCAGAGACCTAAACTGAATAAATTTAATGATTTTTGAGCTTAAGTTTCTCATCATTTTTTTCCTGAATAATCTACAAAAATTTGAAAATTTGGTGTTTATGTGTTACACGAGGTAAAATCCACAATGCATACATGATACCCCTGGGTGTACTAATCGTAAAAATGTTAATAATAATGGTTTAGGCCTCCGCGAGCGCGACACGGCCAGAAATGGTTGAAACGACTCAATTATAGGCCCATAACTTGGCCAACAGTTAACAACTATACGCCAATGGGCCGGTGTTTGCGATGTGTGATGATTTGAATATGGTATTTTGAATTTTATTCTTATTTCATGTGACGTCATGTCTATAGGATGAAGATGATAATGTCAATGTCAAGTCGGTAAAAGATATATAAAATGAGAAGCTAAATTTTCAATGAATGCGTATTAAAACTAGCTTGGATACTTATTTATGACATCCTCAATACCTTTCTGCGGCTTTTGACGGAACTCAAAACATATTTGGATGTACTTAGACAGATAAAAAAAAAACTTTATACATACCGCTTGATTCACTTTTAATGCCAGTATATCTCTTAATTTTCTATTTAATTTGTAGATAAAAATATACCACAACATTTCAAATTCTAAACCACATCGATTGACGGATTAATTTTTAAAGAATAGTAAATACGTTTTTTTTTACGTTTTTACGAGCGCTCCTATCTTGATTTCACCTTCAATATGGTGATAATTTTACGACATGACAGGGCCTTAAAATTTATTTGGCTCTCTATAAAATCGTATCCACCAAACTTGCTTCTTATCTCGTAGTGACAAAACATCGATTTCCCTAATGAAAGTCTACGTGGTGATGAACTTGAACCCTGCTGTGACCCTATTACCTTTATTACCAGACGTTTCAGAACCACACAGCGTATAATTTACTTATAATCAAATGTTACAGCTAGCAATTATGATACAGCTTTGTTTGTTCTGAAAAAAAGGGGTTTACGACCTTTTATTATTCAGATTGGCCTAATGTGTAATGAAAGGTTTTTTTTGTATGGATTATGATACTACATTTATTTCATCTTAGTTTGTGAATAGCTTCGCCTTACATTTCTATTTGATTCCCTTGTGGGTCGATTTTGAAAAAAATCCTTCGTAGTAAATGCCTACGTTATACCTACAAGGTGTAAGTGGCATCAGGGTTACTTTGCCATGAGTCGCCAAATTTTAAGGATTATTGTATTCATAATCATGCACAACTTTTACTATGGGACCACGAAGTAAAAAATTATGAGACCACTCGGAACATAGACATAAAAAAATCTAACAAGTTTGGTCTAAAATTATTTTTTTCGAGCACCAACTTTTTTTAGAAAAAGAAAACCCGGGAAAGCTGCAGAAACCGCGGGAGGTAGCAAATACAACAATAGCTAAAGCAAAGCATATCAAAATTTTCAAGATAGAGGGTAAACCGACCCTTACGTTACTTGAAGAGGCGCGGAAAATTCGTGACTTTTCTTCCGTATGGGATGACGTCATACATCGTGAAGGAGGTTGGCCCCGCCCACACATGGAATTGACAAGTAATCCACCCTTTCTCCCATTCGCGGATTTTTTTACCATTTCTTCGCGATTCCTTACTCTTCTATAGCTATAGTAAAGTGGGATGGTTACTTGCTCCTATAGGTTGGATATGAAGGCATAATGACATGAGGATATTTAGTAACGGGAGAATATTATATGATGGCATATTTTTTACATTTATAGGTACCTATTGGACTAGTGATGCTGAGTCATACTGATTTTTTTTTCTAGGACCAAGGAGGAAATAGTAAAAAAAAATTACAGTTTCATTACGTAAGGTACCTACGAAAAATTTAAATTATTTTCAGCTATTTCAGAGCAGGTCTATAATAAAAGTTACTCATCATGAATCTAGCATAAATTTAGAAAATATGCCATTTGATCCCTAACTAAGAACTTGTAGGTACTAGATAACTGATTTATTATTATGTATACATCTTATAAGTAACATAGGTATGTTCGTCCACATAAGTGTTTGTTCTGGATCGTAATCGAACTGACGACCCAAAGAATTAGTATTGTAAATCAGCGTGGTTATGCTGCCAGTCTTCTTGGCACGCTTCCGCTTGGCAGCAGTTTAGGTAGTAAGGTCTTTTATATTATGTTTACTAGTTAATAATAGATTAATTACCTAAGTTGTATCTTACATGGAATTCACATTACTTTGAATGTATTTGCCAAACAGTATATATTTGACTACCATCCACCCACTCCAAAGCATACATACATAACATGTTAACCAAAATAAGTACTTGGTAATTTACTTGAAATTCCTTTAAAGCATTCACAATGGAACACATTTCCTGCCATTTGCACGTACTTGTAAACGCATTACGGATCGATTGACTATTCAATAACAATTGAAGAGTTTAACGTAACGTTAGTGTTGTTACTCAATAGTTTTGTAGTCGGTTGCGTCTGCGATGGTTTACAGCTTGACACTATTTCGGGCCCACGCGCGAACACTCCAAGTGTCGTTTGAGGCTCGAGGTGTGTTTGTGTCGAGTCGAGTGGGTAAGCAAGTTTGGTGGATAGGCCACTCTTGAATTCAGCTGTATTGACAGAGGCTTAACAAGTAAAGTTGCTGATACGTATTTGTGGTTGCAAGTTACTATAGTAGGTAAAGGAATTAAAAACAATGTCTGAGCTTAAGAATTAATTTATCAAAATATATTATCTGTTTTCTATAGTGTTCATTTAGTTTCAGTACTTAATGTTTGGTGTATAGCTAAATACATTTTGTTGTGTTTATCAAGACTGAATATTCAATATGAGTAATAGGGTAGTTGACTGACACATCAAATCAGCTACTTTTTAATAAATGTCAAAACGATAGTTTATAAGGAATTTTGTATGAAATATTACATTATGACGTCATAGTTTCACAGCATCAAATCATCTACTCTTAGTGGTTCCACTGGTAATTAAAAATCATAAAAAGCATTAAATGTACAACATATCAAAGATATTTCCATGTGTTTTTAGATGTTTTATGCATTGGTTAGTGTTTGATCATTTATTTTTGACAGTGTCAACTACCCTATTGTTGATTTGATAATATTTTTTTTTGGTCGTTGGTATTGCAACTGTCACTCATATGCAGCTAGTGCAAAGTAAAGTTAGTGAATTAGTAACCATTTAAACAGTCCTTGAAATGCTAGCGATTATCACCTATGTCGGTGCGATGTGGGCGCGGTTAGCTTATCGATGTTTTCTCGCGTTCACACCAATGTTGTCGACAATTTCACAACACTACTATCTATTCATACATTACCAATGTATTTGTAGCTATCTGACATTGCGATACCAAACTTCGTAGCTTAAGATAGAAAATCGATTTATTTTACATAATCCAATTTGATTGTATATGTTAACGGAAATGTATGTAATCCGTCATTGTATACAATTCCTAGGAAATGTATGTAATTCCTAAAATCGCACGGAAATGTGTGAAATAAATTACACATTACACATTTCCTAGGACATCTATACATTTCCTAAATCGCAATCGGAAATGGAAAACATTTAAGACATTGGTGGGTACGCGGGGATAGCGGGACGAGGGGAGGGTATTGCTATATAGGAATTGCATACAATTCCTGTATATTTCTCCTAGGAAATTATAATTCAATAATGATACTTGGAAATATATAGAAACTATTGAAAAAAATAGGTTAGGTTTATTTTTTTTATTTTGCATAGAATAGCAAGTATTCGCACAAAAGTACCTTTCACTTACAACCCTCCAAAAATATTATTAACAACGTGTTTTAATACAGAAATCATTTACTTAATACATTTCCTAATACGATATTGGAATTATATACAATTCCGAGGAAATTTATACATTTCCTAGGATATCTATGCATTAAATAGTTTTTCAAACAATATTTTATACATTTCCTAAATAGTATCGGAATTGTACACATTTCCTAGGATTTGTATACAATTCCTTGATTTCATACATTTCCGGTAACATATACAATCGTTTTCATGAAATGGTGAGCTTTCTATTTAAGCTTACAAAATTAGACTAAATTCAATGTTTATTTATTTTGTAATACCAACATGTATAAAAATTACAAAATAATATGTAGGTTGTACACATTATTTTTAGTATGGAGATCGCGGGTGAATCCGAGGGGCGGATACTATTCGACCTCTTTGGCTAACACTTGAATTGAAAATCGTTTGGGAAGCACCTACAGGCTGCTACACTCGTGAGCTACCTTTCTGAATAGTATGTACCACATCCGTCATCAGTTACACATGACAATAGAGGCATTTTAGACCTAAAAATTAATTATTATAAAATTAAAATTGTATATTATAAAATAAAAGTTACTTCAGTAGTAATTACGTGCATTTTTTTAGTATTATCTACTAAGAAGTTATTGAAACTGTTCAAGTGCAAACTGTACTACCGAGGACAGAGAGTTCCATACCATTCCTTTTTCTATGAAATCTTCCAGTTATGTACAACTTTTTCTGTAAGTATAGTGACTTTAAAAAATTTATTTTCAGCAGTTTTCTGGAAATTATTCAATTTTTGTTTATTTATTGAGATTTAAGTATGTCTTATTTCGTCATCTAATAGGTATTTCATCGTCTGACGTCCATTAGAATCGACAAACGAAAGCAGGTAGGTAAGTCAACCTACCGAGTGATGCTATAAGGGTTCCGTTTTTATGTTTCGTGTTACGAAACCAAAAACTACATCAATAAGATACAATACTTTCACAGAGTGTAGTGTATAGGTACTTACTGACAGTACTTAATGTTATGTTTGAATGAGAGCCTACAAAAACTTTACAAGAGGTTGTAAAGGAAAACATATCTTTAATAGTTTGACATTGTACTCAAAATAAATCAAACATCAATGAATGTTTACGACAAGAGGTATTAAAGTGTTTGGTGGCTACAAGCACACACGGGTACATAAATCACTTGTTCACAAACAGTAAGTGATAAACGTCATTGATTGACAAAATCAATATGCTAATATAATTTATTCAAGTGAAACATGGTAGGTAAACAATATATGAAATGTACAGTCAGTTAAGTATACTTTTGAATGATTTTTAAGTTATAGAGGCGACGATAATCTAGAAAAACTGATTGTGGTTGGGAACACCGAAGGCTAAATATCGCGCAGCCTTTCCCCAACAAGATGGACCGATCAATTGAAAGATTCGTCGTCCTCCAAATTCTACACGGTCGTAAGGGACGCCCTGGACAGAGACCGGTGGAGGCTGATCATCCACTTCAGATGCAACCCTGATGTTGACCACGATGATCAGTCATGAGGGACCGACCGGAGAGAGAGTTAAGTTATATAGCTCTGTGTGATCAGCATGAGCTTCTGATGAAGGGAAAAGGTGTTCATTTTTTAATTTCCGACGGTTGGATACCTCGAAAAATCCTTCGGGTGTTTGTTTAGGTTTACCGGTAGTTGCACTTGAGAGCAAGTTGTCTTTTAGGCTTTGTGAATGTCAGCAACTATCAACATGTTGAAAACCTTCCGTATAATGTTCGTATGTTTTGATGACCAGTTTTTGTCAGTATTGACCATTAATCAATATAAAGTTAAGTGTTAGTTAATTTTGGTATATTAAAGTATTCGTTTCTGTGCGATGATGCGACTTTGACATTTCGATTAAGTAGGTACCTACTTACTTCAGTGGATGTTTTTTTTATAATGTAAAAAGAAGCGTACCTACGGAACTCTTACCTAAGCATGTCAAATAAGCAGGTATTCATAGAACAATCATGCTAGTGGAACAGAGATAGGCTGATGTCTGACGCTTCACAACCATATCCATATCTATGAAGAAGCAAACCTAATTTAGCTTACCTACCATAAGTACCTACTAAAGTTATATTGACATGAATATATTCTTGCTGACTGTACTAAGTACATCTCTAGTGCGGTAACGTAACGAGATGTCAAGACGCCCACGTGTTTCCACACTATTCACGATAAATCACAAACAACGTGAGAATCACGTGAGAACCGATAGTTACTTACAATGACTGTACCATTGGTTTCGAAACCACCATTTTATTATCAACTTTATAATGTTCATATTAAGGTTCTTGTTAAATTTGATAACAAGTAAATTAATATTAGTCAAGTGTGGGTTTCGTGAATACTTAAACGCTTCTTAATAAATTATACGGGTTTATAAGAAAGCATGTTTTTGTCTGACAATAAATCGTATTGCCAAACATATTACAATAACGATAGACCGCCTGTGGATTATCTCTCATAATTAGTTTTCCTATAAATTTCCAGACATAATCAAGTGCCTGTTGAAATATGTATATGTATCCGCGTTCTAGATTAAATTTCAAAAATGATCTAATTTCCCTTTAGGACCAAATTGCCTCAAGACAAAACTTACGTTTGCGGAAATCAAACTAAATTTATACTACAAGGGTGCCCTTTATTAGGAAATCGCTAGATATTTTTCCGTCTATAGAAAACTATAATATAATTTTATTTTATTGTTTATTATGATGAAATAAGTATAAATCAATAAATATAGTTTAACTTTATTATATATTATTATGGAGGTTCTATCTACACCTACGTATCGTAAAGTTATTGGAAAATCTTTATAACATGGTTTAATACTTAAATTATATGACACTGCCATTTTGAGACAAAAGTTAACACTTACATTTATTGGTTTGTATAATCTTAGACAAGTAAAATTTATGATAATAATGTTTCAATAGGGTTGCACTCAGTTTTATCATTTATTTAGCGAAACAGTTCCTTTGAGAATTACCATTTTCAGCGTAATGTCGCTACTATAAAACTAATGGCTAAATATAATATATTTAACAACTTCATCATAAATAATTTGTAAAGAATCTTAATAATTAGAATACTAAACTTCATAAAGTTGAACCATTTCTGATGTAACGGACAACTTCAGTTATAGACTTTGAAAAAAAATATTGAGAGATCTTTAGATTTTCCAAAGTTTCCAATATTTTTTTTTTAAAATTATCATTCTCAAATTGGTATAAAATAATCTAAGATCATTCATCATTGTTATACCTATGTTATGTTTATTTTCAAGTCACCAATCAGCCGTTAATAACTTATGTTACTTTTATTACACTACATTGCAAAATGAATCATCAAGTAACACCTTTGGTTCTAAATTGCAACACAGAGTGATTTATTTTGGATCTCAAAAGTCACTTGCAAAAGTCTATCGTTCAGTGCTACGAGACGTTTAAGAGCGCTCGAAGGCCATCGCGGGCCCTCACGTCGTACTCACTCTATACTCGCGCGGTACTCACCCGGTACTCACCCAGTACTCACCCGGTACTCGAGGTGACAGCGGATCCGGCTCTCCGCCATCCGATCGCTAGATAGTGCATGTTCCTAATTTTCTGGGTGCACTTGAACATTGAAGCTGTCCATA
Organism: Tethea ocularis; assembly: GCA_963555595.1. Classification (NCBI taxonomy): domain Eukaryota; kingdom Metazoa; phylum Arthropoda; class Insecta; order Lepidoptera; family Drepanidae; genus Tethea; species Tethea ocularis. The sequence goes on along the minus strand of OY741963.1, from coordinate 3,015,660 downwards.
GTAACGAGGGTATGGAGCTCTATGTAATAAATGCCAAATGTTATGGTCCTATTATTAAGTTATTATAAGAAATTACATCAAAGGTTAATGAAGTACAATTTAAGACAAGTTATAACCAATAGCAAATGGTATCAATTTTAATTTGTAAATATAGAATAACTAGCTGTATCCTGCGGTTTCCCTCGTGTTCCTGGAATAAAAAGTAGACTATAATACTCGGGTAAAGTAGCTTTCTATTAGTGCAATATTTTTTAGAATCGGACCTGTAACTTCGAAGATTACCTACCTCCTACATCCGAACTTTAACATTATTTAAGTAGATAGGTTTTCCAACAAAATATTTAGGGAGTCAAAGTTTTCCAGCAAAGAAAACACAGAGGTTTCAGACAGAAAAGAAAAAGCAAAAACTTAACACAAAGCACCACACATGAGGACTAGCATAGCATTATCAGGCTTACCTCAAAAAACGGCAAACAAGCACGGAACTCAAGTGAGACTAGATTGGTCATTTCCCGATGCGAGGTCACGATCGCGCCTGACTTCGCACTCAATGCGAAAGCCTCCCCCCTCACCTCACCCCTGACACTGTAGCCAGCTCCAGGGTGATTGCAGCCCACTTGGAATTATAATGATGGAGGAGTTTCGTCGGCATGGTTATTCGAAAGGTTGTATGATGACTTTATTAATTAGAGTATTTTGACAGTAGAGTTCTTTTAATTAAGTAGGTACATGCAAAGTGAAAATATTGTGATACCTAAGTGTAAAAATAAAAAAAAAGTCTGTCAGATGTTTGTTGTCGGTATGCTATCCGAATCCTTTTTATTCGTCACTTATTTTTTTACCAATTTTGAGTTATAATGTATGTTCTAGTCAGTCACATCCTCTTCACTTCAATTCACTCATAAATTAGGTATTATATTCATCCTGTTTAATATCTTATTATTATAATGTAAGAATCACCAAACCAAAACTCATCAAAAAAATCTCATCCATTAGAAACGTTTTTTCTGCACAAATGCCGAAACATCCTTGTATCACCTACGAGTAGGTGGGGTCGGGCGGTAGGGTTGCCCCAAACCTTTTGTTACACGAATACTTTCCCATTTTTCTTCTCGTCTCGTGTACTTATTTCAGAAAGAATCCCTGCCATAATCCGTCTGTCACGCACTTTGAGATTTGTAAAGGATTTGTTGGAGGATTACTCGCAACGGGGCGGTTATATTGTATATCAACTGAGGCGCCGATATTTTCCTGTATTTATTAAAATGGAGTTTTTGAGACATGTTTTTGTTACGAGGTCTTTTATAAAAGTAAAAAACTTATCATCGATAAACTCGTTCTATTCACAAGTAAGGTCAGACCCATAAAGTACTACAATTATAAATCATGAACCTTATTAATTTAAGTATCGTAAGATTATCAGATTAAAATCGCACTGCAACTTTTGAAGGAAGCAATAAATATATCACAACTTTATCAGCTGCGTAATGATTTACGACACGCTTACAAAACAAGCTACCTACGTTATGGACCAAGCGATTTTTAATTCACATATTTAAGAGGACAAACATTAAAATCACCAGCTTGCAGTCTTTAGGCCCGCTTGCATTTTTAAAGAGGCGCAAATGAGAGGGTTCGGTTACCAACCCAGCGAGGAGCGAGTCTACCTCCTTTTGTTTTTGCCTACTTTCCAACATGACTAAAATAGCCAGACCCGCCTCACCTCTGTACTCCCAAACACCTCTTGCCCAAAAACAGTGACATGACGTATAATCTAAGGGGTCACTAAGAATTGGACGTGCACGAAGCAGAGTGGGAGCGAAATAACTTAAAAAGAAAAATTAATGCAGCGAAAAAGAAAATGGGAATGTTGAATGAGAAAATGGTGGGATGCCGGGATGTTAGGTACCTAAAATACGGTGTACGAAATGTGTGAAGTTAAACTATATGCTAGACTGGTAATTAATTTGGTACATTTGAGAAGAGAATTAGGTACATACATACATACAAACGTGGCATTTTTTTGGAACAAAGTTAAAACTTCAAATGCAATCAAAGTTTATTAAATAATAATAAAAAATTCTTGCAAAAGTAAATCATATTCTCACCGATATCATAAATGTGACTGTTTTGATGTTTGTGATTTATTCACGCAACTTAGTACCTACATAAATTGATTATACCCTGGAATAATATAGGATATTTTTTATAAAATATATTACCTCATTTTTTTTCGTTAAAAATTTTTCAGTGATCCGAATTCGTCCTAGCTTGAAAGTGATAGTGATCTCCCTTAGGTTTTCGGTCCAAAAAAGGTTTTGACTGAGCACACATCCACTCAGATTTTATATCGAGGCGTCGAGACACGAGACGGGGGAAGCCTTTGTGAAACTTCTTATCGTTTTATTGTAACAGTTCCTGGCGTGCTTCAAGTTGATGTATTAGGACCACACTTGTTCCTTTTATACTAAACGGATACTAAATCTCATTATTTGAAACCTAGTTGTTTCTTTATCTAATCTATAATAATAACTTTAAACGAGCAATTCTTGTAATTTTCTTCTTTTTCTTATTAATAATCTGAATCTCGGAAACAACTCCAACGATTTTCATGAAATTTAGTATGCAGAGGGTTTCGGGGGAGATAAATCGATCTAGTTACGTTCCATTTTTAGAAAACGTCGTTTAAAAAAATACAGCAAAATTCGGTCAACCAGGTACTTATAAATTATACAACTAATTTATAAGTAAGATACCTAAATTAAAACAAAACTAAAATGAGTTATGTTTTCATTTCATATAGTTTTATTTTTAATTCACAGGTATTTAATATCATGATTGTGTATTACAATAATAAATCAGATAAAAAAAGTAACGACCGTTTCAAGGTTTTTTTATATGTACATTTTGTATATTCTACGACGTTATTAGCTATCTAAGCTAAATTAAAAAAAATTAACACTAATAGGCTAAGCTACATTATCCCCGAAGGTTATTGGCTACTTTTCATCCTGAGAACGCGAGTGAAACCGCGGGGAACAATTAGTATTTAATAAAAATAAGAATAGGTATGTAACCTAAAACAATTTTAAACAGTAAAAAAAACACATGAATTTCTTTTCGAAATTGGTTAATAACCAATATAGTGAAAACGAACATATATCTAACTTTGCACGAACATACTCTTTTATTTGTTAGGATTAAATTCACTGCATTCTAGTGCTAAAACTTTTCATGAATAAATATTTCCCAGCTAAAATATGGTGTCGTAAAATCTATGAAATATTTCGTGGTTATACCAGTCTAGCAATGTTAATGTTCTAACTTTTTCATGGCAAAACTACGATAAAATCGACGCGAACACATTTAGCCATAAATCTTTTTGACTATTTCAAATTGTCTCTGAAATTGATAGTTCGTTGTTTCTTTGCTATTTACAATGTCCATGACATATTACATCACAGATAATGTATTTGAGATTGTTTTTATAATTCATAGATAGAATTGCTATATTATTCAAATATATTAACACTAGCTTTTCCCCCCGCGGTTTCACCCTCTATTTTACTCCTTAGGGTTTGAATTTTCTGTAATCCTTTCTTAGCGAATGTCTACATCATAATAGCTTCCTGCATGCCAGATTTCAGCCCATTCCATTCAGTGGTTTGAGCTGTGCGTTGATCGATCAGTCAGTCAGTCACGCTCTCCTTTTATATAATTTAGATTATCCCTAGACCATTATTGACAAGAAAGATTATTTGAAGATTGTTGGTATTACTAATGTTATGGTAGTTAGTCAGAATATACAAATTTTATAAAATTGAAGTGCACTCTAACTTCTGGAGTACCTAACTACTACCAGTTATATTAAATACATCACGCTACAATGAGTTAAACTGCGGGGCATTACCAGTAAAATGTAAAACTTCTAGTTTGTTATAGGACTCATTTACCTTGATATAATCTGTTGCATAGAAATTTCTTAGAATTCCAGAAACCTTAATTATGTCAATATATCTAATATTATCTATATCCCATAGACAAGACCTTCGTAATATCTGAGCCAAAATAATGACTCTAGTGTTAGTAGCTAAACAACGTAACTGTTCAAATTGTATCTAATGCGCTTTGCTTCTGTACTTTGCATTGAACAGTTAAAGCGATGTGTAGTCATTCTGCCAACAATTGTCTGAATATGGCAATATTTATCTTATGTACCTACATTATTTGTAGTACCACTGACTTTCTTATTGCTAATGGTCTTAAAGACGAGATCGGCACAATATTTACGTCTCATATAATATGATTAATTCACAAAAAAAACTATCTTCTATTATTCGTTCATTGTCTCTGATGGAACGCTGACGCTTCTTGCTTCTTGGAGGTTAGCATATATTACTGCGACACGATTACTCTCAAATGTATATTTTTTTAATATTTTTAAGATAAATAGTTTTCAAGTTATTTAAGAACATTAGGCGTAAATTGACCAGACTTTTATCCCCGAAACTACTGGACCTAAAATTAAAAAAATAGACAAATTGTTCTTTACCTATAGATTACAGGAAAACCTATAAGAAGTCTATGGTATTTAAAGTGACATGGGAATAATTTTTACGGAACACTGGGAGTCAGACTCGTACTTTTTTATGTATTCCTTTCTGTCAGATTTCGACAAAAGGCTTGTGAGATAAGCTCTGAAGGACGCAGACGCTGCTATACGCCAAGTATCGTCTGAAAGCCTCTGAGAGAGGCTCGAAACTGAGAATGAGGTGAAAAATGAAAATAACTGCAACACTCATGGTATAAAAGAATTTTCGTCATATACCGTCGCCTGTTTCAGACGTTTTTTAACGTCTGAAGACGAAGTAGACAGAAAAATGGAGTTGCCATTATGTTATGTAGTTGAAAAAATGTTTTGATGTGGGACCTAGCATAATACTCCATGGTTTCATGTCAAAGATTTGATATTTATGTATGTAGAGATATTTATGATAATTTTGTTTGTAGTTTATCGCTGGTAAAATATGATTCACCACCCAGACCTATTAATTAATAGAGGATTAATGGAGGTGCTTGGAGGACTAAAGATTTTCAACTAGAGATTGATAGATCTACGAGAAGGCGTAAGCCTCAACAGTAGGTAGGTACTACAAAGTCCCCTACCACCGTTTTATGGTTTACTCACTACTATTTCACCAAAAGTTCAAGATATTTTAGAATATGAAATAACGATTCATAGAGATATTGAATGATTTCCATTTGTAAATTTTCTTCTAAAGTTCGTAAACATAAGAAGGATTGCTTAATTGTAGCTAGTCAAAATGTTTACTAAAACTAATCAACATCAAATATGTTGGCCACACATCATCATTTCACAAGGAATGGTTCGTTAGCGCACCGGGACCCGATGCCGGGACAATGGCGCTGCGGGTGTTGGGGAGACCTATTGTGATGAGTGCCCCCGAGTGCTGGCGCGATATTGACGAATAGCTTAGGAAATAGGAATACAAATTGCTGTAAGGCGAAAACAGTTTATAAGTTTTATAAGAAATTTACGATTCAGTTTCGTTGCCCGAAAAAAATGTATGATAATTATTAAAATAAAAATATTTTAAATCTATGTTCCTATTGTTCCTATATGAAGTATATTCCAGCAGTTGCATTTAAGAGTCAGTTCTTTTCCTTTGTGTGCTTACCATCTTCAGACTTCGAAATCATCGCAAATAAATTAGATTGTGGTCATACCACGTAACCTACGTATAAAAAAACTACTTTTATTAATAAAATATTTAATGTCTTGTAACAATTATTTATACTTTTATAATTAAATATTTTACATCAATAAAGAAATAAATACAATAAAAAGTATGTGAAGGGGAAAAATTAATAGTATACCTGCGCAGCAGTTCTTTAGTTCAGCAATTACGTTAATTAAGTTATTTTATATTTTATGGATATTATAAAATAGATATGCTACTAAAATTGTAACAATCGAAAGGGGTATACAGGGTGACACTTTTTAATCATCATCGTCCAAATTTATGTATTTATGATCTTTGGACGGAGATTAAAAAGGCATACGAAAAAAAAAAATTAAAGCATGTAAAATATTACGATTATTAGGACAAATATGCAAAAAGTTAAATAAGACCTTGAGGCTAAGTAAAAATCGATACGGAATAAGGCATGCACATACAATTTTCACAAGTAAATGTAACTGTTCATATTCACTGATAAATAACACGTAATTGGATAACAACTGACAAGAACAATTGTCATTGCAGTAGGTATGACAAGAAATGCTTCGGGGCCGGAATTAAGACGGTTTTACTAATAACAGGTCTCGATGTTTGCGAAAATTAACTGCACTTCGCGTGCAATTAATATTGGAGCTGTTTGTAATTATACAGGATGTACAGAAGTCCATTGCGAAACCTAAAACCACCATATTCGCATTCGGCCTATCATTACAAGTTAGGAGTATTAAGGCATAGTATATGATGATATGAGCGAGAGTGGTAGTAAGAGGCCTTGGAAAATACTGACTCTAGTACAGCAACTTAATTACACCCATTGCTGCTTGGCGATAGATTTTCAACTTCAGGTTGGGGATAGGCAGGCACGTACCTCCTTTACCACCGTGCTACGATTTCTTTATAATGTTTTCCTTCACCGATAGTTCAAGTTCGCTGTAAGATTTGAGCTCGGTCTTTGTTACAATCACGTTGTCCCGTACGTATTAGGAATCTTGATAAAACCGAGTAAAAGAAAAGCTACAAAAAAAAAAGTTTTTGTGTAATATGTTTTTCGGTATTGGTACGGGTTAGTTAGTACATCCTGTATATTGAATACAAATGACTACTAATGGTTACTCTGAAATAAAGCGGCACGTAAGTACTATGCAGTTATCGAATATCGTTTTAAGGGTATATCTTCGGTTGGAGGTTGGAAATTTTATCAAGTTTTTGGCTAATTGCAGCTCAGTTATAGGTCGTAAGTTATCAACATGTTATTTGCGAGAAGAATGGTAGTATATTTACTGATTAATAACAAAAGAAATCATCAACATATTCCTCCAAGGTATATTACTGACATATACGACTATTTCATTAAAATGTTACTGTTAAAACTTACGACCTATAACTGAGCTGCAATTTGGAAAAATCCTGATAAAATTTGAATTACGCGCTCCAACCGATCGTTCCCCCTTAAATATGGAATAGCAGTGAAAAGTTGTTGTTGATTGCAGTATTCGGTGTTACCACAGAGTATGTATGTGTTACAGTTACTAATGATACGTTCGTATTATCATATTTGTCAAAATTGATATGTAATTTTGATGATTGTATAATTAAATTAATATATGATTGTATAGTAGTAATCGGCAGACATTCATTTCTTTTTGTAGTTTATATAATTTAAATAGTATCTAGTAGGGGTATATTGTCCATATAATGTTAATCTAATTATCGGATATCCGATAATTGGGTAATAAATTATGGATATGGTCTTATCTTGATACTGTTTGTGGTATCACAAAGAAAACTTGTTTTAATTAAGAATTTTAAACGGCTACTAATTTAATTCTAAGGAAATAATTTCACTGTATTATAGGGAAAGTGGGGTTTCGCCTTGCCCTATAAGAACTTAATAGTGTGGACCTTGCCCTGTATGTAAATGCGGCATTTAGTATAACCTAGAAATTCATATTAACTAAAAAAAAAACACGTCAGTTTGATTGAAAGTCGTTACTAACTTTCAAAACACTGCATAGGAGCTTGTAAGTAGGTAAGCATGGCATTAAGTATATACCTAAATAGACTAATGAATAATAAATATCATTAAATTTATTTATATTTAATCAAATAAATATTAAAACATGAATTAATAACTATTACGTAAAAAAATAGTAATCGGACCAATTTTAAAGGACTAAAATTCTAATATTCCTTATGTTTTTTGTTACTTTACAAATTGTAAGTTTGCTAGTCCGAATTTAATCTTCGGAGTTACTGGTCCGATTGTAAAATTCTTTCAATAATAGAAAGCTACCCCGACAACTTTTTATCCCAGAAACGCGGGTGGAAACTAAGATTTGTTTACTTTGGTTTGTAAACGACAAAATCAGCACTAATGTAAAGCTGCTTATGTAAGCATACCTTTTAAAATAATAAACAGCTCTAAACTAGTAACTTACGTAAGGCTATTCATCTAAATTGTGTTAAAACAAGCAAGTAGTGCAAAAACTTCAACAATTTTAATATATATCTTTAAAGGGCCAGTTCTATATCCAGTGTTAATGCCACGGGATTTTGAACCAGCCGTAATTGGTAAGGGTAATAACATAACTGGTAGTTGTGATTGTTTCTACGAATGGGCTGAGAACACTGATCTCTGTGTACACTGGATCGGCTTTACACAACGTGTGAGGTAGCAATAGTGCCGCCAGCTACACGTGTAGAGTGGGTAAGCTTTCACAAAATAATTATATGGAATGGTGTCAAAAAAATATCGAAAAACGATAAACATATTAGAACAATTGATAAATTATAAGCACTATTTAAAAAGCCTTTGAAAAACCTATTTATTCATGTACCAAAAAGAGTCAAACAAAGTAATTTTTTACGAAACGTAATAAGATTATGTATTATCACAGAGAAAATAATATGTATTATCAACATTCAAATAAAACTTTGTTCATGGTAGGTATTTTCAGTATCCACGTTACACAGGGCTACACAATATTAAATGAACTGTCACAGTATTTAGCCTATCCAGCGAATAACGCATCTAGATCAGCGTCCAAGAAGCGGTTTCTTGGTAAAGTGCCACGTTGTAAGGGCCTGTACATATTAACCTCACTGGTCGAGCAAGCGTGGCGTTAAGCACGTGACTCGATTTTAACTAGTTTAAGCTAGCTTTGAGATCTGATAATCGGAGGTATGTGGTAGAGCTTAGATTCGTGATTATATTTTGATGGCTTACTTACTCTGTGGTTTACTTACTCTGTGTTTTAACAGAGTAAGTAAGCTTTTTTTTGAAAGTTTTGTGTATTTTCATGGGAATGACACCCCCACGGTACAACATTGTATCTCGCTTTTTGTCAATATAAAATTATAGTTCCTAATTTTTTTCATATAAAAATGTGCCTAAGTTTGCATGCACTATAGTTCATAAAATACCAATTTGAATTACGCATAACATCTTTACGTCACTCATCATACATTTTTGCGAAAGAAATGGCTATTCAATTAACAATTTGTTTCATGTTGAATAGAATTCAGGATGTTTTGTAGAAAACAACTACAAAACATCCTATAAAAGCATATTATCTATGGTTAAAGTTTAGTTACCCATGGTATGAAATGAAACATACTGTTAAAGTTGGCAGAAAATATCGTAAATCATAGAAACACTATCCACAGCATTTTCGATGAATATAATCGTTTGCTTAGATATGAACTGGTAGCAGAATATCACATCTCAGATTTATAAAAAAATCTTTGCGCTCTCCTGTAAAATAGTAAAACGTGAGTTACCATGTTATTCCTTTAACTCTGAATTTACTTTGCTCTAAATCTAAAATATATACCTACTTACTTCGTTATCTAGAACGAAACCACAGTCTTGTTTACAAACGGCTTCAAAAACCAAATCGAAAAAATTATAATAAATTTTCAGCAAAATAGTCCATCTAATAATAAAAAATACTGCAGTAATCTGCACTAGACCTTACTTACATAGTTAAAAGAGATCAAGATACAGTAATAACGTTTTTCATAGAAACCAATGTCACATAGAAATGGAATGAGAGACGGTGAAACTAGCAATTATGTTCCAAAGAGATCGTAAGTGAATATTAGTTTCTAAGATCTGAGTCATACTTAGTTTTTATGTGTAGGAAATAAGTATGTGTCATGTTAGGAGAAAATAAAGGTTTTCTATAAAGAATGGGACGAATATGTGGCCAGTCTACAATCTACAAAATTAACAGGTGGTCGGAAACTGGGACCAGACCGCGAGAGGTCGTTACCGGGACCGCCAAAATAATTTAATCAATTTAAATAAGTAAATATATAGGTAAAATAGACCTATATATTTTTTGTATGTTTGAGCGTCAAGCGGTCCACCTGATGGTAAGTGGAAACGGAAAAGTTGCATATCGTCATTAAAATTTGCAATACCGGAGGTTTTGCCAATGTGTTGCCGACCTGTTATAATACCGAGAAATAAATGTTTCTAGTATTTTAGAAAAATATTAAGAAATCAATTAAGTACCTAAACTAGTAGGAAGTAGGTAATCGTTTTTTTCTTGGTCCTGCAATTTATAATTATTTATCGACCTAATTATGTGTTCTGACAGCATTTGTGAGCCAGTTCCTTTGTGTACCTACCACCTTTGGCCTCATAATCACTGACCATGGTGATATTGTGGTCAAACATATTTAAAAAAAAAGAAAAAAAATTTTTTGGCTTTCTGCTGATTTGTTTCATTTCTAATTTCATTGAATTTCAAATGAATAGATTAATTTGGAGATTTCGTATCTCGAAAATCGGCAATTATGATAAGTAAATGTTATTCCAAAATATCAAATGAACGTTAAAAGAAACGTCAAAAGAAATCCTGGGCGAGGCTTGCGGTCGACTCTAAATTGCCACTTGTATTTGCAAATACCGCTTTCCAATTAATTACCCTAAGCGACACCTCTTATGTATCACAAAAATCAACTCTAACAACAACCAACAAAATACAAAATCATCTGACAACTATCATGAACACCGTCAGCACGTTACAATAGTCTTTTCCCACGGCGGTCATCCGTGTGTAGCTGTCATAAGTATGAGCACAATCGATTGTAAACTTATATTACATTGATTTTGAGTTGAAAATCGTTTGTAGTGGTATCTACACTAGCCATTTCCCGAAAGCAGTAGAGAATTTCTTGAGCCCTTGTATGGACGCGAGTAATTAATGGCTTGCAGTGTTTCTGCACTGACATTTCATGGTTGGTTTGATGAGAAGACCTCTAAGGTAACTGTCACGTCTCATTACGAAAAAGTTGTTAAGTTCTTTGTTTGTATAATCTAGTGCGTAGACTGTACTTATTTGTAAAACTCGCAGCAGTTAACTTATGGATGTACGATTGCTTCGGAAAAAGGTACGCAACTTTTTTGTTGTGATCCACATGCGTGTAGTCCACTCGCTTATTTTTTAAAGACCACCCATTGGCTATTAATAGGAAATGTGTGTTTTTAGGGTTCTCTCTTCAAATTATTTATTAATTTTAATAATGTCCAAAGCTTGACTGACAAAACTTAACTTTCTTACGTCAAATACCAATGGCGAGGTTATCTTAAGTATTGCTTAAAACTACCATTGTTAATAAGACAGAAGGTAGTATAAATTTAGTATGACACAAGATCTGACTGTTATAGCTTTTTACACAAAGGATTATTTAAAAGGCTATTTATTTGCCTACTTACTAGCTTTTCTGGTCCGTTACATACCTCTTAAATATTACAACCAGCTGTACTCTACGGTTTCGCCCTTTTTCTCGGGTACAAAGTAGCCTATGTCCTTCCCCATATCATAGACTATCTGCATGCCAAATTTCATCGCGATCGGTTCATTGGTTCAGGCGTGAAAAGGTCTCAAACAAACATACTTTCTCATTAGAAAAATTTCTTAATAGAGAGATAGAAACCTGTTGTGTTTTTATTACCCCTAACCATAAAATCGCCAAACTTCGAATGCGGTTTGTAGGCGTAACGCTCATTACAAATGAAATGTTAAAATTTAATTTACCTACCTATAATATGTAAGTAGTAGATATAATATGAACATGTCATTGTAACATAAATATGACAATATCATGATATTATTAAAGTAAACCTCTTCATGTATATTTTCTACCTGAATTTATTAAGTACAGAACCCTCTCAAAGTTTGCGACACACACTTAGCAAATTTTTGTATAATTACAAGATCATATCACGCATAATTATATTCTTTTCGCTTCGTTATTTTGTTTTATCGAGATAATGAGATACCAATACAAATTGCAAGAAATAAACACATTTTGTTATGGATTTAATTAAATTGTCTGTTAACGTTTCTTTAAATGGCCACCATTATGGCCTTATACTTTTAGACTATCTTTGAAAAAACGTCAAATAAAATTAAATGTCGCATTATGTCGTGACTTAATGGATTCTCAAAATTGAATGCATCCAAAATATATTCTGTATGCCAAAACTTCATCCAAATCAGTTCAGCCATCTAAACATTCACATTATAGAAAGAACTAAACAATTTTCACAAATCCGCCGATCAATCAGATGTTAAGCTGAGTACACAACAACGCAATCGATGGATAGTTTAAAACCAATAAGTGATATTAAATGCCACTTGGGGCCACTACACACGGTCTCGACTTTGACACGATAATCCGCGGTTATTGAGTGTGCACCCCGCCGATACAAAGTGATTGATAAAATTGTGTACCGAGCTTTATACAAATAAGATGTGAAGGTACCGGTAACTACATATTACGGAGTAAAGTATTTCATTACCGTAATGTTTAAGATGACAAAGACGGTAAAAATTGAAGCATGATCACCTTAAGGGTGCATTTTGTGTACAGTGACCAGTCGCTACCTGTGTCTCACACAATATAACCAGACAATGCGCTTGTCATAAAATAGTAGATTGTCATTGTCAGTAAATAGTCTAGACAAAAGATTTTACAAGAGATCGTTTTATTGTCAACAATGGACAGCGCTAACTAAGATTACTGGCTGCAAGCGAAAAGGTCTCAAAACTGATCATGCTTCAACTTTGTTGATGGTACCTAGTAGGTATACGTATGTCCAAGCAAATTTCTTACAAAGAAATTTAAAGTATACTTACCTTTTTATTTAATAATATTAATAAAGATACGTAACTCTACGCGTTCGAGTGGTAGAGTATAAAGATTTTCCAAATTCATGCGTGTGATGTGTGAGATCGCTAGAGTTCATCAGGGAAAATGGAATGGCACCAACCCTGGCTGGTTATGTTAACATATTTTTGGCGATAATCTAACTTATACTAATAATAAAGGTGAAGAGTAAAACATTCTTTCACTAATATAGGAAGCTATACACTATCCCCGAGTGTAGGAAACTTGCTTTTCATACCACCTGCTCGACAACGTCAAATTATATGTCAATCTAAACTAAAGTATGTCATTATAGTCCTGGGGGTGCCTGGGGTCTAGCCACAGAGGGTCTAGCAGAGCAGACTCGCTGGTGCATAATGTGATTTGAATAAGGAACGTTTTATGAAAAAAAATGAATGAAAGCTCTAGATACAGATATTGTAAAGAGAGTTTATTCGAAAATTTAACTGGCCACCAGCACTGCAGAACACAGCGCGAGTGTAATAATGCGAAACAATACACGGTGTATGATATTATTTTGATAGTAACCATATTTTATATTGTCTTGTAGTTGCTACAAAAAGTAGAATATGCACATCGAGGATAAAGCTGTCTTCGTCTTGGGCGGCTTGAACCCCTCGCTTCACTCAGGACTCTACATATTATCTCTCTGGAATCCCACGTTACGCTCATTCAGGCGCCCGTAACATATGACACTGCTTTATCCCCTTGATGCATAATCGACTATTTTATCCGGGGAACGTGGGTGAAACCGCGGGAACAGCTATAGTTATGTAGCTATAAAAAACGTACGTAACGTAAATCTGACGTACTTGAGTGAGTTGTCAAACAGCTTAACACAAACACGTAATGTAACATTTACATGTACTAAGATGCATTTTCTAATGAAGTGGTTATGGTACAAAGTGTACCTAGAGTGAGCCCGCGGCGCCGCTCGTAAATTTATACATTTATACGTAATAGAGCGATATAAAATAATCAGCGTTAGTCGATGTTATCGACTTTTCTACGCCCGCATTCGATTGTTGGATAGTTAGTGGCAAAAGTGTTTGGTAGGATTTAAAAACAGGGTAATTAAATATTTAACTATAACATGGATCAATACAGAATGAAATTGCAAAAGACGGCATTTCTTCTCACCTCGCATGGAAACGAGCTCTTGTGCAAGATGTGAGGGCATGATATTCACCATCGATTTCGATTTCATTCTATTTTATTTTATAAATTTGGGAAATCAACAACGATGCAGAATAAAAAAAATTGCAGACACTAATAGCAATAAGTACCTGCAGCCAATAAAATAATTCCACGGTAATAAATAATTTGTTAAAATTGTTGTTTTTTCCTATATTATATTGAATGAATAGCCTAAATAGATTTTAGTCAATACATAAGAAATTTACGTAATAAAATAAATCAAATGTCCTAAGTATTTTGTGTCCGACTGTCCACAACTGTATTTAATAGGTAGCGGGACAGCAGTCAGCAGGCGATGACCATCTCACAATTTGAATTATTAGGGACGTCAAAACATTCAGACTTGGAGGAATTTATCGACAAGAGGCCGCGGGGCGTGTACTGAAAAATCGAACGGTTTATCAATATATTATGTCGGTAGAGATTGAGATTACGCGTTTCGAAATTCAAATGGAATATTTTAAAAACTGTATTGGCGGCTCCTTCAATTTAATTAGTATTGTATTGAAAGAAAAGTTGTCAGGTATTTAATAAATGTAGAAATAAGTATTGTTTTAATTTTATAATAATAATTTGTCTTGAATAAATGCATGAATTTCACAAAAACAATGTTTAATTTCGCCACCTTTTCCCTACCATTTCCTTTTATTAAAATTAAAGTAAAGCTTAATTTAATAAATATGCTAATGTGAAATGATTTTATGGAAAAAAAATACAATTAAACCAAAATCGGTCTCGTGAACGTATCAAAAATAAAAATCAGGACAATGCCTGCAGCTTGTGCAATATAATAATGATGAATTGCCTCTTTGGAGTAAGCTCAAGCGCTTGTATTAGCGGGAGCGAGCTAAGATGGATTTTTCTAAATGATCAACACCATTGAAGAAAACGTTTCTTCAAAACTTTGTATGTAGTATATAGTAAAATGCATGTATGGTTTAAGATTAATTTCAAAATTGGTTCCCGCCCTGTAGTTTTACCCAGCGATGTGTGTATATTAAATTCTATTCAAATTCGCTTAGCCATTACGTGGTCATTTAATTACAAGTATTATTCACAAAAACATAAACACTATTTTGGACTAATAGTAGGTAGTAGGATTACAGTACGGTTGTTCTTTTATGCATTATAGAAGTAGCATGGCTAATCGGTTGATGGTTAACTCTACTCTCATAAAAAACCATGACGGCAACCAGACAGCGCCGAATGAAGCAAAATATAGTTTTTAAAATTTTTATGCAAAATTATCTAATAACTATTCGATCCTCCATATGACGTCACATCAGCTATATAGGTAGTATTAATTTATAATCGAAAAACAGCTTGATTTTCTACTTCATGTCATTGGGAATTGGTAATATTCTAGTCGGGTGTAATTTCCTATTTAGGATAGTAACGTGAAGAATATTTTTTTAGGATATTTTTTAATATTATTTCCGCTAACATACAGACAGCATCCTTACACCACAAAATAAATGCAACGCAAAACACATTTTCACATTAGCGATCTGATAATGCTATCTCGTACAGTAGCCATATTTGACAAATGATAGCGGCCTGGTGAATCTTTACGGCGAGCTCATGGTGCGGGTGGGCAGGCTTAATTACCAGCGGATGTCGTTAGTCAAACCTTAGTTTGCTAACGTATATAATATGTAAGCATTTATAATGTACCTATGTTTGCGAGATTTTTGTATAAAAAGTATATTTCCTGTTTGTTCTTTGAAATCCATTTTGTAGAGATATAATAGTCTTATCCATACTAATTTTATAAATGCGAAAGTAACTGTTTGTTTGTATGTTTGTTTGTTACCTTTTCACGCAAATTTGGCACGCAGATAGTCTATGATATGGAGAAGGACATAGGCTACTTTTTATCCCGAGAACGCGGGTGAAACCGCGGGGAGCAGCTAGTTTATTAGTTCCGTAATATCACCAAAGAATAGTAACTATTACGAAAAGATTGAGTCTTTTCAGTTAAGTCATTCCGAATTGTTGATATAGAGTCAATAAAATTATTAATAAAAACCCAAACAAACTGTTTACACAGTTTGGCAGATAATGGAAACATGTTTATACTTACTATATGAATAAAAAAAGTGCCTTATCAGGGACTAAATTAAATCGATTATTGAACGCCGTGGTTTTCCCAACAGGTATATTAACAGAGTATGTATTCTTCAAAAAGGGCAGGAACTGATTTTTACAGGGTCGGCAATGCGCAAGTGATACCTGGTATTGCAAGCGTCAGCTGGTGGAGGCTACGGTAACCACTTACCATCAGCTGGCCGTATGCTTACTACCTTACTAGTATAAAAAAAAAAAAAAGTTTCAGTATATTTTCTAATAAAGTATGACGTAATCAGTTATAAAGAGTTCTTTTATAAAACATCAAATGCATCAACTAAAAGCAATCAGAGTTGAAATTAAATTGCTGACCAAAGGTCACACGTGACTGGACAACGATGGCAACATTGATCGAGCACATTCGCGAGGGAATTAACGAATTCCAAATTTTCATTCGTATACACATACCTACTTAATGGAAACAGGTTGTAGTAAAAAGGGAAATAGTACTTAAACTGTATTATGAAAGATTTGTAGGTGAATTGATAGAGTATAGTAGAAACCCTCCCAGCCATCTAGGAACTTTGCCGTTGATTGGCAGCAGCGGCCACCTCGAGGATTTTTTTTATATGTAGTTTTAATTTTTTTTATAAATAATTATAAATATTGTGTATAATAATAATAATAACGAACAGTAGTTATAATAAAGCTGAACAGATTGTTTGAACGCGCTAATCTCCGGAGTTACCGGTCCGATTTGAAAAATTCTTTCACGAATAGGAATTAATAGAAAGCTACACAATCCCCGAAAGTATATGCTACTTTTTATCCCTAGAAACCGCGGAGAACAGCTAGTAAATAATATAAATGTATCTCTAAGACTCTACTAAGTTGCGGTTTCTCCAAGATTTTTTCTTTTACCCAATGATAGGGCACTAGGCATTTGATTAAATACAGATAGCGCAATTACTGTGCATGCATAGTATGCATGGTAGTTAGTATAATTGTATGACAACCTACTGTTCTTATTTTACTATGTCCACGTCCTATTTCCCGCGATGAGTCAACGTGCGGGCGGTAAAATGTGGGGTATAAAACAAATAAAAAGTGTCGCCCGGCTGTGTGGCAAATAATGGATAGTGGAACATGACACTATACGCCTGTTCTCTCGTTACTACCACAGCCTGAGGGCTTGCCTTTGCAGGCTTTGGGTTACACAGTTTTTGGTGTTCTTTTAGATTTCGAATTGTGGATCGAATGTAATAGAATTGTCTAGAAAGCGTGTTCCATTTTTAAATAACTTGTTGGTTAGTTAATGACAGATCAACCGCCAGCTTGCTTGTCAGCCTTCTGTCATAAAAATTGACAAGGTGGCTGTCAACAAATTGTCATTTAAAGTAGTAATTCTAATGAAGTTATGTCCATGAGTGAGGATATCGGAGATAGTTTTTAGCTGATCAGAGTCAGCAAATGAGTGCTATAGGCTATTTTTCATCCCGGAAAGACTAGTGAAATTTCAAGTAGAGTCCTGTAGAAAAGAGGTTTCTGTACTGACTAACAAAGACAAGTAAATTGTCTATGTCCCTAGGAGAAATAAAACTTCTATTTTTTCAAACGATGTTTTCGTTCACCGAAAGCTCAAGTTCATTTAGGATATGAACCCTAGACCTCGCACAGCACTGAACTACTCTGGCCTACCGCCTGCTGGGAGCCTTGCGATGATCGGCAGCATGTTTGTAACAACTTTGCTCCGTAACTTTATTTATTAATAAAGCGGAAAAGTTTGTTTGTTTGTTTAAACATGATAATCTCTGGATCTACTAGGCGGATTCAAAAAATTCTTTGACTAAAAGGAAGCTACATTATCCCCGAAGGTTATAGGCTTTTAATCCCGGGAACGCGAGTATCACCGCGGGGAACAGCTAGTATCTATAAAGTCCTACTCCACTCACTTGTAGGTACTAGGTATACTAGGGGTAGGTATCTAGTACTAAAAGTGGATGTAAATGATAAAGCATACCCGAATTACCGCCGCCTACGGTATGAGTATGATTGAAAAGCGAAAGGTGAGACGCACCGTACAAGGGGATCAGATTACATTGGGTTGTAGTATATGTGAAAAAGACAGATGAACAGAAAGTGGACTTTCTGTTCGGCGGTCGACGAGTCAACACGTCTGCGGAGCTCAGTGTGTGTGTGCTTGTGCGCGTTCATACGGGTTCTGTGTTCGTGTGTTTGTTTGCGTTCGTCGAGTAGTCGACACTGGGTCTACTACGTCCTGATGATGCTTCGTGAAGAAGCGAAACTCGTGTCGAACTCCTGTTAAGTTCCCTTGTTTTGGACTTGACAGAGAAGGATATATCCAGCGGAATTAGTTACTAAATATTTGTCTTCCATCTAATCTTAAAGTAAAAGAAGACGCACTGTGGGTAGGACCCAGGGCTTGGGGGGGCTAGGTGGGCCGTCGATCTTGGGAAACTGCTGGACGCGGGTAGCGCAAGACCGGCAATCGTAGGGATCCTTGAGCGAGGCCTTTGTGTGATGATGTAAGTGAAAAGAAAATTAAAACCATAGATTCAGTACGCTTCGCAGTTACCTCGGAGTAAAAATATACTAAGTGAAGCTAAATAAAACCGTTTAAAAATTGTGGTTGGTCTTTTCAAGAGATTCTCTTGGTTTGATTCGGTTGGACTTGGTTTCAGTGATAGAGTCGTTGATTAAACATTCTGTACCTATAGTCGATTCGGAAAAGTAAGTCAGTAAAATAATGTTACACGTAAATTGAAAATTAAAGGAAATACTGTAAACACGATTAGTTATTCAAACATGACCAGACAAGAACGTAAAAAAGAAAGATTTTGAATTAACTCACGTAAGATGCTCCGATTTCTCAATCGCCTTGGTTGTTAGAGGAAGGATTTTGGTAATCTGAAATACAGAGAAAATAATTTGTTAATTTAATTTGTGATATTAGAATCGTAGGAAGAACATTTATAATAAAATACGTACTTATTAATGAAGGCCTGTGTTTGACCACAATCTTACCGTGGCCAGTGATAATGTGGCCGATGGTGGTAAGCACACAAAGCCTAGAAGGGAACTGGCTCGAGTGCAACTGTCGGAACACACCGGAAGGTGCTTTTGCAGATATAGCTAATTAAAATTTTGTTGTATGTTGTAATTCTTCATATACTGCATAATCCGAGATAATCCGGCAGGCATGGCGAGGCGCGCTTGCACGCCAGCGCTGTGGGCTGGCCACCGCACTAATCGATTTTACGTCTATTTCAATTAGCCGCTTTATACCAAGTACTTAGAGATCATTACCTAGGAACTCGAACATAGTAAAGTGATTAATTTCTGGTGGAATAGGTTCCCTTGGAGAGGGCATCTAGTGAAGCTTTTTTGGATTTTTAAGTATATTTATGTTAGAAGGTTGACAAGCAGGCAGGCGGTCCACGTGATGGTAAGTGGTTACCGTCGCCTATCGCCATTTGCAATACCAGAGGTAATGCCAATGTGTTGCCGACCTGTTACAATGCCAAGAAGGCAACTTATTCTGCTATAGCTGTTCCCCCCGGCTTCATTCGCGTTCCCGGGATGAAAAGTAGCCTATACAACCTTCGGGGATAATGTAGCTTCCTATTAGTGAAAGAATTTCTCAAACTCTTCACCTTTATTATTAGTATAGATAGAGATACAGATACCCGATTAACATCACTTGGATCAACCCTAAGTATATGAAAGTAATCTGTGCTAAAGTTACAAAAGCTTACGACATCACCTAAAATTCACCTCTGACGTCATAGGCATGGTCATATACATGACGATATATATTTATGACAGGTACCTACAGCTATGCTATAATAGTTGAAACACGTTGAAACCTCGGTGGTTTCTCAAGATGCTCTTGAAATGCTCTTCAGTGCGCCCACTTACATCGTTCTGAAACCCTTGTGCTAAAGGCTAAAGGTCGTCTGAGCCCAACAGGTAAAGGCTGTATGATATTTTTAGACCTAAGTCATATTTCGTAAGTTGCAGGGATAATGTCAAATTAGGCTTGGAAAAGAAAAATTACCATTATCAATTCGTTAACTTATTTTAGTTAAGAAATAAATAAATTTAGTTTTGGCTTTATCTCTTTCGACCGAACTTGATTGAAAAAGAATAAAAATATTAAATGACTATGCCCTTGTCATTTATCGGGGAAATAGTCGTGATCAGATCAATAAAGATCAACGACTAATTTGAAAGGAATATATGTAATAGCTATACTTTTCTTAAGCTTTTTGTAAAAAAGAGATACTTAGTGTGATCAAATTAGTTTAATCACACGGTAGGCAAATTATATCATGGGTACCATGCATATTTTTAAATAAATTAATATTAGTTTTGATTTAGATTAAATCAGTGTTAAAATAATTATATAAACTGTAAATATAACTTTTTTAAACTTCTTAAAAATATTATTTTTTTGCCACCGATCATCATAGGTGTATATTATTATCCTTTTAATAAAATAAAAGGTATTTTTGCAAATCTTTCTCTTCAAAGACTTTTCTCAAAAATTCTGATTCTTCCACATAACTACGACACACTACTAGCACACATAAAATCAGGTGTCATTTCATTTCAATATTAACAAGGAGGCGTTGATCTTTATTACACATCACTTACTCCGAAGTCGGGTAAATGTGGTGAGGTGGTAACGAAACCTAATATCATATGCCAGGGTTATTGGTATAACCTACAGGGCTATCAATATATTCGGATCTTACTTCGTCCAGACATAAAATCTTTTAAAAAGCTACCGTCAATTATTAAAATTACTGTGGGGTAAGGAGTGGAGCTTAAAGAACACTGTGCAATCAGGAAAATTTCAAGATTAATTACCTAATAAAATTGAATAACAGATTTTTTTAGTTTTTGAAATATTTTTATAGGGTTTCCGTAAGATAATTTTTATACCCTTACGTGGACCAAAAACAACATTTTGACATTATGTCGATGTTCACCCTTTTTGTTTGGGACCCTTCATTGTGAATCAACTCTAAATATTTCAAATGAATAGCTAAATTTCCCTGAAAAACTTTCAATACATTTTTGATGACTTTTGACACAAAATCAATTTCGAATCGCTATAAAACTTCATGGTATGTATATAGTGAGCCCTCAACGTCTGATAAAATATCTGAATAAAGTTGACAGATAACATAATCAATGAAACAGACTGCGTGACTCTGTGACGCAAAATTAATTTAAAACGTATGCAGTTTATCTCTACGAAAGATAAGAGAAGACGTTGCTAAGCAGCTGCATTGCCTCTTTAGATAATCTGCTACGTGATCGACCTTCGTTTCTCGGATGCCAGCAATTAATTACAGGTAAAAACTGGACAGTCAAGTGTCACAGTCACACGCTTCGTCAGCTCCTATATCTCGCTTGAGTGCCGCGGGAGTGGGCAGTTGCCTTTATTTAAATATGGTAAGTAAATATGGATAAGTTGTTTTCTAACAGTTCCCTGTTCGAATATAATGTGACTTTTTAGGTTTCTGTACCCAAAGGGTAAAACGGGACCCTATTACTAAGACTCCGCTGTCTGTCTGTCTGTCTGTAACTAGGCCGCATCTCATGACCCGTGACAGTTGAAATTTTCACAGATGATGTATTTCTGTTGCCGCTATAACAACAAATACTAAAAACAGGATAAAATAAACATTTAAGGGACATATAACACATGACATGTTTTTTTGCCGTTTTTATTGATAATGGTACGGAACCCTTCCTGCGCCAGTCCGACTTGCACTTAGCCGGTTATTTTTACTATCTATAGGCGTGTGTTTAACCACGAATTCTTTGTGGTCAGTGATAATGTGGCCGATGGTGGTAAGAGTACAAAGTCTAGAAGTTCATCGCTCATACACACAAATGTTTGTCCTGAATGGGAATCGAACCTATGACCTGCGGAGATAGTTGTTGTACCAGATTAATAAAGTACCGCATTAATTGTGCTCTCCTAAATGCAGTATCCATTTCACATACAAATCTCTACAGGACCAGAATGCCGTTTTAAGTGCAAAATAGCCATAATTAGGTATACTAAGAATTCTCATAAACTCTTGCGCAAGTATCTCAAGCGTCCACATTTTGGTCACAGAATGACAGTAAATTATAATTTTTTCCATTAATTTCGTTTTGGTATTCCGCAAAAACGCAATTACTGAGATTGCGATATAAATACATGCTAATTGAGATTTTTCTTTTGGACAAATAAAATTTTACTGTGATAATTTATTCGTGTTCATAATAATTTGTCGGAACATGTGATTACCTACTTTTGAGACGTAAAATTATTAGGGTAATGAAATCCATGAAATGGCAACTTTTTCCTCGGATTTTATATAATTAAACATTCAAAGACATTTCTGCTATCTTTGGGTTTTTTTACCACAATCTCATGTGACCGGCGGTAGTAAGCACACAAAGCCTAGAAGGGAACTGGCTCTCGAGTGCAGTTGTCGGAACACACTGGTACGTGCTTGGCGACTGATCTTCAACTGAATGCGGTAGTCAACCAGGCGGGAAGTTTAAAAAATACCCTACTACCGTGCTATGGTTTCCTCATGATGTTTTCCTTCACTGAATTCTTAATTGTAGGATTCAAACCCGCGATATTTGCCTCGGCATTCAACGTCACCATTGAGCTATCATCGCCTTTATTTACTCCAAAATTTAAAGTGATGATGCTTTATGTAAAAATAATGGATGGTTGGGTTATTATCTAGACCTCCCCAAGACTTAATCTCATTTTAAACATTTTAAATGGACTTTACGAGCTAAAAAAGGAAGATCCAAAGGAATTACCTACAACAGTAATAAGTGTTTAAGCTAGAGCTCGAAATGGCTGGCGGTCAATTTTAACTTCTGAGCGGGATTCATCAAAAATCGATTACTTACAACAAATTGCGATTTAACAACCGACTTTATGTTGCTGTGGCGTGGCCGGGGCGTGGGTGCGTAGTGTTCGCAAAAGTATGTGAAGTAAGACGAATGAGTGGGTAATATTGTGAGCTGACTTGAAATTATGAAATATTGTTGAATGATGGATTTTGCTGACTTTTTAAATATACACTTGGAAATAGAAAAATAAAATTTTCTCAAATGTTTGTATTGTTGGAACATCACTTAATTATGTAGGTAGGTATACTTTCTAAGCGACATCTTACAGAAGTTCAGATTTCACTTTACGAAATTATACAAAATCTTTAATTGAAGTGGTAATGGACTTATATAAATTCAAGGACAGCAGAAGCTTAACCGATTTTTAAACTATTTTAAACATTTAATAAATACCTTTTATCTACACTCATATCGTAATGTTCTTATTATGAAATCAAAATCAGTACTTTAATGACCCACTTTATGCACACCCGTGTATAATGAAATTAAAAAATTATATTATAGCACAGTTTTCTTCCCAAGATAATGCTATAAAATAACTTTTTTTCATTAAAGTACAAGTATTTGGACATGTCTGGCCACTTTTAATGTTTTTTGGGTTTTAATACTTCAATTACTGTCAGTCAAGTTGTCAAACGAAATAATAAAGAAAAAAACATTATAAGTGGCCAGACATGACTAAACAATTAAACGTAGTATTATATTCTCTTTGTAAACAATTAGGAATCAATCAGTATCAATTCAATTTTAGATGCAAATTTACTCTGTGGTCGCGTATGTGGTAGGGAGTTTTTCCCAACACGCCATGATGATTATTGTTTGTTTATTTTATTGATTTTTTTGCATACATATTTTATTTTGGCCAAAAATGATAGTAAAATAGCAGTGATACTAAGGTGAAATAAACTTGGATCTGAAATTGGTGAGGCGGCAATGGAAATGACGAATAATCGATACCCGCGAGTCATGAAAACCTATGACAAAATATTATCGATTTTTTACCTTTAAATTACATTATTAGATGAGTTTAGATAAAGTACTGTATGATACTGCACATAATTAGGTATTAAAAACTCGTGTGATACTATTAAGAACCTCGCCTACGACTCGGTACTTAAACTCACACTCGTGTTTAATAACCCCTATTATGCAACAGTATCATAAACTACTATAATCGTATGATGGCATAGTTAAAACAAAAGCCGAGCGAAACCTATGCGAATTCACATTGTTTTTACAGACTTTCATTATTTATGTGGCCGTTTTGCCTTGTACCTAAGAACAGAAATCTTTAGCAGCCAGTATTTTGCCTATGGTTTAACGTTGAAGTAAATCATTTAAAAAATAATCCAATAATTCAGGTTATGGTTGCCGCGTGAGATATATTCGTCACTTCAACAAAAAAGGTATCACATATCATATAGTACCGTTTATTTATATCCAATTAATCGATTGTACTTCAATGAATATGATCGATTTCATTTAATCGAAATGTCAACGTTATCATGTCGCTAATGACATGTAATTATCGAGTTAATTACCCGAGATAATGCATTTTTGTTTGTAATTGAAATAATATTCAGATGTGGAGTCAAAGAAATGTGTTAGGGTTGCCCACTGTGTATTATGTTGATAGTTAAGAATGTTACTTAAGTACAAATATGTAGCTATGTAGTATATTTAGCGCATTATATTTGAATAAATAAGTAAGTATAAGTTACAAATATGAGGTCCAGTTGATATTTGCCAAAAGCTGTGGTTGGTTTTTTATCATAGGTATTCATATTATATTACCATTAAAACTTTTATTTTTCATATTTACTATTATTAAAAAAAAAAAAAGTTTATTCCGACACATTAAGAAAAATGCAAACGCAAACATTTAAAATAGGAATTGTCAATGTAAGTTAGTCGGTAAAAAAATTGAATAAAATAAACAATACTGCATTTAATTTTGTTTTACGATGGATGGCTTGTGTTTGATTACAAACTTACCATGGTCAGTGATGATGTGGCCGAAGATGGTAAGCACACAAAGTCTAGAAGGTAACTAACTTGCTCTCAACTGCAGCTGTCGGAACACACCCATAGGTACCTACTTGGCGACAGATTTCCAATATGAGGTTGGTTGCGACGCAGGCGGGTACTACATCGTGCTTATGGTTTCCATCACCCAAAGCTCAAACTTATTGTAGGATTCGAACCGATGACCTTCGATGGAACATTTAATATTACTACCACTGAGCGATCATCACCTTATTTTTTATTACCAGGCAAATTTAAAGCTGTAACGTAACAGTTTGAAATTACACTGTTCATTTGAAATGTCACACAATAATATGCTATAATTTTTTGCTAATTAATGTATTGTAGTGTTTATTCATTGACTCCTTAGAATATTTTTCTTTCTCCCTCAAGATGAATCGTTTCTTTTATTTATAGGTTGTTAAGCGATGCATCAATCCACATGAGTCAGATACCTTTATGCGCTGTAGCTTTGTACTTCTTGCAGTTTCATGTCTTGCGTTGCATTGTCAGTGGGCGGTCAGCTTAATTACCTCGATGCTATTTCAAATATAGAACACTGGGAATATTATTAGTTTTGATCCGTGGTAGTTTTATTATAGGAAACTTGCATCAATATTATCTTATTTTTATGTTATGTAATATGGAACGCTATTTTATTGTGTATTGAATGACGTCACTCCATAGTCGGTGTTGCTGGAAAAGTACGAAATTCGTACTTTTTGGATAGTGTTATGCAAGATAGGTATTAACGAAATCCAAATACTAGGTTTCGTTTCGTTTTAGCTTATATATCGTCACTATATATTATATATTCCATAGTTGATGTTTTTTTTCCATTATTTAAACGTAATATTTTATTGATTGGCTGCATTGCATTAAGTACATTCAAATCCCTTTAGCCGTTGAAGCGTGATATAATCACAAACATCAAAACTTTCACATTTATAAGTAATATTAATCTGATGAAATGTGAAAGTGGCTTATTCCATATTGATCTAAAGACATAATCAATTAATGGATTATTTTCGATAATACTCATAATGTAGACTTTGTAAGTAACAAGTGTTCTAAATATAGTTATAATGAGTGCAAGATGTGTGATGTTGGAAGGTCGGACGTCGCTGCGAGGGCAATTGCGCAGGCGCCGGTACCGCCGCTTGCGCTGGCTTGATGTCATTGCTCACTGGTAATTATGCCACCGGCTACGTCGGATTAATTGTTAGGGGTAACGGATACTAGAGGATTTATATATTTTTTTGTATCATAGATAGGACAGTGACTACTTACCATCAGGAACTCCTTCAAACTGTTGACAAAATAAATTAGCCTTTAAAGATAATAAAATTAAAATGGAACCTTGGAGCTAAACTGAATCCAAAGCAAAAAGAATTATGACAGTCGGTTCATTAACAAAAATGTTAAATGTGAAAAACATTAAAAAAACATACAATCGAATTGAGAACCTCCTCCTTTTTTTGAAGTCGGTTAAAAAAGCGATGTCACTTGATAAGTGATGATGTGGCCGTACACAAAGCTTCGAAGAGAGCTGGCTCTCAAGTACAGCCAGAACTGTTAGGTATCCATAGACCAAGGCAAGCCCTCAGCGAGCCGGATGACCCCATAACATTAGCTCAGACCGAAGCTGACGAAGCTCGTAAAAGTACACAACACACTACACACAACTGATCACGCTACCGTCCTCGACGGCGAGGACCGCCGCGACGTCCCACTTAGTCTTTTCCTTTACCTACAAGTTATTTGTTTTAAAAACACCAAAAGAAAGAGGCATGTATAAAAAGAAAACAAAAGATAAACGTCAAAATAGTCTTCCAATTTTTAGTAATTACTACAAGATATTTACTTATAAATAAATTGTAGTAAAAATTAAAAAGGAAAATTTTATTCCGATTTTAGTCCTTTGGGTAATATTAAATATTTACTCAAATTACAAGTCAATTTGATGATAAAAATCAAAATCTATAAAAATATTTTTATTCAAAAACAATCTTTGTAAACATTCACATACTCGTACTTACATAGCGCTGGTAGCTATGTATCATTATCATATTTCTCTCGTCGTTTTCGTCTCACAAACAAACCAATCCCACATCTGTTGAACGCCTGACAATGCTCAGTTCACTGGACGTCAACCCTGAGATTCCCTGAAGTGAATTGAACTAATCCATTTCAGTGCTGATGACCCCGACAAATTGCAGCGGGCCAAATGAGCGTAGTTACTCATATACACGCTCATTTACAATTACAAAATTAAACTCCACGCTATTGTGCACTTTATTGTCTGAGTAGTAGGGAGACAATTGTGGTTGTGGAAACGCAAAGTTATATTTGTAGTGGTTTATACAGGGCGACGTGTTTGTACCGCCAAATAGGTTTATGTTGATGTAGAGTCAAATTAAGTCGTTCAAAAGTAGTGTCGAAACGTGTCTCTTTACTATAGGGATAAAGGATGACAAGCCAGTTGCCAGCCATCACGCCGCAGGTCATGGGTTCGATTCCCGTCCGTGACAAACATTTGTGTGCATGAACATGTCTGTTTGTCCTGTGTCTGGTGTAATTATCTATATAAGTATATATTTACAAAAAAAGTAGTAGGTATATGTAGTATATTAGTTATCTGGTTTCCATAGTACAAGCTCTGCTTAGTTTGGGATCAGATAACCATGTGTGAAGAATGTCCCAGGATATTTATTTATTTACAAGGATAAAGGATTTAGGGTGTCATAGTCATTAGATCATCAAATCTTATGATCCTAAAGTATCTTTTAAAGGATCTTTATAATATTCAGGATATTTTTGGCAAAAACACCAAATTCGGAAATCATATCAATATCACCAATATGGAGATTCTAATAAAGCTTCATCAAACTATTTAAAGGATTGACCTAAAATGTGGAAACTAAAATAGTATTTCTTCATTTTAAAAATATTTGTATTTTGGAAAAAATTAAAGCCAATTTAATGGGTAGGAATAAGTTCCTTGCAAGTTTAAATTAAACGTCAAAATTATATTAATTTTCTCCTAACATCACACGGTCTGTACACGAAATAATAATTTGACAGCATCTGATATAAACCTACTGCCCAAAAGAAAATAATATAATATTTTCAGGGTTTATGTATATATGAACGTTTGTCCGATTTTTTATTCCTTCATAAAATCTTAATGCTTGAATCCATTAGTCTGTGGTCTTGTTACAATCCTATGACGTACAGTGCGACAAAGATCTTTTGGCAGTTGAATGACGTCGGCAGGAGGGAGCTCTATAAATTTTAATACTATCCTTCTGTCACTTCTTATTACTTTTGGCATATTATTTGATTAAATAACAAGCAAAAACAACACAACATACATCAATGATAAGCGGACAGAGCTAACACTCAAAAAGTCACATTTCACAAGATAGCGGTGTTAGTTCCGATTTTGGCCACGTCCCAAAAGATTTTTGTCGCACTATAGATTACTACAAAGAGTCAATATGTAATTTAGTTAGTCACAGCAAACACTTTTGAACTCGTTGTAACCGCAGTACTTAAATCAATTTGCTATCGACTCTTAAATACCCAATTACGCATACTTTATAGTGCTTTCTACTTTATAGAGACTTTTCCAAGGCGACCACTTATCCATCACCAAATAACCTAAATGGATTTAGAGTCGGGGTCAAGAGACAACAGTTCGCCATTACGTTGATTAGGCGCAGGCGACGACGGGTCAATCTTTATTATAGGGGTCGGAATTGGCCTTAACAGCGCTTTAGTAGGGCCCGTATCATTAAAAAATCTTGGAAAAGAACATTCGCTGTCTTAGTGATTTTTTTAATAATATTTTCATATGCTTAAGAAGTTGATTATAAAATGATTCATGGTCTGTTTTTTTACTGGTCTGTGTCAGAGGTGGTAATCAAAGCTAGAGGAAGAAAGAAAGGAAAGCTTACACTTTTCTGTTTCACCGATTTATTTAATGATCGTATTTTCTTTGATTAAAATTCGTTCACTAATAGGAAGCTACATGATTCCCAAAGGTTATAGGCTACTTTTTATCCCGGGAACGCAAGAGAAACCGCGGGAACAGCTAGTAATTTATATTCCGACTTTAGCTTGCTTTAATTATGAAATTATGTTATTACCGACCAGTGATTATCGTTGGTGATTTAATTATAACGGATACTTATTTATTTTACCTAAAAATACAACATTTCATAATAACCTTGTTGATTTTTAGATTAAAACAATTATAGTAACAGAACATGGTTCAAAAGCGGCAAGCGCTCAATTGAGATTGATTGCACGAACTATTTTTGATGCGAACAAATTAATTCAGCTATTTCCAGATACGACAATTGGTACAAATTGTAACATGTTGGGTGTATTTGTTTCAGTAGTAAGTGGAAAGTTAATTTCCATTAGGAATTTTTGTGTTGAAAGAAATAGAGCGAGAAAACGCCATGGGAGTAAAAGAAAAATTAAATAGATGAACTTTTTGTTATACCTACAACTGTAGCGTAATAATAGATGCTTGAAGCCAGGGGCTATAAATCGCGCTTTGATAACCCTACAGAAATCCCTTCAAGAACTCCATACTGTACAGGCTACAGCTATACTATACGGAGACCAAAGAAGACATGAATATATTTTTATATATAAAAATCCTTATTCATAAACACTTTTTACCTAAATCAGTGTTATAGTAACCTCCGTCTCACTCGTTCGATCACCATACGTCTCGTGTCAGATAAAGACTTCGGAATTTTAACTAAATGACGTCTCGTAACTTTTTTATGAATAAGACCGATAGTGTTAAACGACAATATCACCGTGGTCAGTGATGATGTGGTCGAACGTAGTATACAAAGCCTTAAGAAATGGCTCTCAGGTGCAGCTGCTGGAACATGACGGTAGGTGCTTGTTAATAAACTTTCAACTTGAGGGCTGTAGTCAGTCAGGCGGGTAGGTACTACAAATTATCCTATTTACTAAGGTTTCATCACAATGTTTTTCTGAAGCTCATTAATAGATCAGATACAGTGCAAAAATGCGCTATTCTGTGAAGAGTCACTTTTTGAGAGTTCGCTCATGCAACTGCCAAAACATCCATGTCGCACGTACCTATTAGTTATTACCGCTAGAGCTAATTATTGTCTTAAAATATGTCCTAAAATGTATGAAAGAAGTAAATTTCAAGATGACTATGATCAGAGGGCCTGAATGGACAGAACTATTATTTGAAATTTTCTCAAAAATTAAGAAGTTCTGAAATTCAAATGCATTAAAGTAATTTATATTACGTTAGCAGTCAATGAATCTAACTCCCAATTAAATATTTTATCGAGACATTTGTATCGAATGCACCATTGTAATACCTACAATGTGGCGGTGTCGGTCGACTGGTGAGCGATTATGACACAGCTCAATAAATAATCTGAATATTTTTGTAGGGTACCGTATAATCGAAGCTAATAATTTTATTCTAACATCAAGGATTACTTACCAAGTTACGATACTTTATGCTTCATTAGACTTAAAATGTATGTCAATATCAAATTTAATTATCAATTATGATTTTCGTAACATAAGAAGCACAATGAGATTCAACAATTAAATATTAATGTATTTAAATAAAACTTAAATAAATAATAAAAAAAAATATACAAGAGTAAAAATTTACAAAAGAGATTCAAACATTTGGTCAATGATATTTAGGTGAACTTTGTACAATTCAAAACTATTTTATAAGGCTACATCAACGTATGTACCTCTGTCATATATTTAATGTTTTACATACAATTCTATCGTAAGAATAATCCATACAAAGGTTTGTGTCAATATTCAAATTATTTTTTTTAACTTAACATATATGAAGTAATTACATGTATTTTTGATTTTGCACGTCAATTTAGAAACTCAATTTTAATATTTTATTTTTTTCTACGGAACCATTGCCATATGAATCAAACTAGGGCTTGACAGGTTTTTATTTCTCCACCGTGACACTCACTATTAAGTGGAAGCTCGTTAATGATTACCAGCGATTTGTCTCTTGCCAACTATTCCTGATCGGAATTTGTTTGATTAAGTTGTTAATTTATTTCGTCCCTCATGTCATATCGAGTCATAAGTTAGTTTTATAATAGGCTTTAAAAATTGACTTCCTAATTTAAATTGTCATATTTTAATTTCAAATTAATGATCTTGAAAATAGAAGGCTATTATGAAACAAAAATCAACGGATATTAAACTAAACGCATCTCTACTGTCTACAGTCTATGAAAACATTTATAGATGGCGCCACATTGATGTCGGAGCTAGCTCTGCTATGCCAAAATAAGGTCACCTGATGCGTTCCGAGATCAGAACAAGCCAACATACATTTGCGTTTACAATATAGCCTATACCCCGCTTCTAATACCACTTTAAGATTGAAATCGATTACATTAATCGATTTGTAAAGCGCAAATACAATTTTGTGATGTGACTAACAAAGTTACGATTAATTTAGTAGGTGTAGCAAAGACATCGATTTATCATGTCATTCGTATAAATTGAGTGCCAGGTACTGGATCGGAGTAATGCTAATAGTACGGATAATGCGTTTCTCCATCCAGACCTGGATTTAGAGCTAATATAATTTGGGGCAAATTGTTAGAATCTTTGATCGATCATAGTAAAAGATTGGCTCTTTAAAATGATACAGGATTAATTCATTAAGCAATTTAATATCTTGGATTTTGACGTTAATAGTTTTATAATCAAAGAAACGTATGTAAAAGCAGACGTGGCCTAGCAGTCATGGCCGCCCTAGGCTTTGTAGTATCGGCCGCCCCCTTCTCCTCGCATCGTTTTTTGTACCTATATTTTAGATGTCGCCCCTAATATCTGGCTGCCCTGGGCCTAGTCGGCCTCAAGGAAAATCCGCAACTGTGTAGATGTAATACATGTTGAATCTAATCTTTATTGATATTTAGGAAAATCAAGCAGATAACAGCAATATAATACGTAGGTATATATACATTCTTAGGCATTAAGTTGAATAAAATGAATAAATAAATGATGTATTTTTTTGTCTTTACTTTTTGATTGTTTCTCCGTGACTTTTATATCAATCAACTGGCCTTTGCCCAATCTCTCAACTATCCTAGTCCGTCCTAGTACATTCTATATCTGGTTACTCATGTCATGTTCTAATAGTGTTTGTTTATATCGCACAAGATTGTTCGTTTGTCATTGGCACTGTTGTCAATGTGCGGAAGTCGAAGAGTGAACTGATAGATTGATCAGCACGGTGAAGAATCAATGGTATTTGAAGTATTGGTAAATGTTGAAAATAAAGGAAGCTTTATCAAACAAGCGTATGAAGCAGAGGAATCTCGCGCATTAGTCGACCTGAAATAATGTTAAGAATAAATTTTTGTTGTTAGAAATAAATCTTTCTCAGCAACCTTGAAAAGTTTAAAAGCTGTACGGTATTAAGACCGCAAAAAAACTGCATTTTCTGGTATCTAGTTTTTCGAGCGATAGAGCCTTCCATCTCTTCAGCTTTGCTTTTGGAAGCTGAAACCTTTATTCATCTGCGATTATCTCCATCTCTCAATTTTAATCTCTCATCAGCAGTATTACTGACTGCTACAATATTGATTATGTTCTCAATATCTACAGCTCCCACCCTCTTAGTGATCTCCACGATAGTTTTTGTAAGGGAATAAAGATTACTTAATTGAGTGCCACTACTCGCTTTGTGCAAGTGCTAACTTGGAATTTTCCTTTTTTCTTCGCTTACCTACACCTAATTGGCACGTAATAATACAGACACTGAATCTACACTTAGCAACAATGTTGCAAATATATCATCTGCATTCAATAACAAGTTTTAAATTGAATTGTATAAAGTTCATATTAATAATATGGTCGAGTTGAAATATTGAATGTAATTGTTTCGTAAAATGCATCTTACATTTTATAAACATATTGCATATAATAGGTTTCATATGTTTACCATTATTATTTACCGCATTATGGATGGGCCCGATCCACGCTCAGAGAGATGCGAAACATCGATAGAATGCATGAATCGATTCGGGTTAATGTATAAAATCGATCATTCGATTCATTCATACGTCAATTGTTTCGATTGTACAATTATGTTTCCATAAATCAATGGTATTATTTATCTTACTTTAGACTTGGAGAATGAAAGTTCAAATGTCTCTGAAGAAGATTATTTATGGATTTCTCATATCTGCATATAATTCTTTCTTTTATGTTTAAGAGGTACAATGGTCTCTTGGTAAACCTATTGGGTAAAGGCTCCTTTACTTAATTTTTATTTTAATATTTGAATAAATATAAATCTTATACCTTAGTATTTTGGGTTATTTCCTCCTAAATCATGTATTTTTCATTACGAATTTTTAATTGTTATCGTTGAACCTACCTATACACTTACTAAAATACAAGGTGTAATCAGTCTCGATGTCCATATATTAGGTAGGTAAACTTTTATCTATTTCCGTAGCCGTTAAAAATCTTTTTGAAATTATACCCATTTAAGTATTTGTAAAGTGTCATGCTTATAATACCTTATCATAATAGGAAGCTTTGAACCTTGGTCTCCAACGTTACAACAGTAAAAGAATTCCACTGGAGAAAAAAACGTCCAGTTTAAAATCTCATAACATTAAATCTTTCGATAGCTTCATAAATCGATACAATCGTTAATACAAAGGAACATAATATCGATAAAAGCGTTTATATTTATTACATAGGTGGGCCGAATAATGTTTCTATAAACGTAAAAAAGTACTTCAGTCAGAGCTAGAAAAATTGTTTTCTTTACAGCAGTGCTGCGCAAAGCAAAAATTGACGACCATCGCGTAGAAATATCTGACGTGGAATGTGTAGGAAATATCAAACTATACTTACGTCTTGTCACTGTCTCAACTTCGTAATGCTTAAATAATAGCTCTGCTGTTATTGATAGACTCAATATTGCCAATAGAATGTATTGAATAGATCGTTTTCATAAATATTAATGAAATATTGTGTAATCTCACTTTTTGTGCTTTGTAAGGAATTTGAGCGAATAATTATTCGTTTAACCATTTAACTCATAAATCTTGCTCTGTTTTAGTGTAGCGTCAGCAATGGCGTCGAATATAGTATCTGTGCGGTGTAGAATGATGATATAAATCAGTATAGGAATTTAATTGAATAAATCCATGTATAATATTTCATTCTATTTATTCTTTTTAGTCTGTGGGGCTTTTCTGAGTCTGTCTGTAAAGCTTGAGAGCCATTTTTGATTGAGTGAACCACCAGTGCAGTCAAAATTTTGTTCTTCTAGTTTTGGTTCATCACTTATGAAATAATAATTAATCTGGAAGAGTTGCTGCATTTTTTACTTGTGTAAGTCGAAAATCTATCGCCTAGAATCCAGCATCTGTACTTTAAAGTTCTATTTTAAGCTTTTTTGTGTATTTACCATCATAAGCTACCTACATCATTACTTGAGGCGTGGACATTGTGATCAAACTAGCATTGAGTTAAAATGATGACTCTACTGCCGGTTTAGAATATACCTACCTACTATAACTCAATCTCAGTCAGGCATTTGCGAATCTTTACTCATCAAGATATAATCAATGAAAGAGATGCAAATTGTGTGATGAAGTGAGAGGAGAATAGATAGGATCTGATGATTGGGAATATGTTCAGCAAACTATGAAGTATAAATCCGCTGCCAAATTTAATAGTCTCATTTTAAACTGATCATCATTACCATTCTAAAAGTGAACTTTGGCAACTATATGGATAGTTTTGTCGACTGTACGTGCCCTATAATTTAGCTGTCAAAGTAAGAAGTGATGTATAGCTTCTCCGTCAACTTTGAGCCCATTGTACTAAAGTGATTACTCTCCAATAGACATAAGCTATTAAATGAATTATCTAGTTTTTACTATGAGTTATTGCAACGTGAACAACGTGAGATTGATGGACGTTTGTTTGCTTTATGTTCTGATTGAGGTTTATCTGTTGGGTCCTATATACTTAGGTCTTTCAGTTTCCCACGTGAGTTCAAGAAGCAACTGGAAGCTAAGCCAAATTTATATTGCCATTACCTTGTATTTTTACAGCAAACGCTTTTGGTCTTGGAACAAATAAAAACATCTTCAATTTAACACATATTTTTTTTGAAGATTATGTATTGATAAATTAGCTTTCAGTTCAATATAATGCTGTGTACCAACAGCATTATATAGTGGAACGTCTTGATCATATCATGGAAGTGATGTAAGTCTTCATGCATCTACCACATCATTAATAAGGCCTGCGGCGCGTGCGACGCGTACCAGAAAACCATTTCAACCAAACATGCATTATACTGTAAATCTGTATGAGTTTAAAACTAGACAAGATATTAATGAACCAATGTTTGTTTATCCTCAAGATTCTATATCATTCTCAACTAAGCTACACATTTGTAATAATTACGGACAGCTTTATAAAATCATCTTCAATAAAAAGTAAGTATGAAACTGTCCGCTAAACGCAACAAATTGATTGCACAGTATATTAATAGATATTAGTGAGGGATTCCACGAAGCCAGCTGTCATATACGAGTAATGACGAACAACGAGCCATGAATTGAGGCTGCTTACGTGGTCTGGAGATGTAATACTGAGGAGTTGAAAGATGGGGTCTAGATTTAAATTGGACCAAAAAGACGAAAAGAGATCTACCAAAGGAAAGGATGATGTTTCTTAAGAAAACAGTAATTATATATGAGTACCTTCCACACAATAAAGTACTACGGGGAATTATAAAAGTTCAAAGAAACATCGGTAAGCAAGTAAAGGTTTTCATGTCACCCAAAAAAGACAAAGAGTTTTGATTTAAAAAAAGGAAATGGAGGCCATTAGTAATCTCAGCATTCAAATAAAACTTGGGCTCAATGAAATCTAATTAATCAATGATTTAATACAAATTCTAATAAATTTGCAGCAATAAATAAACGAATACTTAACCAAATGGAAAAAGTCAAGGATGAAGTTAATAAAAGACTATCTCATTACCTTCAATACCTTCTAATGTCAGAAATCAGCATCTAAATGCCTTCTCCTTAAAATTATAACTCGACAACAAAAGCTGGGAGCGCCGTAACACATCTATTCATTACCAGCCATGCAAGTGTACAATCACCAATTCTATGGACACGTAATGACCCACCACTGGAGTCAAATTATCCACACATTACAAGACCCAAGCGGGGTATTACGAAATACCCCCCGGCGAATAGTTGAATATCGATAAAAACAATTGCTATCGAATAATTTGAATTTTTAATTAGGTAATTTGAAAATCGATTGTTTTTGCCTAGAGCATCGGATGTTTATTTTTAATAAGTTTTACGTCATTAATGATAGGTGTACAATGTTATGAAATGCTTTTTATTAATGTTCGTTCGGCCTTTTAATAGAATGCCTCAAGTTATTCGGCCTTACCTAACCGATACGCTCGAATAGGTAAAGGGTAAATCGAATAGATTTTAGACAATCGATAGTGTCTCAAAATCGAGTTATGTGAACTGATTTAATGATCTAAAAGGAAACAAGTTTCTCTTGATTTACAAGATTAAATGAAATTCCAATGTTTGTGGCTTACCTTTATTATTAACCTTAAGATCGGTATTTACTTCACTATCAGGGATATTAAATAACTAATTTATATTTAGTTATTTACCAGTGGCGGTGTAGACGTGTGCTTTAAGCAAGTAGCTAGATATTTTATTCTACCTAACTGTTATCGCATCTTATTAAATCTTTATCTTTGCGATTTATTGGACAACCATAAAGAGCATTTGAATTTTGGAAATTATTGCTGTTATATTATAAATACGTTATTTGAAGTAAGTGGCTTCTAATACAGAACTAGTATTCGTAATCAGCATTCCAATGTTTGTGGAGCAATACCTAACCATTATCTTAATTAACAATGATCCTAAAATATGTAGCCTTTATGCAACTTTAGACTGTAGATCCGTTCTCGGAGTTAGCAAAACAAAGTAGTCGCTAACATGTTTACTCGACCGTAACTCGACACCCGGGTCACGGCTGCAATATGGACGAGAATAAATCGGGAAAGCGAGTTGTTGTAGTTGCCACTGGATTGTGTCGGAATTGGATTGAAAACTTTGATTCGAATTTAAAAAAAAATTACTGGCAGGCTAGGTTCTTTTGTAACCGCCTTCGTTCAATAAATGTTGGCAATATTGAATCACTATTTGAAAGAAACAAAAGGCAGTGCTGCCAATATTACATCGACCTTCAATAAAATAAATAAAAAACAAAATAAACAATTTTACATTCAGAACCACCAGCGCAGTTCAACTCAAAAGAACTGACAAGAAATAATAAACGTACGTTTTAGTAGTCAAAGATATGTACAAATGCTATTAAAAACAGACATGCCATGGCGACAGACTATTTAGAAGGCATGTTAAGTAACATTCGGTAGTCGAATGACAATTTGAACCGACCCCTGTCACACATAACTCATCGTTGCTCATTATAATGAGCTTTCATACGTGATTGCGATAAGATAAAGCTGAGGCGAGCCTTTATAATGCTGTTCGTATAGAAAGTTAGCGAAGCTATACAAAAGCAATAAAGAAGCTTCTTAAATATATCGCTGAATGATCCTACATTCAACGTTTTGCGTGTTTTTCAAATAAAAGTAGTTTATTTTTATTTCAGTTGGTTTGATTTTCAAATTATTTATTTTTGCCTTTAGCAGTCGATACCATTATGGGTCCGAGGCTCGCCGATTTTCTCGAATATTATCTTCAAAACTTATTGAAGTCTCGGGGGACCGGCGGGTGGGGATCTTTTTCCGCCAACGTTAGCTTGGCCTTCCAAAGAGAAAACGCTGCTAGCCTTCTGGGAACCTTGTCATCAACGGCCGTCTCAAGATTTTTTTTTAATTACTTATTTTGTGTATATATTCATTGTAAACAATTGTAAAGGATTAAAAAAATAGTCACTATTTAAAAAGCAAATAAACATATGCCTCTTCGGACACACGTTACCGAACCTGAAAAAATATCCGAAACAAAACAAACCAAATGCTATATTCTCTGGTATAACCATACGGTATTAGCTACAAGTCGCTAGGCTATAGATGGTTAATAGCTTTTACTGCAACAGAGACCTAAGGCCGTATGCTCAACTGCAATTAATCAAAAGGCCACGCCCAGACGCGACGACAGCGTCGCGTGACCACACCGTGCCCACTCCGCAATCACCCAAGCTCTTTGTTAGATATTATTATCAGCCACTTAACTTTAGCATCTGCTGTTATAACACACACTAAATTAACCCCTAACTATTATAATCTAAAGACTAGAATAGCGTGAACTTTTACAGCGATTGTTAGGTCAGTTGTGTGGGTCATTGTATCTTAATAAATAAATATATTTGATGTGATGACACTTGTAACAGTTTAGAAAACAAAGGATTGTGTGAGGTAGGCTCTATAAGAGTTGTATAATGGTAATATAAGGTCTTGACCCTGTCAATTGGCTATTTCTAAACTAGGACCTTCTAATTGAGCTTTTGACCCTTCAGATAATATTGTCCTAGATCATGGGTGTCCTAGATCCTGGGTGGTCATTTAATTAGACCAAGAAATTAAATCATCTTCTAAATTTTGTTACAATAATTTTAATTAACATTACATTGCTTGGACATCCAAAGAGGAAACGCTGCCAGGCTCGAGGATTTTTTTCTATGTAGTTTGTATATTTATTGTAAATATAAATATTGTTTAATGATATAAAAAAACAGAGGTGGTCCCAGAATGATGCTCATATTGACTTTTGGAGCGGATGATTTACCTCTACCGGTTTATATCTAGCGCGTCTATAACACGCTAGATATAAACCGGTAGAGTAAACAATATACGATTAAGAAAAGCTATGTCGATTAATTTATTTATTTAAGTTACTTCATCATATCAGCCGAAAGATGTCCTCTGATGGACAAAGGTCTCCCCAAGGATTTCCAGGATCGCCAGTCTTGCGCTACCCGCATCCAGCGGTTTCCCGCGACACTCACAAGATCGTCGTTCCACCTTGTGGGGGTCCTGTCCGCTGCGTCTTCCGGTTCGATAAGAATATTTATGATACTATAGTTAAAAAAAAACAGAAGAGCTATTTTCAAAAGTTATACTTCAATTTTCTTCTTAAATTTCAACCCGAAATATTCCATATTATTTTTACAACGCATCAAAGTTCCTTTTGTAAGTCAACAACACAAGACTGTCACACATCAGTTTTAATTAAAAAGCTGAATTCCATCTTCATTAATCATGTATTAATTAGTGTTAAGTGTGGCTTGAAGAATAAATAGACGACAGAAAGGTAACTTTCAAAATCTACACTAAATTAATAAAGAGAAATGATTTATTTATTGTTTGTAACGAATAAACTCGGAAATTACACTTTGGATCAATTGAAAATTCTTTCACCAGTAGAATACTGAGTAATAAAGCTATATTTTACATAAAAAAAATAGGGATCACTAGAAAAAATAATATAGGTAACCCAAGGAGAAAAATAAAAAGGAATTGATCGATCTAATTAATTTAATTTTTAATATTCAAATACTTTTTTTTCTTTGTATTTTGCCTCACTTGCTCATATCCATATCTTGTCCATGCTGTTAAATCTATTTGTTTTAAACAAATACCTAATCTGTTTATTCTTCTACATTAGTTAATCGCATTCCCAGAGTCCTAAAATACATGCTCTGCATAGTTTAGGACTCCCTGTTTAGCTACCTATTCTAATTGTAGTTCTATGTTATGTTTTTTTTAATATGTTTTGACTTATTGTGTTTGAATAAATAAACTCATTATTATTATTAATAATTCCACCATCACACTTTTCCCATCGAATTAAAAGTTGAACCGCTTTAACTTCGCTCATCTCGGAACGAGTCAGAGGCCAAAGCCCAAACGCCCAACGCAAGCCCAAATTATAAAAAAAAAAGACTATGTCGCGGGTGAAACTGCGATGAGATAAGCTAGTATTTCAATGTTTCAGTGACCTACGCATCTACAAGATGTGAAATGAAACTGCGTGATCAATATATTGATTGACGAAAAGAGATCAGAGTGAAGCGTAAACACATAATGTAACCTCAATTTTCGTTTTCATACTAGAAATGTATAATTTTTTATTTTTTTTTAAGGGGCCGCAGTAACTGGTCAACATTTATTATTATTATATTCTTATTATTCGCTTTAACGCAGTGTCACATCTATTTTCAAACGTAATCTACATTATCGTGTACATTCGAAAAAGGGACAAGAATATCTTCGTCACTTTCGGTGTTCTTTAATTAGAGGTTCAAATTTTGACGTTCAAAATAAATGTATTTTTAATGTTTATATTTGGCCTTTTGCCTTTAGATTTTTGTCATGTCGATCTTCATAATTTGGCTCTTTTTAAAAACTTTTAATAAGCTGTCCCCCGCGGTTTCACCCGCGTTCAGGGGATAAAAAGTATCTGCGTGCCTTTCATCGGTTCAGTAGCATAGGCGTGAAAAGGTAACAGAACAGACAAACAGAGTTACTTTCACATTTATAATGTTAAAGTATGTAAGGATATTTATAGCATACTAGCTGTCCCTCGCGGCTTTACCCGCGATCCGGAACAAAAGTTCCCATCCATACCATCTGATCTGGCTGGCTTTCATTTAACTTTCCTTTCGAACTTTACTTAATATTAGCTTAGCTTCTATCTCGCAGTTTTACTCGCGTTCCCGAGGGATTTTATTTCGTTTAATTTTTTTTTCTCGGGATAAAGTTTTTTAAGGTTTTTCGCAGTTTTAATTACTTACAATATTAGAAGGATATTTCTGAAATAACACTAACCGCTTTATTCACGTTCGGAAAAGATGACCAGAGCAATATTTTAAATTATTTTTTTGTTTTTTATACAACAAAGTCGGGAAACAAGCATACGGCCCGCCTGATGGTAAGCGGTTACCGTATCCTATGGACGGTAGCGACACCCGGGACAGACACCATATACTAACTAATCCGCGCCCCGGGTACCACTCGCGCATTGCCGACCTTTCCCCCCCATCCCGATGAGCTCAACAAAGTTATTCGGCTGCGGTATTCTGTAAGGTACTTCCCCAGTCGAGCTGCTCTTCAAGCGAAACATCACCATGCTCTCTTAATATTTTAAATTACAATCGCATCTAAATTAAATTCAACAAATGCGTCATATCTGCATAACAAAAACACAAACATTCGTAACAAACGTACGTACAATTCTTATAAACTAATTAATATGACACTCTAATCTATATTTAATAACCACAACATGGGAGTCGAGTGCAATTATTCTAATGCATACGAGCTTAATCCTACCAACTTATATTTGCATCTATAACAAAGCATTTTGAACCGTATGGCATAGAGAATATAAATTAAACTGTAAGCTGTTATTTAGCTTTGTTTTCGGTTAATTTCGTTTTCTAATTTGAATAGTAGCATCATACTTTCTGGCTGTTCGTGACGTACTCAAATAGGTTTTAATGGCTGAAAATGACAGTACAGTGTTTATTCTGAACCAATTACGTAAGTACATATAGTGCAGTGCAATGCAATATGTCCGATTAATTGATTAAACGCTTACTAGGTAACTTTGGAAACCATATCAGAATCAGTACATTGGTTCTTTGGTTATAAGCACACTAACGGATAAAGAGACGGAATGATTAGGTAGAAATTAATATATTACAATGTGATTTACAGAACAAAGGACTTTATTGCATTTTTCATATAACATGTTTTCAATTAGTGTTTAAAGCTATTTTAATAGTTTCAGTACAGTTGAGTACAGAAATAATTGGATAGTGTCTTAGATAATTATTGGTCTTCGCTGCATGCGCTCCAATGAGATTCATCGGAGCTAATTAATTTTATTGTTCTTACGTACATCAGCGGTAGGTACTGAGTACCACTAGTAGGTAATTAAAAAATGGGACTTACCTATAGTATGTATGACACAACTTAGATGAAGCATCGGCAAAATTCGTAAAATCGATCGTTCGTTTTAAAAAATTCTCGGCGAAAATGATCTAGTTGAACGTTGAATTGCGCGACAATGAATGATTTGTATTAGTTGTGTAAATTGGAAGTGAAGTGCACGAAAACGATTTGCCGATGCTACATCTAAGTTGTGTCATATTGTACCTATCTATTTATTGTTACGTAAATTTGTGACTTTTTTTCAAGTAGCTAAATTAGTTTATATTTTTTTTTTCGTGCATTGGTAGGTACCTTACCTGCTTTAAACAGCTAGTAGCGTCTCATAGACGTCACCAAAGCCCTTATACTGCAACTACATATTATTACAGGAAATGTACACCTTTGACACGACGATAAAATATGAAAATCCCATCAGTGAGTTGACCGCAAATGGCCGGGCGACGCAGAATGGCACTTTTCCTACAATAAACATATTTATTATCATTGTAGCCAATATAAGGTGACCTCTCACAGGGTGTAAAACTGAGATGTCAGAGGTCTAATGTTGTTGGGTGTATGAAATAATATTTATGATTCACGGATGGAAATTTTGTCGTGCAACGCATTTTACTTATTTAAAAAAAAATTGGATGTACATGTACGTAATCTTAAAAAATACTGAAATCGGCGATTTATAGTTTATGAATACTCTACAATAATCTAAGAATCATGACCATTATTTATTTTTAACCAACTTCAAAAAGGAGGAGCGTAACAATTCGTCGGAATCTTTTATTTCTTTTCGAGTTTACGCGCGCTCCCGAAAGATCATTATGATTTTCCTAAATAAAAAGTATCTTACTGGATCTAACAACAAATCTGTCAGAGCATATGAAAGGGGTATCATTCTCAGTGAACGTCGGTTCATTAAATTTTCAATGTTTTATTTTTATATTGCTTTTTTTTCTAAAGAGGCCCTCAATTTTCCACATTGCCTTAACTCATCGAAAGTTAATGAAAACGTTACCTAATAATTTCTAACAGATAATGTCTATCTACATCAAATCGGCTCTTCGCAATACCCAACCGTGTATCACACCGCAGCGAAAAACTTCAGCCCAGTAGTTTACAGTAAACCATAAAGTTGTGCACTAAATTATTAATGGCGGTGTAAACGCGACTAGGTGCAGTGGTGGGAAACGTCGTTGATTTGCGGTTCGAAGCTTGTCCCCGTTAATGATGCATTCACATGGCCAGTAGCGGTTAGGTATGTCAAAATAGCTGGTTAACCGGAATACTGGCATAAAGGGCGCTAAGGGCTTCCCATTTGTGTTTACTGCTTAGTTATGCTGTGGTATTAGGTGTGAACGAGGCTTCATAGGCTGAAATATGGGTTAGGTTAGTGTCTTAGGTTCGGCTTGAATAAGATTTTAATGTTTTTACACGACTGACACAGAATGATCATCATAAAGGCAGTTTTTTATTACTCGTTTTTTTTATTATTTTTAATCTTACATGGTCTAAATAGTTTCTTAATCATCATTATTTTTGCATGTACTAGCCGTTCACTTCAAGGCCTTTACAGCAGGGAAACTAATCTAGGCTAATCTTCTAATATATAAAATTCTCGTGTCACAGTTGTCGCCAAACTCCTTCGAAACAGCTTGACCGATTTTTATGATTTTTTTTATATATATATTCGGTAGT
This sequence comes from Tethea ocularis, assembly GCA_963555595.1. NCBI lineage: Eukaryota > Metazoa > Arthropoda > Insecta > Lepidoptera > Drepanidae > Tethea > Tethea ocularis. The sequence goes on along the minus strand of OY741963.1, from coordinate 2,971,701 downwards.
CTGAGAATAGGTCGTAAACAATTTTTAATCCCGGGATTGCGAGTGAAACGTATCATATAAAATAAAGTTCTACTTCCATAGTTTTCAACGTTGCAAATAACCTAGTTCTTTATATTCTTGGTTGCAGTATTCCACATCCTATACCGTTTAAGTGCTATCAATTATTCATCGAATTGAACGAATCCAAGACGAGTGTTAAGGAGTAATTTGCCAACGCTACTGTTGATCAGCAACCACGTCACGATGAAGACATTTTGGTCGATCCACAATTGAATTCAGAGACGGTAGGCGCAGGAGTGACAGCCGTTCTGTGACCATAGATTAAGAAGTCTATAGACGCCCAAGTGGTTTTCGATATAAGTTAAACCACGGAGCGAAAACTAGTACGAAATAAAACTTTAAAAAACTATCGGAAGAAGAATTGACTGACACTAATCCTAGGTTAAATTTATAACAAATTTAATATAATTAAAATTAGGTAATTATATTAAATTTGTTATAAATTAATTAATATTATTATTAAAAACAATGAAATTCTATATTTCAAGGTTTATTCAACCAAGAGAACTCTACCAACTCCTCATGAAAAGACTCGAAAATCAATTGATTTATCCCATAAATCACCACGTAGCGTCTATAGATCCTGTTCTATACTCTATGACGAGTAACGCGCGCCGGCACGACTCGCGCGCTATTGTATGGTAATATAACCTGTGATACGCATGCGCTATGCGTCTAGTCGGAATCGCCGCATCTAGGCTTTTTTTAGAGTCACACTTCTGGGAAATACTCGTGTGTGTATAAGCGATGAGATGAAGTAATGTGTGATGAGTTTTGAGAAGGGATAAAGATGTATTTTGATGCGTCTATGTGTGTTGCATATCTATGTAGCATTTTTAGGTTGGTATTTTGAAGTATTGACTGGTGTTTTAATTTGGAAGATTGGGGAGATCATTTGAAAAAAAATTGAATGTACTTAGTTTAGGGCTTTGTGAATGGCCTGATAATAGACTTATCCGAGTAGTAGCTTATTTCTCTAGCAAGAAAGAAGCCTAGCCGGAGGCGATGCAAGCTAAGAGGTAATGTCTTTGAATACCGAGATGAAGGTGGCGGGTTCTGATCCTACAATGAGCTGGAACTATCGGTGACGCAAAACATCGTGAGTAACCCATAGTACGGTGATAGGGTACTTTAATACCCACCTGATTGGCTACCACCGTCCAGTTGAAAATCAGCCGCCAAGCACCTACCGGTGTGTTCCGAGAGCTACACTTGAGAGCCAGTTTTCTTCTAGGCTTTGTGTGCTTACCACCTTCGGCCACATCATCACTGACCACAGTGAGATCGTTAATAAAAGCCTGTTAGTCAATAAAAAGTGTTCTCATGTTGATGAGGTGATTTATATACCCAAGCTTACTGATCAAATAGTTGACACGTAGAAACTCACTGTGTAGAGACGTTTTATTTAAAAAAAGACACATGGAAATAAACGAGCATGATACAAGACTATCCCATAAATTGAATCAAATTTACAATAAAATAACGAATGAAAAATAAATATGAGATTTATATACATAAAGTAAGAATTATAAATGAGCGTCCACACTGACCGCGTAAGTCGCAGCGAGCCGCAACCGGCCAGATAGCCAGCATTTTAAATTCACACATTATCATAATGCCCCGATCAATATTCGATGTTTGCTCCGGCAAGTGAGAGCCGCATTTACATGCTGATTGCATCCCGTCCGGCCGATGTGTTACACTCTTTATTATTATTATTGTGCCATTTATGTTTTTTCTTGAATAATATGCAGGACAGATAGTTTGTTGCGATATATGGACCGTGATCATCATGGTTTATGGCTCGTGCAGTTGATGACGTGAATGACATTTTGTTATCGTATTTGGACGGCTATCAATTATCATTAATTTAATGCTTGCATTTATAGGCACGTATAGATACGGACCAATTTGCAAGTGTTAAATAAATTATACGAATCTAAAAGGTGACTCTAAGGTCAGTTTCTAGATTTGTAATCAACTTTTTTTTACTTTAATACTAAAACAAAGTTTTTTGTGACGACATAATATGACTTATTGAAGGAAATGTACCTACCTACTCACATCTCACACACATGGACCAATGAACTCACATGGAAAAATATGTTGAATATTAACACAATGGCTGTGTATAAAGTGGGTACCTACCTATTTACCTGACTTAGTGTACGATAATCAAAAATACAATCAAAATTAAAAAAACCTACCTACTTACTGATTCTACAAAAATAAAACAAACTATAATGAAATGATTTCTGACTATGAATTTAATCAAAAACTTTAATAAATATCGTGAATTGTGTTGTGCATCTGACCAATAAATATGGAAAGCAATAAATAAAGCAGAAAATAGTCGCGTGAAAGAGCGGCTAACAACCTAATCAGGACTTGTTTCACCTGAATCATGGTCACATAACTATTTATAAACTTTTATAAATGTGCAAGTGTAGTTAGTTAACAGTTTGCATGTATGTGTGTATTAATAGTATTACCTACTAGTTTAATGATAGCTGGAGTCCGTTGACCAACTCTGTAATAATTTTATACTTCATTCAATGTACTGAAAAATTCTAACTTATTTTAAAAATAGAATGCTATCAAATATCCTCTTTTACATTGCTGATTTGAATTTCGAACGATTTGATTCGAATCGATTCGAAACTATTCTTTGACTGATTTCAAAATTAACTAGGTTTTATTTTTGTATTTAATCTATCGATGTAATCTAATATCTTCTAATAATCTGAATCTCGGAAACGGCTCCAACGATTTTCATGATATGCAGAGGGTTTCGGGGGACAAAAATCGATCTAGCTAGGTTTCATTTTTTTAAAATGTCGTTTTAAAAAAAATCGAGCAAAGCTCGGTCAACCAGGAACCTACTTCAAATTATGTGAGACAGTATAAAGCAAGTCTAGAAAAATTAACTTTCATACTTCATTTAAAAGAAAGAGCCAGAACTATTTCAATACCTGGGTTTTACAAAACTTGCTTGAAACCATCATCTCATTTATTCATCATCTTTGGGAATTGGGATCAGATGTGTGTGAAGAATGTCCTAGGATATCCTATTGGGCGTTGGCCATCAGACACCGGATGGTTGTCCACTATAAAAGGAAATCTATTAAAGCTGTATCAAATGGTGGCGACGCCGAACAGGATAATATGTAATGTTAGAGAGATGAATATTTTTGTGGCATTATGGTTTAATTACTGTTAAGCTGCAATTACCACCACAATTTTGTAAAACTTATTCATGCAAATGAATTTAATATCGTTTCTTAAATACTAATAAAGCCTTAAATCAACTTACCTGTGTATACTGCATTAATAAAGGGATTTTTGGGCAGGTTGTTAATGAAATTAAAATTAAATTTATGGGGTGAAAGCACAAGTTTATGACGTCACAGATTTACGAGGCACCCACACTTAATTAACAGAGAGGTGCGTCAAGTAATGAATGTCGTTTGTATTCACGCCCTATGTTAGACAAAAGTTTGAAAAATACTAACATTTGACAATTTATATCAAAATATGTATAGCCAAATTGTCAGGGATTATTCAACTCTTAATTACGAACTCGTTTTACTATGGGACTAAGCCAGAAATATCGAAAAAACAAAAATGAATAGTTTGTAATTTTTGTCGTTAAGGGTAAACCTTCAGTTGGAGCGTTAAATTCAAATTTTATCACGTTTTTTGTTAATTGCAGCTCAGTTAAAGGTCGTAAGTTATCAACATATTATTTGCGACAAGAATGGTAGTATATTTACTGATTAATAACAAAAGAAATCATAAAACATTCCAAGGTATATTAGTAACATTTTCATGAAATAGTCGTATATGTCAGTCCACCTTAAGCCTATGAATTTGGCTACCTCTATGGAATCCATTTTCAAGGACTACGAGCTGTTGAGTAGAATTATTCTATAAAGATTGATAATCTACATAATCCCTGGTAAGTAATTGAAAATATCCATAAGTGGCGGTAAGTACTGTATACCATCAGATCGAACGTGAACGTATTTATCAATCGTCAGGTTTTAATAATTTTGGGTTAAATAAAAAAAACACTTTATTTATGAGAGAATTATTTAAATCATATAAATAATCTAACCTAACCCAATTTTGCCTACCCACATCTCAACAAAAATAGTTTTAAAATGCTATTTCCGCATTATAATACAGTAGTCCGCCAAATTCAATTAAACATAATAGTTTTAATCTACGCACAAAAGTGATTTAAAATTTTATTATTTATTTTATCTATTCACGTGGGTGTACCTACTTTTTTTCTTGATTAACGGTTTCATCTGATTCGTAAATCAATTTTCAATTTATAATACACTGTATGGATCTCGATGTATTAATTATTAATCCGGTATAAGATTCAATTTCACACTTTTGTATCCTATTAAAATGGTAATATTATGGAAACGACATAGACCTTTTGCATCATAATATTATAATAAAAATATAACATATCATTTTGATTTACGTCATAATTCCTGAGACAACACTTTTAGTATGATAATAGCTTGCTGAAAAATTTACACAGAATCGAATGTGGGTTTTAATGAATTGAGTGAGATAGCAATGAATGGCAACACTTACAATTCATATAGACAACACTAAAACGATTCAGAATATGAAATTGAGTAGTACAAAATAATATTATGAAATCCAATGAATTTGGCTCACATTATCTGGGATTCTATAATTTTAGACCGCGCGTAGGTACCCCGTGCGTACATACAGCACGATTCAATCGAGTATCAAATGAAATTAGCATGTCCAAAAAATGGGAGCCAGATTCAATGAACTTCATAACCATTGTCTCTCGCGTTAGATCCGCAACACGTGAAAAATTCTGTGGATGCATTGACTGACAGAAAATAATGACATCTGATAAAAGATAATTTCAAGAACGCTGACGTTAATAACGCATGTTTTTTTAAATATTTAATGCAGCATACAATTCTTAAATTTGTATTGTTTTAAAAAAAAACATCATAGAAACTGCTTTATTTGAAACTGCTTCCAGCGTCGCGTCGTGAAAGTCCATACAAGTGTTGTTTACCGCGGTTGGCATCACCACATATACCCATTAAGCTGTCCACACGCATTTAGTTGCAACGGAACATTTTAAGAGTAAGTACCATTTTAGTATTCTAGCAAACAGTGTCGCGGTGCGTATGCACACTCATTGAACAGTCACTTTCATGTCGTTTCGTATGTGAAGGATGGAGAAAATAAAAATAGAAAATGTTTTGCTACCTTTCGTTTATTTTAATCGACAATACATATTGTATAAAATTGCAGGAGGCGTGTTTTATTCACTTTATGGAAAACCCAAAGAAATATACCTCTTAGACACGGTGTGCAGTTGCTTCTTCAATGGTAATGTCATTAAATGTTTAATGGCAATTTTTACTATCGATTCCAAAATTTTTAGTCTCGGACACATCACCATGGCGCGGCGCCGCTACGGTGTAACGGCAAATGAAATTTAAAAATGAAATTAATTTCATGTCGGGAAAAGGGGAGGGAGCAAAACAAAAGGAAGACGTCCGCTGCTGGACCAAGGCTTCCCCGTATGATCTCTACGATGGCCGATCCAGCGATTTCCCGCGACCCTCACAAGATCATAGGTCCACCTTGTGGGGGTCTACCCTCGCTGCGTCTTCGAGAACCCTTCTGCCCCAACGGCTGTCATTTCTACGCGCACAATTATGATGTCTTGCACAATCCTGCCTTATATTCATGCTAGTTAGTGATCAATTTATAACAGTTAAGTCCATAGTTACTATGATTCTGGAGAAGGTCACTTTAGGACAAGATGGGAGAATAATAGGGTAGTTGACTGACTTATCAAATCAGCTACTTTTTAATAAATGTCAAAACGATAGTTTATATGGAATTTTGTATGAAATATTACACTATGACGTCATAGTTTCACAGCATCAAATCATCTACTCTTAGTGGTTCCACTGGTAATTAAAAATCATAAAAAGCATTAAATGTACGACATATTTGTTGTTTCCACGTATTTTTAGATGTTTTATGTATTGGTTAGTGTTTGGTCATTTATTTTTGACAGTGTCAACTACCCTATTGTTACAGTACCTACCACCATAGGTACAGTCATACCTACCGTTATAAAAACAGTCATCGACCTCACTAAACAATTATTTAATACAAGTACAACATAATCAACTCGAGTAACATTAAATATGAATTATGGAAGATGGTAAACAAGACAGGGTTGAGAACCAGTTCGTGTATAACATTGTCCGGTTTCATAACGTTCTGTGGATATTTGCGAACGGAGCCGGAAGGCGGGGCGATGACCTTGTGTGTCAACAGGCGAGCCGTCAACGCGGCAGACAAACAGTCAGATTGGGTGGTTTAAGTTAAAAACTGTTAACGACAAAACATTGGCTATAACTAGGTTTGGTGTGATTAATTTCCAACTTTGGGCTATCATGGTTTTTGTGAAAGGACATTTATAACCGTATAGATTGAACCTATTTTTGTTAACACTTACAAAAACCAACTTTTATGTACACATGGCCACAGATCAAGCTACACTGCGGCACCTTATGTGGTTGTAATAGGCGCTATTTTGCAACAAAAATGTGTAGCTTGATCTGTGGCCGTGTGTACCTAATGAAAGTTGAGTATTATCAATAAGACTAAAGAACCCAGGAGACAATTGAAACGCCACGAGTCTCATTATCTAAAAGTCTTATTTTATAGTAAGGCTACCAAGAAATGGGCCATCAAAACTAGGAACCTTGGAAGTTGGTCCAACTTCAATACTAAATCTCCTCCTGAAAGTTCCTTTAAAATTAGATGATCCATCTCTATGCTTAGGTCATAAACTAATTAGTATTATGAAGAAACAGACATACTTACATACACACAAACATATCGTTCAAAATCATAACCCTCCTTTTTGATTCGCCATAGTCGAGAAAAAAAGAAGAACAAGCAACTATGAAATGATTACGATGAAGTTGGGATTCAAAGTACAGCCTCTGACAGATACAAAAGGAGCTAGGTGTAATACCCTCGCTAGGCTGTGTTACCTTGGACCAGCCATCGACTTGTGGATGGTCTTGTGGACCATGCCAACAAGCTGTGTACACTGCGCTGAGACAACACTGACCGTTCTCACGACTCGGTTCCGGCCGGACTACAGATTAGACTCATCCCGATCTTCGTGGGCTATGATTTGGAGAACATCGGCGACATTTTAATGTAAATAATTCTTGGAATGAAATAGAACTGCTTGAGAAATTGCTCAACTTATAATTAACTAGCTGTTCCGCGCGGTTTCACACGCGTTCCCGGGATAAAAAGTAGCCTATAACCTTCAGGAATAATGTAGCTTTCTATTAGTGAAAGAATTTTTCAAATCAGTTCAGTAGTTTCGGAGCCTATTCAATTCAAACAAACAAACAAACATACAAACAATCAAATCTTACCTCTTTATAATATTAGTATAGATAATTCCAATATTATTTTAGTAACAAAAACAAAGTTACAGATACTCCTTTGAATAGGTAACGCTTCCATTTTCGATTCTAATGTTTTTTTTTCCAATTAGCTGCTAAATCCAAAGAGCTTATAATCACTACGTGCTAAATCCTTGCTGTAAACTATTATATTCGAACCTTTTCAGTCATCCTTCACAGCTCAACATTTTTTATCAACAAATTGCAAGTTACTTAAAAATCCTCTTGCACTTTATTCTAAATAAGAGCCACTAATACGATCACGTACAGAAAGAATGTAAGCATCAACGAGAGCACCTTAAAAAAACCTTCCGACTTTGATGCCTTCAAGCAATCACATCAAATATATGAAGACAGACGGACAGATGTACGACTGTACTTATACCATAACGAGTTCAGTTTCTTTTCTTAAACGCTCTCTAGTGGAACTATGCTAAAAGGTCCAATCAAAATAGCAACAAATATTTCGCAGTAGGCGATAATTGCGGGCGGCGAAGCCAGCACACGGGACGGGAAAATGAACACCAATCACCATGGAGCCTTAAAATGGTGCTGGCGTGCAACAACACATGTTTTTACGAGCCCCGCAAAAGTATCTATAAAGGCGTGTCTGCAAACTCAATAAATCTTCCCTTTTTGCAGGGTGTCACTTAGGATTTACTTTTTTCTCAGGCGAGAACTTTAGCACAGTTTTAATAACCATCCAATTAATATAATTGCTGGTGTAAAAAGCTGGAGTTTTGAGGTCCTACCTACGCTTGTAATTGGTTAAGTGTTACTCGAAAAGAAATATGAAAACATTAATTACTGGTAAAGGTTGACATAACTTTTATGGAGGTACAAGATCCAGGAGATCTTGATCGTCAAAAATCTAGATAATTCTTATATTTAAAGTCTATTTAACATAGAGTGATCAATTTTACAATACTTATATTGTTAAGTAAATAAACCATTTAAAAAAAAAACAATTGATGTAGGTATGTAAGTTTTAGTAAGTGGAGTACCTTGTCATTCCTTGATTTTTTAATAAAATGCGCGAATATCAGAAATTGATATTGTCTCGTCCGGCGTCCAAATAATAGGGGCCAAATTCAACAATAATTTGTTAACGCAAGATGGGTGAATATTTTCGGTAGCCTTATATCATAAATACGTAAATTACTATCAGTCTGTTTATGTAACCTCTTCACACTTAAACTAGTTAACCAATCGCGATGTAACACACAAATAGCTAATGTATGGTATAGAAAAGGCCCACTTATTTTTACAATAGAAGGCGAGAGAAACCGCGGGGTATGGCTTACTATGAGCAAACCAGTCGATAACTACACAGTTTAAGACCATAATAACGTCCATGTTATCTAATTTGTAAATAGAAATTGTATGCTGATTCTCAATTATAATTTAAATCCGAGCCATATTACTATCGAATAACATTTAAATTCGATTATTGTGTAGACTGTATACGATTATCAAGTAAATCGATTGCGCTCATCCTGTTTCGCAACTAAGTTGCGTGCGCGCAGATTTTGCAAGAAAATAGCAAGGAATTTCTGCCATGAGAGTGTCAAGACTATATTTATCAAAATGGCGGCTTCAATTATCATATTTACGTATCATTTAGAAGTACATCGCGTATGTTGGTAGCGGCTTATTATTTACGGTAGCTGAACGCATGTTTTTTATTCAAAGTTAAATTATGTTAAAAAATGGGAGCCTCTAGGTGTGACATTTTAAAGGTTTAATTTTATACTTAGATATTTTTTTGAGACAAATTGTTACAAATTATATAATCTTACTTCTTACTGGTATAACTGTTAAGTTTTATTTTACTATAATGTATAGGCCTGTTCAGTGATAGTGGTAAGCACGTAAAGCCTAGAAGGGAAATGGCTCACAAGTACAGCTTTTGGAACACACCGAAGTGCTTAGCGACAGAATTTTAACTTGAGGGTGACAGCCAGCTAAGCGGGTAAATACATAAGGCTACCACCGGTGGGACATATAGTTTTATATTTGTTTTATACTATTCCTATTTGCTACCTATTCATTAAGCCGTAATCACTAGATGGATTTAATATGTAGCGCAAAGATTGACAAAAAAAAATACTTTTTATCCTAGAAAAAATACGCTCTCAAGGAAAAGTTATCCTAGACAGCCCAAACTAAATATCACGTCCATCAAATCATCTCAATTCCCAGTACAATATTTTTCTTTGTTACAATACTGTCACTGAGATTTCAAACAACAAAGCAGTTTGCCTTGTCTTCAATATATTCTACGTTAGCTTTAAAACCTATTACAACATGAACTTTATACCTGAGGCAGCAGTTTGTCTCTCAGACTACACAATGAAATCTTGATCTTAGCCATTTCACTATCTCAGCCGTCTCAGTTCATTCGAGTACAAGAACTGTGATAGACAAGTCAATGTGGGCTTGTCAGGTCCAGGCTAGTCTTTGGCTGACCACTGACCAGTGTAATGTTCATTCTCTATCTTTTATATACTATCTATATTTATATATAGTGAATGTAGCGTATCATATTATTGTATTTCTAACTTTTGTAGAAAAATTATCTTTCCATACTTTTTACCATGTTTTTTTTTTGGAAAGGACTAATGTTGGTAGCCTCTGATGGCATCAACCAATCGGCGAGCGCAGAGGGCTCTCAACCGGGCAACATTTATTTTACCATAAACAGACCTGTTTGAACACAATCTCACTGTGGTCAGTGATACTATGGCCGATCAATGGAACTGGCTCTCAAGTGCAGCTGTTGGAACACACCAGAAGGTACTTGGCAACGGTTTTCTAACTTGAATACTACAAAATTCAACTTTTATATTTTAAGATATTTTAAATTATGTTTTATTGCGTTTTCCGTTTTGATTTCACATTATACATTGATATGATTAGATGGTTGTTTATGTATGATTGACAGAACACTCTGTTCACCCGACTTCAAGAATAGGTAGGTAGATATAGTACTTAATTATTGCTAGAAAACCCTTTAATATTCCTCCTACGTTTTTAAATTACTAGTTCTCTCTATTACATACACAAAGTTAGCCGAGTGTAGTTTGAGCCAAGTTTGAGCCATTAAGTATTAATTTTTTTTTGAAAGGACTAAAGTTGGTAGCCTCTGATGGCTGCAGCAACCTAACCGGACAAAAATTTATTAGTATCTCATTATTTTAACTATAATCTCTATTAAATAAAATAAATCAATCGCACAACTGACAGACCTATCGCGCTGATATCTATACAATCCTTCACTGCTTCACACCTAGCTACCTAATGCTTATGGTAGAACTGGTGCATCAATTGAGCCAATTAGCAAGACGTACTGTGCAGGTGAGCTTATAGCTTGGAGCTATAAAATGGCTCTTTTAACTCTTTCACATTTTGTTCCTTGCGACAGTAATTATTTTACGGTTTAAATTTAAAAATATTTATTTCCATATGTTAATATTTATAAATTTTATTTTACTTAGGAGTGAATTTTCAAAAATCCTTTTTTAGCGAATGTCTACGTCACATGCAGTAGTTATCTGTGTGCCAAATTTCAGCCCGATCCGTCCAGTGGTTTGAGCTGTGCGTTGATAGATCAGTCAGTCAGTCATCTTTTCCTTTTATATATTTAAGAAGAAGATAATTGGCTAAGTATATATATTATTAAGTATACATATAAAAAACTATTACTATTTTATACTATAAGAATTTGCTATAATTTGTGAAATTTTAGATGAGTTCCTATAGCTAATTTTCTTGTGAATTGGAAGAATCATTAGCCGTGATAAGTTTAATGTAATTTCAGTCCTTGTTCTTATAATGTAACTTGTTTCTGATTTTTCGACAGATGGACATGAAGAACCTATTATAGTTTCTTGTTTGACTACGGAACTCTAAAAAGGTATATCATATCTATTAGTTTTATTAGGGAATCCTAGATTTATGATAATAAACAACTGGTTTACATATAAACAACCTTAAACACAGACACCCACGTGTCATGTTATGATAGGCTTGTCCCAATTCTAGGTAATTCATTTATAGTAAGGTAATCTTAGATGTGGGTGGGCGGAACATAGGCTGATTGCCATCGATGTGGTTCATATTTGCTTGTTGTTATGTGCCAACGAGGCAATTGATTATGGTTATATAGATTCTATCTATACAGGGTGCAAGGGTATAATATGCCTAAAAAATATTTGAGAGTAGAAAACAACACAAAAATATTTCTTGACCTGCCTTTCATCGCAGTGAACTCTTTTTTACCCCCTTATTAACTTGTCAGCTGAAAGACGTCCACTGCCGGACAAAGGCCTCACCTAAGGATCTCCACGATGGCCGGTCTTGTGCTACCCGCATCCAGCGGTTTTTCGCGTCACAAGAACGTTGGTCTCCTTAGTGCTTACCTATATTACTTACATAATGAAACCTTGCGCATTTTCACATTCCTCATCCCTGTAGGTACTTTGAGCTGGGCGCTGATAATGTTAGTCAGTCAGGACATCTTAAAATTGAAACCATGCAGATATGATTTTTGACCAATTAATTAGCGTTACAATTTTGCGTCAGAAATTTTATTAATTTTACCTTTCGTGTTATATAAAAAACTTCTTCACCGGTGGAATGTAAAAAATCCAGTAGATAAGCGTTCGGTCAACTGTTTAATTCACATACAAGAGCAGCATAGAAGCAATTTATTATTTGTGAGTTTTTTTTGGTAAGGTCGACAAAGAGGTCCACCTGATGGTAAGTGGTTACCATCACCTATCAAGTGTGTTACCGACCTGAATTTGATTTAGTCTATTTTGTGCACTCAAAAAATATTGAATGTTAGTCAAATTGATTAAAAGTGACGCAAAATTCTGACGCTGAGGGGTCCAGAATCATGTAACGAATCCAATGCACCCGGTATATAAATAGCCTATTTACGGTTAGGTATATAACAGCAACCTGGCCAACCTGTAATCAGCAATCAAGCCTACGTTTCCAGAAACACGACAGAACGTTATCTTAAGTGCAGACAGTCGGGCTACGGTGACATTATTGTCGACAATGCTTGTCTCAAATCTTTGTGAATGCCACTGGTGCAATAAATTTCTCTATCTAAATGGGTGAGTGCACACGATGGCAGTTATGCTTAGGGTTGGCAGAACCCAATTCTGTATTTAAAAAAATACAATTTAATAACTTTCGGTATCGAGATCTTTTGTCCCGGTGGCCAAAGAGTCGCTACTGGGGACCAAAGAGCTGGCAGCTTAACTCTGCAGAATGTAAAAGTATTATGATACAGCGACAAAATGCTACCAGCATTTTCGGCATCATGCCAGGAAGGGGCCAAATTTTTCAATTATCCTCTCGACACGACCAACGCTAAGAAATTTGTAGGGCACAGTAACCCTAAGATTTCAATGATTGAGACTAGATTTTTGAACAGAAATATTATTTTAGAAAATGATTTATCTTTATACATATGACTAACAATCGTGTGACAACCCTATTGATAGGTACATCAATGGTTACCCACGCTTATTAACGAACTACACTGAAACAAAATGTCTACTTTATTTAGATGACAATTGATGAAATTCTAGGGATATTCGACTTTCGGTTGTTGTATCATTTGCGAATCTAAATTACTTACTCCATATAAAGGTAGGTACTTACTTAAAAAATGTTCTGAGCATTTTAATAGAGTTCAAGTTTAATAATAAACAAAAGAACAGCGTATATACTAGGTATAAGATAAAATACGTTTTTAAATTACATAGACAATTGCTTGAAATTTCGTAAACGCGCGCATACTAACAAGTTTCGTTCACTCTATGTCCGGATTTAGAGTACTAAATTTTAATGTAAATTGTGTTAAAAATCAATGAAATATATTAGTACAGCAACCTACATATCATACCTACACGTTAATCAGATAAAGAAATATAGTGTATCGACAAATGAGTGAAATTATAAAATTAAAATTGATTTACGATACGACAGATTATCTCACAACTCTATGATTGATCACCTGTAAGTGATGAAAGTTGACAGTTATTCTGGATTCTATTATAATTGATAATTTATTATATGTCATTCAATAATTGATTCGATGCGTTCGATTCGAATCAAGATTCTCTTAGGTTTTCTTTTTTATAGATAGTTATAAAGTACACTGCATACATGCGGGAATTTTAGAAATTTCGATCAATTTTCTAAGTAATTTTTATCTTATTCAAGTACCTAGTTGAAACGTAAATATATACGCTGTTCTTTTGTTTATTATTAATCTTCATTTTTTAAACTTATATTGGATTCGTTATGAAAAACTACCATTAAAACAATTCAAAATTCATAAAAAAATACAATACATCTCATAAGAAATAACTATAAAATCCTTAAATTATCAAAATATATGAAACATTTTTGTTGTATTAGACCTAATTTAAAAATAACTTTACTTATTAGGTAAACACTTTTTTATTACGTATGATATATCTTTATAAACTCTATGGACCGCTTTATCAAAACATGTCTGATTTTAACTTTTTAAACAACAATCACAATAACAACAAATAAAAATAACTGGTAACTGCTATGAGAAAATAACCTATTATTTCTAACGGTATATAATTTATAACAAGCTCTATTATTAAAAAAAAACTATAAAATAACGAGAATAAAGATGTAATAGCGATATTATCTAACCTACAAATTTACTCATTAAAAATACATATCTTTAAAACGAAATCAGTTCAAAACCCCAAGTAAATGTTCCAAATTACGTAACAATTGCTACCACAAATCGTTTGTCTGTACCTATTTTAGAAAATTATACCGAAAAACAAAACGTTACGCACCGCTGATCATCTCGTTTGTATTTTTTTCACTACAAAAGATTACAAGATAGACCTATCAAGTGCGCAGCCGTTTCATAGTACCTACAAAGCAACAACGCGTACAGTATGACACAACTTGATGTAGCATCGGCGAATCGTTTTCGTACACTTCACTTCCGATTTACACAACAAATAAAAATAATTCAGTATCGCGCCATTCAACGTTCAACAAGATCATTTTCGCCGATCATTTTTTAACACATGATTAATGTTGTAGGCGCACTCTTTTCGAGAACGATCGATTTTACGAAGTTTGCCGATTCTTTATCTAAGTTGTGTCATACTATACCATAAATGCGGAGGTTCTAGTAAAATATTCAATACGTAAAAACTGTAAGGTTAGTTTTTTTTAAAGAAAATATAGTTTCTACGCAAAAGCCTACGTACCTTCAAACGGACACGGACACGAACGGACAGCACGGACTCCGACGAAGAAGCGTGTAAAAATAGGTTCTTTCACTTTTGTAATTGTTTTTTTTTTTATTTATTTCACAAAATCCACAGATCTTAGTTTGTTGTGATGACACATTTTGTATTGATCATAAAATCATCGATACGATAGATGAAACAAAATTCAGCAGTCTCTTATTTTCCTACCTGTGTTTGACCACAATCTCATAGTGGTCAGTGGTGATGTGGCCGAGGGTGGTAAGCACACAAATGGAACTAGGATACTAGCTTCCGCCCCGCGGTTTCACCCGTGTTCCCGAGGGACAAAAAGTAGCCTATGTGTTAGTTCAGGGTGTCAGCTACGTCAATTTCATCAACATTGGTCCAGCCGTTTGAGTGAAGAAATAATAATAGTATGTCAACAATATTATGATGATTAGGACAATGAATCCATGGGTCATTCAGTTGAACGAGATTAAATATTTTAACAGATTAGCTTAATTTTTTATAGTCTGTGTAATTTTCCCGCACAATCTAACCACGCGTTGAGCAATCGTAAATTATGATCAAAAGCAAATAGCCACTTAATCTTTATCGGTATTAGACGAAAAAACCCTAATAATTTCCCCGTTTCAAAAGTACGGGATTTACATTTTATAGGCTGTTGGCCATAAACATCTGTCGGACATTTTTAAAAGCAATAAAAGTCTACGGCACTAGAATAAACAGCCGCACCGATTTATTACTTACGCCTTATAGAAAATATCGAAACTGAGGAATTTTGTCTTGGTTTCCATAGAATCACAATTTAAATCATCATTAGCGAGCCGTTCACAGATTGTTATGTTAATGTGAAATGGTTGTAGGCGCGTCCAATAAAGTACGGTGACTACACCTTCGGAATTTTAAGCTGAACCAGTCAGTACTCGTAAAATTAATTTAATGCGCGTATTTGATAAAGTTGTGTAAGTATAGAGATTTGATAGTGTGGAACACATTAAGATTTCATCCGTAGAATTTGTAGATGTGCCGTGAATTTTTATTAAGAGTTTCCATCAATATTAACGATATGTTTAAAACGCCTATAGTTTCTTAAGTTAACAAGCGTGTTCAAGGACGCTTGTATGCAAGCAATAATTTTGAAATCGGTCACAAAAATTAACCAACTTTGCAAAAAATATATGGGACCTTTTCTTCAAACCCGATATTTGAAAATGTATGAATGCAGTTAGTAATTTGCTAACTTAAACTGTATAATTAGGTACTCTCATTTTCCATATTTTTTTTTGTTCTGGTGGGTACGACCGTAATAATTCGATTTACCATTTATTTCGATCTCTTTTAAGCTCTCCTATTGGCAGTAAAACAAGTCGTTAATCTATCAAAGTACTAGATTCAAGTTGCCATAGGTACTTTTTTGGATTACAAGACCCATAAATAAATCCGCTTACATCCTGCCCATCCTTGATCATTTTTATAGATCCACGGCATTAATCGCTCATGCTACTCCATAGGTTGGTTTTGCTGACCATATTTTACTTTTAAGGAAGTAGGGTTAGCAGAAAAAGCGTCGTGAAGAACTGTTACGTATCGACGGGTGACTAGTATGGGAATACTCGATTGATCTTGAGGCAATGTTCGTAATTTAAATGGAAACTAGGTTTTAGCTATGAACTCGCCTCTGTTGGCGGTTGGAACGAAAAAATCAAGTTATTCCGATCTTTGATAAAGCAATGCTGGTGTTTCTCCTTATTTCAGAACTGTTATTGGTTTCTCTGTACCTTGTAAATAAACGTAATTCTAACCTTAATTCAGTTGGATTTTAATGGCTGTATAAATGACTGTAAACTTACACTATCTTGTTATTTTAAAAATATATTAAATTTTTATTACTCAACGAGTACTTCTAAGAAATCTAATAAAGTTTTTTTGTTTTTATGTGGAAAAATGTTATTATATTTTACGTCTATCAAAGTTTAATCTCATGTATATATAAACCTAATTTTAAATTATCTTTACGTGTTTTTGTCTTTCCTATTTGTGCTGGCAAAGAATTTTTTATTCTTTCTTTTTTTTTTATTTAATATCAAGTATTCATTAAGTTTAAGCTCTATGAGAAGCTACTAAAATAACAACCTTTGTTAATCTGGTGGTAAGCAAAGTGTTAGTTAAATCTAAACCTAGATTACTGCAAAAAAAATCCATCAGCAACCTTAAACGTACATCACAATTAATTAAACAGTCATTAAAACGAAAAAAAAAACGTTCATCAAACTGTACCATCATAATTAATTAGAACAATATTACTACAAAGCGCCGCTGTTTGAGGCGCCATTTGTAAAAAAAATAAGGTCAATTACCTCTGTATTACGTCATTTACGCTTAGCCAGTTGCCATAGCGAGGACTTAGCCTTGAAGACTTATGTGGGATCTATTTTTGGTCACACATTTTGATGATATCTACTTGGGTATTTTTTAGCACATCGTATTGCTATGCGAACCTCAAGGACTTTGACATAAATTTTAAAATTTATATGTTTGTTTCTTTATACTTGCCTTGGTCCTTGTTTTGCCTTGGAAAAGGACCATTTGGAATTATATGGTACTAGCTGCCACCCCGCGGACTTACGATTCATTTCTGGAGTTTACGGGATTACAAAAATACGATGTTGAGTATCTATGTAGGTAGAATTATTTACTAGGATAATACCTAGGATTACTTATACACTTCATAAATTGGGATAAAAACTTAACTTTTCACCAAAATATCGGAAAATAAATATATCATAAATAATAGGTCTCTTGTATCAAGTCACACTTCATATACCTTTACGCTTTATAAGCGAGTCTTACGCATTTGGTAACCTCTACCACTCTGTAGGCTTCAGGTTTCAATGAAACAAAGACACTAATAGGCTATTAGTGTTAAGGTAAGACCGCAGTATAATATTAATCGATACGACTGGACGGCTCAAAAACATGAAATCATTCAATGAATTTTGCGTGGTAGGACATATAATTGGCGATTTCTGGCAAAAAGCAGTCGCAACGTAAATGGGGACGCGGGACGCGCACTCGCTCGACCGGGTCATAAACACGCGACAAAAAAAAGCAGTCGCGCGCGACATGTGTACGCGCTTGTGAGTCGCGCGACAAAAACATGCGATGCTAGTATACCACCGTAAGGCCACCGGCAGCTATAACTGTTACTAAAGCTTTAAATATTGTGTTTTAAATTGCAAGAGGAAAGAAACAATTACAGCATCCTGCGCGGATACGAGTCGTTCCTCTAATGCATCGGCTTTTAATCTGCACGAGGCAAAGTTATTATAGGCTCAGATATTATAGGCTAGTAAAACCTTATTTTGTTCTGGTTTATCTACACTTACTACTTTCTATTGAATAAAAGCTTTTGAATGATTTGTCTTTCTTTGGATTTAATAAACATATTCAAAACGAAAATCCTGAACACTTAAATTCGTAATTTATCTATTCTACGGAAAGAAAGTATACCTACGTACTAGTGAAGTGAAATGAAATGATTACGTGTATATTGGTTTTTCAAGTTGTCTCAAGAAGTCCATGAAAAGTTTTAGTAGAACGGCTACCATTTAATTTCTTTAATTGCTACGTACTTACTATTTTCTGCATCATGAATACTTTTTTTAGAGTGGTACCTACAGGTGTGGTACCTCAGCCTGACGTAAAATTAATACTTGCGAGTGTAATCCGGTAGTTGAAATGATAGATTTTGTGTGTCTAACATCATCGAGCACTTGCCAAGCTGGGATTGTGATGATAGTTACACTAAAATCTAATCTGAACTTCATTTTCACCATTAATGGTCGTAGCACAATATCAACTCGGAAATGGTTACCGTATCAACTCGAACCGTTTTCTAGTTCTTTGTATGAAACTTTTTAGAGTTTCTTATAAATCAATTCGAAGTTCTATTAATTATTTTTACTGAACTTTAGCCTACATTTAATTGGTTTATTATAATGTTCTTATACTCGTAGGTACATACGTATACGTAGTCTGTAGGTAAGATTTTGTTCTTTATAAGTTAATTAATTTATGTAGGCACATCCTTAAAAAAACATTTGATAAATTATTCAGACAAATAACTATCTAGGCGACATAGCCATTACTTAGAAACTATACGAAAGTGCGCAGGAGTAAATAGCAATAGTAAACTTTGACCATTTGAGGACAGACAATTAGCCATATATCAGCCGGTGAAGATTAATTACATTTAATAAGGAAGAGAGAACCTATTTGTTTTGCTACACCATTTGTAGCAGTATAAAGGCTGTGAAAGGTGTGTGCTTGTGCGTGTGGTAGATAAGTTTACGAGAAACATAAGTTGTGTTTTGAATTGTCCGGCTCTTGAGTTTTTTTTAAAAGGCTCAATGTGAAATGTTTCTGTGTTTATATAGGTACGCATTTATTTTTACTTACCCGGTTGAGAGCCATCTGCACTCGCGGATTTGTCCGCGTAAAGGTGTTATAGCTTATACACCTCTGGCTAACACCATCAAGTCCTTTAAAAAAAATATCTTTTATTTTCAAACGAAAAAAACATAATCGAAATCGGTTCATCTGTTCAGGAGCTATGATGACACTGACAGACACAGATACACATTACAAATTTATAACACCCCTCTTTTTCGTCAGGTGTTAAAAATATAAAATAGTAATTCTTGTAACGTCAAAATATTTTGTGCTAACTTAATTTCAGTGGCCAACACAGAATAAAAGGCATAAACAGATATAAATGTGCAGAAATCTAAGAAAGACACTTGATTGAATTTCCTAAAACACGCGTACACCTTTAACCACATAGGTACTAGGTATGTATTTAGCCTGTATAACGAGGTCCGCTGGGAGTACATCCATAACTTTTTCCTGATATATGCGTTCCCACGGACAAAGCCGCGATATAATCAAGTATTATAACAGTATGCTTGAATATAATTTATGTCCGTACCTACGCTTTGTGGCGGCTATAAGTTTCACTAATTCTCATTTCACAATAGTGTTTCATTACATATGAGGGTACAGTCGCTTCCACAAATGTTAGGTTATTATATAATTACCATCCGATGTCGAAAATCATGATGTTCGTTGGCACAAAAACTTTTTTTTACTTTTGTATAATCACATGCTGACATTGTGATCAAAGTTGGTAAAATCCAAAGTCTAGATGGAAGTAGCCATCTAAAGAATGGGCAGGTTACAAAGTACAATATTTGCCTATTTTTTACATGGCTCATATCCATGTCAAAAGTGGCCTACTAAAATACTAGGCTATAGTTTAGTGCAATTGTTAGTAATTTAACTTAAATGAGATTAAAAAAATACAAAATAAAAGGCAATTCAGATTTTCTGAGTTTGTCCAACATTGCGATTAACCAGACGTGGTTTTAAATTACTGTTTTTTATTTCATAACCACAAAATAAATAAAAATTCAATGCATTTTACGAATTCACATACCTAAAGTAACAGTAGCTACCTAAGTAGGTATACGGTAAAAAAATACTTTTTCAAGTACGTTAGTTTATGTTTGTAACTTGATAAGTATATCTACGTACCTACGTGTATAGGGTACCTATAACGTAAAAAGTGGATGAAATTTGAATAAACCAGCTATAAACGTTTCTTGTTTGACACTTGTCTCCCGACCAGTACTTACCAAACGGGCTCGGCCAGATACAACATTATTCACAACAGCAGCCCCTAAACAACGTGGCGTTGTGAAACGAGAGAGATGTCGCGCTTCTGCACTTTATAACCTTAGGTTCTCGGGTCGCAGTATTTATGGGCCGACCCTCGGCTATCGGTCACAAGTTAATAAATTGTTTTCGTATATTAAACGTACGCGAGTTGCATCCTTTGCAATTTAATCGATTGGAATAATCGATTAATTGAAATGTTAGTTTATTTGATTAATCGTCTTGATTGTTCTTTTATTTTATTGCTGAATGCGAATGAGTTACGCCTTTACAATTTCGTAAGGATAATAATATTTCAATTAAGTCACGTATATTAAATAGTATAGGTAACTATACGCATACGCAGTCACAAATGAAATAGGTAGGTAAGTACAAGAGCTTTAAATTATCATGACTAAACAAATCATAAAATGGAATCGTTATGTAGGTAAGTACCTATTCCGATCCAGATACTAAAATGTAGTAATTTCAGATGTTTTACCATAAGATAGTACCTTAGCTAAAAATACATAAGTATTTAGTAATACTTATTATTGACTGAGAAGAGATAAAAAAAAATACATTTATTTTTATACAACCATAGGTTACTGATTTTTAAAGAAAAAATACGAGTACCAACTGATTGTAATTAACTTAACTAAAAAAAATAATGTTAAAGTTTATAAATCCATAAATATACACTTCATTTATTATTGTCAATACTTCTTTCACGAACACGTCCAGCCGTCCATCAGTATCCGCAAACCTGACACGAGTTTTGACTATTTAATGTCAGACAAAATAAACATTCAAAGTTTCTTCGCACTTTACAGTAAAAAATGTGAATGCCCACAGAAAATTCAATTAGCAAACAATTCATAAAAAGAACACGCAACGTCTAACTGCAAATGAAAATCGATTCCGAGTCAGATAATCATCAACTCGCATCGACAGCGCAATCGAGTTGTCTAATCCTATTAATAGATACGTCATCTACCGCCATCTTCACGGTCCCGAATCGAACCGAAAAAACGTCGTTTTAACGGACTTCTTTCGTAAAAAAACACAAGGTGCTGACTTAAAGAGTCCGATGCTCAGACACCTGCGTTTTTTTAACGCTATTGTATGGTTATTCACAAATTTATCGTAACAGGTGTATTTATAAGTGAATTTCTACTAACTTATAAGTATTTTTGGATAATTAAAGCCGGGGACATGGCAGGCGTTATCAATTGGGACAGGATTGTTGGATAACTTATGATTTTTGTATGCCGTAAATATTTCGATAAGCTCCTTTATTGGAACATGTATAACTTTAATCTTGGACAATATTTTAGGTTTAAGTAGCATAACATATGAGTTTGGGGTTCAGAAGGAATCGGAATGGAACGTACAGGATCTAAACACATGTCGCTTAGTAATCCCCTTAAATGTTTATTACTAAATGTTTAAATGCTACTATAAATTGTAAAGGTTTTATTTATTTATACTTTTAAAACTGCGTGTATACAATAACCAGTAGAGTCAGAACAAACTTTCAAGTTCATGTCACAAATATTTACAGAATGGGATACGATCCCACGACCTATGGCAGTCAGGGTACCTAACTATCACCAGTAGTTAATTTAAATATGAATAAAATTAAAATCAACGTTAAAGTTACTACCAGCTAAGTAAATAAATGATTAAATTCTAATGATTTATTTATTATTTCCTATTATTAACTAGTAATCATCGTTGAGTTATATTAATTTTACGATTCAGAGAGAAATCACGAATTATCACACTTTGATATAAATTTTATTTGTAGGTACAATAAATGTTTTTAGAATCGTAATTAAAATAAAATAATCATTGCATATTTATTATACCTACCTATAAACTATTCAAGATTTCTTATAAGTCCAATGACTTAGTGTTTTGATTAATCTATAATAAAATCTAAACGCGATATATTTTATAATCGATTATTGTATGAAATATAGGTATGTTTAATATATCTAGTAATGTCTGTAATAAAATAATTTTCGAATATTCTAAGGACTTATTTAAGGATATTCGCTCCCGTTGTTGGCATATTTTATTTTTTTTTCATACTAAAAAGATTATCCCTTTACTGAGCTTTTATTATAAATTTACTTTTTTTGTGAAGCTACTGAAATTATTAAATTGATGATATTTCTAGTTTTATAATAATAGGGCTAAATCTTGAGATCGCGGTAACATAAAAAATGTTACAAAACTGTAACATTAGAGCATCTCAACTCAAGAGCGCATACGATATTGAGATTGTGTTAAAACGATCATAACTGTAATAAACCAATAAATTTTAATCGAATTTAATCGCATAAGAAAGTAACTAACAACCTCAAAATATCAAGTTTAATTAAAAAAGTTAAAAAGTAATGATTCCAATTACAAAATGAGAATGTAATTTTGTTTGTAGCGGTCGTCGCATCGGTCAGTCTCGGTCACACCCACACTTCAGCGTTCGGTTTGATTGATAACACCTTTGCTTCGCTCTTTCATTATTAAAAAAAAAGTATCCACAGAAGAGTCAAATGGACTGTATAAAGGCTACGATATATGAGAAATGATTATTGAAAATGAAGGTTTTCATAGCATTCTCTGTTGCACGAGATTTGTAAAAAATATATATTATACTATATAGAGACATGACGAGTAAGTGTTTTTTTTAACATTTTTGAAAAAAATCGTGGATATGCGTGGATATGCCGATATGCCCCTTTTTAAACTTAAAATCTAATTTTTTGTCAATTTAGTACGGGAACGGGGCAGAGTCATTCTCGTAGAGCATTCTCAAACTTTTTAAACTAATTTATAAAAATAGGTTTTCTACGTTTATTAGAAGTATTTATTTATGTTTAACTATGCTCAAATTTAGCTTAGCTAGGTAATTTGCTTATTTTAATTAAATTAAAATAATGATTATTATTTGAATGCGGGTAGCGCAAGACTGGCCATCGTGGAGATCCTTGGGGAAGGCCTTTGTCCAGCAATGGACGTCATTCGGCTTTCGATTATGATTATGATTTGTCAATGAAATTCTTTCAAACTAAAGATCTTAATTTTTTATAAGTCCGTTTAGTTCCTTAGCATGGATATGTCCATCGAAGCAGGTGGATTGGTCGCCTCGAGCCATTTTGACACCATGCTACTTGAAAGCTCCACTATGCAATTTGTTATTTAAATGTGTATAGCCATAGAAAAAAAACAGATAGAAGTTAATAAAGCTATTAATAATGTTAAATGTCGTTGCTATCACTGTCTAGAATATAACCTAATTACATTAGGTCATAAGTAACCTGTTTCTGTAAGTTAAGAAAAATGTACGAAAAGTAGGTACAAGGACTAAGTAAATCGTGAGGAAACCATAGCACGGTGGTAGGGTACTTTGTAATACCCGCCTGGCTGGCTACCACCCTCAAGTTGAAAATCTGTCGCCAAGCACCTTTCGGTGTGTTCCGACAGCTACACTTGAGAGCCAGTTCCTTTCTAGGCTTTGTGTGCTTACCATCATCGGCCACATCATCACTGACCACGGTGGGATTGTGGTCAGGCCTATACATAGTAAAAAAAAAAAAAACATTAGGAACAATTCTATTAAAACAGTTTCTTTTATAGTGTTTCGGTGGGAGGTATTTTGGTTTTATAATCTAGACTAATCTATCTATCTATCTAGATATCGATATATCGATCTATACTACAAATAAAGCTGAAGAGTTTGTTTGTTTGTTTGAACGCGCTAATCTCCAGGGTTACTGGTCCGATTTGAAAAATTCTTCCATTAATAGGAAGCTACAGTAGCCCCGAAGATTATAGGCTACTTATTATCCCGGGATCGCGAGCGAAGCCGCTCATATAGCCGATTCATATATTTATTACAAGATACTGTTTCTTGCATCTACAACTTTCTCTTCTATGTTAAAAAATATATATTTTAAAAAGTGATTTACTACACTTTGCGACTGAGAAATTTTAATTAAGTTTGACCTAACCATGCCTATAGTGGCTTAAACAACAGTACCTAACTATTTTCTTGTTATTTGTTCTAACGACTACGAACAAAACCGCAGGAACAAATAAACACCCAAAGCTTTACGCTCAAAACTTGACAACCTTATCTTTTTCAGTTAAAAAATAATCCTATAGACTCTATTACGTAAACCATACAATTTAAAATCATTTGATAAATACGACAAAAGATGGAGAAAATATAATATGGTAATACAATGACCGCAAAGTATCATTTTCAGATGTAATTTTCTTAACCTTATATCATGGAAGTTCCAATTGGAACGTGGAATTTGTTAAAATAGTGCTTTCCAATTAGTTTTTATTGTTTAACTACTTTTACAATAGAACCATCCAATATATTGGTTTCACAAAATGATGAACAATAATTTCACATGGTTCATGAAACACAAATTTTCCAATAGCTCTTTGAGCTTTTGAAATGTTTAAATGAGAGCTTTTGAAATGGAGAATGCATCATGCATCAATACATTTCTCCCAAAGGTGAGAAAAAAAGATAGGGATACCAAGGGAAGAGACTTGAACAAATTAACATAATTATCAAAATATATCTCTAGCCTTGATGTAGGTATATAATGTGTTTGTTAGATCTACCAGATATCATACACTAGTTGTTCCCCGCGGTTTCAGTCGCGTTTTAGGGATCAAAAATAGCCTATAACTTTCGCGGATAATGTAGTTTCTTATTAGTGAAAGAATTTTTCAAATCAGACCAGTAACAAACAAACGAACTCTTCAGCTTTATTATTAGTGTAGATAGATATAGATCGAGAAATAGAAATTCGCATAGGAACTAAAAAACTAAAACTAAAAATGATGAAAATCACTTTCATCAAGACGATGTTCTCTCTTTGTCGCAATCTGTTTTTTTATGACACTAATATATATGAGCTGTCAGAAGTAACTAATAAGATGACTCCATTTTAAATAAGAAAGTATTTTTTTTTTCTAAAGTATCTAACTATCTGTGGTAATTTAGTGGGCGGTAGTGCGTACTCACCTTTATCCTACAGTATAACAATTATTATTATATTAATACGGTAAAATACAATTATGATGGCATATTAAAGTTTTATGCCTATTAAGCACATGATTTGGTTATTATGGATGCATCCACTGTAGTGTGGTGCAAGCGATAAGCTGAAGGAAAAGTCGATAATTGTGTACCTACAGTACTACCCTAAGGGTCGGTTGCTCGTATTTTTAGTTAAAGTTAAAGTCATCGTTAACTTTAACCTTCCTATAACCATTATCATTTTTTGACCGTAGGGTTAACTTTGATGATGACCGATGTCCTCTGTCGGTTATGGTTACGGTTAAAATTTTAGTTAAAGTGACACGAGCAACCCAGTTTGCTTTCTTTTGGCGGTTAAAGTTAACTATAACTATAACCTTACTATGACCGCGCTTTATGCAACCGACCCTAACTCAAAGTTCGAATACGCTAAGCTTCAGTTGTCCCCAAAAGATAGTCATTACCAACATTAATCAATTATTTATTAATTTATCATCAAGCTCCTAATATCTGTAGCCTTTCTTCTAAATATATAAAAGGAAAAGGTGACTGATTGATCTGACAACGCACAGCTGCAACCACTAGACGGATCGGGCTGAAATTTTGCATAAAGAAAGCAATTATGACGTAGGCATCCGCTAAAAAGATTTTAAACATTCAACCGCTAAGGGTGGGTTTCACCATCCAACTTTATCGTTAAATTGTCTGTCAGAGCAACGATTTCGCTAGCAACAGACAGTTTTAATGGTGCAACCCACCCTTAAAGGGGTAAAATAGGCGAATTTATTTTATAAATAATCGGCCTGAACACCACCTTCACATTCATTATCATGGTGAAGTAGTGGCCTTGAATTAATTACGCTACATCCTGTTACTTGCACAGTACATACAATAATATGGTACTACATAGGAAAGCGTCGAAATTGGCCATTACATTAACCAGTTAATGTTTTAAATCCCTAATCACTTACGTTTATATGCTTAATGACACTATTTATTATATCAATTGCCTTGACCATGCTTAGTAATGACACAGGGTAAGATTTAGCTAAGATTACGTGTTCTTTATGTGGTTATTGACCTCTGGGGGCTTACCGTCACCTCGTACTAACATTTAACTTAATCTTTACTGTTTATTTATCGTCTTTCATTCATACATTTTAATATTTTTATTTTAGAAAGAGAAGCTGCAAAACGCTTACTGGAGTGTTCCTATTCCGTAAAACACCTAGGGTAGTGTTCCGAAAGTTGTAATTGGGAGCCAGTTCTCTTCTAGGTATTGTGTGCTTACCACTTTCACTGACGTCATCAATGACAATTCAGCTTTAAATAATAATAATAATGAAAATATTTATACCATACCTAGTTCATTCAGCTTTATTAAAATGACTAAGGTGCGTAAAGACCTATAAACTAGTTTTATTTTCCACTTTTCACGGACTTTTTTTATAGTGTTTTCTATGAGATTATTATATAAATACTATGTAACTTAGGTACTCTCGCCCCCCACCCACGTTCTTGGATAAAAAGTAGCGTATGTTACTCTCCAATTCATGAACATACTCTATGTCCCAAAATCATTTTTTAACAATTTATGATGACGTATAACATAATAAACAATAGTTATACATGAGCTATACATACCCAAATGATTTTGTCATAATTTTATGCAATAAAAGTAGTTCAAATTGAAGAGTCAAAAATGAATGGAATAAAAGTAGTTCAAATTAAAATAATAAAACCGTCATCTCATCATTGTTTTAAATAACTGTACCTACCTCACTTATACAAGTAACAGTTTTATTTATCATAAAATAAATAACTCCAGCATAAAGTCAAACAATTAGCTGACATTTTGTTGCAACTAAAAACTGTGGTCGTAAAAACTAAAACCCTGTTTCAGTAGTCTGAACATTAATTATTGAAAGTACTGTAAGAGGCATCTTTAGCTGACTGTAACGACTTATTGTTCCAACCGGCCACCTGTAGGGTATGCCTAACTTAGATGGAAAGTAATACAAGTAACTTTTTGCGAAATGTCTTTTGAGACATTTTAAAATTTTAGTTTTCGTAGGATATGTAGGCAATGTAGCTTTACTAGTTGACAAAAACATTGGCAATCGAAAGTAAAAAAAAAAAATTGTCATTGTCAACATACCGGTACAATTAGTCATAATCTATACTAATATTATAAAGAGGAAAGATTTGATTGTTTGTTTGTTTGTTTGCATTGAATAGGCTCCGAAACTACTACTACTAGAAAGGTACATTATTCCTGAAGGTTATAGGCTACTTTTTATCCCGGAATTGCGAGTGAAACCGCGCGGAACAGCTAGTCTATATTATAATTATTACTTTTTATTATGTTTGGATTTGTCAGGACAAGGTTTGTATGACTTTAAAACTGGTAGATTAGAGTTCTTACATAGTTATTTTATGCTTTTAGTGCCTTTGAAGGCAGTAAATTTTTTTGGAGTTGTACCTTCCAACATCAGCTTAGCAACATAAGATGATGACTACCAGACGCAGTTACATGCAATGCAATATGAAAATCATTGGAAGTGCTTATAAAATTTTAAGAGTTCCCTTGATTTTTCCAGGATCCCATCATCAGATCCTGACCTGATGACCATGGAACCACCTGTGAAGTATACCCTTTCAAACAAAAAAGAATTTTCTAAATCGGTCCAGGCGTCTTCCAGTAATCGGGGGACATGCAATGAAATAAAAAAAAGATTCCGACGAATTGTTATCCTCTTTCTTCGTTCTTTTTGAAGTCGTTTAAAAAAATAAAGTTTTACTTAGATTCTTTCTCTTGTAAGGTATCCATGTATAAGCGAAATGCATGTTAGCTGTCCCTTTCATTTCTAAAGGTAGTTTATGGCGTGATTGTCTTCTAAAAGCCACTGCGTTACGCTAAACTTAATGCTTGGAGGGTATGCATAGAAAATTAAAGAGAATTTTCATCCTCCTGTAAAGGTAAGGTTTCCTCCAAAAGCGGTGCCATCATGTAGCAACCGTAATACAGCGATGAATGACGTCACTAGAACGTTGTCTATGTTAACCAAATGGCGCAGTTTCCTAGAGAACGGTAATTGACACCGTAACGTCAAAAAGCGGTGCCGCCAATTACCGTTCTTTACGTCATTCATCGCTGTATTACGGTCGCTATATGGTGGCACCGCTTTTGGAGGAAACCTTACCTTTATCGTTGAATACTTATTTATTTCGTATAGAATTAACAATATTTTTTTTTCTTTTGCGGTCGAGACCATGGGTACTTGGGGGTCCGAGGCTCACCGATCTTCTCGAACATTATCTTCAAATTTCGAGCTTTTTTCGCCAACGCGTTAGCTATCCCAGCCTTCTGGGAACCTTGCCGTTGATCGGCAGCAGCGGCCGCCTCGAGGATTTTTTAAATATGTAGTTTGTATATTTGTTGTAAATAATTGTAAACATTATTTATATTAATTATATTATATGCATAGTATGTAGTTGATATTTATTGCTTGTGCTGCAGGATAGCATACTTTGTAACCGCCTGAAAATCAGTATAGTCAATGTACGGATAGAGTAACAACCTCTGGCTAACCTTTATGTCCGCTCTAAAATAATGACGCCAAGTAGGTATATGCTAAGTGTATTATAGAGTGTTTCGTGTGAGAGTAGAGGAAAGTTCTTCTTAGAGATTACTTTTATACCAGGAAGTCAGTAAACGCTCAAGGACCGCATGGTGGTCTCTCGGTAGTATGGTAGCCTTTCAGGAGGCATACAGAAGATAAACAGAACGGAAGTGAAGCCGGAGAAAACAGCTAGCTTATATTCTACGTTATAAATACAGCATGTTGCGACAGACAGATAGTAAACTCTCATACCATAGCCATTTTATTTTTATTGGTCAAATAAGTACTCGCCCACACTAAACTCGCCTGAGTGTAAAATTTCGAGTTACCATGTTAACCGTACGAATATATAAACGGTTCATGATGACAAACAGACAACCTTTGTTTTGCCAGCAAATAAGCTGATCAAATTTGGTTAATCTCTCAGATCATAAAAATAAGGAATGAGTCATTATTTACCGTTCAAAAAATACCGCGCAATTAAATGGTCAGAGATTGCTATAAAAATACTAGAAGAAAGAAAGAAGTTATCACACATACATACCTACTAAAATTATTTTAATTTGTTTGACCACATCTCACTTGTGCCCTTGGTGGTCGAAGGTGGTAAGAACCTACAGAAAGCCTAAAGCGGGCTATAACTAAAGTTTTCCGCGCCTTGGCGACCGATTTTCAAAGGATAGGTGGCAACCATCCATTCAACTAAATTTAGTTTAGGAATGTCAATTCAACGTAAAAATTTCAAGAAACTCACTAGAGAATAGATCATAATTTTCAAATGGCCTAGCAATTTTCTTGAAATATTACTAAGAACACTCTCGATTAAGACACCTTTCAAACAAAAAAAATAATCAAAACCGGTCCATCCGTCAGGAGATATGAGGCCACAGAACAGATACACAAATACAAACTACAAACTTATAACACCCCTCTTTTTCGTCGGGTGTTAAATACAATCACGTACTAGCTATGCTTTTATGGATATATTTTAATATACCTCCATATTCTTATGATCTGCAGCTAAAATCGAATATCACGCTATGCTCACTTTTTCATTAAGGCAGTTTACCTAATCAAGTTAATTGAGGTTTACTAATTAACGATAGTCCGTGACTTTTGTCTTGTTTCACTTAATTTTGAAGGTAAACCTCTTCTGTCTTAATAATTGAGATACTCGTAAACTTAAAGTACCTAAGGCTTGTAGACCTAGATAATTTGAGATAGCCTACTCTTTCTTTTATATGAAGTGAGAAAGTGGGATTTTTTAGTGGGAATTTGCGAAGTGTTAGTAAGAATTAAATAACACTTACTTATGTCTCAACTTGACACTGGCAAAATACACAAAGTATGATGCCAAAAAGAAACCAAAAAAGTTAGTAAGTAACGGATATATTTAAAACGGTTTAAAATCTGGGTTTTATAATGCAACAACGATCTTTAGGCACGTAGCCAAAATCAGAACTAATGCCGCTAACTTGTGAAGAGTCACTTGCGTGTTATTTAATCAAATACCAAATATGGCGAAAGAAATAAGAAGTGGTGTCAGAGAGATAGTTTTAAAAGTTAAAGAGCGCTCTCCTGCCGATGTCAATTAACTGTCAAAAGATCCTTGTTGCACTGTACAGTACATTATAAAAACTAGGCATTATTTGTTTGTATGAAGATGTAACAGGTACTCGAGTACTAATGACACCAGATAACACAGACCTTGGAAATTGACCACTCCTTTACTGGAGCCAATAACTCAATGGATAAGGCTTGATTCAGTGGTCAAAAGGTCGTAGGTTCAAACACTAATGTTACTAACCCACTCTAATGCTGGCAAGCACTTAGTTAATACTTAACTGCACATAGATAAACTTTAAACTGCTTCTTGTAAATCTTAGTATTATCTACTGTAGGATAGGCTCTTTGTTTTATTGTCTGGATTTTATTTTAGAGTCATCTTAATAATTTGTATGTATCTAATCTATCTAATACCTTCAAACGAGCAATTCTTGCATATATATATCTGAATCTCGAAAACGGTTCCAATGATTTTCATGAAATTTAATTTGCGATAAATCGATCTAACTAGGTTTCATTTCCAAAAACACGATTTACCAAAAAAAATACAGAGCAAAGCTTGGTCATCCAGGTACTTAACACAAATATCAGAGGAAGTAAAGTTTGTAGGTTCGAATGTAGGAGATAATCTCCGGAATTACTGGTCCGATTCTAAAAAATCATACACTAAATAGGAAGCTACATTATCTCCGATTGCTATATAGACTACTTTTTATCCCAGGAAAGATAAATAAAAAATAATATAAACATCTTTGAACACTCTCAATTAAATTTAAATATTTGAACTTGTTCGTTCGTAAATCAAATATTACACATGTGCATTACGCAGACATTCAATTTTCTATTATTGTATTCTAAGTATATTGTATTGTATGTGCTGAGCGGACACTACACCGCATTCAATAACCTATATTGTCGGTTGAAACAAACTGCTTCTACGTTTAGGGGCAGCGTACATTGAATGTAACTGTCAAAATATTTTTATAAAATGATTTTTATAATCCTTACCATATTTTTAATGTATAAGTGTGTATTTTGTTTGTCTTTTTTTTCACGTAGCAATTAAGTAAGGAATCGACGTATTTTTTTGGTATGGAGACAACAGAAAAGTCACTATTTATCCTAGGAATGTGGGTAAAATCACGGGAAACGGCTAGTTAATAAATAAAGAGTATCATTAAAAAAGTCTAGAAGTCCGCGTCTCTATTCGCTCTAGTCTACCAAGTATGACCTGACTAAAATCAGCAATAAAAGAAAAGAATAAATTAGATGTTGTTTTGTCATCTTTTCTACTGCATTATCTTGACACACACTATTCCTTCGGGAAATAGTCAACTACACGCACTGTCCACCGCGCCGTACAAGGAAACTGCGCGCGCGCATAAATACCTGTTGCCGCGTCACCTGGCAACAAATTGCCCGCCAAATGAATGCCGATTGAATCGACATGAGCAATTGGATAGGCGAGATTACCGCTCGCTCGTCCACACTGTTGCCATTCCACTCGACTCGACTTCAGCTGGAATTTAAACGGACCATGAAATTGTCATGGGCTACTGTGTGAAAGCTAATGAGGCTTTATTTGTGAATACAGTAAGGTACCTCGACTTACGCTACCCTGACTTACGCGAATCCGGTGTTAAGCGATTTTCAAATCTCGTCCATTCGTCTTTTATTTAAACGCTTCACAACTCATGCACTCTCTATTTTCAGCTAATTTACCTATTGTGTAAAGTTTCTTTAAATTTGTTTTTGAATATTTCAAACTGTTTTGATGATTACTTCCACCTCATAAAACGTTGCAGGTGAAGTAAACATGTTAATGTACACAAATAAAATGTTATACCCACACCCTGTACTATTTATTATGTTATCTATGCCCACACTTCAAAACTTTACCAACCGCGTACGAAAATGGTAGTCAATTTCATTAAAATTAAATTCTATAATATTTATACCCCGTGCGAGATACTGGATGAATCATTTGACTTGATTGATATCCATGTGTCCCTTAAACATCACAGAATTCAGGATAATGGGAACCAAATTCAATTAAATTCATTAGGTACCTACCAATAACTTTACGCGATAGTCCCACTGCATATGACGAAAATTTTAGATGTACTATGTAGTACATCTAAAGTCATACACGTGTTTCTCATTAGCATGAATTAAAAAAAAATCTACATACCTAATAAAAAAACAAAATTATTCTGACGCAACATAGTCTCACTTAATAGCAACACGAATAACGATTACAAAATGAATCGTATAAGGAATCGATTGAATACAATCGTAAGATTAATCGAATGCACTATTATAATCAAAAGGGAGTGACAATTGCGGTCGAATAAATGAGTTTTAAAACACTGAGTCATGCTCGTGAGTCAGATTCAGGTGTCCATTTGTTATTGTATTATTAGGACAAGTCATATTAGGGTAATGTACTTCTTTGGTGGCTACGCATTCGAAATAATATTGTTTGTCTATAATATTAGATACATGCTGTAAGTCACGCGCTTTATGGTTTTTAGTATGTATAAAATAGCAATTAATGCCGGATATTCATGGCAAAAAGAAGGAATCAAAGGTAGAAAGATAAATAAATTAATCTTTTTTGTATACCAAAAAGCTATTATAAAAGTAAAATGTAATACTAATGTTTGTACAATGGTCAAAAACAAGTCAGTGTAAGTAGGAGGTATATTCTAATGAAAGGTTCGTTTTTTTTTCAATTGTCTGAATTTAACCTGTCGAATTTTGAAGGGACGAGAGTATATAGTGCTCCGAAGAACTTATTCGATCTGGTTCCGTTTCCTACTATATTTCGGGGCTTTAGTCATTATGTCCCACTTTCCATCAATCATCTCTACGAACAATTCGACTGCTTTAAAATTTCTCGACGATTCAGTTATTCCTATAGGATATTAGACTTTCTATTTACAGTGTTTCCGTAGCGCTACAACTACGCTAACTAACTACGAGTATATATGGGGAGGCCACGACATCGAGATTTTTGACAAAGAATGAAAGAGAAGCTCCTCGTCGCTTAAACTTTAGTGATCCAACCGTAGTAGGTGACGGTAGCCACTTTGGTGATGGCACCGATGATGATGATGGTAGTGATGATGCTACTATAACCGCCTGATGTATGTAAATAGTCTTAAGAAATGGGTTACAAGCAAGCAGTATTCACTTATCATCAGGAAAATCGGTTACCTGCTGTCAACAACATAAATAAAACCAATAATTCTGTGTTTTGTTTTTATTCAACAAGTACTTAGGGTCGATTGCATAAAGCGCGGTCATAGTAAGGCTATAGTTAGGTTACGGTTATAGTTAACTTTAACCGCCGAAAGAAAGCAAACTGGGTTGCTCGTGCCACTTTAACTAAAATTTTAACCGTAACCATAACCGACCGAGGAGATCGGTCATCGTCAAAGTTAACCCTACGGTCTAAGCATGATAATGGTTATAAGAAGGTTAAAGTTAACGTTGACTAACTTTAACTAAAAGTACGAGCAACCGACCCTTATTCTGTAAAGGACAATCTATGAGTAGCCTACGCCTACTAGTAGCTTTAATAGGAACCTAGGATAGAATAAAATAATCCTTCATAGACATCCTATATTAAACAAAGAAATAGTAATCCTACACTGAAATAGGAGTTCAAACTGCACAGCGAAGTTGACCTTGCTCAACTTCCCGCAACAGTGACCTTGCTACGATAGCGGGTCAGAGGTCACGGATCCGCACAACTGACCTTGATGACCTCTCGGATTCGACTCTACATGACTACCGTTTATAGAAAATCATTTCGATACGTTTGTGCAAACATGTATCATCGATAGCAAAATATATTTGATTATTGTGGTGAGATCTTCGTTTAAGATAAGATGTTCTTAGATTATTAAACATCCTTTAAGATCTTGAGGTTGTGAGATCGATTTTGTGCGCGCTTATCTAACTTTCAGGTTATGTGAGACAGGAAATCATGTTGTGGAAACCCTGATAAGTCCCTAGTCAATTAAATCATCTATGGACTTGTCCAAAGTACCGATTGGGATCCAGACGTAGAACTCCAGTTAATGGAAGCCCAGTTAAATCAAGTTCATCATCATTTTGTTACGCGGTAGCCTCGCCGACTTGGTCTATGTTGTTGTCACATAAATTAGATTTCACTGCCATGACTTGCAGCTATAGGTATATAAACGGTTTAGTCTACATTATAATCCATATAAGGTAAATGGGTAAATTATATAGGTATTTGACAGGAATGGACTTTACTTCTGGGTGTAACGGTGTATTTCCAGATAAGAAATACGTTTAGGCTCTATATGAGCCCCCATACAAGAGATGTACTGGTGTTTTAACTACCTCTCAGCAGAAACAAAAATAGTTACATATTACAACGCGAAAATTGGTACACAAATGTTCCAAATAGTACAATCCAAAAGAAAATTATTAACATTACTGGTGTAATACGAACGTCAAGCACCGTCAACACGCCGACCGAGCCGGGCCAACAGAAACCCGCCAATTATTGAATTATTATTCGTATCAGCATGTTACGAGAAAGAATTCAGTGAGAAGAGCGACGACGAGGAGGCGCTATAAATTTAGTTTTAACATTCACGGACGGAACAACTCCGGAATGAGCATACGAATTGCTTGTTAACTCGAGTTATAAATTTACAAAACAGTTAGAGAGTTGCTCAACAGTAGTGACATACTGGCTGGAAGATTGCCAAGCTTAGACTGGGTCTGTAAAAGCCGTTCGAGCAATAATGCTATACATAATAAAAATAATTAACTTAAAAAAAGAGTAAAACCTTCAGTCAATAAAATTAATATGGGACCACATTGAGCTATAGAGAATCAAACGCGAAGAATTATTAAAATCGGTTCATAAACATTAAAAAAAACAGAAGCGAATTAAAAACCTCCTTTTTTAAAGGAGGTTAAAAAGGCCTTTATATTGTAAAAATCTTATTAATTTTAATCAATTAATTTCATTTGCATATTCGAATATGTCAATTGGCATAAAATCTGGTGTGAATTTGAGAAATTAATTTGTATTATAAGTAATATTTTGCTCGAACGGCCAGAGGAAGATTTTAGACCCCCGATTCCTACTAATTAATGCCCAAAAACAAAAGTTAGTTTGTCTCTTAGCGTTGCAACCTATTGTGATGAAATTCGTGATTTGCACGCCGATAGATCATAACCGGAAATAATATATACTTTTCTTTGGAAAATCTAAAATCCCTGGAAACGTGGAGCAAAAGCTACTGGAATATAAATGTACAAATAACAACGTGATGCTAATGATGTTTTTAAATAGATGTTACTATGGAGCTACTGGATGCAAGCAACCTAAAACCATTTATGCAACATAATGTATAACATAAATTAAAAATGTAAAGAAATCCCCGACACTAAATACCTCGAAGTAATGATCATCAAACGAATGATCGAATTTTCTTGAAACATAGCTAATTTGTGTAAAAGTATTATTCATAATTTTGTCACCGAGCAAGTTCGCCGAACAATAATTAGCCGTATGTCACAAACGAAAGCTTAAATAAGCGTGTTGGTGTAAACGGGCCGATTGTAAGGCGGCGAATAGAGGCCCATTTACAAACTGCTGGTAATACCTCAGTTTTGTATGTAGCCCTTGTCGTCGGATGTATGTGAGAATTTGCTTTGTTTGTAAACCCTTTGAGTCGGCGACTTTAGGGATCTGTCTCACCGCAGATGAGCGAGTAACACCGAATTGAGGGGTAGTTAGCGAGGATTATACCAAGTAAAAAATAGCAATGTGAGGATTGTACTTAGCTTTGACCTTTGGTTAAATTGCTAAACATTATACCTATGTAGGTAAGTACATTTGTTTTACTTTGAATTTGTTGGAGTCACTATGTTGTTTGTGTCAAATATGTGACCCTTACTTAAAATTTGTAACACATGTAGGTACCCCTAACAATAATATAATGGTGTACGGACCGTGGGCAAATCGTAACACTGATGTATATATTTCTAATTTTTGGGACTAAATAAACTTCAGTAATCATCATTTTAGTTTTACATTATTTTGACGATTACAAATACTTACAATGAGTTCATTTAATAAAGACACTTTTGAATTGAATTAATGAATTTACACATTCATTCCTTTACAAACATGGCGGTTATTAAAAAAACCATAACCCCAATTGCAAAAATAGATGGAGATCGGTGCCTAAAATCCGCCATTTTAATCTACTCGTCACTGTCATGCTGAACAACATTTACAATGCAGAACCAACAAGCGCAGACAAAAACGATATTACAGACTATAGCTGCTTCGCTATCGGTGACACAGAAACCTTATAGGTCCAAGATTTCTAGAGCCATTGAGACTAAGTTCCGCAGCAATAAACTCAAGTTTATTGATGAAAGATGACATATAACGTCGCTAACTTGTGCTTTAATGGTGCTAAATGAGTTATTGTAGGGCATAAAATGGAAATTTCTGTTTGCGGAATTGATTTTCGTTTTCCTTCTTGAAGTTTAATTTTTGATTGTGCTGAGGAGTTGAGGATTTCAACATGATAATGGTACCTACTGTATGACACAACTTAGATGAAGCATCGCCAAATTTCGTAAAATCGATCATTCCCGAAAAGAGTGCGTCTACACTACAATAACCCATGTTTATTAGTACTTTAGGCGAAAATGATCTTGTTGAACGTTGAACGGCGCGATAATGAATGATTTTTATTAGTTGTGTAAATCGGAAGTGAAGTGTAGATATACGATTTGCCGATGCTACATCCTTTGGCTACATCTAAGTTGTGTCATACTGTAGCTGGCTAGGCAGATTCTACAAAGCACCTTGCCACGAACAAAACCAGTATAAAAAACGAATATGGATTCATCGAATAATTCAAAAATTCATTTACACTCAGATTTTCCTCATCACATTAATCAAAAAATTCCAAATTCAATTTTGAAATTAGAGGTTTCAGAGAAACCAACGCACATAACAACCTAGTCGCGTCAACATTCAAAACGTTTATTATGTTATGATGAAACCCCAAACCTGTTTTAAATCCAAACATCTAGAGATGCTACTGACCTTATAGAAATAGCTTTAACTTGGCTACATACTGAACGTTGTGAAACAAGTCTGGAACTCTGAAGTCAATGTTACGACACCTTGTGACACCACAAAAATCGAAAATCTATTAAAATACGACAACAAACATATACTTACCACAAATTTAATACTACACTATCTTAGTAGCTTTAAAATAAGATCGGAAATGTAAGTGAAGCTTTAAATAGCAATGTAGCCTTTTTCTACATCATCAGACCAAAAAAAAGAAAGACTGAGCGCCGTGAATAACAAATAAAACTTTAAAAATTATGCTTCTCCAAGTAAATACACAAAATAGTGCTCATCGCTCATTATTGGTGGAAAAATAATAAATCAATTTTTTAATTAAACTTTTCAGTTGAATAGGTACCTACTTGGTAATATAGCAGTAAACTATTTTAAATACGAAACTTTGTCTGTATGTTTATTACGACTCAGCTTTGTAACGGTTGAATCGATTTGAATGAAACTTGGCACATAGATCATACCCTGGAATAACATATAAGTTGGTAAATTATTATTCCAGAACGCGGGTGCTACATAGTAGACTAATTTTGGCTTCCTCAGAACACAAAAACTTAACGGATGCATTCAGTCATAAATAAAATGTTGGCATCACATTGCTTGTTCGCGACGCGCTCTATCTATCACTTTTTTGGTCTGAGACTACATCACGGTAAAATGCGTAGGTATAAGAAGCTATCAAATAGTAACCACCCAGTTCCGTTAACAATCTGATATCTATTTTATAGCAAAACCGTTGAACGTAACCTAAGATTGCATAGTTTATAAATAAAATTTACATCGGTACGCGTAGATAATACTGGTATCTTAAAAGCATGCAAGCATGTTCTTGAAAACAGATCCGATATCTCTTTTATGTTACTTGTATTTTTACATATTTATCTACAAAGAGCGTATTATGCGATGGTTTGATAAAGCGAGTTCTTTAGAGAAACAATCATTTTATAAACTTTAAGCTTTTACACATTACGGGTTTTATAAAAGATCGTGTGGGATTTTGAATTTAAAATTCAGTCTCAAAATTACCTATGAAAGGAAGAAGCCTAGTGCTTAGTTTCTTGCCAGAGTGTCCTACTATACCTAAGTGTAGGTATTACGATCCGGTGGTAGAATTGTAACAATTATAGTGGTCAATTTAGCAACCCTTGGTTATCACTCTAAAACGGCTACCCTCCATCTTTCTAACAAATCCATAAACCTTTTCATAGTCATATAAAATTTGCATCTTCACATA
Source organism: Tethea ocularis (assembly GCA_963555595.1). Taxonomy (NCBI): domain Eukaryota; kingdom Metazoa; phylum Arthropoda; class Insecta; order Lepidoptera; family Drepanidae; genus Tethea; species Tethea ocularis. The sequence continues at coordinate 2,932,455 of OY741963.1, read as the reverse complement.
GCTTCGTCGTTGTCTGCACATATGGAGCTGACACCCATACAATTCTATCAATCCTATCGCAGTAACAAGCACTAGACAACCAAAAAAAACATTGGCAACCGGACAATAAGTATTATGCCTTAATCATTATTTCATATACATGATTTGGCGTCATCGGACCATACACTTTCAGGATGGGCCAACGAAAGCATACAAATTGACCGCAGCGTTAGAATATCAAGCGATTTCAATAGATTATCTTTTTTTTTTCTATATTTATAGGCCATTGTAGTCTCAAGGGACAGCCTATCATTTCGGCCACTGCCCACGCGCAGAGAATTTTAAATCGACTCTCTCAAGTTTTTTGACCCCACATGTGTGTGATGTGACAACAATACTGTTTACTAACGAGTTCTATGTTTGAGTTATTAATCTAGAGACTGAAGGTCGGAATTCGAATGACGTGGGATTTGTGAACGGTAAATATGTTTTGGTTGGGTCTTGACCAAGACGAAATCTGTGATCGGAATCGTCATAGTGATATGTTTTATTTTATACAAAGTAAGTATTCGTATTCAATCTTTATGTACCAAATGGTAGAATAAAAGACTATTATTTTACCGTGGGTTGGCTTGTTTGACCATTATTTCATCATGGTCAGTAATGATATGGGTGAAAGTGTTAAGTACATATACAAAATCTAGAAACAATTTAAAGCCTTTAAGTACTAGCCGATAATCATGAGGATATGGTAGCCGGGCGGGTACTACAAAGTGCTTCTACACTGTGCTAAAGATTCATCACGATGTTTTCCTTGAAGGAAAGCTAAAACTTTGAACCCAAGATCTGGTTACTGCATTTGACGATATTAGATTTTCATTATAATCGGTTGGCTAAGATGAGATGCCGTGGTTTTCTCAAGAGACGGCAGGAAGACATGGGGTTCTTCAAGAAGTGAAGCGTTGTAAGCGCAAGTGATAAGTTACCCTTGTTTGTTACCTTAGTATATAGTAGTATAATCAAAAAATCGTTGTTGAAATCAGGCCATTTCATCCTAGCGTAGGACTTATCTTGTTACTCTTTTTAACCCCCGAAAAAAGGGGTTTTATAAGATTTTTATTTTGAAAAGTGCCTTAATCGAGTGTTCGGGGCTGTTTCAAAAAAATCCGCGCAGCCGATTGAAAATTATCACGAATGATGTCCACCGCTGGACAAAGGCTTCGGAGATATTTTAGATTATGTGCTTTCCCTACTTCAGTGACAAAGCGAAATAAACTAATTATTGAATGCAATAATAAATGACATATCTATTGACTCATTATGTCGTATCTGAAAGCGAATTAATTAAATATTGCGGAACAAATCGTACCGGAAAAGGCAGCGTCGGATCGCAAGTAATAAGTGGGTGAGTTCAATAGAAAGAGGTAAACAATAATTTCGTTAATAGCGTTAGTCAAGACAATAGGTTTTGTTCGTATGACGTACGGTGGCCAGGCGATGGTTGGATAAGAGGATAAATATATTAATAAAAAACAAAAAAAATATGACGCATTTGTGTGGATTGTCTGCCCGAGTGTGAACTTCTTAATTTCTACTAATATTATAAATGTGCCATCTAGATGTGCATGCAAAAAAAACCCTCTGCCCGTTTGTCAATCTAATGGCATAAAGAACCGGCTTATCGGACCGTTTTCTAGTCACTGAACATCAACCTAAAAGGTATAAAATAACTTAAAGGAACTCTAATCTGACACTGTTTTGAAGTCAACGAAAAAATCCTACTATATATATTTTCCATGGAACCCGAGCTACACTTTCGAGTTCCTACATTTTATACTTTTTAGCGGTCTTGAAGGCGGTTTTTTTTTGTGATTTCTAGTTTTTTGCGATTTTCCTGGGATCCTATCATCAGATTCAGAGTTGGTGACAATGGGACCACCTCAGAAGTATGCTCTGTCGAATGAAAAAAGTTTTTATTTTACAATTGGCACAGATATTGGTGAACATACATGAAAAAATACGTACAATCGAACATAGAACCTCCTCCTTTTTTAAAGTCCGTTAAAAAGACAATTATAACTTTTTATTTTTGTCGATAATACAGACCAAATCATGGCCACCCGAAAAGGCACCAACTTTTTGAATGACAATGCACGCAGCGGACCGCCCACGGCACATCCGGCATTTTGTTACCGTTTTATTTCCCTACCCGGGAGTCGAACCTCCTGCCTGGCGCTGTGTAGGTGCACCTACTTAGAAAACGAGATATAATTATAACATACGGCATAACTATAACAATTGGAATCTGCTTGTTCAAAGTATGATTATGCTTTTAGATGGGTGGTTGCAAGATAAAATCATCACTTCGGTAGGCTTGTTTTATTATGTGAGTTGGGGTCTCAGTGTGAGAGAGTAGCGAGCGAGTGAGCGATTTAGTATAACAGGTAACAACGCACTAGTGAGTGGAAACAAGAGATGTATACAAAATGCGATGCGGAATCGAGATTTTTTAAAAGCCTGCAAATATATTAATTAATGTAAAAAAATATATAAAGAGTTGGTAGGTAATTATTCGTTACATACTTTTTTAATATTTATAATTAGTTTACAAATAGTGTCAGTGCAATAATACTTTCTCATCAGAAGTGATAACAAAATGTTAGATTTTCATTTAAATACTACTTAGTTTATGTTTATAGTAATGTAATAGACCCGTTACATTACTATAAACATGAATTGTGTTCGCGAGAGTTTAAAAAGTATTACTACTTAGTTGTTTTTTACCATCTTGTTGTTTAAAATAAACGTACAAAATTATTAAACTTTATGAATATTTTTATTCCGGGGCATAATGAGCATATAATTATCGCATGACGAAAGAATAATGTAAATTATAAATTTGTTTAATGTTGTGTTTTGCGCTACAAATTAGTACTAAACAAACTTATTAACTGAATACAATCAATTTCATTTAACGTCACCCGCTGACAACGTGAACCCAGCCTTACCAGCGCGTACGCACCTAGTTGTACTACAATAACTTTATCATAGTGTTACCTGAAGCAGAACTCGAATAATTTAATACAATTCTACCGTAAACAACCGTTGCTTACACAATATTTTACTTACCATGCTATTATAGGGCGCGAGATAAACCATCAAGTAATTAAGTATATTGCTAATAATGTTATTGTTACGAATTTAGCCTATTATATTCATTATGTTATTATATTAAGTTGCGTTTTATTTAATTTAATAATAGATTTTGCTTTTTACTGTTACACCACTATCTTATGATGTTAGCTTATGATGTGATCAAATGTGGTGAAAGTTTGGAAATGTTTAAATTTAACTAGCTGTCCCTAGCGGATTCACCCGCAATCCTGAGATAAAAGGTAACTAAATTAATCTCCATTTCATAGGCTATCTCCGTATAAAGGCCTCACCCAAGGATCTTCACGATGGCCGGTCTTGCGCTACCCGCATCCAGTTGTTACCCGCAGAAGATCATCAGTCCACCTGGTGGTGCCTAACAACTAGCGAGTGCTGCCCTTGGTGTTGCAAGTGTTATCGCTTATAATGCCACGGTAACTGCTTACCATCAGGTGGGCCGTATACTTGTTTGCTGCCTTAGAAAAAAAAACCAGCCAGACAGTAAAGTTACTTTTGCATTTACATTAATAAAATATAGAATTTGAACCAAAAAAGCGAACAACAAAGATAATTTTACGTAGGTGTTAGTCCAACTTTAGTGTTTATTATTTATCTCGCCATATAGGTATTCTATTATAATGATGGATGCTAAATAAAGATTATTGTGATTTGAAGTCAAAATCATTATTTATCATTAAGGTTGTTTAATGTTTTTGTGTCCGTTAGCGAGTTTTTCAAAATGTTCTGTGACCATGTTAAATAAATTATGTTAGCAATCACAGTTTTTTTATCTTCGTACCCCATTAGCCTAGAAAAAAAAATAGATTATATATAGTGTCTACCACACATTCCACCATGACCGAGTGTTCCCGCAATGCTTGCAACAGGGCCGAATGGAGACGGATTGCAAAAGCCGCCACTCAAGACCTATCATAACCACGACCACTCTGGCAAGAGTGTCGGACTAGGAAGAGAAGAGAGAGCCTAGATTACACAAAAGACAAATATATCACTATATTTTTTGTAAGTTCTCTACCATGTATCATATCAGCCCCGTCAAAATCGATAAAGCTGTTCCTCATATTAGCCCATACAAACAAATTTACGGACAAACAGACTAACATTTTAAAACTGTGTTTATTACTGTCAGGACAACCCATTAGGCACCTTCAATTGTATTTGTATAATAGATTTTAGTTTGAATTTCCGTTTGACCACAATCTCATTACGGTAAGTGGTAGTGTAAAAGATTTAGCACACAGCCCTTATAGTAGGAAACTGGCTCTCAAGCACAGCTGCCGGATTTAATATTAGCCTAACAGTATTCTTAATAAATCATAAATAAAGGCTTGTGCCTATAAACCTTATAACATACCTATATCAAGCTAACTATGTAAATGGACAAAATGCGATCGTTTTTACCGATTACAGTAAAATTTTATCAAAGATACGATCTTAGCAATAAATAACGTTAACCACGTTATAAAATAGGACAACAATAGACCGTTTATTTACAGTAGGTTTACTACACTATAGAGAGTTAGTCAATGTTACAGTCAACAACTCTTTTGACAGTACAATCGGCCAAAATATTTGATACACAACATTAGTTTCACCCGCGTTCCCGGGATACTTTTGTTTTTGCGCGGATCCCTCACTATGGTTCTGTCATTTCACGAAGTCAATTAAAAAGGGGTTTTTTAAACCATCATATCTCCTATATAGATACTTATTTTCGATGAAAAATTATATATGTATGACATTTTCAAGACCTTTTTGCAGCTTTTGACGGAACTCAAAAAATATTTGAATATAGGTACCTACTTAGATAAATAAAAAAAAACTTTAATCATACCGCTCGATTCACTATGAAAGCAAGTGTTTATGTTAATATTGTATTTAATTTGTAATAAATAAAATTCCTAATCGCGAAGCATAAATCCGTCGCTCCCCTCTAAATCCCACCCGTGGGCCAAAGCTTCTTGGTCAAATCGTCAAGGTCATTGACCTTAGTGATGCTTTTAAATTACCATATTATGCCTTCTTCCAAAATAAATTATTAGAAAAATTTACCTCGTCTACCTACGTTAAAAGCATAAAATAAACCAGTTGATACTGAATTTTATTGGTCTTAATTTTTATAGTGGCTACAACAAGTTTGTCACTTGTATAGTATATTAGATAGAATTAGCCGAAACTAGGCATCGCTCCTACTAGCCACATCCTCGTTTGCTCTGTTACTATCCTACAGTACACGCTAACTTTAGAGATAAATTACATATTGATAAAAATTAAGCGCTGTCCTGTCCACGGTTTAACCCAGGGATAAAAGTAGGTATACAGCTGTCTAGAGGGCCAGCCAATAGCACATAGCCTATGAACGATTCAGAGTGTCCACGACTAAACCTCTGTCGGTTTACTACTATACAGGTGATTATTTCAAGTGGGCGTGGTAGACCAAATCCTAATGTAAAAAGGGATAGCGATAGTTGCTGAAAGAAGTCTCGAAGACGAAAACTAAAACTGTATACTTGCATTTTCAAAAATCGAATACTGTGATTTGGAAAAAAAACATAGCCTGTATTATTGTTCAGTCTCATAGTATCGCTTATAATAAATTTCTGGGAAGTAATGTTATGGCATTTTTTTTTTTTATTAGGTACACAGGATTACTTACGACACATTGTAAACTGTACTGAATTTCGTAAACAATTTTTTAACCAATGATAGTACTAGTAGAATTTGTAAAACAGCTTTCACGGGATAAAAACCACGTTTGGCCATGTCATCACTCACAAACACAAGTAATCAATTGTTAATATTTTCAATTGTGGGTTAAAGTTCCATGCATGCACCAGAGTTAGGGATTGCTTTATGGTAAATTCGTGCATGTTCTAGTGTTCGACATTATATTGCGACATCAGAATCAGGAAATGACTCTATCGCGGGTCGCTGCCTCTACCCCGAACAACTATGTAGCGTCATTGACTGGAAACGACATCTAAACAACGTCAAAAACGCAAGCGCAGCGCTGCAGCGTCTGAAATTGATGGATTGATGATTTGTTACGTGGTAGATTTATAATCATCAACATCTAGATAATATCATATAAGTAATTCATAGAAAATGATGAAAATTATATTTAACGTGAAAAGAAAGACTGTTTTTAATGTTATTTTATGAATAACTGGTTACCACCCTCGAGTTGAAAATCTGTCATCATTCATCAACTGTAGTGTCTTCCCACAGCGAGCCAGTTCCATGCTTGTGTGAATCACAAATCAAAATCTTTTTTTTTTATTGTAAAAAACTTTACGATACAATACAAGTACCTATTTGCTGTTTTTGACTACTATCTACTACAAGAAGTAGGTTTACATCTCGAGTGACATTTGTGACAGAATTTGTATAGGGAATCTGTCAAATTGACATATTTAACCCGGTAATTAGTGCGAGGGCAGCGCCTACACCATTTCTAGCGTCTCTATATCATTACGCTCTTCTAGCCGCGTTCTGACATTACACGGAGTGATGGTCACGTTACCGGAATATTTACACATTAGCATGCCCATTGTGACTGCTACGTTATACGTTAGATTACATGAATAGGACGCCATTGTATTCCAAATTCAAAAACTAACTAAAATTTAATTTCAGGCTTGATTGATGGGAAAGATTGGATGACCCCTAATTTGATGGAAATTAGGAGTGGAGAGCCTATTTCTAAACATCCTGTAGTACGTTTCTATTATTTTTTTGGCATAGTGCCTACTTTTATATATCAACATGGATTATTAATCAGCAGTCAGCGACGTAGAGGATTCCAGTCGAATAATATGTCGAAGATTCTAAAGCTCTAAACATCAGAAAAGTCTGTGCAAGACAAGAGCTGACGAAAAAAAAAAATTACATTTTCAATATGCTGTGAAGAAGTACGATGGTTGAGGTTGCGATGAAGAGATTATCGTGACGAAACCATAGGACGCTAGTACCTAAGGTAGTACCCGCCTGGCTGGCTACCACCGTCAAGATGTAAAACTGTAGCCAACCACAGGCCACCAGGCCTGAACACAAAAAAAACTACATTTAAAAGACTAGTCAGATCATGTAAAACTAAATTAGGTTAGTAAACCAAAACTACCATGGTAAATGCATTAGAAACGGGGGCTCACGACAACGCCCGAACACATCGCGTAATGACACGAAGAGTCACGACGCTCTCCGACCACTGACGAACACGGCGATCGTGAATACACTACACGCATTGAACGAACGCATGCGTCAATCTCAAATTTAGCGAATTTTTAAGCTGAATGAAGTCTACTGGACAGAGTTTTTAAGCTGCAATTGACATGCATCTGAGAAGAACTGACAAGTGAACAAACTGAAACTCAAATAAGGCACTTATGAACGTCGATAGTTACAATTATTACGGTAGACTCTATCACCGGTTCGGAATACACTTAAACTGAGAAGACTCCGGCAAGAAACTCAGCAAGGCTTTCTTTCTTTTATGACTTTGATGACGGTGCAGCGCTGTCTTAGGACACATCATTTATTAATGAAAAATATTTCACTCCAATGGTGTACTTTCACATAGAAAATCCGTGCCAAGAGCTTTTGTTTCCATAGTTCAGTATTTTGGGATTACTATTTCAGTTTTTCAACTGATCAAAGACGCTTTTTTATGCATGTCGCTTTAACAGTCACCTATATATGCGTTTCCTTCCAATCATGCGTTGATTGGACACGTGTTAAGCTTCAAAATTATAAGCGTATGTATTCTTTGTAAAAAATAACTGCTGTTCCATTATAAAAGTCACCGAAGATAAAATAATTAAACAACTGTCTTTTAATTTGATTTTCAGAGATGGTGCAATGAATAGAAAGTATTGCTAATAAAATATATTGAATCATAATAAAAATACCTAATCATAATAACACGTAAATTCCGTGGCATATTCATAATTTAAACAAACAAATGCTAATTAAAATAATCACAATAGGTCATTGTATTACTATTAGGTATACCGTTATACCTAGTTCATTGTTTTGGAAGGATAAAGGCATTAATAATTAAACAGGAAATTGACAGATTCCTTTGACATTACTAATTATTTATCAATCAAGTTAAGAGTTCGGGGTACGGTACAAGTTGTAAAAAGTACAATTTTTATGTTGGTCTGAACTTTTTGGATAATAATTTAATAATTCCCTTCAGAAATGGCTCTACTTTTTGTGATTTCTAACCCTCTTCTGATAGGTTTTTGAACTTTGTCTTAAAGTGAATCACAAAAGACGCAGCGTGGGTCCCCCACAAGGTGGACCGATGATCTTGTAAGGGTCGCGGCAAAGGGCTGGATGCAGGTAGCGCAAGACCGGCCATCGTGGAGATCCTTGGGGGAGTCTTGTCCAGCAGTCTTTCGGCTGACATGATGAGTCCAGGTGGAATGCAAATTATCCTGTGATAACACCAATGACCTATTTATTTTAAACTAGCTGACTCAACAAACGTAGTCCTGTCCAAATTTAAACTTCATAAATCTTACAGAAACTAGCAATATACTTTTTTTTTAATTAATCTTGTTTCATTATTCTTCCCAACTATGATACACATTGCAAAATATAGGGCTCGTAAATTACAGTAAACCATTTGAACTTTGAATCTGAAAAATGATATTTAATTTATCATGAGGATTTTATTCTCTATTATTGTTTATATAGGAATCAATGTCTATATGATATATAGGTACAAAATGCGCAAGATACTGCGCATACAATTAAATTACTTAAAATATAATGTTAAAGAAGGGGCTTAAAAAAATTGGATGTCGATTAACGACTTCGATGTTTTATTGTAAATCGATTCGAAATGTAAAATTATTTGTGCTAGGCCTGTCCGTTGTTTCAGAATCGACCAGCCAAATAAAGTCATGCAACAGAGTAATGTGACCGCTAGGGGCGGTGCGGTGGCTGTCAAACGAATTGCTTTGACCTGAAAATTATCCGAGTCCAAGTCCGGACTTGCGCCCGCGGCCGATGCGGACGCCGCGCCGCGTTTCAGGGACGTATCAATTTTCGAATTCCGAATTCAAAAGTTATTTACATTTTGAGTTTGACTTTTACATGTTTGCCGATGTTACACGATGGTTGCCGATTGTGGTTTCTTTGAGTTTGTATATTTGTAATGTCTTACTTTTTTATTAAAACAATTTTAGTTAAGTACTTATTATTGTAAATAATTTTATTTATAGAACTTTGTCACATTATAGGTAAACAGACTACAAAACTAAATATATCACAGTCATGCAAGTTTTCCTTGTCGACGTGTGAGCTATAAAACGGTCGTATAATGTCTATTTTCAGTACCAATTTATAACTACATATTTATACTGGTACAACTGTCACTATGTCACTGAACAGTGCTTAAGAAAATTGGGAAACCTATTTACACCCTTTGTGACTTATTTATTACACCTGTTTAATTACAAAATAAGACAATTTTATAGTTTATCTAGACATTATGAGTACCAATAAATTCCAGAAATTGTGAGAGTAGGTATCATTATAAAATTAAAAATATTTCAGTCCAAAAACTCAGTGGACCTATAAAACTTAAAATCCACCACCCAAGAACAATCATAAAGACCTGAATGGATGGAAATGATTTCGCTAACAAAACTTGTTCACATTGTACTGGCCATAAACGAAAACACTCTGAATACTGTGGAGGTCTTGCATCTACATTTGAAAATGGAAGGCAAGTACTACTTGCCAATGACAAGTTTATGGATTCTGCAGATAGAATACTTTATGTTCCATTAATACTGTTTTTAATGGCAATATGAATTCATGTCAGATCAAAAAGCCAACTGGAATAATAGAATCCTGCTAATATTATAAATGCGAATGTTTGTATGGATGTTTGTTACTCTTTCACGTAAAAACTACAGAACGGATTTGGATGAAACTTGGCACATAGATAGATCATACTCTTGAATAACATATAGGCTACTTTTTATCCCGGGAAAGCATAATATCCCTCGGGAACGCGGGAGAAATCGCGGAGCGGAAGCTAGTTTTCATATGTCAACTGGTTGGCAACCATGTAGACGGTCCACCTGACGGTAAGTGGACAACGATAAGTGCCGATGTGTTGCTGACCTTGAAGAGGTCTAACTCAATTAATATTTTTTGAAGAGTCCCATATTGATGCACTAAGGAAAACTCGCGAAAAAATGACTATCTAAACTCGTAACTAAGATAGAACTCTATGCTTTTAGATCTCGTTTCCTATGGTAAAAAAAAAACTTTACAATTTACAAATTTACCTATACCTATCTCAGGGAACCCTAAGATATAGGTAAAGCTTCAGGCGATGATAGCTCAGTGGTAGTGACGTCGGATGCCGCGACGAAGGTCGTGGCCGTTCGAATCCTACAATGTGCTTGAGCTTTTGGTGAAGGAAAACATCGTGAGGAAATCATAGCACGGTGGTAGGGTACTTTGTAGTACCTGTCTGGCTGGCTACCACCCTCATGTTGAAAATCTGTCGCCAAGCACTTTCGGTGTGTTCCGACAGCTGCACTTGAGAGCCAGTTCCCTTCTAGGCTTTGTGTGCTTATCACCATCGGCCACATCATCACTGACCAAGGTGAGATTGTGGTCAAACACAGGCCTATACACAGTAAAAAAAACCCTAACTTTGACTTTTTCACCCAAATCCGTATAGGCATTTTATGTTACATAATACCTAATAATGATAAAATAAAAATTCAAGACACATAAGTATCGAACGCGCGTCGCGTTTGTATGCGAGTTCGGACAGTGTTACTTGGGCCATAAAATCGTTGACTTACAAAAGTAGCTAGGTAGGTACGTTTTAAAAATATATTTTAGTACTTACAAAGACGGCACATGTGACACTTAGTTGCCGAAAATATCGTGACAATAAAACAAACTGATTGAAGAAAGCATTATGTATGAGATAAGACTGTTTATTAGTTACCTACAGCGTTTTTATTATAATTATACTTAATTTCTAAGTTCATCAACATTAAAATGGACATAACGCTACTTTATTACTGTACCTAAATCGGGCCTTAATTAGGTACACACGGCCACAGATCAAGCTACACATTTTTGTTGCAAAATAGCGCCTATTACAACCGCATAAGGTGCCGCAATGTGTAGCTTGATCTGTGGCCGTGTGTACGGCAAATGAGATGAAAAAAACATTTACAATAAAATTACTCTATGGTCAACCTATTATTATTCCTAATTTGAAATCGAATAAAAAGTTCCTATTTATTTTATGATTATTTTTGTATGTAAATGTGCTCCAATCATGTTTAAAAACGTAAATGTTTATGTCAAGTGAGTAGTAAATATTTTACCATGACATGAAAAATACGCACTTCGTAGTGTCCATAAAATTTGGATGAAAGCGTTATAGCGACAAAAATACAACGACGCTTAAATAGTGCAGATTGTTATATTATAGCGCCCAGCAGTCAAATTAAACAGCTTATTTACTGCCACCAAACGCCAAAGCGGCATTAAAACATATTAAATTCGTAAATTCGAGTGATTTTTCTAATTTAATTCTGTTTTTTTTTTATTATGATACGTCCAGAACGTGCACTAATGAAATAAAAAAGTCGTAAATTTTTTATAATCAACACAGTAGGTATATTTTTAAAACGGTTGGCGTAGAAATTAACTGAACTATTTGGTTCTTGAGTCTTGTTAGTGGAATTCTAAAGTAGTTCATTTTAAGATGTAGAATGGAGGATTTAATTTAACTACCTACATAATAAAATATTTATATGGTGGTATAAAAAATACCATTTTTATACCTACTGAAGTCTAGGCCAAATAGGTATCCCGAGCGGTTTCCCCGATTAAGTGGCCGAGACTTTTCATATATGCGACATCTATCGGATGATTGAAAACTTCAGTTTATTCCTGTACGTTCTGATAAGGAGGCGTTACTGAAATGGTACAGTAATTTCGACATTGCTTGTCAAGTTTCCGTAGTGTAGCGGTTATCACGTGTGCTTCACACGCACAAGGCCCCCGGTTCGATCCCGGGCGGAAACAGGTTACTTTTGTTTTTTAGTATTCATTTGTATGAATAACGGTGCTTTTAAACGTCGCAAAAGATTTTATTTTAGCATATTATGAAGGAAAAACAAACTATTTTCTTAAAAGAATTTGCCCTACGACATGTAGCAACAGCTATTGGTACAACCACGAAAACAAATTTAAAGTAAAAATGCTCCTAAAAAACAGTTTTTTAATGTAGACGCTTTATCAGTTTTTTCACTAAAATAATCATTTATTCAAGTCAGGATATTGAGCAAACTACTTTCTCGAAAATAGTAAACATACCTACATATAACTCGAAAATAGTAGGATTTTTCAATGTAGGGACTTACTACCTACGCGACCTTTCACAAATCCACTTAAAAAAACGTTAAATATTATTTTAAACAAAGCCAGTTACACACGTGCGTCGAACCCGCATGACTTATACAAAAACAAAAAAATAGTAGAGCTCCAACAAATTCATTTGCATAAAAGAACGGGCTATGGTAAAGTACTTCGCGGGGCGCCAAAAACAATTAAGCTATTGTTCTTAACCGTTGTTCTAAGTTTAAAATAATCGTGCAGTGTGTGTGTGTACTAGGCCTTTCATTTATGTAGCTTCAATCATGCGGGCGGCCTTTGTTTTAGGTACCCAATGGTAGTGTGGCAAGGGTAAAATTATGATTAGTGTTGTTATAACTGTCGATATATTTGGTTTTAAACTTGCGGCACGGATCTTGACAATTTTTACATCCTACCTGGGCAAAAAAGTTACGCATAACAAGGGAGAGATTCTCTCATATTAAAATGGCTATCACAGGGTTCCGTTAGATAGATTAGCGCGCAAAAGATATTCTATTTAAGGGTAAACCTTCGGTTGGAGCGCGAAATTCAAATTTTATCACGTTTTTTGTATCAAGTAACATTTTCATGAAATAGTCGTATATGTCAGTAATATACCTTGGAGGAATATGTTGATGATTTCTTTTGTTATTAATCAGTAAATATACTACCATTCTTCTCGCAAATAGCATGTTGATAACTTACGACCTATAACTGAGATGCAATTTGCAAAAAATGTGATAAAATTTGAATTCTCGCTCCAACCGACGCCTCCACCTTAAAAATCTGCTTAGTAGGTACGTTTTGTACACAAGTAATCTAAGTATACAAATACTTAGATTAATGTTGAAAAATAAAAATGTACTTTAGGTATACCTCATACTGTACCTATTTGTATAATAAAGCCCTGCCCTTTGAGATTGTGTGTATCCTTATTGTCACATTGTATACCATAATGACTGAATGAATTTGGATGAAACTAGGTACTTACCTACCTACCTACATAATAATCTACTACATATTTTGTTATCCATGAAAAACATTACAAGCTTCAGTAATTCAGGTAAACATGGGTAAAGCCATATCTAGAGGTACTGTCTAAAGGAGATCGACTATTTCCATTTCTACCGATCCTAACTAATAATAAAGATGCAAAAGTAAATTTGTTTGTTTGTTATCTCTTAACGCCTCAACCAATCGCGACGAAATCTGGTACACAGATGGCGTAGGTATGACGTATAGAAAAACCGCGGAGTAGAACTAGTATTAAATAAACAAAAGACGAATAAAAAATACAATCAAAAAACTTTTACTATAGTACTCATTGACAAACTTATCTTAATGAAACATCTTGTTTTACATTTAAATCTACACTTAGAATTAAAAACAAAAGGCCTGAGAATTAGTCCACTTAAGTATAAATTAAAACTAAAATAGTGTTGCAAGCACAAATAAATGGAACGAATGATTCAACGTAACTGATGACCGTTGAAACAAGTTGCCAACTACCTCGGCCTATTAAGATTCTTATAAGTTAATATTTTTATGAAATTAATAACCAGTTCTGCGCCTGTAACTCAAGAGAGTCCATGTCAGGTTTAATTTCCTTTTATTTGATATTAACATTGGCTTTTTTAGCCTATATTTATCTCCGTATCATAGGCTATCAGCGTGCAAAATTTCATCGTGATCGGTTCAGCGGTTTAGACGTGAAATGGTAACAAACAAACAAACAGAGTTACTTTCGCATTTATAACATGAGTATGGATGAATTAAGTAGGTATACACCATATACACCACAGTTCTCTCTAGGATTTTAAAGGCTACCTATTATCCCGGGAAAATATAAGATACCTCGGGAACGCGGGTGAAACCGCGGGCCAACGTTAGTATAAGTAGGTCAAAAACGTCGAAAATACGATAATGATGGTTGATATCTTTTTGAGTTTTATTTCAATCTCAGAATACATCTCTCATTATTTTTGTTCCAGTTGCATTCTTATAAGAATAAATAAAAATGATATTATTCTAATCAAAAAATAAATACCTATATGAGTCAGTTAAAGGTAGGTTACCTATTTATTTTAATTCGCTTCGAATGATGTAAATACTTTGATTGTAGTGGAAATATTTCTATGACTGTTCTAATAGCTTAGCATGAATCAATTTTGAATACGCATTGAACTACATAAAAGGACATTGAAATTTTATTGTATTGCTTTACCTGTCCCACTTTATTTCTATCCTATATGTACTCTAGGTACCTATACCTATTTCATGTTAATTTTGATTAATTTTCACAAGGTGGCGTTTACATAATCTCAAACTATAAATTCATAATTGGAAACTCAATTGTGGAGTGTCTTTCATCCGAAGATTCTATGTTGCTAGTAATTTTCTGTTCCATTTTCCAAGCTAGATTCTCTTAATTTTAAACTTTTGAAAAAAGAATACGTCCTCTAGATACATACAATAATTATTGACTTTATCGTGCGTCATTGAGTGCAAGCTGAGGGTGCATGATTGTCCACTGACCACAGATGAATAAGGCGTGAACCACTGACTTTTAGCGGCATTATAACATGCGCTCATAGTTTATAAATGCCGTGTAATGTTGGTCTATATTCTATATCGGTATTTTTCTGTCGTTTTCCTACTTGTTAATTTTCAAGACAAAGTAAATTTTAGACATTTGAATAACCTAACCATTTGGATGGGTGCGGGTAGACTGTATTTTAGGGCTGATTCTAAAATGTTAAAGATCTGATATTATGCTATATATAAAATATACTATAACACTAATCATATACTGTGTAACAAACACTTGTATGAGGTAAAATTTACACGATTTCTGGAAAGATTACGAAAAGCGGCATAACCATAAAGGGAAAATAGCATGCGATACTCACAGGTGTGGTCTCCTTGTAGTTCGTCTTCCGTGGATCCACGTTTCTTCAACTTTTCCAAAATATAAACAAATTGTCATCTGTCTATAGGTAACACACACAAATACTACCTACGTTTACACATGATTAGGAGTATCTAGTCAAATCGTGAGGGCGCCGGAGGAGCTTTTAAAAATACAAATTGATTTTAATAAAGCGTATATTCGCGACGATTATATTTCTAAGACTAACTAAATTAAAACTTACATTGAACAACGGACAAAACAGTCTACCGCTTTATCAGTGCTGTCACAGCATTTATGTGCTAGAATATCCCACGGATGTTATGACTAGCACTCGAGTCACCAGGTGTAACTCCTCCCACCTCAGGATCGAAGTTCTCGTTTTCCGATGAACTTCGAGAGTACATTTTTAACAATTTAAAACGAAGCTTATAACATAAGGTACATAAAAATACAAATACAATAATATAGAGTGCAATTGTCCAAATACTTATTTTCCTTGTCGTTATTCCTAAACTTTCACTTTCATTGTACTTTTCATCACTAACACTATTCTTCAGAGCGTATGACAGGAACTTCAAGTCCGAAAGGTCCACGTTTTCCAGGTTGGTTGTTTTCAACGTCTCTGTCCTCACAGGTAAGTTTAATTGAGGTAAGTTAACAATTGGTAATCGGGGATATAGACTATTTTCCGCTTTTCTGGTATGCATTTTCAGAGTGATATCTTGAATTCTAATTTCACATACATCGTCTAAGGTAAGAATATATGTACCGTGTATATGTTGTCGGAAGATTTCATTAATGCATGTTTTCGTAAGTAATACCTTTTCTTTACTGTAGAGTATCCACCGGTTTGGTTGAATCAATTGAACTTTTACAGCTTCAATGGTGATTGGGATCTGAGTGCATGACGTCACATTGTTAACATACGTCATTAAATCAGTTATGCATTGATCTTGTATAAACTGGGATGTATCTTCCTCGAAACAGAGGAAACTTGTTTCGTCGATCTCCTTACAGGGTTGGGGGAGCAGCCTGATCTTCAACCCTTTCGCCAATAGGTATGGATATTTAGGTAAGATAACAACGGTACGGTTAAGGGACAGAATGGGTAATGGAAATAATCTATAATATGTGTAAGTATCTCTTCCAATTAAAGGTATTTCTAAAATGTATGTTATTTGATTTCCTTTATAATAAGCTTTCATAGTTACAGTTTGTTCCAACTTAATCAAATTTTCCACACTAGGAGGGTAGATTAATTTTTCTAATTTATTAATGTGTTCCAGAAGTTTCAGGAAATTATTAGATTCGAGTACAGATTGATGTAATATTCCTAATCTACTTAAAGCTAAACTGGTCTCTATTTCATCCAATTTGATATGAATTGCTTGAAAGTTATGTATTAATAGATTATAAGTATTTATAATACGGGTTTCAATATGATCTAAATATTCAATTCGAATAATGTCGCTTAAGTTTGCCGTAATATTTTTCAATTCATTACCAATTTGCATGAGATTTACATTTATTCTTAAAGTAGCATTTACCAAATTTTGTAGAGTTTCAGTGAATAACGTTACTTTCTTATTATCATGAGCCTGTTTAAGTTTAATATCCTTGATAAGTTTGTCATATTTTAAAGCATCTTCATTATCGAGATTCCCAGTAATTATTTTTATTAAACTACCAATTGGATTCAGTAAGCCACGCTTTATTCTAATTTTAAAGGAAGGAATTACTTGTTTACATTTATTAACAGTTAAACTCTGAATATAATCTATCTGTGCTTTTATATCCATAAAGTTATGTGTGTAATTCTGATCTAAGTTACTAACAAGTTTATTTAATTCGGAAGTTTTTATAATAGTCGTTTGTAAGTCATCTATTATAGGCTCGAAATTTAATACCTTAGCCATGATCCACCTGTCGTTGCTGATAACTGCAATACCAGTTTTTACTGGCAAAATTCCTGGATTTTTATCCATTGTCTGCAGTTGATGTGCCTGGAGTTGCATCACCATAGCTACTGCCAGGACGAGCAGGGCTTTTCTGTGAAGGGCGTTTAATATTCTTTATTGGGGCTTTAGTGTTTCTACTTTTAATTTGTATGGGAATAACATTTCGATTACTTTCGTCTGTAACTAGAGCCTTTTCGTATCGAGCTTTATCTTTACTACTTCTTTTATTTGTGATTTTACTAAAAACTATATCGCCGGGTTCGATTTGAATGTTAGTTTCACCTCCTCTCTTTTTAATAATATTCTCTTTCTTTCCTATTGCCTTTTCTGATAAGTGTTGATATAGATATTTGGTTCTTTTCGCATGTTCTTTTACTAACTGTTGCATGTACTGCTTATCGAATTCTAAATCAAAGCCGTGTCTTGAATCGGTATGCCCTAACAAAACCTCAAATGGAGTTAGGCCGGTAGTTGAGTGTATGCTATGATTGTAAGCCATTATTGCGTACGTCATGACGGACGCAGCATCGGTGAATTTATGTTCATATTTGGCAATTCTGTATATCTCGATAATAGTGGAGTGAAACCTTTCAATAAGGCCCATGGAATTAGGGTTATTTGGTGTGCCAATATGAAGATCAATTTTATAAAGAGCTACTAATTCTTTTAAAAGAGTATTGTTAAACTCTGAACCGGGGTCTGCACTTATTTTACGGGGGATTCCATATAAGGAGAAATATTTGATCAGAGCTCTAACGACTTCAGGAGTGGATCTATTTTCAATGTGGAAGGCTTGTCCTAGCTTACTGAAGGCATCTATTATTGTTAGATAATAACGTCCTTCAATGGAAAACAGATCAATAAAGATTTCTTCTAATGGTTTCGACTGTGTTTGTGTTAATTGGAGTTTCGGCTTTAGGGGTTTTCTATCGTACTTCATTTTTTTACAGGTGTCACAGGCATTAATTATACCGGAGATGGTTTCAGCCATGTTGTGCCAGAAGTATGTACGTTTTATATGTAAGAGTGTTTCTTTAATTCCGCGGTGGCAAGTTTTACCTACATGATATTTTTCTATGATTGCTCTTTGCTCGGATTCATCATTGACTAATATAACTCGTTCGGTACATTCATAAAATGTCACTACTTCCTTTTTAAATAACATAATTATAGATTCAGTAAACTGTTTACGGTGTTCTTTATCCTCGAAGTATATGAAGTATTTGGATTTATTTTTTATATATTCTTTTAGGAACTGTTTTACGAGATCGGGTCTATTCAAGGGTAAATGTACTTCTAAAATCTTTTGTTTGCTATTGGAAATATTTTTGACGCTTAATTTATCAATGAACCATGTATGTACAATAATCTGATTAGGTTTGGTATCTATTGCCTCTTGTAAAATTGGGATTCCCTGTGACTCCGTGTCCTGAGCTGAATGAACTGTATCAGAGGCCGTGTCGGTTCTACCTGAGGATTTTTCTGATGCTGTTATGGTTCTGCTAGGAGAACTTGGTATTGAAAATGGGGATCTAGGTCGGTTACTAATTGACATAGTTCTTTCCGAGTCCGAATCTGATATTGTCATTGGAGTGCTGGGTTGTTGAACAAGGTTCTTACGTGCTTTACCGAGATCTATAATATCTTTAGTTACTTGTTGTATAAATTTATTCATATCTTCGTCTTTATCTACGTTAGCTTGGGTTGACATATTGTCCTCATTACCTATAGCGTTTAATTTTATGCGTGATAACGCATCCGCGTTACAGTTATGTTTCCCGCTCTTATGAATAATCTCGAAATCATACTCAGCTAGTCGCAAACGCCAGCGAGTCAGTCTGCTATTGGTTTCTTTGAGAGTGTTAAGCCATGCAAGAGGCTTGTGATCAGTATAGATAATAAACCTTTTACCATACAAGTATGGACGAAAGTGTTTTACTGCCCATACTATCGCAAGAAGCTCCTTTTCAGTAACACTATAACGCGTCTCTGGGTCGTTAAGTGTTCTACTGGCGTAGGCTACAGGCTTATCACTCCCAATGGGTCCTTGAGAAAGAACTGCTCCTAGCGCAAATTCGGAGGCGTCTGTTGTCAGTACGTACGGTTTGTTAGGGTCTGGGTACTGTAGTATGGGGGCATTAATAAGGAGTTCCTTGCATTTTTGGAAGGATTCAATGTACTTCTGATCATCTATAGGTACCTGTTTTTTCTTTTTCAGTCGAGCTGTCATGGGTTGTGTAATTTTTGAGAAGTCTTTGATAAAGCGTCGATAGTAACCTACGAGTCCTAGGAAACTTTTGATCTCAGTCGTGGTTCGTGGAAGTGGGAAGTCTAATACAGCTTTTATTTTATCGTTATTAGGTTTAAGTCCGTCACTAGTTATGTTATGTCCAAGGTAAAGTACCTCTTTACGTAGGAACTCGGATTTGTCTATTTGTACCTTCAGATTTGTCTGTCTTAGTCGGTCAAATACCTTTCGTAATTTTTCCAGGTGTTGCTGGAGGCTGCTAGAATATATAATAATATCGTCGAGATATACTAGGCAATGAATGCCTTGTAGGCCACGTAGCACGTTATCTATAGTTCTTTGAAAGGTAGCCGGTGCGGTCTTGAGCCCGAATGGCATACGTGAAAATTCGTAATGTCCCGTGGTCGTACTGAATGCTGTCTTCTGTCTGTCATCCTCCTTGACCTCAATTTGATGATAACCGCTAGCAAGGTCAAGGGTAGTGAAGTAGGTACTACGTCCTAGTTGGTCAAATAAGTCTGTGATATTCGGCATGGGGTACTTGTCATCAATTGTTATTTCGTTCAGTCGCCTATAGTCAACTACAAGTCTAAATTTCTTTTCATTTGATGCATCTGCTTTTTTAGGTACTAAATGCACGGGTGCATTCCAAGGGGAAAAAGATTCTTGTACAACATTATCCTTTACCATTTTGTCAACCTGTTTGTTAATCTCTTCATTGATCACTAGGGGTTGTCGGTATGGTCTGACATAGATAGGGTCCTCATTACGGGTTCTAATGTGATGTTTAACTTCGTTAGTAAATGATAAAGGAAGTTTATCTGAATAAAATATATCTTTATATTCCAGACAAAGGTTTCGTATGCTTTTGCGTTCTTCCTCATTCATATGGTCTAACCGGAGTTTATCTAAATTTTCAGCTAATATTTGATCTATTTCTATTTCGTTTTTGTCATCTAAACTATTCAATTCACATGTCTGACAATCGTGTTTTGTTACTATGAAAGGACTTGATATTGTTAAATCTATTTCGTCGTCTAATGTATTTTGAATAATCGTCATCGCGTATCCATCAATACAGTTAACTAGAGCACTCGGCATCCTTATCCCATCGTGAAATTTAGTATAGTTTAATATGGCGTATCCATTTTTTAAGTTAGTCGGCACTCTAACTCTCTGTTCACAACGCGCAGCAAGACGAATTTCAATAGGTGGATTATAGATCATAGGTATTGTCGTCGAATTTGTCTGTAATGTCCCGTTCTTCATGTCAATTTTTGCACCTAATTGTTTCAGAAGGTCACTTCCTATGAGTCCATCGTATCGTTTGTCAACCTCATAAACATAAAACTTGTGGGTATTTGAACTATTAAAAACCGGAAATAAGGGTATCTCAATAACTTCGTTATGTCGGCTGGACGCGTGGGTACTTATGACCTCGAAAGGTTCGTGATATTTATATTCTGGAAAATATTCATTGGCCTTTCCAGGACTAATAAATGATCTCGAACTCCCGGTATCTATCATGAATATTGAATTTATTTCTGGTATTTTAACATAGGGTAATTTTAATTTATTGTCACAATTTAAATGTATTATTTGAGACTTTTGTTCACAACACTTATGTGAAAATTTTCAACTTGTTGGTCAGAATCGTCATTATTCTTTTGTTCTGTATCGGTTTCAGTATAATCGCATGGGTAGTTGGCACATTCATCCTGATATAAGCCTTCGTCAGGGACCGCATACTCATACGCATCACACATATAATTATTGTCTATGTCAGTCTCATTTAAATGTTGTAGTTCATTAGTATGAAGAGCTTGGGGCTTAGCAGGGGGTGCTGTACGCATAGAAACGTCGGTAGATGTATTCTGATGGAATGGTTGTAAATGTTGTGGAGGCCGGTACCCAAACTGTGGTCGGTAGCCAAACTGTTGCATACCCTGATTTGGAATGTTAAAATTTGGTCGGTATCCTAATTGAGGTCGGTAGCCAAACTGTTGCATACTCTGATTTGGAATATTAAAATTTGGTCGTAGATTGGCATTGAATACATTTGATTGAGGGCGGAACCCTTGCTGAGGGATCCCGAATTTGAAGTTATTCTGGTTCGGGATACCAAATTTAAAGTTAGACTGATTTGGATAACCTTGGATTTTAAAACCTGTGTTATGTGGTACCGGGGCACCAAAGCTCTGTTGCAAAGGCATTCTATAATTTTGGGGTAAGCCAAATCTAAAGTTTTGCGTTGGATTCTGTTGTATAGCAGGTGATTGATAAATTGGAGTTTGAGGTGATTTCAAAGTTGGGGGAATTTGCTTATTCTTACTCCTATAGTTGTATTGTTGTTGGAAATTCACCTCTTCCATTACAATACTTAAAGCTTTCTCTAAAGTAGTACACTGTTTTAGTCTAACAATTCGGATCATATCCTGTGGTAAATTAAATAGAAATACATTCATAGATGTATTATCATAAATTGTTCTTTTAGTTACTTTTAAATTGTCGTCATCTAAACTATTAACCTTTGCCATAAGGGCACTACGAACGGACTGAATCCTATGGCAGAAATCTATATACATTTCTCCCTGCTTAATTGTTAACGACTCTAGTTCTATTGCTATGCTTTCCTCAGAGCGAGGATCACCAAAATGTTGTTCGAGAGTTGACTTTAAGCCGTCCCATGTATCTATATCTTGCCGTTCGCTAACAAGCGACGCAGCCCTACCTGTTAATTTAGACGTTATGACATGATAGACATATAAATCCTGGTTTCTATTTCCTTGAATTCTACAACAATCTATAACATATTCACATTTTCTTATAAATAAACTTAATAACTTTTCGTCTCCGTCAAATTTCGGAATGACGCAAGCTATTTCCTTTGGGATTTTAGAGATATTTTCCATTTTTGAATTTATTATTCAACTTAAATACAATAACACTTTTAAATACTAAGATCGTAAAAGAAATCAAATAACGCACTTTTGATTTTTAAAAAGAAACGTAATTAAATTCTAGACACTTACAAATAGTGGAATAGAATTGGGAATAGTACTGGAATAGCGATTTGGGTCTACTCACAGGCTGCCCATGTTCCTCCGTTGAGTCTCAGATTCGTCGCTATCCTCGGTGATCGGCCACAATTACGTTGACTTATTTTTTAAAGTTCGTATAATTTCCGTTTAAAATGTGTGAAAACATTCGTCGGTCGCACTGATTTTTAGAAACGACGCGGCGCGGAAATCCTACCGGCTGCGCCAGTCAAATCGTGAGGGCGCCGGAGGAGCTTTTAAAAATACAAATTGATTTTAATAAAGCGTATATTCGCGACGATTATATTTCTAAGACTAACTAAATTAAAACTTACATTGAACAACGGACAAAACAGTCTACCGCTTTATCAGTGCTGTCACAGCATTTATGTGCTAGAATATCCCACGGATGTTATGACTAGCACTCGAGTCACCAGGTGTAACTATCTTCACAGATTATTAAATAAACTTGGCGAGTGCACGCACGACAACATTCTCAGCCTTCAATGTTCTTCGGTAAGTGACGTCTCGGTTGTTGTTTATTAAATTCGCTAAAATCAGGCAAATGATACAAAGCCATACAGCCTCGGTATTTTGACACGTATCGGACGCAGGAATAAGAAAAAGAGGGTAGGAAATTATCATATTAAATATATATATATATATAAATGTAGTACCCGCACCACTAAATTAAAAACAAAATCTCTGAATCGATCGCGATGAGATTGGCTTGCACGCAGCATATGAAATGTTTTTTGAATGAACACAGTTTTTTTTTTATTAATTCCTTAAGGAGAAGGAGATAGGCTAAACTAGCTTGTCCCGGGGAAACTAAACATCGGAAATTGAAAGGCAATAATAGCTCAGTAGGTCCGTTGAATGCCATAATGCTTGTGGTTTCAATGAAGGAAAACATCGTGTGATTTCAGTGAAGGAAAACATCGTGTGATTTCAGTGAAGGAAAACATCGAAGGTTTGGGACTTTATAGTACCACCTGGTTGGCATAAAAAACATGTCATCAAGTACCTAACAGTTTCGACAGTTGTAGGTACTTGAGAGCCAGTTCCATTCTAGGTTTTGTGTGCTTACAACCATAGACCACATTATCAAAGACATAGGCCTATAGGTAGATATTTAAAAAAAATGTACAGTGCATTCACAGTTATTTTACCTCTAGCTGTTAGGTTGGCAATCTGAGCGTTATATTGCCATAACTAGCTTCTATGACTCCCATAAACGAAATGTAAAAAACAGTAATGCTAATATGTATTACCTAACTATGCCGATTTAATTTTACACTTTGTGTGATAATGGTACATATAATACGATATTTCTTAAATATTTAAACAAGCTAATCCTGTATATATATGTATATTTATTTATTCATATAATATCCTTAACAATTTGAATGAAATTTTATACTTAGGGTTTACCATTATAAGTTCATTCAGATACTTTTCACAAGAAAACGCGAAATAAAAAAAATAAAATAAACCGCCAACCAAGTTTGGTCTCCCAGGTATTTTGAAAGTAATGTTTTTAATAAAATATTTATCTCCTTACAAAATCAGTACAGTTGTGCCAATATTCGATTAACATAATTATGTAAGTACCAATCATATTATATTAATCAATAATAAACAATAGATAAGATAATAACAACGTGTAAGTAATTTCACAAAAATACCTATGCAATATATGTTCTAAATATGGTGCTTACGGTATGACATTCTTAGTTTCCAGTTTAATTGGGTAAAATGTTAAGACGGGTAACCCTTTTTTACATACCTGTAATGGCGGCTACTCGTTGACGAACATTGCCAAATGGAATTAAAGGAGCATTATTGTCTTTTTCTCTTTCACAAAAATCACGCACTGCTAATACAATCTTTCTTCCGCTACTTTGAATCCTTTTCGGCATTATATCACATGAAATATCACAACTGATAAACAAATACGCAAGATTTTTTTCAAAACGACTCAACAGTAATACCAACACTCAGAAAACATCTGTCAGAGGTAAAATAACTGTGAATGAACTGTAGTCACAGCTAAAAGTCGAGTAAAGATTTCTTGATATTTAATTATAAATTCAGTCACTATGTTATTATTCGTACCCTGCTAAATTAAAAACAAAAGAATATTTTTTTTTTCAAAAGCAAATTTTTTTTCTGCAAACAATAGCAAAATATAAAAACTCACCGACAATCGCTGACCCCAGAGCTAACCCCCTTCGTATTCTCAATACAATATTTCGTGCACGAATTCTTTTAGCTTATTTGCATACGAGTGCGTTAATATGACCCCTGCGAGTTTTTTCTAGACATTACAAACAGTACTAAGAAAAAACTGCTGGCGAAGGGTTCATTTTTTGTGACCAAAAAAAAATTGTCATTATAATAAAATTGCTGGAAATTGTTGGAAAAAAAAAATGTCTATTCATTTGTTTCAAACACATCTGCCTAGTTTTTTCGTGGATTTATTTTTATTGGTTCGTTATTATTCTTATATTGTTTCGTTAATTTACATATTGTAAACTGCACCTATTATAATAATTGTTTAAAAATAATCTTACAGCTGCAGTTGCAATTGGATGACATGCAGTTACGATTTTATCGTTATTTTTTGTGTTAAAGGCACTATAGTACTCAACAATAATCCAATATAACACTTAGTTTTTTCGATGTGTAAGTCTCAAAAAAAGTACTTAGCTATTATACTAAATGAATCCCGTTTCTCTGCTTTAGTAAATTATATATAGGTATAAAAATATATATGTTAACGGAAAAGTATCTAATCCGTCATTGTATACATTTCCTAGGAAATCCATACATTTCCTAAATATCTATCGGAGTATTACATTCGGGATATTTGTAAGGATAGCGGTATTTGGGGGGTTGTAAGTGAAATTTATTTTTGTGTGAATACTTTCAAATTAATGCAAAATAAAAAAAATAACCCCAACCTATTTTTTTCAATAGAATTTATATATTTCCTAGTATCATTATTGAAATAAAATTTCCTAGGAGAAATACACAGGAATTGTGTACAATTCCTATGTTTCATACATTTCCGGTGACATATATATAAAATTAATCCCTATTTTCCTTGGTCACAGGATCACGCGTGAACGGCTGGACCGATTTCGCTAATTCTCATTTGTTGTTGACAGAAGGTTCTTATGTAAGAAAAAGGAAACTGAGGAACTACCAGGATAGCATAAGTTCTAGGTAGATAGGTGTAGGTAGGTAGGGGTAGGAAGGTAGAGCTAGGTATCTAGCTCCCATATTTTTATTAAGAGCAGGACAACGTCTACCGGGACAGTATTTTAATAATATTCATTTAAACGATAAAAGTAGGTTAAGTACCAGTTCCAAAAAAAGAATCTGGGTTATTTCAAAAGTTTCACCTAACATTTAAAAAATAATTCCATATCGACTATCCGACAAAGAAGTTGTTAATTTAGAAAGTATCTATTTATTTCATATGCGACCTTCTTTCATTAAAATCATTTTTGATTTATGTTGAGAGTTTAATAATCTTTAGATGTTTTTATGGATGAATTCTTGTTTGACCACAATCTCACGATATCATGGTAAGTGGTTCTAGCCGAAGGTGGTAATCACATAAAAAGTGTGTTAATTTAACCCGTTGACTTTGGCTGCTGAAACATCTACACTAATATTATAAAGAGAAACGATTTGTATTTTTGTTTGTAATGAATAAACCTTCACCAGTAAAATGCTATTTATTATCACTGAGTATCATAGGCTATAATAATTTATTTGAAAATTCCAATAATTGTATATAAAATTTCTTTCATTACCCAGTTAAACTGCAATGCGGGAAGCTAATCTGTAAATAATGTATACTTTTAATTAAAAGGTACAGTATTTTCTAGGCATAGAGTAGTTAAAATCCTATCGAAATCAGTATAGTTGTTTTTATGATAGACGCACTTTACATCTGATTTTCTATGAGGCATGAGTTTCTGATGTTTTTTTTATGTCTAAGAATCGACTATTTTAAAAATCTCTTTAATAAAATCCCTTAGTCCGTCGAAAAGCTTAATATTTTTGAGGTTTTTACGATGTCTTTAATTGAGCTGAAGGTAAACGTGGTAACAATAAATAAATGCTAAACCTATACTATACTATACCTAGTAGGTATATATTATTAATATCTATGGGGTGAGATTTGATCATAGACTAATATCCTCCTTCGTTTTGATGGACTTTGTAAACCGCCCGAGTAGCATTTTTTGTTGGTATTTCGTTGGGCCACTGATCGGCACAACCACCACTACCGTTGGTCAACCGTTGCGAGTGACACACCTGTTTTCAGTAATGCCAACGATGTCTCCCAACATAGGGCCTACCAGGACGACTATGTTGGGCCAACCACTGTTTCTCATCGTTGGGCCAACCACTGTTTCTCATTGTTGGGCCAACCACTGTATCTCATCGTTGGGCCAACCACTGTTTCTCATCGTTGGGCCAACCACTGTTTCTCATCGTTGGGCCAGATTAACATTTGCAACTTATGGCCTACAGCTATACGACTACGTTGGGCCAACCACAGTTTAGAATTGTAGGGCCAGAATTACATTTGCAACATAAGTCCTACAGCTATATTCCACGGTTGGTATACAGTGATTCTATTTTGTAGGCCCTTCCTACGCCATAACGTAGGGTTACAGATGTTTTATCTTACGCAGGCGGGTTGGTCTTCGAGAGCGATACTATACCGCCCGTGCACACAACAATGTGCATGTGCATCTACACTCAAGGAAGGTCAACCCGTCTTCGTGAGATAAAACAACTGTAACCCTACGTTATGGCGTAGGAAGGATCTACAAAATAGAATCACTGTATACCAACCGTGGAATATAGCTGTAGGCCTTATGTTGCAAATGTAATTCTGTAACATACAAAGTAAAGGTCTTATGGCTGAATTCACTAACATCACTCAAATCTAACTGCAAATTAACATTTGATAACAGACATTTGAATGCTTTATGGAAGATCTAAAAGTTAAATTATGTTGGTGAATTTCACTATTATATAATTACTTAAAAAAATTGCAAAAATAAATTACATAATATTTCGATATCAGTGATAAATGAAAAAAATTTGCAATGACGTTTATTGGAAATTTGATTTACTTAACAATGGCTTCATAATATGAATATAAATATATATATATTTTTTTAAGATCAATAAGCAATTTAACTTGGTTAGATACCTACCTATAGCAAAAATGACCGCAAGTTTTTGTTTAGTCATAATTTCTAACCATAACTTGTCTTAGCACCATTTTTGCTTTCCCTTTTATTAGCAGAAGAAAACCTTTAAAAGGAAAGACAAATTACATTCGTTAATTTTTATAATTCTCAAGGTTCGATGCAACTACATTACATGTTGAAGCTGTCAAATTTATGCAGTCCTAGCCCTGATATGGCGATGCTTTGTACTTCTTAAAGATCTTCGGCTTTCTCTGCCTCCATCTATCTTTAGTGAACCGGAACCAGTTTGAAACTACGGCATGAATATCAGCATCTGTGGCTCCTTCAAAAGGTTTATTTAGTCAAACGGCACCTGTAGGTAAGAAATTTTATCATATAGTTATTGTTTTTACTATTACCTACATAAATCATCATCAAAAGTGCAGGAAACAATTTGTGGGTAGGGATAGGTAGGTAGGTGTAGGTATGTTTCAGTACCATATTTTTTTGCGGAGCAGGACGTCTTCCGGGCCAGCAAGTAATTAATAATTTCTTGTGTTAATTAATATTTTTACGAAAGATACAAAATAGATATCAATTTTTTAAATAAAGGCCCCGCCATTATTACGGTCACCTATCCCATATAAATGTTTCCAGCCCAACAGGAAGTTAGTTCAAAATAGATTGCAAAATTTGTACCAAACAGACAGACAAACTATAATTAATATAATACTGTATTCCGAGCCGCGAAAACATTAAAAAATGTCTATATGTAGCAAATTTCATCCAATTCTGTTTAGTCTTGCAGTGCTGAATGGTAACAAACATACACGCAAATAATTATCAGCAATACAGATAACTTAGTTATAGTATAACTAATTTAATATATTGAGACTTACCAGGACCATGGCTGGCTGTCCTAGATCCCATATCTACTCCAGTTGACTTTGATGTAATACAAGGTGCACTTATTATTCTGGTTTCTGTAAAATCAAAACATACTTTTTATCACTATCTTTATGAACTACTTTATTCTATAATATACAATATTTACAACAAATATATAAATATACTATTTAACAAAACATAAGTAAACATAAGTTTGCAGTTTTTGTGAGTGATATGAATTTATTTTCTGTTATCATCAAGTAACTGATCTGTACTATCATTTATTTAATATCACAGATTTTGACCGTTTACATTTAATGCTTGTGTCAGACTGATTTTTATAATAAATACAAATCACTGAACTTGGCAAGAAAAAGCAACAAAATATTATTAGAAATATATGTCACACAGGTAGGTAGTCAGGACCAGATAAATCGAAACAGAACAATTGTTGAGAAAAAATTAAAAAACCCAAGGGGGATCTCCATACCAGTAACCTCGATTTCATGGCAATTTTTAGACCATTTTTGTACAAACTCTTTTCCCAAAATAGCTTGTATATTCCAGGTGTCAAATTAATCCCGCCCCAGGACTACTCAATGACCATCAAATTAAGCTTAAGAGAAGTATATGGTTTGTACGTAAAACAACAAATACAAATTACGTATATGTAAAACGGTCACCCATCTATTTTTTCGACCGCGCTTACAGATGCTTATCATTAGAGTTGAGATTTATTATTTTATAAATTATATGGATCACGGAACCCTCAGTGCTCGAGTCCGACTCCTACTTGCTTGGTTTAATCTGGCATTATTTATTTTGGAGGAGGGCCTGGTACAAAATAAATAGTAATAGTCCCGTTTAATATACAATGACAGTAAAAAAAAACACTCAACTCACCTGTTTCATATAAAATCCGATTGAAGGGATAGACGATCCAAGTATCGTCTGGTAATATTTTTGTTGGCAGGCACTTTATCAGACACTTGTTGAATTTTGAAACTATTTTATGTGGAGGCTAAAGGCACTCCTCAAGTTTACGAGTAATCCACTCCTTTGACGCTCAAACTACCCAAAATACCGCCAATACTCCCATCACAATCGTCAAACTCAACCACCTTGTACATTATCAAGATTACTAAAAAAAGAATAGGTCGTAGGTATTCACTTGCACACTATTTTGTTTGTGTTATAGAAATAAACTTCAAAAATCTCTTCTATCCTTTGAAAAAACAAAAAAAAACGTGAGCACACAGAAAGCACGCAACTACATCAAAATTATCAATACAAAATGGCCGATTTAGCCGGCCGGCCGGCGAAATTTAGGACTGTTGATAAAATATCGATATATCGATATTATTATTTTGAAATATCGATATTTATAACTAATATTTTTTTAAACGATATATCGATATTTCGATATTGAAATGTAGATATCGATGGTCGATATTTTTTTAAATTAAATTTTAATTTTTAATTATTTTTCGTTAATTATTTAATCGCAAAAATTTTGGATCGATAGTAGGCATTTTACTCCCGTGCTATCAGAAATAGCTGTTAAATATTTAATTTCTTCTGCTACATCTGTAGCATCTGAACGAGTTGCTTCTACAATCAATCTTTTAGTGCCTAATAATCGTAGTAGTCAAACAGCTGAACATATAAAACACAAAGAGTATTTTTAAAAACTCTTACTGAAAAATATTGGTACACATAATTGTCTTATTTAAATTAAACAATAATTACTAAGAACTATATATAGTTATAACCTAACACTTTTATACATTTATAATTTAATTTGCTTAATAAATATACTGGACTATAAACTGTGTAATCATTTTTGAGCTGCCTTACGATTATTTTTTTTAAATAAAGCCGATATATCGAAATATCGATATTTTTTTTCGATATATCAAACTCCGATATTGATATATTTAAAAATATCGATATATCGAAAATCCGATATTTTTAAAAATATCAACAGTCCTACGGCGAATGTTTGGCGACTCGCGCGCGTGTCAAGTCAAGGTTGCATCACCCGCGCCCGTCCCGCCCGCGGCCCGCACCCCTTTGTAAATTAGTTGGTTGTTGGTTGGCATAATACTACCTATTTTCATGTTCGAAAAAAACATTTGTAATAAAGCATGTAAAATTATTCAGGGATCATAATATTTTTGTTATATAAATAACTAAGTATAAATTACTCATATTTATTTGAACTAAGCGTGATGTACTGTACGTGTTGATACGTAAATTACACGTACTACTTACATTCATCGAGACTAATTTCCTAGTTTTTTTTTTAAAACTGCCTTTTCTAAAAATGTAACCTAGCTAGATCGTTTTTTTCTCCCCCGAAACCCTCTGCATATTAAATTTCATGACAATTGTTGGAGCCGTTTCCGAGATTCAGATTATATAGGTATTAGATTATTAGGTATTATATTAGGTATTAGATTGTTTTGTGTTATTTTGTTAAAATATGACGATAATTGTATGAGCAGCCTTCGTATGGATTTTCGGTTGAAAATCCAACTAAAACCGCGGTCAGGCCTTTGTTTTATGTTCGTATAAATTTTCTGTTGGGAACGCTGATCGAAACTGCAGTTGGGCCATTGTAGGCTGCAGGTATGAATTTTCGGTTGGAAAACTGTGGTAAGACCTTTGTTTTATTTTCGTATAGATTTTCCGTTGGGAATGCTGAGCGAAACCACAGTAGGCCCATTGTAGGCTGCTCGTATGGATTTTTGGTTGGAAATCTAACCAAAACCGGCAGTAGGGCTTATGTTAGATATTTGTATGATTTTGCTGTTGCAAAGCCTACCAATTAGTAGTGAGGCCATTGTTGGCCGTTCGTTAGATTGTCACAAACAACTGTTGGCACCGTTGGCCAACGCAAAATGCTACTAGGGCGATGTCTATCTATATCCTCCATGGTTAATTTTAGAATGAACTAACCCTTTATAAGAACTTTTTGGCGGGAACTTGCGAAGTGACGTTGCGTTTTCATTTTATTTTCATAAAATAGTGTATTTTTTGAGTTTTTTTTGAATATTATCTGTGGTATTTTGTCCAATAAAGATCAATAAAAGTGCACCAGTGAAGTGAAATAAAATGATTACGTGTATATTGGCTTTTCAAGTTGTCTCAAGAAGTCCATGAAAAGTTTTAGTAGAACGGCTACCATTGTACTAAAACCTAACTAAACTGACTGACTATGACTCGAAGAAGATTTAACATGACTTGAACTTTGAAACTTGACGATTGACGAGAATTTAATACATGAAGAATATAAAAATACCTACTTTGCTCAACTTGACACTGGCAAAATACACGAAGTGTGATGCCAAAATAAAAAAAATAAAAACCCTTTATAAGACTTTATTTACACTATACATAATAAACGAATTATATATCTAAATGACCTAGTAGTAAAAATAAAAAAACAACATACTTGAGTAGGTACCTTGAGTGAATATGACTAATTTACTATTTGTTCCTTAACACGTAGGTGCGACAGGACGTTACTACTCGTAGTTCAGTAAGATAACGTAAGATAGACAATATTAGTCATAAATATACCTGATGAAATGTTAAGCAATTAGTAACAACAAAATATAGAAACGCGATAAAAAAGTTCGACGCATTAATGAATCATAGACACAGGCATTCTTAATTATAAATCTTTTCAAACTACTCTATAGCATGTTGATTTATCGATTTAATCGTCGCAATTAATACAACGAATGTGATTTAAAATTTTCTTTATTATTATTATTTTCTTAGGAGATTATGACGATATAT
Organism: Tethea ocularis; assembly: GCA_963555595.1. NCBI lineage: Eukaryota > Metazoa > Arthropoda > Insecta > Lepidoptera > Drepanidae > Tethea > Tethea ocularis. The sequence continues at coordinate 2,899,816 of OY741963.1, read as the reverse complement.
GAATCGATTTAACAATCAAGAATTTGTTACCGTGATAGTTTCCAAACAAGGCTGGCTGGATTTCTTGAGACTTCAAATTTTGAAAAAGGAACTATTCAAATGATTTAACTACCGGACGCGTTCACAGTGATACATTCGCGTTCCAAATTTGCATACACCAACTCCCGTCTCGTGGGAAATGCTTAAAATGTTTGGGGTTTCTAAACTTTACAATGGACAGGGATTTTATTTGAGCAACGATTGATTACTATTTTATTTATGATAATGCATTGCATTTTGATATTCAAATGTATTCGAAATGTAAATTTACTCACTATACGATGTATATCATCTACTTACGATGTAAGATTTATTCCGTTACCGGATCGGTTTCTCAAGGTGTTTAAATTTGGAATTGTTTATTGCATAATGTTGAATATTGAGTATTATATTCATGCAAATTTGCGATCAATAACCAGTCAGACGTAGGCAGTGATAAATGGGTATTAAAACGCCAAAATCATATCGATTAAACTGTCTTAAGATTTGTCTTTTGTTACAACAAATTTTGCTGTCAATCAGACTACCTAACTTGCTGCGTGTAAATGTAGAAAATAGGATTTTTTAACAATGGCTGACACATACCCAATCCAAATATTTAAGCATAAACAAGATCAGTGCAAAGTAATATATTTTATATATTTAGTTATGAAGATCTATAGATTAATTTTCTGGTTTTTTTTTAAGATTAAATCGGAGTAAGTTCCAACCAGTATAAAAAATATACAGCCAACACTATATTTTTTACTAATTAAAATTAATCGAACAAATAAAAAAAATATCTCTAATTTAAAAGTTCTTTAGTAAAACGTGGGAATTATTAGGTAATACCAGTGAAAGGTGACGGTATATTTATTTACTAACGGTAGTCCGTGTGAGCGCGGCTTTAGTTGCGTAGGCGCATGGATTTGTCGAGGGCTTCAAATACAACTTTAACTTTACCGCTGTAAAATAATTTACAATTGTAATGACTTCTCTATTTCAATACTGTAAGGTTGCAAATTGGTTATTTATCGGATCTGTGAAGTGTATTGCTTAAATTTGTTATCCATGATTGATAGGAGAATGGGAATGTTAGATCGAAGCTACCATTGCTTAATGTAGTTATTAAAGTTACAGTTTAGCGCAGGGCTTAACACGTAAAGTGTAAAATAACGGTACACTTATTAGTTCTAAATGGCTACTACATTTTGAAAGTGAAATAACTTGGGTTGCCTTATACTTACCTAACTCCGTAAGTAAGCATTTTGAATGTCTGTCTGTTTGATCTATTCACTTCATGTTTTTTCTACTATAAAGGAAGTAGCTTGATGGTAAGCGGTTACCCTTTAGACACTTGTACTTACCACCAGAGGTATCAGAAGCGCGGTGCTGACCCTTCAAAAATCTCTTCACACCTTTCTTGAATAACTTCTTGAGGTTACATATTTTAGTATGTGTCCTCAAACTCACACTACTTTTCTTAAAAATGTACACAGATAAAAAGGATTTCTCCAATTAAGAATTAAAAATGTCTTGAAATATTTCTTAATATCAAGAGAATGTGTTTCTGTTCAAGTCATATATATTTTCTCCAAGAAAATATTATTCTTTGTACAATAAAATATTTTACTTGACATTTAAAGAAAACTTGTTTCAAAGCAAATATACAAAGTTTTAGTTTAAAAACAATAAAAAATCTTATTTCAACATTTTTAAACAATTTAATCTATTAAAATTTTATCTTCAAATGAAGAATTATGTTATTTAAGCAAGAAAATATTATTTTATTGAGTTCCAAAGAAAAAATATCTTAAATTAAGATAGTCTTCTTTCATTGTAGTTTTATGGTATGTTAATTGGAATAAATAATGTTGTCTTAACATAACAATTCCTATTGCTTCATATCATTGAACGAAATAACTTATAGTAAGATACATTTTCTAGATTAAAGGAATTACGGTTTACGGCAGACAAAATATGTTTTTGTCAAGACAATACCGCGCAACCAGCGAGCGGCCACCATGTCCATTCTTTCCGTGACCGGCCAGCCGTTGGTGCACATCTTGAAAGCAAGATGCAAAAAGAAGTTCTGCAAGCAGAAGCCTATAGTAGAAAGTGATAACAAGCAACTCCATTTGTGCGCGCAGAGGCAGTTTAGGGCCAATATAAATTGCATAAATGCTTTTACTGCAATGGTCAAGGTGTCCCTCGAAGAAGTTTATTAAGAAAACGTGTAAACGAAAATCTGCTCAGCATTGTGCAAGGCTTAGAAAAATTGGACAGTGAAAGTAAGTCAATAAGTTTATTTTTAACCGACTTCAAAAAATTACGAGGTTCTCAATTCGTTGGAATCATTCATATTGTTTTGTTTTCATGTTCGATCCCCGATTACTCAAAGACGCCTGGACCGGTTTGGAAATTATACATTTAGATACATACAGTAGGTACTCGTACCTAGTACATCCCTAAAGTATTTTATTTATTTTAGAATATGATCATTTCATTACAATACATATTATTATGCATTCATCCACCTCTTATGTTTTATTTTGTCTGTCATACATTAATCTAGGTGTCATTTCTATAATATCGCTACGATCTGATCAATCAACGTTCTAATACATTTGTCTTATTTTTAGAATCCTGGTCCTACATACAAAAATAGAAGAACAAAAGCTGAAGGCTTCTGCAAGCAAACAAGTTAAATGTTCAATATAATTTTACAAGGGAATTTGCACAAAGATATTTCAACCTAATGTGTTGATAATTCAATGACCTATTATTAATTATACTGTACTGACAGTTTTATAATGTTAGACATATTTACTGTAGGTAAGTCGACATAAGCATGCCAACTTTTAAAGAATAATGTTAAAAGTATCTAAATTATCGTTTTAGTTTTAAATAGTTATTAGGCTATTATTTTAATTTTTAATTTTGTTATTAATCAATATTATTGACTGTTGTAAGTGTTATATGAGAATTGAGATATGAGAAAAAAATCAGTTTCTCCTATTTTTTTTAAAATTATGTGTAAATTATTAACATTATGTGAGATATGTCTTTATTACTTAAATAATATGATGTTATACGTGTGTACAGCCAGCTATGAATATAGATTGCATTATATTCAAACCTGTTTTTCATTTTGATCGAAAAAATTGTGTGAAATAAAAAGAAAGTAAATTGTATCTTTCTTAGATGTAGTAAGGGTACTTTGTACGGGGACTAAAAGGGTTTTTATTATATAGTAATTATCTAGGATGTAAGTAGTAAAGTTAGCTTGTTTTGATTAAGGTCTCCATTCAATAATTTGTTTCTCATTGTGAGATTTTTGGCATGCTTGTATCGGTAGAAATATATTTGCTTAGTCTAAATTTAAGATTATATGAGTGTAAAAACCATAATGTATTCGTGAAAATTTATAACATTTTTTAGATGTGTACGAAAGAAAAAAAAAAGATTTATTTTTTATTTTCACGAATACCTACATTATGGTTTTTACACTAATATAATCTTAAATTTAGACTAAGCAAATATATATCTACCTATACAAGCATGCCAAAAATCTCACAAAGAGGAATAAATTATTGAAAGATCTTTATTTTTCAGAACAAAGTAACTTTACTACATCTAAGATAATTACGATTTAATAAAAACCCTTTAATTCTCAGAAGAAAGTAACATTACTACATCGAAGATAGTTACGGTTTAGTAAAAAATCGTTACGTTTTGCCACAATTAAAATTTATCTCATAATGAGAAAACCCTTTTTGTTGGTAGGACAAATCATTTTACAATGAGAATATTTTATTTCTGCAGAAGATTTCAGAAACTTACACAAAAATGTTGAAATCTTGAAAGAATCTATTATTTCTCTATGCAAGGCTTTTGTTTGTTATTATAATATAATAATAAATTAAACTGAGAATGTTTTATATCATGTGAAGATAAAAAAATCTTAAGATATGTATCACTTTCAAAATCCAAGTAAAACCAATTTCAAAACAAGATCGTTCTGTTTTGTTATACATTTTTATCATATTGAACTAAGAATATCATCTCTTACATTGATTCTACATTTTCTTGAATGAACAAGTTATAACTACTTTTGGATTAAGAACTTCAATTTAATTAGAACTAGAAAACTAAATCTCTTTGGTGGAAGATACATTGTCTTGGATCAAATGTCAATTGTCTTGTCACAAAACAATTGACATTTGATTTCTTGAATTATGAATATTAATCCAAAAGTTTTTTTTTCTTTCTACAAGAAAATATTAGTTTCCCTATATATGAAATCGCCATTATCTTGGTTCAATGCAAACTAACTTCGTGGAAGTTAAAATATCTTAAATGAAGAAATCCTTTTTATGTGTGTAGGTACGTCCCAATAAACAGTGAGCTCACAAAAAATAGCCGCGAGCGTGAATGAAAACAGTTAAAAAAATATTTACCTACACATGTCGCACCAAGTCCCACCCACATGTCGCGAAAAAATATACGTTAGCGCCCCCACACGAGGGAGCATTTGCTAAATCGCCATTTGCCAATCAATCGCGACATCGACTCATGATTGGTTACCCTACACATCCCTCACAATACCAACCACGTTACAAAGACCTCTCTAATCACATCTATTTCCACCAAAAAGTACACAACATTGAGGGTACCATAGACCAAACAATAATGGCAATCACGTATGGCATGATGCAATAAAACTTTTATTTTCTATGATTTCCCCCGTTTCGGGCAACTTCGGCACATCTCGTGGGGATTCGTCCAATCAAATTAAATTGACGTTCTCGTGTTCGATTTTCGTAAAATGTCAATGTTTCATTAATAATTCCAAAAGCGTCACGTGTATGGTTTTTAAAAACAATAAAAAATCAATTTTCGAAATTAGATTAACATGCGAATTGTAGATTTTATTGGTTTGGGACATTTCGAGGATTCGGATAGTGATTTTTGTTGAGTTAAAATTAGTTTGAGGTGGACGTTTGTCATTTAGGCAGTTTTGGCAAAAAACAACTTCATCGAGATGTGTTTTTGTTAATGGCTCATGAATATTTAAATCATGTTTTATTATTGAACAAATTAAATTATGTTTTATGAAAAAAAGATTTTAGAATGTTAATGCAAACTCTTATATGAAATGTTATAAATTTAATTAATATTATTTATAACTTTTCTAAATTTCCTAAATTATATCCGGGTAGGCTCAGATTCCTAAACAGCTTTCCAAATCGGCCAACACGTTAACTGGCCATCCAAAGAGGAAACGCTGCCAGCCTTCTGGGAACCTTGCCGTTGATCGGCAGCAGCGGCCGCTTATTTGTTGTAAAGTAAATTTTACAATTAAGGTTATTTAAAAATAATCGGTTATCGCTATTTTATTTTAAGGATTTAAAAAAAAATCGCAAATACGCTTTGCCTGAAATAACTATAGATTAAAAAATAACATTTCACTTTAATATGCTGTAATGCATGTTTACCAGAACAACGAGAACTTAGTGGGGGAGTTTCTGCCAAAAAAAAACATTTAGGTAGGTACTTAATCGTTAAATCTGGGCCAGTTGTTTTTTTTCATAGTAAGTGTTTTGAACACGTGCGTTGCCTTAAATGTTATTTCCGTTTCTATAATATAAACAAATTATTAATATCACATTTTATGATAGGTTTTTTAAAATGGAATAGGTACTTACTTAAGAAATATATTCTTAAAGCTAGGCAGACAAAAACTTAGATGAAGTATATTTTAATACGTAAAAACAACGTCAGATAATCTGCCCTATTCCGATCCGATCCGATGTTAATTCCTGGATACCTAATACTCTATCATAAAATAATAAAAAAAACAAAACATACAGCCATTAGCCGATATTAGGCTGCCTGTCCATTAGAGCGGAGCTAGGAAAATTTTACCAATAACATCGTTCATAATTCACATTACGTTTTTTTTATGTATTTTCCTGTGTTTGTGGTTCTTTTGTTTGTGTCCCTTTCTGATGAATAAATGTAATTATTTCTTTCTTTACTTTACAATCACGTCATTTTTGTGCCATTTTATTGGTTAAATTTTCCTAGGTCCACTCCGCTGCGCTCTAATGGACAGGCAGCCTAGCATCAAGCATTTTACGAGCCATAGACAAACTCAAATAATAATATTCCCATTACAAGGCACGTAATAGTAACCTCTGTGTTTTGGCCTCTACTGACCGACACTTAATAACCGTTCCATTTTTAATTTTAAAACTAAAAAAAGGTACCGAACTCCATCCGTGGATCACCTATGATTACAAAGGGCTGCACCCCCATTACATTAATATGCCAACCCTTTTGGGCGATTCATTATTTCTATAACGTACCTACGTGCTTCGGCATTCACTTTGGGCTATACTTTTTTATTCTATTCCTTTTATTTTATAGTGTGACGTTGGTTAAGGTTTTTGTAGCGTGTCTGTTGTGTTTTGATACTTTGTATTCGATAACCGTTACTAGTTTCAATTATTACCACTTACATTTTTTTGAATAGACTTCTTTGACATTTTTTATTTATTTGACTATATTTGATACTCAAGTGAATTAATAATTAAATAATAATTGTACCTACACGAAACACAACATAAAGACATCAAGATTGTAGATCTTGATGTCTTTATGTTGTGTTTCGTCATTGCTTACCATCATTTTAGCCATACACAGCCTTATACATAATAAAAAATGATGGGGGTGCGGGTAGCGCAAGACCGGCCATAGTGGAGATCCTTGGGGGAGGCCATTGTTCAGGCGTCTTTCGGATGATATGATGATGATATCCTAATAAAGCCTGAACAAATGAGCTTTGAAATTATTATTACATACTTCAAAAAGCATCAAAACTTCTTGCTCGGCGTACACAAAGCGCAACACGTCCATCATGACGTATCACCTCTGCATATTAATTCACCGTTTAATACCAATAATAATAATACCAAAGTGTACCCCATACCTTTGTTTTAATACCAGTGCGTTACCCTCGTCCGTTGAAAGCGCGTTTTGTTTTTATAAATTCCGAAACAATGCGGCGGATTCCGTTTATGAATTTAATTTTCATCACATGTGAGCATGATTAATTTAAAGCATATTTAATGCTGGCTACACATTCATATTTGCAGGATGTTTGGAAGAAGTGTAAGAACAAAGAAATTATTTTTAATCGACCTGCATGCGTCATTATTTTTCCGATTTATAATATGAATTTGTCATTATGATCGGCACGATACTAAAAATATACAACCTTAGTACGCCCATAAAGGTTTTCTTAAGAATAGAGGTTGTAAAAAAAAACAGAGATGAATGTCACAAAAATCGCTGTCACTGTGACTGACTAAAAATATGCAAAAAAAAATTACAAAAATATATAATGTGACGAAAACTAAAAAAATCGTATCATGCAAGCCCAAAAATATGTAAGACACGGTCATTATACTTAATTCGAAACATATGTAAATAAATTGTCTCAATGTATCAGATTCCTGGAGATTTCTTGATGACCTACAACCCTGGTGCTACAGAGCAGCATTCTGATAGCTCCGAATTTGAGAGTGATGTGTCACCAAATGTCTCAAGAATTATCGGCAAACATAGGCTTTTAGATAAAAAAATAAAGAATAAAAAAAGTTTTAAATACTACATCCATCAGCAAATCTTCAACAAACAGAACATAATTGACAATGATTTTAAAACACAAACTAAAGATACCGAAGAGAGGTTATGCAATGAAGACAATGTACATCACAGTGAACTGACCCACAGAAACAAGAAAGTAAAGAGAGATAACTATAGTAGAGATCAATCTAAAGATCTGAATTGTGGTGATCAAGTAGAGGTTGGGAAATCTAAAGTGTCTATAATAAGACATAAAGTAATTCCATGTATTTCGCATATATTCAGTCGATACAGTAATGTAAAACATACTATGTCTATCATTAAGGAAACTCTGCCTGATAATGTTACTAAAGATAACGGTTGCCAAGCACATCGTGGAGAAAGAACGAGGAAATATAATAGGGAGCGATGCTATGCCGTTCAACCAGTTTATGCAGTCGAGGGTATAACTCATGGAAAACCAGCGCCCAATCCATTTAAACAAACTAAAATGACAAATGTACAAGTAAAACGCAATCAACCATCAAAGAACCAGTACTCGAATACTAGTTTGAGTTTATCATCATCTGATGTTCCGATCGTTGAAAAGAAATTGGAGCCTGATGCTCACAGGAAATTCAAAAAAAGCTTGATAAATGAAATAAGAAAAGAATATCAGCAGTATCGTTTTAAAAAGCACATGAGGAGACATCAGGAGCAACATTATCCCTCTAAACATAACAATAAAAATGTATATCAAGATTATAATACTTCTTATCAACAACAAACTAAAGACTGTTGCAACACTGCAGATTCAGACAGCCTAAGTGAAATACCATCTTCGCGATTTTGGGATTTTATCACTGATAAGTTATCTAAGAAATATCAACCTGATATTTCTCCAAATCGTGAAACAAAAAGATCATGTACATGTCTGAAGAATCAACCTCCTCAGAACCAACCTCCCCAAAATCAACGCACGTGCGGTCCTAGTAACTGTAAACACTATCAAGCAGCTGGTGCGTATAGAAACTCACCCGGCAATAGGTCTCCAACTTCTATTACTCCTGAACCTAATACAGACTGTCAAAATTATGCACTTAAAGGTGATATTTCCGTTTATAAATTACAACTACCGTCTATATTTCGCAAAAAGGAGGCGGCTAAAGATAAAGTCGACTGTCATTGCTCTAAAAAACATAAAAATAACCCAGTCGGCGAGCCAGTTTCGCAACCTGATAAGATCAGAGCGTGCCAGGAACCCCATGATCAGGTCACGGAAGCCTTAGAAAATAATTACAATAGACAAATATTGTGCATTCACAGTCCACCTTGCGTACTGATCAACGGTTGTCTGAACCTTTGTAACCCTAAAGAACTAAGTGAAGATGAAGTAAATATGTGGCCTGAAGTTAAACAGAACTGTAAGAAGAATCAATATTCTCAACAGTATTATTATAGTGAGCAATCGTCTCAGTATGCCGCTCCTCTACTTGAAATGGTCCAATGTCAAACACCTGAGTACAAAGCAGAGAAGTTAATCCAAAGCGTATGTAATCACCGTCCACCGTGCGAGATCGTGAGAGGATGTTACAAACAAAAGCGCGATTCCATAGAACTAGACTCTTGTTCCCACTTACCCAATGATAAATTACTGCAAAGTACAGATGGTCAGAAAGATGATAGAGTGAGTGAGAATAGCACTCAATGCGAAGAATGTAAAGAAAGAAATTTTCTTCTAACTGCGAGAGAAGATTTAGGTACTCAAGTGAAGTCAAAAAGTAAAATGATATGCCGTCATAGTCCTCCGTGTATTATGCTGCCAAGGTGCTTAGCCCGTGTCGTCTATGACAGCTGCATGACTGTGGAAGCAATACCAGATTGTGTACATCGTCCACCATGCGATTTGATCCCGGCTTGCTGCAGGAGACCAGCCAAAGGAATGGTGTCTGTTAGTTCCCAATACCCAAATGGTTGTCGTATAGTCTAAGAGACAAGGTTCATTTTTCATTCCAACAGTTGCGTGCTATTTTTATCTTGTAGCGTATTAGTGATAACACTGCTAAATTGCTAAGCAAATATTACTGATTTCACACAACGCTGTATATTGCGCTAATATAATCTAGATAGTGTAACATTTTCAAGTCTCTGGTTATTATGAGTTATGATATTTATCTGCTTTTAGATTGAAATTGTTGATAATATTTTTGCACAAGTATTATTGATATTTTATCTCCTTATCTGAAATAATTTGCATGATAATAATTAATTAGCTAAAGTAATTTCCCGATAGTAATCCCCGTATTAATTGAATAGTTCAAATTTCTGAAGTCTTTTTCTGATACGTGACGTTTTGTAGAGAAAAGAATGAGACGGTAGGCCCTTATACCTAACACTGATTGCGTTCGCGTTCCCAAGAGAATTTATGTCTTCCCGAGATATCTTATATACTATTCCAGGGTATGATCTATGTTCAAAGTTTCAATCAAATCTGTTTATCCGTTACGGAGCTAAGTGGTAGCAGACATATACACATACCCACACAAACTTCCGCATTTTTAATATAAGTATGAAATTATTATGATAGGATTAGTAGGAAGTAGAATTAGTAAGATTAAATAAAAATAATTTACAGGTGTTTATGGATATCCGTTTAGAACAGAGTTAATGTAAAAAGTTCAAATCCAAATCAGTTGTGCCGATATAGAGCTGGTGGTAACAAACATAAATATCCACACAAACATAGAGTAATTATTAATTTCACATACAGACTGTTTTTGAGATAGGGAGTCTCTTATTTTAATTAGCATAGAAAAAGAGTAAATACTTTCGTACCTTGTTTTTTGAGAAAACACCTACTTAATTTAAATAAGAGTCTAAGACTGAGATCTATAGAGCGTGCTTAGACTTTGCTCAGACTTTACTTAGGGTATAAACCTACGTAATAAAGTAAATATTTGTGTGTTTTAATTTGTAGCCAAGATTTTGGTAAGTCGTCGATTAGGTGCACTTATGCTTTGCTTAGCACACACTCAGAGAGATTCGAAGATTGCATTTTAAATACCGACTTTGTACGGTAAAGTCTGAGCAAAGAAGCACGCTCTATAGATCTCAGCCTAAATCCTATCTCAAAATTTCCGTCTAAATAAGTTTGACTGAACGTATTTAATTGTTACAGTAAAACTAAATCAAGATATAGAAATAACAAAATGAATCTTGTCTCCTAGTCTATAATGTGAATAAAAAATTATAATAAAGAGTGAACAGTGAAAAACATTAGTGAACAATTTACAGTGTCCGTACAAACTAAAATGTGTCTTAACTGTTAATAATAAGTGCTAAGTTACCAGTGCCACACAAAACACAATAAAGTCATAATCAGTCAATATAGAGTTTTTGTTTTACGTCATCCAATGTTTGCTGTATCACTAAAAAGCAATTAGTTCTCGTTAGGATAGTTACGTCTCTTTTTAACAGTTATTCCCTCTTTCTTTTATTAACATTTGATTAGTACATACCTACCTAATGGATACAAAATACTTGAAATATAAACGAAAAAAAGTAATGAACCGGCAGTGGATACTTAGTCTGTACCTAGGTAACCTAATATTAAAAAAGAGGTAAGGTACGAGTTTGAATGTAGGAAACGTCGAAAGTTAAATTTCTATTAAACTAATAGGAAGCTGCAGAATCCTTGAGGCTACTTTTCATCCCGGGAACATACTTTGGATTCATAAAATATTTACCGTGATCAGTGATGATTCGGCCGGAGGTAGTAAGTACACAAAGCTTAGAAGGAAACTGGCTCTCAAGTGCCGTGGGAACAAACGTGTAGGTGTTTGGCAACTGATTGTCAACTCGAAGGTGACAGGTAGCCAGCTGTGACTGACTGTACCACCGTACTATGGTTTCCTCACGATATTTTCCTTCACCGAAATCTCAAGCTCATTGTAGGATTAAAATCCAAGTCGGGCTAACATCCTCCTCTATTTGAGAAATAAAATATTACATTTCAGTATGTACTAGGTACTTTTTTGCACAGTAGTGGGCTACACAAGAGAATGTAATTTATATGTTTGTGGCGACATGCGCTCGCGCCGTGAGAGAATGTAATGTCATCCTGTTAGATCCCAAATTTGCATTGAATCAATCCCAAATCAAGTACTTATTCCGCACAAAACAATTGAGTTTGGTAATTTTGAGATTCTTGATCTGTTAATCATCATGTCATTGTTATTTCGGGTAATAACCCCAGCAAGTCTAATAAAGCCGTTAAAATATATCTATCACTTACTTACATCATATAACAGAAAGAGCCGGAGCTATTTTCAAAACATGGGTTTTTTAAACTATCTCAGTTAGATTGAGTTTAAGATGTTACTTTTTTTTCTGGAAATTGGTTTGTGTTTGAACATCACTCAGTGGTGGTAATGATAACTTTCACATAACCTAACTTTGAAGTGTAACAAAGCAAAAGGTAGTTATATTAAAGGAATTTCTTGTAAAAATCTAAAAGCTTATTTTTCATCTCTATTTTTATTCTGTGACATCTAAGTAAAGATTTATGTTGGGGCTCTAACCATGTTGTAGGAAACGTGGATTTCTAAGATGTCACTTAAAGTTTAGCACCTTTATAGTTACATCTCTTCGTGAGGTAAGGTAGACGTGACCAACCTACCCAATGGTTTGTTTCAAAATAATCGCTCCAAAAAAAAAGAAACCAAGCGAGCGGGTCCTATAAACATTTCTAAGTTATAGTTCAGAAGAATTTCCTAATCTATAGTTGCCTCGGACGGAGGAATTTTATCATTTCAACCGTCTAAATGTTAAAAAACCAGTTGTATACCTGTTTTATATATGAAAAAAAAACACCGCCAGCATTTTTATACGATATTCGTCTCTAGGTGTGTTGGTAATAAAAACTAAATTTCTTTGGAACGTGTATGGGTGTTGTAACTATGTTTAATTTGTGTGGTTTTGATCAGAAACTAATGAGTGGAGAACGTTGAACCCGTGTTCTGGTCTCCAAGAAGTTTTTGGTATTCCAACCGGTATCAATAAAATTACAATGGTCTATGTAAATGTACAATGATTAGATTAAATTGGTTCTTCTCTAATTAGGAGCATAATAGAGAAACGTATTCGTCAAAGCTATTTTGTCAGGTATAACTTTTCGATTACATTTTTTAAACTTATTTTGATCAACTTTACTCTGAAAACGCAAAAAGTTGCTATCAAAATATATTTTAAAAAAATTACGTGATTTCAGAGTCTGACTCATAGTAAAAGTTGTCTAATATTAAATACCTAACATAGTGTACCTACCTAGATTTAGAAAAGATGCCATCTCAAAATATTCAAACAGAATATTTAACTTCGTACTTTGCATCATCTATTGAGGTTTTAATTTATTCTCAATTTATTAATAACTCTTCGAATTAAATATTAGGGTACGTACTGCCATACCTGATTGATGAGTTGAACATCATATTTTTTATAACCGACCCGCTTTCTTTGCAGCCCAGTGTAGATAAATAAATAAATAAAATAAATATCCTCGGACATTCTTCACACACGGTTATCTGATCCCAAACTAAGCAGAGCTTGTACTATGGAAACCAGATAACTGATATACTACTTTTTTTTTGTAAATACATACTTATATAGATAATTACACCCAGACTCAGGACAAACAGACATGTTCATGCACACAAATATTTGTCCTGGATGGGAATCGAACCCATGACCAGCGGCGTGATAGGTGGTGTCTTAACCAACTGCGCCAACTGGCTTGTCAAAAGATGATAATAAAGAGAGTCGTAGAAGAGTTATTATGAACAGAAAAGTACCAATAATTACTACTTATTATTTATATAATTTATAATATTAATCTATTTAAAACAATATATTGATTTATCTACTCAATGGAGCTCTGTACCGTGAATTAATCAAGTAGCAAAAAAAAAAAATTACAAATTAGTGGTTGACTTTGTTAAGCCAAGTAAATTGAGCATTTTATTATATACATTTACTTTGAATGTTAATACGCCCTTAAATTGCAATCATTAGGATCTGACAGCTACAGTTATCTGATTTCTTTCTGAACGTACCACGTTTACCTACTAAGTAACATGATCAAAATATGTAGGTATATTATGTATAAAAACCGGTCAAGTGCGAGTCTGACTCGCGCACCGAGGCCCCCCCCTATGTTACTTTAAATACCATAGAGTTTTTATTGATAAAGGACTATTTATTGTATTTTACTGTATTTTTTCTGTTTTTTTCCTGTTGAAGTACGGAACCCTAACACATATATATATTTACTTAAAACATTACATTAGGTATTTAGTTCTAAGTTCTAGTAAACCCACGTATAAGTATATAAGTTGTTAATAAGCTTCCTTTAGACCTGAATAGCTACTCAATATCGCCTGACCAATGAACATTAGCTGTCCAGGTAATTGTGATAAACATATGTAATGTACCAATAATTACTCGCACATTTCGTGATATAAGTCAATATAGCGAACAATAAAAAAAATCAACATTCTGTAACTTTCGTTGAAATGTATTGTTTATCGACTTTTTTGCTGCATATAAGTTGTATAAGAATAACTATGTGTAGTACGTTAATTAGGTCTCAAGTGTAAGAGTTGGAAAGTGGTTAGGTATAATAAAATATTGTTATTTAGTTCTAGGAAAGTTGTATAAATAAGTGTACATAGTAATTAGGTACATATTTTCAGTAAAAGAACACAAGAAACTTGCATAGGTATGCAAGATAGCAAGCTCAAAATTATTTGAAATCTGCAACTATGTTCTAGACAGACTTGTTGGTACTATTTGGAGCTTAAGAGCTGCTGGAGTTGATGTTGTGGCAATAAATGCCTTTATGAAGCTTTAATACAGCTAAAATGATTTTACTATTTATGTACGAATAAAATATGGAAACGCAAAATATACATAAATCTACGATTTTTGTTCTTCATTTTATTTGAAAATTTGTATGCATACAGTTGGTGTCATGCGAGAGTTTAGTTGCGTGAGGGTTCCGTCCATAATATAATAATTTGATGTAAAAACAATGGATGGCCACCACTGTCTTTCTATTTTAAGTCAGGTACCCTACAATATTTTTTTATTATTGTTACTCGCTACTCTCTGGATCTACCAGTCGGATTCGTAACATTCACTAATAAGAAGCTATATTAACCCCGAAGGTAATAAGCTAATTTTTAACCCTTGAACGTGGGTGAAACCATGAAGGACAGCTAGTTAAGCTAGCAGCTAGCTAGTTGAAAAATATATTTACCCACGTCAAAATAAATTGTGCTTAGCCTACTGATTGGGCCATCAGTCACGCGTTACCAAACGACGAGGTCTGGTTGAGTTTTATTTGCCATAAAATTCATTTGACCCACAATGGAACAACTATCAAACTATCCACTGAACCCTAAAAAAGTCCGCTCAAAAACCATCTATATGCAAATAAATTAATGACATATACATAATGTTTATCTATTTTAGTTTGAAATATATGTAAAGTGCTTTCATGACAATAAATCTATGCGTCGTTGTAGTGAGACGTCAAATGGTCGGTCATTATACGTTTTTATGGTCGCGGGTTCGACTCCCAAGTGGAGGTAGATTTAAATATTGCTTTTTTTTATCGACTTGGGTCTTGAGTTTATCTATATTAGTATATGGAACTCTAAATTATCTAAATTACCACATCCAATGACGAAACTTTTTTTTTAATAATTTATTTTAACAGTTAGGTATATCCTAATAATATAAACGCGAAAGTGTCTTTATTACTAATATTTCCACTACTACACCGCTGAACCGATTGCGCAGAAATTTGCTACGCAGATAGCCTATGAGAAGGACATAGTAGTATGGGATGTCAAAGTTTGGATGTCAAAGTGTTTGGAAGTTTGTGACTCAGTCACGCATCAACGACTGCACGCATTTGCATGAAACTTGGCACATAGATAGATCATACCTTGGAATAACATATCGGATGTAAGTGACATCTTAACGAAAACATGAATTCTGTAGCCGGAACCCTTAGCGTTAAATTTTAGATACGTCTTTTAAAAAATACGAACACTAATGATAAGGGTTATAAATTAACGTACAGAACCCATTGTTTAAATTTACGTTATAATGTCACTTTCACCCGGTATAAAATCATTTTATTCCGGGTAAACATAAGTAGCGTGAGAAACCGGAAGACAGACAATTACAATAAAAAAGATTCCTAAAAATATTCAAGAGAAACTTTCAATTTAATTATTATTCATGAAATAAACATGTATTCATTTACCTACTAACCCATATGAATAATAATAGTTAATAATAAAAATAATTATATTTCAAATCTATTTAAATTTTAATATCCACACAGCCTGTTTTTAAATTATAAAATACCTGTTTAAAGCCACCTGGTAAATTGTTACATACATTTTTCATCACCTCGTCTACCTATAATTAAAAACTGCCTAGATTTATTGAATGGGCTATACATTTTGTACGGCTTATTATAATGGACTCTTTCCTGTTATTAGATAGCAGACTATTGCCTACGGGTTCCTTAGCTTTAATTTTGATTTACAGCTAAAATTATATATGATTGGGCAGCTTCAAGATTTTAAGTTAATAAAAAAGGAGAAATAGGCTAGTTGACAGTGTCAAAAATAAATGACCAAACACTAACCAATGCATAAAACATCTAAAAACACGTGGAAACATCAAATATGTTGTACATTTAATTGTTTTTATGATTTTTAATTACCAGTAGAACTTTGACCATTTGATGCTGTGAAACTATGACGTCATTAGTGTAGTATTTCATCTTCAACTCTATCCAGCCCACAGCTGCTAAGAACAAGCGTTTCTAGCACCTGGTTTCGATATAACTTTTACTACTCTATAAGCCTAAGAAAATACGGAATCATTTCCAGAAAGAAAACCCGTTACTGAGATTTAACTCTTGAGATTTAATGCATTCTCTTAGCAGCCGCAGGTATGTGGATAACTGTCGCACAATTGAAACAGAATTGTCAACTCGTGTGGGCATGTGCCGTCTTGAAATGTAAATTGCTTTAGATTAAGGCAGCATGGAGAAATCTAAATACATACAAGATTTGAGGAAACTGTTTTATCTTCTAAATATATAAAAGAAAAAGGTGACTGACTGACTGACTGACTGTTCTATCAATGTACAGCTCAAACCACTGCAATGCGCACTGGACGGATCGGGTTGAAATTGGGCATACAGAGAGCTATTATGACGTAGGTAACCGCTAAGAAAGGATTTTTGAAATGTAACCTCTAAGGGGGTAAAATAGGGGATCGCGGATGAAACCACGGGGCGGAAAGCTAGTGTAAACTATGTAGACAAGAACGCGTTGACGCATTCTAGTTAATTTTACAGCTCTGTTAAAATCCAGGTAGCAGTAGGTGACTTCAGCTCAATTTACTTTTGTCACACGACCTGTGACAGGGTACCGTATCTTTTTCTTTTTGATGAAATATGCCGAGACGAAGGTCGCGGGTTCTAATCTTAGCTTAAGCTTTCGGTGAAGAAATATATAGTGAGGAAACCATAGCAAGAAACTTTATGATCATCCTGGTTGACGCCTAGTACGGTGGTAGGGTACTTTGTAGTACCCACCTGGCTGCCTACCAGCCTCAAGTTAAAAATCTGTCGCCAAGTATACCTGTGTTTTCCAATAGCTTCACTTGAGAGCCAGTTCTCTTCTAGGCGTTGAATAACTGCCTATTTCCATAGGCCACATCAACATTGACCACAGTGAAATTATGACCAAACTTAGGCCTATATATAGTTAAAAATACCTATTCTACCCCCTTAAGGGTGGAATTACCAAAAATCCTTTTTTAGTGGACGCTTACATTATAAAAGAAACCTGTGTGCATTTAACTATAAAGTACTAGCTTCCGCCCAGCGGTTTCACCCGCGTTCCCGAGGGATCTTATATTTTCCCGGGATAAAAAGTATCCTATGTGTTAATCCGGATTATAAACTATCTGTGTTCTAAATTTCAACCAAATCCGTTCAGTAATTTTTGCGTGAAAGAGTAACAAAAATACATCCTTACACCCATAGGTACTCTCAAATTTTCGCATTTATGATATTAGTAGGATAGACACCAAATAGACGCATGGAATATAAGCCATTCAATTGGAGACATGGCTCCAAAAGACGGCTCCACTCTCAGTGTTCTGAGTCAGGTGATAGTGAATCCAGCTCTCAGAAAAACAAAAAAAAATTACGGTTTGTGAAATTTTGTCACTTCTCATCATGGAAACAAGATGAGAGAGAGATTGGTGTGGATTCTGTTGTTTACGAACTTAACTAATATTAGACAAGTCACCTCTCTTTCATTTTAACCTTATTGAAAAAAGATAGAACATTTTTAATGCTGTCAGTTTAATCCATACCGTCGTAATGTACGGGTAAATAGTCGTGACCAATAAAGATCGCGCTTAAATTCACGTTGAAATGTGTGATCGGATTAAACTGACAGGACTAAAATATCTTGCATCCCTTTCTTATATTTACTATTAGAAAGAGATATAGTGAGATTAAATTTATTTTAGTTCGTAAACAACAGAATCGGCACCATTATCTTTTCTTTATCTTAATTTTCTTACATAATTCGACTGAAATAACAAAAATTCGTAAATTAAAATTCATCACTCGTTGTTCGAGTAAAGTGTTGCCAGTATTTGCCAGTTGCAGTGAATGTGGGAAATCGATCGACCATTGCGTAATTGATATTTTGTTAATTATTTTTTTAGCCGTATCAGTGAATCGACGCATAGTGGGTTGAATGAATCTGAAAAAAGAAGGACGATAAAATACTTACATACTACTCAATATCTAGATCTCTCTAGATCGTCGATTACTAATGATAGGTATAAGTCTTGGTTTGTAGTTTCGAATCTTGCATCGAAAGAGACTTTAACTAAGTAGGCATGATAAGTAAAAATAACATAAAAAACAATTATTGAAAGAATTACTTATAGACTGACCTGTATTACTAGCTCTGTTATTACCTATAGCCGGTTGGCTGTTTAACGGATAATATTTTCAAATAGCACTGCTTGTTCCTGAGATTAGCGCGTTCCACAACATAGAAGCAATATAAACTTCAGCATTATCATTTTAAAACCTATATTTCTTTAGTATCCATCTAAAATGGTTTAGCCTGCGTGGCTATGTCGATTTTCCACATTTTTATATTATTTAAGAATCTTATTAGAATGTTATAGTTGTCTACTTAAGAAGACCTAAGCAGACAAAATATGAAAATACTTAACGTAAAAAAGATTTCAAACAGTGAAATTAAAATCGGCCAAGAAACACGAAAGATATAAGCATTTCAAACTACTAATAGACAGCGATTAGACAGAGATCGGACATATTATGTGACGTCATATACTAAAACGGCCATATAAACTCCATGCTAAATTCTGTTTTGCTAGAAAGAGATAGGAATAAATCTTTTATGGCTTATTTTTATAGTTATCCGATTTTTTTTGTCCTACTGTTTCTTAAATGAATGACCTTTTTAATAAAGCAAAAAAAAATACAATGCATATTCCATATTATGTAGAACTACATGCAACCATACTGTCATTCCGGCATTTCACATGGCTTTGCCATAGTGTTACAAATGCTGGCTGTGGTAAAAGTTCATAATGATGCGTACAATAATCTCTGAATATTTAAACACTCATTTAATTGTCCCGAAAGCCGAGAAACAATGATTCTTCAAAATTGGTACCTAATTAATAAGCATTAATTACTAAAAAATAATGTTATCGGAATTATAAGACTGATAGGTACCTAAATATAACAGAAGCACCTAAATGTATAACTTTATCTTACTTATTAATATAATTTTATTTCCGTAAGGCCAATATAGGTCAGTTATTTCTAAAATAAGCAGTTAAATGACAATATCTACAAATATTATTTATTATAATAGTTTACATTACATGTATTCACGATAACTTACATTTATAACATGTCACAGATAAATGTGCTATTTGTAATGCGATAATAATTTGTAATATATTATTTTATTACATTTACTGTAACTAAGAGGAAATATTTGTGATAATATTTATTTTATGGAATTTAAAAGCAATTTTTTTTAATTACTATGTTTTGATGAATATTTACATGTTTTTTGTTTTAATAAACGTTTACAAAAATACATAGAACTTAACTAATACACTTAAATATTATCTTAAAAGAAAAATGATCAAAACAAGTGTTACAAAAAAAAAATTTTTTGGAGTTAGGGGAAAATAAATGAAACAGGAAAAATAAACTATCGACAGTTTCACTATTTTTATAATCATTATACAATATTTAAAATCCATAACAGTCCAAATAAGGTTTATAAGGGAAGAACAATTTGGAAAAGATACCCGGAATATTGGAATATTCGGGAAAAACTTTTTGTATGAACTTGAAATTTTTACACGACGTCTGTCGGATATTTTTTTTTTACAGTAAGTTGTCACAAAAAAAAATCGCCTCTATAAACTATGGTTTTTCTTCCAGAAGTCATATCGAAGTAACGCAGAAGATTGGCGAACCCAAGAGCACGGTATGAAGTTCCTACAGTGGTATATTACGTAGGAACTCTATACCTCGCTAGTGGCAATCACCAGCACGACGACTTCGTTCTTGAACTCTTCTTTACTTCTTGAATACTTCTTGGTCGCTTCTTATCTTCTTAATTACTTCTTGATCATTTTCCATACATATTTTCAGTGAAAAGTTTATACAGCATTTAGCACCTACTTAAATTTTAAAAACTCTTTCCACCATAATACGTATAGGGTTTAAAGCAAGCCTAGCAAAACCCAGCTTTTATATCTTCGTAACTTTCCTATGTCATATAAAAGAAAGAGCCAGGGACTATCTTAAAACTTGAATTTCACAAGACTTGCTTTGCTGGTGCAAAGCAAGTCTTGTGAAATTCAAGTTTATCACGTGTGATGGTTCACACGTGATAAAATAAGTTTGGGGATTGTATGGGATTTACTTGTTTAAATTAATATAAACATATTCATTTTAAATATCGGTAGCCATAAGTAGTATTTGACATTTAAAATTACCATTTCAATAAAACAGCTGCAAATATTTATTTCCTCCACGATTTACATATTTAACTTCAAGACGGGATTTGGTTTAAGCAGATAGGTAAGTTTTCAACCCCTTTTCGGTTTATGCAAATTTTTATAAACGCTCTGTGGGAATCCGAACTCGCGATTTACATAAGAAATTGTTGAAGGTCACTATTTGTAATATATTACAAGCGCAATTATTATTGTAATTGTATTTGCTTGGGAATTGCGTGAGGTAGTTACTTCCGTGAGATTTGTATTTTGGATATTGTAAAGGGATTTGAATATTTTATCGTATTGTGTTAAATATTATTAAATTTACTGGTATTCTGGTATGCTGAAATTAATTTTGATTGAAGTTGATGAATGTAAGAGGCCCAGAACCGTTCGTTGTGGATACCTATGTTATCCTTGATCTATATCTGATGATGATGAATATATGATGAATTCTCAAAAAAAAAGCAAGGTAACAGTTTCTTAAAGGGATTATCTTAAAAATTGTTAAGAAAGTACCTACTTCACGTTCCAGCATGGGATAGTACACACGGCCACAGATCAAGCTACACACTGCGGCACCTTATGCGGTTGTAATAGGCGCTATTTTGCAACAAACATGTGTAGCTTGATCTGTGTCCGTATGTACAAGATATATCCCTATTTTATCCCAGGAACCGCGGGGCAAAAGCTAGTAGGATAAAAGCAGTGATATGTTCAGAGACGAAACCAAGTTTGACAGTCTTAAACATAGGTACTTATGTAATAACATGTCTTAAGAACGCTAAACGAGTTGGCTCTTACACAACGCCTTATATCAACCCACGGTTAAGGCACATACACATGTGTTCTTTAAAGTTCAACTTTAATGAGCCGTAACACAAACTCAACAACTGACATGTCTGCACCCCCCTTATAATTAGTGCGACGACGGGTGGTACGCACAAAGGCCAGTATATCCTGAACCATCACGTTTCATCAAGATAATAAACGGTTTTTATGGATAATTGTTAGGTAGCGGATCATTTTATAATGGCTGCTAAAGATAATATCCATCGCGACTTATTTATTGAGATTATTAAAACACAAGAACTTATATCTACTGATATGTTGCGTTGTCAAACAAATGTGATTTTATATACAGCGTGCTTGTGAATTAACGTTTGATACGCTTGTATATTGTCGAGATAATATTTGGACTTCTAGCTACTTAATATAGGTACTGTACAAAGCATATCATTTAAAATGAAATATGTAAAAACATCGTTTACGTATCGAAGATTCCCTTATCGTAAAGTAATGAATTTTTTACGCACTGTTTAAGAAAATATTATTAAGTATTATAAAAATACTTATTTTCATAATTCAACAGCGATGGCGGCAAAATAAACACATTAATTTCATAACAATGTTAATTATAATGGCAGCATTTATTATTTTGTTAGA
Source organism: Tethea ocularis (assembly GCA_963555595.1). Classification (NCBI taxonomy): domain Eukaryota; kingdom Metazoa; phylum Arthropoda; class Insecta; order Lepidoptera; family Drepanidae; genus Tethea; species Tethea ocularis. The sequence goes on along the minus strand of OY741963.1, from coordinate 2,877,550 downwards.
ATAATAAATATGAAAGTTGTAAAATAGACGGTATTTTTATTTACTGTATAATGGAAAAAGGTTATTTTATGTCAAACGTCAGAATGTCTACTGGATAAATTATGATAATTAAAAGATCACGACCTATAATTTATTTGCGTATCTAATCAGCGCGTATTTGAATTAACACAATCATGCTGTATTTTGGTTCTTTTGACACATATGCAATTTTATTATATATTTTATATTTACATTGAGCAGTAAATATTTACAAAAAATATTCGATTACTTTATCCGAACCGAACAGAGTATAATCATAAAGGTGTCTACAGACAGGGCGAGGCGAGACGGGGGTAAGGCGCCTCGCCAAATCCAACTCATTTTAAGGATTTGCAGTTGAAATTAGTTCGCAAATCTGGGGCTTACTCCGTCCCCCGTTACAGATGTAGATGAGAAAGGGATGTAGATAAATAACCCTTGGATTTGGATATTTTTCACTGCTTATTGTTTTTTTTATTGCTGTGTTAACTTCACTCTAGTGGGTAATATGTTCGTATACTATGATGACATTTTTGAGGACTCGTTTATGCTTTATGCGAGTCACGTCACAATGTGACTTTAGTTGAAAATTTGGAGCAGATTGGTAAATAAATTGAACGATAACTTTGTTTCACTTTACGAGTGTTTATTTTAGTGGTAGCCAAGCCAAACATCTGGTAAGCGAAGCAAAAAATGGTCACGACATTGAGAAAGTTTATTTAGCTTACCGTACGTAGGTACGTTACCTTCCAATTTTGTGAGGTCATTAGCACGAAATCACGTGAACACACAAGTTTTCAACAAACGAAATTTCGAAATAGCATTCTCCGACGAAGCCTCTGAACGTGTGAACTGATACCTATTTATTTACGCAAAACTCGTACGTGAAAGTTGCGTTTATCGCTATTAATCCAATTCCACGGGCTTAATGCCATCTAAATATGTATGAACGGCTCAATTGTAACGCCACGCAACGAGTGACGGGTAAGTGCGGCTACACACGACACAGTAACGTATAACTCAAGTAGTGAAGACGGAATCCGGCAAAACTTGATACAATGTACTCGATGCTCGCGTGTCAACGCGCAGTTACCACTGTATCTGCGTTCTGAACGCAGCGTTGCGAATGTTCAATAAAATACGCCTCTGATTCTCGGTGCGTATGCAATCACCATTACAACTAGACCCCTCGAAGCGTCTCTCCAAATTATTCGCGTGTCAAAAGAAAGGCCTATGCACACTGGTTGCGTTTATAACGCTCTGTGTTGCCAACACACGGCCGTGCCAAATGAATATTGCTGCAACGGAATTGATAGTAACATAAAATAAATAATTTACATCGTGTAACACTAACAAGAAACTGGACGTAATCAAGTGTTGTAACTATTTGTGAAATAATGATTCATCCTAAATCGATAACCATTTTTTTTATGTCCGAAAATAGTGGGGGTACATGCACTTATTTTTTAGTGCTCCGATTGATGTGAAAAAATATACGTTTTGCCAAAAATAAACGCATTCGTGAATCGTTTATAGCTGCGACATTTTACCCACATTCAAAGTTTATAGTTGCAATTAAAAACAGAACCGAGACACATTTGATAGTGTTTCTCAGATTCCGTGTTTACTTTTACAACGATTGAAATGTTTGAAGTAATAAAAAAAGAGTTAAAATTTAATGTTAACTGTCATTTTTACATCATAAAAATGTATAAAAATATCACGGCTTAATATTATGTTGGTTATTTTTAACGAGTGGCGGTATTTACGCCTAATTCACAGAAGTTTCGAATTAAAATTACGAGCCATTTCATAGCGCGTTATTAGCTCGATTTTAGACGTAACCCTAAAGTGCGAGCGCCTTCCAAGGGCTCGTTTAAACGTTTGTGTAATTATGTGTGAAGTTGCAGTTTAGTTTCGAGCCGCCTTCACCCCGCGAGTTATTATTTTGAATTACGACTCAGCCCGAGAAATGCATTCGCCATTTGTCGAGCCGCTAAAATGCAAACACTCGTTTTCGGGCTATTTTCAGGGTGGCGTTTAATGGCTGCATTTTAATGGCCATTTTGTACGTTATATGTTACTTTTATGGACGCCAATAAAAATTTAAAAGTACTGAAAGTGATATTCTTGTACAATGTTGTGTTACCGACGAGGTGCCTTTATGTTTTGTTTCGTAAATATGGAATTTCTTCCGAGTTTTTTTTTAACTTTGTTTATCATGGTTTAGTTACAACACCAAAACGAAATAAATTTGTACTTTATGTTATATAGATACCTATAGGTTATTCTATTACATTATAGTCACATTTAAATCCTGAAACCCAGGTTGACGACCCAACTCTTGGAAATTCTAAATTGATCCTATTATCCAGTTATTATTGTTAAATCGAAACGGTTATTTAAACGAACAACCATATATTTTACTTTTATCATTTCAAAAGCCCACTTGCGATGGCAAAATTTCACTGTACCTACACTAAACCGGGAGGGATTCACTCGACAACGGAAATACACCATTATCATACCCTCTTACACACATACAAATCCACATACACACGCGTAAAACTATACGAGTACATAGGGTGTGGGCCCCACGGATTACCCCCGGGGGTAATTTTTACCCCATCATCGAACGCGCCACCCACTCGACTCATCACTAATATTTGAATTACTTATAAGCAATTTCGTAATTCGAATTTTTGTTCGATTCGATTATTTGTTAATTTTGCGGCCAGCTATCGGCTCGATTGCGTAATTATCGGGAGTTACTACCTATTTTTTTATATCTCAAACTGTTATCGATGTAATTGCATTTGATAACGTCTATTAGGTACAGACGCCATTCGATTTTTGAATGCGTTCTCGATTCCGTTAGCCTTTTTCGGGGTGCGTGTGTCGTGTTGATTTGTGGTGGTTTCATTATGTTGAAGATTTGAGGCAATTTATGTAACTGCTCTTGTGGGAACAATAACAAATGTGCTGGGCCCATGAAACTATCGTTTGGGAACTTTATTAGCACTAACCAAATTAATAGTTTTAGCTTTTTATACCTACAAATATCTTTATATCATAATTGTGTTTTTTATTTAAAATTAATGTGAAATGAAATAAACACCATAAAAAAACTTAAAGCGCTTTCTAGATAGCAAAAAAATATTTAAATTAAATTTTATAAACGTCCTTTTTGCTCTCGATATGTTATAAAATAGTGTTGCTGGTAGTACTCGTACGGGTACGTATACCGCTAATTTGTTTTGACATTTCTGAACGAACGACCACTTTTCCCGCCTACAAGTTGTGCCGCATTTCGAAATTCGAAGGGGAAATAATCGAATTTTAAAAAAGTAATACGTATTTGCCAAGCCGCAGAGGCTAAATTCGATTGACCGATTTAAATTTCGGCACAGAGCTCATTGGGTTTTATTGTTGGGAGCGAACGCGATTGAGTTTTCGCGTATCTATTATGCCGGCCGGACCCCTTTTCGGGTTTCTATTTTTTGCCCTTTGCAGTATAAAACGTTGAATGTTTGAGGGCGATACCCTACTAACGCGTGCCGTATGAGATATTGCGTTACGTTTCACATAAAAACTTATTTGGCGGACGATCAATACTTTTTTTAATCATATTTTTATTGAGCGTTAAAGCCGAGTCTTTAGAGCCTTTATAATTAAAGCATTGGAAAGTAATTTGCGTAATTATAATTAGTAAGTCAAATGGACGTCGACTAATTATTACAAAATACGTAACACTAGGGTCTCCCGGGGCACAATGCACAAAGACATCTATTGTGTAACGCAACAATGGCGTGAGTCACTCGTGGCGGCCAGTAAGACAATGCGACTGTCGACCGACGCTCTTCTAGGGCCCATATAAGGCCATATACATAACGGACTTCATACCAGTTAATACCAATAGATAACTTTACATAACAAAAAATTTACGTAGGTAATAATTAATTTAAAAAAAAAATCACTTACCACTGCGCAAAAGACTGGGAGCCCAAATAACCTACCCAATGACCTGAAACAAAAAAAGGTTGACATTATACAAAAAAATAATAACTTTAAAAGCACTGACCGTAAAAATGCACCGTGAATGGGATACCCGAAAAAAAAACAAAGCGAATCAATCGCGTGCCGTGAAAAAGAAATCCCATCAATCAGCCGGGCAAAAATGCAACATTCAAATGTTTTTTGTTTAAAGTTCAAAATACCGACGACCTTGCCTCGGTCAACTCCGGATGGTTTATCCTAGCTGTTGTGTATATTTTTTATAATATTTGAACCAACATAACTTTTTGCGTTCAATACTTTTTGCTAGTACTCTATTGTGTATTGTATTCGAGAGTATTTGCATAACTAACGATGTGGCAAAGATCCGAAGTATTGAAATTGAAAATGCCTATATAAAGGTCTCTTACTTACACCTTTTGAGTTGATTGCCATTTTTTTACCCAAGGTCAAGAGTACTAACTAATGAACACAAAAGAATATTAATACAATCTATATAATATCATCAGTTATCGTAAACAATTTACACTGAGGTGCAAATTACACAATTTATTTAGTTTTCAGTTGACGCTAATGCCCGCTGTGACACATTCAATGCTCGGACGTCACACAGGACACGCAAAGTGACAAATGACAGCTAATCATTGTATTCCAAACGACCGACATACTTGTTAGTGTCAGCTCGCAACAAATTTCCTTTATTAGTTGATCCGTAAAGGTATATAAATGAAATACTTATATACTATGAGTCATGACACCGTGTTTTTGCAATAACGATGATTTTGCTTTTTTTACCGGCGTGCAACGCCCGCCGCGACCTGCATGACCTAACTCTTTGTTAGGCCAGTCCTTTATTATTTTTTGTGTACGAAATCGCTTGATGTAAATACATGAACGCCCCCGTCTCAGCCCAACGATTGTCTTGATAGTGTCTCAAATCTTCATAAATGATTCTTCATTTCGAAAGAATAATGAAATTTGAGTATTTACACCAGATTGGATATGAACTAATAGAATAAAAAGAAACGTTCGAAATTTTTGAAGTTGAATAAAGAACGCCCGAGTGAAGATACAACGTCCTGCCTGCCACAAAAGTCCAAATAAAAAATCCGGTTTACTGGCATCGATAAAAACGGAATCGGAATTCCGTTAGGGAAATATTTTTAATACTTAGTTACATATGAAAATAAAAAACCATTGCGCCCTCTCCTTGCACTAGACTAGATAGATAGTTTGGAAAATTTCCAAATAGGTAGGTAGGTACCAATTTCTTTATCTTAAATGTGTTGTTAATGGGACCGCAAAAAGACGAACCAAAGATAAGCTAATAGATGCAGCACTTTAATAATAATTAAAGATTCTATTTTATCTCTACTCCAGGTAACATTCCGTATAAGTTGTGTTAAAAAAAAAACCACAAAGTATTTTATACATATTTGGAATTAATTCTGACTAAACTACTTTACCTTTCCATTGGATGAAACCTTTGAGCAACAATAAAAGACATAATAAAATTGTTTGGCACCGGGGAGTGAATTCAATAATCACGCTATGAATTACACTCCGATTGACTCACGAGATTTAAAAAATAAAACCGGTCTTGTAATTAATATTTTGAGGACTCGCCGCATTCTGAGTGTTGTTTGGGACTTTTTGTGTGGTACGAGTGTAACTGTTTGTGTTCATCTTTTCGTTTAATTTGAATTTGAAATTGGAATAACGTCACTATTTTTATTGTAGCAAATTGATTATAATTATTGATATTATTTGCCAAGGCTAATTTATTTTTCGTCGACCGCATGTTTTTATGTCAGTTGCCATGTTCCAGCGCAACTTTTTTCTGTTAAAATTGAGTTTAAGACTAAAATTATACAATCATAATATGTTTTCTCGTGGATAAATAAATATGCTGTGGGCGAGAAATGGTTACGATAATATTTGTCGGATAAATCCGTCTGGGATTGATAAAAGGTTAAAATAGAATTACTGTTGTCAACTTCAGACGTCACATTGTCTGTGGTTGTCACAATGAACTCACCCGTAGGCAAGTTTAACTGAATTAGATTGATCTGTTGTTTATATCCGCTATGTGCAAGCCATAAATTTAATTTTATCCTTGCGAAATGAGCTAACGTAGAATCCCCAAGAAAAATAAAAAAAAAATAGAAATAAAGTGGTAAGGATGTGCAAGACTTTTTTCACCTATCCCAAACCTTCATTTTTTTGGTAATTTTTTTAACCAACTTCAATAAAGGAGGACGTTATCAATTCTGTATGTTTTATAATGTACCTACTACAAGTTTAACGCCATTTCTAATATTCTAATCAATAAATAATCTAAGTTTTCTAATCAATAATACATTTATTGTGTACTACTAGTATTGCTACTTTTATTTTTTCACCAATTATCGCGTTGGCATTGGCGTCGACTGTTCTTATTTAAAATGTTTTTTGAAAAACATGTTTCATCGCCAACCGGCTCGATAGTAAACAACTAGCGGCCCAATATAATAAACAGACTCGAGCAGTCCCACGGTCTCGATGTTTTTAAAAAATTGTTGTTTTTAAAATGAAAAAGATAAAACGTTTTTTTTCCTCTCCCTAGACCGGTCTCGCGGAGCAGGTGCCGTGGAATGGTATCATGCCATATAAAGTCAAGATTGTTTTTGCGTAAAATTAATATTTATTTTTGACATAATTGCATGTTTTTAGTTTGACACATTGACGAATAGAAGAGCACTTCAGACAAGTCTATTTTATTTACAAAATGTGCAAGTGACAGTGTAGGTAGATTTATAAATAAAGTTTATTTCAATGGAATACTAATTGATCATAAATACAGAGTATAACAGAACTGTGTTTATTTTACTATTTAATTATCAAAGTCAAAGCCATTTATTCAATTTAGGCCCCAGATGGGCACTTATGAAGGTCAAATTTACAAAATTTACCACCGGTTCGGAACACGGCCTTTAACTGAGAAGAGCCGGCAAGAAACTCAGCAAGGCTACATTTTTTAAATATGTATATTATAATTATTTTTTGAATTATAACAATTAGCTTTTTACAAATTATTAACAATAACAAAAACCACAATAATAAAATAAAAACATGTAGGTACCTGAGCATAAATACAGGCGAAAGAAAACAAAATAATAATAATAATCTATTGAGACTACTGGCTTTCGTATGTACAAACATGAGCAAGGTGCGCTTGTGCAGATACCTACCTACTTCCAGACATCTTTATCTTCATTATAATTAGCTACTTTGCAATAAGCTCTTTCTTTCAGGACTTTTTTTATATGTGATTTGAATTATCCATTAATAAATGTATAAAATAAAATATGGAAACAGTTTCTCACAGACATTATATTGTAGAAGTAAACTATCAAATAAATTATGGTTTTGTATGGAATAAATTAACTACTGACTTGGAAAGTAATGTGCTATCCTTTTTTTACATTAATGCATAACACCGTTCATATCTCAAGTCCCAGCAGGTAGAGCATTCACATTTCTTTGAAACATTGATCGTTGTGGCCATCATTCAAGCAAAAATGAACTTAATCTTATAAAAACAAGATATAAAATGGCCCAATGAATGGATAGCGAAATAGTAGGGCTATGAAAGTGCTATATAATTTAAAACAGATCAGCGTTCACAGTGATTGTATTCGTTCGTATGATTGTTTGTGTCACAAAAACTAATCAAATTATCTATCATTGTAGGGAATTCGTGGAAATTGAGCGTTTTTATTTATTTTATGTGTTAAAGTTGTTGTTTTAATGTTGATAAAATTATAGTGGTCTTAATTTAAGTATTTTGAAGTGTAAGACATACTTACAACTTGGTAATAAAATGGATGAAGTTAATGAAAAAAAAAATACTTTGTGTAATAATTACCCTGTCTGTATGTGACAATGTAATAAAAAAAAACATTTCAATGGAGGTGAAACAAAAGGGAACAAGAGAAAGTGTCATACTACACATTACCTAGTTATATATGTTTAGATATTTATTTTTAGTTAAATTGAGAGAGAATAATACCTACTCACTTGACTACATTCTGCATAAGCCTCTAATTTAAAAAATATATATATCTCGGTGTAAATTCCCTGTAATTTACAAAAAAATCTCATTCTTAACCCTTCTCAAGCCGCATGCGATCAAATTAACTTTTATCCTAACCCCAAATTCAAAAGTAAAATAAATAGGTTATAACCTATTTTCGAGCGCAGTTGTAAAAAAAAGAAATAAAGACGATACCTGCACTTAACTTCGACCGGAGTGGTCCCGTCATTCGAGATATACGCAGATGAGTTGAGGTACACTCAGAGATTTAAAAAATTAATATCTTTTCTATTTCATTCATCCAATGAACGAGCCACATGATAAAACAGATGACGAAAATAGTATAATTCTTATTTTAACGCAGTTTTTGATTTTTAAGCGAATGAAAAACGGGATTATAGTACTTATGTTAATAGATACAATCATTATTAAGTTTATTATATTTATAATAACAGATAACAATCGTAATATTTTCGTCTTGGTAATAATTTACCTACAAAAAAAAATGTGTATTCGGAAACAAAGTAAACATAATTAGAGTCTACTTACATTAAATTTTAAAGTCGTAAAATACTGCATATTTTTTTAAGTACCTACTTGATCTGACTGTGCATCAACCTTTATGCCACTCGTACTCAACATTTTCGAAGGATCGTATTATTTTCAATTTTTTTGGGTTAAAAAGTGGAACAAAAAAGGGTAAAGAATAAATTTGAGCGCTCACCAAATGTCCCCGTTGCCACAACAGGTTGGGCGCGGTGGTACTCTTCGTTTTTTCATCTATTCTCGAATTTCCGACATCGTCATCTGAAACATAAGAAGAATTCGTTTAATCGACAATATTGAATTGAGCTTGGTTGTTCTTGTATCCTGTTAACCCTTTAACGCTTGGGTTAGTTTTTACGTTAGAGTAAACAGCAAAAAATACATAATAATAATTTCAACATTACACTTGGTAACGTAGTTTGAATGTCAAATTCATTTATTCACGAACATAACAAGGACATAATATTTTTAATGACCGAAGCATGCTGATACAATTAAACCTATTTCAAAGAGTACAAGAAAAAAACGCTATAAGTACACTTGTGTCGTTTAATTAATTACTACGTATAATAAATTGTTTTCACATGCATGAATAGCTTATAGCTAAACATTTTAAATAAAGCAGTAGCATGTTTAAAAATACATCTTAAAATTTGATTGTTTGTAAAAATATTTATGTAAAATAAAAACAAAAACGTCTTATTTATTAATTTATTTTTCTTAAAACTAACAAGTATTTACAAAGGTATATAATGACACAAAACAGTTGATCTTAAAAACCGGCCAATTGTTAGTCGGACTCGCGCACGAGGGGTTCCGTACCATTATCTATAAAAACGGCAAATAAATCACGTTTGTTGTAAGGGAGCCCCCTTAAATATTTATTTTATTCTGTTTTTTAGTATTTCGTTGTTATAGCTTCAACAGAAATACATCATCTGTGAAAATTTTAACTGTCTATCCCGGTTCATGAAATACAGCCATGGCGACGGACAGCGGAGTCTTAGTAATAGGGTTACCCTTTAACAAGATTTCACCTATAAGATATTCAATTTCACATGCTTTCGTCCCAAAAATCAAACGATTTTTGACTACACTGGCTATGTAGCAGAATTTTTTTTTTTTCACTAAACAAGCTATTTCATTCTCATGTTATTTTAACTTAACAAAATAACTTAAGGTAACAAAGTGATGCCGACATACGATAGAGGTCTTGCACGCTCACCACTTGTTCACCTTTATCTTTGTTTCATATCATGAGAAACTGTTAAAAAAGATAAAAACAAGGTTTTGAAAAGAAAGCCGACTATCTGGTCTAGAAAGCGAGCGAAAACTTAAATCGATTCTACATAATATAAAACTACGTAGTGAAATAAAAACGTTATAACTAAAATTAAAAATTTCAAGTAACCCCCGAAAATCAATAGCTAAAAACACTCTCGATTATGTCACCTTTCTTGAATTTGTATAATAAACTAAGAAACATCCTAAAAAAAGAAAGACACTACTAAAGATAACCAAAACATTTCTAACTATATTTTAATGGAATTGTAAAATAAAAAATTCAACATAATCCTAACTAATATTATAAATGCGAAAGTTTGAGTGTTTATTACTTCTTCACGCTCAAACGGCTGGACCAATTTTGGTTTGGCAAGCTGACCTAGATTAACACATAGGCTAATTTTTAATCCCTCGGGAACGTGGGAAACCGCGGGGCGGAAAGCTAGTGTAAATTAAATGTTTCAGTTAAAAATAAATAGAGTAGGTATGCCTGGAAGCACATATCACGAGATCTAGGCATAACAGGGCTGTAAATATGTTATTAAACCTTGCTTTTTCTGAACCCCCGTCGATGTTTTAACGATCCTATTTACATAGAAATTGAATTCCAATGTACGAATCGATCAAACTAAAAAAGGTAATGCGTCCGCGCACTCGTATATGTAATAAAATGTTTTTTTTTATATTTTAATGGAAATTCAATATGGCGGACTTCTATCGGGCGGGGGAGCGATTAGTCCGTTAGGCGATGGCCACGCCTGTGATGAGGGTGGCATGCTAAGTACTACTTACCTACATTCTATTTTATATTTAACTATACCTACAGCGTGTTATACAAATAACACAAAACGACAACATAGAACTTCATAAAAGGTTTTTTTTGTGACTTAAGTACTATAATAAATATTAATTAAATAATTGTTATAAAATCCTTCTTTCATATAACTTTTTATCGATCATCGATTACTTTTAATTTGTTCGGAAATAATTATGCTTGGTTATGAATAATTTATATGAACAGTAAAATTATTACAGTTGTTTGTAATACATATAACGTCGAAATACGAATTACTCGATTGTGTATCACTGACAGGTGATAAATGCAATTGGTTCCAAGTCATATGAAGTACACTTAAGTATGAGTATGTATGTTAAACAATTTAAACTTGGCCAGGTTTTAATTGAAAAATAAATAAAATTGTAAGTAGGTAATACGGCAGAATTACGTGTTTATACAATTATTGTATTTTTGTTGTATAACACCTCATAAATTTATGAAACACCTTAACTATTTTTCATAAAATATGGTGTTGCGTCACGTAATTTTTTATTGGTTTATTTTGTATTATGACTTTAAATTTTATTTAAGTCTTGGTGACCGAAATTTGAGCAATTATTTTAGTAAGCAATATAAAGACTCGTATTAAAATTACTTAAAAATCTAAAAATATAAATAAGTACCAGAATACGAGACAAATGAGTGAAGCACGACGTAAAATTGAAATAAAATACAAAACTTGTTTTAAAAGAAAAAAATGATTGGTATCGAATCGATCGACGAATGCTTAAACAGGCCGAATCGAATAAAAATGTCGGCATAATAAGATACTGATCGCCAATTAAGTAAATAATCGAGTAACATAGTTAATTAAAAAGTTTGGCATAATTGACTCGCAGATATTTTTAATTCGTACGGATGTCGAGTTGGGGTGGCCATGTTATAAAACTGGGTCGTCCGGTCCTTGCCATCTATTTTATAAATTATTGAGGGGTTGCGTAACAATCTGGACCATGTGCCGGGTTAAATGTCGCCCGAACTGGTTTTTACTCCAAATCTGTTTCCTACAAAATGAAACAGTGTTCCAATATCAAAATTTTGCTTATACTATAGTGTTTTGCGTGTAATTGAATGTCCTCTTGGAATAAGTCTACCTACTATAAAATACTATACTATCAAAGTAAAATCTATACTAATAATAAAACTGATGAGATTTTTGTTTGAATGCGCTAATCTCCGGAGTTACTGATCCGATTCAAAAAATTCTTTCACTAATAGGAAGCTACATTATTCTCGAAGGTTATAGGCTACTTTTTATCCCGGGAACGCGAGTGAAACCGCGGGAACAGCTAGTAGATAATGTATAAACAAACATGAGCTCACCTCTAATCTGTTAAATGTAAGGTACCATTTATGCTTAAGTGATATTTTTTTTTTCTAAAATAAGAAGCCACGTATCCATTCTCCATGATCGTGTGTGGTCCCAACAGTTCCTTAATTATCGCCTATAAAACTTTATTGAGGAAGCAACCAAATTAAATGACAGCTCATGAAACTCAGGATATTTAATGCGAGGGAACATGTGTACTCGCACTTTTATGCGCGTAATGAGATCCAGTTGGATGTAATTTAAATTTCGTTTTGTAATCGAACACAAATAAAAAAAAAGAAATCTATTATGTATATCGGTACACAGTCATTAGACTTATGACCTTTTTGACTAATAAATAAAGAATACTTTAGGACTATTTTTATAACAAAATAATATTTAATTATTACATTAGTTATTTATAAATAAAAAATAAAGGCTAAATGTGTTGCTAAGCACAAAGCTCTAAATATCTACTCGTCGAAGTCTGAGAAAGCTTCTAGAAAATTCTGGAAACACAAATTGCTTTTTGTATGATTTGGAAATCTTCAACTAGTATAAAATGAAGTTACGTGCATATTATTATGAATAATAAAGGCATTGACTTCCATGGTAGTTCAGTAATTAATTTATTTCTGGCTTAGTGTACTGGCACTGCTGTTTTACTGCGAAGTAACGAGGAAGAAAAAAGAATAATTAGAATTGTTACTTTAAATAAAATAAAAAAAGCAATTAAGAAAATTCCTGAGAATTCTAATGCGTAAATTTTTGCACTCAAATGCATAATGAATAATATAATTGCATAAGTTAGGATTCCTTTGTCCTCTACATAATTATTTCAGAATATATTAGTAGTAATAGCCTTAATCATCGTATAAAAAGTGATTATCAAAAGTTACTAAAAATTACAGTTTATATATTCGTACACCATTCAACGAAAATAATCTATCGTATAAAAATAGTAACGTTAAAAATTGACAGCGTAAATCTACATTGGCCGAACGTGTAACTGCCAGTGCCTACTGTATTTTTAAAATGAACGCATAGCTTTTAAACAAAATCATATATGTATGACTAACTGGTCAATGACCTTACCAGCTTTAATGTTGTATGTAAATACCCACTGAATATTTAGTAATTTTAAACTGAAATAACGTAATTTTAAGTATACAATAATAGTTGAGAATTCCAATAAAATATGATTAGAAAATTAGTGATATGTTATTTATTTATACCTAAATTATTAGCGTAGTTACATATTTCTTCAATATCAGAGTTTATAGTTTACAATCAATACCATCATGATTATTTAAAAAAATAAAACCGATGGTTCGATGAATCAGTTCTTTTTATGAAACTATATCCAGTCTGGCGTCGCTGTCCGTATTTGGCCCAACAATTTTGTTGGCATATGGCTTTTGTTTATAACAAGTAGTTTGCGTTACGCTTTTATTATTTTTAAATGTTATTTAAATTTCAACCTTGACAGGAAAATATAAGAATTATAATAATAACGTTTTTAAAGTCAATAAGGACAAGATTCGCCTGCAAAAGAGTTGCTTTCCTTTCCTAGATTTTCATTTTCATTTTATTTGACAGCGCCGGCAGACTGGATTTATATACCTAATATTCTTTTTTTGTCAATATATTTGTTTGATTCGTTCACAATTTATTATTTTAAATTAAGATGGTTTATATGTTAGTTCCATAATAATAATACACGTACAATACTAAAATAATTTATGATGCCAGTAAAATATGGCGATTAGCAAGTGTTTACTGAAGTTCACTGTTTAACGACTTCACTTCACACATTACGTCACGCTGAAATTACTACATACTGAAAATGTACTGTAAATTATGCCTTATGCTAATATTAATAAAGCTTTACCATTCACGTTAATTAATGTGATTCTTGCTTCATATATAAGTGTTAGACCACACCACACCATAACTAACCAACCATATGGATAGGTTTGTTTACATGGATGTATGAGAAAAAAAATACTTACTACCTTAATGACATTAAAAAAAAAACTTATCGATGATATTTTAACAACCGTTTTTTTAAATCACTACATCACACGCGTTATCAATATTTTAATATCTTTACACGTGCATTTCGTATCGAAATAAAATTTTAAAAATGGATCGACCCCTTCCACGTGTTCAGTCCACACAAGACTACTTGGTACTCTTTGCCGACTAAGTACTATCGACAAAGTTGAAGCATGATCACCTTAAGGGTGTATTTTGCGTGCAGTGACCAGCCGCTACCTGTGTCTCACACAATATAACAAGACAATGCGCCTGTCATAAAATAGTAGATTGTCATTGTCAGTCAATAGTCTAAACAAAAGATTTTACAAGAGACCGTTTTATTGTCAACAATGGACAGGGCAAACTATGATTACTGGCTGCAAGCGAAAAGGTCTCAAAACTGATCATGCTTCAACTTTGTTGATGGTACCTACTCGTACAATGAAATGTTTTGCATAAGAATAGTGAAGGAACAGCTGTGCATGCCAGCCATCTGTGTGTCTTATATGTATACCTAGGCACATTACATGTAACGCTATACGAACATTACTTTTTAAATCGTTCGAAAACTTGTACCTATATATGTTAGCAGTTCTTAATTTAAATAAATTCCTCATGATAATTATGTTTTGTTGACCGAAAATACAGTAATAAATTAATCGATTATTTATGTTATGACGTGGGTTCGTATTATAATTTTATTTTCGAGTAACAAAAAGAAAATTTAACTTAAATTATATTCTGATGACAATTTTAATAGGTTCCTATTGCTTTGAAAAACTATTTTGTTTTAAAAATAAGATTTGACAATTTAACAAAAACAAAAATACCTACCTTCTTATTGGTTTATATGATTTACCTACAGAATGAGTGCAAAATCGTTGTAACCGCAACTCAACATTTTTCTTCGTTCACTCTCAACAATAATTACATAATTAGATACAGGAAGTTAAAGAAAATGACGCCAATTACCAATCGACATGTCGGTGGTTTCTTTATGACAGTTCATTCCACTTTAGCATGTAAATAAAACGGTGTAAATGTTACAACAACATACGCGAAAATGCAAAATAAATATGTAATTTGCATAAATAGTTATAAAAAATCCATTACCCATTTATGTCAAACGCAAAAATAAATTAATTTAAAGATAGAAATAAAAATTGCACCTATTGCATTATAACATCCACTAGAGTGGTGACACGTAAAGATTTCAGAAACGGGATAGCTGCGTAATGTTCATGTAATGACATAATTTCGTATTGGATTGATTTTTGCGATCCCCACTCGTAGACGGACGGAAGTCGTCACAATTTCAACATATATGTATTACTTACATCGTACTTGCATAACTGCTTCAGTTAAACACCCTCTTTGAGCATCTGGCTTGTTAAACAACCATTCAATTATTGAGTTTAATGTCAAATTATCAGTTGGGTATATTTTTTAACCATATATTTTAAAACGAAATAGTAAACTCCACTTTTATTCGACATTGTACTTTTTATATTCCGGTACCAGTATACCAGTGAATTCTACTATAATATTATAAACGTGAAAGTTTGTATGTATGTATGTTTGTAGGACGCAGGGTCGAACACAGGGCTTAATTAGTTCTTCGACAAGTGGACTGTATGTATTTGATGAAAGAATACAATTTTATACAATAAAAAATATATTAATTTAGATGGATATACATTCAAGACGAGAGAAGACAGAATGAGAGAAGAAATAAAATAATTAATAATATTAATATTCAAATCGTTATGTGTTGCCAACAATGTTGTTTGCTCTTTCACGCAAAAACTACTGAACGGATTTGGATGAAACATGGCACATAGATAGATAATACCCTGGAATAACATATAGGCAACTTTTCATCCCGGGAACGCGGGTGAAACCGCGGGGGACAGCTGGCTAGTAAGCTATAATTTTAATTTAAAAAAAGAATTTTAAAATTATCATTTATACTTTTTCTCAATAGTAATAAAGTATACGTTATCAAATTCTCTATAATATATTCAAGTTATTAAATTGGTACACCGGTACGGCAGCGAAGTAAAGATAATCCGAAATTTATGACCAAATGCCTTCAAAAATACATTACATTCGTATTCTAACAACCGTGAACGCATTAGAATATTAAAAAATATATCACATGCTTCTCACATAAATTATTTAACCATGCATACGCATCTATGGGAATAAGAAACCTAAACAATAGTGTAAATCTTAATAAATGATCGCATTCAATGCAGGGGCGCAAGACATTTGAATCTCATGAACCCTTTCAATGCGACACCTGGCCGTTTAGACCCCGGAGTCAAAAATTTCCTTTATCGCATTAGCATAATATTTATAATATATACAATGGGATTCTTTATTCAAAATAGTTGTACTTAGATACATGGTAGTCGTTCATTGTGTTTAAATAACGGATGTGATGACAATGCTGCACTTTATGGCGGTTTGTAAGACAGTGAATAGGCGCAAGCTAACAAGGTGATCTGTTGTATAACACGTTCATTTAAATTTAATAAGTTAATGTTAAAATGTTTCCAAACCAATTAAATAGATTTCAATTAGAGATATGTAATATTTTAGATTTGCTATGATAGGCTGTGAAAATTATTGAATTAATTGACTGAACGTAATGGATTTGTGGATATTATCTACTTATCTTTATATCTCTATATGTATCTAAGTTATATATTGTTATATCCCAGACAAACCAGCATTAGGTTAAGGGAGTGATGTCGAGAGGACTTATTTAGTTAATTATAGGTATATTCCTCTCCATCCAAAGGTTGCCTGGTAGAGATCACTTTTAGTGATAAGGCCGCCCATTGTAACACTTTTGTTTTTCTTTTGGTTAAGTTATTTTTTTATATATATATTTTTTAATGTTCTGTGGTGTGATAATAAAGCATTATCTATCTATCTACTTCTTTGTTTTATTTACAATAAAAAAAATCATATCTTTATTATTATGTATGTATAGATTGATATAATATCCTTTCATAGTATAAGACGGAGGTACCTATGTGTAATACCTAACTACAATTTGAAATATAAGATTTTTTTAAACAATACCATTTTGTGTATTATTAAAAACGAAAGTATAATTTTACAGAAAAACAATATGAATTCATCAGCAAACTATCCGTTGCATCTTCCGATCCAATATTAAAGACGAACAAAAAATCCTTTTAACCCCACAATAGATAGTAGCCTATTGTCTAGAAACCGTCAAATGATACGCATTAGGTTGTTTTTTGCCGCGTTATGAATACATTTAAAACAGGAAGGATGTGAAAGTCGGGGGTATTAAAGACACCGTATGGCGTTGAAGGGTTAGGGACTAGGGTACGTTTAGAGCGGCTGTGGCGTACAAAGAAATGTGGATAATGGGTGAAACATTGCATTAAGAAATGAATTATTGCACCTATCTGTTTGTGGTCTATCATTTTTATAATAAAATGCATTTTTATTCAATTGAGAAATGTGAACATTTTAAATTGACTTTTTTATTTCACTACCTGTTCTGTTATTCTGATACGATGGCATTTGAAGGTTGACTTTTGTTTTTTTTTTTAAATATAAATCTTGTTTATTCTCATGACTATCATTTCTATAAGCCTCATTACCTACTTTATTCATGATTTCCTTCACATATTTATAATTCAGTTTCTCATACTTGTCATTTATTTAAAGTTGGCCGTTACCTCCCTTCGCGCTTCCGCACACCGAGCCTCTAGTCAGACCCGCGTAGTATGGATAGCAACACTTGTTAGTGTCTTATTTGTACCTATAGCCGCTATGACGTCATTCGAAGACGGTCAACTCGAAGAGAACGGATAGTAGGATTTTTTTTGGTTTCACTAACGAATACGAATAGGTACTAATTTTTTTTTGACATTCATAAGTGCCTTATTAGGGCCTAAACTGGATAAATGAGTTTTGATTTTGATTGATTTTTTTGAATAGTTTTATATGTGCTTAATTAATTCGAATTTTGACCTCGGAGTACGTTTACAAAGAAAATCTCGTTAAAAATCGGTAAAAATTTATTAAGCACATATAAAATCATTCGTTTGTGGAAGAAAGGACAAACACATTTAACTAGTAATATAAAAACATAAAACAACAATAATATTAAATGAATCTATAAAAAGACATATTATGTATAAATCTACAAACAAAAAGTAAAATTAAATTCCTTACAATGACAAATCATGGAGATTTAAAATGACTTTGAGAAGAAATGAACAATATATCAACTTGATATCTTATCAAATAATCTGATAAAACCTAAAGAATGCTGTTTTTGTTCCTTTGACCTTGTCATCGATCAATTTTGTCTTTATCGCTACTTTCTTTTCAAATAACTTTATATTATTAATAAGTATCAATAAAAATAATTTAAATATGCACAATAATAATTGGTCAACTGTAAATTTGAAAGAAATAATTTTTATGCTCTCATAAAATTTTGTTTACGAAGAGGTAAAAAGCTTGTAATATGATAATTATGTAGGTATAAATATATACTTATATGAAAAATAAAGAAATAATGAATACAGTTAAAATATGCATGTATAAAGTAAAAACCAATTTTAAACCTTCTTCTAAAGGTGATTTCAAAAAACTATTTAATATTATAAATCTTAATACTAATATTCACAATAAAAATACTATAGGTACCTACTACATGCTACTACCTAGTACGAATTACGAATGCATACAAATAAAAGAGAACAAAATCTAAGGTATTTACTTATGTACATTTTATACATTAAATTTTATATCGACATAACTTTTCTTTATTCGATTTTATTACTTCATAAATTAAAACAGATGAAAGGTCAAAATATAAGACATAAATTTTTATTAGTTTTTTGTCAGAAAAATATTCATGCTATTCGCGTTTTAAAATAAAAGTTATATAAAAACACTGTAAACTTGGCAATAATCTGTCACTGTGCCCGAGTCGATATCCATAAATATGAAATCTTAGTATTTGATTAAAATTTAATTTAAAAAAATGTAGTCCCAGTAGGTAATGCGAAGAAGACATGTATATCTAGATCGCGACCGTATTGGGGCAGTCGATCTACGGCCCTAAATTGACTACATATTTAATAGAATGTAAATACATAGCTTCGAAAGACCGAAACATTCTCAGTTTAGCGAGAATCGAACTCACGGCTCGCGAACGCGCGCCTTATGAACCAGTGGCATTCACCGTTTAGCTATGCCTGGTTAGTATGTAGGACGTGAAAATGTGGTATACAAGCTAAGCAGTTTTAAAAAAGGGATATGCTCTAAAATGTTTTAGTACCTGCATGTTATCCGTTCTTTGTGCATAATTTCCACGACATACGTAAAGTGGTAATCTGAAACAAGAAATAAACAACATTTTATTAAATTATATTTTACATTTTTTTTTACCAACGATAAAAGGCACAATAATATAGATAAATTAAAAACGGTGTAGTTTAA
The DNA here is from genome assembly GCA_963555595.1 of Tethea ocularis. Taxonomy (NCBI): domain Eukaryota; kingdom Metazoa; phylum Arthropoda; class Insecta; order Lepidoptera; family Drepanidae; genus Tethea; species Tethea ocularis. The sequence goes on along the minus strand of OY741963.1, from coordinate 2,857,924 downwards.
AAATAGAACACTTAACCCTTTCAATAAAATCGTAACAGATATCGTGACTGTAGCGTAGTACCTACCTAGGTACTTGGGATCAATGACAGTTGACAGTTAACAGTTTTAGTGGCAGCTATAGTTTTACAGCCGCCGTTTAATATCCATGTCAGACCTAACTTAAATAATATGATGGCGATTAAGCATTCGCATTTAATGGCTTTTTGTTTTTATTATGACGTTTTATGCCTCTAGGCAATTACGGAATGCATAGGAATTGAATTATTTAACGTGAATTATTGCGAATTATACATTTTCGTTATACATAACGCTTTAATATTATTTAAATAGAACTTCAACAGATTTTTACACTCATAATTTTCATTAAAAAAAAGTTTACTAACTCGGCATAATAGCAATAAAATTTAACATAACTTTATTAATGCTTTTGCAGTTCTATTTGTGAGATTTATGAGTTGTTTTTTTTTTTATTTCGTGTCGTGTTTTTAAAATCAGAACCAACAATTTATGTACACTTAAGACAATTAAATACGCTGCTTCGAGAGTCCCAATCAAACTCACGGCTTGTGCTCTATGATTGCCAAAAGTTTTCAGCTCTCGGCTAACCCTGATTATATAAATGTGGAATACAACAGAATTCCAATTTTAAAAATATAATTGAGTACCTACCTGAATGCAAATCCGTTTCTGATGCCCATTTGCCACGATACGGACAAAAGATGTAGAGATAATCTGAAACAAGAAAATAAAAATTATTTATTTATTGCATTTTATAACAAAGCTATCTATCTATCAAAGATATTTATCTACTACAATATTATTAACGAGGAACTTTGTCTGTCTGTTGCCTCTTCATGACTAAACCACTGAACCTATCGCGATGAAATTTGGTACCCAGATAGGCTATGATATGAAATTTGATCCATCCATACACGGAAAAAAAAGATTTTGCGACTTATTTGCGCCAAGACCATAAATATTCTTAAAAATATCATCTAATTCTAAGAGAGTTTTGTTTTCAATCGAAATTTGATTCTTACTTAAAAAAAATGATTCTCTAAACTGAAGGAGAAAAAAAATATTTATATTAAAATTATGTATCTTAGGTCAAGAACCCAGGTTTTTTGTTCTGATGAAATTAGTTTACATTCCATTTAAGACATCGAAAACTCTTGTTTTGATCAATCTTTGTAATCCACATGAGATATTTAATCGTCTATACTCAAAAATGAGCTTGTATCATTAGAAATAAAAGAAATCTTTTTCTGTGACAATATGTTATCAATTCAATATTAGATAGTAGTCTTGACAAAATATACAACAAGTTTGTATCCAAATTGAAGATATATTTATTACGAAACAATTATCTTTAAGCAAAATTTCCAAAAAATCAAATGAATATGAAGCTGCATAATTTTATATTAAGAGTGCTCTCTTTTTAATCAACTTTAAATTGTTTACATGAAGATAAAACAATTCTCATAGATCGTTGTAAATATCTCATGCCGGCCGCCATCACCGTATTTACTGTCGCACCGCGCCGGTGACACATGCGCGTCCGTCGAGTTCCGAAGCCAAAGTTTTGGTTTTTTTAAATTTGTTTTACTTTCATAAGTCTTGGTGAGTGTGTTGTACATTAATGGAGAAATTACTCAAAACCTGGTAAATGCCAGCGGAAGTTAGAGCTATCTTGGTTCTCATCAGGGATGGCTGTCCCTGGTGCCTGAAGTACAAAAGAATTCCAGGAACTGGATGCCATGGAGCATTTTAAGTAAGTGTGTTTTTTAGATTTTTGTGTGTATAAGTAGTATAAGGATATTTACCTACTGTTACTATCTTTTTTTTACTGATTAATACTAATGTCTGGCTAACTCACTTCTATATAGTGCCGAGGGTACCTGGAGGGAGGCACCTAATAAATAATTATCTTATTAACAAATAAGTATCTACTTTGGGTACTTAAAGCTGTTTCTGACCATAGTGGCGGCAGCAGATATGTATGAGATTTATTTAAATCCTAACTATTGGTTTAAACTTACAGTAAATTGGATTCAGACGAACCACATAGGTTCTCTCATGGAAGAAAATTTGAAAGAACTCAGACCATTGCTGGGTGTGTGTATTGACTTGAAGATAGACTGGTAAATATAAAACTTTATATTTTCTATAACTGATCATTGGTTTTATGCCCAATATCCTTTGAAATTGATTTAAATTGAATAAACAACTGGATACTACTTAGGTAAACCACTGGATATTAGCAAGATTACCTAGCTAATTATTTTTTATTTTCAGGCTACAGTGGAGGAGGAGGAAATGCATAATTAGTTAGATGTTTAACATAAGCCTGTCTGATGTCTTCATTCCAAGACTTTGACTTCAAACTCATCTAGAGACTTCACCATGTGGAAAAAGCATTTTACAATTCTATAGCAGTAATGGATTATTTATATAACCAAACGCAGAAACTGCTTAAATAACATCTGGTTACAAGTAAGCATTTACAATTTATACAGTTATTCATTTTAGTTATTATATCCCATTTGATTGTAGGTATATGTGTATGATAGATAGTACACACTAAATATATAAAAGGAAAAGGTGACTGACTGACTGATCTATCTATACACAGTTCAAACCTCGAGCTGAAATTTGGCATACAGATAATGAAGGCATCCGCTAAACTATACTCTTCACTTCGTAAATTCATAAGATATATAGGTATAGCTAGTACAATATAATAGTAAATTTATTATTAAAGAAATAGTAAAGGTAATGAGAGCTAACTATATTTCTTTTCAGGTGTTTGACATATGAAGATTATACTTTTATATCTGGAATGATAATAATTAATACTCTCCCCTCAAGAGTCCGCAATTTACCTACTTCACCCAACCAATAAAAAAAAGTGATACCTGGTGATAGTGGGCAAATCTATCACAGCAAAAGGAACAGTGAGGAACTTAATCAAGAGAAAGGAAGCGAACATTTGTTGGCAGTAATACACACCGCACCGTCAAAAAGATACTTGAAACAGTGAATGGTAGGTACCAAAACCAACCAAGATTATTTTGTTGAAATTTAATAATATCTTGGGATATTATAACACATGGCTATCTGTTCACAAACAGTAGAGACTTTACTATGGAAACCAGTTAACTGGATATACTAAATTATTTTTACTTAATATTCTAAGAATTATTTATATGTAGGTATAGATACAATTATTATTGAAACATAACAACTATTATAACATATATGAAATATTAATTTAAAATTAAACTACAATATCTATCTTATATACATTACAGAGTAACTATAAATAATAAACCATAATACCTTCTAATTTTTTTAATTTATTTTTCATTTTCTTTTCAACTAGATACTACTGCAGAAGGAAAACAGGAAGACCTTGATTGGCTAAAAGAAAAGAACCCTGGGAGGAAGTTATTGCAAAATAGAAAGCTACTGCTCAATGTTAGCAAGGCAGGATGTATCCCATTATTTCACTACTTTGCAAAAAAAGAAATATTAAGTTGAGTGAAAAATTCAAAGCCAGTTAATTTTGCAAGGAGATCGGTTTTCTTATCGTTCATCATTTTTTTTTATAAAGTAAATATTGGAAACAAAATGTAATTACTTGAATATGTTTTATGTACGTAGATATATATTTTATTTTGGCTAAGTCTAAGTTTTCAACCTTGTATAGTTAACATTTTCTTGAGCATATGTAATTTTATTCTGTACATATTAATTTTATTTTTTTGAGTACGACTACACCCTACAAATGTCATTATTATTATTTAAAGATTTTAAATACTTGGGTCAATAATGAAAACTGAAATCAACTCATGATTTTGTACGTTATTTGGGATCTCTTAGCGTTAAAATATTGCGTGGTTGTTTTTTTTTTAATTGTACGTCTTTGGTTGCAGTTTTAATTACTAACTTACAAAACAGGAGTCATATTTTTTAAAAGTCCGACTTACAAATTTAACGCTGAAAGGTCCAAAATGGCATAAAGGATCCATGTTTTCAGTTTTCGTTAGATGCTCGATGCCACTTACTCCCAAGTATTTAAAATCTTTAAATAATAATAATGGCATGTGTAGGTTGTAGTTATTATTTATGCTGTATTCAATAAATAATGATTCTCAAATTTAAAATGTCGTGGTTTTTATTGAATCGAACCAAACTCTTCCATACAGACAATCCTGGCTTCCATTCAAAAAAGCCAAACTATTTTAGTATTAAACGAAGTTATCGATGCATTAAATAAAAATAGTTTACTACTTTGATCCAAAATACCATCAATGATAGTAATAATTTGGATCAAATTTTCTTAAATTTTTAGTCAAAAGATTTAATATTTTGAACCCTTTAGTTCAAAGTGTTTGTTTTTTCTTCGTAATACGATAATTACCTTGAACTAAGCATCTACTATTCTATATCGAAGACAACTCGATTCTTAGTCAAAAATCAAATAATTTCAATCAAGAACATGTATGTTTTATAATAAAATAGAAAATATCTTGATCTAAATAAACGATTGTCTTAAATCCAAGGCAAACTGTTGTCTTAAATTAAGTGAACTCTATTATTTAAATTCAAAAACAATACATAGGCTTCAGTGAAGAAAACTCGATTTCTTAAAATAAAATAATATTTTATTAAAATAAATAGTTCGTATTCCTTTGCATTAAACGTATATCAGTTTAACACAAGGTTATATTTTTAAGAACACCGAATACTGAATTTAAGAGAAACGAAGCGTTTGAATATATATGAATTAATATTTTCTTGGCATAACGCATTTTCTTTTATTTGAAGAAATCGTTTTTTACCGTGTAATAGAGGATGGAGGGTCGAAAAATACAAAATAAAAAAAAAAGTTCATAAATGAAACACTTATGTAAGTAATAACCCTTTCAATGACCGGATCGAAAAAAATACGTAGAGCAACTAGGTAACAAATTCTTGGAAAGTAAAACGTTATTTTCACCTCATGAATATTATTTAGAGCTAATGTAGTACCTATTAATTTTTATTTGGTTTATTTTATGTATAATCAGTATAATGTTGGTTTAGATTTTGTTATTATTACTTGGTTACCTAATTATAATCCGAATAAAAAATACGTTTGATTTGAATTTAAAATTATTGTACTTACGCAAATCTTATGTCAGACTTACCACGTGTGGAACACTTGGTCGTGATCGCATGAAAAGTAGTTATATGTATTTATGTATAGAATATACAGACAATACGAAATATTTTGATAGTATCTCACGAGCGACAATCACACGAGTTCAAATAGGTACCTAGATGTTTGATGCTAAAAGTAAATACAATCAGGGTTGCCACTTTGCCAGGGTAAAGGCTTACCCCCTTATTCATAAAAACTTTTTAACTAAATCAGTTTTTTTTTAAAGGACATGAAGGTGTTAGCCAGAGGAGGCTATAACACCCTTACGCGGACAACTCTAAATCAGTGTTATAGTGTCCTCCGTCTCCGTCAGATAAAGACTTCGGAATTTTAACTAAATGACGTTTCGTAACTTTTTTATGAATAAGACCGTTAGTTTATTAATTTTACCAAGTTATTAAGGTACTTTTAGGTTTGTATTTGATCAAATTTCACCTAAATGATTACCTATAAATCATATTAAAATAATAACCAAAGTATACTGTTTGATAAATAGTAGAGTTAATAATATACCTACTGCGTAATAAAAAACTAAACGAAGTCCATTTAAAAAAAAAACAGCTCATTAAGTCTAAAAGCATCATACCTCATTAAAAACAGCCACTAATTTCTTACAATTTAGATTATCTAGAATCTAGATCGTACATTTGGCTGCCCTGGCCACACATACCGATGTCCAATTACGTATAAATAAATAATCCAAGCACGACACGATGATTTATTAAAAATTTTATCGCGCCAAGGTGTCAACGAATCTTATTTTATCATCCGTCTTTGTCTAACTCGGACTTATCGCGTACCGATATCTTGTGTCGACGGGCTGCATACGTTATTTTATTTATGCGAGAAATTTGCATCGACTTTTTAAGGGTTAGCCCCGCAAACGTTATGTATAACTGTAATTGCGATTATTTGCGATGCATGCGTAAATACGAATCTGGCAAAACGTTGCTTTGCATGGGTTGAAACCTTGAAATGATTGCGTAGCTTATTGAAAATGGATTTTTTTTTAAAACTATTTCATTAACTGAATAAGTTTTAAATATGTATGAATAACATTTAATACCTGTAAGGTGCTTATTTCGATGTATTATCTAACATTTATAATGAATTATGCCATTGGAAAGTTTAAAAATTTACTCACTAAAAAACTGTTGAAAATAACTCCACTTGTCGAATTGTTTCTAAAAGGCATACCAATAATACTAGGTATATGAGATAGTTCACACTAAAACGATTCAATAAAATAAAAGAAAACACATTATTTATGGTGTAATATTATCCGAAACAATTATTTAAATACAAACATGACCTTTTAAAATAGTTTTGAAAGCGCATTTTTGACGTTTGAGATAAAATAAATAACACATTTGATGTAATATGATCTCAATCTCCATACATGGTTTGAACTTACAATGCAACATTGTAACTCAAAATTTATTAAAATATCATGTTGCTAACTGGACTTCGTAGAAAGAAACACAATATGCCAGACGCAAAAATAGCGTAAACCTGTAAAATTAACTCGTTACTGGCGGGCTTCAGAACACTTATACTTTAAAATAAAAAGTCATTCAAAAATGGAACCGGCAATTGAAAACACTTTAGTAAAATAGCAATTCAAAAAAAAGTACAAGTGGAACGTAACCGCATTTCGAAAAAAGAACACTCGAAGACGCAACTCGAGAGCAGGAAATTAAATTACAATAGTTGTACAAGTTTGAGTCAGTCGATAATAAAAGTGTTTCGAACACTTTAATGTGATTGTTCCCTTTTGTGTGCCACGGTGGGCTATGGATTTCTATTCTATTGTATTGTGAGCAAGACAGTAATGAATTGCTTGTTACTTTACGATGTCAAACATGTTTTGACAGCCACCATTGAGTTTAATGTGCGGCGAAAGTTTTTAAAAGGTTCTTTATAATGATCAGTAAACATCATCAAACGTGGTCGAAGCCCGTTAATGAATTAAAATAATTAATTGCAGTCATTGTTCCGATTGTTAACGACGTATTATTTGAAGTTAAAATTAATCAAGCGTTTGTAAAACAATTTGTTGGTTTGTTTTTGCAATTGATATGCGATCTTTTTACATAAGCACTACGATAGCCATTATTAATTAAAATTATATGGTTATCCTCTGAATCGCAGATAAAACATTAAATAAAAACGAAGGGCCTAACCTTTAGAATTACTTTGAAAGATACCCAACATGTTGCAACGTATTGCAACACCAGTACAAAACAATTTTATATTAAAAGGTCAAAAAAACATTGAAAAATCATTTGTAAGTGTCATGCTCGCCCTTGAATCGTAACATGATTCTTATGGCAATAAATAATAAGATGTCTATGAAAAAAAAAACTTAATATATCAATTTCGACAATGCAGCCAAGGAACCGAGTGTTTTGTTTAATTACCTGTCAGACTAACCTTTTACAAGTGGGCGATTAAATATTACATTTTGTAACAGAATAGTCCTCTAAGAATGAGGTCATTTTTTTTCTTTGTGTGAAACGTTTTTTATACAAAATTTAATTTGGATCTTTTTTGTTGCTCACGTTTTTTTAATACTTTAAATTATTGCGTTTGGTTGTATGGAGCACCCTTTCATAGTTTTGTAGGTATATATTTTTATTAATTCTTTGCAAAATATTAATTGAGTAGATAATTAGATATATTACATCGCTATGTAAATAAATAAATAAATATCCTGGGACGTTCTTCACACATGGTTAACTGATCCCCTGAACTAAGCAGAGCTTGTACTATGGAAACCAGATAACTGATATACTACATATACTACTTTTTTTTGTAAATACATACTTAAATAGATAATTACAACCAGACTCAGGACAAACGTACATTTGCATCATCAGAAATGATTTGCATTCATATGTCACTATTGTCAAATCAAATCAAATCAAAAACTCATTTATTCAATTTAGGCCCTGGTAAGGCACTTATGAACGTCATTTGTATTATCATTTGTATTATGTGTATTGGCAATTAGTGTATTATATAACTTTATTGTAGTTTATGTAGTATATTTAGGGATTAGATTTAGACTCATGTTATTAATACTGTATTTTAAGTATATTTGTCTGTATTTTTTTTTTTTTTTTTATTATTAGTCTCGTATTTTTTACATATCGAACACCCCCGTCTTATATTGTTTTTTAACTCCTCTCCATCCAAAGGTTGCCTGGTAGAGATCACTCTTAGTGATAAGGCCGCCCATTGTGACACTTTCATTGTTTAGGTTAAGAGTTTTATTTTTTATACATTTGTAATCTTTGAGGTGTGACAATAAAGTATTATCTATCTATCTATCTAACGTCAATAGTTACAAACATTACAATAGACTCTACCACCGGTTCGGAATACACTTGAACTGAGAAGACTCCGGCAAGAAACTCAGCAAGGCTACATTTTTTTTTTTAGTGGATCTTTCTTTTTTAAATTTATGTTATTCCTGTTCCAAATATACATAAAGTTCATACAATTGTCACTTGGCCAGGGGGCCGCAAGTGCAGAGAGAAGCTACTACAACCATGTATTCTTGTCTTCAACGTAATGAGCCACCTTATAGTAGGCCTTGTCGATTAATTTCTGTTTAACATACTGTTTGAATTTATTGTACGACATCTTAGTTACTTCATATGGGATTTTATTATAAAAACGAATGCAGTTCCCGAGAAAAGACTTATTGACTTTTGCTAGCCTGAATCTAGGTGTAACAATTTTATCTTTGTTTCTTGTGTTTAGGTTATGGCGACTACTGTTAGTGTCAAATAAATTTAAATTTTTACGGACAAACATAATATTTTCAAAGATGTATAGCGACGGTAAGGTTAATATCTCAAATTCCATAAACCGTTTCCGTAGGGATTCGCGAGGACCCAAGCAATAAATTGCACGAACGGCCCTTTTCTGCAAGATAAAGATAGATTCCAAATCCGCAGCTGAGCCCCATAACAGAAGACTGTAGGACATTAGACTATGGAAATACGCAAAGTAAACCAACCTAGCTGTAGCCACATCTGTTATTTGTCTAATTTTTCTGACTGCGAAAGCGGCGGAACTCAATTTGCTAGCTAAGTTTTCTATATGAGGGCCCCATTGAATTTTACTGTCTAGTGTTATGCCGAGAAAAACTGTCGTATCAACCAGTTCGAGACTAACATCATCGACTAGGACACGACTGTCACTCTTAGCAACATTGGGGAGCGAAAATCTTATACATTTAGTTTTAGAGGAGTTAAGCATCAGATTATTGGCCGCAAACCATTTTGATATAGTTGATAACGTGTCATTAAGTTGTGTAAGCTCTGTGTCTTTTCTATCCACTTTAAAAATTAAGGAAGTATCATCTGCAAATAAAACTATATCGCACAATTCATTAACCATATAGGGCAGATCATTGATATACGCCAAAAACAAAAATGGGCCTAGAATTGATCCTTGCGGTACGCCTGTTTTAACTAAAGACCCCGAGGACGTAGTACCGCTAATACCTACTTTTTGTTGGCGACTGCACAGATAAGATGTTACAAGATCTAGTGCCACTCCGCGAACTCCATAGTGTTGGAGTTTTAAAACTAGGGTGTGATGATCTACGCAATCAAATGCCTTGGAAAGATCACAAAATACGCCAACCGCGTCTTGAGAGTTCTCCCAGGCTTCGAAAATATGCTTCAAAAGTTTAGCTCCGGCGTCGGTCGTAGACCGCCCTTTTGTAAAACCAAACTGGTGTTCGTGTAAAATTAGGTTATTGTTGAAATGAGCTAACAATTGATTCAGCATTATTTTCTCGAAGATTTTACTTAGCGCTGGGAGAACTGAGATAGGTCTATAATCGGAAGGATTATTTTTGCTACCGGATTTAAAAATGGGAACGATTTTACTATGTTTCATCAGATCAGGGAAAGAACCTTTATCAATACATTGATTAAAAATACCAGCTAGAATTGGTGCAATGCTAATAATAATTGAGCCGATGGCTTTGACTGACAGACCCCATAAGTCTTCTGTGTTTTTCAAGTTTAAAGACTTGAAAGCGCTTAATATGTCTCTAGCATCAATAAAATTAAACAAAAAATTTGGAATATGTGTAGGGAAATTATTTTTAAGTAGACACTCCGCTTTCACCGGGGATGATGCAAGATACTTAGTAGCTTCAGTAGGAATCGTTGAAAAATAAGATTCGAAAGCCGAAGCCACTTCATATTTATCCGAAATAAGCTTATCATTAACTTTTAGTGTGACTGTTTCGTCTTCCTTTTTATTTTTACCCGTCTCCGTATTTATGACCTTCCAAACAGTTTTAATTTTATTAGACGAATTACAGACTTTATTGGCAATGAATATAGCCTTTGCTTTATTACAAACTAATTTAAATACCTTAGAATAGTTCCTAACATATGTATGAAATTCTTCGTTATTTGTATATGATTTTTCATGATAAAGTTCATACATCCTGTCCCTACTCAACCTTATTCCTTTAGTTGCCCATTCACAGAATTTCATTTTATTTGGCACCTTAGTAGATTTAACTGGGCAATATTTATTAAATCCATTACAAATCGCTGTAAATAGTGTTCCATAGGTATTGTTTGGGTCGTCGGATTCAAATAAGGTGTTAATGAGTTTTAGTTGTAATTGTATGTTAAATTTCTCTAAATTGGCTTTAGTTGTTGGTCTAAATGTTCTATTTACAAGTAAATCTTGACTCTTATAAGGCAATTTAACAACTTGAGCCAAATGATCCGAGCGGACACCGTTTATTAGTGACTTTTCTATAATACTCCCATTTGTTATAATGTTATTTACTAACAATTCTTATTATTATGTCTTCATTATTGCTATCAAATAATACCAGACTGAATAAAGGAGGTACTTATAACGTATCTCATTACAATTAAGTTGGCAAAAAAACTTACGCACGCACGACATAATAATATAATGAACTAACAGGACAAAGGAATAATCAACGAAACTATTATGCTAAAATAGCCCTAAATAAACACACAATTTTAAATAAATATACTACTACTAGTTTTTAGACTCAAAATATCAAATAGTCTGTCAGTACCATTTACCATAAACAATAAGGAATTAACCCTCACATTTAAAATTTAATCCTTTTGAGGAGACACTAGCCACCGATAAAACAAAACATTTAAAATGTGTTCTAAAAACAAAAATTAAGTCACGCGTAAGAATTGAAAAAATAAATAACCGTCGTTCCATATTCAATTCACCCCATATCATTGCGTGCAAAGCTGCTGGAACTAATTTTTTCACATTTATATTAATCCCAGTTATTTCTGACGGTGACTCACTCATCTACAGTCGCAGTCGTGACAGTTCAAAACAAATTACTAAGCCATATTTCCTGTTGATAAGCAGCGTAAAACCTCAAAAGCTATAAATGACCGACGGACGGTCAGTGATACCTTATATTGTTAATACCACAACAAACAAACCTACATACATACCTACCTAAATAATAATATGTTTTTTTCTCTATGAAACTACAGTTTACCATCAACGGTCTGCAATTTGAATTTTTCACGAATTTGAATTATTTGAAGCGCCTGTGATTACTAGGATTATGGAAACAGATTTATTTATGTATTCTTTTTGCATTCAAAATATTATAGAACTGTACATAGGTTCCTTTGTTACAAATGTCCGTTTTGATAAGGTACCGATGTATGGATTTAAATGATTTGAAAAACGTAATCAATACACACAAATTATCAATGAACACAACGCTAATTAAAAAAATCCTTTCAATAGATACTTATGTAGGTAATAAATTAAAACGCAAAATTTATCCGTTAAAATTCAAAATCCACCACTAATAGGCATCAGGGATGACGTGAAATGCCAAATTCGTGTCACTGCTCTGACGGGAAAGTGATAGGAAAATGTCAGTCGTTCGATATTCAAGTACCATATTATTTTAAAGCTAGTGTTCACTGTAGTGTCATTTATTCTATTCTGAGCTGTGACCGCGTGTGACTCATAGCACCAACGTTTGTAATGAACATGTTTTCCTATACTCGTGCCTTGTTTATTAGACAAATGTTCATTTGAAGAGCGTTTTGAGGACGAAATTAATTGATAGAAAAAAATATTTTTTTCCACGTTTGGTTTCATACTAAGTATACGATATTAGTTATGGATTTATTCTAACAAGTGAATTTAATTTGACAGCTACAAGTCTTTGGGGTGGCAGAATTACAATTGGTACATGATTTAACGTAACATCAAGCCCACAAACTGAATTAGCAGTCATTTTAGAATCACTAATTCATATTTATCTGGGCTGGGCTCATGTATTTATAAGTGCAAAAATTATGATATTAATCTGCGTTAATTGGTGCTTCAAGTAACAATATTGCCAGGATGTTATTTCTGCTTAGCATGTTAAAATTATCCACCTACTTAAAAGTTAACAAGTAAGTAATCGTTATTTTAGCTCAGACTATTATAGACTTTATGCACAAGAACTACAGTTTCAAATGATGCTTGTCAGTTTTTCTAACATGTAATGAAAAGCTTATTTAACATGTATCAAACGACTCATTACATACACTGTGTAGTTAAGGCTACTTCGTTATTATCGTTTAAACTTCGTTTATGGCATTATTTATGTACTTATTGCTGCTTGTTATTAGAAAATAGTTTTAACTATGTTATAGAATATAAATGTTGTGGTAGAATTAATAATACCTATAGTTAACTAAAGTTAGGTGATAGATTACGATACCAATTTGGATGACAAACCGATTGGGCAGTCTACTGAATCGAAGCTCCTATTTTCCAACTTCAAAATTCAATTTGAAACGTCAGTCGATTGGTATTATCACAAGTATTATGATTGGAGTTAAATTAAGTCTAACACACCATCTGAGATAAAATTGTTCCTATCGATAGGAATTATTAGTTAGTCCAAGGTCTGAAAGGGGATTTGTTACACTTAAATAGGTATGTCCAAAAAGCACATATTTGATAAAAAATATAGGTTGTGTTTTGTGTAGAAGGTTTTTCAATTTCATAAGCAAAAAAAACATATTTACCTTGAAGTGAATTAAAATCATAGTTCATAACTACAGACTAATAAACATATTATTACCGAGTTATTTTTTTTTTATAAGATATTATTAGCTCTCAAGTACCTATAGCTGCGGGAACACACTGATAGGTCTGATGACAGATTTGCAACCGAATGGTCAAGCCCGCCAAACGGGCAATCAAAGAAAGTTAAAAAAGACCCTGATTGATGACACTAGAGTGATAATATTTTCTAGTCACTGTCATTATACTAAACACTCATTTATCTAGTTTAGGCACTTCTAAGGCACATTTCTGCTACTATGCATTTCTGCAATATGTCTTAAAAATAAAAAAAGATAAATAATATTTTTTTAATCATAAACTACTTGTAAATACATGTAAATTAATGTATTTTAAAATGTCAATATACGAATGTCTCTAATACTTATTTTAAGCCTTAAAAATATATATGGCACAAAAATGGCATCATTCCTAGTCGTTATACTAAATCAGATATATATAGGCAATTATGTATAATTATTTCTAGTCTCACAGCCAAATCAGTGCAACCAAAAATTGCTATCGCATTTTTTTAATACCATAAACAAGTTTTCATATTCATTTCTCATCGTTATTAGTTTTGAAATGAAGCGTTCAAACAAAATTACTGATTTTGAAGACATTAGTGTCGTATAAACATTTTCATAAAGCTTGGAAAGAGCGATTTATTAATAATTTATGCTTTTTTTTTTAAAAGTCGTTGCCACATTTTAATACCTACACATATTCTTATCGAGATTTATGTCATTTATCAAAATCAAGTTCTAAGTTTAAAAATGTATTCGTTGCAATTTATGACGTTGAAAATACCTATATTATTATTAATATAATGTATGTATTATTAATAATAGGTATATATTATACACAGTTAAAGGGATTATTTTTTCATAGATTTTGAATCCTTTTAATTATTTTATTCTTTGCTTCGTGTTTACTGTCAATATATCATCAGATAACACGCAAGTATTTTTTATATAATAGGTAGGTAGTTATTCAATTCTTGAAGATGCCTTTTTTCATAATTAAACTCAATAATTAGTATAATTATATTTGAATACTTTACGTGTATCTGATTAAGACTGAAGTTAATAATGTTAAATTACATAATCTTAACAAATGGAAATAAGAAAATCGATTATAAATATTATTGACTAGAACCAAAAATAGGTAGGTACACACAGCCACAGATCAAGCTACACATTTTTGTTGCAAAATAGCGCCTATTACAACCGCATAAGGTGCCGCAGTGTGTAGCTTGATCTGTGGCCGTGTGTACGAGTACATGTATGACACAAAAAAATGTTAAATACCTAAAGAGAGGTGCTTTCTTTACCGCTCATGTTTTTCCGGCATAAAAAGTATCCTATGTCTTTTTTCATATCATAGGCTATATGTACCTTTCATCGTTATCGGTACAACAGTTTAGGTGTGAAAAGGTAACAGGCAGACAGACAGACAGACACAGTTATATTCGCATGGCTATTACTTATACCAAGTTAATCAGCGACAAAATTATAAAGAAATGTAAATTTAAAATTAATTCAAAATTGCCATCCAGCGTGGCAATGCTGCCAGTCTTCTTGGCACACTTCCGCGGGGCAGCGATTTGGCACAAATTTTCTATTTATAGTTAGGTAGTTTTATTTTTAATTTTGTTAAATATAATGATAATTAATTTCTTTAATAAATAGATTGAAACTTTAAAAAAAATATACAAAATTAATAAATTTGAAACATATAATGTTAAGTATTATACATGCACATTTATTTAGTTGGTGTAGATATTGGAAATAATCGCAGTGTGGGCGCAACTGTTCTGCCAACAACGTTGTTGTTGATAGGGATGCCACCTGTGATTTTAAAATGCACTATCGTTTGAAACATCTCTTGTAGGTAGCCCAAATCTACACATATAATGTCTGTCTCACTAAAAAAAGCCCCATAAGTCCATCTATATTTCAGAGGAAATAAGGTAGATTTCAATTCATTCCATGGGCTTTCTTTTGTATGACTTTTAAAAGTTGTAAGAAACAGAAAAACGATAAATACTCCTTATAAATGTGTTATTCCGGAATCTAGGTAATCTGTTCTAAGTTTCACCCAAAATCGTTCAGCCGTTATGGATCTGAGTATAATTCTAATATTTTGCAAAACAAGTTTTAGATACTACAGGTCGTGGTTTCGATTCCTATTCAGGACAAAATAATTTGTGAGCATGAACATGTCTGTTTGTACTGAGTCTGGTGTAATTAACTATACAAGTATGTATTTCCAAAAAAAAACTTGATTTAGGTATTTATTTTTTGTTAAATTCCTCACTAATAAATCTGACAACCCTAAAGAGTTGAGTCAACTTGCATATTGGCCATGCAACTCAACAGTATATTATATTGAGATATTTCAAGGGCACAGGAAGCTGCATCAGGTAAGTGGCCTTTTGGTGCATGCGTCACCACCATCTCTGCTTGAATGCCAACCCTAGTTGAACTTTAGCGTTAATTTTGCACGTAGTAGGTATATTAATTCTGTGCTCTAACATACAAGATTTTGAGAGCAATTTGCAATGAAACATTGGAGAGGGTTTTTATTTCATTGATTTTTGGCCTATGTTGCATTATATTATTCAGTAGGCCTAGCACAAATAATTTAGACGTTTCGTAAGCAGTTTTTAATAAAAATTACAACGATATTATTATTATGTACCTATTACATTTTAATTTTATGCATCGTACACTCTTTGTATCTGGGGGCACGGTCGTGCCCCCGCCAAACCAGGCATCATAAAATCGTTGTTTAAACAATGAAATCTTAAAGTTAAATTAAAATTCCAGATTCATAGTGTTTTTTATCATATTAAACTGTTGCTAGTTTTCGCATAGGGATGTTTGGTTTTTCAGGAATATAGAGTATACCCACCCTACAACAATTATGTTATTCCAGGGCACCTATGGTCAATTTATGTCAAGTTTCATCTAAATCCGTTCCGTTCAGCTTTTGATTCGTGATTGAGTTATAAACATACAAAGTTTCACATTTATAATATCTATTAGGGAGAAGTGATATACCTAGGTACAAAAAACATGTTTGTTCGACCGTCTTGCATTTCGTTCGTCCGATTCAGTTGTTTTTTTGGTGGTACTTAGATGAAAGTTTCTGACATTGAAAAAAAAAACTTAAATAATAATAAAGTTATGGTGTATCATAAAATAGCATGTAACCTTTATTTTATACACACAGTGGTGCCATTCCTGTTGGAATTTTAATTATTTTAAAACCAATTTTAAACGTCGCATCTATCTCATAGAAAGGATAGAAAATATTTAAAGTTGTCAAAGTAGTCTAAGCCATTACATTTAAATAATACTTAGTTAGCATACATACCTATACCTGTGTGGTACAAATGAAAATGTTGACATTTGAAACAATTACATTTTTAAATACAAATAAATAGACTAATGTACTAAAGTGGCACTGAATTATTTTTAATTGCCACAAAAATGGCGGATGGCTAAACTATACGATAAACTTGTAAGTGAACTAAATTGATGATTTCCTTTAGAAATTAAAGGATATGTATGATGTGACGATGTGACTTTCTGTTTAAATAGACATAAAACATAGAGAGTTGTGTCGTTAATTAATTTGTTTAGTCATGCATGTGTTGCACCTAGATTCTTAGAAACGTCACATCTCCAATTTTAAATTAAGACGCATTTAGAATAGAGGTTACAAATCTCGTATAACTTTGTTGTATTATTAATAATCATGATACATATAATTTAGGCTAAAATTAAATTCCATTTTACTCTTAGGAATTTTAAATTAGTAAATTATTTAAATATTTCTACTCAAATTAATGAAATAGATTTTTATCATTAACTTTTCACGTATAATCCACAGGTGGCAGTTTAATTAATGAGTACCTACCTACCTAAGTAATAAAATAATGCGTATGAATGTTCTCTTAACTTAATCCGTTTTTATACATGAATATGGCTTAATTAATTGTAATTAATACAGTTACGAAATGATTAATCGATTAATATCTAACACAAACACTGAACAATTAATATCAAGCATTGTATAAAAGTTGTCGAGCAAACTTTAGTATTTAGTTATAGCCTACTTCCTAAAGCCTGAGGCCAAAGATAAAAGGTGTCCATAAATAATAATTAGTGGCCGGGAATCGAACCTGCACCTCACTTCGAGACTAACGACCCAACCTGTCCCCTCAGGCAGACTGAAATTAATAATATCCAACAACCTAACTGATTTATATCTTCATACGTGCAAGTATACGTGGCAATCATTTAAAATAGATTCGATTTAAGTAAGTGTACCAATTATAACGTCCGACTTAAGATATATCGTCTAATTAGACACTGTAAAATTCTTATAAAAAAAGAGCCAAGTCACTGGCTTTTCGTTTTTATCCGCGTAAGTTTCAAGTTCGAATGAATGAATGAACATGATCTCGTAAATATCATAATGTAAGCAGATATTTTAACAGTACATGCACTACTAGCATATCTAGCAACACTATATGCCATGTACCATCAAAGTGAAATTTCAAGAAACTACGTTTAGAAATTCAAAAGTGTTTCAAACACTTGCAAGAATCTAAAAAAAGCATTCGCCTCAGGCGATAGATAAGGTCCAAATATTGAAGTCACGGGCTCACGGCGTATAAATATAAAAGGTCGCCCAGGGCCAAACTCAATTAATAATTCCGCGTTTACAATCTTATAACAGCCGCAATTCTTCGCAACACACCCAAAAAAAATTCAAGATAAAAACATATCCATGTGGGTGTACGATTGCATATCAAGCGGTACTGTCGACTACACAATTGTGCGCTTTAAAAAAGGAATAGGTAATTAGTTTATTTACTACGACTAGTACGTATCGAAATTCAACACGTTTTTTTAATTCAAAACAGATGTTTAAACGGCTGTTTTTTACTATATTAGTTAATTAAGAAATCTTAGGTTATACCTACCTACTTTAACTACCTATTAGGTATCTTTATTTTTTCAAATCGTTCATAAATGTACAGGCTACCTACTTGTGTTTGTCACATTGCGTATTTAATATAAAATTTAACTTCTGTTAGACAAACTTTTTAACAGTCTGTACCTACCGAGCACATAGCAACCGAGATAAGGCACGAAGTAATGTGTACATAATAAATGTATGTTAGGCATAGATATCTAACAAAACAGTTTGTTATGTCTGTTCGTGACGTTTTTTAACGTTTGCATTTATACACAAAAACTCTCTACGTAAAGGAGAGAAATGGAAAAAAACACCTTTCAGTGAAAACAACGCGATAAGTCAAAGGTGAATTCGATATCAGAGGTCAAGGGATTACGTAACCTAAGATTATTCCTAATGTTAATTACCTATAGCTCAATTAACTGTTAATAAATACTGGTATCGATGCAAAATATGAATCAAAATCAGCTTTTTAATTTTTACAGACCATCGTAGACACTGTGATCAAAAACGTCCCATTTTGAGTTAAGTACTATTTCAACTTCATGGTAAAAAAAACAGGTTGGAAAAATTTAAAGCCCTTTTTTAATTTACGTAACGATAAGATAACGAGTATAATTTTTGTGCTATGATGTGTTATGTTTTTTTTAATAAAAATATTACTGCGTTTATTTGCACAACTCGATAAGGGCTCGGTTATTATGTTAATCATAGCAACAGATAAAAACATGTGACTGTATTTTATCACCAACTTTTGCTGTTGCTACGCGGTTTGATAAATAAATAGGTAGTCTACTTTAGTAGCAATTCATATTTTTATTCCTAAATTATATATTTTATTTGTAAATGTATTTTAATCCCTGACATAAGTATTCTTTTTTACCGATTATCTTACTATCTGCATTGTGTTGATGATGAAAAAAAAATTGACCCATTTTTTGCTAGTGCTCACCAAAAAAGTGCAGTATATCCGAAACCTGCTATGCGGCAACAATAAATCTAAATTTTTTTTTTTATGTTTGATTTGACTTTTACTTTCGCATATTTTATTTCTTTCGTATAAAATATAAATTATTTGTAAATAAAAGAGGTAAGTACCTAAATGCTTAATTTTTCCGTCGGGACATGTAGTTGACTTCGATACCATAGCTAAGGTTCACAATAAAAAAAAAACACTCACCGATGGTACTGCTAATATTTCAATCGATGAACTTTTTAAACATTTTTAAATTATTTTTTAAATTTATAATTTTATTTTCTTGGCACTTATTCTCAAGCCATCTTCATTTTCCATGTTTGGCGACACTGTAGCACTGATTGTCACTTGGTATCTACCCTTTCACATCATAATTTATTGATCATCGTTGTAAAAATGGCCAAGTCTCTTAGTTTTGAAGTTGGTATCCATTTACCATCATAAATCTTTATTTTTTTTAATTTTATTATTTGGCTACCTATTCATGTATTTTATAATATAAATATCACACTGTCTACGCTGCACTGTATTTTTTTTTCTATATTACATAACTTAAATTCCAATGTCATATTGGAGGGCCGACTCTAATAAGAAGTTCCAAAACCGCTTCGAGCACGCTGAACTCGCATGAGTTTCAAAGAATGTAAAAAAAAAAAACAAATTGACGATACGTGTTCGCGCGTCGATTGTCGTCACAGGAAGACGCTACGCGACCGAACGCGAGCGTCGCCCGCACTCCGAGCCAACGGATTGTGTAAACGCGCGCCACTCGCTCGGTTAGCGTCGTCGACGGGCGGGGGCGGAGGCGCGGGGGAGGGTCGCTAGCTCTCTGACACGCACACATCCACCCCATCGTACGCCAACTCCATCCATTACTAACGTTCCTATTTTGAATACGCGGCGTGCCAATCTAGCTCCTATGCAATAGGTATACGACTCGAGGGATGTGACGAACAGACCGCGACGTGCCGCGCAGTCGACATCAGATCGTGCATGTAGAGTGAGAGAGTGCTATGATCAGAGTACGAAGGAAAAAGATGGGAGTTTTATCGTTAGTTGAGGCGCGTAACGCATGTGTGTCCTCTTGAAACGCTCAGCAATGCAATAGAAGCGTAGTGGCAAGCAGGTTTTGTAAGGGAACTGAGTACGCGTAGCTGAGAAGTGTTGTATCTTGAAATTTTAATAAAGGAGGCTCTGTTTCATTCTCTTTCATTTCAGTTTAATGGGATACTGCAAACTAAGACATGTGGTGTACACTTCAACTGAGTCTTCTTACGCGTGGAATTATAATGGACACTCATTCACGAATCACAGAATATTATCGGGTTAAAATAATATTTTTAGTTGAGAAATGGCAGTAAGTTTCAGTTGAAATAGTCAACTAAGCGCAAACAAGATTAAACATCTATATTCTTCAACCTTCATGAAAATTGCCAATTCATTATCAAACAGTCAAGTCTTTTCTAGCAAGGAGCATCGATTATAAGTCAATTGCAAGGAGTGACTCAACCAACATGCAAATATTTTTTTTTACAAAAAGTCTTACGAATCTCTATGGTGATTATTGCCATAGGTAGGTATATATGTATGTAAGTAAATATGTATATTAAATTAAAGATACAAACAGTATTGAAACGTAACATGTAATCATTATGAGACATACAAATCTGGTCTCAGATTGCACATAGATAACTGACCTCAAAAAGCGTTTTTGTGGGAGATCTTAAATACCTACCTACCTTTTTTGTATAGCTTTACCACTAGTGTAGTGTCATAATTATTAATGAAATGTTACTGTCGACACCCATAGACAAAATCGTTAACACAGTTGGTAAAGGAAGCATGGACATATGGGCCCACGTTTGCCATTCCTAATTCAAATTTACGAATTTCTATTGGTCAGAGGGCTTTTTGACGCCAACTAGCCAGTTAAAGTTTATGTGACTGGTTTTTAACACAAAATTTAAAAGCAAGTTTTAAGTAGGATATACACAGGTGTTGTTAAGTTCAATTTATTAGACAGTTTGGGCATTGATTTATTTGATAGGGCCAAGTCCCTTAGACCCTTCATTTTATATGTGTGTAAAAACTCGGCTAGTTAAAAGGGAATTTTGGAAAGTCGGCTAATCAGGTTGATGTGAGTCTATTTAAAATAGATTTTGTAAGATGATTAATAAAATTGGTCATTAATTCTTATTGCTATCATAAAATCGTCTTAAGTATAAATAAGACCTTTCTCCGATCTTAATTTATATACCTAATTGTATGATCCTTATTCCTTATAAATTGCGTCATTTATATCTAGTATGTGTGATAAGTATAATTTGTCTATTTCACATGCACATAATCTGAAGTTATTTTCCCTGATCGGGTAAAATAAGGGATCGCAGGTGAAACTGCATGGAGGAAGGATAGTTAGGTAATCTATAAATAATCTAAAAAGAAACTGGCTGAGTACTAGATCAACGCACAGCTCCACCCTGGATCTAGAAATATCAAGTTTTGGACACGGATTCCATAAATAATGTAGGCTAAGTCTACTACTAATGAAGGAATTTTCAAAATTTAATTCTGAAAAAGATCAAATTCTGTTTTTTTCTGGAGTTTTACACTATACTGTGTTAACTTAAAGAAAAAAAGCGCAGAACTGGTCTGTACTAATTAATTTACTAAAAACTATGACAATTGAATCCATAATCATAGTGATCACCGTATAAATAGCAGTTCTAGTTCTCTTGGTTTACCATCATATAGGTACTTACTTAGGTAACTACTTTTCTTCTTTATTTTCTATATTCTATTTTTTTTCTTTTTTAGTTATTTCTCACGCACTAAGGGCCAAAAGTAATGTAAATTTAATTTTGCTAAAAAAAAGATTAATAACTATAATTTTTTCAACAGTTTTATTGAACATGATAATGGCTTTCAATTGCTCTTTTCCAAAGTGTAAAAATAAAGACACTGATATCTTTAGGTTTTATCGAACGATTTAATAGAAGAAAAACATAAATCCATTCAAGATAATTTTAAATTCATCGACACATTTAACAGCATAGGTACGTACAGAGGTTTTCAATGGCACGATAACAAAAAAAAAAAAACACTTTATCTCTCACCTGACATTATTATCAGACTAGTTACCGAGATAGGCCACGACACTGACATTCATGTTGATAGCGCTATTATCATGTACAATATGTGACACTTTATTGACAATAAAAAAGTACTTTCCACCTATTTGTCTATCTGACAGAGCGATACACGTTTGGTTTTGTGTCGTTATTTAATAATATTGCAGAACACTAGACAATTCGAATTTTATAAATTTAAAGTCTGCAATTAAAAAAAAAAACTAACTTAAACGTTACAATATTACCTTTACAAAATTATTGATATTTTTACATCAAATACATACCTACCTACCGTATAATAAGAACCTATTTTGTTACAAAAACATAATTTTCTGCGGGATATTTTTTCGTCAAATTGTATTTGGATGCTTATTAATCTGTGTTACATTTTTTTGTTGACATTATTAGATAACAGTGGCAAAATTGACATTACAACGTAATGTTTAAATAATAGTAAGTACCTACATTACTACCATTTAAGTATTTTGTTGTCCCTACAATATTTAAAATCGTTAATAATCTACTCTAATTCTACTTTTCAGATTTAGAAAAAAAAACTTAGCAGGTGACACTACCGTGCCCCCAAAAAATGGAATAGGGATTTTTCATCCACTTTTCTAAAATACTATTTATTAATCATGACGTTTTTTATGTTATGACTTTTTTGTAAAAGAAAATGGACCACCACTTTGAACTAAACATTACCTTTTTGGAAACCACTTTTTTCCGACTTTCTGTAAATAACGTGTCAATATTTAAATTTGTTTTTCGTTTTCACATTGATACCTATGTTATGGCCAATTAACAAGGTATCATAAAAAATATATTTTCCTCTGTAAAAAGTCATAAACACAACACGTACGAAAGTCAGTTGTCAATAGAAGCGGGAAAATGGCTTCGTCCCGACTGTAGTTGATATCGAACTAACAACACTCGATGTTACCGTCACACTGGCTTTTTCAGAACGAATTTACCGTGAACACGACTATTCAAACGAATATTTACTTTCTAAAAAAAACAATAATGTTTTCGAACACACACACATTTGAAATTAAAAATATATTTTATCTCGATTCCGCCATCACTAGCCAGCGGTTTCGCGTGCACACAAACAGCATTCGCTTATTAATCGCAGTAATTAGCGGTTATTGTTTTTGTTGGTTCGCATCAGTGGCGACCGCTCGCGGCGCGCCGCAGCACTGCAACTCGGCACATACAACCCACTAACAACCTCTCTTTCCCCCTTTACTTCCGCACCGGCTTTTTACCGAGGGCGCAGGCGCCCCAGACATTTTTTAAACCGCGCCCATGTTCTGTAATTTCTATCGTACCGCGCGCACCTTTAGTAAATCAGCTTTTTTCGGGCATTTTTTCGCAACATCTCTTTCTATCGGCCACATTCGCTAAATCGCCATCCCCTTCCATCTAACGGTCGACGGTTAGCACTACTCCGACGTAACACTATGAGTGTGATGCTCTCTCTTTCTAATGACGTCGCGACGCTGGTGACGCCAATTATTTTACTAACTTCAATGTCTAAACGCATCTTAAATAAACTAAAATTGCGATTTTCGACCTTAACGTAGTGTTGTAAAGCTCAAACTTTGACACGTCTAATGCAGTTGCGACTTTATCGTCTAACGCAAAAAGAGTAAAGTTCCGGCCATTTTTGCGATAAAAAAATCGCGTGCATGCACGTAACCACGCCTTTGTATACACACATATTAGTGCTGTCTATTTTACTCCTTTTTTATTTTTCTCGCGCGGTCTCGCTCTGTCACGCACACACACGCATGTCACAACCGAATGCTTCGGGACGAGCTCTTTTATGGCCACCTAGTGGCAAGTAGCAGAACTTTTAAAGCATTCGTAAAACATAGGGGTGGCAGCACTGTAAGAAAGGGGTGGTTTTCTAAGTCGACTTAGTTCTCCATTTTTCCGCGTGACGTCAGCGCTACGTTTTAGACAGAATCACACAGAACCATGAATATAAAAAAGAGAGAAAGAAAATAGGGTTTCATTTCAACGTGTTCCTAGAGTGTCGCAGTCTTAGAAAAAATATTGCTTATTATTGTGGCCGCGAATCAATTATGTAGCCGGCCATAGGCTGCAGAAAAATGTTTAGTGTCCAATTTAAGATTTAATCAAAACAGATTTTGCTCAGCATTAGCATTTTATTTGCGTATTTTGCCAGCAGGGGGCGCTGTAAGCCGATCCTACGGGCGACAGCGGGATTAGTATGGAGATCGAGGAAGAAAAATTACGACATAGTAAATTTTAA
Source organism: Tethea ocularis (assembly GCA_963555595.1). Lineage (NCBI taxonomy): Eukaryota > Metazoa > Arthropoda > Insecta > Lepidoptera > Drepanidae > Tethea > Tethea ocularis. The sequence goes on along the minus strand of OY741963.1, from coordinate 2,833,208 downwards.
TGAGTTCAGTCAATACGTAATTGTTTCTCTATTTTGTTTCATAGGTACTTAGGTTTGATGGTGAACTGGGAATGAACTCCGTCTATGCTACATACTACTACCATATCTAATCTTAGGCTGAGATCTACCTATTAGAGCGTGCTTAGACTTTTCTCAGACTTTACTTAGGGTAAGTCATCGAATAGGTACACTTAGGCTTTGCTTAGCACACACTCAGAGAAATTCGAAGATTGCAATATAAATAACGACTTTTTACGGTAAAGTCTGAGCAAAGTCTAAGTACGCTCTATATATAAATCTCAGCCTTAGTCTATTTACAGAAACCTCAAGAACTCAATTTTATTATTTATTTATTTATTTATTTAGGACAACCAGTGGTTATTACATTATAAATAACACTATAAAACTAAATTAAAATAAAAACAAAAGTAAATGCACAACCTATTAAGGTGCCACAACATGCAAACAAAACAAACTTGGTAACTAAGTATCTAAATATAATTTGAAAAAATAATAATTAAAGCTGTAGTTCAAACAATTAAAATTAGTCGTAACATTTTAGGAAAAGGAATAAGGAAAACAAAAACTTGGAACTTACAAATATAGTAAACTTATGAAGTATATATCTACAATGAAGAAAAATTAAATACAAAAATTAAAACATGACATAAATGTCATCTGAACAATCTCAATTATTTTATATGCTACACCAAATTTCTATCATTATTTACAAAAACACCCCTTGTCAGTCAATTATTATTTCGTGGGTATCACAGTCAACTGTTTTACTTACTTGACCTATTGTAATTTTATTCCACTTTTGATATTTTATTATTATTTAAATTTTTCGACACTAAAGATTATAATCTCAGGTAAACAAGATTAGGTTAATGAGATCAAGGCACTGAAACAGACAATGGATTGGCGTTTAAAAACATGACCGGTAGCGGCGCCTGCGACTGATTAATATTAAATTAAACCAATCGTTCGAGATAAATAAACTAATTGTTTGAATAAATTACTTTACAAATAGTTATATTGTAGGACGATTGTAGGTAGGTTTGCCCTTACCTAGATAGAAATAATTATCTAGAAACAAATGTAGAGTTACAAAGGAAGCAAAGCATTTTATAGACAACTAGCTTGCGCCCGTATTCCCGAGGGATAGAAAGTAGCCTATGTGTTAATCCAGAGTGTCAGCTACCTCCATTCTAAATTTCATCAAAATTGGTCCAGCCAAGCGTGAAGAAGTAACAAACAAACTCACAAACTTTGGCATTTATAATATTACATATTATAATAGGGATGATGACTTGGTAAAAATAATTATTTCTGTATAGTCCGTCAGTTAGGTTATCAAATAATATTGGATACTTAAGATTTTTTTTTTTTTAGTATACCTACTCAATGTATTTAATTCATCAAACTAACAACTAAAATATTAACAAGAAATAATATATATACCTAATATTTATAAATTTAAATAAATGAATTAAAACTAAACTTAAATCTAACTACCTACTTACTATTTAAAAATTTTTTTTTTATTTATTTTATCAAATCAATCAAAAATTACAAAGATCAAAGTCGCTTGTGACGTCATCTCCCTGTAAAAAGTGTACTAAGACGTGACGTCACGCGAAATATTAACGCACTGTATTTCGTTATTTTGTGTTTTCAGAACCAAAGAAAAAATAATGCGTCCAATTTTTTTTGGTAATCTAACTGACGGACTAATTCGATTTTTTTAGTCATCACCCCTATTCATACTAACTGTAGAGTTACTACAGGTGAGTTGCTGAGCTTCTGCAGTCAATTTTCAAACGAAGGGAATCGATTATGAACTATTCACCGTGATTAGGTCTAGCTAGACTCAAATTATAAAAGCCATATAACTGGAAAGCTATTAAATCAAATCAAAGAATCTTGACAAAGATGTAAGACAAAACAGATAAACCATCGAAGCACGCCACTTAAAACAAAACGAATCGCGCCACTTAAAACAAAACGTAATTGTGAAATACAAGTACAATGTAGAGGCTATCACAATTTACCGTTCCGCATCTATCTATTGTTGTAAATGATCAGATTTATATCGAAATGTAAGGGCGCGCGGGCGCGGGCCTGGGCGCGCATACCGGGCGTCGCGTTCAAGTCATCATAACTCAATTGGGTGAACAGGGATCTTGATTGCGCTGCTGTCCGTGGATGCTGTACGGGTTGCAAAAAAAGTTAAAGCCATAAGGTTCTTTCGTTATTCGCATAAAATATAATGTCATAATTTAGTGTGGCATAATTTTACTTAAACTAATAATGTGCAAGCATAATAGTAATTATGCATACCTAAATGTTTTGGCATAATCGTGTTTACGTTGTCTAAAGTTAGCATGACGATAAACAAGCATATTATTTAGTAGCATAACATGTTCTCGGCTTTTATGTGACTCCATAGAAGTCCAAAATAATATAGTTCAATAGATCATTATGCCAAATACTGTAAAATTAATAGGTATTATGTAAAAATTATGCCTAACTCATTATGCCAAATGCGACAAGGGGGAAAATATTTTACAAATTTCGCAAGGCCCATACCAAGTCTTGTAAAACCTAAGGTTAAAATAGCCTCTGGTATTTCCTTTTAAAATACATAAGTAGGTGACATACATATATATTTAATACCTGGGTTTCACTAGTCTTACGTAATCTTGTTTGCGAACCATACTTCAGTAGTCAGGTCTGTCAGCTAGTCACATGCCTTTCTGGATTCTGTCGGTGCGCGCAAATCTCGGAAACTTTGTTACCAACTACTAATTTTAATATTACTATGTAGCTGACACTTGGGCATGTTAATTTTTAATCTGTGGCCTTAGACGGACTTTCCTACTCGCCGCGGTTCCGCATTCACGGAATCTCGTATAAGGATTGTATTTGAAATTTAAATGAATTTCTTGGATTTTTCCAAGCAGATGTTGGTTTTACTGAGTGGTCAGTTTGTTTTTGTTTATCTAACAGGTTGTACGTTTATTGTATAGTTACGGATAAGTGATTTTAATAGGTTTACTGGGTTCAATGAGTACATAAACATGGTTTTACAATTTACCTTCGTTTTTGTAATTTTTACATTTATCTTTAGAAACTCCTATACTAAATACATTTAAGCTTTCGTGCTTGGCTTTCGGTTGCATCATCACTAACTTTGGTAACATTATGGTCAAACACCGTTTTATAAAATAATTATAAAACAAAATAAAATTATCCTAATCTCAAATAGTATAGCTACTTAAAATTTTAAAAAATAATACCAACTTAAAATATACACCCAACTATCTTAAACATGTTGCAAATAGGCTTTGTAGTGTATTTAATTAGCTCATGTAGACCTTGCCTTTGGCTAAAAGGCAAAGTCTATATCCTGCTTTAGAACCCTAACCGCTATGGGCTAAGAAGGCACATCGCATAGCTAATAGTGGCCACTCCGATCGAACTGTATCAACGCAAAAACTACTGGGGGGCTAAAACGGCCGCTCGAGCAATATTGCTATGTAATTCATATCTCGTATTTACAGCAGATTATGGTGCAATTTGTTTAAATTGTATATTAATTGATCAAAATGATTTGCATTTTCACCAAAAAATATTAAAAAAAACATTTGGCTCTTCTGTAAATTCGAGATATAAATTGCAAAGCAATATTGCTCGAGCGGCCGTTTTAGCCCCCCTGAACGGATTTGCATGGAATTTGGAATACATATAGTTTATTACAATATTAACGAATATTTAAATGACAAAAAGGCTTGGGTGTAGCGCTCGCTCTTGCAGGATATATTTTATGTATCTAAATTATGAAGTTCATTTTGAAAAGAGTCATTGCTGAGTTTATTGCCGGCTCTTCTCAGCAAAAGCTACCTTCCGAACCATGCATTAGAGTCTGACTATTCATAAGTGCCTGTGAATTTATGCCTATTTGAATAAATAATATTTCATTTCATTAACTTGGATTAATACATAAGATACTTTATCCCATGAAAACATAAGATCCCTTAGAAACGCAGGTGAAACCGTGAGGAGGAAGCTAGTTTTTCAATATCTCACTTTCTCAAATGAGTTAACCCGTCGTTTCGTCACGTGACTTGGGCATATCGTCACGTAGTCAAAACGACCCTTTATCTGTGTAACGACGCAGGTAATTAGGGTTAAATGTTTTGTAACTGGCTTATTTATCGTGCCTCGGGCGGGAAACGTGTTTTGTCGGCATCATGTTTGTCTAGGCATTTTCCATTAATTGTGTTGACTTATGTTTATAACTCGTATTTACTTTACCGGCAACATAGAAATAGGTTATTTTGTAAAAGTATAAAAGGATGAGTTTTTTTACTAGGTTTATTGTGAACTGTATCAGGGAGGTTAAGGTGATGGTCAGCAGTTTGAATTTTTAACGAATATTTTTTTACAAATTAAACTAATATTCGTCACGTCACCTCTCTTTCATTTAAGCCTTATTGAAAAAAGATAGCAACATTTTTAGTGCTGTCAGATTAGTCCATGTCATCGTAATATATAGGTAAATAGTCGTGACCAATATAGATCGAGCTTAAATTCACGTTGAAATAAGTAATCGGACTAATCTGACAGGATTAAAATATCTTTCGTCCCTTTCTTATATTGTTTCTTAAAAAGAAATATAGTGAGATTAAATTTGTTTAGTTTGTAACCAACAGAATCGGGGCCAAGTCCTAGAGACATCCAAAATAAGTAAGTATGAGTCAATTTAACTACATTTTACTTTGCAGATGCACGCTGGATCGAATTGACCCTAATCCGCAATAAAGTGTTTATTTTAAGCTGAGTGCTAAATTAATTTGACCTCAATTAGACAGTGTTACACTAATAATTATAACGCTGCGCTTGCGATGGCTCGGCGAGTAACTGTCATACAAATACAGTGCAGTAGCGTTGAGTATCCTGGGACATCCTTCACATAATTCATGTATAGTCAGCATCTGATATTCGTGTGCTCAGGTCAGTGAGAATTCGTTTCCTATCCAGGACAAATATTTGTGTGCATGAACGTGTTTGACTGTCCTGAGTCTGGGTGTAAAAAGCAAAGAGATGACCAGTTTTTTTTTTTTTTTACTATGTGTTGCTGTGTTTGGCCACAATCTCACCGTGGTCAGTGATGATGTGGCCGATGAAGGTAAGCACACAAAGCCTAGAAAGGAACTGGCTCTCAAGTGCAGCTGTCGGAACACACCGAAAGGTGCTTGGCGACAGATTTTCAACTTGAGGGTGGTAGCCAGCCAGACGGGCACTACAAAGTACCCTACCACCATGCTATGGTTTCCTCACGATGTTTTCCTTCACCGAAAGCTCAAGCTCATTGTAGGATTCGAACCCGGGACCTTCGTCTTGGTATCCGACGTCACTACCACTGAGCTATACTAGATATCAGATACTAGCTGTATATAATAAAAAGTAGCCAATATTTTATTCCAGGGTTCATCTATCTATGTGCCAAGTTTCATCCAAATCCGTTCTGTAGTTTTACGTGAAAGAGCAACAAACATACATACATACAAACTTTCACACACAAAACTGTACCTAGTTACATATAGCCATCTAATTCTACCTACAATGGAAACCAGATAACTGATATACTACCCATTTTTTTTTATTGTTATAAATAAACTTTAATAAGTACATCGAGACTCCGGACAAACAGACAATGGAATCGATCGTGGCAATGGGAATCGAACCCACGACCTGCGCCGTGACATGCAGGTGATCTTAACCACGCCATCTGGCCTGTCCTGTCTAAGTAATGTTATTGGTATTACTAGCCTATACCATAAATTAATCAGCTAAATAAAAGCTTGGAATTCAAACGCCTTATTCATATGGTAGGCCCATTGAGCGTGTCCATTTCTAATTATATTTAATGCACGTATCAAGTTACTGAGGCTTGAGGTCAAGAGTCGTTGGACAAATTGACTCATTGTTTTTAATGATCATTCTCATTAAAATGCTCATGGATTCCTATCATTAGTTATTGACGTCAAGATCTTGAGGTTGTTTTAGTCTTAGTTTATGCGACCGTTTAAATTTTATTTGTTTTCTGGTTTTAATTTAAAGATATCTAGGGACGCGGGAGCGTAAAAGCCAAGTTAAGCCAACTCAAATTCGAAATGACAAAAAAATGATTTAAATTTAGTTAACAATGATAGGTATACGTCCTTATAAATAAACTAGCTTTCCTCCCCAAGTTTTCAACCGCGATTCTCTATTTTATTTTACCCCCTTAGGTATAGTGTTTTCAAAAATCTTTTCTTAATGGATGCCTAATAATAGCTACTTGTATGCCGAATTTTAGCCAAATCCAGTGGTTTGAGCTGTGCGTTGATAGATCAGTCACGATCTCCATTTATATATTTAGATTATAGGATTGTCTACAGAATTTAGCACCCATTTAGATCTCAAGTCTTTTGTCGTTGAAGTTGACAACCACCATAATTATCATAATATTGAACTTGGCTCTATTTTCACATTTATTTTTTTGGTGGAATTTTGTGGGAATTTGAATAGTTAAAAATAGGAATGTCCAACTGAATCGTTGCGTGGACGTCTATCAAGGATTTGAAGATACTTCGAGTCGTTAAATAAATTGCACCCTACAACTGATTCAGTAAAACCATCAAAATATAAAAAATAAGGAAGTTACCTTAATGAGTTTATACTGAATGTATGCAACAAACAAAACTTGTTTTACAGCATTCACAAAGGCGTTTACTAAGAAACGTAATATCTCCTTTGTGAAATACCTCTCGTTATGATTCACTGTATGATGTCAAGTTTTTATAAGAAGATGATTCACGTGTTAAGCGTTTGTTATGTCTCATGTAAAACAGTTATTGAATAGGTCTACCATCATTTTCATGGAAACAAAGGACATAAAAATTAGAGATTTTCATGACGAAAATGATAAGGTATGCTTTTGCATTCATGGCTTTACATTTATTATAAAATGTTATACAAACTTACCCAAGTAAGGTGTATTTATTTATATACACAAGTAAAGAGAAAAGACAAAATACATACAAAAGCACAAAGGGACAGCTTATTTCTAATAGAAACTTCCAGCTGCCCTGTGACTGGAAAGTTAGAGCAAAATGTAGACGTAGTGTGTTACAAAGGAAAGAGAAACATACATGAAACAAATAGAATGTCGAGAAATTAAATTAAATTGATGTAGATACCAAATAATTAAAATTAAATAAAACAAATATTGATCGTAAACACATAATATTATTATTCTCCAGGACACAACTAAACTCCACAAAAAAAAACATGACTGATGACACTTACGATTTTGTTGTTTAAAAATATATTTTCCTTTTTTTTTTCATACTGTCTTCGTTACGTTCGTCTATCCGTACAGAATTTGTACAGACTCTCCGACCTAATTCTAAAGTATGGCCGGCCTCGTTATGATCGTAAGGGAAACCTCGAGTTTATTGTTTTCACCATTTATGGTATCGAGGACTTGTCAACCACCTACATTCATGCAACGACGTCAATTAATTTTTCAATGAAAATCACTGCAATAGGGTAGTTTCCTGACATATCAAATCAGCTACTTTTTAATAAATGTCAAAACGATAGTTTTTATGGAATTTTGTATGAAATACTACACTATGACGTCATAGTTTCACTGCATCAAATGATATACTCTTAGTGGTTCTACTGGTTTAAAAATCATACAAAGCATTAAAAGTACAACATATTTGATGTTTCCACGTGTTTTTAGATGTTTTATGCATTGGTTAGTGTTTGGTAATTTATTTTTGACACTGTCAACTAGCCTATAATAATAGTGCTATTCTAAGGACGTATTTTATGTGTTTTTTTTTCACCAAAAAGACCTTACGTACGTCTATATGTCATGATCTGCAAGTAGCTCTTATAGTATTTCTTGCACCAATTCTTATATGAGTTAATTTAATTCAGAGCATGAAGGTTTCCTTATGATGATTTCATTCACCGAAAAGCCAATGATGAATCGACTCAGAGTATATTATTTACCTTGTAGTAGCAAAGATTTTTTGAGCTGTTTCAACAAAATGATATATTCTTAGTAAACTACGTTCCATGTCCCACTTTCAGCATTCCATAGTCAGTATTACAATTAAAGCAGCTTAATCATAGACTAATTTTCAAACGTAATGTCTTTGCCTATCTACAATGATGAATGTTTAACTTGCAGCTGATTAATCGCTCCAATGCAAGACAACATTTCTCATTTATAATTAAAGCAAACCATATCTTCAGAAAACCGACTGTTTAGAGCTCTCGAGCTAAATGCTTTAAGCTGAGCGTTATTATATCTGACTTTTACAGCAACCTTGGGAAGTGAGGGAACACTCGTCAACACCATGCCGGAATGTCATTAATGTTTGCCATAATGCACCTTAACTATATTAACCTTACCACCAAAACTATCAGTATAATAATTTCAAAAGTTCTTATCTCAAAGCGCCAAGGCATAAATTAAAGTGAGAATTAATTTCGATGGTAGAGCATACAATTTTGTAGTGTTACAGTGGTGCAAATCAGCTGTCGTGATCGTGGTTACATAGTCGTGCATTGCCTGCGTATGCACAGAGGAAATATATACGTTTTAAACTCCTTGTATATTTTTAGCATTTAAAGCATATCGAGGAAATGTTAATAAACATAGGTCAATTTGAAATGTGATTGCACGAGTTACTTTGTCAGGCTGAAAATAGATTGTAATTCTCAAAGCTACATGTATAGACATGAGTACTTATTTACTTCACAGTTAGATTTCATTTACAGTGGCATAAGCTTGTGTAGGTACCAGTGGCGAAGGGTCCATACAAGCCGATTCCCATCGGCTAACCTTTTAGGAATCCCAGTCCCACAGATTCATCATTTCAAAGCTACTTTTAAGTAAAATACGCTGTAATTAAGTATAAAATTATCGGTGTTTTTTGAACGGCTTACCCTCGCCATAATTTTACCCCTCGCCACTGGTAGGTACTATGTTTTCATGTACGTTTTAAGGACGTTCGAACCTATTAATTCCAACTCATGATTCGTACAATTTCCATATCTACCCACTCTCCCAAGGGTATAGGGCAATTAAATAAGATACAGCCTACACGCGCGGTCCTTTTGAGCTAATGCAGGCAATCTGTTCTCCAATTAGTTATGGTTAAGTATAAGACCACCTACATAATCTCAGTATACTTAAGCATTTTTCAAGGTCTCTTAGTAAACTATCGCTTTATATGTGAACTTAAAATAATAGAGATTTACTTTGAAGTTTATTCTAGAATAAACATTTATCTTTGTCATTATATCCATATTGACTAATATAAATAAAAGTGGCCATATATACTGATCCTTGGGGAACTCCAATAATTTTGAGGAGCTTATGTTGAAGTGTGTTTGCTGGTTTGTCCTTCTTTTAAGCAGCAATGAAGCAACGTATTGACCTGTTTTTTTTAATAGTGATAGGTTATGGACCGGAGAGAAACTACAAAGAAAAAAAATCTAAACGATTTAAATTTATATTGTTCTTTATTGTTTATCCCTTTAATCTAACATAAAACTATAAACATGCTTCATAATTATTGAGTCATTAATTATATTATTACTTTACCTCAATACAAAGTCCTCAACGAATCTATTATAAATTATAATTATTCCAACAGTTTAATGTTTAATATCTATTATATTCTTATATCATCCATAAGACAAGTGTCTTTCAACAACAACTTTTAATGAATCATCAATACTTATGACTTTTTCATCATAATCTGCATTTACTAGACATTATCCTTTAAACCTTGATAAATAATTCACGATTTGCGTAGTCTAGGATCTTTTGTGACTAACTAGTGGCGCTTCAAGAAGCGTACTACTTATCATGTACTTAGTACAAGTAATAAGTACATGATATGTGTATTTATTCAAATGGCCGTATGAGGAACTACTATAAAGTACAAATATGCAGCTGAGGGCTGCGCCGCAAATAGAACGACGCATACTAAATCTGACTTATAAGAGATTAGCGTGTTTCCATTAGCTCAATATATATTATTATCCAGAATTGAATGTTCTTGACTTATAATGGTCATAATCCTAACTAATTGCCAAACCAGTTGGCGCAGTTGGTTAAGACACCACCTGCTGCTGGTCATGGGTTCGATTCCCATCCAGGGCAAACATTTGTGTGCATGAACATGTCTGTTTGTTCTGTGTCTGGGTGTAATTATCTATATATGTATGTGTTTACAAAAAAAAGTAGTATATGTAGTATATCAGTTATCTGGTTTCCATAGTACAAGCTCTGCTTAGTTTGGGATCAGATAACCGTGTGTGAAGAATGTCCCAGGATATTTATTTATTTATTATTATTATTTAATATTATAAATACGAACGTCAGTTTGATTGTTAGCTCTCGATGCCTCATCGGCACAACTATCCGTGATAAAACGCATGCAAGTAGATCATATCCTGGAATACTGGAGTTTTTTTTTATCCCAGCAAAACAGATCTCTCGGGAACACGGGTAACACTGTAGCGCGAAAACTAGTAAGATTTATCGGGAAAACGATGTAGTGTAGCATTATATGAATGAAAAATTTATGCCTAGATTGAGTTTTATTCCAAAAGAAAGGTTTGTTCCAAAATATCAAAGAACGAAAATAATGAAGCATGCGACTAAATATCATAATTTAATCGTGTACAGTCAACTGAATACAATTCTTAATCATTGATTGGTTCACATTACATGCATAGTGGTTTCTGACCTTAAAGACTGACAAGCAGGCAAGCTTAAATGGGAAGTGGCTACCATCGCCTATAGACAAAAGCAATACCATAAGGATTACCAATGTTGCGTACCTATTACAATGCCTAGGTAGGAGTTTAGTGACAGATTTTCCCCTTGAAGATTAGCTCAGCTCAAGCTCATTGTAAGATAACTAATTGACTCAGGCGTGACCTTGCGGAAATCCATTATAAGATTAGATGGAAGACAAATATTTAGTAACTAATTCCGCTGGATATATCCTTCTCTGTCAACAGGAAATCGACACGTGTTTCGCTTCTTCACGAAGCATCATCAGGACGTAGTAGACCCATTGTCGACTACTCGACGAACGCGAACAAACACACGAACACAGAACCCGTATGAACGCGCACACACACACTGAGCTCCGCAGACGTGTTGACTCGTCGACCGCCGAACAGAAAGAACTTCGTCGACTTTCTGTTAAGTTCCCTTGTTTTGGACTTGACAGAGAAGGATATATCCAGCGGAATTAGTTACTATATATTTGTCTTCCATCTAATCTCATTGTAAGATTCGAGCCCGCAACCTTTGTCACGGTATTTGACGTCACTACTCCTAATACTATTACAGGCTAATAAATATGATCGTGTAGTTAAACTATCTAACTAAACCTTACGTTTAATACACAGTAGCTGCATTTTCAGAAATACTTTTTGAAAATTCGATAATATATTTAAAAGTTTTCGCATCATCTTCTGACAATGGATTCAACCAATATACAAATGTAGTTGACTAAACTTCAAATTCGCGTTAACTGTCTACATAATTGTAATTCAAGCAGCAGTGCACACTTGTTATTCAAACAATATCTTTATTAACAACCGGTCGTGCGAGCTGAATGCAAAATGTGCATGCATATCTGCACAAATTATTGTTCACTCAAGCTTTTCACCACGTCTTTGCTTAGCTATTAACTGGGTTATCTATTCTGATTATTTGCTGTATCTTACAGCTGATTTCATTCCTCTTTTCAGCTGTATAAAATTTTGTTTGTATCTTCTATTATATTTATTAAACTTGAAATTTACAAGTTTCTCATTTAACATACTTAAGCATGCAATAAAGAAGGTGAAAATAGAAGGGTGGAATGAGTTTCATAATAAATACAAATGAATACAATATTCTTCCTATAAGACTTGCTAGTTATGTATAAAGTCTAAGTATTACTCCTTAATTCTAGAAGCCCATAAATTTAATTATTGATGTATGCGTGCTGAATACATGTGACCTAATGATTACAAAAAAGTACAGAGCTATGATTTATTACAAAGTACTAGCAGCTCCTTTAAATTCACAACACAAAATGAATAAAGGCCAATCAACTTCGATCCTTTGAGAATTCAACAATGGTGCTTGAAAAATGCCCAAATATACACGTTGGTATGTCATATGTAAATCACTGATCAGTGTGCGTAAAGACTTACAATCAATGGTGTAATGGCAGGGAAATATGCTATTGTCTCTTCAATTGACCATAGTCTTGAAGGCAGTAGTGCACAAAACGATGTAAACGAAGAATTTTGATTAATAAAGGTAGTAAATAAAGAATATAAATAGAACTAGAACGAACAAACAAAGTAATGTTGAATTTTCTTGGCTTGCTCTGATACAAAGATTATTTACCGCACGATCAGATTACTTAAATATTAATACATTCCAATGGTTGCCAAAAGACTACATCGAGTGAAGTCGATCGTGTAAAGTCAAATATTCAAAATTTATGAAACTTATTAGTTTACCTCAACATCGGAAGCCAAAATCGTTTCCCTAATAGCAATTATTATCTGAATCAAATGTTAATCAATTCTTCCATTATATTTCCTTGCTGGATCGATGTCTGCATTAGCATTCTAACTATCTACAAGACCAAATATAGGCTTGCAGATTTAACTATTGGTATTTCTGTTCCATAACCGGCTGGTTTCAGTGTATTGTAAAATGTCTAATACAAGTGTTCAAATGTATAAAGTCATGTCGTTATAAAATGAGGTTCTGTCGGTGATCAAAACACGAACTATTTTACAATCACTATACTAATGTAACCATGATATATTAAAATTAATCTATGTGGATTAGAAAGAAGGATGTCCTAGCTTATTGTTGGAGATGGATTTTATGAATGCATTTTTTTATTAATAGGTACTGCTAAGACGCATAATTTTTCAAGCATTAATGTAAACACTATTATTATTCTATTGGAATACCTACAGTTACAATTTATTATAATATCCAAGAAAATGTATTTAATATTTTTAGACCCAACGTACTTCTGAGTCAGTCTAAACACAATTGCACTGAAACTCAATCTGATTTCTATCAGACAACAAGCTGTCAACCAAGAGTGGGCAGTAGATCCATCTTAGCCAGACCTACCTCTGCCCCCGCTTCCCTTAGATAAATAATCACAAGACAGGCTTCGCTATCAAACTCCACGGATCTCAGCTAACTGGATACCTTAACAGATTTGCTGTCAGGTTTAATCAAGTTATTTGTGTCGTTGTAAACAGTTTGCAGATTTTGCAACAGTCCTTAATGGTCCATTCCTGATTTGGTCAATACCGAATGCTTACAATAATTCAGATAAAGCTGTTTAATTAGGAACGCTCGATAGCCAAGTATCTTCTGTTAATCCGATATCTTCAACCGGTTTTATGTGTATCTTCCCATCATTAATCTCATTAGAGATCATTTAGATTCATGTATCAGCTAATTTACTTAGGAACGATAGTAATGCTGGATTGTTGCGAGTCTGTTTCAATAATTGCAAGTTTTAGCTCTTGATTTATTGTAAGAGTCAATGCTTTGCTTACTATTCAGCTGATTTTAGATTTACGCTTAATTTAGTTTTGGTTGGTAATTTGTAACTTCTAATAAATGTATTTAATTTACTCAGGAGCTGTTTGATTAGGAAATTAGTGCAAGTAATTTCATATTACCGTTTTCTTAGAAGGAGATATAATCAACAGTCGTTGATATATTAGAATAACTGATATCATTTTTGTAATTAAGTATAGTACTTCACAGTAGTACTAGATAGCAGTGGCGAAGGGTCCATACAAGCCGATTCCCATCGGCTTACCTTTTAGAAATCCCGGTCCCACATTTTCATAATTTCAAAGCCACTTTTATCATGCTTAAAATACACTGTAATTATAAAATTATCAGTATTTATTGAACGGCTTACCCTCGCCATAATTTCACCCCTCGCCACTGCTAGATAGCAAATAGATGATCTAGATAATAATAAAGATAATGAAATGTGTTAGAAGCTTTATATTAAAAACTATATGATTGGTGCTGACCAATCTAAATCCAAATTGGAACAGCTACCCAGAGCCTCATATATCAGTAGTATTGACGAATCATCTGATGTAAACCCTTCCATTGGAAGGTTTATTGCACACTAGCAAACCATGAGCCCTACCAGTGTGTTCCGACAGCAGCTTTGTGTACTTACCACCTTTGGCAACATCACTGACCATACGAAAAAGAAAAAAGAGACAATCAATCATACCTATTTCTAACACACTGTGGTCTAACTTTGTATTGGAATGGATAATTAAAACAGCATTTTGAACATATGTACGTAATTACCCCGAGTGATTCGCGAGAGATCTTATGTTCCCGAGGGATGAAAAGTAGTCTATGTGTAAATCCAGGGTCTCAGCTACCTCCACACCAAATTTCATCAAAATTGGTCCAGCCATTTAAGCGTGAAGAAGTAAAATTCATACTTACTCAAAAAGAGTTTTATTTTTTTGTTCTGTTTTGTGGTGTAAACAATAAAGTGTATTATATTCTACATGCTCCTATAAAAAGACTTTAGGTGTTGTACAAAAATTCAACAACACGACAAAACAGTAGTTGCCAATAAAACGAAGGTGTACATTCAGCTTTAAATGCAATGCAAATGCAGTGTGTAAACAGCCCGCGGGCACTGCCGGCTGCCGGATTGACAGCGTGATGGATGAGATAAGCTCAGCTTAGCTCTCTGCTGATATTGGTATCCATTTGATCACGATGTAAGCTCAGCCAGTATTCGTTAGCATGATCATAGTTGACTGTTGAGCCATTCGTGCGCGTACGAGTAATTTTAAAATCACTAAGGATTTCAAGATCATTTCAAAATAAAAAATGATTTGAGTATAATTTTAAAATTGTTTTTCAAATAGCTGAAGCAAAAATACTAAATTAAAGAAGAAATAAGGTCTGAAAAACGTATATGACCAACAAATAAAAAGGACAAGTGCGAGTCTGACGCTCGCACCGAGAGTTCCATACAAACTTGACTTTGTAATTAAACATAAATACCTATATATGTCACGGTCAATCCTCCAACAGAAACTTTATGAGAAAGCCAATAAATAAAGATGATGATTAGCTATCACTACGTTTAGATAATTAGACGACAAATCACTTTTGTAATTGTCAATAAATAATTCGATTTAAATTTTAACAATATTGATCAATGTAGTCATCAAAAAAAAAGCAACGATTTAACTTTTTATGGTGACAGTAAGCGTTCTGAATGATTAATAAACCCGTAAATAATCATGTCATTTTTATGAATTGAAAGCCTGTTATTTACAACATAAAAGTATAAACAAAAAAGAGAGATAATAATAATATATAACCAGTATTGAAATCACGACAACACCTTCAAAAACAAAGAATGTAAAAATCAATGTCTGAATAAGTATGTTTATATGCATATTTAGTAAAGGTCTACTTTGTTATTGATAAAGAGTAAACCTTGAATCAACTTGAGTTTGAGAAAATACCAGCAAAAATAAGACAACTCATTTTGTCAAGCCAGTTGGTGCAGTTGGCGCTGCTGGTCATGGGTTAGATTACCATTCAGGACAAACATCTGTCTGCATGAACATGTCCGTTTGTATTTACAAAAAAAGGAGTAGGTATATGTAGTATATCAGTTATCTGGTTTCCATAGTACAAGCTCTGCTTAGTTTGGGATCAGATAACCGTGTGTGAAGAATGTCCAAAAAAAACTATCCTATCTGATTGTATATGTATTTTCAATAGCATCCAAAGCATTTGAAAGCACGACATTTTTCCTTTTTCACATTTGCAAGCTATTTTCCATTTTATTCTATTTTAACTTTGTCTAGTAATTACTAAGATTCAATTATTACTAATATCAGTAGAATCATTATTCTCAGTACTACCACTAAGCAAATTGAACTTTAAATTTTATCATGCATTTAAAGACAAATCATTAAAATATCATTTTAAATTTAACGATGTAGCATTCAAGCTCTTGGATACAAAATCATCTTGCACAGTTTAAATTTTAATGAGATCTCTGTGAATGGTAAACCATCTTGCGAATCATGCAACTATAAAGGATCCGATATTCCCTTCCGATCGAATAATCATTCGCTGTTTTGCAAAGTAATTCTCGTTAACAGTTTTCCTGCTTAATAATGATACTTGGTTTTGTTGTAGAGTTAATAAGATTTTATTTAAAAAACACTTTTAAATTTATACTTTTTGGTTGTAACGAAATAACCAGTTTTATGTCCCTAGGTATTAAATAAGAATAATTTAGTGCTTATCTTATTTAGCTAGCCTATATTTATCCAGTATTTACATAGTTATCTCAATAGCTAGTCGTTAAGACGGATTAATTTGATAATATAAATAAAATCGATACGACTGTTAATACTGTTATTGATTTAAGTCGTTATCGATATTATTGATTATAGGTATCCTAATATTCTACAAAACAGTGAATTTAATTTAGATCAGAATAAAATTTATAGCAAAGCAAATATTATTTGCCAACTAACGTGTATTGAAACTATAAATAGGTGAGTAAACGATGATCATTCGATTTGTATAATTGTAACTAACGATTTCAACAGCATTGTGTGGCTTGTTAATGTGGTAGAAATTAAAATAACTAACAAAGAGCTAATAAACATTAGCCAAGATAAATATTTGCACAGACAATATTAATATGGAAATGTAATTAATAACTTTGATTTAAATCATCAGAGATGAAATTATATTTAAGTGCCGGCTATAAAACCTAATGGGAACAACACCAGTGCAGAAATAATATTTAATTACTTGCATTGACTAAACGATAAAGAATCATGGCGAGATCCACATTGATTTGACTAGAAATAAATATTGAGACTACCAGAAACGTTATGCATACCATACTGCAAATAATATACATAAAATTGTTTTTACGATCAAATAGCAGTCGCGTTTCGTTTGTCGTGTAATATTTACACACAAGAAATTGATCTAAAAATATTTATCTACTTTTTCACGAGTTTGCGTTGTACTTCCGAACCTATGTCACTATCGGACCCAAAAACTATTTTTTTATACTACCTACTTAGGCAGCAAATAAGCATATGGCGCACCTGGTCAGGGGTATGACTCAGGACTCGAGCGTTGCCGACCCTGCAAGAATTTCTTCACACCATTTTTGAAGAACCCCATGCTGTAGTCTCTTGGGAAAACCACGGTGTTCAGCACATTCCACAACTTGAGCGTCCTTGGTAGGAACCTCCTTAGGAACCGCACAGTACGAGACATTTACTACCTTTAGTCTAAGTAGGTATTCGATTAAAACACAATATGGATAACAAATTAAAATGTAGACCAACAACCGCTCCTTGGGCGACACCATTGGTGAACAAAGTCCTTGGTACAGAATAGCCACGTATCGACGCTTGCATAATAATTAAGCCGCTACACGTGGCGAGTAATATGTGAAGTTGAATACAAACGAACAAGACAAACAAGCAACAATGTTTCATGCAAAGTCAACAGTGTCAAACGCTTCGCTGAGATTTATAGTCCCTAGCGTGAGACAATGAGTTTCGAGATAATTGTTTTCATTAGTTAAGATGGCGTGACTGAACTAGATTCTACGGAATTCTGTGTTCGTTTCTAAAAACTTGATCTACTAGACAACTCTGGCACTAACAATCAGTTCTAGTGTATCGTAATAGGAAAATAAGTGGTTTTTCCTTATTACGTCATCGAGTGGTATTTTTATTGATTGCTGGTAGCAATTACGGAAAGTAGAACAGTTGATATTCAATGTTATTCTATTGTTTGTTTTATCGAATCAATTTAATACTGTACAAATAGAAAAAAGCGAAATCAACAGGAATACAGTTAAAAAATAAAATTACATTGCACATTTTATAGTTTAACGAGAGAATTCTGTTATAGGCGTTAAGTTTAAGCTTACCTACCTACCATTTAAAAACTTTCGTAGGAACAATCCTCGGCTAATGGAATAAAATTCTGACCATAAAGAGCAATTTGTGTAGGTGCTGCAAGATCTAATATTGCTTACCGTTAAAAGTGAAGCTTCTGATGTAAAGGTAAATAAGATTAAGTTTATCAATAGATAAACTACGACATTCATACTAATTTAAATAAATATATAATTTTAAAGGCTTAAGGTTAAAATAAATGTAGAACAAGGCTACGGATCATTTACAAGTTTTAACTGAATAGAAATTAAGCAATTATATTGTCTAGATCTATATCAGCATCACAAATTTCATTACTAGCTTTATCGCCTTCACCTTGTGAAATCAGATCATGCTCTTGTCAGTTGATTTTATGTATTTCGATTACTTTCATTAACATTTTATTATTTTGAGAACTGAAAAAGGGACATGATTTCACTTCCTTTGTCCTAAGAATATAAGGAATAGGAAGGTGCTTGGCGAAAGATTTTCAACTTGAGGGTGGTAGCCAGCCAGGCGAGTAATACAAAGTACCCTACCACCTTGCTATGGTTTCCTCACGATGTTTTCCTTCACCGAAAGCTCAAGCTCATTGTTATCACGTATTATTAAAATTACGCTGTAATGAATAACCATTTTCTGGAAATTCCTCTCATTTTTTTTTTTAAATTGATTGTTTTTTATTTTCAAAGTAGAATATTGAATTGAAATCAAAACAATAAATATTATAAATCAAATAGTGCCGGCAGTATTGACATGAAAAACTATTGTCTATAGTTATTTATTATCACCATAATAGAAGTGTAAATTGATTTCATATTTATTTATAAATGTCAACATAACGTTTATGGTCAATTCGTTTTATTTTATCACGAATTGTTGTTTATTGCGGTGTTGATAAATAAATTATTGTAATAAAAAAGCTGCTGAAGGTTCCCCTGTAGTAATTAGAAGAAAATCTATTGTTAAAACTGTATAATATCAAATTATCTCGAGAACAATGGTGTCTGAAAAAATATCAAGAAGTTTTTTAACGACTTTTCCTCATGAACAATAATAAAATACCTGAATAGAGATTGCGCTAGTAGTCAGTGGAGCTACGGTGGCGCTCAACGGGTATTCGAGGAAGCTTTTTTTGAAGGTTCGTATAGAAGTCAAACATACCACAGCGACGACAGATGGCGTTAGTAGTTTTCAGTAGCCGTAAACTGGAACAAAAAATAATTCTCTTATTTATTTCTTCAACTATTGCCATAAAACTGTGATAAAACATTTATTATCGTTTTATTATATGAATATTAAAACTAAGTAGGTATTCATTTTAACTAAAAAATATATGTACAAAAACGATAAATTTTCTTATTAGAATAAAAGCGATTAATTCAAGATTCGTAATATCAAATATATTACCACTTTTCTAGCAAGCTACAACTTACAATACTTTGATTTTACTTATATAAAATAAAATATTTTAATAATATTATAAAATAATATACTAGGCGCTTAACTTTAGGGCTGTGAAGATTTCTGCCTACACATTCTTCAATCATTTAATTTCATTTCTTTACATGGCAACTACCATTAATTTCTTAATTTATAGGCCGTATCTCTAAAGTTATATTAATCCCAAAATATTACATTTAACATATTTTAACAATTATTTTCTACCCCCTCACACCCCCAACCCCATGAAATTTATCGAAAAAAAGTTGCGTCTTAATAAGCGCTATGCTGATTAAAAACGAAATACTACTAATATTGATCATAACATTATCCTGGCAACACTACCATACACTTTTTAACAAAACAGCCGAAAAAATCTTATAAGAAACTAGCAGCTGTCTCAAAACTATAAGGGGGTTGAACATCCCCCTCTTAAAAAATCGATGGGCGTCACCTAATACCATCATAGTGGGGTGGTAGCCCCACGGTCAGTCACTATGACATTGGCAGAAGGGCTAGTATCCAGTGTTCGTTATTAAAAAAAGAAAATAGCATTTTTTCGTTCACGCAAGTTGTTAAATTTAAGGGTGGCGAAGTAAAGTGAGTTTTTTTTGTAAAGTGACAATTATATTAATTGGTGGATAATTTAGTAGGTGCATTTGTGTGGTTGCTGTATTAGGGTAATTTAAGCGTGAATTAGTTATGCTGTATTTAATTTTTTATTTCGAACTCATTCGATTTTCAAAAAATGCTGTTTTTAATGAAGATGTAATTTATTTTTATTTAGGGCTGACTTTTCAATGTTCTGATAAGCAGTATCAGGCTGTTAATTTTAAAATAAGAATGGTTTTTACATAGACTAAGCTTATCCGAGGAATTTAGCGATTCTTAGTTTATATTGTACCTATACATTAATAAATAACATACCTACTTAAATAGTCGCATTATAAACAAATTATGACATCGCTTGGTGACACATAACGGCATACCTATACCTTATTCATTTAAGTTACGACTTGTTTTGACTTCCTTTATCATTATGAATTGTTTAAAGGGATGGGCTTCATCTTACTAATATGAACTATCGATAAAGTTGAACCTTAAGGGTGTATAGTGTCCAGCGTCCAGCGGCTGTCTGTGCCTCACACAATACAACTAGAGAATCTGCTTGTCATAAAAATGATTTTACAAGAGACGGTTTTTATTATCAACAATAGATAGGTCGAACTATGATAACTGGCTGCAAGCGAAATGGTTTCTAAACTGATCATGCTTCAACTTTGTCGATGGTAGTTAAAGTTTTGTAATTTCGGATGTAGGAGGCAACCTCGAGAGTTACTAGCCCGATTTTATAAAATCTTATAGAAAGCTACTTACATTATCCCCGAATGCTATAAGTAGGCTACTTTATTCCAGGAACGCGGGCGAAACCGCGGGAAACAGTAACTAATATAGTTACGTTGCTGGCTGATGGAGAGAGTTTGTTTGAACGCGCTAATCTCTGGAGTTACTGGTCCGATTCGAAAAATTCTTTCACTAATAGGATGCTACATTATCCCCGAAGGTTATAGGCTCCTTTTTTATCCAAGGAACCTGAGTGAAGCCGCGGGGAACGGCTAGTTACTAATGATACTTCTGATAGATGAGTGATGCTGGTGACTAACAAACAAGCAAACGCAGGTAGCCCCTGGTCACTGCACACAAAATACGCGCTTATGGTGATCATGCGTCAACTTTGTTGATAGTACATACTATCGCTTTAAAGTTATTAATGCGCTGATATAAATAATCTTGCCTCTCTCTAATGAGAAATAAAATCTAACGAAATTAATTTGAAAATTGTGTTTTATTTTCCGAATATTTTATATGTGACTAAAAATACAATATTAATAGATATATTTGTTCACGCATTTTAATAATTCTTTATGCGTTGGGTTCAATATAGCTCCAAAGTGATCCCATATTAATTTAATTTAATTTTGTCTTTGAAGGAGGTTTACTCTTTTTTTTTTAAAGTTGTTTATTAGTGTAGTCGATCAGTTGGAACTTGCATACAACACTAGTGATTAATTAATAATTCCGCCCATTCACTGTCATTGCCCACGTGGAATAAATAATAGTAAATGTTTATTATGCACGCTGCACACATTGTATGCAAGTAGCTATACCTGTCACTTTAAAAAAAAAAACAAGAAAAAAATATAGTAGTCTTCTGTGCGCTGTTTTACTTGTGACATAGAGATAAGTACAATTTTCTAGAATAAAAAGGATCTTATCCAAGTTATTCCACGGACAGGTTTTACCAATCACTTTTCATGGTTTAATTTATTGTTTTCATGATCAACTAGCTTCCGCCCCGCGGTATCTTATGTTTTCCCGGGATAAAAAGTAGCCTAGCTATTATTCCAGGGTATGATACATCTATGTGGCAAGTTTCATCCAAATTCATTCAGTAGTTTTTGTATGAAAGAGTAACAAACATCCATCCATACATACAAACATTCGCTTTACATATTAGTAGGATTTATTTTGAAATTGTCACTGCTATGTTTAGTTTATCATGTGGTGTTAATTATGATAGTATGAAATATCTATGTTATAAAACTTGAAATTATAATGATTACATAATGAAATATATCATTATTTTTAATGTTTATTTCGAGGTGTAGTGCTAGCTCTTGAATGCAGGTGAAACCATATTTGACTTTTCATTTAAAATCCATATTTTTATGATGCAATAAAGTGTTACTATTTCAATGCCTTCAATTTTATACAAAAAGAGATATATTATTTTAATTCGCTACTTTACGAGCCAATTGTAACTCGTAACATCAAAAGTTCTTATAATATCACTGATAAACAACTTTAAGCTATTTTTAACTCTTCTTTAAAACCACTTTTTTATTTTTATCCTCACAGAAAAATACCTCTCTACCTATGTACTTGCGTACTACACTCACCCAAAAGTTAAATCTTACGGTAGCCAATGTCCCCCTCGTTATTACCCGGGGGGCCATTCCAACAAAGGACGTGGGACGGTACCAAACTTTTTGGGGTAAAAACGGGCAAATGTTGTAATAGGGCGGGGGCCGGTCAAGTGGAAAATTGGCTTTTTAATAAACCCAGTATGTTTTGTAAAGGAAGACGAATTGATTGATTGGTTTCTTATAGTGCTAGGATTGGAATTATTGGATTGAACTTATGATCTTAGAACTCTTCTATGCAACTTTAAGTAATTATCACAGCCATTATCTTGCCTATTTATTATCGTAAAATTACTGTGCAAACATTGGATTTGGAGGCGAAATAAACAAATTTTAACAGCTATTAAAAATACAAGAGTACAAACTAAGCCAATAAATCACTCGAGAAATCAATAACCGTATTGATCCCCACGATTGGGTCCCGAGTCCCGATGTCACCCATCGTTCCGTACCCGAAATCATTGTCATCATTATGTTAAAAATCCAAAATTTGCATTGAAAAAGCCAAATTTGCATATTGGGTTACTGATTTTTATTTTTGCATAACAAAAATGATCTATTGTTAAAAAAGATTTACCTGGGTACCCCTTTGTAAAGCGCAAACTGCGATCTACTTTTTTTAAACTACGATAATAATAAGCATTCTATTCTGTGGATTTTTAATAATGCCGATTCTAGAACGTCGCTGAAAAATACATTTTTTTTTAATATAATAAACTACTCAATATGGTGACGGACGGTATGACAGATTTTTTTTAATTATTTTATAAATTAATTTTTAATCTATATTTTTAAATAACACTGTTAAGAAAATTCCTCAAAAAAGATAATAAACATTTAACCCTAAATCGCTTGCAAAGGTCGGAACGACCCGTGCGAACGTTCAACAATCGATCTTCGGTTCCTTTTCTCGATTCATTCGAACCCTTCGAGATGCTAACGAACTCATACAAAACCGTATGCAAATATAAATCATGTAGTCACCAAATTACAATGCTGCATTGAAAATTTTACTCAGGTACGATGTACCTCTGACACAATGATTTGTTAAAAAATAATTTCACATTATTGTTGGCAGCCAGCCCGCTAGGGTTTGAGAGTAATCTATTTAATATGCGTGTGAATATTTCTTATTGTTATTCAAGTAAGATTTTTTTATCGTTACTTTGTTACATTCATAGTACAAGTTACAGTATTTTTTTGCTATTCGTACTAATTTATTCATAACATTAAGAAGCAATGTATGGTACCTGTTTTTCAATCCCGTTAGATTATGCATAATAAATAATGAATAACAATTTGCATCTTAAAAATGTTTTATTTTTAGATTAATTACGGTAATTTCATCAATTACGGTAATTTCATCACTAACACGCTACTACTATAACTGAATGAATAATTATACTGTTTATCTAAAAATATACTAAATGGAATGAAAAAGTAATATGTAAGTTACATAGTGCACTGTTAGAATAGAAGTAAAGATATAGGGTTTCACCCGGATTCCCTGGATGAATTCCTGTCCTATTCTACGACCTAATAACTATATATGTTAACGGAAAAGTATCTAATCCGTCATTGTATACATTTCCTAGGAAATCCATACATTTCCTAAATATATATCGGAGTATTACATTCGGGATATTTGTAAGGATAGCGGTATTTGGGGGGTTGTAAGTGAAATTTATTTTTGTGCGAATACTTTCAAATTAATGCAAAAAAAATAACCCCAACCTATTTTTTTCAATAGAATTTATATATTTCCTAGTATCATTATTGAAATAAAATTTCCTATATAGGAGAAATACACAGGAATTGTGTACAATTCCTATGTTTCATACATTTCCGGTGACATATACACACACACTTTCGGATTTCTAAGATAGTAAGAATTATGGATTTATCTTTATTTATTGTAATAGGAGTGATAAATATTACAAAAAACATTCACATCATAACAAATTTATATCTTAGAAATGTGCGTGTAATAATACACCGAAGATAATTTTAAGTTCAAAGGTAAAGATTCCCACTATCGATTTCATTATAAATAATTGTCTAAGAAACTCGAATAAATCATCTCAACCCATATTGCTTTGTACAAACCCATCTCAACGGATTCACTTTCTACGCAGGTGTCTAACCGTCCCAAGACTTCCTGCCCCAATATTAAAGGGTTAACTGACAATGTCGACAACAAAAAAGGTCTAAACATCCCTTTGTTAAAATCTCAGGTGACGCAAAAGCTGTTGTAAGTTTTTTCTACGATGGGTTAACACAGGTTGTGGTGAAAGTGATTCGGGTTATTTTTTGCCATCGGCGTTTTAGGGTTGAGTGAAATTATAAAATCTGATACATTTTTTTTCAAGCATGATTTTTTAAGCTTATAATTCTCATACACATGTTAAGAGAAGATATTTTTTTAACAATACCCAGCCATAGGTCTAGATGTTGGTACTTCTTATTTGTTCATGCAATTGGTACTTTCGATTCGTACTTTTTTACTATTTGTAAACACAATACTTTAACTATATTGGTTCAACAAAAAAAGAAAATATGTCAGTTACAGAAACGCAGCAGTGAAAAAAAGAAAACCATTGCACACATAAACGATTAAACCATTAATTGACAGCTTTAATTATGTTAAAATACCATGAATTACAATAAGTTGTCACTTGGCGTTACTTTGTATTAATGTCGGTACTTTGTTTACTAATGAATCGATTTAATTATACATTGACTTTCAAATTATACAAGTATTTTGTGAATTCAGCCAGTAGAATTTAAAAATTGGCAATAAAAAACGGATCAAAATATATTGCACATTTTTACTACTACTACATGTTCTATTTTTTTTAAATGTATAATCTAAATTTAACTTACTTTTCTACGCTTAATATATAAGAATTAATGATATGTTTAGTTGGCAGAATTAGCACTAAGTTTAAATTGTAGGTTGAAAATAAAACAAGTTACCCACGGCATGTGTCCGGCAGTTGGTATAGCCGACTAATATCGCTAGTATTTGCAGTTTTCGTTATACTTACATTTTATGTGCCCCTGGTACCTATTACTATTGGATGTAGAGTTTATGTGAAATTTTGTAATAAGAAATATTTAAAGATGGCCGACATGGAGGTTCCATTCTTTCATTACGACGTCACAGATCGTGAGTTAGATTCTCATTCTAAACAAATATTTTGCTCATGTCTGTTTGTTCTTGTATGTATTGGATAGTAAATAAATAAGTATACATAAAATAAGTAAATAAATATTTGATATTATAGATTTATTTCATAACTAGCCGTTCCGCGCGGTTTCACTCGCGTTCCCGGGATAAAAAGTAGCCTATAAACTTTGGGGATAATGTAGCTTCCTATTAGTGAAAGAATTTTTCAAATCGGTTTAGTAGTTTTGGAGCCTATTCAAAACAAACAATCAAATCTTTCCTCATTATAATATTAGTTTTGATAACCGTACCTAGTTGAACTCTTTCTTCTTAGATTTTGACCCATTTGCCCATTAAGTAAAATATCTCTTAATGAAACGGTTCCAACTACGCTCAGTAAGCGCATCCATTAATTATATCTCTTTGACAGTAATATTTTGCGCTTTTTACGGGTTACAGCTAGTTTAACATCGATTGTCGCCCTACAAACGACAAAACGAAGATCGCGACTGCGTTTTTTGCGCAATGTGTACGCACCCTAATTTGGTCATAATGTTGGAATGTTAACTAACCAATAAAGATGCATTTTTATTTAATTTATAGGTTTTACGGCAAAATACTGCGAGGCATATATTTTTCAATTTCAATAAAAACGAACAAAATTAGTAATATTTAATGATGCAGTTAATGAACAACTCCGTATCTCTTACTTTCGATTAAATTAGTAATGTTTTTCTTCTAATTATAATTAGAATATTTCAAATCGGACCAGTGACTCCAGAGATTAGCGCGTTCAAACAAACAATAGATAGATAGATAAATAAAAATAATTCTGGTATTAAAAACCCATTATATTTTGAAAAGTTACAACTCAGTAAATGTACTTTTAAAATGTCTTTTTCCATTGTCAACTATAAAATGCAATGTAAAATATACAAATAATTCTATCAAATATTTACAATTAGTTTTTTTCCGTTAAGTATATCCCGTTTTTAAGCGGCTAATGGACAGTACGTTTTTACCTGGAAACAAGTCAATTATTCTCGTATAATTTCGTAATATTTCCGAACGGCTGCTAAATGTCAACGTGTTGGTGAAAGCGTATTTCCAATTTAGGTACTTTGTGACAGTTTTTGTAACAAAGAAAGTGTTACATTCTTTCTCACTTAAATTGCCTATTGTTAATTAATACATATTTTCCTAAAAATGTCACATTAAACGTTTTTTGTGTAATTTACACTTAAGTACTTATGAGAATGTTTGTAGCGTTTGATTTATGGATACAAATTATCCTACTTAGGTAATACCTATTATAAATGTGAAAGTTTGTGAGTGAGTATGTTTGTTACATCTACACGTTCAAACGGATGGACCAATTTTGATAAAATTTGGTTTGGAGGTTCTGTGTTGGTACCTATAGGTCGGAGAGTTACGTCGACTGCTTTTTATCTCCGGTGGTAAAACCGAGGGGCGCAATATAGTCTAAAATAAAGTATAAGCTGAATGACGACTTTTGCACGTTTACGTATTCCACTAATAATCTGACAACGATCGAGATCTTATCATGGTTGAGTTAAAGTTGACGTTCGATTGAAAGTTATAAAAGTGGTATTCTGCTATTCGATTGAACAAGAAACTTCTACCAATATGGTATTCCACTAAACGTTTGACACATTTGATTGGAAAACACAAACTTGCAAATTATTATCTTCCTACACCTATTTTTTTATTGACTGAAAGATGTTTACTTTTACTTTTTAATGAACAAGGATATTGTGTGGCTCTTTCAAATATCAATTTACCAAAGCTGTTCACAAAATTAACTACGGGCCTTTAAGGGCTATTTTACTATCATCATTAATCAATTACAATCCGCCTTCCGTTTCCTTACCAACTAAACGGCTTTCGGCAATCCACAAATAATTCGTCGCTATCACAGTATAATACCGGATTAGACGCAACAATAACTTCTTTAGACAGCCTTAGGGTAGCGGCACCAATTATGGCCACTCTGAATTTATCTAAAGAATAAACAACGCACGCTGTGTGGCCGTTTTTGCCATTGTCCCGTTAATTTATAATTGTATTGTATTTATTGTAAACTAAGTATACTGTTGCA
Organism: Tethea ocularis; assembly: GCA_963555595.1. Lineage (NCBI taxonomy): Eukaryota > Metazoa > Arthropoda > Insecta > Lepidoptera > Drepanidae > Tethea > Tethea ocularis. Next base: position 2,805,373 of record OY741963.1, on the reverse strand, counting down.
TACGTTACATAGCTGGAATCCATGTTTGGTTAGCAAATTAATACACGGTATTCTATTTATCTGATGTGAAAAAAAGTAACAGTCGATATTTAAAATGGCTTACCTTTACCTACTCGTACGTCTAACTCCTAAGAATTTTTAATGCCCTATAATTATACGCTTAGAAAACTATATAGGGCTATTAAACAACAGATGTCGACCACTCGCTTGTAACAAATTTATCGACATTTGTCGTATACAAACGGCGAAAATAAAACACAATGGTATTAAATGTCAGAGGTGCAGTGTACTTGTTAGTCTGTGAGTAACTTTTTAGATAGACAGGAGGCCCTTAAAGTGGACAGATAGAAGGACATATTACAGGTAATACTTTGAATGGAAATTGCGATACAATTAATGCGCAAGTTGTACCTCTGGGGTGCCAGTGACAGGTGCACTCGCCCTATTACTAAACAACACTAAATTAGATCGGTAAAACGCTAAAATTGATTTGTGTAATAAAGGTTTCTTGTTTATTGTTGACTAGCTTCCGCCCCGCGGTTTCACCCGCGTTCCCGAGGTATCAAATGTATTCCCGGGATAAAAAAGTAGCCTATATGTTATTCCAGGGTATGATCTATCTATGTGCCAAATTTCATCTACATCCGTTCAGGAGTTTTTACGTGAAAGATCCATACATCCATACTCACAAACTTTCGCATTTGTATATAAGTAGGAAGTAGCAAGTAGGATAGAATGTGGAAGTATCTTTCGAAAGTAGGAATTGAAAGTTATTGGTAAAAATACTTAGCGAAACTTGTGACTCCATTATGACATTAGCACAAAGCAAATAAATTCACGAAACATACCCTAGACGGTCCCAATCCATTAGGTTATTGGAAAACCTTTTCATTATAACAGTACAGAAATACCCAGACGTAGGTAACAAATCGCGTAACTATCGCATCGCAATCGTGCCAAAATCGTAAACATGTCGTTAAATGCCGATCGAACAACGAATATTGCCGAAAACTTACGATCTTGGCAACTTGAGTGCAATATCGCAGAAAATGTTGCAATTTCTTATTGATTGTTGTAAAATGTTTATGTGTTGTCTAGCAATTTGAGTTTAGCGTCGTAAGTCGCCGTTTTATTTGTGTCGTATCGTAGTTTATAGTTTTATGGCAATGGTAGTCATGTATTCAGCCAAATTGCTTTTTAATAAAAATGTTTTAGTACCTACGTGTTGTCATTAGGTTTTTTTATGATTCCTGACGTCAAATTTGCAGTAAATATTTTTTTTTTACTATGACAAGATTTTTTACAAACAAGATCATAGACTAATGAGATAAATAATAACAATTAAACTAAAATAAAATTAAACAACAAGTTTGTGTTGTCCAATCAAATTTATCAAATGTTTAGTGGAATACCATATTGGTAGAAGTTCATGTTCAATCGAATAGCAGAATACCACTTATAACTTTCGATCGAACGTCAACTTTAACTCAACCATGATTGGATCTCGATCGTTGTCAGATCATTAGTGGAATACGTAAACGTGCAAAAGTCGTCATTCAGCTGCGATCCAATTGTAATCTAATCAAAATTAATTTGTGGAATTGGCCCCCAGACTGTACAGACACTTTCATGCACACAAATGTTTGTCTAGCCAAAAAAAAAAGCAATATTACGTAAATATAATATCCTGAATCCTTCTTGGTTCTAAAACTAAAACTCATTAAATTCAGTTTAGGCCCTAATAAGGCACTTATGAATGTCGATAGTTACAATTGACAGTTTACTCTACCGTTTCGGAATACACTTAAAATGAAATTTCTAATATAAAATCTATACGTCGTTATTAGTTCTAAAGATACGTCAACAAGTCTAGACTCCCATCGATTAGAAATAAAAGGAGAAAAGTTTTTCAAATCCGGTATTAGCCAGAAAGTTCGGTATTAAGCGGTCCCCTAATACCGTTTATTCGACATTTTAGGGATAAATTTCGGTTTCAATCGGATGTCCTGTCCAGACGATTGTAGATACCGAGACAGGCTTTGTGTTTTGCAGGACATGTCGCCTGTTTGAATTTGAGTACTAGGTACGTTTTGAGTCCTAGGCTTTTGTTGAACCAAAATTCTGTATTTACCCAAAACAAAGCGCAAGGGTTACTTATTGTTTACACTGAGTGTAAGTAACAGCATAACAAAAACTGATATTTACATTTTATTTTATTTATTTTATAGAGTAGGTAGGAATTATTTTTATCATTGAGAATTTCGGTGAAGGAAAACATGGTGAGGAAACCATAGCACGGTGGTAGGGTACTTTGTAGTAGGTACCCGCCTGGCTGGCTACCACTCTCAAGTTGAAAATCTGTCGCCAAGCACCTACCAGTGTGTTGCAATTGCACTTGAGAGCCAGTAATTGCCTTCTTGAGCCGGCATTGTAACAGGTCGGTAATACATTGGCAATACCTCTGGTATTGCAAATGGCGATAGGCGACGGTAACCACTTACCATCAGATGGACCGCCTACCTGTTTGTCAACCTTCTGACATAAAAAAAAGAAATCGACATTTTATAGTCTGACCTATCAATTCCTATTAGTAATATTCCGTGCGTGATTTTAAGACCTTATTTCGTACCAATTAAGGTATATTTAGCGTCGTAATCGTTACATCTCTATGGTAACGAAATTAATTGTCAATTTTGTCACTCACCCCAATTAGAGGGTAGTGTGAGGTATCTAATCGACTCTAATAGGTATTATACGAGTATGTATATAGGTACTCCATTTTCAAGGTTAATATACGTTCGCCCCGCGGTTTCACGCGTTCTTTGGGATGCAAAGTAGCCCAGTTACTTTTTTTCCTTAATACAAACACACTTTCGCATTTATAATATTAGTTACGGTTAGGATTAGTAAAGATTTTTTTCATAGTTTTTTTTTATTGTGTTTAGTTGAAACTTTAAAGCATTTTGAAATATTTTTTCTTTTTTTCAGTTCCATCATCAGATCAGTTCAATGACACCATATTTTCATCTCATTAAATCGTTATCGGATATTTATGTGCCAGATCAATTAAACAGTGAGGAGTGGGTTAAAATGGATTTTAAAGTTACGACCTAAACATATTGTACTAACATGTGAAGTTAAAAAAAAGTTCGTAAAAAATAAATTGCATAAGAAACGAACTAATCCGATTACATTCAAAACAAACCAATGAGTATCAATCATTACATAGTGGTCATATAATCCTGCTTACATTAATTCAGTATGCACGCATATCTAGCTCTTAATACATAAGCTTAGTGGCGAAACTCGCGTACACACACGGTTGTACATAATAAATATTGCCTGCCTGCACACCATGCCACAAATCTCGAGAAATACACAAATCACGAAGTATTATACTACTGATTTACATATCACATGAACGCTCACAAAGCATACGCAGCTAAATGTATCCTTGACACGATAGCACAACACTGAGGTGCGTTTGAATCGGGAATGCTTACTTGCTCATACGTTTTCTTTAAAATTCGAGTAGGACCTGTTTCATGCTGAAAGTTTTATTTAATACTGACTTGCATAATTAAGAATAAATAAAATAAATAACAGTGCCGGTTATAAAACATAGGCTCTACGAGCTACGACTGCTACGAGTATCATCAATGGATATGTTAAAATAAATGATTTATTGTATGGCACTTTAATTTGTTTAAATAGATTCCAAAAATGTAATTTAAAGAGCAAGAACCCTATTATTTAATAGAATATAAATACCATATTACTTGCCCTTGCCAAGTCGAGTAGCTCCTTAACTCTCTTACTCCTACTTGAATAGGTAAACGCGTGCAAACAGAGCACGTATGTACTTACAAACCGAATACTTAAACGCGAACGTCAACGTTTAACCACTGACTTCCGTGCGAGACGTTCATAAAAAGCTATTACCGCCCATAGGATATGAATGTGCTTTATGTTAAGGCATCCATGTATGTGCTTACGCATGCAAAGTGGAAAGAACCGTTCAGATACTACTTAAGAACCTTTGAAGAATAATAAAAAATATGTAGAGCAACATTCGAACCGTTGTATTTGTAATTTTATTGGAGTAAAATAAACTATATACTTCCATCACTACATGCTATAAAGCTTAGTATGACTGCGCCTTTGATTATGATGAATGACTTTTAAAAAATAATTTTAGGCGCTTCATTTTGTAATTTAGTTTTGACATTGGCAACACTAACGGATTAACATTGTACACATTAATTAGCTTACTGCATGTGTAAAATTGTGTGTACATCGTATTTTTTTTAAATAAATAAATAAAACTGAACGTGTCCCATTACAAAACTAAAATTGTATACCTACATTCATACATCAACTAACAAATGTAAGAAAAATAACATGTGTGGCATCACCCAAGGGTACTATATCGTGAAAATCACTCACACATACTCAAATAAACAAGATTGTCGTATATATGCACAGAAAATTGCAAGAGTATACGTGATCTAAGCCTTTATTTGCTCGTGTGTGCGTAATTTCTTTACGGCTGATCTGAATTTTCACATGTGTACGCGTTCTTTGACGCACACATCGGCAACCCTTTTATTAAGGCGCAGTTTGATATTACAAGCTATTCCGAACCATTTTTGGGTCGCCAATCACATCTGCGGAAGTGGCAATCGGAACTGGTTGTGGAATTACTCGTGTCGTGTTTTTAACTCTCTTTTTTGGTTATTGAGTTAGAAAGGGTAGCATGAGAACCATGGTGCATGATATGGCTTTTTTAGGATTCTGTACCCGTCTGTCCGTCATCTGTCACAATTTTTTTACTTTCCATTGACCAATGAACTTGCAATTTGGTGATAATGTTTATTATTATATTATATGTTTTAGTAACAAATACCAATTTTTTTTTTGAAAGGACTAAGTTGGTAGCCTCTGATGGCTGCAACAACCTTACCGGACATAAACAAATACCAATTAATATTAATCAATAATAATTGATAAAACATATTTTATCTTAAATAATACTAATTTCCTATGAAAAACATGAAAAGGTTACTTTCTATGGTACGGAACCCTAATCTTGCGAAGTCCGACACGCACCTGACCGGCTTTTTCGTTTTAAATTGCTGGTTCTTCTCAGAAGAAGAATAAATTTTACAAATCAGCGCTAACTTCAGTTGTGACTTCATAAGTGCTCCTTAGGGCATAAACGAAAGACATGACTTTGACTTTAAAAGCTCTAGATGGTTGATGTTAGTCTCAGATGGTTTTTACACCCTTAAGTCAAGATCCTTACTCGGATTTTGTGAGAGACCTAAATTCTGCAGTAGTATCTATAGTTTATTCTATTCAATACTAATACAAATTTCAAGATGAAAGTTGCATAGCATTCAAAAGTAAATAAAGTACCTTGTTAGTGAAATTCAAAAGGAAAACCCAAGCCACAATTACGTATACCCCTTAACATCATGTATGCTACATTTATAAATGTGTGCGTAAAGGTAACTCGTATAAGTATTCGTGTGACTTCTATTCAATCTTCTTACGTTCCATTTCGCAGGGACATTTGATTTCGTCCTTGTCTAACTCGCTCTCGGCACATACAGCCATCTCATTCTATTCCTAACGGGCTTAGAAGCGTGTGATATATTGTATTGGATGGATTTTTCGTATCTGGAAATGGAATTTCTTTTCTGATTCCGTACCTGACACGGAGGATGTTAGATCAAACCACAATTTCCTTATTCTATTTATTATGGAATTCGTTAAAATTAATATGAGTTTGATTTTAAGTTAGGTTTAAAAAAGTAAGGAATTGAGAGAAATATACATATTCGCTCTATAAAATAGAGATGTTAAGCCGCGTTTAGGCTTTGAGCAAGTGCACTTGCTACTCTGGTTGTTTGTTAGAGTGCTGTCATAGGGAGAGATAAATGATGGAAACATTAAACAAAAACGAAAAAATTCACTTGTGATTTCAGTAGCTTTGATCGTCAACATTTAAAAGACTCTTCATTTTAGTACCATTCGATAAATTTTGACTTTGGTGTTACCTAAAATCTTTATTGTCACATTTATGTTAATTAAATTAAAAAATAAACATAGCTTGAATTTAGAACTAAATAGTATAGGATTACAATGTAAGGTATAATAATCGCTTCAGTTTTGATGAAACAAATTGTGTTTGTTACAAACATTTTTTTCACTACCAGCAATTAGCAATATACAGGTGGATATTTGAGATGGGTCAGTAATGGCAGCTACCTTAAGGGTTGAAGCCACGCGAATATGGTCTTAGGAGACCATCGCTTATTTTTTGAGTTATTGCTATCGGCATTTACAGATTTTGAAAAAAATGTACAGTCAGCGAGATATCGGCGATTTTTCAAATTCATTTTTATTAGCTTAATCAATCCTGTCTCCGACAAGGATCAAAAGGTTCTATGGCGCCAACTTAGGTAAGGGTATCAGAAATGTCACAAATCGAAAAAAACGATTCCCATACATTTTGTTCCATGCATCCATCCATTCTGTACAGTACCAATTTACTGGGAAATTATACCTTACATAATGACTCTGAAGCTTCAACGAGAACTTTTCTAAATTAGGATGTTTGTTGCAAGAGTTTGGAGAAACCTACTTTAAACTTGACGTCGAGATTAAAATAATGAATTCGCAATCTGTATAATAAAGTATTTTATTGATTTATTAAATTTAAGACGACTCTACCTAGGTGTAGATACCCGGTTGAGAGTCAGCTGCGCTCGCCGATTTGTCCACTTATGCGTGTAGTAGCCACCTCTGATTATAACACCTTCATGTTCTTAAAAAAAAAAAAATGGTACTTGCCCGGCATTCACTTTTTCACGTAGCTACCAAACGAGGCAGATAAAAGTATCTATCACGCGTAATTCTTGCGATATTTTGTGGAAGAAATGTCTTCCTGTGTTTATGGTCGATGGTATATAAACTGTAATTGTGAGTGAAAAGAAATGGTCTTATAGTAAAATGTTTAATGTATTGTAGTATGACGTTTGTCTATAACGCGTCTATTTTAATTTATATCTATACTAATAATAAAGCTGAAGAGTTTGTTTGAACGCGCTAATCTCTGGAGTTACTGGTCCGATCTGAAAAATTATTTCACTAATAGGAAGCTACATTACCCCCAAAGGTTATAGGCTAACTCATATTTTGATTCATCATCATCATGTCAGCCGAAAGACGTACACTGCTGGACAAAGGCCTCCCCAAGGATCTCCATGATGGCCGGTCTTGCGCTACTCGCATCCAGCGGTTACCCGCGACCCTCACAAGATTGTTGGTCCACCTTGTGGGGGGCCTGCCCACGTATAGATTGATTTTAAATTATAACATTCTCGAAAATCTTTCTATCTATTCCATAACGTATGCGGTACAAATAAGAGCCATTATACCGCACAAACAAAGTACTAAGAGAACATGACATCCCAAACGTAACTCGTTCATATCTCACGAACGCAAAAAACGGAATAATCTAAAGAAACGTAACATTGCATACCCTTCGGGTATTCCAGAAAATTGGTGCCTCCAAAAGAATATATTTTGAATTTTTATTATGTACTATTTTCTATTCCCGCTCCCAAGGTAACCCTTCCTTCTACAAAGGGGCTTCAAATGCGGAGACATTCTATAGGTGTGGGTGGGTTTACCCCGTTTCCCCCTTTTCCCCCTTTGCCCCTTTTGGGGAATGATGCCACCCTGTCCCATCTCGTTTCACTGTGAAGGATTTACCAAGTAGCACGTGTAATATACATATGAACAAATATACTTTATTTCTTGGTTTAGGGTTAAATTATAGTCGGCTGCCAATTTGAAGGTAAGTAATTGAGTGTCAAATGTGTTTTTTCTGAAGTGCAATTCCAAATTAATCTCGTAAAGGTGTGCAATGATAAAATCTAAACTATCGATATTTATATTTTTGCAGTATAGAAATTTATTTTTAAAAACCAATTGTTAGACAGCCTTAAGAAGTTAAGATTACGAAATAATTCTTTCGCGGAGCTTCTCTTTAAAGAGGTCATTGTGTACACGCGGTCTGAGGAAGGATTATCTCGTGTCAATTTGAAAGGGATAAGGGTGTTTATGTTGAACATGAGATTAATCGTATGTTTGTTTGTATTTTCTTTTATGTTTGAAACACTTGTAATTTTTGTTCGTAAATAACTAGGAGTGAAATCGGGATCAAATAAACACAAATGGATATAGAAAATGAAATTAATTGAATATATTTAAATAGGCATTAAAAGTCTAATACACAGTTTGATTGCTTATTTATTACATTGAATAAAGCCTAAGGTATTTTGCCACAGTATACTTTTTTTACTAACTGCGCAATACATTTTGCCGCAGTCTAACAATACAGCAAGTATAGCAAATCGTTTACCTATACTCTATGACTAAAACAAATAAATACGGGATACCATTAATGCTGAGCAATTTGATTCAGATCAACGATTCATTGTAAACAGTCGGGTTTTATTAGGTTGTTATTGGCTGTTCAGTGGGTATCGATAATATGCCGTCACGATATTATGGTTGTCGGCAACCCTGGTAACTCTATTCTTTTTTTAAATTGTATTGGTTTTTTAAATGGATTTGGTTGATAGACTTTTTAAATAAGTTACCTATAAAGGAATGAAATTAAATTTATTTATATGAAGTTGTCTGTTTGTCAAGAGTCTCGGTGCTATTATCTACTGGGGGGCTTTTTAATCACCATCCAAATTTTCAGGGATTATTGTACTTACTCATCAATATGAACGACTTTTATTATGGGACCAACCCATGTTTAGTATATCATATCTAGTTTCCATAATACAAAATCTGCTTCGTTTGGGAACAGACGGTCGTGACGAATGTCACACGATATTAAGTATTAAAATGGTCTTAAAAACAAATTACTTATTATGTAGGCTTTGTAATGAAAAGTTAAATCTTCGTAAATTTTTATTCCCACCCTAATCCCCATTAAAATCAATGGCAGACTTGACACAGTAACCTTCAAATCGCTTGTTTAACGCCTCTTAATTCTTAACCCCCCAAATTCCCACCCCGGCATTGACTCATTACGCCGGGGGCCTAATAGACCCCGACCTACCTCAAGGTTCGCGTTCTACATTTAAAATTAAGTCGAAAACGGAAGACAAGGCGAAAGCGAGAAAGAAAATAAATGAGCGTTTGAGAGGTCGCTCGGGGCGTTCGTTCCATATTTAAGAAAAAGGCGGGAGAAAGAATTGGCCATAAGTAATGGAGATGATGGCTTTATGCGACCATGATCATCTATTATTTTTTCTTTTTCATAAGTTTTCATAATGTAATATACACTTTTCTTTTTATTTTGTTCCATGTTATTTTGTTTTTAGGAATATAATAGAACATCAAGTGTTAGTTGATATTATGATACGTTATTATAGTAGGTTTTAATACACATACATTTCCATCAGATAAAAGAACACAAACACTATAAGAACGCAACCACACACACAGCAAAACTACCACATAACACTTTCCCCGGGAAAGTCCAATCAAACTTTCCCACTTTCACTATCGCATAACGCCATCCCGAGTCGGTATAATTAAACGTTTCATGAATGGGAGGGAGAGGGATGGCTAGCTTCCGAGTGAGACGGAATCGTCTGCTTGTTGAGAAAAGCGTAATCAGTTTTACGTAAGCGCAAATTATGTGGGTCTGTGGGGGTGTTGAATTAGCGCGGTAACAAGGTCACCGGAGTTTGAATTGCGAACTTCGCCCGACGCATTTTCAGTTTGTGTTACGTATTGATTGTTTTTTCCTCATTCCTTTTTTATTTTTAGGACGAAGGTTTTGTTTTATTGAGTCTTTATGGGTTGAATGGGGAAGTAGTTAAGCTTTAAATAACTCTTAAATTGACTAGTACTTCATAGCGAATATTCCTATTATGATATGAAAAAGTAAAAAATGGTTAAATTATGTGTGAAAAACTCATTTCTTATTTTTTGCCTTTGAATATTCCATATAAGTTATTCCAAACGTTAGGATCAGATCGTTAAAATATGTAGCCAATTATATTCGTATCTACATTGTTCATTAGGGAAAACCTGAGTAACAAGTAGATATTCTTCAATAAACCAATGAAATAAAACTTGCTAAAAGACTTTTTCGCTTCAACAGAACACGCCGTTTTTCTGGTAAAGAGCAAACCGACAAATTACAAATGGAAACAAAACGGCTCGTCTTGCGACAAAGGAAAAAGATCGAACGCCACGAAAATTTGAATAAGGAATCATTTCTTTTTCGGTCTCTTTATATTTTTTTTTATTCCTTTTTGCGTTCACTGTCAATCATTTGTCTGAGGCAAGGCGAATCGTTATTTTCTTTGTTGATGGATGGGATTGTTCTCAGTAGGCTCCCCTTTCTCGGGTGTCTCGCGCGTAGTGAGTTCTACTCGCGCCTAGTTCATATTTCATTATTTTTATCTTGCGAGTGTGTGAATGCGATAAAGTATGGATTTGATAAACGGGTGGTGCTTCCAGAGTTGATTTTCATTTGTTTGCGAAACTTATTGTCATAGAATAAAGTACCTACCTGTATGTGACAGTGAGTCCTTTATTATTCTACGCTTTCGACTTTACATTTGAAGCAAAGAAAATGTATGCAGGGAAATTGTAGTCTCATGAAACCTACGCAATTTTAAAGAGAAAACTTAATATGTATGACAGTAGCTGAAGAAAACAAATAAAAATCCATAACTGGCATAATCAGAATGTCAGATACATCTCGATTTTATCCTGGCTTAATGTTAATATAGCAAGGAGTACGCTAGACATGTAGATTGGCTCCCGAATCGCATGGAAATTCGATGTTTTCTTTACCTACCACATTACCTATTCTCTACAGTCCTTTGTATTTGGTTAAGGGTGGATTTACATTACAAGATCGGCGGTCGGTTTATATCTTAGGTACGATTTTTGCTAGGATTTTCTTATAGAGATGGAGAAATAAATTTAAAGCGTTACTTATAACTTATTTAATAGCTTTCCTTACTTCATGTTACATCATAATAATAACAAGTAACATTACATTAAGGACCCTGTTGGGCACCGCTAAGCAAAGTGTAGAAGAGACGAGGACTTTGTTATAATTTAACCGATAAATTAAAAAAAAATATTACTTAATTTTGCCAGTACCTATACTGTCTGTTGCCAAGCACTTGTGAGAGTTGCACTTGCCAGCCAGTTGCTTTCGAGCATCATACATTTCAGCCTTTTGACATAAAGAATTAAAAATGTTAATTCAAACTCAAAATTGCTCTGATAAGTTACTTAGTAATGTCACAATATTCTAACACTCGTACGTAATATATTTATTGAGGACTTTACTAAGCCTTGGTATAGATTTTTTTTTTATTTCTGGCAATCTGTTTGTACCAATAAGCCAATCTTTTGTCCAATATAAATAAATCTGGGTTCGAGAGAGGTAATGTCCAGTGGTTGAATCTAGTAATTATTCTCTTTGATTCTTAAAAATAAATACTTTTTACACAGTATCTTTATTCAATTCTCAGCCTCATAACGTACTCTTCCCGTTTAATATAAAAGAACCATATTCCATGGACGACATCCATTGAATCGTGAATTTTCGCGTCTCTTCGTCTGTCTCCGGATAACGTCGGGTTTATTCGTGCGTATATTTTGTCTGTTAACAAACGCCGCCTACTTGTATGATGTAGAAAAGGTATTGTAGGTCACTAATAAATGTCTAGCTCGAAACAAAGACAGAAAGGTTGTAATCTAGATTTTATACAAATATAAATGGTTTTACGATTATGTGCTAAACAAGATTAATATCCTGTTGGGCGTCGCCACCATTTAATACAGCTTTAATAGATTTCCCTTTATAGTGGACAACCGTGTGACGGCATTTAAACGCTTGTGATTCTGGGAATTTATTTTGAAAAAACAAAGTGCGGATGAGGAGCGGTTTTCCTAGTGTATTGTCAGATGGCCGACGCCCAATAGGATATTTTCAGATGTCATATTTTTAAAGCCTGTTGGAATATTACGTAACTTTCTTGTGATCAGTTTAAATATAGGTTAGGTTTTCTGGTTATTTTAAGTTGTTATAACTGCATATTATTATGCAAACAATGCTTTATTACAAATTTAATAATTTTTGACATGGAAATATTTTTATCGACGATTTTCAATTTGAAACTGATTGCAACAAAATGAGGTGATCGCACATAGTTTACTTTACATTCTAAAAAAAAAATAAAAAAAAAAAATAGAAAACCTTAATAAAAATCTCTTATCCGATTACCAACCAGCTACCAAAATTAAATTCCGTAGGAGAAAATAATTTTACTATGTATAAGTAATCAGTGGTAAACCTAGATGGGTCTCAAGTGCGGCTATCGGAACACACCAGTAGATGTTTGGAGACCTCTTTCAACTTATGAGTGACCTGGTAGATACTACTGAGTACCACCGGGGTATGGTTTCTCTTAAAGCTCAAGCTCATTGTTAGATTTGCAAACACGAAATTCGTCTCGGCATTCGACGTCACTTTTGATATATCGATGCCTTAAAATGTCATAAAACACTGACATGATCATCAATTCACTGCTGGATAAACGCCTCTGGCGTAGTACCTATATTTTACTAATTTAAAACCTGATGGCTAATATCTTCAACCATTTAAACATCAAAAATGAATGATGTATATCAACAATAGCAGACTCATCAGGAATCATTCCTCGTAACACCACACAACGTGCTCACAAAGCTAAGCAACGCATAGTTACCGTGCACGTATACTCAGCCGTTCGAAATTCAGACTCAAACCACGTTAAGTCTATAATAGTACAGGCGGTAGTCGGTAGATGGCGGCGTCACGTAGCACCAAGGCGCGCGGGTCTCGTGTTCGGAATTCGAAATCGAAGGGAGTTTTTAAACCTCGAGGTGGATTCTGGCTCTTTAGCAAATATAAATGGATTGTGACTTGAATAAGCGGTTGTTAGCCAAGGGTGTCGGTGGATGAATTTTTGTAGATTGATTCTTGATAGTTCTTTTTTAAATTTAACTTTTTTTTAAGGTTTCACTCAAGATTGAAGAGCTCTTGATAATGATGAACCAATTTATTTGGGATCTGCGTAGACATACTTTAGTTCTAGTTTGTTTGGATGTAGGATGTAATGTCCGAAATCACTGATGCGATTCTAAAAATTCTTATACTAATAGCAAGCTACATTATCCTCGAGTACCTACTACAGGCTACTTTTATGATGAGAACGCGATGAAACCGCGGATAGCTAGTCTGTAATAAAGCGCTAATCTCAGAATTTCAGCCGGATTTGAGTTACATAACTCGTCTACTAAGGAAGGTTAAAGGTATTTGATAGTCTTTATCAACACATATACAAGCTATGTCCCACGTTGGATGAAACCACGGCACATAGCTAGTAAAGATACCTATATTACATCTGTGTTCTTATTTATTTGACGATTACCAGGATTTGTATCAGTCAATCAAGAATCGATAGAATTAAAAATGAAATGCAATCCGTTAAAAAATATAAACGAATGCAATTAAAAAGTAACTCTGATTGGCTGAAAAACTAGCGTTCAAATGAATAATAAATAAGGTAAAATTATAAAAAAAAATTGAAGATTCCAAAATTAAACTGCTAACGCAAACATGTTAAATCATAATTAGAGGCCATACTGAGAAATACCTGCTTGGACCACACCTACTCCGATGCGGGCGGTCGAACAGACCAATAGCGTGATATTTAGCAGGTTAAAAATTACGGTTTTAGCAATAAAATTTGCAATGACGTAATCGATGGCCAAGAGGCCCAGAGGTAATATTATTTGGATAGTGGTGATGAATTGTGTAATTTTGATGGTATAAAAAACTAAACTATTTCATAGTTTCCTTTAGATCTTTCGGTATAAACGTAAAATTTCTAAATCTAAGTGTAAATTCTGAAACGTTAATTCGTATTTTACAAGTTTGTGAAGGATTAAAAGGTCAAAGAAAATGAAACCAAAACTTAATTAGCACAACACATAACCCTGTCAAAATAAATACAACACATAAAGAAAACAAACCTAATCCACGCGTCGGCTTTTGAATTTCATATCGTCTCATACCACACTCAAAAATAGAACAAGTAGAGAAAAAAAAATCATAACACGCCTGAGTACGCGATACATTTCTTCATATCCGCTGTATTCGAATGAAAAATGCGCAAAGAGTTGACTGCTTGAAGCGGGTCCTTCCTACCCCACTGGGGGGAACTACAAATCCGCTAGAGCGAGACGCACACACCCGTCAGAGGGAGACATAACGCTAAACCCGAAAAGATGGATGGTATACAATGTCACTGCCGCTATGCTGAAATTGTATATTTTATATTCGGTATAAAAAAAGCAGCTACGACATACGATATTAAAAAGACCGCACGAGAAAATTTTCTGGATACAGTAGTTATATTGTGAAGGAATTTAATCTTGCGGGAGACGGGATGAGTACTACAGTAAAGGATTATTGGAATGTCTCCGGGTTTTTTGATTTTTCTCTCGTGTTTTATATATTTTTGATGCGAGCCGAATTTCCAGTTAGCGAGATAATAGAGGGACGGATTTCGTTTGCGTCGAATCGAATCCATTTGTACTGGTTATTGACCTACTTTTGATAATAAGAATAGTATACCGAAATATTGAGTAAAGGTATAGCTTTTGGTAATTAAAGTAACTCTAACACCGTTAGGAACAGGTACCTCTAACCTTGACAATTTCTTAGTAAGTGTAAATACATATTTGAGAACTTAAGTTGGCAAGAATTGTGGCCAAAGTTAGCACTTCCTATAACGTGACGTAATTAATTTTTAATTACTAAGTTTTTTTTTGGGTTGCGAATATTAATTTACATTTACTCGTATACGTATTCGCATGTTAATATTTTCAAATTATTTGGATGGTCCAAATAAGAGAAAAAATCATTCTTAGTTTAAAAAAGGGGCATACTCAAGGCCATTGTAGAAGTCTCGAAGCCGTGAATTTTTATTTTTGTTTCTCCGGGGTAATTTCCAAAACGGTTAAACCGATTGCGGGTGAAACCACAAGTTACAGCTAGTCATAAAATATTTTATAACATCAAAATGCGATTACGTATATCACCTGATATATAGGCTGTCCCATAATCTACCATCGCAATCTGACGTTATACAGCCGCAGAGCGAGTCACTTTGCTATCATCCGCCATTTTGTAGGAAATAGCTCTATAACGTCACAGCTTATCTGCTTTGGCGAACGTTTACCATCATCCAGTTAGCTTTTATTTTTATACCTATAGAAGATATTTTGTAAGATTTTGTTGGAAATAGAATAATCGTCAAAAAAAAAGGTTACTTTCTAACGCGCGGGAAAATCAATGAGACAGTAACAACATTTTGAATTCAGAAATTCTTTCGATAACATTTCAAAATGTTCAGTCAACAACGTAACAGTTAAAAAACAGTCTCCCACAAACCACGTAAGTGTTTATAAAACGCGCCATACAACATTGAAAGGTGTATTTGAATATTAAAGGTATTGTTAGGCAAATTAGCGAGCAGATGCGAGCTTCAATCCCTATCCCGGGTACTGGAGCACGCATCTAATTGGGTCTTATTTGCATCACAATGTTAGTACACGTAGTTTTCTATAGAGTACACTTTGATTACTAAATGTAAAAACCGGTGTTGTTGAAAAATAATAAAAAAAAACTACAACCCAAATAGACTCTAGAAAATATCTTAGGATTTAAACCAATGTGATTTTCTTTAACCGTACCAACATATTTTATTTTCGGCTTTTTAATTTAAAAACCTTATTTTAGCCGCTTCTATTTAGAAAAAAATCTTTAAGAATTAAAAAATATAGTTAAAAAACCACCGTAATTCACTTCCAATGTATTAAATACAAATATTACATTATTCCTATGGTACCCATTGCTCAACGACTTGCAACATGTTTTTCTTCAAAGCCACTGTGGGTACCGTTCATAAATCCTTTAGCCCGGCTGTCAACCGCACGCCTACGTCCGTATATTATGTGTGGAAACGCATTATTTTTTGTTACGTCTAACATTACTATTTTCTACTTGCAATGGTTGTTTGTTGACTTTTCTTTTATCCGGAACGATTACAGAATAAATTTCAAATTATGTTTAGTTATATTACGATAATATAATAAACCTTCATTATATAATGATAGTAATTGGAGTAAAATAAAAGTAATTAAAAATAAAATTGGATATCGAATATCTCTACTTAAAAAAAACTTATCACAAAAGTAAAAATCATTACAAAAGGGTCATTAAATCTTATATTTATGATTCTTGATCCCTAAGAAGCTGTGATTAAGCAATACTTCAGCTGAAAATGGCTTCAGTGTCTGGCACATCATTTATTTGTTGCGATTCGAATAAAATGTTCATTGCTCTGTATTTATTTTCAACGAATAGCTACTTTAAACATTATTTTAAGCTCTTAATCTTACCGAACGACCGCATCAAAATAATTCACACCATCGTTATCGTACTAACATTCCGTATTCAAATAAAAACGGAAATGCCACATTTTCCACACCACACAGCGGTGAAATATTCTCTGGCAGTCTTCCACTGGCAGTGCGAGCGAGACAGACAGATAGTTTGGCGCATAAAATAAAGATCAATCAGAGAGGGATGACAACGCGTTTATTGGTTCCACCACGTAGTTTGTGGCTATCGCCTCCGGCCAACTTTGACTTTATTTTCTTGGCAAGAGGTGTAAATTTTTTAATGTAAAAAGATAAAAACTCATTTTGAATGTAGAATATTTTTATATAAATTGGCTAGTCTTGAGAGAACAAACAAGGCCTAGACTGGCTTCGAGACGAGAGCGTGTTTGTTCTATGCTGTCATATCACCAAAATTTTATAACTTACCTTCGGTTGGAGTAACATTTTAGTAACATTTTCATGAAATAGTCGTATATGTCAGTAATATACCTTGGAGGAATATGATGATGATTTGTTTTGTTATTAATCAGTAAATATACTACCATTCTTGTCGCAAATAACATGTTGATAACTTATGACCTATAACTGAGCTGCAATATGCAAAAAATGTGAAAAAAATTGAATTTCGCGCTCCAACCGAACGTTCCCCCTTAACTAACATAGGGTTCAAATTAATCACAAACTACGTTGCACTCCTGTCGTGAGCCCTCGTTAGCTTAGTAGCTAACATGAAACTATACGTTTCGCAAAGTTTCTTTCTATACGTAAAAGTTAAAGCTACAGAAGTTAGGAATTTTAACAATTTTTTTTGTAGTTTAAAAACAAAGTACCTAATTATCTTTTTCGCAAACTAGCTAAAGCGGGTACTGTCGTAGAGGGTCTACGAAAATTTAAATTTTTGCTACGATTTATCTGAAACAGTCACATCTATATCCATAGATACAGGTAATAAATATCTTGTGCGTTTGAGATAAAACTGCATTTTAAATAACACACACTACATTAAGGATTTTTTGGCATAAAAATTTCGGCTACTAAATATTAATTTGCTCTTTGTGTTTCTTTAACTATAGTTTCTTTGCTGCTTTACCTGTAGGTACTTCATAGATAATTTGATTGGTCAATAATATTAGCACGAAAATCAGAAAATACCACAATTATACATTTAAAATTAAATACCTTATCAGTGTTATACAAAAAAAAACATCAATCATCATAAGCTCAGAAGGAAACAAAAATGAATTGATTTATAATTTCAGCTTGTTAAAAAATAATTGGCACTTATAATTTTATACCAAAGATTTTTTTATGCAAATTAAGAATTGACAGATAACGGTTTTTTCATATCATTGTCAAGTCTCCACGTAGAACATTAATAAGACATCAGACAAGGGATAAACGAAACATATATCTGCACACACACTATCATACAAAAGGAAAGTCGGCACTAGATCAATACTTACTCGCTTTACGCCGCACATGTGTCATATGGCCGTGTGTAGACGTCAGAAGGTGTGGAGCCGCCTTTTTCAACATTATTGAAATAGTAGTTTCTAATAAAATACCTATTTAATATGTTGTATTGTAAAGTTGTGTAAATAAATTTTCTATTTATGAGGATCTATATTTTTTTTCAAATATAAAGGTTCTATTGTTTCTTATATCTCTTTAAAATTTCGAATGAGCTTTTAAACATAAATTTTTTTTACCTATTTTGATTATGAAATCAAGAATCGAGTTACCCGATGGCTGGTATCAGGGACGCGAGTGGCTCAAACACAAAAGAATAACTGACATATCAAATCAGCTACTTTTTAATAAATGTCAAAATTATAGTTTATAAATATGGAATTTTGTATGAAATATAACACTATGACGTCATAGTATCACAGTATCAAATGATCTTATTCTTAGTGGTTCTACTGGTAATCAAAAATCTTAAAAAGCATTAAATGTAACATATTTTACTTTTCCACGTGTTTTTACCCGAATTCAAAAAAAGGAGGAGGTTCTCAATTCGTCTGTATGTATAATATTTTTTTAGATGTTTTATGCATTGGTTAGTGTTTGGTCATTTATTTTTGACACTGACAACTAGCCTATTCTCGGAATTGGGAGTCAACTAGTGAAAAACCAATTGAATTCAAAGTTGAAAAAATAAGAAGTTATTATCCATGTCTTTTTAAACTTTGAATTCTCTTCAACATTTGAATCGAGTCCAAGTCAACTCCACGCCATCAAGGCTTATTCTGTGATAGATAATGTGTTACTCGCATATGCCGCGGGGTGGCAGGAGGGTTGTTTTGTCAAACGCCACCCAAAGGAAAGTAGGGAAACTCACTCGATTCCTCACACGCCTTTTATTTTCCAGACTATTTTCCTGTACATATGAAGGTTTCAATTTTTTTCCCTCCGACTCCTTTGTTACAATATTATTGCGTATATTTTTTGTAGGTATATTATGTAAATACCTACAAGTACCTAGCATATTATTTATGCTTGGCATTTTTATAATTCAATAGATACCTACTTGAGTTTTCATTATTATAAACTAGCTTCCGCCCCGCCCTCTCAACTCACCCGAGTTCCCGAAGTATCTTATGTTATCCCGGGATAAAAAGTAACATACTTATAGGCATGTTATTCCAGGGTATGATCTATCTATGTGCCAAGTTTCATCCAAATCCGATCTGTAGTTTTTACGTGAAAGAGTAACAAACACATCCATACTCACAAACTTTCGCATTTATAATTAGTATAGGATTTATAAAATTAGTAGAATTTGATTATATTTCAACGCAAACAGTACTCAATATGATAATTTGATTGCAAAGGTATTATTTTCAATTATAGACAACTATAAATTTTACTAACAATCTACTCGTAAATTCTAAACTAATTTTCGTCTAAATCACCTAACTGCATTCCGGCTAAATCAGAATCTATGCTACTGTACCTTGCCTTAAGTTTTATGTTTTTATACTTAACTAGCTGACCCGCCAGCCGTTGTCCTGCCCTGAGAACAAAAATAAAACTGGGACCTACCTACCTATCCCTACCTACCTCTACCTATCCCTTCCTATCCCTACCTACCTCTACCTACCCCTACCTACCTTACTTACCTACCCTACCTAACTACCTACCCCTACCTACCTCTACCTATCCCTACCTACCTCTACCTACCCCTACCTACCTTACTTACCTATCCTACCTAACTACCTACCCCTACCTACCCCTACCTAACTACCTACCCCTACCTACCTCTACCTATCCCTACCTATCCCTACCTACCTCTACCTACCCCTACCTACCTTACTTACCTACCCTACCTAACTACCTACCCCTACCTACCTTACCTACCCCTACCTATCCTATGTCCTTCTCCTGGCTCTAAACTACCTCCCTGCCAATTTTCAGCTAAATCGGTTCAGCCGTTCTTGAGTTATAAGTGGAGTAACTAACACGACTTTCTTTTATATATATAGATTTAAGATTTGTTAATGAATTGAATGACAAAACAAACACACAAACATTCTTCATATACGGTCATCTGATCCCAAACCAAGCGTAGTTTGATATGAAAACTTTGATAATTGATATTCTAACAAAGTTTATATAACTAGCTGTTTCCCGAGGTTTCACTCGCATCCCTACGATAAAAAGTTGCACTCAAATCAAATCAAAAACTCATTTATTCAGTTTAGGCCCTAATAAGGCACTTATGAATGTCAACAGTTACAATAGACTCTACCACCGGTTCGGAATACACTTGAACTGAGAAGATTCCGGCAAGAAACTCAGCAAGGCTTCATTTTTTTTTGTGGATCTTTCTTTTTTAAATTTATGTAATTACAGTTTCTGTTCCAAATATACATAAAGTTCATACAATTGTCACTTGGCCAGGGGGCCGCAAGTGCAGAGAGAAGCTACTACAACCATTTATTCTTGTCTTCAACGTAATGAATAATGTAGCTTCCTATTTTAAACAATTTTTAGGATAGGACCATAACTCCGGAGATTACCTCCTACATTCGAACTTACAAATTTTACTTTTTTTTTTTTTTTTAAAGGACATGAAGGTGTTAGCCAGAGGTGGCTATAACACCCTTACGCGGACAACTCGGCGAGCGCAGAGGGCTCTCAACCACACAAATTAAGCAAATTTTACCTCTTTATCATTATTATAGTGTAGATCCGTGTAGAGATCTAGACTAAATTTCCAACTCTAGGTTTTACCTATAATTCCCTATCTCTTGGAAACACCTGCCTACTTCATATAAGAAACTTGATAAGTCGTTTTCAAGTTTCAAAAGTCTAAAAAATAGATATTTTTTTTGCAATGTTTTTCAACACACTCAAACTGTAGGGTCTAAATTCTAGATCGATTTGTCAGTCAGTTTTTCTTTTATAATATAGATTCTAAATAGAGAACACACAAACGTATTCACGTACACAAATATTTGCTCTGTATTGTTATCAAGTTGATATAGAACTCACATGGCTAATATGTTATTAAACCGGTCCGACAACATCACGCTATGGAATCGGCCATACAAGCCTTAGTAGGTACTATTAATTAATCTGTGGACAACATAATATTTCACTTGACATTTTATTTTTAATTGTCTTTGGTTAAGAACTGGATTAACAAAGTAAGATGAAATATAGCTTGCCTAGAAAACTGCTGCATAACTTTTTAGGCTTTTTTTTTATTTAAAAATACTTATAGGAGAAAGAAAACAGATTATTCGATTCCATTATTTTTATTTAGAATGTTTATGAACCAAATATTATTTTAGATATTTTGTTTATCAAGCAATAAGATGTATAGTATATGGTTTAAAGTTTTGGTAAAAGAGTACGGAGTGAGAAAAATGGAGTGCAAAGTTGTTCGATCGTATGTTTGTCCGTTTGCCTTTATTAGGGTCTGATCATTGTGAGCAAGTAAACGTAAGCGATTTGTTTCATTTTGTAGCAGCTACGATAATAATGGATAAAAATATGATCTCAAATGGCAATTTTTATAATAAAAAAAATCGTTCTATATTAGTAATTATAATATCATTGTGACAATAACGAATTGTATTTTATTTTTTGGTATGAATGATAATTTATATTTGATCTGATCTCATATTACTTACCTAATAATATATTTCTTATGCTCTCCAAGAATAAAACAAAATCGTCGACAAATGTCAGCTTTATTAGAATTTCCATTTTCAAAATTCACAAACTTTATGATACTTCACGCTCCGCTCACCGCTCCTCCTATACCAATGAAACCTCAACCTAAGCAACATACGGTTGGCGAGCTGACAAATATATTGTTGGTGAAACTTTTACCCGACTTCTTGGAGTGGTTTCTGAACTTTGCTGTCATAAGTTGCGCATCCAACGGTTGTGAATATCTTATTTTATTTATGACGTACTTTCTACTCAACTTTAAATTCGGTAGCTCGCTGTGAGAGGCCTTTTTGTTAACAATCTTTTGTATTCTTTTTTATTGCGAGTTAGTATTTTTTTAAATAAAGAATGTAAACTGTTTTTTTTTATACTGAGAGGAGTGCAAAGGCTGTTTTCATTAAATATCAGCTATCTAATTAGTTAATGATTAGTAAATATGATAGTACAATTCAATATAAACACTGCGGCATCTTATGCGGTTGTAATAGGAGCTATTTTGCAACAAAAAGGTATAGTCTGATGTGTTGGCGACTGTACATAAGACTAATAAATATTTTTGTATTCGAAGAAGAATGCTCAGAGTCAATGTTCATAAATGTCATAAAATTTGAATTAAATTTGACTTTTGAGAATTCTTATGCACATTTTTTTTTAAATTGATGTCAGTTCCTGTAAAAAAATTGTAAAATAAATTAAGAATCAATAATATTCATATTTTAAAATATTCTATTAATTCTTACCTACACTTCACAGTCATGTCGTCGCAGTTAAAGTCGTCACACATTTTTGACCCAGACAAAAAAAAATGTAGTACACATCCAACCGGTGTACTGCGACCATAAATTATAAGGATACAATAAGGTCACGGTGGCATCCCTTTTAGAATCGAGTGCCACTCAAAGGATTATGTTCGATACGCATTCGATATTCAAAAAAAGCGTTACAACTGATTGGTTTATTTAAATAGGACTTTATTGCCTGCGTATGATGCGACTAATGTCCTGTGATTTTAAATGTAGAGCACTATTATATTTATTGGAATAATTTCATTTAAAATTTTAGCATAAGTGCTTTTATTAACTAAATTTTAGGAATAAATGTAAAAACTCCATTAACCAGTTTTAAACCTGCTATTTGTCATACAATCTCATAACAGGTCAGTTAAAGTATGTAGTTAAAAAGTTTTTATTAATATTTCACAGAACAGTAAAAGTGAAAATTCGCGGCCGCTTCAAAGGAAAAACTTAAAAAAATACCCGTACAGCCTGCTTGAGCAAGTCTTAAAAAGAAGTATAAAAAGAACCTCTTCAGCGAAAGTGCATTAAAAATGAGTGTGGGCGCAAAGGACGACACTATGGAGAACGTATCGCGCTATCTTTGTCTAGTGCCTCTAAGAAAATGGTTTTATGAATGAAAATTACTTTTTTCTCACGCCATTTACTGAGTTCAGGGACGTTAGTTTTGTAGCTCGTTTTCTTTTGCGGGAATAAGTGAAAGTTGTTTGGGGGAAGGTTTACTCTCGCCTATTATTTATAAATTAGTTAAGCAATGTTATATTTCTTCAGTATGGATTTGTCGCATATTCTAAATACCTATTAGTTTCCACAAACGTGTTAGCTTGGCCATCCAAAGAAGATACGCCAGCCTTCTGAGAACCTTGTCGTTGATCTGCAGTAGCGGCCGCTTAGAAGATTTTTTTTACACGTAGATTGTATTTTGCATATTTGTTGTAAATCATTTGAAAATAAAACGCAACGTCACAGTTTCACTCGCGTTTCCGGGATACAAAATAGTTTACGACCTACCGAATATACCTATGAAAAAAAAAACATAAAATTCGTTTTCTTATTCCATCATAACTTCAAAATGTTTAAAATTTTGAAAACCATAATATATTTCCAAACTGATGATAAAAAAATATCATACAGCCCACACATTTGCATAATATTTTTTTAAACACAAGAAACCATATAACGTTGAAAGAAAAAATATGGTCCCCTAAGTTAGACAATTTAAAGATTATTACACGGTGTCCCAGCGTTCCACAGAGTGTTGACAAAAACATTTTAATGACACTTATATTTCAAAGTTCTGTCAATAAAAAAAACATGGGACATCCTTTGTGATAGGGTTGAATGTTTTTACAATATGTTAGTTGGTCTTTTTGGCGGGAACTTGCGAATGACGTTGCGGTTTATTTTCATAAAATTGTGTATTTAGAGTTTTATTGAATTCTATCTGTGGTGTGCACCATTGAAGTGAAATTATTACGTTTTCAAGTTGTCTCCAAAGGTCAGTGAAAAGTTCTAGCAGAATGGCTGTAAGTGACCACAAGGTTAAAGTGACTGTAACTGACTATAACTTAAAAGTGATTTAAAATGACTTGAACTTTACTAATACTTAAAATATAAATTGACGCTGTAAAAATATATAAACCAAGACATGATAAGAAAAACAACAATATGTTGGTTGGTTTTTAATTTTTTGTGTTGTGTACCTTGGCTGTGATGTGACCAAAACTTTTTACCGTGTAAAATACTTTCTCTCAATGTTTTTTTTTAAAATAATAATTAAATATAAAAAAAATATACACGAAATTCAAATCACAAATTTAAAAAAAACTAACACGTTTACTAACAAGTATACATTACATTTAATTAATTTATTCTTAATTTCTCATGGCAATTACTTTGACCCTTTTCTTACCACCTTTAAAAGCCGTTTAATTAACTCAATAAAAAAAGAAACAAAATATTAAGGACCGTTTCGTGTCATAGATCTTAACAGACACATGCGCTCGCGCACCCCTACCGTTAGAAAGCACCTTTGTTGTCTATGCCACCGATAAAATATAACCAACATTTTTTAAACGAATAATACGCATAAATTTTTATCTATAAAGGGTTTAATAGTCTATAAATCAGTATTTTAAACAAAGAATAGTCAAATTCACGACAATGGGCCATCCCTTATTGTGCATAGAGAAGAGTACTTTTTTTTGTTGCACATAAACCCGTGAAATGTTTGTTTTGTTGGTAGCGTGTGTAGTGGCCGTTTTTTTGCAAGGTTTTTTTTGTTTATTAATGTTTGCAACCAATATTTGATCGATACAGAGATGATTTGTTTAATAGCGGTTTTTATGTGAAGTGTGTTCTGCTGTTGAAGCTGTTTGAGTTCTGGTATTTCTTTCTTCTCTTCTGGAGCTTCTTTTTCAGTTTGAGTATTTTTGTCGCCGACAGTGGTTTGTTTACTCGTACCTAATATTCAACTTTTTTTTTAAAAGTAAGGTGAGGCTGTAAATTTTTTTAGTCAAAATGGACAACGAAGTTTGGACATATACCTACATATATTTCAGGGTAGGTACTGATTTTATAAGTAGGTGGGGTGATAGCATCGGGTCGTTGGGAGTGGAGGTGGATGCTAAGACTAGCACCCCTAGTATACCTACCTATCTTAGACTTGTTGTGCCGGTGACAGTAGCCCGAGAGATATGAAAATGAACCATATGATATTGTAATAAGGTTAATCTGAATCTACATAGGTAGGTACCTATACTAATTAATAATGTAGATTAAACGGACATAATTATATCTTTGCACGAAAGTTCATTTGTTTAATCTATGATTTAGTATAGGTATGTAGATTCAGATGAACCTTATTGCAATGTCATAATAATTTATGGTTCATTTTCAAATCTCTCTGGCTAGTGTCACATGCACCAGGCTACAGCATAAATAGCGTAGCTAAAATGAAGTTACATCTAAGATTTTGTACAAATCATTTTTTAATGTCTACATTTTCTCAAGATCCGATTAATTTTAGATTGAACAAAGACGTGAGATAATAGTTAGGGTCAAAATGAATAGGCCCCAAATGGCCCCCAAAGATATTGAATCACCGGAAAGGTTTGAGCATACATTACAAAAGATACCAACTTCCGGTTCACGAGACGCATTGTGGTTACATTTATTATTAATAATCATAGATAATAAGAAACGTGATCGTATCTGTGTTATTATTTTTTAACATCTGTTGTTGGTAATGCAAAAATATGGTATGCTGATAAATTAAAAGGTCATGGACCATGGATGAAGGTGACCTGAGATCTGAACCTATGAGAGACTTCCAGGTTCAATTTAGTTAAATTAATTTAGTAAAACTGCATTCGCTTTTATAATGAAATCCCATGTGAAGTAACTAAGATTTCTTATAATAAATTCAAAGAGTATATATGGTGTAGGTGGCTCATTAGATAGAAGACAAAGAATACATGGTTGTAGTAGCTTCTCTCTGCAGTGGTAGAGTCTATTGTAAAAATTGTAACTGTTGACATTCATTAATGCCTTATTAGGGCCTAAGCTGATAAATCAGTTTTGAGTTTGAGTAGCCCACATTTTATTAATGGACGAGAATTTAAAAGTTAAAATAGCCGAAGACTATTAGAAACCATAGACTTCTAAAAAAGTTATATAGGACCTTAAAAAGCATTCTCCGACAATGATGTCACCTTGTTAACGGCTTCAACAGATAAAAAGGCCCAAACTAACCATACACGCTGCAAACCTACGTAATCCTTATTAATATAGCCAATTCATCAACCCTGAAAAACGTTAACATGACAAAAGGGACCCCTTCGAAAAAGTTATAAAAAAAATAATAAACTAAAAATTATATGCAAATTCACGACCCATAAGTTCCTATAGAAATAGTTAACCCTTTCACGGATGGGGGTTGAAATGGTAATAATTTATTCACTTTGAGAGATGAGGTCACAGGACACTTTTGGTCGCATTTAAAAATGTGCGACAATAGTGTTAAGACGTGTTTCCGTGTAAGTTGTTTTATTTGTATTTGATTTTAATTTTACGTGATTTTGTGTTTTTAAAGTGCGCACGCGTGGTTTTTTTGGTACGTCTAATTTTAAATCTGGTCACCTTTCATCTGTGATAAATATCAGGTAAAACAAAGCTTACGAATTATTTGTAATTATCTGTAGGTGTAACTGTATGTAAACGAAAGGTATGTGAAGACTTTAGGTATTCTGCATAAAAATGTTAGTTGGGTATCCGAATTATCTGAATGTTGGAAATGAATAGCTTGTAAATATATATAGGTACTAGATAAGCTATCGGCAACTTATCTACGACAAGATTTATGGAGATAAAAAGTAGCCTATGTTATTCTAAGATATGATCTATCTATTTGCCGAGTTTCATTCAAAACCCTTGAGTAGTTTTTACGTGAAAGAGTAATAAACATCTTCACACCCATCCTCACAAACTTTCACATTTTTATTAATAGCATTAAATTTCTTGCTTTCAAATGCAATCAATAACATATTTATAACTGTTTAAAATAAAAGCACGTCTTGATTGTTTTATTAGTTTTGTAAGTGTAAAGTCTATTGCTTCGTTAAAAATAATAGGTAACATTAATTAGTGTTGTGCGTTGTGCTATTTATGATCGTGTCGTTATTTCATCAAACACATAAAATAGCGTAAGAGATCACTATCATAATAAACTGGTGAATTTCCCAAGTATGTTGTAATGTATGTAAGGTTAAAAACAGAATAAATTAAAGGATTTATTTACGAGGTATAAAGGTCTTTTTGTAATTCAAAGAAAATAAGTAATGTAATGTATATGTATCTACGATACTATTTATTGATGTATCTATAGATACATGGAGTTTTTGTATGAAAACAATACCTATCTATTACTTCATTAAAAATATTTTTTAATTAGGTGTATTTCTAAATTCTTTAACAAAAGTAATTGCTTATAAAATATATTAAAAATAAAAAATACTTTCTAAGATTTTATAAAAAAAAACTATGCGCATGCTGTCATATCGCGTATAAAAACGTGGGCTATCCAACGGCACATTTTTATTTTCGATTGGACTAGTTTTTCTAAAGATAATATTTTTTTTCCATTACCGTTGTTTTAAATATAGAGAAGATTTTAAATAACGATACAAAATAAGCCTTTTTTTGGGAATCATTTTGTTTTTTATACCTTTTTTCTTTTTAAACTATTCCAATAAGAAACAAATCAAACAAAGATGAGGCAACATCGAATACATCTCCACACAGTATAAATTGAAATAAACAATATCCTAATGGATGTAACTCGATATATTTGTCAATACATTTTCCATCGCATCCATGACTCCTATGTATAAGTGAAAAATATGTCCAAATTGCAAACATACACCCAACATTTTACTATAGCGAAGAATACACCATATTTCTAAAAAGATAAGGCTCATTTCAGTTTGCTTTTTGTAATTTAGTTGCGATCGTTTTTAGCTAGTGTCCCCATACTGTTTGCACATGTTTGATCGATTGACAAGTAGGGGGTGGAGTTTCTTTCAATAATATTACCCCCGAATCCTATATCAAAGTGTTTTAGTTTGTTTAATTTTATAAATAGAACTAGGTATACATTATATTTATAGGCACGAGTTAATCAAGTTAATAAAAATAAGCATAAAATTTATACAAGGTTGCTACAAAATTTTAAACTAATAGTTATGTACTTATTACTTACAACTATTATCTATATAATCGGGAAAACTTAATCGAGTTTTCAGATTTTTTAAATATTTTTTTCTCAAGGCTACGCCATATATAATCTCTGGTGAATAGGACCGATTTGTCGCATTGTCCTTTGAACTGCAGACGATATTCAAATTTGGAGAATTTAATTCAACCCAGGTAACAAATTTATTTATGAGAGTTACCTAAAAACCATAAAATTTAAAATCCAATAAACAGATGAAATTAAATCATAAATAAACAATAAACTTAATTAACGGCCTCGTATCACATTGTAACAAAGAAAGCAATCAAAATCAAATTTATTGAGCAATTTGGACTAATGATACTGCCTTGCCATAGCTAATTTCCTTATAACTACCATAAAAGTGTATTCTAGCGTGATGAACAATAAATTCTCCTTTAAATTTGTGGTCGATTCGATTAAAAACCGGGTAAGAATCGTATCGATAATCGTCGGTAGCGATCATAGTCGATTAAACAAGTTCTTTATTAGGTATCTTTTTAAATACGAACAACAAAATAAAATTTTACGACCCTACGTAAAATAAATAGCTACGCGTCGATTTACCTGTTTGGTCATCACATAAATTGTAGTGAGGTGTGTAAAAAATATTGATACGTCAAGTCGTTTTTAAATAATTAAGTATGGTTTTGTTTCATTGTTGTTTAGCGTTGTACTTACTGTTGCTGTGACAACTTTGTTCGCAGTGAAGCAAACATTTTTTTTACTTCAATTGTTATTTTTACTCTACTGGAGCACGCGAGGGTTAATGTTTTAACGGCTATGTTTATTCGAGTTTGTCTACCTAGTATTGTATGCCTATTATATGCGCAATAAAGAGTAATGAATAAAATATATTTAGTAATTATAGGTTTTATCCTTATACATATGACTCAATTTGGAATAGCAAGTATGAAAGTAGGTAGGTAGACGATTTTATAAAAATCTGTGATAATTGAATTAGGTTAGTAGGTATATCTAGTTTCATTAATCTTCATTCACATTATTGTATTATCGTCATTTAGATGATAACCAATAAGATTTTATAATGTATTTATTTAAAATTCGAATACGAATTACAAAGTGAAATAATAAAACAATAAATTTATTTTTTATAAGTTGCCAGTTAGTATTCCAATTTTAATTTCAATTATTCGAACGAGAAAATGGAAAAAGGAAAGCGATAAATTTTTGACAGTTCAAAAATCATGCAAAGCTCTTTGCTCTACAAAGGAGTTTAGCCCTATCGATTTTGTCCTCAACCCTACGGTAACATACACATGTACAAATGTATTATGTATATGTACGTATACGTGCGTTGGAGGGTCGCAAGGTACGAGGGTGGGACCAACTATCGGTTGTCTGTACGTATGAGTTTGTATGTATATAAATTATACGTCGTTCACCCCATCAATAAGTGTAATGTATGGAGATTCGATATTATTTTGTGATAGGTTTAACTTAAAGCAGCTTATTTTTTTCATTTTCTTTAAAGAAAATTCCATATAGGTTGTAAAGGCTCCAAAAAAATATTCCATGTTATTCGTAGTGACCTAAAATATATGTTTTTTTTTATTTATGACAAACTGGTAATTTGTCTAACTATTCCCCGCGGCTTCATTTGCATAGAAAGTAGCCTATAAACTTACGGAAAAAAAAAACGAATCGGACCAGTAGCACCAGAGATTAGCGCGTTTAAACAAACAAACAACCAGCTATATTATTATTAAGTATATATGTAGATAGCAATAGATTTCTTATAATATTTCTTGTTCAATCAAAATCTATCCCAATCCATTGACATCTTATATTGAATTAATTACGGTCAAGAATTTACGTCAAAAAATACTATCACAAAGGATAAAGAGATTTAACAAGTTATTCAAATATTAATCCAAATCAAACCAGAACACACTGACATAAGGACAATTACCGAGCCACTACTGTGTCTTGTCGCCTACTGATTGCCGAGCTGCATTGTCACACTGACATTTCGTCATCGCGTTTAACAGCTGTGACATGTACCACGCCTAACTATCACATTGAGTGCTCAATCCGTCAAATGTATAATTAGACTGGTTTAAACTCGGAGTTGTTTGCATTTATTTGTAATTTATCTTCTTGTAAACTGGTGGCGTATTGAGGTCATTTGTGACTGCCTAATTAGTTTCGATTATATCAGTTAAATGAACAAAGGGTTAAAAACCACTAACATAACTGATAGTATTGGAAAAGTTTTTTTTTTCATTAGACTTTTATGAAGTTATAGATTACGATTTAAGTGTTTTTTTTTTCAATTTCAACGCTTTGTTTTACTTTGTTTTAAAATTGTATGATCTTTGTCGCGTAATTACAATAATAAACGTATAAATTTTGATTCAACACTTTTTTTTCCATATAAAATGACAATTTATCAGTCAAAACAATTTACAATATTGTTTATAGGTCGGATGTGGGAGTTGAATAATTTACTAACAAAAAGAACGAATAGAATGACGGAAGCTATGGACGTCATAACTCTTTCATTATAGTGGTTATACTTATAATAAATATTATTTAAAGAACAGTTACCTATACGTAGTCAGTTTCAATAGTTAAAAACAAATGCCAAAAAGTTGTGTTTCCAGTTTCATAAAATAATGAAGTGTATAAAATTACGATAAATAATATTCCATTTTCAAATCTAAAATTCGGATATGGAATGCTTACCTGAGCGACGACCGCAAAGTTTTCAAGTTACATTTTATCGCGACCCGATTTTACATTTTAAGTATTTGTGTGACACTCAACTTGAAAAAGAAAACAAATGAAATGGAAAAAGAAAAAACCAAAACCCGCGTCACTTAGTTTTCGAACACCAATAAAATTAAAGAAAGAAAGAAAATTTAACGACAAATTCAAATTTGGAAAACGGAGACGCGTCCCGAAGGAAATTCGAGAAAATCGTCGTCTCCATGCGGCGTTCGGTGAGCGAATGTCCCGCTCAAACTACGCTACAATTTCCTCCGCGAAAACCGAATCGACTGCGCTGTGTAAGTATAGGGAAGGGTGGTTTTTCCTTCGAATTTCATAAGTATCTACCTTTCTTTATATCTAAGCGCAAGAACTACGCTCACCCCTTGAGAATACCTCGTGAGACTCGATCGCGCGTTGGCCACACGTCAGTACCAACTGACGGCTGATGCGCATTCCAATTTCAAATCTATTCCAACTAGAATAGGGAAAATTTCCAATGGTGTACGTCACAGCGATGTGCCCTTATAGACACTTCAATATTTCTAGTAAGGCAACGGTAACATAGATAAAATGTATTGGGTGGTGAATAGAAATATATTTATGTATGTAGATTCGTGTGTTCGAGAGTAAGATATGGTGTGGGCTTCGTTTCTCGTATGATTGTGAAACGCTACGTAGACAGAAAACCGTATAGGGTACAAAGATAAAATTGTGAATTCTGATATATGGATATGTCTCGCAATTTGACTTATTGTGATGTATTGTATCAATATTGTTTGTAAGATATCCTTTTGTATCCTTTGTCTCCTTCGTAGGTAGAAAAGAGAATATATTTATAATATAAATTATCGTGGAAAGGTTCAATAGAGCTAATAGGTGGAAAATTATTAACCATCGGACGTGTTAATTTTTACGCCCCAAGCGTAACCATTCTTGTGTAAAATTATTCGCTAAAATAAGTTTTACGGTTAAACGATAATGGGGATAGGGAAATTTGGTTCAAAGTGACACCTTAGGAAATTTATAAAATCGAGTAGCGATCGATTTTGGGTTCCGACGCGTCGCAGAAAATACTTAGGAGTGCATTGACACACATTCGAACGTCTTAAAATAAATGTGAAATGATTCAGCGAGCAACAAGTTTCATTCATTCACGGGCAAGGGAGAGGGCAATCCAATTAGAAAGGGAAAAAAGAAGAATTTAAAAAGTGAACGCCCGGAAAGTTAGGCGGGAAAGCTCCGTGCTAATAACCTGTTGCTTCCGCGGGCTAAATTAAATATGAGTGCAATGCAAACGGCGCTGTGAAATATCGATATCGATGCTTCACTATAAAAAAGTTACATGAAGTAGTTTGGCGCAATAAAGCACCTTTCCTAGCCTATCGATTTCCCAAGCGTATTCATATTGATACAGAACAGTCTATACCCCAAATTGCACACATTTATCATTCCACTATTTATAAGCCACCCGTCTCCCTCCCTAGACGCGTCTCAGTATTATCTTGAAATATCGATAAAACAAAATTTTGATGCGGCATACACCCCTACGCTCACTCCTTGATATGTAGCGAGAAAGAAACAGTGTCATAGAAAAGTTAAAGATGAAAAGAGACAGCAAAAGACGACGAGATAAGTGTTCTAATTTATACTCAAATTGCGAACGTCGTCACGAGAACCACGTGCTAAATAACTTAACTATATTTATAACGTCTTATATCCCCGATTTATAACTTTCAATTTTGGTCTTTATCGTGAAGAAATAAAATTTAAATTGCGCTTTAGTTTTTACTTCGGAATAATATCTTACAATTTTTCATTTTTGAAAAACGAATCGTGAGTTTTCTCTTGGTGTTGGTTGACTTTGGTTCTTATTTTGGCAGTGTTTGAGGTTTATTTTTGATTAAGGGTTATTTTCGCAAATTAATACATCAGATTTTAAAAGAAAGCTTGTGCATACTAACTAGGGCTATGTCAAGGTTAACTTTGCGTAGGTATTTTACGGTCGGTTACTAGGTTAACCAATGTGGGGGTTGGGGGTTCGTTACGCAATCTGTTATCGTGATTATGTAATTGGTGTACGGCGTTTGATTAATTTAGTCGGTTGTTGATGGGTTCATTAATTTGTTTAAGGTAAAATGGAATCCTTGGAATTTCAGTTACCTTATGAGTAATTAGTGGAATATTAGGGAAATTAGGAAACATTTTCACTTTATGATTATATTCGTACCCGTGTTCTCGGGATAAACAGTTTATATAATCTAGGAAAATATAAAAATATGAAATAATAGGAAATCAATAACTCGCTAAAAGTAGAAAGTAAATTAAAAAACGTAACCTTAATTTAGCTGTTCTTGCCAGCTCACGCAAACGATTATTTAAAGTCTATCTATGTATAGAACACGAAATTGCCAAAATGTCAGTTAGAAGACCTAGTTCACTTCGTCGTTGATATACCTATATCATTAGTTAGCATTATACCTACATATCAAATAGTAGGCATACGTAAATAAAGCCGCTGACGGTAAACTATTTCGTATACAGGCTGACTGGTGAGTCACCAACGATATTCGAGGACGTGATATTTGACGATCATATAAGAAGAAGAAAAATAACATTAAAAATAAATATTAATTGAGTACTTAGTAAACTTATCCGAAAGTTGAGTAATTTATTACGCAACGCATGGTCACCGCGCGGTCGCATACTACGGAACACAAGATCTCGCCGCGTGCGAAAGGGGTAACAGATAAAAAGCATAAGCGTCGGGAATGTATTTATAGAGAAATTTGACCAAAAATTAAGTACCTAATTTTATTACATAATTAGAACGAGGATCGAGTACCGAGTACTCTCCTTAAATATCGTTGGTGACTCACCAGTCACCCTGTATAAATGTGGAGAAGTTTACGGAACATAAAAAAATATTTACCTTTATTTTTGGCATTTTATCAAGAATCCTCAAAGAATAATACAAGTACGTGTACACGGTTTGCTTACTTCATTTCTGGCGCTTGTCATGTTAGTGGCATCACAATGAGGTGGGGTGGTTCCGCAGCCCCTTGCACCTCGTTTGCCTACGTGTTTGGGGACGCTGTCATATCTTCTAAGTAAATTTTAGGAATGATTTTAAGATATCGTTGAAGACAGAAAAAACTATGAATATTGGAAATATTGTATTATCTGCATTTTATTATTGATATGTTGGTAATTTATTTAACCTAATTGAGTTGACCTACTTACGCCCCCAATGTAGTAAGCAAGCTGTAAAAAATATAATTTAATTTAAGTATCCTTATTCGAAATAAACTAGGAATGTACCTACGTTATATGCGTTACAAATGAAACTCACACAGATAATATAAAGAACTACCACTTACAATAGAAAAATATTAAAAAATAACTAGAACAATAACTAAGTGATGATGACCATAGAGAAGGATTTTTAAACTATATAATATAAAAATGAGTCCCTATTTCTCCTGGTCATGGGATTTCCGTGAACAGCTGGACCGAATACCTACATTTCCTAGCGAATTAAATCAGAAAATTTGTACCGTGAGTTTTTTGAGAAGTGTTTGTTCATCACGGTTAGTTCAGAGCAATCGTATATATAGAATAGGTACTAGGTAGGTGTACGTAGGTAGGTATGTAGATGCGAGTTTTTTTTATTATCCGAGCATGACCCAACGTTTGCTGGGTCAGCTGGTAGATAAATCAGATAAGTTATTTCTCTGACAAATCTACACAAAAACTGTTCTAATTTCAAACAGCGATACCGTTTACTTGACCGTTAAAAAATCAAAGAGTCTATATTTGTAATGAAAGAAGTAAATCATTATGTTATTCGAACACTGGCTAGAAGAAAGATAAGAAATAAAATCTTCAGAATTAAAAAAAGAATGCACCTAATTGCAGACCAATTTATTTGAGATATTTAAGTTTCACATAATCCCGGAGAAATGGATCGCTTCAGAGCAAACTCGTGTAAGTAATAATAATTCAGCATCCACATACGATCGGTGGCTGCATATTGTCGTCTAACAAGCAACCCTTGAGATGTCGATGAGGGGAGCCACTACGGATACGGTTTATGCGTAGGAGGTGGAAAATATATTCAGTTCTTTTTTTTAAATTTAAAATTTGAATTATGGTCTAACCAATTTCTTTGGACCATTTATGAAGACTTTGATGTATCTATACTTTGTTGCACAAGTAAAATAAAAAGTAGTAAGTTTATTTTTTTATGGAGAAAGGTACTAAAATGTTTATAAAAGGCAAGACAACGCATTAAAATATTCATTCAGTAATATTCTATATAGAATTAAAAAAAAAATACTTTTCATTTTCACTTGGATCCCTTTATTGCAAAACCGTGCCGCCTGTCAAAACGAATGGGAAATATTCGAGAAAGAGTGACTGGATAACAAGCACGCACACAACTACACAACACATGGGGTCTACCGTCGGCCATCTTGAAAACCATTCACTATCGGAAAATTTAGTTTAGCTCCGTTCGCATTGGAAATACCTACTCGTAAATAAAAATTATAATGAGTGCAGCTTATCTGGTAATGGGATGTGATACTATGCGATTCTATATTGTTTACTATTTGGTTCCGGTATTCAACGCTTCAATGAAAATGTAGCTTGCTTTTTTTTCTAGTAAATCATAATTTTTATTCGTGTAAGTAAATAACCTCCTTATTACTTAAGGCATTAGACAAAAAATACCCTATTAATAAGTATAATCCTTATAAGGTTTTATATGCAAGTGTAGTTTTTTTAATTTTGAAAAACATCGATATAAATGTCACTTCTGCGGAATGGCAACCCTAATTATTTAGAAAGAGCTAAGATAAAAAACATGGAGTTATTACAATTAAGTATTTTAAAAATAGAACGCTTACGGCCGATAAAGTTTCAAACGAAGTCTACTAGGGGAAAGTAATTTGTTCGTCGATTTAGCACAACGCTTATTTTCGGGTATCCCGCCAGAAAGAGTGAAATCGAGTCGCGACTGAAACAAATGTGTTGTATCCGTACTTGTCATAGTGATGTGAAAGTATCGATATAAAGATAAAACCCGCTATTTGTAACACTGTGAAAGCCGTTATGTGTTATTAACTAGTGTCATTTAAGAATCGATAATTATAATGTACTGTTTCTTGTCTCATGGATACGGAACTAATGCGTATCCGACACGCACTTTTAACATTGATTATTTTTACATTCCGCGGTCATAACGAGCAATATAAGTTTTATTATTCATTGATATAATGATATCTTTAATATGCACGCCACATACATAGCAATGTAGAGAAAAAATATTCAAAGGAGCACCGTCTTATTGACAAGCCGCTTATATGTATACGCAAGCAAACATTTTATCGATCACTCAGTGAATAGGAATATAATTAGTACGTTTAGAATATTCACTAATAGTGACGCAAAATGTTGATAGGTTGATACAAAAAAAAAATATATATAACGCTACATTCATCACACACGGCCGTCTAATCCAATCGTCTAATATTAGTACTATTTCATAATCTGTGCTTAAATGAAGCCTGTGCTATGAAACTCAAATGTATGTTCAGGACGGTAATCGAACCCACGACCTGTGGTGTAGCAGTCAAGTTATATAACTTTCACAACAATTTGAAGCCCGTTTAGAAATGGTATACAGGTTTATTTTTAAATTGGTCGGTGATTTAAAAGGGATTATTGTAGTACCTGTTAGAAACTGTTTTGTAACTTAATAGTCTATGGTTGTATTTTCTTTTTTTACATACCTAAATGTCAATGAAAAATAAATGATTCACAATGTTGTGTCACAGCTTGGTAGTTTTTCATCTTTCCAGCATACTATCCACTTTATAAGGTTTAATTCGTAACAGTACCCACCTACTCATCGAAAAAAAAAATTATGGGACCAACCGTGAAATTACGAAAAAAAAAATCATTCAAACTTTTCATACATTTTGACCGAACAAGATTGATATTATGTAAGAAAAGTTTGAAATTTTTTCGTGTCTTTTCCTAATGGTAAAAGATAAGCAAATTAGCGAACATTCAGTCTAATTTTAGATTCTAAGCTATTATCACAAGTAAAATCGTGGTTTATCACTAGTGGAACGATATGTATAACTTACAAAACAATATTTTCACTATGGATTGTGGATAAAGAAGTACAACAAAGGGAAATAAAACTCATAAACTTATTGATTTCTATCTAGGAACTTGTCTATGGTAATGATTTGAATACTATTATTATTTGCATGTGTGTATCGATACGTAAAGTAATTCTACCCTTTCAAATCTGATACAATCGAACATTTTTAATAACTGATGCAATTAATAGTAGTAAAAGAAGTTAGATTAAGTACTGTTTATACGAAACGTACGTAATTAGGAACGTATTCTAACTATTTCATTTTCTAATTCTACGTATAAAATATGTACCTTATAGGCGTACAGGCACAAAAAAAAAGTAATAATTACAAAATTCGAACATGAACTTAATTAGAATTCTCGATGCATTCCAATTATGACTTTATCGATACGAAATAAAATCATTTCACATCTCTCATCCCATGCGGAAGCGGTTCGCGTTGAAGCGGAGAATTTCAGGGCCACTATAAATGTATACAGTTTTGTTTCTGACGTTTCACCATCAATTACGTTTTCGTAAAGCAACACTCGGGAATGGAACACGCCATTTGTTTTTATTTATGGCCCCCACTTACTAAAGATAGGGGTTTTACTTACTATTCGAGAGTGCTTTCTTTACTTCGACTTTGGTTACACGCTTAACTCATTTATGAAGAAAATTTTAGCTATAACCCTCCTTATAGTTTTTTGATACAATTTATAAATAGTTTACCAGAATACCCATTTTTACGAAAATATAGAACCTACCTTACCTACATAGCAAATACAGCTTCAGACCACTTCCTAATATCGAAATAAATGTTTTATCTAATTTCAAATATGGAACTATTGGCGTGAACTATAATTATGAGTAAGTTATACTATAGATAAAAAAATCCGCGCTAGTTTGCATTTTTGGATGAGGGTGTATGTAAAGTAGGTATTTTGAGGCTGTTGTGGATTTATTTTGGGTATGAGTCCGATAGATAAAATAATAAATGGTAAGTAGGTAGGTACTGTACGACTAATTTTACTCTCCGTTGTGTATTGAGTTCTATTGCTAAGTTTGTATATTTAGCGAGTTTTTCTGTATTATTTGATATTATCCAATATTATATAGACAGACAAATGATACTAAAGGGCGATATTTATTTCTTCTTCTAGTCAACAAGTTTGACTTTCTTCAACATTATTAAATAGGTACCAATTATAAAAACGTGATTTCATTGTGCTACAAAAATAACTAGCAAAGAGCTCATAAAGAGAAATATTGATACCCAAGTACCTATTCATATCGGTTACATAATATGTTTGAAGCCACTCAAAGTACGTAAATTCGTTATTTTATACATTATGTTGGCTCATACTGAAAATTCAGAGAATTCCGACGACCGGTGACATGGAAAAATGAATATTATTAAAATACGTCGTGGCACGCACACATGCACACACGCGCTTATTCCTTCGAATGTCACATTCATAGGTAAAAATTCAACATCGCGATGTGACATTACCCTTTCTTTATCAAAAACCAGCACACATGCGTTAATAACAAGGTTTTCCTTCGTACGCATATGAAAAACTCACACATTGACGTTATTTCAAGCAAAAAAGCAAAAGCAAACCTTAGCACAGGCGTATTAAAATCAAATTTCAAAAAAAGAACCAAAGTTTGATTTTACAATCGAAAGAGCAAAATGACAATTTGTTTTTACTTACAAAAAGTTCAATACTGCTTGCACTTACTAGGCGATAAAAGTCCTTTTGTAATTGCTTTGTCAAAAAATACTCGAACCACTCTACACAGCGAAATCAACCTT
The DNA here is from genome assembly GCA_963555595.1 of Tethea ocularis. Classification (NCBI taxonomy): domain Eukaryota; kingdom Metazoa; phylum Arthropoda; class Insecta; order Lepidoptera; family Drepanidae; genus Tethea; species Tethea ocularis. The sequence goes on along the minus strand of OY741963.1, from coordinate 2,766,341 downwards.
TATTGTTGAGACAGAAAGTTAAAATTTCAATGAACACTGTTTGAATTTCGAATATCGCGTGGGTGACTTCACGAGGCAACAATAGTGTCCGAATGGGGTAGTTAGTTTTCGGCCGACTGCGCATCAGTTTTGCGCAATTCCAAGATGGCGTCGTTATAGACGCTTTCATCGCGCCATTTTGCTTCCATTTTTAGATTCAGCCACAAAACAATAAATGGTTTACGTTGGATAGTTCGATGGTGAGAGATTTTCGCTATTCTTTAAAGTGATGTTGAAATTTTGTTAACGGTAGGTATGTTAGAATCGAGTATAAAAAGTAAAACGTGGCAAACTTACTGAAAGCACACAAACCAAGTGAAGTGAAAATAATTATTTTCAATCAAGGAAAATTATTCTGTGCTTCAGGATTTTAGGTATCTATTAGAATCAAACTCAAAAATCATTTATTTTCAGTTTATGCCCTGATAAGGCACTTATGAATGTCATTATGAAGTTACAATTATTACAATAGACTCTACCACCGGCTCAGAATACACTAAAAGTTCGAAGTATAAAAGAATTTAAATTTATGATTTTTTACTTAACTCTTTCTGGCTCATGTTTGATCACATCTCGATGTTGGTATGAGTTGATGTGGCTGAAGGCGATGACCGCGAAAAAGTCATTTTTTTTAAAGCCATCTTATTGTTAGTAAAATAATATGCTTTAATTTTGTCTCTTTGTTTCAGGAACATTCCATGACCTACAGAATATCCTACTTCGAAAGCTTTTAAACCTTTTTTTATCTAAATCTAAGACATTACTATAAGTTCTTACTACTCGAAATATTATTTTTTTACCTTGGTAGACAAGATTGTGAATTTTAACGTACCAATGAAACTGTTAAAATATTTATTCAAATCAATAAAAATACAGCAAACAAAAGCTAAATAACTTCTTACTCAAAATTAATAAAAAAAACCACATGCAAACTACCAAATAACAATGGCCCAAAGAAATGGTTACCTTATAAAATTATTGAGTTACAATTTTTCATTGTAGTCAAATTTGAATAAATTAAAGACACAATAGGACATTCAAATTTGTTCCCAAGCTCGGTACAATGTGCCGGGCGTTTGAGAAACATTCTAGGGTTGACTTTGGCAGGTGTTGGGTAGTTCTGATTACTTACTAGTTTTTTATCCTTACATACTTCGCCCCGCGGTTTCACTCTCCTTTTCCTATTTTACCCCCTTAAGATTCTACTTATTTTAAAAAGTCCTTCCATAATGGGCGTATGAAACCTATGCAAAATTTTGCATGTACGTACCGTGCAATTTGAGCTATGCGCGCATCTGTCAATCTGTCAGTTTCTCCATTTATATTTCATTCACCTACCTTACTTTAAGAGGTAGTAGGTACCTGCCTAATATGGGAACAACCAGTGGGTCGAATACTAGTATTAAATAATTGATTAGGTATGCAGAGGTCTGAAAATTGATGTTCCGATTCATTGTTGTGTATATAAACGGAAATAATAATTTATTTAGAAAAAAAAATCTATGTTAAGTACATAATATTATTAATCGAATTTAGAATAAGATGACTATGTTTTTTGTATGTTTTATGTAAGTACAATTAAAATTTTAATAAATTAGTTTATAACCAGTGACAATGACAATGACAGTTATTTATGATTGTACCTGTAATAAAATGTATTAACTGATATATTTTGAACTTCAATATTAGATAGGTACTAAGTATTTATTGCCACTTCCGCGTTTTAATAAAAACTAAACCCTTTTATTAAAATTACAAAAAACAATAAAAACGTTAGATTACATGTTAAATACATGTAATCTAACGTTTTTATTGTTTTTTTTACTGTTTTTGTACACATTTTTTAAACTTTATTAACCCTCCACTTTCGATCTCGAGCCAGTTTTTTCCACTTCCTGATACTTGCACATCTGTGCGATAAAAAATGACATATACCGACACAAAGCGCGTATTATGCATAGACCAACAACGGACTTTGACATGAAAAATAGAAAAGTGCGAGAGAGAATGACGTTTGGAGGGTTCCTTTCAATGTTTATAAATAAATTGATTTGAAATACTTTTTATGAGTTCATTTAAAGTTATTATGTAAGTTTCTTTTAAACTTTAAGTTTAATTAAATTGTTTTATTTTTTGTATTTCCATTCAATGAAAGGGTTATTCTAAAAGTAAGGAATATCAAGTGTTAATTTTTAACGAAGGTAGTATAAAATATTTTATTCAATGATAATGTGACGTCTATTTATTTGTATTTTTTAAATATGATACGAAGTATATAAATTGATTAATTATAGAACTGTGATATTGTAAAAATAAATAATATTTTATCAAATGCATTTTCACTGTTTTAAGATTTTCATTACCTAATGATACAGGAATATGTAGGTACCACATTCACACTTAACTACGGATCTCTAAAACTTATAAAAAAAACTTAGTAAAGGGTTAACTTTTTGCTCATGATTGAAAGCGAGTACATTTATATTATGCTAATGAAGTTGACATTTGCATATACATAGACTTTTTTACATAGAAAAAATCACGCACATCTGTCGCTACTTCCGTTTCCTACTTTTTTTATTTCTATTGGATTTGAATAGAGAAGGATTGTGTAAAATGACGACATAGCTATGTAGGTAATTTCCAACAGATTTTTTTATTGAAATTTAAAAAAAAAGTTTAGTCCCTCATAAGGCACATATTGAATGTCGAAAATTACAAAAATTTACTATACCATATCAGTTCGGAATACACGAAAGAATATTCCTTGGACGATTATTTTCTTAGTAACTTTTACCTACCTTATTATATTGCATAATACCTATTAATAATTTTGGGACCGATCTTTCTATGGCCAGATAATACGTGTCTGGCTGTTAAATTGAAAATAGAGGGAGGAGAGCTTATCCAAGGTTCATCTACGGATCGGACATTATGTAGGTACTTAGTTATCTACCTATCAGTATTGGTTAAAAAGTTAACAAGAACATACCTAATTATTATAAAAAATAATAATTCCATTGGAAATTATATCTATTTTTGTAGAATTACCAAACAAATTAGCTACATAAGGCTTTACTTTTCCTTTAAACACCTTATAAGTACTAACCTATAACTATAAGAAACATAGTGACTTGTCACTGACACTAAAGTGTCCATAATAAAATGATAATATTTAAACAAAAGACTTAATAAAAATATATATTGCCTCCACAATACGTAATTAGCGAGCATCGTAAATGTTAGATTCGTATCTGCCGACGGAACCACGAAGACAGACCGATGGACAGATAAAAAATATATATATCATTATGGACAATTATTCAGTCAGTAACTGAATTACCCTCCGAAGTTGGATACTATCATCTTACGGGTTATAAATTTTATACATTTCACATTCAAAATTAAATCTTTAGTCTTTAGAATAAAGTTAAAAGTCCTTCATAGTTGATTGAGTCATTGGACGTTGTGAAATTGAAGTTTTTTTTCTAAGACCGTAGGCGATCTAACCCTTTAATGCTATCGCCTGCTTTTTGAGTTTCCTGTTATCTGTTTTATAGCGCGCACTTATTAAAGCGTACACGACGGAAATAGGCCGGGGGCCTTAACGACCGCTCAGTTAAACGGTCCCATTTGAAGTGTTAAGTGCTAGGTAGATGGAGGTGTGCTAGCGTTCGATTAAAATAATTCGTTGTTTTTTAAAAATTTAAATGAATAAGTTCCAAATTTCAAAATTATTATTTTTTATTGGTTGGTAAGCTTATTTAATGTTTATAACATTATATTAAAATTAGCAGCGCTGAAGAGTTTTTCAAGGTTCACTTATATTTAACCAAATTTCCTATACTATTGATTTAAAAAAAAACAATTTGTTTCGCAAATGTTTCATTTTACAAACAATCACTTTACAGACATTTATTTTGTAAACTGTGCTCTTTAAAAATAATTGGTATTATATTTGATGATTTATACATGTTTCATTTAATATTTCGATGCTTTAGGCGAATTCACATTTATACAAAATCTTATTTTACAAAAATAATGTTTTTTTTAACAAATCATTAACATATCATCACAGTATTTATGATTGTCAAATCTACTGAAGTTACCTGTGCTGGCGTCAGTCTTCTATTAAAAAGAACCACCTAGAAATTCAGCAATGTATTTTTTTTTTCAATTTTGGCAATATCTGACAATATTTTATGAACTGTTTAATAGATTTAAAACAACGTAATTATATACATACATTAATTAATATAACGATCAGTTATTGTACTTATTATTGTAGTTACTGAATCAGAGATGAAGCTAATTTCCTTTAAAAGATTTTCTAATGATAGGCCAAGTAATCACATGTGTACGGTACATAATGAGAATGTTTAGATACTGCAACCGATTGCGAGGTAATTGCACAGTTGTTGCTGTCAGATTGGTAATTTACGCAAAACACGATAAGGCAATTAGCAAGTGATTCTGCTAAGATTTAGTTTATAGGAGAAATGTAAAATTATTAATAAATAAAGTAAATTGTTTTGTACATATTTATTTTGTTTTAATTTGTTTTGAATTGGTTCAAATAAAACTGTTTAATTTTTACTGTGTATTCCTATTTATTCCTTTCTATGATTCCTATCTACATTATTTTAATAACACGTGAGTCATTCATTAATTACTGACTTATTTTTTTATGCGAAGTGGGCTTCAATAGACTCACAGGTCACAGCCGAAGGATTTATCACAAGGAGTAAGTAAGTAATAAATGGGCCATTATCGGTAATGTATAAGTTTTTCGATAGATCTACATAAAAAATAATATTCACTAATTTTAACTTCTACATACAAGTTTTTTCACTACTTTTTCCTTCACTAAAATAACAGTACCTACTGATGAGGTGGCCGAAGGTAAGCAGAACCGAAAGTAAGAAAGACTAGAAAAAACTTTTTAATGCTGCTGCCGAGCTTGGCGATAGATTTTCAAGTTGATGGAAGCTACCCAAGCGGATACTGCTAGGTATAATGCACTCTACCGCCGACCGTAGGTACTATGGTTTCCTCGCGATATTTTCCTACGCCATTAACTCAAACTCATTGTAGAATTTGAACATGTAAAAAAGTGCGTTCAGTGTCAAAAAATATTTTTAATAGGTTCCTACTATAACTTTGTACAGAACCTTCAGGATTCAGGTGGAACCGTACTTAAGCTTACATTGTGTCCTTCCTATAAATAATTATTAATAGCTCTCCCCGCGGTTTCACCCGCATTTGTGTATGTTATTCCAGGGTATGACTTATCTGTTTCTAGTTTCAGTTATGGAGCTAAGTGGTAACAATATAACACACAAAAACATTCACATTTTTTTTAAACTCTGATAGGTATGATTTAATAGATAAATCAAAATCCGTATAGTTTACAGCTGAATTTGGATGAAATTTAGCTGACATATAGACTTCACGCTAGACTAAATACAATACTACCAAAAACTAGCAAAAACTAATGTAAGATCGTAGTTTAAATCTCTTGGCTATTATTAAGCAATACATAGACATTGAACGATCCATTATGAGGTTAGATTGTCAACTCACCGCCGCGCCGAGCCGCGCTGTAGCGCTCGCTCGCTACCCCATCCGTGGTACAAGCGCGTACAGATGTGCTACGGGAAATAAATAAAATTATTGAACTCATTTGATGTAGAGATAATTAAAGTGAGTATCTCCTTATTTCTCAATTACTCATCTTGGAGTAAACGTCAACTTTGGCGATCTCAGAGTTGCGATAATATAGTAAAATTTGATTAATAGATACTGCTATTTCGTAAGCATTGCAGGTAGTTATATTACAAATACCCTGTACCTAGGTGGGTAGGTGTAGTAGGTGTTTGTTTGAGAGGGGATAATGTCGGCATCACTTCGGATTGTAGCAGTGTGACGCAGTAAGTATTTTAATCGTTAAGAAGACAATTATGACGAAATTATGTACTCGTAGGAGTATAAATGAGAATTTTTAATTTTGGTGTTCAATACCAAAAAGAAGGTATGTCATGAAATTCAAAATCTCATTTTCTTATTAGAAACCTATTGGCTTTAAGAAACTTAGGTGAGCAACAAGGAAACTGCCATTGTAATTACTTCTCATAACAATTAATAATTTGACATTAGTCATCTTTATAAAAAATAATACTTAGACAATACCAAAAATAAAAACGATTAAGAGAGCCATCGCTATCGGAATCCCACTACGAGACAGTTACACAATCATTGCACCCTGCAAAATTGACTGACACTTATTTAAACATTATAGGAAAGTATTTCTATATTATTATACCTAAATGTGAAAATCTATGTTTAGATATTACTCAATCTTGCATCAACGGATTTTTCCGTAGACAGACAAGCTGATGGTAAGTGGCTACCATCGTTTTACAATGCCTAGAAGCCTGGTCTAAAGTGTAAAACTACTGCAACACACCGGTTGGTACCTAATTGGCAACAGATTTTCATCTTCAGGTTAGTTAGCCTACTATGCTGGTTTCCATTACTACGAATTACGAATACTCGAGCTTATTTTGCTATACGAACTCACGACCTTACGGCATTTGACCTCATTGCTCAAGTATTTTTCCCGAATCAACATTTTTGAAATAAGAAAATTTTACATTAACTAAACATTTGTGTACTCACTAGTACAATCGATATTATTCAAATGCACGGTGGAAGAATACATGCAGCGTGTGATTGAACATGCATGACGGTAAACTAGTTTCTTATAAGGAAAATCAATGAGTCACTCACCGAGCCGCTGCCGATGGGTACTTATCGGAGTCCGCAAAGAAATAGGTACTGATGAAACATGATCACACGTTCTTATTATGAATTTGAATAACGTTTACGGTTTTTATTGAAAGCATAGACCGTTTGCTAGAAAGAGATATGAATAAATCTTTGATGGCTTATATCTCGGTTATTTTTATAGTGATCCGAAATATTATTTTTCCCTACTTTTTTTATATGAATAAGCTTTTAGTAAAGTAAAAAAAATATCATGCATCCACATAATTAGGTAAAAAAGTAGTGGTTGTATTGTAGTTCGAAATTCAAATAATATACCTACGTTACAAATCGAATCGAATAGGGTAGTTGACACTGTCAAAAATAAATAACCAAACACTAACCAATGCATAAAACATCTAAAAACACGTGGAAATATCAAATAATGTTGTACATTTAATGCTTTTTATGATTTTTAATTACCAGTGGAACCACTAAGAGTAGATGATTTGATGCTGTGAAACTATGACGTCATAATGTAATATTTCATACAAAATTCCTTATAAACTATCGTTTTGACATTTATTAAAAAGTAGCTGATTTGATGTGTGAGTCAACTACCCTATTATGATGAATTATAATATGTATAATAATATTATTTGTGTTTAAGATAGTAGTTATAAATCCTTTTTGGCACAAAAAATGTAAGTACCTACCTACTGTTGGCAATTTTGAACAAATACACAAGGTAAGTTTGTACATTTTTAAACTAATCTCATTGTTTTCTTCTCATGTTACGTCACATAAGCAAAGAAAATTAAAATGTACCAAGTTTCGTATTTACCAACATTAAATGGATAATATTTTCTGATTTGAATAAATAAAATAATAACATGCAGGTATGATAATACCTAGATGATATGGGTTCTTGGAATGATCAGGTTTTTGGAAATAATTGTATCACCAGCTCTTAAACGCAAAAGTAGCGACATCTGTAGTATTAACAATATTTAGTTTTTTTCTTCACCCCCCGAAGTACAGCTAGCGACATCTGTGAAAGGGTGATACACAATTTATTATGATTTAATTTTCTTATTAGAAAATAATTTATATTTATTACAATATTTCTTAGTATTGTATTTTTTTTAGTTCTCTTAATTTTTCTACATAATACATAACCCTACATAAAAAAATCTATAAATAGTCTTAAATTCTTATGAGATTAAGAAATTAGTAATGCCATCTAGTGTCGGATAGAAGTAACAAAAATAGCTTCATCGGTAAAGCAGGTGCATAGAATGCATCGGGACCGGGCGAGCAAACTTTAAATTAATCTGACAGAAATAGGTACTACAAAAAGTTATTGACTCAACTAGGGCAAAAAGTTTTGTTAGTTATTTCAATCATTTTAACTTTTGCCGTGGTTCTTTTTTAATTATAACTAATTTAAATACCAATGCTTAATAGTACTTACTTATTTGTTTCATAACGTTGGAATATTATTTAAAAAAAAATATGGGTTTGGATTCGTCCATACTTTTCCAATAGGATAAAAAGAGCAAATTCTGAGTTTGAAAACAAGATGGCATGCCTATGAAAAAAGGCATACTGTTCCTAGACACTGGACTGTCGTTGTAAATTGCTGTAAAAAAAATCTATGGGGGATCTATTGGAGGATTTATGAGAAGGTTCTAAAGCAGAATCTAACTAGCTTCCGCCCCCTGGTTTGTCCCGCATTCCCGGGATAAATATTTTACTAATTTTAAGCCTAACTGACTGAGTGAAACCTGCGTTGAAGCTACCAGTGACAATAGGGCTATCTATATAACTGTCCGTTATTTAAGCAGGTGGAAAAGCAGGTGCTTATGCCATTAGTAAGTACTCGTCCAGATTTTTTATAGGTACTTATCTGCAACATTCTTCACACGTGATCATCATTGGAAACCATGAACTCGTTTATTAGATTAAACTATTAAGGTCGATATTGACCGTCTAGAACTCGGACCGTTTCCTTGTCGGTGAACTTCGACCTAAGGAAGTTACTCCAGTGTTTTAACCCGCGTTTAACAATTGTCTCTCTCCATATCTGAGGCTATCTATCTACGTGCCTAAATTCATCGCAATCGCTTCAGGAGATTTTTTTTTAAAAGTAAGACACAGACAGACAGATCTACTTTAGCATATATTGTTTTATACCATTAAAATGGTAAACAAACGTACTCGCCTGATGGTAAGTGTACCGTAAAGTTATGTGATATGATTATGATACCTATAAAGAACCAAAATAGTGATTATACTGAATTATTAATAAATACATCATTATTTACTAACATAGATTTGTTCTTGCACAATAATGTGTCCTAGCTGGAAATCGAACCAACGACCTGTGGCGTGACAGTCAGGGTAACTTCCAAACCAACCAATGATTACGACGATCTAAAATTAAAATTCCGTTGATACCAAAATTGCTCGGTGATTATAGTTAATTATAAGAACCCTACATTTAAGAACCTCTATGACAGTTGCCCTTAATTAAAGGTTACTTTTGACGTGTCTATTTTAATAACTCATCGTAATTTTTTTTAAAGTTTGTTGTTTTTTTGTTTGAGTCAATTTCTTTTTTCCGATCGTTTTTTTTTTGTTTGTGATTTTTGGCGCGTGATGTTCGAAAAAGTTTATAAGTAATGTCATGTTATATGAAGACAAACTATCCTCAGGACGGGCCAGTCGCAGATCGTGGGTTGGATTCCCATCCAGGACAAACATTTGTGTGTATGAACATGTCTGTTTGACCTGTCTGTGTGTTATCTATTGAAGTATGTATTTACTAAAAAGTTGTAGGTATATCAGTTATCTGGTTTCCATAATACAAGCTCTGCTTAGTTTGGGATCAGTGCCCTGAGCACGAATCACTTGCGTAAAACTTACGTATCGTCATCGTAGCGTCTGCGTGTAATTTTTGACAGAAGTTCTATCGTCTACTCGATACCCAGCTAGCGAGCTACGTTAAGTTTGTCTAGAAATTATTATCATACATTTTTAAATTGTATTGTTAAACAATATATACATATTTATTTACAAATAACAAAAAAATAAATTAAATAACCTGCGTATCTCACATTATTAGCAAAAAATAAAAGGTATACTAGATAATCCTCATATTTTAATGTTTTTTTTCTACAATTTAAGATAATAATATTTCTTTATTTATAAATAAAAAAATGGTGAACGTAATTCATGTAATCAAATAATATTAAAAGTAAAAAGCGCGCGTAGTAACTTTTTTTTATTTCAGCAAGGAGATCTAAGTTTGAATTTAGAACAAATCGTAAAAAGTTGAGCCTCGTGATGTCTATACAAATGAATTCGATGCATTTCAATTATTGATTTGTTTTTTAGCACATTTTATGAAATTCGTATTTATTTTTTTATTATAATTAAAGGATGTTCCTAAATTAACGATCAATCGAAATAATCATTTTTATAAGTATTAATTTTACTATCAAAATTTCGAGGTATACACGATGGTCCATCTTTAGCCGCCCAAACAAAATGAAACACATCTCATAGGGGTTTACCTTTTGATCTTATTCTATATAAGAATTATTAAAATCTAACTAAAAAAATTTTTAAACCTTTTTAATAAAATCACAATATACAAAAAAATCAATAATCTGCGATACATGATTAAAAAATGCTGTAAAAAAACGACCTTCTCACTGCAAAATATTCGGTGAGAAGGTCGACGATAGCTGGCTAGCGAGTAACTGTACCATTATATCAAATTTAATACCAAACTGCGTATACGTACGTTTACGCACGTGACGTTAGGAAAACGTAGAAACTGTCAAAGGTGTTCGTGCTGCCGATTTGCAGATCCGTGAACGTTTAGCACTGTTCGAGATTCAAATCTCCATACAATTTTGTTTTGACGCACTCGATACGATGACGCTACACTTACGGCAGAGGTTCGTGCTCAGGGCTCTGATATCAGTGTGTGAGGAATGTCAAGTTTCAATTAAATCTATTAAGCCGTTACGGAGGTGAGGGATAACAAACATTCGCATTTATAATAAACTAGCTTCACCCGCGTCTCCGAGGGATTAAACGTATTAGCCTATGCATTAGCTGCCTCCATACCAATAGGCTAGTTGACACTGTCAAAAATAAATGACCAAACACTAAGCAATGCATATAACATTTAAAAACACGTGGAAACATCAAATATATTGCATTTAATGCTTTTTACGATTTTTATCACCAGTAGAACCGTTAAGAGGTCTACTCTTAATGGTTCATTTGATGCTGTGAAACTATGACGTCATAGTACGATCGTTTTGACATTTATTAAAAAGTAGCTAATTTGATATTTCAGGAAACTACACTACTATTGCCATTTATAGTGCCACTCATTCTGTCACAGCGGTTTATTTCAGCAACCACTATTTCTATCATCATAATATGAATAGGCTTCATATTTGTACATTCCAAAACAAATTTTATTTTCATTTATGATGCGTCATTTTTGACTTACCTATGTAGGTAACAGTTTTTTTAAAAACCATTCCCCCCTCCTCTTTGAAAAAAAGGAAAAAATCTGAAATGATTACAGTTAATAGATATTGATGTAAATATTACAGAAAAAAAATAACGATGTTACCAACCAGCACAGTTTTTTCAAAATCATCAAAATTCCTTCACAAACAAACTTAGTTTTAAAGTAAATAGTGTGAATGCCTTTCTCGATTAAAATATTTAAGGTAGACTGATTATGTTGCAACATACTTTTTTGTAACTACCCTCGTTTTCAGATTGTCGGGAATCGCCGCGGCGCCGCCACCAGTTCTTTGGAACACTCGTGCGCATCTACACCGTGTGTACAGAGACAGTTGAAGTGCTTAGACATTATTCATTGCATATTTACCGTGTGAAATTGTTCATAAACTAACATATGAACAAAACTTCAATTCACCAAACAAGAGCTGCTGTTCTGCCTCCGGTCTGGTCGGGTACTGTCAGTGAGAGGTAAGTGCTAGCATACTTACATTAAGTTGAAGCATGATCAGTTTTGAGACCTTTTCGCTTGCAGCCAGTAATCATAGTTCGCCCTGTCCATTGTTGACAATAAAACGGCCTCTTGTAAAATCTTTTGTCTAGACAATTTAGTAACAATGACAATCTACTATATTGTGTGAGACACAGGTAGCGGCTGTTCACTGCACACAAAATACACACTTAAGGTGATCATGCTTCAACTTTGTCGATAGTACATAACTTCGTAAAGGTAGGCTCTTCGCTCAGGCTCCTGAAATTTTGTAAAATTACTGTTAATGATGTAGGTAAACTATCCGCAATCTAGTTCTTAACCTACACATTCAAAATCAGCCTGTATATTTAAAAGATTATACAGATACGTATTTTCTCTTCTCAAAGTTCATAAATTGGTAGATCTAATTAGCCTTAACATCAAGGGTGATCTGATAGCTACGGTTGATTGATCTATTTCACGAGCCAAATTAGACTCTATTGCGAAAGCACAAGTACCTTATCTAGAGATAAATCTGTAGGTAGTATATTGTTTCTCGATTGCAGTTTTTTTTCAATCATTCACGCATCAGCGGACTTAAAAAGTTTTGGGGTTCTTTGATTTTTATAATTGCTTATGTACAATAAAATAAGGATTCATTAATTTCTTTTTGAGTAATATTCCAACCTAACAATTACAAAAAAATACCTGTACTTTTATTTCAGCCTGTAGAAGTCTATATTATGATACTAGGTATTACATAATAAATAAATATACAATCAAAAATACTGGGTTAGTATTTACAATAAAATTAAAAAGCAAACCAAAACCTCGTGTACAATAAAAAAAAGTAAAAAACGTGCCTCCCCGATGAACTGGGTACATACCCAGTGCCTCTGAATGGCACAGTCTGGTTTCTCTGTAATGAATTAGAAATTCGTGAAGAAAATCCTGACACCGATAACCTTAAAGTCTTCAAGGCCCACGGAACATTTTCTGGGCACACGAGTAACATTCATGACCTCGTCATAATTTCTTCTAGGGTCAGTCGATGACTAAACTGTTGATGTCGTCATGAAAAAAAATGGGCATACTTTTATTTTAAGGGTTATTGTTCATTTTTTTTCTACCTACCCTATATACATACATAAGAAATAAGAAAAGGAAGAAAAAACAGAATTACCTAACTTTTAACGCGGAAAAATCGTAACCGTATTTGACTGAAGTGTCACTGTTGAAGAACTTATTACAGGCTTTAGAACTTTTTATCTGTCTCAGAGTTCGGTCTGGATATAATCATCAGAAATATACGTGTATTCCGAACCGGTAGTAGAGTCTATTGTAAAACTGTAACTTTTGACATTCATAAGTGCCTTATTAGGGCCTAAACTGAATAAATGAGTTTTGATTTTGATTTTGATACTTAAATTACTAGGTAATTAATTTGCATAGAACCTAAATAATAGGTCAAATGTGATATTGTAAAACTTTACAACATATTATATCTACTTATTTATATTATCTGTTCTATTTCTATTCTTATCAATTTGTATTATGAAATGTATAGACTAATTATAATATTATGTTCATTATCAGAATCACCTAAGACCTTTAAGATCGCTGGTGGTGGCGACAAAGGAGCTCGAAAATTCCGCCATACATAAATATATACTTTAATTTAGAGACATAAAAGCGGTTATAGAGTGTTAGAATTGCAAGTGAAATACTAACATATCGCAAAACACGATTGTTATCTGTGCTCATTTTAGTAGGACATACAGGTTGTAAATTATTATAATTTATTACCTATATTTATTTATACCTAGTTAAGGAAATATATTAATGTCTAATGGTGGGTTTAAGTGGTTGTTTATCGCGTAAATAATAGGAGAAATGCACTAACTGATGTTATCACAGGCCAGTTGGTTAAAACATTTACCTATCAAGCCGCAGGTCGAATCGCAAATATTAAAAAAATTTAATTAAAAAAAACTTTAAACAAAAAATTTTACCGTTTAGAAAGTTTTTTATTTTTCAATTTTTCGTTTCTTATGTGTACCTAATCAATGACTCACAAGATGTGTCACTGACCTAGGATAAGAAGTTTTTTTTATTTTTCTTTCAGTGTAGGTATTTACTGACATATTAATATATTGCTAGAGTGAATAGACATTTTCAGTCATTGACAGTCGAAGGCCAAACGCGACGTGAACCCATTTATATGCCCATGTTCCGTGATTTAATGAAAACCTTACACTTTCAGAATTATTTTCGTGATTTCAAAGTTATGTGTCCTTTAAACGTCACAATTATATTAACGTATGAATAATAAATGAAGTCATCATCATCATCATATCAGCCGAAAGACGTCCACTGCTGGACAAAAGCCTCCCCCAAGGATCTCCACGATGGCCGGTCTTGCGCTAACCGCATCCAGCGGTTTCCCGCGACCCTCACAAGATCGTCGGTCCACCTTGTGGGGGGCCTGCCCACGCTGCGTCTTCCGGTTCGTGGTCGCCACTCGAGAACCCTTCTGCCCCAGCGGCCGTCGGTTCTACGAGCGATGTGCCCCGCCCACTGCCACTTCAGTTTGGCAATTCTTCGGGCTATGTCGGTTATTTTGGTTCGCCTGCGGATCTCATCATTTCTGATTCGATCTCGCAGGGAAGGTCCGAGCATAGCCCTCTCCATCGCTCTTTGGGTGACCTTGAGCCTTCTTATGAGGCCCATCGTAAGCGACCACGTCTCTGCTCCGTAAGTCATCACTGGCAACACACACTGGTCGAAGACTTTCGACTTAAGACACTGCGGTATTTGGGACGAGAAGATATTACGTAGCTTCCCGAACGCTGCCCAGCCGAGTTGGATTCGACGATTGACCTCTTTCTCGAAGTTGGATCTACCTAGTTGGATGGTCTGTCCTAGGTAAATGTAGTCATCTACAACTTCGAGTGCAGAGCCTCCAACATTTACTTGAGTGGGCGCAACATGGACGTTCGACATGATTTTCGTCTTATCCATGTTCATTTTTAAACCCACTTGTTGAGAGACTCTACCGTATCTATAAATGAAGTAGTTTTACTTTATTAGCCAATCGCCTTCCGCCCCTTGATCTTCTATTTCTTAGCGAATGCTTTTCTTATTAGCTAATGTATGCCAAATTTCAGCCCCATCCGTCGAGTGTTTTGAGCTGTGCGTTGATAGATCAGTCAGTCACGTTTAGGTACCTTTATATATTTAGATTTCTCGTACTTAGACAGTTTAGTAGATCGACTGTTGTAACATATGCAATCAACCTACCACACCTAACTACAAGTATGTATATACATCATGTATCGTGCTCCGCGTGCCACATTACGAGCATCGATTAAATAAAAAAAAATATGGAAGTTTGTCATGATGAAAATGAAAAAAGTCCCCACCCCTATAGGGTGTGTACCACCCTGCTTTACTGTGGCTATATTAAATTGTAAGGGGGTTCCGTTGTCATGGTTAAATCGAAGATTGCTGAGGAATTCGCCATATTATGCTTTTTTTAATGTAATTTGATAAGGAATTTATTTGAAAAATCTAGTCAAAGTAGAGCTAAGAATATTTTTTTTTGAGATAAAATAATTTATTTTATTTTTATGAGTAGGTTATTTATCTTATGCATAACTTTATTCATAATTAACATTAATAATGTGAAATTTGATTACCTATGTAAAAAAAAACATCTTATGAAAATATTTTGCGTGATTTTTGTTTTCATAATTTACCAAATTTAATTATTTCTATTAAGTAATACAAACATAAATATTATTTAGATTCATATAAAAGATTATTTAATAATTTGTTAAGTCAACAAACACGATTAAAAAAATCGATAGTAAATAACTCTGAGCAAAAATCATCGCCAGCAATTCCCGGATAAAAAACCTATCAAACCCCGGGGTCCCAGGGGTAGACAGGTAATTCCTGGTCGCCTCGTTCGCTCCCGTATTCGGATCCCGGGTACGCTAATGCTAGCTAATTATCAATTAGCTTCGATGCTGTTGTCTCATCTGGTTATAAGTCTAGAGATGATAATACCACGAAATTTCCATATTTATTTATTTTAAGTACATTAAATTTTGGTCTTGTGTTTAAAATGAAGTACGATGGTTTGAGATAGTTTATTTGAGATATTTTTTTTTATTGGGCACTTTTGACAATTATAAATAATACCTACTAGTTAACTACATTTTTCTTTTTATATTTCCTATAAATAATAACTGAACCGATCGCGATGTTTGGAACGCAGTTAGTCTATGATATGAAAAAGGACTACTTTTTATCCCGGGTAGGTATGCCAGTGAAACCTTAGAGGACAGTTAGTTTATAAATAAAAATACTTTTTCAAGAGTACTCAGTCAAACATTTATTGCTGTAAATTTATAAATTCATAATACATTACAAATATTGTGTTCCAATTGCAGGTTGTATTCTTCTCACACGAAACTGAAAAAAAATAAAAACAGCTCTATAAATATAATATTCCGGGCAAAGATTGGTTTGATTAATGCTAATAATTTGCGGGAGCCGTGATTGAGATGTTTTAAGGAAAAATTGATTAAACGTTTTGCAATATTATTTTTGTTCAATTATTTGATTTGTACGCAGTTTTTTGTTGCTATAGATTTTGATAGTAGAATGATTCAAAAGTAGTTAGCATTTTAGTTACTTCGAGACCTAAATATTTACTTTATGATTATACTAGCTGTTCCACGCGGCTTCCCTGGCGATCCTGGGATAGAAAGTAGTAGTAATCTCTTCGGGGATAATTTAGCTTGATTTTTCAAATCGGACCAGAAACCAAAACGGGAACTCCAGTTTAGTTGTTCGTGGCGCTCTTCCTATTTTGGATCTCACGAATCAGTCAATTCTCCAGCCAATGAAAAATTAATGAAAAACGCATCACATCCCAACTTATGCTAAGTACTCGATAAATCTTACCCCCCTTTACCCCTAAGGCGGTTTCTTCACAATTTATTCTTCCTGCCGGCCCCTAAGCCTATTATTAATGGTATTTTGCCTCCCCAACAAATGTATGCCGTTTTGTGCATTGTCTAAAAAGGAATTGAGATAAGACGCTTTTATATTATGTGTATCGAAAATCAAGTTTAGTGATAGAATTAAGTTGCAATTTTTAAAGTATAATAAATATTGCGAATCTATTACTTAAATATTATTTTTTATTTTCTAAATACTTTAGCCTAGATGCAAATATCTACTAAATACCTATTTACAAAACTTACTAAATTACATAATGATTACAAAAATTAAATGCAAGAAACAGAATAGGGTAGTTGACTGACATATCAAATCAGCTACTTTTTAATAAATGTCAAAACGATCGTTTATAAGGAATTTTGTATGAAATATTACACTATGACGTCATAGTTTCATGGCATCAAATCATATACTCTTAGTGGTTCCACTGGTAATTAAAAATCATAAAAAGCATTAAATGTACAACATACTTGTTATTTTCACGTGTTTTTAGATGTTTTATGCATTGGTTAGTGTGTGATCATTTATTTTTGACAGTCAACTACCCTATACCAGGGGTATATAATGTGTTGTCGATCTGTTACAATGCCAAGAAGGCAACGAGTTCCCAAATTTCATAAATATTTTTTTTTCATAAATTCAGCTGGACAAAATTTTATAAAATACTCTAGCTAGCTCTGTGGTGGACATGGTCATGACCGAAGGTCGTGAGCTTAAGCTCTCAGTGAAAGAAAACTTCGTTAAACCATACAGTGGTAGGGTAATTTTTAGTACCCGGCTGACTATTAGATGGCGGAAAATACTTGTCACCAAGCACTTTCCAGTGTGTTCTGATAATTGATAGCCAGTTTTTTTCTAGGCGTTGTGTACTTAATCACCATAGGCTATATATCACTATCATGCATCATGGTAAGATTGTGGACAAACTGAAACCTAACAAATAGAACCTTATTCTATTAGTTGGACGTCTTCTTGTACTGAAGCAAAATAAATACTTTATTAAATCTGTTGGTTGGCAACAGTAATACAATTTCATCACTTCTCTTTATCCTTTAGCATAACGAAAACGTAAGGTCACGAATCTTGACAATTTTTTGTTCTAAAAAAAAAAAAATGGGTAGGTAACAAATGTTTATAAAGTATTAAATCTTCATCTCTCATATTTAGTTTCATCATTTACAACTCAAAAATACTATATCTACTATATTTATCGTGGGTAGTATCAAATCAACAAAATGCTGGTTTCCTTCCCAATTTGCGCCAGTAATTTTAGACTGTGGTGATAATTTTTTACTGTGATTCGAAAATTTAACAACATTCGAAAATTTTTATTCAAACAAAAATACCAGTTACTATAAAAAAGAAGATGCAAAATACAAGTACGCTCAAACATTAGAGTGGAATGGGGACGTAACATCTCATATAAAATTTATTTCATATAACAACCAATTTCATTTCAGCTCACCCCGCCATGTTATTAGGAAAATATTTAATACAATTCCCTAACAAACACTTTCACACGATAATAACCTTTATGCGGAGGCGTAAAGAAGCTTTTTTGTCTAGCAGGGACGTTGGCAGACAACAAATTTCTAACTGAATACTCATCAACATTGCGCTTTATTGAAATGAAATAAAAGAAAGAAAATCCAAAATTTGTTATAAAGGTGATGTATTACAGTGCGGGACAAAAGAAAATATACCTGCTATGATACATGGGTAATTAGGAATGTTTGGAAAATTGTAACTATTAAATGTACGATGTCAGAATATTTTGTGACAACTGTAAACTGCAACTGTATTTAAATAACTAAAAACCATGTTATAAGAAATATAATTTTATTATTATCTCTATGATTGTTACTTATTTGTAAATTAATTAAATATGGTTACTCATGAAAATCAAAGCCATCATTTGGTCGCTACAACAATGTTATTTAATTTAAAAGTATAATCGCATCATAATGTTATTATGCATCATCGAATGTACGGATATTTTCCCAAGGCTAAGACGAAACCCACATCATTGGTCGCAACTGTAAACTGAAGAAAACAAACCCTTAGGCTGTATTTTAATAAGATGTCATAGACATAACAAGAGCTGAAGGGGAACGAAATTTTATTACAACAAAAAACTTTATCATTATACAATAACACGCGAAATTACATTCCTTTAATTGGGTCTAATCGACCGAGGGAATGTTCTAATAAGATGAGCCGAAACCTCCTGCCCACAGGGCCTTTTTAATTTGACAGCTCGGGGTCTTAATGAATGTATTAATTTCAATGGCCCCGTGATTATGAGACGTTCCAGGGTTATTTAGGATGAGCCGTTTTTTTTGTCTTTAATTGTAGCGATGATTATGTTTACGGAACATCTTTTTGATAAAGAATGATGTATAAAAATTAGTTGGGACCTGTTTTTTTTAAACTAACACGTGCGATTGAGAGTTATCAAATGTTATGTATCATGTCATGGCAAAGTTTGATATTTATTTTCAGAAAATAATCTTATAGTAGAAGTTTCGAACGTCGTGAAACTTATAAATGCAGAACTTTTAATTGTTATTATATTACTGTCTTTATTCTATAAATATACAATATTTACAATTATTTACAACAAATATACAAACTATATATAAAAAATTTCCTCGAGGCGGCCGCTGCTGCCAATCAACGGCAAGGTTCCCAGAAGGCTGGCAGCGTTCCCTCTTTGTATGGCCAAGCTAACGCGTTGGCGGAAAAAGCTCCCCGCCCGCCGGTCCCCTGTGACTTCAATTAATTTTGAAGATAATGTTCGAGAAAATCGGCGAGCCTCGGACCCCCAAGGACCCATGGTCTCGACTGCAAAAGGCAAAAATAAATAATTTGGGCCAATAGAAGCGTATTTTTTGGATTTAGAATTTTCCGCACCAGCTGCAGCCGCTCCTGCAACTCTACATGTCGCTGGCAAGTGAGATGGCGCAAGTGTATCAACACATGTGGCATCCCACACCAACGACTTACCGACACTCCATGGGATCAAAGACATACCATCCGGTCTCTTGCCATCGCCACGCATAATACCGACTGGTTCCAGTACAGAAGGCACATTGGCGACAACAAGAGCCCTGCGGATTATGTCATTGAGAGCCGAGTGACGAGAGATTCGGCCGGCACTTAGAGAGCACGACAACCCATGGTGGCCAAGCTCGCCGACGAAATCACCACAGCGGCAGCGATGAGGATGATTGATCCTGGAACCAAGACGAAGACAAATGCACAGGCTTAAAGTCATTCGATCTAACATAGTCCCGATATTTGTGGATGGAATGGCTTGCAACCAGTGACCTGAGTCCCTATCAGAGACAGCTAGCAAGCGTGCGCGATCTGAATCCGTAGAAAAATTTGTGAATAAATTTTGCCAAATTTTTTCGCAAAGGGGCTTGTCCCACGCTCTCTGAGAACTACTCGAGGTCGGAATATTTGTGCCTGGACAAGCTGTCCGCCAAGCATCTCTGGCATCAGACAGGTAAGAAACCTCAGCAGATCCAATAGAAGGGTTCAAAACAGATCTGACAAGGTCACCCACGCTGTATACCGAGGACAGAAACGCCGGTAATGATGTGCTCGAAATTTTCCGCACTCCTAGGCCGCCATAACGTAT
This sequence comes from Tethea ocularis, assembly GCA_963555595.1. Taxonomy (NCBI): domain Eukaryota; kingdom Metazoa; phylum Arthropoda; class Insecta; order Lepidoptera; family Drepanidae; genus Tethea; species Tethea ocularis. The sequence continues at coordinate 2,745,834 of OY741963.1, read as the reverse complement.
GGGAAGGGTGGCCTGAGACCAAACTTTGTTTTCATCAAAACTGCAATTTAGGATTTTAGAAAGAGAAATTCTGATCATATCATCCAAAGTATTTAAAATTTGATCAAATTTGAACAAGTGAGTACAACGGAGTAAGTAGGTAAACTTCGGCACAAAAAGACAAAGACGTACAATAAAAAATGCATAATGGGCATTAATCTCATAAAGACGATTGGAAGAGTCGTTAAAATTTTGAATCCTTTTCTCAAAGAAACCGGGAATGGATTCATCTAAGACAGGAGCCCCAAGAAGATGAAGAGACTCCTTTGAAAGTAATTTAATGTTAGGAGCCAAAACATCAAATTTATGAATAATTTCTGTTTGTTCTGATTCTGGAAGAGAATCTAAAACAAGGAGCTCGCATTTGGAGCAGTTAAATTCTAGCCCAATTTTTTTAAAATTTGCTGTTAGAGTTTCTAAATCACTTAATACAGAAATCGCGTCACCTCCCAGAGTACCATCGTCCAGATACCAAACATTAAAGTTAGATTTTAAGCTGGATATAATCGGATGAATAGCCAAACTGAAGATAGCCGGACCGAGAGGGTCGCCCTGTTGACAGCCCACTGCGGAAACAAGTGAATGTTCCCTAAAAAAAAGTTTTGACTGGAACCCATAACATTGCCAAAGGTATGAATATATTTCTGGACAAATATCCTGTATTTGTGTTAACATAGCGGCCCTATCGACGGAGTTAAATGCATTTTTTATGTCGACCTTGAGCAAAACATCACCTCCGTTATTTAAAAGGAAAGTCCGAGCCGCATGAACAGCTGCCTCACATCCTCCCTTTGAGCCGAAACCAAGTTGAATTGGCTGAAATAATTCAGAAACTTTCGGGAGAATGTGACGGCAACAAATTTTAGAGGCCATACGACGGATAGTATTACCCACAGCGATGGGTCGTATACCACCGTCCTTTTTTGATAAGGCGCAAAGGTTGGCCCCATAAATTATCTCAGTGATGGGGCTCGGTACCTTTCCTGCCAACATTAGATTTATAAGAGAGGTTAATTTTGATAATAATTTGGTACCAGCGTCCCCGGCGGCACCACAGATAAGATCTTTGAAATGCTGTGGTGTGAAACCGTCGAGTCCGCCAGCAGAACCAGGTTTAAAAGATAAAATTACACTCAAAAGATCTTGATCGTTACAATTTAGACAAGTTTGGTCGAAAGAAGGGGGATCGGGGAGGCTAGCATTTGGGAGCGAAGGTGGATGTTTTGATTCCAAAGCGGACAGAGTTTCAGGTGTGTCTAAAGCGACGACATCACTCGAAAATAACAGATGTGCTGCACCTTTGAAGTCGCCGTCATTGGCTTTATTTTCAATTTTTCTAATGGTATTGGCCAAATCATTACTATTATTAATATAATTTTGACGTTTAGGAAAATTTGGAAAATCCGAGTCAATAACTGAGTCTAAATGTAAACAATTATTTTTAATTTTTTGAGTGAGAGAGATCTCTTTGTTGTGGCTACTGGGGACATGCAACACTCTATATGAAAACATGAGCAAATCTTCCCAATCGCTTTCCAAATTTTTATTTAAAATTTTATCGATACATACACATAGAGCTGAAGCCACGCAGAAACGTGCTCCACGTGGAATCCGCCTAATCAAAGGTACATTATTTTTGAGAAAACTAATCTTTTGTGAAAACGAAAGGACAGAATTTGAAACCGAAACACAAATATTGGGGATTTGGACAACTTTGTGCACCTTGCCTATATGAATTTTTAAACCACGATTTCCGCGAAAAAAGCGAGGCTGAGAACATTGCTCACATTTTAATAAATTTTCCTGTGATGCGTCACATACCTGACTGCTTAGTTGTGGGTCCGAACTGGTGCCAGGGTCAATGTTTATGGCCAAAAGTGGCATGTATACAGGTAATAATAAAAATAAACTATATTACTGTTATGTAGGTACTTACAGGCCTAGGCTAGGTTAAAAATACAGTGCTGAAAATGTTAACAAACCTAATTAAAAATGTTACAATATTTTAAATTAGGTTTATTAAAGCGCGTACATATTAATGTTTGTGAATATAAAAAAAACACGCGACTTTCAACAAAAAATATTATTCTTTTCAGAAAAAAAACTGTGTTCACGTGGAATATCGATCACACGTAGTAGGCAGCTAACAAGTGACGCGGTAAGGAGAGTAAAAATAATTTCTATTCGTACCTACCCCCGTGCCGTCCCGTGCTGGCAGTTAGCACGCATCCAATACTTAGCGGGACTTCAATCATGTAGTATATGCAAAATGTTGAATTTAGAATACTTTTTTTAATGCAATATTCATAGTTTGTATAATCATGGTACGGTCATAAGAGATAAAGCGTGAAACTCTATAGAGCTTTGATAAATGTTAGTTTGCAAATATGTCAAATGTTTTGTTTTGTTGCTGCTTTATTACTAACTAGATGTTCCCCGCGACTTCACTCGCGTTACCGAAAAGTAGCCTATAACCTTTTGGGATAATTTAGCTTACTATTAGTGAGGAAATTTTTCGTATCGGACCAGTAACACCAGAGATTCGCGCGTTCAAAAAAACAAACTCTTCAGCTTTATTATTAGTATATAGATATACATAGCGGAAAATATATGTCTAAATGCCCTTAGCACTTGCGGTATCTGTTTAAATCTAAGAATAATAATTACTTTTAGGTTAGGTACCTATCTTTTTTATAAATAACATTAGGTTAAGTCTTGATGACAATTCGGCAATAAAGTTTTATTATACCTAAAGATCATACGATGATAACTACGTGTACTTACATATTTAAATAATATAAATGTTTTAATACAATCCATAAATAATATTTTATGACATTTTTTTTATTTAAATCTGTTCGGAAAATCATAACGCTAATGGCAAGGCCAAAAAGACAGGACATGGATCGGGGGCCGAATAAATTCTTATCTTCAATAACTTAAGAATACGAAAGGTGGACTACGAACGCACATCTTTAAAATGAGATGTAGCATAGCAACACAATAATCAGACCACTCTTCAAATGGGAAAAATGCACGGGATGGCAAATTAAATTTAATATGATGTTTATTCTCGAAAGAAAGACAGAAATAATTTCTTGTAAAATTTTCGCATATCCTACAAATAGCTAACGCGACTTTACCGCCAAGAGGGGCAGGGGAGGACAAAATGGATTCTCGCGACATTCGGCAGCCATTACTCCGACCCTCTGTGTGCCACTCGCGCCCTCTCTCCCCTCACGAGGCGTGTTTACTAAAAAATGCGTTCAATTTTATATGCGGGCGTTATATACGTAGCACAGTGTGTACACAGCTTTAGACAGGCTTCCTTACTCAAACAGAATAACAAGCCTGTCTTTATTTGAGTGTTGAATAAAAAAGCAAACGTACCATAGAGTGTTTACTGGATTAGCATTCGCTTTAAAGTAAACTTTTTAAGCGTTTTTTCGGGCGAGTAGACCAGTTTCAAATTCGAATTCCAAACACAATTTATATTTCCAGCCAGTTTGTTGCACCAAATTTTGAATTTCGAACACAGACACGTCTTCCACAAATCACAAACAGTTCATTAATGAGACGCATTAAGTGACTGCGAGTTAACCCTTCGCCGAGAAACTATTTAGTTTTTTTTCTCCATCCCGTCGTAATGAATTCTCGTTTTTGTGCGTATTACCTTATCCCGGGACAAATTGCAGACGGCGGCGTTCTACTTATAAATATTCAGGCGGTTAAATAAAGGGCTGGGACTGCGTCTCCAAAACTTTTAAAGGAACTTTAATATGACAGATTTTTTATTCAATCAATACATTAATGTTAAAAAATACATTTGATATTTTCTCGGAAAATAACCAATTTATGTGTTTACAGTTTTCTTTATAACTACTCAATTAATCAACCTGTAAATAATTGTTGTAATTGTTAGTAATTTATAGATTTAGTTTTATTATTTTTCAACAAAAGTAATGGACTGTTATTTATTAAGTCATAATAATTAAAAAATAATATTGGTTGAAATATATTATTGTGCCTTTGTCCATTAGACCATTAAACCGATATCTCCACAACTTAAAAAAACGCTTGGTAATAAATAAAAAAAACCTAAAAATATTTTAGAACCAGTGACAACCGCTCGTATTCATTCAACTTAAATAACTCAAGATCTGAATGAGAAACACGTCAATGGGAACCTGTTCTTAAATGTTCAGTTTTGATTTTATTCCCGACCAGAACGTGAATTCTTTGAATTTAATACCTTTTAGAATCTTATAAAATGCAGATATTAAAGTTATCATAAATCATTTATGTTGTAAAAAAAATCTAGTCTAGGCGTAAAATTAAAAAAGATTTAACCCCTTCATTCTTCACGCAGTCAAGCCCCACACATTGGAGGTGAAATCAAGCTAGCGCAACTCTTAAAAAGTTCTTAATCTCAAATAAAAATAGACAATGAAGAATAACTGCTTTTAAAAGTATGTAAATCAAGCGGTATGTTTAAAGTTTTTTTTTGTGTCTAAGTTTTAAATGGATCTCATTGATCTAAGTATAGGTATCTAAATATGGTGAGTTCCGTAAAAAAGGCTGCAGAAATCTTGAAAATTTCATAAATATGTATATATTTTATTAATTATAAATAAGTATATTAATATTTACGTACACATGAGATAAACTGCTTCAAAAATCAATAGAATTCATGAAGTGACATTTACAAACGAACTTACAAAACTACTAGTTGTTTGAGCTTATACCTACTATGGAAACCAGCTCACTGAATTATACTACTTTTGAACTATTTTTTACTAGTTGGAGCGACTAGGTATTTATATTAAATTATTTTAATAATTACTTTCAGACTTTTAAGAGACAGGATTTCTTGACAAGGAAAGTTAATTAAAAATATATGATATTTAAAAAAACTGCCAAGTGTATAGTTTTCAGCCTTTCATTTAAATTCAATGCGGTTAATTCACATTTCTCATTGTAAAAATATAACGTGACAAGTCATTGTGTCAAAAACATCTGTTGCATGCACCGACAATACTTGAACGGATTTAAATAAGTTCAAAACAAAATGTAACAAACAAAAAACCTATTAACATTTGAACGCGCTTACAGTTATAATTCTTCATTGTACTTGTATAAAATAATCACAGGAGGTTTCAGACAAAGTGAAGAAAAAAACATTATTAATGTTAAGAAAAAAATATGCAAATTGGCGCGAACGGCGTCGGAAGGGTTAGCGAGTAACCATATCAAATTGTGTTGTCGCTCTAAACAATTATTTTTAACGTGCTCGAAATTAAATTATGAATTTTAATTTTAGTTTTTAATGTTAGGTACCTACATTATATATTTAAAAAAGTAATATAGTGGAAATTCATAATGTTTTAGTAATAAAATTATAAATGTTACTTGTACATAATAAGAAACAAATCTAAAAAGTTATATTATCAATAAGAAAATGTACACTATAGGTAAATCTATTTGATTTAATTCTTCCCCTAAAAATATTTCGTTAAGTAACATTTGCAAAATGCGAAACATAATATTTAATTCTCCTAAGAACCCATTATAATATTTTACATTATAAATTAACATTTTGAAGATACGATTATCATCTCATAAGGGTTACCATCTTTCTTTTACGAACTAAAATAATATATTTCCCTATGCGTTGTGATTCAAATGAACTATCCGGTAACTGATATCCCTGAGAGCGACATTCCAAATTCGAAAAAAAAGCCATTCATAGACAGTTTAATGTTTTTTTTGTCTCAACTCATTCAGAACTGGGACATGCATATCATTATTGCCCTTTTTTATTTTTTTCGCGTTAATACCGGTAAGGCTATGAATAACACTAAATTATTAGCCTTATTTTTGAAATTGGGACGCAGCTGGTATTTTTTTTTCGCGATATTGTTTTTTTATTGGCTTTCTGAGCATAAATGTGTTTGCTTTTACGATTTGAATATTTTTATTCCATTTTGACTGTGGAGTCAACAGCGTGTTTTTGTTTGTAGTTTTTATTTAGTATTTTTTAATGTAACGAAGATGTAATAAAAGTACAAAAACGCTGCTTATGATCAAAACAATGTACTGATGCAATGTAGGTATGCTATTGCGTCAGTAGATTGATACACCTTGTCTTTTGTAGGTAGGTAGGAAGATACATAAAACCATAAATAATAATTATCTACCTATCATCATCAATATACCTACCTTAAAAAACAAATTTGTAACGATCTCTGTAAACGAACTAAAAAGGCTTAAAATGAATTTACGAGTTTTGCCATAACAAATTAAAGCTGTTACTAAGGTTGTTTTAATTTGTCATCTCACTTGTGAATACCAAGTTGTTCTATTTTATTACAAAAACACGTTAATTATCATAATTCAAGTGAAACACCTTGTTTTAATACCTACATATGGTTTAACTTAGTAATTAATTAGGTACATAAATAATGAATAAAATTAACATTAAAAAATAAAACGGATATCAATATGTCGGGCGTTTATCTAAACGGCCCTTAAACATTGCGACACAAAATTAACTTAACCGATAAAATTACGTTGTCGGAAGCCACCCCATTCCCACACTAGTGCCATAGACTAAATAAATTTTCAAACATACATCTGCCCGCTAATTGTCTAACAAGCGACGCGCATAAATTGCAAAAATTATTATGCTATGGAAAAAATGCGTCACACAGCGACAAGTCTGTTATTTTTTTAAAAGCAATCGTCTTTAAAAACCTGTCGCAGCCCAAAGCTCAAGGTGTGAAATTAGCAAATTTAAAAAAAAATGCCGTTGAGTTCACAAATAAAACTCGCTATTTACGACTCACTTACTTACACAATTGTGTCACAATTCGTACAAACGTCTCACTCTTTTATTTCCTTTCGCATTCGAAGGGTTAATATTCAAAATAGTTAACCCATTTCTTGAGTCGCCCTATAATTACGGTGTTTTGCATATAATTTAACGAATAAATATTTATAAGGAAGTGAAATTTAAGAACTTTTTCATTCTTTCACAAACTAGTCCCTTAATAAAGCGCGTTCGTTACTTTGTAATGTGTCCTTTTTGCATTTTTAAATTTACAAATGTCGCGTTGCAGTTTTATGCAAATATTTTTTAGGTTTCTGATTATTAATTTCGTGTGAAGATACATCTGGTTAATTCTTCCCACGTTATTCGATCTGTTTAATTAAAAAGGGGACATAATATTGCTAATTTAATTATTTACATGGAAACAGGAATAATACCTAATATATAATACATCTATTACTATTATATTATTATGATCGATAAGTACCTACTTCGATTGATCGCAAGTTTTATTACGATATAAATTAACAAATTAAAAAGTTTATATGTTGTCTTGTGAGCATATTTTGATAAATAGATATTTTTTGATAATTAGCTTTGTTTAATTAATTAGGTACTGCGGTGTAGAGTCGTCCTAAACTGAGTTTTTTAGTTTCACAAAATAGTATGGTAGGTAGGTAATAATAAATACAAATAAAATTACATTACACACCTATCATTATGTACTTTATTTAATTTTAACAACTAGATACTAATAAAAAAATAAAATTTATAATGCAAAATAAATAAAAGTAAGCAAAATAAGAACACTCCAACGAAAACATTTTTTTTTTTAATATTCCAAATTTAAATCGACCCTAATTCGTATCGACAAAAGATCGATCCGCTAATAGCAAAAGAATGAATCAATAGCAACCACTTGACTCGTGTCTAAAATCGATTCAATTGTGTCCCTATTCGATTTCGATTGTGTTGAATCGATTTATGGAGGGCCCACAATTGTGACTATTGTAAATACGTTTCTATTGAATGATATAGGTACGTTTAGTAGTATTATGACATGTTGCACTTGTCGCTGTATGTAGAAGTTTTACGTTTTTACGTTTCTAATGATTTCGATAGGGTTGCGAAAATTTGAATTTTTTTTTATTTTGTTTTAAACTTTAGAATATTTCGAATATTTCTTGTAAATAATTAGATTTAGGTTCTGTATATATATTGTTTTCTGTTCTTAAAATTGTAGGTACATATAGATTTTAAAGTAACTTAAGAATTTCCATATTTTTTTCAGTTTTTAGAAGATAGGTATCTGAATCTAAAAAAAAGTCTGGTCGCATTGTTACAAGCTTTCAAGAAAGACTTGAAGCTGCAGCTACCTTTGGGTTATTGAGTATTTGTACTATTACTACTGTTTATTTATACAACTTTACTATTAAAAAGGCATTATTTTTCAGTGTAATAGCGGTTAACTGCATTTGAAATGAGAACGACAGTAAAATACTGTCGTTCTCATTTCATTTTAATGTGACATACACAAACCATTGTCTTTTCACCTGTCACTAGAAAAAAACCTAGCCAATATTCAATAGATAGTATCTACGATACATTTTTTTTTTCAATTACTTAACAAAACACTTAAAAAACAATTATTTTAAATTGCTACTTTATTTATATTAACCATCGATACTTTTAAGGCGTACCAATTCATTTACCAAGGAATAACACTAAAAAGCATGATTAAAAAACTGACTTTGACATGTACCTACTGGCAACACCTGCGAAATAAAGATGCGTAAGTGACTTTCTTTTTAAAATGGTAATATAATAGCTTCTTTAAAAAAAAGTAATTTTATTTTTAATTTCATTACCTGCGCTGCGACCGGTGGTGGTTCAAATGAGTATTTAATGACTAAACTTGACTCTAATAGTTGTTTAAAACGGGTTGCATCTTCGCTACTTAAATGATAACAGTGACAGGTAAAAAAAACACGTTCGGTTGGAGCGCGAAATTCAAATTTTATCACGTTTTTTGCAAATTACAGCTCAGTTATGGGGTCGTATGTTATCAAGATGTTCAAAGAAATCATCAATATATTCTTCCAAGTTATATTAGTAACATTTTCATGAAATAGTCGTATAAGTCAGTCATATACCTTGGAGGACTATATTGATGATTTCTTTTGTTATTAATCAGTAAATATACTTCCATTCTTCTCGCAAATAACATCTTGATAACATACGACCTATAACTGAGCTGCAATTTGCAAAAAACGTGAAAAAAATTGAATTTCGCGCTCCAACCGAACGTTTACCTTTAAGGTGACAAAATCATCACAGTGCCTAGACTTTTACGCGGGAACTTTCGAAAAGATGTTGTGTTATTGATTAACGATAGTGTTTTGTCAAATAAAGATTAATGATGTGAAATAAAATGATTACGGACTTTTGGTGACAACCTAAAAAGTCCATATTACAACAGACTTTTTGACGAGCCGGTTGGCGCAGTTGGATTTGGTAATATTAAAACTATGTAAAAGAATGATTTTTGACTTAATAACTTTAAATCAAGTCATCTCTTCTACAGACATTATTGAAAAAGAACAGAAAATTTATGAAAGCTGTGAATTTCGTGTACCTATGCCATTGTCATTTTATTGAGAAACTAGCTCTTCCCCGCGGTTTCACTCGCGTTCTCAGGATAAAAAGTAATCTATAACCTTCATGGATAATGTAGCTAATTAACTTTTCAAATCGGACCAGTAACTCCGGAGATTAGCGCGTTCAAACAAACAAACAAACAAACTCTTCAGCTTTATTATTACATAGTATAAATATAGATAGATCGATATAGACTTTGAAAGAAAATAGATGAAGTACCTATAGGCTTGTTTCTATACATACTGATAATAAAGCTGAAGAGTTTGTTTGTTTAAACACACTAATCTCTGGATCTACCGGTCGGATTAGAAAAAATCTTTCACTAATAGGAAGCTACATTATCCCCGATGGTTATAAGACTTTTTATCTCGGGAACGTGGGTACCAGCTAGTAACTAATAAATCGTATCCAGTGGTACCTATAATGTATATATCAATAAAACTAGCTTTCCGCCCCACGGATTCACCCGCGTTCCTGAGAGATCTATCATTATCGACATTCCCAAAGATTACTTAACCACGTAACCAAAAAAATGTAGAGAAGGACGAATCTAGTAGATACTTACTCTTTTTTTTATTTGATTTTGTAGATGCATTGATAATTCCCTTATGAACATTGAATTGACTCTACTGTTTAATATTTATATTAATCTATTTACATGACTAGATATAATTTAAGGCGAAATCCCACTAATAATGTTGTAAAGTAGAATGTTTGTGTGAATGTGTTTTCTATATGTGATAGCTGAACGGATTTGGCAAGAAATGCATACAATTTTTATTTCGAGATTTTTTTTCAGATTGTTCGTGTTGTTTGTGGGAATTTCTTGATATTAATTGAATTAGTTTTATTGTAATTTTTTATTACAATTCATTTTAATTGCAAAGTTCAGTGGTCAGAAAAACACTGTAAACTGCACTTTTCCTGTAAACACTGACTATGCTCAGGCTGCTTAGCCTCGCGTCTCCCATCGTTGACAATTCCACGGCTTGACACGTTGTGCGTAGATTCAGATGCACCTTCCTGAAAGTAAATGTTGCCGTTTGAACGTTGAATATAATTAAACTAGTAATTTGCACATTGAAAGAAAGAAAGAAAAAATATTTATTTGCCATAAAAACCTTAATATTATTATAAAACAAGACATTTAAAAGTTGTGTGTTGACGAATTGGCCACCAGCTCAGCATAATGCTGTGCTAGTAATTTTATGTCAGTGCGACTTACTCGGATCATAACGTGGATTCATTTGCAATATAACATCACAGTGATAAAATGATTGCACTCTACTAGGTATCTTGTTCCAATATCATAAGGCAGTGATTCTAATCATATAAATGTCTTCTATGGCATTATTATACGAAACGATATAATCTCCTATGTACAGCAGGAAAAATCAAATCAGACGTCGGAATGTCAAATTGTTCTTCATCAAAAATCCCTCTTAAATTAAAAGGCATTCATAATTTCTGATGATAATCCTGCCTTTACGGAATCAGCGAAGCATATGAGCATTTCAGAATAAAGAAATATTTGTCCGGTCAAAGATACAGGGCGATTCACCTTTGAACATTTTATATATAAATATGATGTAAAAACACAAACGAATTAGGCAGCAGCCCGCACAATTATTTCGAACGAGACGCACAAAAGAAAAAGGCGGACAGGCACAAAAAGAAAAATATAAGCTTTGTTATCGAAATTGGAAACGAAACGAATATATCCGTAGGTACCTAAAAGAAGTTCGGCTTCTGTTGGGGTGCATTTTTTTTTTCAATCCAAACGCGTATACAAAAAACACCCCTCCGCGTATGAAACATTACCCCACAATACGTCCAATAGAGCCATGCCCCGAACACATCTACGCTCTCATTTTTATAAACAGATTTTTTTCTTTAAGCCAGAACGAGATGGGTGACGTCGCATAGGTAATTTCATTGGAATTAGAACGAGATAGACGTAAAGAAAAAGTTCGGTCGGCGGATAAAGAAAGCTCAGGTATGGATAAGGGTGTGGAGACAAGAAAAAAGGGATACGTGGGGTGGTTGCCACCCTCAGGGTGGGGTGGGGTTGATTCGTCGAGTTTCACGCCACCGCCACTAGATGGGGGTGAAAAAGAAAGTTTTTTTTTATTGAATTTCGGGATGAGGAGTTTTTGGCATAATGATGATGGATTGAACCGTGGCTTTCCGCTGATAAGTTTTTGGGGAAATTCCCCGTCGCATGTAATGTGTTTTGCGAATATTTTAAATTAGGTAGGTTGATGCCATTTTTGTATGGCTTTAGGGGAAATATATTCAATCTCGTAGCTGGTGCCATGGTGATAAATCATGGTAAGGTTTGATATAAGTTTATTCATGTAAGAATTTATCAAAAATTCATAAATTTAACTATATATTTGAAAGTAGTGTATTATAAAATATATTATGGACTGTAAATTATAATTCATATACCTACGTACTAAAAAAGTGGTGATATTTTGACATCAAATAAGATTAGTCTAATTAAAATCTAATTAGAATATGTTCCACGAAAAAAAAAAAGAAAGAAGTAAAGAGATCTGCCCTTATTAACCAAACAAGTTGCAACATAGATTGCTTCCAAATATCAAGACTACCGCTGAACCCTTCTAAATTTTTTGCCCTGTCAAAGTGTCAACGCTCAAGTAGGGTGAATCATACCTATTAGCATAGCTCTACGCTTAACTTGCGAAGTAATATTTTTTAGGCTTTTGTAAATAGTAAATTTCACCGTATTGTAACGTAACGTATCTTGAGATGTTCTTGAATTTGATTCTTGGCCTCAGCTCCAAGTACTCAATGTATCTACACACGGCCACAGATCAAGCTACACACTGCGGCAACTTATGCGGTTGTAATAGGCGCTATTTTGCAACAAAAATGTGTAGCTTGATCTGTGGCCGTGTGTAACATTGCTATATAGAAGGTTCTTTGAGCAGGATTTAAAAATGTTTTTTCTTTTTAATAAAAATTAGATGATACTGGACGCAAAGTTCTGCTTACTCGGTGATCAAGTTTGGTCTACTTGAGTGGTGAGTTATTAAATTCATTTTAAAAATGTATACAAACTTAACGGAAATTACGTCATGATTTTACACTCAATTTAAAATAAATATGGCTGGTTACTATGATGTTTACCTCAGTCTGCAACGGTACAAACTAACATCCGAAAATCTTTTAATTAGCGGTGTATCAAAACCTCGCACTCAAGAATGGCGCGATTTTTTTCCCCCCAACTCTTTCAGTGCCTAGTTAATGAGACAAGCCCTTAAAAGTCTGACGCAGTTTTTTTTTAAGCTGCGTACCTAGTTGATGACTTTTTTTTCGGATCGAAACCGTGTTTTTAACTTGTTTTAAACATTGGCATTAGTCAGAATGTAAGTAAGTAAGTTATTTATTTTTTAACAAATTCTAATGAGAATTTAGGCGGTTGATTTTTGTGTGACATCCTATTCGAATATTTAAAAAATATAATACAACACAAATACCTCAGCTAAATCGAAACAATGGGTTTATTTTAAACTAGCTGTTCCTCGTGGTTTCACTCGCGTTCCCGGGATAAAAAGTAGTCTCTAACCTTCGGGTATAATGAAGTTTCCTATTAGTGAAAGAATTTTTCAAATCGGTTCAGTAATTTCGGAGCCTATTCAATGCAAACAAACAAACAATCAATCAAATCTTTCCTCTTTATAATATTAGTATAGATTATTCTCCGCCCCGCGATTTCACACGCGTTCCCGAGGTATAAAAAGTAGCCTATGTGTTAATGCTAGTGTCAGCTACCTCCATCACATTTCATCAAAATTAGTCCAGTCGTTTGATCGTGAAGAAGTAACAAACATACTCACTCACAATCTTTCGCATTTATAATTATAGGTAAGTAAGAAGTAGGATAAATTTCATGAATTAAAAAACGAAAACTACATTATTGTTATTTGATTATGATTATACATAATGTCATTGTAAATAACGGCAGTAGCTAGCTATACCAATAAAATGAGATCTTTATTTTCTAAATTCAAACCGAATTTAATCTCGTTCCATTTATAAAAATATAAAAAAGCCAATGAAATAAGAAAAGCGACTTCCAAAAAAAGAATATAAAAACCTAATATTTTCGCATTGGCAAACAACTCAACCTTTCACAAATATCCAATTCGGGCTTCGTATAAGCAATAAATAAGAGGAAAAGGCTTTCCAGACGGTGCCCGGGAGGGAAAAAAAAGCGAAAAAAAGTAAAAAAGGCAACGGATCGAAGTCTTTCGTCCGTCGGATCCAATAATCCGGCCGTCTGTCCGCCCGCCTAATGTGATCGTAGCCTAATGAAAAACGTTCGAACAGTATTGATAGTGCTGGTGGGATTTTCACTATGTTTTTTTTATATTCAAGATTCTTATATAGGTAAGTAAATAGTCATAACCGACTAATGAGTAATAAGACAAAAATTTACACATTTTTAGGTATTCTTATGTTTTATCGGCCTTCAGCCTTGTACCTAATTTACGAATTGCGTGAAATTTGTAGCGTTATTGTATTTTCGTTATTTAAAATATAATTAGTTTTTTTTTTTTTTCTAGTTTAAAATTATTTAATTCATCAAACTAACAACTAAAATATTAACAAGAAATAATATAAAAATATATGAATTTATATGATCCTTTTCCTATCAACATTATTAACTCATGAGCATAATCTTATTGGAAAAAATAAAAATAAATCTATTTGAATACTATAACAACGTGGATTTTAAATAACTAACTACATGCTGCCTGACCAATAAAATAAAAAAATCTAAATAATTTTATTTTAATAATAATTTATACCCTCGCACGCAAGTATTATTTTAAAATGTATGTCAGCACATCGTAGCTCAATAAGTCCATGTTTCCAATTGACGCTAGGAAACATTTCCAACGTTGACTATAAATTCGACACCAAGCTTCGCGAATGTTAAAAAAGAAATCGTGAAATGGGTTTACGTTGGTAACGAAATCAACATAAATTTGAAAGAAAATTAAAAAAATATATACTTTTTTAAGCACCCGGTAATTTTCGATGTGGTTTAATTAATAAACCTTCTTAATTATGTATCTTCAATTTCCTATAATACCTAAATCTGGTAAAAATTGAATAAAGTTAATTTCTCTAATTTAAGTAGCTATTGATGAACGCAGCTATCATGAGACATGAGACAAACATAGATAGGTACAAGTCTTCATTACGCCCTTTCCGAGAGCTAGGGTTTTTTAACCTCCGTAATAAAAGGAGGTAGTTCTCAATTTGGTTGCATCTTTTAGTGATTCTCTTCTAATTAAAGTGTGTTTTATAGTTTTTTTATTTATTTAAACTATATAATATTAACTTAGTGTACCAAACTTTCATGGCAGAGAAATTTCAAGGCCTGTAAGGTACGAGACACCCAGCAGTAAGGGTTTCTTTGAGCTGAACCCTTATTTTCCGTGCTAATACTATATGCGTTCCATTTGATTTGAACTGATTTACATTACTATACTTAATGTGTTATACATTTTTAACATGGATACCATTTTATTTAACATTTTTAGATTTTACCGTTTTCTGCAATTTTCATCTACAGATCCTTAGATTTGGTGGACAGTGGGACCACCTTAGGAGTATACCTACTCTTTCAAATAAAAAATAAAAAAATCAATCGATTCACACATGGCCGAGTAATCGCGTAACAAACATATAAAAAAATAATACGAACGAAAATTCTACAGATGAAGAACATTCAGAGAACCTACTCTTTTTTTGAAGTCGGTCAAAAATTTACAGCCAATTTCGTCAGTAGCTCACTCTAGAATAGGTACTCCATATACCTAGCATAGAACTCTCTTTACCCTATTTCATGATTACCTACTAACTATATTTTTTAAATCATACTTTGCATAAAGAATTACATTATTATTGAGAAAAATAAACATAAACGTTTTGAGAAAAAGAAATATCATTTAAACACATTTAAAAAAGGAATCTTCAAACAAAAGTGCCATCTCACCTTGAAGTATTTGCAGACTGAACTTTCATTGGCACGTCTTCATTTCGATTTCATTAGAAGCACGAGAGATCTTAAGAAAATTCATTCAACTCCAGCTGATAGTTGCATCTCTTTCTTTTATCCGTTAAATACGTCTTGGAAAATCTTCCGCCTCTTTCTTGCGCAATGTTCAAGAAGTAGTGACGTCATAACGAGGCCGTCTCTGCGATTCACTCATTAAATAAACAAGGAATGAAAATTTGCGTTGTGCTGGCAGGACCGTCTTGGAGGTTTCGACTTCGATTTGGTTCAAATAAACAAAACGTTAAATCTAATGATCAATAATAATTATAAACTATTTTTTATTTCGGAGTTTCACAAATGCGTTACAGAGAAGTCACATAGTTTTCTTGAGATTGAAAGTATCACGAGCCGAATATGTTCCAAATAGGGTAGTTGACACTGTCAAAAATAAATGACCAAACACTAACCAATCCATAAAACATCTAATAACACGTGGAAATATCAAATACGTTAATGCTTTTTATGATTTTTATTAGTCAGTGGAACCACTAAGAGTAGATGATTTGATGCTGTGAAACTATGACGTCATAGTGTAATATTTCATACAAAATTCCATATTAACTATCGTTTTGACATTTATTAAAAAGTTGCTGATTTGATATGTGAGTCAACTACCCTATTGGTGTAGATATTACAACGAGGTTAAACATAAATCCACAAATACATTTATGTCTCTTTTGTTATTTTAGTAGAATCTTATAAGAAAATATTTCCAGAAAATAAAACTTGTAAAATAATTACAGACGACAGTGTGATTTTTTTTATTATAAATTTAATATTTTTGTAGGTACGAGTATTATGATTTTGTTTGTAATATGAAAATCACAAATTTTTAATGTTTGTATAGTAGAAAAGATGAACAGTTATCAACAAAATATTAATTCATCTTATTAATATTCAAAATTTGTGCCAATATTCGAAGCCCTTCCAGACTAACGCACACAACTTTCGTTTTAATTCGAATCCCGACTCCGCTGTTCTTCATTATCTTATTACTTGGCCAACTTTGTACCTCTCGATGGTTGCATCTTGATACTTGCTATATGAATATTTTATCAACCTATTTTAACTTGTAGTTTCGAATTATTAAGTTAATTTTTAACCAGTTATTTAACAATTTATAAGCATGAAGATTATAAATAGTTTATTTTTCATTTACTTAAATAATTTGATTATTATTTTTGTTGTATTTATTCTCAGTGCATCGTTGGCTACCTTATGATAAGACTATTTTTTTTTGTTTATGTTAACAGTGTATCTACTGGGTGAAATTCGAATTCACTCTGACCACAACTTTCTGAAATTCGAACAGCATGTGAATTTTTGTTATCGCTCTAAACGTTATTGGAAAATGTCCATATATACATTCTTCAGGTGAGCTTTTTTGCGTGGTTATAGGGTACTTTTTACCGTCCTGGTTGGCTACCATCCCCTAATAATGTGACTATCATTGTCGGCCACATGATTATCATGATGAAAATGCGGTCAAACAACAAAAAACTTGTGGTAGATTATTTCCTTATAATGCGTTTTATAAACAGACTATTTTGATTTGTTTTTTTTTTATAAATACTTATCAATTAAATACTTCAAGTACCAAGAGCTCATAGTCAAGTAGGAAGTCTTAAGACGTTGCTGGCAAGCTGAGTTGTTCTAAGTGGAGACGTTAATGGGCGTCGCCTTCACCTTGACCAACGCTGAACTTTACCCCAGTTCTGATGCCCTGGTACATGTCCGGGAAATTGGGTCGGGATAGGGTTGAATGTTCCATACTTTTAAATGTTTTTTTATGGATCTTTTGTCTGGTTACAATCCTATTGGACTTAAATGTGTTTTTTTATGATTTTATGGCTGAGGGTCGTTTCAGTTACTAGAGTAAAGTAGATTGTATATTTGTAACTTATTAATTTATTTTTAGGTTTTCCTTTTTTTAGGGTATTTATTTTTTTCTCAGTTATATTACGTTTATAGCTATATTTTTTTTTTCATATTTTTTTGTAATGATGTCTTTATTATGTTAAAGCACTATATTATATCTCTTTTTGCCTGTATTATATAAAATTCAATTCTGATCTGACTGACACATCACCGCTGGTCTTACAGACTTTGGAATCTTTGCATACTAAGAAAGGATTTTTGAATATTCACTCTTAAGGGAGATAAAATAGGGGAATGCAAGTGAAACTGCGGGGGGAAACAGAAATGAGTGTGTAATAAATGCACAGAAGAGTATTTCGAATATACAAGTAGTCTACTTTTTTAATAAATCGTTTTACACTTTTTTTGAAACTAACAACCACATATTTTACTGAAACAATAAAATTTACACGTAAATTGCAATTTTTTCGCAAAATAATTGGGTCGGAAAAATGGCACATAACATAACCGTTCAGTGGTGACATCAAATACGAGCTTTGCCGACGGAGCGGCAAGATCAAAGCGCCGCCGACGGCTCTATCTCTTTGAACTTTGCCGACGGTAATGTGTTGAGATCGGATACTTTACGTCAAGTTGTATTTTTTTTTAAACTATTCGAATAACTTACCAAAGGTTTTTATGTGGACATCACTTGTGCATTACGAGTTGAATTTATGGATAGTTTGTGCAAAATACCTACCAGAAAAAAGTCCTAATTGGAATTATTTCCATGTTAAATTGCTAATTCGTAAGTAACAGCTGCGTCATTACATCAAAATGCATGTTATTTAAGTAGTTCAACTTAAAATGTATCAATACATATTAAAAAAATCGAAAAGACAGAATAAATTACGATTACTATCGTTAATTTGGGTTTGGCCTTTTGAGAACCTTTAATTTTAAACAGAGGCTTAACAAGGAAGACATCCCTAAATGTTAAAACCTTTTTTTACTAGACCTGAGCTGACCTGAGGCGATGATAGCTCAGTGGTAGTGACGTCGGATTCCGCGACGAAGGTCGTGGGTTCGAATCCTACAATGAGCTTGAGCTTTGAAACCATAGCACGGTGGTAGGGTACTTTGTAGTACCCGTCTGGCTGGCTACCACCCTCAAGTTGAAAATCTGCCGCCAAGCACCTACCGGTGTGTTCCGGCAATTGCACTTTAGAGCCAGTAATTGCCTTCTCGGCATTGTAACAGGTCGGCAACACATTTGCAATACCTCTGGTATTGCAAATGGCGATAGGGGACGGTAACCAATTACCATCAGGTGGACCGCCTGCCTACTTGTCAACTTTCTGACATAAAAAAAAAAAAAAAAAAAAAACTGTATTTAACCATAATCCACGGTGAGTCGAAGATGGTAACCACACAAAGTCAGAACTGGCTCTCAAGTACTGCTGTTTGAATACAAGGTATTTGCCTGGCGACAGATTTTTAAATTGATGGTGATAGCCAACCTACCCACTAAAATACAATGTACGATACCACCATGATAATGGTTTTCTTGCAATGTTTTCCATTAACGAAAACTCAAGCTTAATGTAGGATTTGAACCCGCGACCTTGGCTACGTCATTACCACTGAGTTATCATAGCCATAACTCGCGTTTATTTACCGGTTTGTATTTACCCACGGTTTTTTACCCCGGGACCATAGAATAGAATAGAATAGAATAGAATAGAATAGAATAGTTTATTTGCTATAAATGTGGTTTACAAGGTCTTACAGTATCTATACATAATAAAAGTTCAGCACAAATAGCTTTAAAAAAAAGCATGCAAATACATAATAATATTATAATATGAAAAACATTATTTATTTATTATTATAAAGAAAGAATAGGGAATCATGTCACTTACTAAATATCAAAATTAAAATCTATATCAAAATTAATGTCTATGATCTCGTACATACATGTCATTTAGTCAACGAACAAAGCAAATAACAAACAAACACAAAAAGTCCTATGTCAAACAATTATACAATTCATTAATGTCGTAGAAAATTTGAGTTTTTAACCATTTAATTAATTTACATTTAAAACGTGTCAGTGAAAGTGATTTAATATCATTTGGTATTGCATTAAACACCTTTATACTCATTGCATAACATTGTTTTTGATAAAGAGCCATTCGAGGCGGAATGTCATAGACCAATCGATCTGGATTCCTCGTGTTTCTCGGGTAAATGTCTTGTGCTGTTTTAAAATAACTGTAATGAGTCTTTACAAATAATGCAACTTCTAATATATACATACATGGGAGAGACAATATACCTAGACTTTCAAACAGAGGTCTGCAAGGTGCATGTGGTGGAACACCGCATATTGCACGTATACATTTTTTTTGTGCAATGAATACCTTATTTAGATCTGTAGAATTCCCCCAAATCAATAGGCCATATTTTAGTGTTGACGCTATATAACCATGGTACGCTGCTAGGACAGTAGATCGTGCGGATGTCTGTCTCAATCTGTTTAAAACATATATAAACTTACTTATTTTTTTACAAACATGATCAATATGCGACTTCCAATTTAAGTTCCTATCAATAAACAAACCTAAAAATTTTGTTTTGTCTGTTTCTAATACGTCCTGTCCTTTATTATTAATATTTAGTTTTATATTATTAGATCCATAATTATTGAATTGAATAAATTGTGTTTTTGTTAAATTTAAATTTAAATTATTATTACTTAACCAATTAGAAATTAATTCAATGGTATTATTTATGTCCTTTTCATAATTATTAATTTTATTTCTATTACCGGTTATCATTATGGAGATGTCATCAGCGAAGAGAGTACATTTATTAGTAGTCACATCTGGAAGATCGTTTATATATAATAAGAAGAGTAACGGGCCTAGAACGCTACCTTGAGGCACCCCACAACAGCTGACTCTGTTCACTGATTTGTGAGAAACCAGTGCCAAGTCCGTATTCAATTTTGTTATCTCGACATATTGTACTCGATTTCTTAAATATGTCTGCAGCCACTTTAGCGCTATACCACGAATGCCGATATTATTTAATTTTTCGATTAGGAGATCGTGTGATACAAAATCAAAAGCTCGAGACATATCAAAGAATATAACAGAAGTTGCCAGCCTTGAGTTGAGAGATTCTGTTATTTCACGTATCAGTTTAAATGCGGCTAATGTTGTGGATTTCTTGCTCTGAAACCCAAATTGCTCCTCTTTGATAATATTTAACTTATTAACAAATGAAACAATCCTTTTCTGCATGGCTTTTTCAAATAATTTAGACAATACAGGTACCAAAGTTATTGGTCTGTAGTTATTTAAATCTGATTTATCTCCTTTTTTATGCATTGGTTTAACAACAGAAACCCTCAACAAGTCTGGAAATTCACCAATTTCAAACGATAAGTTTATCAAATACGTGAGAACTGGACTAAGTTCTTCTCTACAGTGTTTGATAACTTTTGTGGCTATTTGATCATATCCTTCAGCAGCAGTATTTTTCAGTGATTGTATTAATCTATTTAATTCCATTTGATCACATGGTGTTAGGAAAATACTGTTAGTAACGTGCAATTTGTTTGTATTATTATATTGTTTAGTGTTTTTGTTTGTATTTGTTAGGTCTATAAGGTATTTATTAAATTCATTTGCGATGTCAACTGGATCCTTTAACATTTTGTTATCAATTTTTATTTCATTAATGAAATCATGATTCGATTTTTTATTTAGTTCTGAGTTGATTAAATTCCACGAGGCTTTACATGTATTATTTGATTTAATCAGGTAATTATCATTTTGAATTTTTTGGGAAGTTTGAATACAGCGTCGGAGCAATTTGGAATATTGTTCATATTTCAATTTATTTCGCATATTTCTATTTTTGTAAAAATTATATCTTAAATGTCGTTTGGTTCCACAGCTTATTTTTAATCCTTTTGATATCCAAATTGGACTTTTGTAGACATTTGTGATTTTTATTCGTTTAAGGGGAAAGCATAATTTGTAAAACAAACAAAACAGGTCATAAAATTCCTTCATAGCTATCTGTATATTTGACTTGCTATAGACCTCTGAAAAAGTTAGTCTTGATAAGCAATATCGAAATTTTTCTAAGTTATCTTTGGAGTAGTCTTTTTTTAAAACATAGTAAACTGATGGCAATGAACATTTATTTTTAATTGGAATACTTAAAATTTGAGCTGTATTATGATCTGATAAGTTAAGCTCTAGAAGAGTTCCAGTAGCATTCTTGATATTACTTATGAGATGGTCTATACATGTTTGAAGTCTAGTTGGTTTAGTTATGTGCATATGTAAGTTGTAACTATTTGTTAAATTAATTAGATCAATGCTACTCCGTGTTGTTTTTAGTATGTTAATATTGAGATCACCTGCTAATACAATCTTTCTCTTGGGATTTTTTGATAGCTTTAACAAAATTGATTCAAGCTTCGAGAAAAATATATTTATGTCCGAATTTGGCGTTCTATAAAGACAAATGACTACGATATTCTCCTTTACAATCTCCACCCCACAGCATTCAAAGTTTCGATCTTCAGCATAATCTTTTAAAAAATGGATTCGTCTAAAACTTAAACCTTTTTTTATTAGTATGCAAACCCCCCCTCGACTTTTGTTATTTTTTCTATAGTAAATTGAACCATTATTAAAGCCAACAATATTTATATTATTCTTATTAGTTGAATTTATGAATGTTTCAGTAAAGCACAATATATCAGGCGATTGATTTTTGGTAGACAGTTCAGAAATTGTTACATCTACTATATCTCTTTTAGATTGTAATCCTGCTATATTTTGGTGTAAGATTCTAAAAAACTATACATTGGTAAATGTTTACAAGTTGTTGATGGTATATCGATTGAATTAGGTTTTTTATCATCTCCCATCACATTATTCTGAATATTAACTGATTTAATTTGACTAAAGTAGTAGGGAATGGTCCCTTTTTTAGGCTTGTTTTGTTTTATTTCTAATTTATTTTTTCCTTTGTGTACTGGTAGTATTGGTTTCTTAAAGTTCAAGAATTTGGTATCATAATCTAATTGGTCTATAACATTATTTATTTTATAACACAGCGAATCAAAATTATATTCATTGTACATAGAGCTTATTTCATGAATATCTAAGTAAGTGCAATTGGAGAAATTATTACATATATTTTTCATCATCCTATTTATTTTATACTCATTTAAGTGAATATTCGTTTGAACACTTAACACTATTATCATGGGACATTTTTGCAGTACTTTCAGGGCAGCACAGAGTTCAATCATAATTTGAGTAGGGTTTTTATCATGTTGACCAATGGATAATATTAACCTGTCATATTTGCTTACTTCAAACCACCTGCAATAATTCAATATTTCATGTGAAGGGGCATGTGGTTTTGTGAAAGAAATTACTTGGTAGTTATAAAAGCAGCAACCCTAAAACTTAACATAAACTGATTGACTTTGTGACTGACTATAACTTGAAAATGATGACAAGAATTACCTAAACACATGAAGATTAAAGAATACCTACATACTTGACACTGGCAAAATACACAAACCGTGTGATGCCAAAAATAAACAAAAAAAGTTTTACCAGTGATTCCATATCAAACAAACACGTTCAACATTTATAAAATAAATATGACATCAGGGTAATATATTCTATCCAAATAAACAAAAAAATACGTTGATATGGTACGTTGTCTATGTATAAAATACGTTAAAGGAACATTAAAACGTAGGGGGCAACATATTCTTGTTATAAGAAAATGTTTGTTAAGGCCAAGCACTCCGCAGACTCCTTGCTTTCTGACTTGCATACTGACCTTTAATATTTAGAAGCGTAGTCGTTCACATCAATATGTTAGGTACGATGAGTTACTTTACTAATAAATTAGCCAATAATTAAATTCTTACCTATTTATCTTTCCACATCGCTGTTTTTACCCGATCTTTTTACACCTTGGGTTATGTTATTGGAGCTTATGTAGATTTAAAAAAAAAATTTTTGAACATAAAATATAGTTTATATCAGTGATAATAACGCATTCTAATCGGCCCAGTAGTTTTTCAGTTTATTTATTACAATCAAAAATACAAATGTTTTCTTATAATATTTCAAACTATAACGGCAAAGTAACTCTCCACTGTTGGCAATTTTATGTGTCAAGTAGGTACTAAAATACTAATAGGACCTACCTCATCTATAAATACAAACTTTTGAGTTTACTTTCAGTATCACTAATTTTCCTATCAAATCAAATGACCTCAATAATTTTCGCATTTATAGATACAACGCTTAAAAGATCTCTCCCTTAAGGCACTGGCGCATTATTCCTTTGCCGAAGAAAAATCCAGCAGGATTAAAAAGGGAGCCATTCGTGTGTGAACACCACTGTATCTCCTAGCCTCTGGAACAAAGAACGGGGAAAACATTCTCTTTTAAAGGACTTTTCGCAGTGGGAGATATGCTATAAAGAAGCTATACTAAGTGGGAATTGAAGATCAAATCTTGTCAAAACCTTTGTTAGGTTCTATGGAACCAACTCTGAAATCAGGAACGGTGGTATTTGCCAAGTACTTACCGATGTGTTCTGGCAGCTGAATTTCAGAGCCAGTTCCTTGCTTGCTGTGCTTACCACGGAATAGGTAACTTCCTTTAACTGTTCTGTGGTGCTTACCACCTTTGACCATATCATTGCTTACCATAGTGACATTGTGATCAATTATCCTATCCAAAGTTAAATAAAATATTCGTACTTCTCTTCAATATTTATAGCTTGCAGTGTGCACCGACCCTAAAGTTTAACGGTCGTTTGTGTATACGTATACCTATGTATGTAAGTAATACCCTCCTTATATCTGCATTGAGACGTCTCCAGTTTAATTCGTATACAAAACTCAATCTTCCTTCTGCGTCTTCAGATAATATTTGATCGGAGGTTGTTTTCAAATTGGTTTATTTCAAAGTAGA
This sequence comes from Tethea ocularis, assembly GCA_963555595.1. Lineage (NCBI taxonomy): Eukaryota > Metazoa > Arthropoda > Insecta > Lepidoptera > Drepanidae > Tethea > Tethea ocularis. Next base: position 2,721,317 of record OY741963.1, on the reverse strand, counting down.
TGGTTATATGAATAGTGTTTTGAATAGTTATTTTTATTGATAGACGGAGTTATTTTTTAATTCACTTATTACTTTAAGGCGTGGAAGTATTTCATAAATCACCAAAAAATATTAAATATTATTATTCACTGAATTAACTTAATATGTTATACTAACTTTCCGACCCGCGGTTTTACCCGCTTTCCTGAGGGAAAAATATAGTCTATGTATTAATCCAGGGTGTCAGCTACCTCCATACCAAATTTCAAAATTGGTCCAGCCGTTTGAGCGTTAAGAAGTAACAAACATAATTACTGTAATGAAATGAAAATGAAAGTTTGTATTTTCGCATTTAAAATATAGGATTATCTATGTAGTATATCATTATTTTATATTGTTTCATGGTGTCTCTTTCCAGCTGAAAGTAATTTCTACTAAAATTGCTGTCTCTTTGTGCTTTTTTATCTATTTTGTCTTTTCTCTTTACTTTTTTGTATGTGTACATGAATAAATAATTAAATCCAAAAGATCCTCTTACGAAAAATTTCAAATTCAAGTTCACTCTTGACACATGGTGATCCCAAAGCTTTTTGAGCTTGTACTAAGAAAACCGAGTTAACTGTCAAACTATTTTCTTAAATCTTTGAATTTTTCTATTTCAAAAAAGGTTTAGAATAAAGGAGATTTGATATATTTACATTGCAGGGTGGTAAGACGTTGAACTCAAGGGGTTCGCGGCACCCCATTGCGTCATAGCTGAACCCATAAATTCTACAAATACGAATCATAAATTCTGCCACCCGCTAATGTAGCGTGAGCGTAATGTAAGATGGAAATATTCCAGCACTTTTCTGAAAATCGTAAAAGTATTTTATTCGTTACAATTTTTTTGTTATTTTTTATGTTTAAAACCAGCGAGTACCTATCTATGATACTCACTTTTTTAGGGTTCCGTACCCAGGGGGTAAAAAGGGACCCCTATTAAGACTCCGCTGTCTGTCTGTCTGTCTCATGAACTGTTATAGTTAGACAGTTGAAATTTTCACAGATGATGTATTTCTATTGCCGCTATAACAAAAAATACTAAAACAGAATAAAATAATTTAAGGGGGCTCCCATACAACAAACATGATTTTTTGCCGTTTTAATAGATAATGGTACGGAACCCTTCGTGCGCGAGTCCGACTCGCACTTGGCCGGTTTTATTGTAACTGTTTGGTAAATCTAAATATATAAAAGGAAAGTGTGACTGATTGACTGACTGACTGATCTATTCACACAGCTCAAACCACTGGATGGATCGGGCTAGAATTTGTCATTTAGATAACTATAGGCTTTGCTATAGGTATTATGACGTAGACATCTGCTATGAAAGGATTTTTGAAATCTCTCTCTCTAAGGGGCTAAAATAGGGGATCCCGGAGCGGAAAGCTATCTCAGAATAAGTTTAAAGCGATGATAACTCTATGGCAATGATATACGAATACCGGGACGAAGATCACGGGTTCGAATCCTACAATGAACTTGAGTTTTCCTGAGTAAACCATAGCACGGTGGTAAGGATACTTTGTAGCAGCTGCCTGGTTGGCTACCACCCTTAGTAGAAAATGTGTCCCCCTAGCATCTTCCACACTGTTAAATTGTACTTTAGAATATCATGCTCCTGCTTAAGTATACTTTACCCAAATTGAGCTACCTGTTGTAATAGCAAAGAATAATATTACTACGTACAGAAGGTGCACTAACACTCCCCTATACTTAATGTATAGGGGAGTGTGAGTACATATGAAGTAACTAAGATGTCTTATAATAAATTCAAAGAGTATTGATCGACAAGGCCTATTATAAGGTGGCTCATTACATAGAAGACAAGAATACATGGTTGTAGTAGCTTCTCTCTGCACTTGCAGCCCCCTGGCCAAGTGATAATTGTATGAAGTTTAAAACTGTAATTACATAAATTAAAAAAGAAAAGATCCACCAAAAAAAAGAAGCCTTGCTGAGTTTCTTGCCGGAGTCTTCTCAGTTCAAGTGTATTCCGAACCGGTAGTAGAGTCTATTGTAAAACTGTAACTTTTGACATTCATAAGTGCCTTATTAGGGCCTAAACTGAATAAATGAGTTTTGATTTTGATATACCCACCGCTGTCGCTCGCATAGCACTCTTGGTAGTCCGTTGGTACCTACGCTGTGAAGTTCGTTTGTATGAAGTGCTTAGGGTGTGAAAGTAAAAATACTTTTATTCCTGATTAGGTATCTCTATATATCTATATAATAATAATAAAGCTGATGAGTTTGTTTGTCAGATTAGAAAAAATCTTTCACTAAAGGGAAGCTACATTATCCCCGAAGGTATAGGCTACCTTCTATCCCGGGGTATGTAAAATAGGTTAATATAAGAAGCGCCTACCCACAGTTCTACGTATTTATATCCATAGCTATTTATCATTAGCTCCGACCATTTTGTTGTTTTCCGTACCTACGAAAAAATACTTCTTTTCCGCTCAGAGGAAAACGCCGGAAACATGGGACCGGAAACGTGGTGCGGCCGCAACCGGAAGTACCCGCCCTACGAACGGCAAGAACACGTCGAATAAATCACTTTTATGATCTCGCTTACCTAAAAGGGTACATATTATTTACTTGAAAATGTTATATACCTACTAAGAAGTAGCGTTACATATTTTCGTTTATGTTTTGTGGTATCACTGGAAGATTAAATATCCAAAAACAGAATTACACTAAATAGGTAAAAATTGCACTCGTACATCAGAAAATAATCTACCTTCCTATGATGGAATATTATTTCTGGTTATTTTTCGCTAGGGATTTTCTCATTTTACAAAAATCTGTTTTGTAACTGTGTGGTTATTCCCTCAACATCTACTAATCGTATGCTGCTTATTTGAAAAAAAAAAAAACAATCATATAAATACTTATCCTAACTGATTGACATTTAACGGATGGGCAGGAAACCATTTTCTAGTTTTGTCTCAATTGAGTTTAGTATTTATTCAAAAAAATTGTCACCAAAGACAAAGAGAAAACAAAGAAAAATAACAAATTGCTTCAAATCACACCCGTCTGCGACAAACGAGGGACAATTCTCGGACCATTAGTGGTAATCAGGAACAGACTAATCACTAATTACGCGACAGAAAGAGAAGCAGAATGCAATCTTTAAGTAAATTGAGACAAAAAAAGAAATGCTTGGGGCGTTTAAATCAACCATGGATGTGAAATTTACATTTGATATTGGAGCTGACAGTTGAAATTATATCATTACCCTTCGGCCTCCTGGTTTCATACGCGTGAAAAAGAATTTTATTTCAGTAAATAATTATTACATATTTATATTAATCTTTGTACGAATTTACGAATTAACGTAATACTTATTTAATAATAATTTATAATTATTATATGTATTAATATTATAATAATACAACTGTTTTTGATATAAAAACTTAATTTTAATATTAAAAAAAAGCACTACATAATTTTATTGTGCGATCATGTGGCACTTGTCCACAAAAGATGGAACACCACGCCCTGCAGCATTTTGTCGTCTTCCATGACGAAGTGAAGAAAATACGGTCCTATTTGTACCACGAACAAACAAAGCATAACTCGCCTCTGAAATGCAGAAAACAAAAACATGAAAATTACAAAATTAAAATTATACCTTCTCCAATATTTCGTACGTGGCTACAAGTGAAATCGTTAAAACTCTCCGGACGCAAGTACAAATGGAATTATTAAGGACCGCGTGGAAGTCGTAACTGAGTTATCTTAGCCACCTGTTGATGGGGTAATTAATTCAATTTTGTAACACCTCCTTTATATTATTTTTTCACAATTCTTTCGCTGAGATTTAACTGAAATGGGGGTGATGTGTCTAAAAATGCTTTTGCTCTCTTTAGTTTTAGTAAAAAAAGACGGTGATCCTGATGGTTAGCTATTGTCATACTTACAGACGTTTGCAATATCCAGTCCGTATTTGGCCCAACAATTTTGTTGGCATATGGCTTTTGTTTATAACAAGTAGTTTCCGTTACGCTTTTATTATTTTTAAATATTATTTAAATTTCAACCTGAACAGGAAAATATAAGAATTATATAAATAACGTTTTTAAAGTCAATAAGGACAAGATTCGCCAAGAGTTGCTTCTCACGACTTTCCTAGATTTTCCTTTTTTTTTTATTTGTCAGCGACGTCAGACTGGATATCAGGCACACTATCAATATGTTAAAGACCTTAAGAGGAGGCTCTCCGCGAATATCTCCGTCCCTTACTAAACTGGCGGAGACAAGCGAGACAGGAGAAACGCAATTTTAGTAAAAAAAAAAATAAGCCTTTTTTTTGGGAGTATGGATGAATGTTTGTTACTCTTTCACGTAAAATCTACAGAACGGATTTGGATGAAACTTGGCACATATATAGATCATACCCTGAAATAACATATAGGCTACTTTTTATCCCGGAATAACATATGCTATCTCGGGAACGCGAGTGGAACAGGGCAGAAGCTAGTTAACAATAAAATAGACTATCTTATATGATGGGATAAGGTTTCAAACACAAGGGGACAAAGCAGGTGGTTGGTCATTATATTACCTTTATTGTCCTTTTCATCGGTTACCCAACGTCTTGCAGCACTATATTGTTGTTTTTTTTTTAATTTATTACAGCAATATGTTTATGTAACGACCTAAATTGTTCCACAATGTTGCTGATCTATTTTTCTAGCAATTATCCATTGTAAACAAGAATGTTTTCAAGAATTATCATCGCGAACTGTAAGTTTATGATTATTTTATAACTCATTAATGTTTTATTTTACTAATGAAGTAATATTACGACGGGCCAGTTGGTGCAGCTAATTGCGCTGCAGGTCGTGGGTTCGATTCCCATCCAGGACATACATTTGTGTGCATGAACATGTCTGTTTGTCCTGAGTAATTATCTATATAAGTATGTATTTACAAAAAAAAAGTAGTATATGTAGTATATCAGTTATCTGGTTGTCCATAGTACAAGCTCTGCTTTTTAGGGATCAGATAACCATGTGTGAAGAATGTCCCAGGATATTTATAAAAAATATGTAATTAATGGCTTTTTTTATACGTAAAAATGTACGTGTGATATTTTTGGAAGCTATTATAGGTACTTAAAGATATTAAAGAAAACTAAAAGGGTCTGTGTTCTGAGGTGACGTCACGCGAAATTAACGCACTATTTTTTATTTTTTTTTGAAAGGACTAAGTTGGTAGCCTCAGATGGCTGCAACAACCTTACCGGACAAATCGGCGAGCGCAGAGGGCTCTCAGCCGGGTAATATTTAGGTAACAACGCCTGAGGGCACCCCCGAATGGGGTACGAACCTCGGCTCAGGGCGTTACCGGGGGAGGAGGAGGACTTTGTACGAGTTACGACTAATTGGGGGCGGTTGGATTACTGTAGGCAGCTCGGGCCGCTTGAACGGGACGAGACTGAGTGGGACGTCGTGGCGGTCCTCGAAACGCACTGTATCTTCGTTATATTTTGTTTTCGGAACTAAAGAAAAAAAAATTGGTAATCTAACTGACGGACAACTTAGATCTTGTTAGTCATCAACCCTATTACTATGCCGAAAAATAAAATTCTCGGCAGTAAGATATCTACCATTTTTGATATGCGCTGATAAGAGTATAGTCTGTAATTAAAATCAGTCATAAATGCACCTTGCTTTTTTATCTATACCTAAACCTGGTAACCACCATTAGGTGGACCGCCCGGCTGCTTGACAATCTTCTGACATAAAAAAAAACCTACCGTAAACATGAGCATCTACGCGTAAGGTCACCAACTCATCAAACCGCCCCGTTGTTCCAAACGTCTATCTACTTATAGGCTACGATAACCGACCGCTTACCAATACGCAGACATATACTTACCTCTTAATCATTAAAAAAAAATCGAAAGTACGTTATTTTTATCTTTTCACGCCTAAACTACTGAACCGATCGCGATGAAATTTGGCACGCAGATAGCCTATGATTGGAGAAAGAGATAAGCTACTGTTATTGGTAAAGCGGGTGAAACCGCGGGGGACAGCTAGTACTTTTATATTCTTGCATTGTTTTACTGATATTTATCAACTCTTTGTTCTGTTCATTAACTTCCGTCCGTCGCCTGCGCACGCGCCGCCTCTTATGTGACATTTTGGATCAATTATGCTGTCACATTAGACCGTCAGTTGAACCTGTTTATGTAATTAGCACTGTTTTGGTGTACACTTATCTTTCTGTACTCTAATTGCCTACTTCCATTGTTTTCTTTTTTAATTTTAAAAGGTTATAAATTTTATCAGGAACTGACAAAGGAAACGTGCGTAAAATGTGCAATTTGGAAACAAAAAAGGGATTACTTTATTTTTAAATTGGTACCTAAAAAAATTGATACCTAATTATTTTATTTAAAAATACTTACAACAAAGAACCGCCTTCAAAGGCACTAAAAAGGATAAAATAACAATTTAGGAACTCTAATCTGACAGTTTTAGTCGACAAAAGTATAGTTCATGTTCCATGGATGATAGTACTTACTAATAAAAAAATCTAATAAAAAGAAAATGATTCCTACTCATAGGTATATTCTCTAATTTAACATACATTTTTTACAATAAGGAATGCAGAGAAAACCTTCATTTAGAACCACCATTTTCTCAAATATCGTCTCCAACAAAGTGACAACATCATACGAAAACTTTACTAATGAAAACATCATTTTAAATTTTAAATTTCCAGAACCTTCTAACATCTCAAGAGATCCGCATATCTCCGTAAAATCCATGTACTAATTTCAACAGTAAAACGAAAATATACGTAATTTAAAATTCAACACATTAATTAATGCAATCTCGTTAAAGATCGTCAATTAAGCGATAACAATCGTGAGGGATTCTCAACATTTCAACTAAAATGTGTATTGCGGTGAATATGTTAATTACATACATTTTGGTGGAGTATAAATATTTATACGGACTTTATAATGGTAATGTATGCACAGTGAAAGCGTTAACTCGGTTTATTGCATCCTTAACATATTCGGTTTAGGGTTCCCTAAAGATAAAGTGTCATTATACAATGCTATATTTATGTATAATAATAATATGTTTTCTTTTCTTTACGATTCGACTATGAATAGGAAATACGCATGAATTTATTTTATCGCATTTCTTAACAAAATATGAAAATACCGTAAAAAAGATGATAAAAAGTGAAATTAAAATCGCCCAAGAAACACGGAAGATATACCTAATAAGCATTTTAAAAGTCCTCCCTCTCCCCCGGTAACGCCCTGAGCCGAGGTTCGTACCCCTATTCGGGGGTGCCCTCAGGCGTTGTTACCTAAATATTACCCGGCTGAGAGCCCTCTGCGCTCGCCGATTTGTCCGGTAAGGTTGTTGCAGCCATCTGAGGCTACCAACTTAGTCCTTTAAAAAAAACTAATTAGACAGCGATTAGACACAGAGATCGGAAATATGTGACGCCCCGTGTCGGGTCTTCGCTCACGGCCCCGAAGGGGTCGTGGGGGAAACTCTTCCGTCCCTTTAGGGATCTCTAGGGTGGTATCTTGTCGCTGCGTGCTACGACACGCAGGGCGTTGGGTGCGTCTGCGACTGGTGAAGGAGAGTCCGGCCAAATACTATGACGGCCATATAAAATCCATGCTAAATTCAGTTTTGCTGGAAAGAGGTAGGAATAAATTTTCAACTGCTTCTTAAAAGAATGAGCTTTTATATGCATATTCCCTATTCAGGATGTTGATTGATTAATATTTTGCAGCATCTCGTGACCAGGATGCTGGCGTATACTTGAGTCAGAGAATCAGCTTTGCCATCCAACGTGGCAATGCCGCTAGTATTCTGGGAACGATGCCTTCTGACAACGACTTTTTCATTTAGTTTAGTCCGTTTTGTTTAAGTAGTTTTTAGTTTATTTCAAAAGATATTGTAATTGTTTTAGATAGGCCAGTCAGATACGGTAAATAAATTACCTACTTAATTAAGAACCTTGATGAGAACTAGACATTCTATTTAGGGAAGTATGTCTATTGGACGTCTGACCAAAGTTACCGAAAATAAATGGGACAGTCAACGTGTATTGAAACGAAGAAACAAATGTTTGTTGTTATAATGTTTTAACTTACATTTTTTCATAAAACTTTGTACTTTTGTTACGGAACCGCTTAACCCAATTTAAGCTTAGTCTTGGTAGGGAAGTAGGCACATAGTAAATGGACAGACCACCTGATAAGTGAGTTTACCCACTATAGGGAATACTTACAATATATTTTCGTATTACAATTAAGCAATCTGTAAGAATAATAACCCTTATGTACCTACTGCTCAGTTTTTAGGGAAAACTAGAGGTATTTTAAAGTGAATCAAAATCAAGACATAGGCTGAGTGAGTACCAAGAGATAACCTATGCTGTGTTGCAAGGAATTTGTTTTTTATCATCATCATCATATCAGCCTAAAGACGTCCTCTGCTGGACAAAGGTCTCGCTCAAGCCGAATCTCTCTTTGTTTTTTTTGCACCAATACCCAGCGGGACATTCAAAGTGGGACATGATGAGTAAAACCCCAATAGAATCGCAATTTAAAAATAAAATGAAATTAAGTGTTTCTATAGGTGCATAAAAAACACGTTAAACGTCACACAGCTTAGCTTATCTCTGGTAGATGCTTAGCCTTACAGAGAAAACACCAAGCAAAAAAATCAAATGCATATAAAATATTATATTTATTATTATTATTTATTTATTTATTATTATTTACTATTATATTTTTAGTAGGTAATTAAAATAATTTTTATTAAAATGTTATGTGAGTATTTTAATAAAAATTTATTATAACGTAAAATTTCACGGCCTCAATCACTAAAAAATCCACTTATTTTCCAGAATTGCCTTATTTAACATTGTGCTCCTAAATTACTTTACCACCAGACCCTAAATATCATGGAGTTAATTAATGCTAATTTGGGTCAAATTTTTAACTGAAACATTAACAGTTAGTTAAGACAACGTCTAAATAAGAGGGTGGATGGTGCTATTAAGTTAACAATTTGAGTTAATATCACCTGCTTAAGCATTGGGTAGGTACCTACAGGACGCTTTATCTATCTTTTTTATCATAATTATGGGCTTTATTATCATGTAATTACGGCTGCGAAATATGGATCTTGAAATGGGATGACCACGAGATGCATTGAGCCTAGCATTTGACAATCGAAAATTTTGCATTCTTGATATGCTGAATTTTTTGGTAATAGGTATAAAAGCACGATAACTTTTTATATAAATTTGATACTTTCGGTTTTTATGCCTCTGCTTTCATATTCAGGAATAAAAAGCGTTTTTTTATGAACATCGGACTTATAAAAATTATAAAAATGTGCATTATATTCATAATAAACATGTCTATATAAACTAAAAGCCAACGGCCATAATACTTCCTTGTTATTGTTCATTAAAACATTAATTATTAAAACGTTATTCTATAAGTTTATAGACCATACAGTGACCACACAATTTGTTGTGTTCAGATTGTAATCTAGAAGATATCCCCGCATTTTATTTGACCATTGGACATTTAACGCATAATTATATCATCAATTATTTATATTTATTATGCAATGTGTGTCGTTTTTATGCGGTCGTTCACGTTTAATTGTCCATGTTTAATTATTTTATACTTATTTGTACTTCAAATTTATGATTTATGGTTATGTAGAATTTACTTTCGGTTTTAGTATTATTTATTACCTATTAAAAAATAAAACATATCTTTAAAAAAAATCTAATAATTTATTTTATTTTTAATTTCTTCTGTTTCTCGAAGATTGTACCTGCAACAAAAAAAAAACAATTATATGATAGTTACGAAACAATAAGCCATAAATAACGCACGTTACGCAATACTGCGTTCGCATAAAATTTTAAATAACAATAAAATTTAAAAAAGTAAAAATAAACTAAACAGTATCTAACTCCATTGCGTTGTAAAGTGCGTTAACCACATGAATATAAATATTTTTTTAAAGGTCAATTTGCATTCGCGCTGGTTATCTCGAACAATCTGAATGGTTAATTGTGAGCTGATGTTTAGCCGTTGCCACTTATCTGATAGCTAACTGTTTTAACACGCAACTCGTAAAGTTGGCTTCACACGTGGCAACTTTTGATTCGCATAATTTCTTTTTATTAAACAAAAGATAAAACTAATCAATTTTGCAATTGTGACATAAATTTATTCATTTATAATAATAAATATTGTTATTATATTGCTTCGTAAAATTGGTGAAATTTATGAAAGAATAACAGCACATGAGTAAATAAACAGTATATAGCTATACTGTTTAACGAAAGATTAAGTTTCTTGTAAAGAATAAATCTATATTCTATACTATAATAATATTGCTAATATTATAAAGAGGAAAGATTTGATTGTTTGTTTATTTGCTTGTTTATTTATTACGTGGATGATCTCATGTTAAAAACAAAGTAGAAATTTATTATAATTATAACAGTAGCTTCCAAGAAGCCAACTTGTCGCAATCAGTTCCCAACAAATTGTTGCATAGTGTATCAGCAGCAGAACGAAAATTATTCAGGTTTAGTTTTTCTAAACAGCTGTAATTTAGTTACCTTGATGTAGCGATAAGTTTGAATCGATACCCGCTTGAGTACAGGTTTGTTAAACGCGATACTGTAATTTGATAAAATTATATTACTTAGCTTGCCTGTGTTTACTTTACTAGACGTGTATTCACATGGCTATTTTGAATTACGTTATTTATACAATGTACTTTGTTTTAAATGTTGTTGATAGCGAAAACTTAAAGGTTGACGTACAAATTTCCTAATTCTAATTTGAAATAATTCCTAATAATTTGAAAATAGCGATTGCTTCAAATATTTTTTTTAATAGTATCTAATTTAAAAATATGTATTTGGTCAGTATTATTTTACTAAGCAACATTACTTTTAATTCTGGAAAATACACAATGAACCGGTTACTTTCTAGGCTTCATCGCTTACCAAAAAATAACCATTAGGTATTTCATAGCTAATTTCCAAAAAAAAATATTTCAAATTAAGTTAAATTAAAAAACACACAAATATGGTATTACTAAACAAAATTAAAGGTACCTTTTATAAAACTTGTAATTACTTAAAATGATTGTAATCAATGACGGTTGACAAATTCGGAGCCACCACCTGCCTCTACCTGAAATTAACTGCCTTCGTTTGATTATTGTAATTTATATGTTATTTTAATTTACACCTATAATAAACCTGGCCGAGTGCCCGTGGGCCTTTATTTGCAACTGTCAAAGTGACTTTCAAATGTATTGATGGTTTTTTAAACGGGTTCTTTTTTCGCATAAAGTATTTTTAGGCATTGCTTTTTGTGTGTTTCAAATGTCTGTGTGAGGATGTTCGTTACTCAATAGGTATTAGGACTGGGTACAAAATAATTAATTCTGTTAAGTCTGTCAGTTAGTTTATGAAAAAATATTTTATTAAATCAATATAAAATTACAAAGATAAGTCGCATCAAAGTTCAGGAGTGGGCGGGGGGGGGGGCTTGTAACGTCACGCGTAATTTTAACGCAGTGTATCTTCGTAATTTTTTATTTTTGGAACTAAAGAAAAATAGTTTTCAATATTTTTTGGTAATCTAACTGACGGACTAATTAGATTTTTTTAGGCATCATCCCTATTCTGTGTCAAGGCTGAACAAGTTTAGATGAGCACTGGGACATAGATAAATAAAGGATACTTTTGATTATTTTGATCGGAAGTAAGTGGTAAATCCGTATGGCAGAAGCTTTTGTTTAGGTATTTGTTGATTTGTTCATCCTAATATCAACGCTAAACAACATCCTACTTTTCATTCTAGCCAGCTGTTTTTTTTCAACCTTAGTATGTATTTAAAAAAATATACTTATTCCAACTGGATTTTGTTCACACCGCGATAAGAACATCAAGACTTAATAAATACATTATTTTCCCCTCTTAAGTTATTTTTTTATATCCATAACTTTGATATGTTTTTAATAGGTTCCTGTAAGTAATTAAGCAAACCATACCAACATAATAAAAACTCAAAAAACTTTATGATACGCAATAAAATAATTTTATGAGACAGAGTTAAAAGTTAATCAAATTTTATTATATTTTATAAACATGTTTTAATTATGAAAGAAACTAGTTTCCGCTCCGTGGTTTTATCCGTGTTCCCGACCGGAATAAAATATATCCTATAGTAGCTACTTCTGCATTCACAGGATAAAAGTAGCCTATATTGATGTTCTAAGTTTCAATCTAATCTGTTCAGCCGTTATAGATTCTGAGTCAAAGATATACCTACAACCATCCTACAACATCTGTCGGTGTGTGTTTGATACAGAAAACTTTTATAAATAATCGACTAAGTATGCTATCAAGAAATTCCAATAAGATTTTAGGTCCAGTTGTATCGACTGACATATGTGTAATACTACATATTGTCAGGTTGGTTGCTTTGTTGAAATAAACGAACGTCAAAAGGTGGACCGACGATCTTGTGAGAGTCGCGGGAAACCGCTGGATGCGGGTAGCGCAAGACCGGCCGTCGTGGAGATCCTTGGGGGAGGCCTTTGTCCAGCAGTGGACGTCTTTCGGGCTGACATGATGATGATGATAAACGTCAAAATGAAAGTAATGGTTTTACTATTACCAATGGTCCGATGCCGGACCTTACTCATATTTATCTCATTTAGACATTTTTTTGTCGCTTATTTGCCGACTTTGTGGTAAAACATTTAAAAAAAATGGAGATCAAATGAAAATAATAATAAATAGTCCCATTAAATAGAAAATCTTTAAAACTTATTTTTATCTTACATCATGAGCCAAACTCTAAAACAGGCCATAACCAACATAAAATGGCTTCCACACACATTCAAAAAATCAATTTAACCCCCAAAAAAACGTATCATATTTTGCTGCCACCCCACGCCATACTGCGATAGAGTGAAAAGGACAGACAATAATTAAACAACGCTGAGAGAAAGAGAGGTGGAACAAACAAAAAATTGTACAGGGAAAAACATGGTCGCGAAAAATTCGTAGGGGTTGATTCTGAAGTGCCACATTAGTGTGCCCTACACTGAATTTGACTGGAGAAAAAAATGAATAATAACCTCCCTCGCCGATGGAGGGCTAACTTTTACGGTTACATTCGAAGATATTTTGTAAGAATTGAAACGCTGAGTGTAAAATTTCAGAACGTCTTAAAATTCCTCTGAGAAAGTCTTTACACGGATTATGTCCAAAAACGACATAGTTTATCGAAATAAAAAAAAATAAAAAATAGTTATCGAAAAGCAATTCACACATCATTCAAATAAAAACTATTTTCATTTGATCAATAAGAATTTATAATAAAATCGACAATGCAACTAAGATTTTTTTTCTTCACACACAGCTATCTCAAACTAAGCAGAGTTTGTATTATGGAAACCGGATAACTGATATAGGACAAACGCATATTTGTCCTGGATGGGAATCAAACACCCAACCTGCGGCATGACAGGTGCCACAACCACGTTTACAAGCCCATTATTATATATAGCAGGTACTTACTTGCATTTACTTATATATAAATGAATTATCTGTTATTTTAATCACGAGGCTAAAGCCGTCCAAAATATCAAAACTTCCTTACCAAAATTTATTGTTTTACTGATCGATTAATTTCATTAAGCCCCAATTGTGAACTTGGCAAAGTAGGCTACAATGCCAAGTCATCAATAGGGGGCCAAGTTCACGCAGTCTTAATGGAGTATTTAACGCGGGGAAATCTTCCCCTTAATTTGTAGAAGCTAATCAATACGCAAACAAATGAGGACTACCTACCTACTCCTTAAGTTAGGCGTGAAATTTCATTCATATTTAGGGAGCATTATGATTTTAATCGATTTCATATTGAAGAAATTGACATAATTTTCCGTAACAAAATCTTAGTAGGTAATTCACTATCGTTATTAACAATTAATTTTAGTAAAATACACATTATACTCGTAAAGAGTACTTTTAACTTTAGAAAATCCTTACGGAATAGATAAAAAAGGATTATTTTTATTTTCATTCACTATTATCACTTTTTAATATGATAGACAGATTTACAGACAAACATTTTTACAAAATTTTACATTTCATAATCAATTTGATAACTAGAAAACAGATTTTTAACTATATCTAAACGGATAGTAAAATTCAACATAAAAACCATAACTATTGAAAATGGAACAAACTAATAAAAAAAAACTTTTTCACTAAAACACGACAAAATATTAATATAAAAAAATCCCCCAATAATTTTATTGTTCGAGATATTCAACTCAAACATCCCGGATAATCCCGTCTGGACGATGTTATGACGGCATTTAATGACGTCATTAAGTAAACAGAAGCATCTTTTCTTGGTTGCAGTGTATTTTAATTCTTAATAACTTACGTAAACTATATTAGACTCTATGGCTTCAAATATAGAGTTCCTTGGCATCATTTTGGTTAAAAAATTTAAGCGCCCTCAAATAAAACAGATATTTGTCAAAACAACTAATTGCCTGTTATATTGAGCGGGACTACATTTACGTTTCATTATTGAATGAATTAATAAATGATCCTGTCTTTTTGAGCCTTATTTAGACAAAATGTTTGTAATAAGGTGAAAAAAATATTGTTTTTTTTTATTCGTCAAAATGTTTTGCACTGTGTGTCAGAGGTCAATTTTTTGTATACAAAGTCGGTAAACTCAGAACAATAAACTTATTATTTACTGATCCGGGCATACGTGTAACCGACCCCTCCCTCCTCTGATGAGCTCTGATTCTAATCACTTAATTAAGTAACTGGCTACACGTAAACAATAGTAAATAAATTAATAATAATTACTCATGAAAGAGAATTCTACGTTTCAACGAATATCAAATAAATTAAATAATATTTTCATTGTAACAATTAATAAAGCCGCGTGCACAACGCTACATATTAAAGCACCAACATTTGCGACACGGTAGACTATCCACATAAGACTTACTAAACTCGCATAAAATACATCCACAAAGAAGGAAAAGTAATGCAAAGGAATCAGTACAGACTACTATCTCAAAATTGATCTGCTACTGTACGTTCTATTATCAAACCTATCTTGTTTACAGTAAAGAATAATATCGTGTGTAACATTCTATTGCAAATTGGTTTTTTTATTTGAACTGAAACCAGCTATATTCGAAAGAATACAGAGTTGAAAGTTCCTTGTTGAATACATTTCGTATACCCTCACATAAGTTAAGGCCCAAGTAATACGGATGACGTTGCGAAGTTAGTGGAAAGAAAGGGGAGACGGAAAGTGGAATAACGAGGGGGGTGGGGGCGTTGGAGGGGGGCAACACACCCCCTGTTTCGGGTTTTCAATAGATGTTTGAGAGTTTCGCTTCTCGTACGATTTAAAAGGCAGACAGGTGTAAATGTTGGTATGTTGGTCGATGTGTATGTGTGTACCGTGCTTTAGAAAAGTATTTTGAATATAAAACTTTTTAAATTTACTCAGAGCTTTGCTTATCCGTGGATTTATTCCGCGAGAAATTCTGAATTAAAGTATCTTATGACATTTTAATTCTTACTAGCTCTGGCCCGCGGTTTCCCGCGATCCTGGAATGAAGTAAAGTGTAGTTTACGAGAAATGTAGATTTTTATTGCTGAAAGAATTATTAGAATAAGATCAGTGGTTTCGGAGATTTCCCTCCACAAACAAACTCGATTAGATTTCTAACCTGCTTATTATATGGAACTAACATAATTATGCGAATCATGTAGGTACTAGCCTACTACGCTTTTTACATATTAGTGAAATTCTCATAGAAAGTCAGTAGAAGTATATCAGGAGAAAATCTTTTTAGTAAACAATCTCATCAAAGAAATATGTTAAATGTTATTTATGTAATTAATTACATAAAGCACTTGGTCAAAAACTGGCGCCCACTGATTACTCTAGCACATACAAAAAAAACTGTTTTTTGTCAATGAAAGATACCTACATAAATACGTTCTATATAAGCATCAAAATACCACATAACATAGATATACGAGTATATATAATCGCAAGATATACGACTCATCGGTGTGCAGCTCCACGAAGCATTTTTCAAGACACAATCCACCCTCGCGATTCTGAACGTATACTTGTTTGGTACAAGCTAGGAGCTGAGGCGTTTTAAAATGTAGACTGCATTCGTTTTCCAAAAAAAAAACAGTACATCATTCTATCTTTAAAAATCTATCGTTCTATTCTTTTTGTATTAGTTTTGCCTTTTCCACAAACACATCTTTCTATCTTCAAAAATCTATCGTTCTACTTCTAATACGAGTATTAGTAGAGAGTTTCACGGTAGTGCAATTAACATTACCTACGTAAATCACGGCTTAATTTTTAATGTCGCTATGACATCGTTTAAATTTTCTTACGTAAATTGAGCTAAGATTACGTAGTAACTATTAATTAATCAGTACTACGGATAGATAAAATACATAGACTTACATGACTCTACTCGTAAAACGCTTACTTATCAGCAAATAATGTTTACTAATGATAACAACAAGGCCGAAGTCAATTTTTAAATGCTTCCAAATTCAAACAAATAGGGTGTTTGAATTCCTAAATAAACTCTTTTAATTTCTTACATTGCGGGTAATAATTGCTATACATTTAATTAAAAAATATAAAGAAGCTTTTCCCGCTCAGCTTGTATAACTTGCGCTGTCTGTGCACAGAGCCAAGTTCGTTTTTCTCCCCGCTAGGTACTTGGCAGTTTTGATGCATCGCAATATTTTTGTGTCAGCCGCATGCGCCGCGCCACGGCCGTGACGTTGCGTGATATATTGGCTTTCACCGCTTTTATATTATATTTTAATAATTAATCACTTTTTTATATATAATGTTGCAAGGTAATGTGATGACATTTCAGCTGTTTATAACTGTTATATTATTTACACTAAAACAACCTTAACAAAAAATAAGATTTTCATCCCGGGAAAACGTACGATCAAACATGAATTATTTATAATTCCTGAATAGTCTGACTCTAATATTCGCTCTAAAGAATGCCAGATTCATCTACAGTAACACGGATAAATCCGCAGGGTATATAGAAGCTAAGTCGTTCCTAAACATCTAATTTTGAGTCTCGTCCAAAAAGAAATGTAGACAAACTCAAGTCTTGAAAAAACGGTGAAAATAAAAACTACAAAGAAGTGGGGAGCAAAGTACCTTGGCGGAGTGTAGATACAGTTTGGGCCAGCGTCTCCCATCTCAGAGATGTCTCATATGTATGGAAATGTGGGCCTAAGCCTGCTGTAGGGATAGGACCACAATGACGGGATTGGTTTAAGATATTTTTTAGATGTTAAAAGATATATATGAAATGATTTTATATTCTTACACATAAAGTAAGTCACAAAGACTAAGATATTTTGAACGTGATTAATTTTGTAAATATAAAAAAAAATTAAGAAAGGTTTGTTTACTTAAAATGCATTTTAGTTAACGTTCGTTAATTAGTTACGAGCATTCTTCAATCACATATTGAAGAAAGAAAGAGAAAAAAAACCGACATACGGAAAACAACGCGTAGATAATTGTAACATGTGGTAACATTATTTGCCATAGTGATTCGTAACATATCGTGATTAAAGATTTGATCAAATATTTGATCCAACGACAAATCTTGCAATATGGACTTACCTTTAGAAGCAAGCTATACATAAATACATGTCAGGTGTGCGTTGAAACTCTCGCCTTACGAATATATTTTTCTCCAAGATATTGCGACTTGGAGGTATATACCTCTGTAGGTATATTCGATGTATATATACCTACATACATGCTTGTATTCATGGCTATAGGTATATTGAATATTAGTTATAAATCTTCGTTACTTAAAGTTTCGAAGTAAAATATTATTTAAGTTTGGACGTTGAACCGCGAAACGTGATGAAATTATTTGTTTAGTTTTATATTTATGATATATTTTATGATTCCTTGTTTAAAATTTTGCGAGTGTTTTTTTTAATTGCATTTAAGTTTAATCATAGTGCTTAAGAGTCCTACAATAGAATTATTATTTTCAGATATATTATTATGTAGCGATCAATTTTTAATTTAAATTAGGTACTTACTTTTTTTGTTACACAAAAAAATAACGTAGGTTTTTTGCTGTGTTGCAGTAATTAACATAAATATATTTTGGTGTATTTCCATAATGATTTTAAACCGCTGTTTCCAATGATAGTGGCAGATATGATATTCTATCAAAATCACACAGAAATCTATTTCTTCCCTAGTGCCAACCTAAATATATTATATCAAAAGAATATTAAAGTAAAATTAAAAGTGTATCTATATAGGTAACTAAAGCCAGTTTCCCACTAGCATTCGAAATTCGAAAACCTAATTTCGTAAACAGAGTATTTCTTTCGCATATTTTTTTTAATTTATCGTCTATACCTCTTGGATACTTTCCTAGGTGAGGAGCCGTCACGTAATACATCAACCGGTAATCTTCTTACATCGTCTCAATTTTGGCCTAACCTCCCATCCCATCATTTTGGCATCCCTCCCCGTGGGATTACACCCCCTTTCCCCCACCATTTTATAACTGCGGTATGGTAAGTAGCTATACAGTACAGATAAATTATTTATTATTTTCGTTGTAGTTTGTTCTTTTAAAAAAAAAAATATCATGGTAAAAATTCATTAGGTACTATAATAATAATATAATAATTTATTTACTATACGATAATACTATTTTGTTTGTAGTATGTGGGTTTTGTAGTGCATACTTAGTGATCTTATTAGCGTGCTGTAAATAATATTAATATTTTCCAAAGATAAATGTAATAGAGAAACGTAGTTATGTAGAAACGGCCCAACGAATGTTGAAAACCGTGTGAAAATCCATTAGATTCCTAAGATTAGGCTGTACAGAAACGTGTACCTCTGCCTATCTGAAATTATCTACGCTGAATAAGATTTATAAGATATAAGGTTTAGTGATGTCATAGTTTTGGATAATCGTTATCGATAAAACGTAGATTTGCGTACTTGACACCCTTAGGTTAAAAACTATTTTTATTCCTAAGGATTTTCATCATTCTACATAATTTACTCAAAATCGAATCCGCTCACATTATGTTATGAAAGTTAAAAACATACAAGACTTTTTTTTTTAAATATCTACATACAGCAATAGCCCGATTTTTACCTATAGGTATGTATAATAACAATGTTCCTCAGTCACAACAAAGAAATCGTTTTTTACCACCCAAATAGACACAAGCCACCCCCGCGTCCCGACACACGCTGAAAAAAGCATAATTTACTTACATCCAACCATCCAAGACATTACCATGGCTCTAACAAGACACAATGGCTTCGCGAAATAACGTCCCACCCTAGCGTGAACCCCACCAATTTAAAAAGACCTCCTTTTCTCCCGCGATAGTAAAAAATAAGACATCTATATTCTTAAATATACCTTTTGTCGTACAAATAACACGTTTAAGATGTTCTATATTGTACAATTAAAGAAGCTTAAGTTACGTAGTAATTTTTTTGTAACGTCAATTTAATTATCGTGCATTATGTTAGATTTTTATTTTACAGTAACATGGATAAATAACATGACAATGGCGTCTTACGATATGGGAGAATACTTAACTGTTAGAAACTTATAGTAATTTTCTATAATCTGTCCATTGTATAGCGTATCTAATAACATCGATAGCTAGAAAAAAAAACGCGACGTAAAGTCACAGATCAACTTACGTCGGTCGGTGTTACCACCCACACCGCGTCACTCGTTCTAGTGATTGATGACGTAGGCGGGGCAAATCCAATCATTATCCGTGATGCATGGCCGCTGGTACATCACTACTCTTGATTTTGGAACGCTGCGGATTCGAATTTTGAAAATTAGTTTTGCGCAAAATTGATTTTTGAAAATGGAATTATGTGGGCTGATGGGAGACTGAGCTCGCGGATAGAATTTATTTTATTATGTGGAAGGTGGTAGGACATTTTGACAAAATTTAATATAACTCTACATAATACCGAATATGTACCACAGCTTACATTCATATAAGTGCTACACCGTTTCGTTATAAAATACCAATACTATTTCTGTGGATATGATAGATAGCTCTCAAACCTTCAAATTTTTGACTATAACTATACAATTAAATATGGAGTTTCAACGGAATTGGTAGTTTATCCAACGTTATTTAACTACTCTTAACTGACCACATTAGTATATTAATGAGTTCATTAGTCAAAGGCTTACTGAAACCTTTTTCAAAACTAAGAAGACTAGTTAAATTTAGAAGCACCTAGACTATACGGGCTTTAAGCTTACCTGAATTTTATGTCGGTCGGTAGCCTTATATATCTTTAAATCCATTTTATACTTTTTAATCTTAATTTTCCTGATAGGTAAATCTATTACGTTAATCGATTAAAACACAACACTTTATCGCACCTCTATGTTCCACTCTCTACGAATCTCAATGATCAACTGAATCTTTTAACTTAAAAAAAAATAACGCAACGAATCTGCATTTTAAAAACCGAATACATTACGAACCCTTGAATAATTAAAAATATGCGTGAGCTCAAATAATCGCGAAGAATTAACCCTTTGCATGCAAATGAGGCGCGGATGTGACGCCGAAATCACGACCGGTCCTTACAAACCAGGTGTGGTATTATTTTAAAAAATAATGTTGCACTCTCTTGGGAATAATAACTTATGTAGAGTCACGAGATAAAATATGTTATTAGAAAAAAAAAGATAGACTGCCAATTAACATACTGTATGCTATCCACTATAATTTGAAGAAAAAAACATTTAACCAAAAATCTTTTTTTCAGATTCTAAATAAGAGCTTTATAAATCGCCCTCATCAAAGACTTTATTACTTCCCACTATAAAAGAGAATAGTCTAAAACAAACTAAAAGTTGGGACAGACGGAAATTCTTTAAGACGAGGACACCTGCTAGACTGTCACGGGGAGGCAAAATTTGAATTTGAATACATGTTGACGCGGAAGGGTTCAAGACATTTGCTTCTTAACGTAAATCGTAATGCACGAAATCATTAAAAAAGGTAAATTAAAAATCAAATTATACTCTATTCTTAAGACTTAGGAATGAAATACTAAAGATAATGCTTGCCTGAAACGACAAAACGCCATCTAATATGTCACTTCTTTGCGTCCCGCAGTTTCTCCCCTATTTTACATAATCCTTTCTTATTGGATGTGTATGTCATAATAGCTAACTGTATACCAAATTTCAGGTCAATCCACCCAGTGATTTGAGTAAGGAAAAGTAATCTAATACCTAATAAACGAATAATCTACGAGATTTAGAATGCTGGGGGTTTCGGGGGCGATAAATCGATCTAGCTAGGTTTCATTTTTAGAAAACGTGGTTTAAAAAAAAAAACGAGCGTAGCTCGGTCAACCAAGTACAAGTATATATTATACAATATTTTTTGGTTATAGCAGAAGCACAGTGTAACTATTATGCTGTGGCAGAAGTATAATGTTCTACATTTAAAAAACATAATTTAGTGACAATTAATTTAACAATGCAAGCGAGGTATTAATTTAATTATTGTAATGGCTAACTTTAAAAAAAAAGAGTTCCGAAGTCAATAATATGCTCGCCATTAATTCACGTTTCACACCGTTCACAAAAGAAGCCGAATATATTGATTCTGATCATATTATTGAAAGCCAATAATTAGCATATTACTGCCAATGTTGACACAGCTTTCCATAACATCCAGCCCCAACGATTATTCGACAAAGACAAAATTCTCACGACATACCTACTCCTTTCTCACGATCACACAAATCTATGAATTCATTAGACGACCTTATTATCTAAAAACTTTTTATTCCATAGACACTGGCCGTAAAGACATCCTTCATTTGAATAAAAAGTAAAAGGGTTAACCATTCTTCCTAGTGTCAGAATTGCTCTTCCGCATCCGTGTTAAAGAAAACGCTAGCTCATTTGAATATCGAACGTTTTTGAATGATGAGATGCATGGGATCTATTTTGCATGTCTATATCCAATTCTTTATATTTTTTTATAAGTCGTCGGCGAAGGGTTTCTCGACGTAACTTTTCGCACAGTGGGACAAAGGCGTGTATTATTGATTTTCTATTTTGATGCGTAGTGGTACTGTTTGTATGCGTAATGAGATCAAATATTTTCGTTTCGTTTGTCATACTTTAAGATATATGGTTTTCTAATGTATTCTAGTCTTTGTGTAGAGGTGATAGATTTTGTGTATCGTTTTGAATCACGTAAAAAGTTCCTTGCTTTACTATTTGCAAATTAAGTTTGCTTGGTTGGTGCTAAACTTCTTGCCTCATTTTTTTAAAACTAATTTTATTAGAAGTATTCTAACATGAAGACGAATAAATTACACAAATTATTGTTTTCGTAAACATTGAATAATAGTCGTTAGAAACATAATTCAACAAAAATATTTATTTTTTAAATATTATATTTATCTTTTAGAAGCACTTCTTTATAATTTATTTTAATTTAAACAATAAATAGCATGTTACAAAACACAAGATTAATTGTTGTTATTTAAATAACAATTGTCAGTCGCATCGTTTATTGATCGTGAATCATTTTATTATTGACTAAAAACTAGAATGTAAATAAACAATTGTCATTTCATACAGTTTGCAGATAATAAAATAGGGGCTATGAATAAATTAATATTTCTTTTCATTGGTGATAATAATGATTGTGTTTTACTATTTATTGTTGGGTTACTTTTTTTGCAATTTATCGATATTTTTTTTTTTAATCTAGTAGGTAAACCACTTCTTCGTAAGTCATTAACTTAAAATACATCAACTATGTATTCAACTTTTTACGCTGCAATTTATACTTGTTTTTCATACTTCAGACGTCAAAGTCTTTATCCGTAATAAAAGAGAAGATCAAAGAGAGAAATGGCATAAATTGTTTCTTGAAGGTTGGTAGGTATTATGCAGGTTAATCGTTCGTGAGTAAGTGCTAAAATACTGTCTGGAACAATGTCTTACCCCAGTCCAGACTCATTGTTACTTGGAGGGTTTAATAGTAGTTTATTTTTAAGATTTACATAAGTTTTTATTGCGTTCTTAGCATCAGTAATAAGTTAAGGATAGTTCTCATTATAATTAATTCTCATTAACAATAATGATTATTTTGATTTATTATTCATATAATACACAATTTAACTATAGTGAATACAGATTTTAAACAGTTATTTTTACAGGAAATAATTATATTTTTTTTTTATTCGTAAGCGTCACGCTATCGTTATAATCAGACAACTCAAAATCAAAATGATACCCAGTGGTTACATCATGTAAAACAATGATGGCTTTATGACAAACAAAAATAATAAAACAAAATCAAGCCCCAACACTTCCGTACATCGCATCCGCACAGCATTTGCATATATTAAGAGACAAAAGGTCGACCCGTCATAATTTTTATATTTAATTTTTTACAGTTACAAGTACCGGTTTTTTGTCTATTGTCACACACGTATAAAATATTTAAATTGAGAACAAAATCGTTGGGTCGAAACAAAAAGCACACCTTTTTGTCCTGCGTCGCATTCATTTCCGAGCACTGTGCGATTGTACTAACCACGAAATTAGTGTTTATCGCAAAGCCCTAAGGTCTAAATTTGCTTAAGACGAGATTGTCTAAAATTTGTAATAACAGCATGAAAATTGCATTAAGAGTGCACTATTATAGTCGTCACATACCTATGCATTATTT
Organism: Tethea ocularis; assembly: GCA_963555595.1. Classification (NCBI taxonomy): domain Eukaryota; kingdom Metazoa; phylum Arthropoda; class Insecta; order Lepidoptera; family Drepanidae; genus Tethea; species Tethea ocularis. The sequence continues at coordinate 2,697,374 of OY741963.1, read as the reverse complement.
TTATAGTTAAGAATTAATGTTATATTAACATATTGAGATAAATTTGAGATATTGTTGAAATTAACATTGACTTTTTGAATTAAGAGTTATTTCTGAGGAAACAACAAGTAATTTACATTATGTTGTAAATCCACAAATTAACAAAATGTAATAGTGTAATGTCTAATAAAAACAATAAAACTTGATCACCAGCTTTGGTGATGTGTGATGCAGAATATTTTTATAAATAAAAAAAGTGAACCCTTTTTAACGGAATTCCAAAAAGGAGGAGGTTCTCAATTCAGTTGTATTTTTTTGAAGTTCCAGTTTATTCAAAAAGTATAAAAACTGTATTCTAAATTCAGTTAAAAATAAGCCAGTGACACACCGGGCCGCATCGAATCGCGAATAAACATGAAGTATTCGGAACAAATCGACGAATCATAATAAGATGCTAATCTTTCACACCTTTATCATTATTTGCATAATATTTGCCATTTGAATTTGGTGACGGTGAGAATTTAATCTGTAACCGACTTTTAGATAACTTTTACGTCATTTGGCTTGATGACACAAATTATTTATATAATAATAGAAGTTAAATTTTGTTAATTAAGTTTACTATGTCCAGAAATATACACAAAGGAACCTCCGTGCGAAAAGAGAATACAATCTGATGCAAGATTTTTTAAATAAAAAACTAAATGCATTTTGATACTGACAACTAACAAAAACGATGACCCCAATAAGAAAAACAGGCAGCTACCAACTTCAAGAAAAAAAATAACCCAGTAAATGTTGCATAGTGTTACGCCAGACCAAAATCACCTCTGAATATGCGAGGACACCCACCTGGGTGCGAAATTCGAGCATGTGCCGGAAAATCAATACCGAGCGTGTCGCGAACGCGTGATTTCGACGAAAAACTACTACAGAGGGGGGTAATACCCCACCCCATGGGCGCACGCGGATTTTTCTTTACCCCACACACCCCTACGAGCTTAGGGGAGCGAGGGGATGACGCAAAAAGATGCCCGGTTTTTTCTCATTCGCGTGTGTTTTTGTTGACTAAACACACGACTATCTAATACCAACTTTATCAGCCACAATATTAGGTTGATATTCTTTAAATTTGCTTGTGTAAATGTGAACGATTGTCATAGAAACGTCTCGTTAGAATATCGACTGTAAGTTTGAAGGGATAAAGTAAAATGTTAAATGTAGAGCTGGAAATCAAAAATGCCTCAGCAAACGTGGTATATGGGAGTTATTCGGTCTTCGCAACGAAATTAGGGTCCGCAAGTACGCTTGAATGCCTAATGACTTCTTATGATTTTCTGTCATGTTGCGTGTAAGTTGCATCGGAATATTTGACTTGGCGTTCGAGGGTTAAAAATATTTTGTATTCGGTTCGTGGAATACGGGGAAATGTTTTTTTTTAGTATTCTTATTTCTGCACTAAGTACACAGTTTCCATATAATTTCAGAAACTGTTTTTTTTTCTCGATGAAAGATTACTATATAAAATAGCGAGCTACCTAAATATTCTACGGAAAAGGTTGCTAGCAAAAAGGACGAGTAAGCAAATATGAGCAAGTCAGGAGGCCGCCATGGAACCAGTGATACTTATTTTACGAAACAATCCCACTATCCTATCCTATTGTACACACGGCCACAGATCAAGCTACACATTTTTGTTGCAAAATAGCTCCTATTACAACCGCATAAGGTGCCGCAGTGTGTAGCTTGATCTGTGGCCGTGTGTACCTAATATTCTACAAATATTATAAATGAAAAAGTTTGGGTGTTTGTAACTCTTTCGCATATAAAAAGCTGAATAAATATTAACGAAACTGGCATAGAGATTTTTGATCCTAAAAATCATAGGATACTTTCTATAAAAACAAGGTTCCACGAGGATGCGGAAATAAGACGGACAGACTTGATCAATTAATAAATATAAAAAAGTTGATTGTGATATTGTCATTAAATAAAAAAAAACCTTATAGAACCATAATCCAATCTGTATATCGGCCGTCCATCGCCCGACCAATTACAACCAGTCACAGAGTAATAAAACGTGCAGAGACGTTATCGCGTTTATAAATCCACTTTATCTGACCATCGGCGCTCGTTAGGCGCAGAGCACCTACGAATATGCTGGAAATGACACCACGTATATTACTGCTTTAAGATAAACTCTATATGGTAATGATGAGGGAAAGTTTATGATTCTTAGATGAAGGAATTCTATGTAAAATATTGTCTTGGTACTTAGATTAGGTATCATTTCAAAATGGTAGAGGCATAGATTTTTTTAAGTGCCCATAAAAGGGGTTTATATTTTGTAACTGAGTTCAAATAAACTAACAGTATTTACTTTAAAAAAAATATACTGTACCAGTAGTATTATGTATTCTGTGATTGTACACAGTTTGAGCTTTTAGGTGAAAGGTGTTGAAAGGATACTTTGTAATAACATCCTAGCTGCCTATCATCCTTAAGTTGAAAACTGCCGAGCTGCACTTGAGAGCCAGTTTTCTTCTAGATATTATGTGCTTACCAACTTCAGACATAATATCTTTTTTTACTAGGTATGTATAGAAGCAGGAAGGTGCTTTCAACTTGCAGATTTTCAAATTGAATGTGGTAGCCAGCCAGATGGGTACTACAAAGTCCCCTACCATCGAGCTATGGTTTCCTCACGATGTTTTCCTTCACCGAAAGCTCAAGTATAATTGTAGGATTCGAACCCGTGATATTAGTCTCGGCATTCGACGTCACTATGGTGAAATTGAGATGAAAATAAAACACGTTACATACAATTTATTCAGATAACTAACATTGAAATTAAATACTCAGTAGCATTAAGGATATGCCCTATCATGGAGGTAACAGATCGTTAGGATTTCAAATATGGTAGCTTGTTTTTGCATTCATTACCAGTAAATACAGTAATAACATTTAATTTATGGTAATTATTCCTATAAACTGCATTCTCTGTCATTGAGACTGCTCTATGTTACTTAAAGCGATTTTTAGCGACGTTATCGTTTCATCGTCTCGCATGCATACGAGTAGACCAGACTTTATGGTCACCTAAGGACCTCTATGGTATAAGTTCAAATTATAAGCGACCAAACCTTCATTACAAAAGGGAATATTTATTTTTTTCTATGATAAAAGCGTATTCATATAAGAATAAGACGAAAAAAATTACGAATAACTATAAAAATAATTAAGATAATTAAAAGCCATCAAAAATGTATACCTAGATTGAACTGTATAGACCACGGAAAGGCAAAATTGGACGTCGTATCGTATAAGGAGGTTCAGGATTCAGGAAGCAGCAAAACAACAGGGAGGAGTGGAAGAAGCTACACCGACAAGAGCCAAGCTCTTAAATATAGATAGTTGAGGGTGTGTCTGTTTATTATCTTTTTTACGACTAAGTCTTTGATCCGATTATGATTAAATTTGGATAGAGCCTATAGGTATGGAGAGAGACTTAGGTTAGGTAGGTACTGCTAATTAGGTATGATGACTGGGTACAAAATCATTGATTAAACAGAATCAAGTCCGTCAGTTAGGTTATCAGAAAATATTTTATCAATAAAAAATTAAGAAGTTACTTATGCCGCATCAAAGTTCAGGATTGGGGCTTGTGACGTCATCTCACTGTAAAAAGTGTACTAAGACGTGACGTCGCGCGAAATTTTAACGCAATCTTCTTTGTTTTCGAAACTAAAGAAAAAAAATATATGTCCAATATTTTTTGCTAATCTAACAGACGGACTAATTAGATTTTTTTTGTCATCATCCCTATTATGTCTTGTGAATCTTTTATTTGATGTATTTTTATATATTACTAGCTGTTCCCCGCGGTCTTACTCGTGTTCCCGGAATAAAAAGTAGCCTATAACCTTCTGTGATAATGTAGCTTCCTATTAACTCTCCGGAGTTACTGATCCAATTTTCACTAATAGGAAGCTACATTATCTCAGAAGGTTATAGGCTACTTTTTATTAGCGCATTCAAACAAACAAATTCTTCAGCATTATTATTAGTATACATAAAAAAAATAGATTTCATTGAAAGCGGTAACGAGTTGCAAATTACTACGCACACCTCGGTGCTTGTGATGCTTTAAGCTCCAGAAACCGCTTCCTACCAGGCTGGCCGTTTGTTTACCTAGGTAGGTAGGTACTATAATATCTGTAGTGTTTAATGGAATTGTCCATTAGCACATGAACGGTACAGTCGCGATGTAAAGCTCAGTGATTAGCCATTCAATTAACTCATTGTTCGGAAACAAAACACCTATGCAACTTTAGTTTTGTACGGTTAGCAAAACAGTATGAAATAAACTATGTATTATTTTTGTACGATATTGGAATCATTACTTGTATTACGTTGTATTACTCGTAGAACTGACAGCTGCTGGGCCAGAAAATATCTTGAGTGGCGCAGCGTGGGCAGCCCCCCCACAAGGTGGACCGACGATCTTGTGAAACCGCTGGATGAGGGTAGCGCAAGACCGGTCATCCTGAAGATCCTTGGGGGAGGCCTTTGTCCAGCAGTGGACGTCTTTCGGCTGATATGATGATGATTATTGGATACTTATAAAAAAATATATTGTATTTTTTTATTCGTTTATCCATAGTAATGTGGTCGTTTTGAGAGACTAAATGGGAATGGTCAATTTGAGAAGTGAGTTTAACATAAGAAGTCATTGTAGGAAGTGGTCATTAACTCGGGAGTAGACTTTATGTAAAATTTATTTATTTTTTAGAATTTTTTGCGCGAGTCTTTTTAGTTTAATTATTTTCCGAACCGTTTGGTATAGACAATTGTAGTGTTCATATGTTAACTATGAATAAATGAGTTTTGAGTTTAACTCTCTATCTAGCGTAGGTACCTACCCGTATACTTTACTAAAGTCAAAATTGTAGATTAGGGCCATTAGATGGTCTATGCAATGCCACTGTGGCTGTTTTTAAAGTAACTAGTTTTTTTTAAATTCTACTCTTAACTTTTTTGCCATCGCTCCAAGGTGCGAGTGTCAGATATAGATCTCTTCACGGTAGCGAGTATGGACAAAGGAGTGTTCTGCCGACGGTACTCAATTGAGGTCATACCTTAGGTATAATGTGCGTTAAAATTACCCGTGTGTACTGGCCTTAGCGTACCTACACGTTCAAAATACATTATCATAATCATTATGTGATACCTACTCGACTGTCCCTTGTTTTTTATAGTCAAATGAGTAGGTGGGTATGTCGGCACTCCTTTTTAGGGTTCCGTTGTCAAAGGTACCCTTAAAGGTCGTGTTTATGTGTCTATTATTTTTAATATTAAATTTTTTTTATACATATTTTTTTATTTTTACATATATGACGACATAAAAATACTTGCAATGAGTTCATTTAATAAAGACACTTTTGAATTTGAATATTCCAGCTATTTTATACGGAAACATGTTGTTAGTACCTAGCTAAATTTTTTTTTGATAGTTAATCATGTTTTGATTAGGTATAGAGAACTTAGATCAATTACCGGACAATATATCAATGTAGGTACTAGAGGTAGATCACGAGCAATTCTACTAATATTACAAATGCGAAAGTTTGTGAGTACCTATGTGTGAATGTTTGTTACTCTTTCACGTAAAAACTACTGAGCGGATTTGAATGAAACTTGGCACATAGATAGATCATACCTTTGAATAATATATAGGCTACTTTTTATCCCGGGAAAACATAAGATACCTGGGAACGCGGGTGAAATAGTGGGGCGGAAGCTAGTAAATAAATAATTATTTTTTCTGGGTACGGAACCCTACATTGCGCGTGCTTGGATGAGCACAAACGTTGATATAAACCCTTTAATTTTAATAGATAATAATATAAATATTTAAAACTCTATTTTTGTGAGATCTTTTATTTATTGATCACATAAATTTTAAATCTTTAACATTTACGAGCAATAAAATTAATCATTGATTATTTAAAATAGTGTAGGTGGTCTATACATAAAATTACTAATTTATTACCTTACAATTAAGTGATTGAGCAATATAACCATTTATTTATTTAATTTAACTGGTATCAAGTTGACCTTGCTATATCACTCTCCCATCGACGTGTTGTACAGCACTTGAGAGTTAATTCGAACCAAAAATTCGTTTAATTTACGTTAAATTCAGTAAATTTATTGAAAAAAAGATCCCAGAGATTTCAAGCACGACTTCAATCTTGAGATTGAATCGTTTATAACTAACTAGCGACCCGCCCCGGCTTCGTCCGGCTTTTCTCAGCTTTTCTGTACTATTATATGCATGTATTATACATATAAACCTTCCTCTTGAATCTTTCTATCTATTAAAAAAAACCGCATCAAAATCCGTTGCGTAGTTTTAAAGATCTAAGCATACATACAGGGACAGACAGACGGGAAGCGACTTTGTTTTATACTATGTAGTGATAGTGATGGAACATCACATCAAGTAGGTAACCTATATTACTATATTATTTAACTATAACATATTAAAGCGATGATAGCTCAGTGGTAGTGACTTCGGATACCGTTACAAAGGTCGTGGGTTCGAATCCTATAATGAGCTTGAGCTTTCGATGAAGGAAAACATCGTGAGGAAACTATAGCACGGTGGTAGGGTACTTTGTAGTATCCGTCTGGCTGGTTACCAGCCTCAAGTTTAAAATCTGTCGCCAAGGACCTACCGGTGTGTTCCGACAGCTGCACTTGAGAGCCAGTTCCCTGCCAGGTTTTGTGTTGGGCCAATAGTCAAACACAGAGTTATCCAAAAAGTCTAAAAAAAAATCTTTTTTGTCCGTCAGTTAGATTACCAAAAATATTGGACATAAATTACATATTTTTTCTTTAGTTCCAAAAACATTAAATTACGAAGATACAGCGAGTTAAAATTTCGCGTGACGTCACGTCTAAGTACCTACTTACCTACACTTTTTACAGAGAGATGATTTCACAAGCCCGCACTTCTGAACTTTGATGCGACTTATCTTTGTATTTTTTTAATTATTTGATATGATAAAAAATACGTATCCAATATTTTTTGATAACCTAACTGACGGACAGAATCAATGATTTTGTACCCAGTCATCATCTCTATTATAAATTTTCACAAAATTTCGCTACAGATCTACTCTTGCGCAGCGTTATAACTAAAATAACTTACCCCCTTCAGAAAACAATCCCTACCCATTGAACTTTTTTGTACAAAAAAAAAACATTGTTTAAAAAGGGGTGGACCCATAATAGAAAGAGAACACAATAGTGCAAAAAACGTTAGCTATATTTGTATGAGAAGAAAAGGGATGGATATAGATTTTATTAAGTTATTTTAATAATAACAATTGTAAAGGTTCGTGTCGACTATCTCGATATGCTTGGAAAGCTTACTTGCAAGCAATTGATTTTCGGCGAGAATATACTTAGGTAATTAGGTACCTACATGTTGTTTTTAATCTCTAGCAACATTTTCGGGGGTCAACGGGTGATGAAACTTTGACATCGTTTTTTTTTTAATTTCTGTACCTACCCATAAAATGTTAGTTGCTTTTTTTTGTTTGTGATTAAAACCTAACTAGGTACACGAAACTTGAAACAGATATCCCGGAATAATATAGATATTGTAATTTTCTTACAAATAACACTCCTATAGAGGATTTTTTTATACGTTTTTTTTTAATTGACTAAAGTTGGTAGCCTCTGGTGGCTGTAGCAACTTTAGGTACCGGAATTTTTATACGTAGGTAGATGTATTTGGTATATTAATTTTAAATAAAAGTAGGTAGATAGGTAAGTAGGTACCTAAATGCAGCATAGTTACTATTTGCCTTAGAATTGTTAGTTCAATAATATCCCAATGAAAAAATTACATTTTATTATTTTTCATTTAATTTAGTTTTATCTGGTACCTACTTATGTACAGTGTAGGTACCTTCTTGAAAATTTTCCCTTCTTTATGGAGGAGTCATTCAACTTGTTCCTCCATACACCTACCTAGATTTCAAACCAAATAAAGTTAAAAACGATGGTATCTTCCAATTGTTCGACTATTCCAATAGGAAACATTAAATTCTAATAAACGTAGATTACGTAGAACACTAATTTCACATTGGATTTAACCAAAGCACATACATCTTCATAAATGCCTTAATAAATGAATATAAATGCCCAAAATTCACCGAGTAAGATGTAATGTGGTAATATCGTTGGAAAATGAGACAGTTTGAAGCGATAGTCACGTACGCCTTAGAATGAACATTTTGAAACTAGTAACGCCATCTAGTTATAAATTTTGAACTAAAAAGTTAAACAACTTTTCACACTGGAGTAATTGAGAAAATAAAATCAAATCTTATTAATTTCATTTACAATAATATAATTAAATGAATAAGATTATTATGCATTAACATTTATGAAACTCATTTGTAATTTTCCAATAAGAAATGTTAATATATTACAGCGCCATCTGTCGCTGAGTAGCGTAACAGTGTACTGCTTTACCATTTAGATTGTTGGTTCACCCACCCCTATGTTCACACAATAGTAAATTGTGTATGTGTGCGTGTAAAAAAAGCGCTCCAAATTTAAAATTTTGTTTTGTGAATTTTCTTCGTCTTCAGTTTTTATGATACATATAAATTGGTAAACTTTTATCTGTAAGTTTGCAAAACATAAATGTTAATTTCCTATCTTAGTTTCTCGTTAGTTAAAAATAAAAATATTCACAGACTCAAGTATTATTAAAGTGGTAAAAGGACTATTATATTTTTACATTATTACTATATTATAATGTTACTATGAATAACATAAAAAGTCAACAGTAATGTTAAAAAACGTTCATTAAAATTTCTCGGATCTTTTTAATGTCAGAATTCAACCCAGTGTTGAAGAGCAAAGCTGCGGGCTAATCTTAGTCTATAAAGGAATACAAAGGGTCTTTAGATTTAATAAGTAATTGAATACGGGCATGAAAGGTTTTTGTAAACTTTCATAATGGCCACTTAAGGGTTTATTTATATATTGCCTTGGCTTAAGGGCTTAAGATTGAGTTTCAATATTAGTACCATACAATATACTTATAGCTTGATTTTGTTTGGTTAAATATATTTGGTCGAATATAACGTACTACTGATAGTTTTCATCATTATTATTTTCAATAATTCTACAAAACTTCCGGAGCACTAGTGATGGTTACCTAACTAATTAATACATCGTTGTCTTATTTTTAAATATCGAAAGCCTCTATTTATTTCCGACAAATAAAATAATAATCTAAAATAAAAAAAAAATAGGAAAATAAAAACAGGAAAAACTAAAACATACGAAATCATTTCAGTTCGTGTTCAATATATAATTAATATAAAATGTTTAGAGAAAATTAAAAATGCATCTGATTATAAGTAATGCGGTATAACCACATTAATTTATCATACGTATTTGATAATTATTAAAAAACAATTTGTACAATCGAGATTATTATCTCGAAAAAGAGAGGTGTTGGTCTTGTCACCTATCACGTAAAAGTAATAAACTCCCAAAATTGTGAATGCCAAATGCCAATTTGTCTTTCGAATGCCTATTCGAAATTCAAAATTCAACTTCTTCTGCGGGAACGTGATAGGATATAAATTAGCCTACACGTGAAACTTACAATGTCGTTGGATTACTTTTTTACATTTATTGGTTGCTTTAGTTGGTACTGCTTGCCTAAATTTTAGTAAAATAATACTAAGAGTGAATTGTCAACTTACATCACAATTAGGTTAAATTATTAAGATCGCTTTAATACCGAGATTTTTTTAATTAATTAACTTATCCCTCTGTCATTCATTGTACCTTTAATAAATTCTTTGAAACAAACCATGCAACCTTAGGTACCTAACTAAATAATATCAGTACGTACATAACATATTTAAAATAAAAATAAATGTGAGCATTTTGGCACTACCATAACGTTTGTCTATTCATTATTATCAAAATGAGTCTGAGGAAACAATCTTACTAGAATAAAGCTATATTTATTTCATCAAACCAGTAAGTACCTAACTGATATGCAAAAGTCAGGCAAAAAAACCATAAAGAGATTTGCACGCAAAAAGTCCGATAGAAACTAAATTAAAATCAAAAATTGCGTTCGTAAATTAAAAATGGAAAAAAATCTCTTTGTCTCGTCAACGTTGCATTCGTTTCACTGCACTCGTACTCATTGAAATTGTCGGCTTTAAATCAAAATGTATCAAAAGACGTGTTCGTATTACGTCCTTTGTTTCATGCCAGTGACACAAAATAAGGGGGTCATAATTTTTTTTGCTACACTATTGTCACTGTAGTTTTTTTTTAATTACATTCGAGCGCGGAGTCATTTTTCATGCATCGCTTGCAATCTGATTTACCTGCCAGTAGCTGCTTTGTTTTTTTTCTTCGTTTTTTTTTAATTATGTAAAAGGCGGTTGTAGCGCCTGGGGGTAGTGAAGCTTTATCGTTTAAGTATAGGTGCATTTATTGGTTGTGATTCCTTACATAAGTACCTAATCCGGTATAAAGTATATTTTTTTTTAATTTACTTACCTAAATATTCAACAAAATTTACGAAACTAAAGACCTATAGGTTTTTATGACGTGTTTTTATTTTCTATTGTATTTTATTTTTTCTTTAAATGTTCAATTACTGTATAACAAGATAACTAATCTAATCATGCATGATCTGCTTTTAATTAAAATTTATGTTAACTTACATGTAGACTAATGTTCAGCATTGTCACAAACCTTTGTGGTTTTTAAATACTTGTCTAATAAGGTTTTTTTTTCAATGATTTTTAAATGGTAATTAATAAAAAATGCATAGTTTTATCATTATAAAATCATAGAACCAAGTTTAGGTAAGTACTAACATGCATTACACAACGTAACAAAATGGCGGACAGAGTGACAGGAACAGAGTGACACATGGCGTGACTTGTGAGGGTTGGTTAAGGGGAATTGGCCGAAAAAATGGATTTAAATAGTTTAAAAAGCACAATGTATACATACAGTAATCAATTGTCATATTTATGTGGCGCAAATCACATGTTGACAAATATAAATGTCCTATTAGGTACTGAGCTCCAATTTGAAAAATCCTAATAAAATTTGAATTTCGCGGGCTTTTTTGCACATTAAGACGAGAGACGTAGGTATTTTTTTACCAAATAAGCCATAGTTTAAGTACCTATAATAGAACCGTCTTGGTCCATGACTGGATAACATTGTAGGATACATATAAAGAAAAATTATATACCTAGTTATTCTATCATGGCTCCACATCAGGTAATAAGCCTCCTCCAACTGTTTATTCTTTGCCATTTCTATCTAGTCTCAGCGCTATTTTTAAATCTATACTAATAATAAAGGTGAAGAGTTTGTTTGTTTGAACGCGCTAATCTCGAAAGCCAATACTTAGTCCAATTTGGAAAATTCTTTCACTAATATGAAGCTACATTATCCCCGAAGGTTATAGGCTTTTAATCCCGGGAACGCGAGTGAAACCGCGGGGAACAGCTAGTATATAATAAAATGATGTTGATATAATTTAGATAGAATATTTTAGAACAAATAAGGGTTCGAACCTACATACTTTTCCGGTTTCTAAATCTCTTTCAGAGTTGTAAAATAAAGGCTTGCCCAGAAATTACCTCCTAAATCCTAAATTATAAATTTTACAATATGATTGTAGATTAAATACATCTTTATGTTTATCATGGGACCTACACTGACATATTATTTAGTTTATTAAACTTAATATATAAAAAATTCACGTAGTGTTAAGTAGCCTAAATCTAAAAACTGCTTTCCATTAAAAATCCAAAATAATGACGCGTAAAACATGAAAATGAAACTATTTTTTGCACTAACATGTTAAATGTATTTTTAACTAGTCGCACAGTAAAAATTTATTGACCGTGTCGAGTTAGAACCCGCTATGAAGCGTCTAACGCATAAAAACTAGGCTTAGTTTCTAACGGCTATGTTTAAACGTAGAACTGTGACGGTCATAGACTATTTAATAGAGGTGGCAGTAGGAATCGTGGTCGTGGATAAAACTAATGCTACCTACTTTTTGATGTAGTGTATAGAGTTGGACCTAGACAGAATCTAAAAAGTTTGTAATATTGTCCGAAACTAATTAAAATCATTCTTTTTTTAATATGCGCGATTAATAAAAAACAAATAAATAATTGTTCAAATAGTTTCTACACCAATTAGGATCTATATTTTGACTAAATACAGATTAGGAATTTGAATAAATTATCGGCTTCCACTGGCTTTTACAAACTTTTTGATATAATAGATTATCCAAGGTGCGTGAATATAAAATATACCTAGTTGTATTTATGTTTAATATTTTTATTAATCAGCAAACATACATAAAACTAGAATATTATTCTATGAACAAAAACAGTGAATTGAGTTGTAACAATTTTTGCACTATTATCTAAATTATTTTTTAATCTATGCGTCAATGTTTTTTTCTCCGATTTTATAGTAGGTATTTTCTATGCAAGTTGTCTATGACCTGAGCGATAGGGATCTGTGGTAAACTGTAGGACATATTGCAATTACAGTGCGACAAGGATCATTTGGCAGTTGAATGACATGGGTAGGAGGGCGCTCTTTTCTTCTCTCTGATACTACTTCTTATTAGTTTCGATATATTATTTGATTACATAACAAGCAAAAGCAACACAACATACAACATTGATAAGCGGACAGAGCGAACTCTCAAAAAGTTACTGTTCAACAAGATAGCAGCGTTAGTTCATATTTTGGCCAGCCACGTGCCAAAAGATCCTTGTCGCACTGTATTTTTTTTTATAGAGTATGTATCTAATACCTTTAATACCTTTGGTAGGAGCGTTAAATTCGAGAAATCATCAAAACATTCCTCCAAGGTATATTAGTAACGTTTTCATGAAATAGTCGTATATACCTTGGAGGAATATGTTGATGTTTAGTTTTGTTTTTAATTAGTAAATATACTACCATTCTTGTCGCAAATAACATGTTGATAACTTACGAACTATAACTGAGCTGCAATTAGCAAAAAATGTGATAAAATTTGAATGAATTTAACTCCCCAACCGAAGCCTCCGCCTTAAACGAGCAATTCTTGTATATATTTCTTGTATCTGAATCTCGGAAACGGCTCCAACGATTTTCATGAAATTTAGTATGCACAGGGTTTCGGGGGAGATAAATCGGTCTAAGGTTTCATTTTTAGGAAACTTGGTTTTAAAAAAACACGAGCAAAGCTCGGACAACCAGGTACTTTTTAATTCATTGAATATACAAATAAAAAAGTTTTCTATATAAATATTAATACAGTATGCGAGGCAGGTGTGAATGTAAGTACTAGATTCTAATTCAATGTCCTACTTACTTAAATGCAATTGATATCCTGTGATAACATCTTGCATGTATATAAGATTATCAGTTTAAATTACATACGTGGATATTTAAATTTCTTATAACGGTTGGATATTTTGAAGTGGCAAATTTTCTACTAACTTATAGGTATGTTGCAAAAAATAATTTAAGCTTTTCATATTGGAGGAAATGAAATTCTGTAGCCAAACAAATGTGTCACAGCTTAAATATTACTACCAGTTGGGTATCAATGTACCTACTTGCGCAGAGCAACGGCAGGACTCTTGCGGGGAAGCGGGCGACGCGGACCGCTGCCTGCAAACACGCTTAGTTTGGGGGTCGGTTCGGGTGAGAGTAAAAAAAAAAAATTTGCACAGAGTGTATAAAAATAGTATAAGTATTAGGTATGTACTTTATATTACACGTTTATTTTATTTTCCATTTTATGACAATTCTGTCACGTCTGCGTGCGATAGCGTAAGTAGGCACTTACACGGGTGGCATCAAACGCGTTTCTACACTGATATGGAGAATATAGCTACACTGTGCCAGTGGGTTCCATGAAAATTTCCATGCCAATACAGGGTAAAAAAAAAATGAAAAACATTTTTTTTTCGATGTAGCTATGTTGAATTGGTCATCAGCCCAACATGGATTTCAAAAGAATTAGTCTCTCAAACTAAACACCTACCTATATCCCAGTCCTAAATAAAGTATTAAATACATAATAACTTAATTGTGTACTCCTAAATAAAGTATTAAATACATAATAACTTAATTGTGTACTCCTAAATAAAGTATTAAATACATAATAACTGAAATGTGTACGTGACCACAGACTCGTACGTCTGTCTGAATTCAATATAAATCTCTTGGTATTTTTCATAAGCTGTAGCGGGAAAGTGAATATGTTATTGCAAAATTATTATAATTATTTGTAAATATAATTTAGTTTAAGTAATTAACCCTAATTAGGTTACTAATATAATAATACGTGTATTTTAATAATTGAAGTTTTATACAGTCTATTGAATTGATTATTATGTTTAAATTATTTCCGTTTAGGTTCTCTTGAAAAAGGCAATCCTTTTTTATGTCAACTAGCTAGACAGTCCACTTGATGCAAAGTGGTTATCTTCGCCAATAAGCATTTGCAGTACCAAGACTGGATTACCACAATTGGCGTTTACTGTTCTTGAAGATCTTACGAACTTTTCTAAAAACCCCATATATATCGTATCGCTGAGGGAAAAACATCATGGGGAGTTTATTCCACTTTCAAATGGTCCATAGTAGGGAAATCCAACTGAATCGTTGTTTGGACGAGGTGCTTCGAGGTTTTGAAAATGAACTCTATATCGCTGGCGATAGGTGCGATTGTAGGAAGAGACCTCGTGGAATTAATTCACAGAGAGATAAAAAAAATTGCTTATGTTATATTCCGGCATAACCTAACTCTATGCCAAAAATTATGTCAATCAGCTGCTTCATTCCAGAATGAGAGAAGGACAAATAAAAAAAATAACAAAAACCATTTCACATTTTTATTAGTAAGCAATTAAGGATTTTGATAAATATGATTAAAAGTTTAAAGAGAAGTGAAATTAAAAACGTTCAATGCCAAATCAGTTTATGTTTCGTAGTTTTCGCTTATTACTTGGTCCACACCCAACAAAAGGTAGAATTTCCTCGAATTACATACACCAGCTAAATATAATCAATTGCCGCCATCATTGTTTTTTACTCTAATTAAAAAAAACTACTAAAGCACTAATAAAATACAATGGAATATTAAAAAAATAATAATTATTAATAAAATAACCAAACTGAAGCAAATTTAAAATAAATATAATAATAAGTAATTAATGAATAAAAGAAAATTAGAATGTATAAAACAATGATAAATTAATAGTAATTGTGCTGGAATTATTCTACTGTAAATGTTTGACATATAGTAGGTAATATTATTTTGAGTAGGAACATTGAATAAGTAGGTATAAACGGAGATAGGTAAGTTTTTTTAAGTATTATCTAAGTATATGCCATGTATCTACATAGAGCCGAGAATTTCTGTTCATTAACTACATGCATTTAAAACACGTAGATAATTCAATATTATTATTATCACCTAAACGAAACATCACAACTCATGTTCAACCAAAAATGGGTATAAACAATTTATTAACGAGACATGATACTAACTGCTCATTTATACGATTTTCCATAATCCTTCCAATAATGTAAAATACAAGCTATTACAACTGCATTCTAATTTTAATAATTGTTAATTTTCATACTCGAAGACTAGGCATTTGACAGTAACAAATACATACAACACTTTATAATGCGATTTTAAATTACTTTGATTCATGCAAAATTTGCATTACACTGTTTTGCCTGCGAGTATTAGAGTTGAAAATCAAAACGCGTATAGTTTTCAAATTGTAAACATAAGTTTGTTCTAATGGAAAGTGTTTGAGACGCGTATAGATTGTCCCATTGCAATTTACAAGGCAAAATTGCAAATTCGTTGTCGTAAATCGTATTAAATTGACGTTATGATTGCTTGCTGCCACCGCGGCTATACTGGACCGCTCGTTATGGTAATACCTCGCCAAAGTGATATAACTCATATAAATAAAGTACTGGCCATCAAGGAATTATGGTTTCGATTTGAATTTATTTTAAGGTGATGCCCTAGGTTGGAGCGCGAAATTCAAATTTTATTACAGCAGCAAAGAAATCATGAACATTATGTCACTGAGTTAAATTTGTTGTAAAAAGTAACGTTTTCATGAAATAGTCGTATTATGTCACTAATATACCTTGGAGGAATATGTTGAGGATTTCTTTTGTTATTAATCAGTAAATATACTACCATTCTTGTCGCAAAACACATGTTGGCAACATACGACCTATAACTGAGCTGCAATTAGCAAAAAACGTAATAAAATTTGAATTTCGCGCTCCAACTTAAGGCATCACCTTAAGGTTGTAAGCTTTATTGAATTTCTACGGTTGTTTTGTATAAATTTTATTAGGAAATATGACAACTTTACACTAATATTATTTACTTAATGGTTTATGAAATATAATTTTCATGCTGGAATTTCTCTACGTACCGCTGAGCCTATAATGAGGACATTCTTTAGGAGAACTATTGATATGGATACAGCTTTCAAATTAGACATAGGAATATAGTGCAATCGTCGAATTCCTTTTGAGCGTGTAGATACTAAGCAACACCATTCGATGACTTATTACAAAATTATTTGTCACCATAAAAAAATATTACAGCATTCTAATAATATTGATCAGATAATATATTTCAGGTACCTAGATTATTGATTATTTTAGATTTTTATAACACATTGACAAGCAGAGATACCTATTCTATCTGTCATGTCCGTCCGTCTGTCACAGGTAATTTACTCCGAAACTACTGGACCGATTGAATTGAAATTTGGTGACCCATACGCATATATATACCTACACATATATGTAAATTGGTGACCCAAACACGGACGTGTAGCGCAAAAACAATATTCAAAAATGTGGGCCACTCAATAATTTTCTCCCTATTATCACAAACTATATCGTGTAAATGTCAAATAAACTCGTTGTGAGATTCTAAAATTTTATATATTTTTCAAATTTAAAATTATTTAAGATAATTGGTGAAAATTGACCATTCCCTTATTTCCGAAACTACTGCGCGTTTGTGAAAAAAATACAGAAAATAGTTCTTTACCAGCTTTTTGGGAACCCTGCCTGCAGACGGCGATTTAAATGCGGTTTATTATTTTTAGTTACTCTGTATATAGGATAGATTTTGTATTTTAATTTTAATTTAATATTTGATTTAATTTAAACTAATGTTATTATGAGTAAATAAATGAACCTCTTTCCGTAGGTAATTCGTTCTTTACCTATAGATTACAGGAAAACCTATATTGTTTATGATATTTAATGTAACATAAAGTGTAAACAAATTTCTACAAGAATTTAATTTTTGTAAGTGTAATTTTCTAAAATAATCACAATAAAAATAAATCATAGTTTTATATTAGCTATTATAAATGTTATTGTTCCGGTATAACATACCATTTTCATGTTCGTTTTAATGAAAATTTAATATTTAAAAGATATGCAAATAGTAATAGAACAAATGCAATATTTTATACTACGTCGTAAAACGTGGTAACTGTTTTAAATATATATTTGATGGTGGTTTAAATTAAAACAACATTTTTATATCATAATAAAAAATATGAATGACACGGCTTATCTTACAAATCATAATATTCTCGTTTGGTGGGAACAGCGGCAGTGGTGACAAACTATTTTTATGAAATAAAAAAGTTACTTTGTCTCTGATTTTAATTTAAGTTCATTTGCATACGGCGCCAGTTTGGGAATAATTTCTTATGAAATGTATGAATAAATTATACACAGGGACAAAGTCTTCGAGTAACTTGGGGAAGAGGAAGCTATAATTAAAATACGAGTAAGACGATAGGGTTGTCATGTGTCAAATTAAATTTTTGTATGTGATTTTTATGGAATCTTCAAATTAAATAAAATTTTACGTGTATTTTTTTTTCGAAAATTATTGATAACTTAAACGCGCTTAAAAAACTAAGGCTTTATTACGTACTATGGCTATTTTAAATTAAATATTTTCTTATAACGCTACCAACCACCACAGATGGATATATACCAATATTATGAGGCATGCTAAGAATTTTTTTTTATCGAAGTTTTCATATTTTTAAGAAATCCCCAAAATAATTGCTAGTTTAATTAGATAAATGCCGTCAACCCTATAGTCACTATAATATGAATGAAACACTTCACCAGTTTACATCTCACTTTGCCCCTTTCAAATGATAATCCAAACCTGTTCCTTGCTATAACAATCTTTTTTTTTTGTTTTAGCATTACTTTCGGGGGTCCTATAATTGTGTCAACGCTGCGCATTGTATTTTACCTTTTGCGACTATAAACAATATAAAATTAGAAAAGGGTGTAGAACAGATGGTAGTGCCCTTACCAGGTTTTGCAACGTAACATTGTCTTAGTCCGGAAAGGTGCAATATTCAAATGCATTTTATTAAAATTAGTTTTTTACAGTTACATCGTTTTGCGTGTGGGAATCGCTGACCCCTTTTGCCATTCGGACGTTAGAATTTCATTGTTCGAGTGCTGTGTTGTTTTTTTTTTTCTAGTCGGCAGTTATTTTTGTTTTATTATTCGCTTTGGTTACGGTTTTGTTTAGCGGCAGATGGCCGTTTTATTATCTGTTCTATGAACAATTTTAACTTTATGTGATATCTATTCTGTATGGTAAATTTATAGTTGTTTAGGTATAGGTATCTTATTTTTACTTAGCTGTCTGATAAAGTAGAAATAATTGCCACCTGCAACTGATGTATATTGTAATATAAAATAGATGAGATACCTATTCACACTAACACAATTACGCAGACAGAAAGCGTGTTAGAAATTATAGACTGATTCTTTATGTTTATGTATCGCTTTTTTGTGTTAAGGTACGGTTTCCTCCAAAAGCGGTGCCGTCTTTAAACGAACGCAATATGATGGCCACAAAAAGACGGCCGTAGGCACGTGGAATGTTCGGGAGTTTGACGGCCATCTTTCACACACCATTCGACACCGTCGAGACGGCCGTCATGCAGATGGCGGCACCGCTTTCTGACGTTACGGTGTCTATAGCCGTTCTCTAGGAAACCGCGCCATTTGGTTAACATAGACAACATTCTAGTGACGTCATTCATCGCTGTATTACGGTCGCTACATGGTGGCACAGCTTTTGGAGGAAACCTTACCTTTTTTGTGTGTGACTAATTTGATTTTACTTGTTCAAATATTTTTTTGATATCGAAATATATTTTTACATTCGTTTTCTTATAATAACCTCAGGTTTAATTTAATCCAGACAGACGGTTTATAGTTAATTAAATTTTACTTAACTTTGTACCTTCCTTTCAATTTTAATTGATTAATTGATTCTAATTATTTTGTAATGCTGCATTGTTCTGCAATCACGAAGCAGATGGCATATACAAAGTTTTGCATCTGAGTTATCAAATTATATTGACCATAAATGATTTTCAGTAATAATTAAGAGTTCAAATCCATACTCAGCCATGTAATACACGCTGATTGCAATTAAGCTACCAAATCAAGCGAAAAATTACATGCATATACCATAATTATACATAATAAGGTTGAAATTCGATGGCATGAGCGCGTACATAGGGTGATGTTATATACGCTAACAAATCTAATAATACGTAATAACAAGCCGTGGGGGAGTACCACTGATTTGAAAAAAGAACTCGTCGCGAAGGGTGCATGGTTTGGTACGATTGAGGAAAAAAATTCTTTTTTTTTTGTATTATTATTATAATAAAATTGTACTTTTACAGAAACTGGAAAGACAAGACAAGACTGGTTCGTTAATTATAAAAATAAAAAAATGGCTTTCATAAATCCAATAAGCTATTTTACCAACGAAGATAATCACCATTCAAATTGTCTATACATCATTTTCCTCTAAATTACTATTAGTAAAAATAAAATCGTTTCTTATGTTACGAATAAAACTGTCAATAATTCAATTGAAAAACAATTTTGATTCCGTAACTTCTTTCCTCGGCTGTACCTAATAATGTTTCTGGCAGTCCCTGCTCATCACGTAAGCAAAGTGCATTTTCTTCGAGTCCCTTATTATGGAAATCTTTTAAATTTATCTTCAAGAAATAATGTAAATATCGTGACAGTGTGTAGTGTTTTTCCGACGATTTTTTTTCTCTGTTTTTAATCCAAAGATAAATAGGATTTTTTTTTTATATTATGTTGATCTGTACACCTTAAACCATACGATTTCTTTCGCCATAGGATAAAATATGGTATCTATATGATATCCTAGGATCTAAATCCTATTAATATTAAAAATGCGAAAGTTTGTGAGTATGTATGTATCTTTGTTGCTCTTTCACGTAAAAACTACTGAACGGATTTGGATGAAACTTGGCACATAGATAGATTATACCCTGGAATAACATATAAGCTACTTTTTATCCCGGGAAAACATAAGATACCTCGGGAATGCGAATGAAGCCGCGGGGGGCAGCTAGTTAATTTATAAATAACTAATGTCATGAAAATCCTTTTAGCCGTTACAGAGCTGACAATAAACATACTTATACACAAACGACTTTTTTAAATTTATAATATAAGTAAGAAGTCATTCAGCGAGGCAACGCCGCAAGTGTCATGGGTACCATGCCAAATTTTGAAGCAGATTATTTTTGTAATTAGTAGTTATATAGTTTAGTTTTTATTTGTTTAGTTTAGTTTTTAATCACATGTTCAGTAAGAAGTATAATATAAGAAGTATAATAGGATAGAAAGTAGGACAGGATATGAAGTAAGATCGGAAAGGACCTATAATTTCCTAACCTCCTAAGGTAGGATCATGTTTAGGACGAAGTAGGATAGATTAATAGGATCTATATGTTCAATCTAGATTTGTCCACTGCTGATATGCCCAATCCTCGCGCATAGATTCTCAACAACTTAATCTAAACTTAAGTTACTTGCTAACTTATTTCGTAACAAAAAAATTCACGTAACTAAATCTAAGCAGAGACGGGAAACAAGCTAGTATTGAGTTGTTATATATGGGAGGGGAATTATTTTTTTCATCTTCGTTCATTAACGCACCCGCGATCGTATTTGAATATAGAATGTCTATTTATAAAAATATTTCAAGGGGTGAGCTATTTGGTAGATACCTTGTTATGCCTTCAGGAAAATTGTGGCCCCTCTAACATTCTGTATTTCTTCTTCGTCTATTTAACACTGGCTACTTAGGTGTTACTGCGAGAGTAGGTACTTATATATTTTTTTTATTTTTAGTCTGTAGGTATAACGCAAAGAGTATCGTCCTATCAAACGTCCACACAATAAAAGAAAAAAAAGAAAGAAACCATTTATTTTGATACACACAGCACAATTACACAAGGTACTTACACAAGATAATAAATTAAAATAACAATATAAAAATACTAAAAATTGTGGTGTGTGACATCAAAAATGGACAGCAACTCAGTTGTAAACTATGAGCACAGTTTGTAGTGGGCTCACAGTACTGATTTTCAGTTGCTGCCATAGGTGACGTCACGAACAACATTGAAAACAATAAATAATAATTATCAAAATAAGAAAACATAAGAACAATCTCACAAGCATTCGCATATGATGCCGATTCTATTGTTTACAAATTAAACTAATATTAGTCACGTGACCTCTCTTTTATATAAGCCTTATTGATAAAAGATAGTAATATTTTTAGTGCTTTCAGATTAGTAGGTACATGTCATCATAATGTCTTAGTAGGTAAATGGTCGTGACATATAGATCGCGCTTAAATTCACGCTGAAATAAGTAATCGGACTAATCTGACAGGACTAAAATTTATTTTATCCCTTTGTTATATTGTTTGTTAGAAAGGGATATAGTGAGATTAAATTTATTTCGGCCAGTGACAAAACTAAATGCCCAATTACTTATAGACGAACACGTGATGAGTAGGACTTCAACCTCCTAAACCAGTACAAGCACAGAGTATTTATTCCTCTGTGGTACAAGTGAATTAAAAATCAGTCTGTATGTCAAACCTTCAAATAGGTATTCAGTATGAAACGGCCCGATAAGACCCATTACCTATAGTTAGTATCAAACCAATGATGAACGGGCCTAAATTATCGATTTCTAACACAATCTACCACCATGCTGTTGAACATCACTAAAAAAAGGCGGGGGTTGGTAATGGGGTGCTACACCCTCTATCTAGTTTATGTAAAATTTATGTGCGTTCAAAATTCTGCAATTGATTTTTTTCTAATGATGACAATAGTAATATTCTTGGAAACTACGACACTTGGCATCCTGGGGACTTAAATGAAACCGCGGGGGACAGCTAGTCTACGTATAGGTACATAACCTACAGACTCAGGAAAAACTGACATATGTGTTATTCTTAGGTGGAAATCGAAGCTGTAGAACCACGCCGACATCCGACTAGCCCATCTATTTTTTTAAAGGACCAGAAGATAATGATATTACGTGGATACAAAATTAGCCCGCCCTTTGTTCAAGAAAGCTTAAATTTGCACATAAGGTCACTTTATGATCTTACTAACGAATAAGACTAGATTTTTTCCATTCATTCCATATAAATAGCAGGTGAAATAGTGGGGTGGAATGTTAGTAGGTAGATCATAAAACTAGGATATAGATAATTATTAATTAACTAGCTGTTCCCCTCGTTTTCATTCGCGTTCCCAGGATAAAAATAACCTATAACCTTCGGCACAATTCCCTAACATCCTATTAGTGAAATAATTTTTCAAATCGGACCAGTAATTCCGGAGATTAGCGCGTTCAAACAAACAGACTCTTCAGCTTTATTATTATTAGTCTGGATTTTATAATAGTTCATTAATTATTTTGATTGGTTGCTTTTTGGTGTAGGTACAGAGGGTCTACTCCAAAAAACGATACACGATAGTTCGATCTTCGTTATCAATTTATTAACCAATAGAATTGCAGCAAACTGGTGGAATTGGTTAATAATTTGACAACGTTAATCGAACTAGCGTTTTCCGTGGTAGGGCCTCTAAAATATATTAAGGAATCCTAAAGAAATTAAGACTCTCCGATTAAAGTATTGTTAAGTAAAACCCAATGAGTCGAATCTCGAATTTCCCGGGAAAAATATAAGGGGAAATATATTACCCGTAGGGTCGTAACGCCAAATTTAGTCCCCTCGTTATATTTATCAAACGTCTGCAAAAGACAAGAGATTTCGACTCAAAACTTCACAGAGAATTATTGTTTGAGATTGTTTTTAATAGCTTTTCTTTCTTTGCGATTTTACGAGAATTCTTTTTATGTCTTCGCTGTAATCTTTGGTTACAGATCAGATATTTAATGGTTATATTTTTGTTGGAGACTGTAGGATAAAAGATGCTTTATAAAAAAAGGTGTGGATATTTTTAGACATTTGACATAACCTTAGGTAGGAGGTACCTAAGGCATACTGTTTGGGCATCAATATTTTTGAACTTTTGTGATAACATTTTTGTAACAGCATTATTTTTTTAAATCCTTCTATAATTTATCTTATTAAGTCACCTTGTTATGTTATGTTGACTATATGTATATTATGTTTCTTCATAAGGGCTCAGGTTTTAGGCTCAGGCCAGACGAGATATAGGTATTATTTGACGCAATAACGCGATTAATAAAATTACATTAATTTGGCGTCAGCTTAAACTTATATTTAGGCAATTAAAATCATCTTAATCATATATATTATGAAAGTTATTACTTATATTTTTTCTTTTCTACAGATATTCAAACGGATTGCTGTTTGATGAAAATATGCAGAGGAAAAGCTTGTAAGTACCTCGCAGATGGATTAGATGTTTTTTGTATTATATCACTACATAGTATAAAAGAAAGTGGCTTCCCGTCTGTCTGTCCCTACGTATGCTTAGATCTTTAAAACTAGGCAACGGATTTTGATGTGTTTATTTTTTAATAGATAGAGTGATTCAAGAGGAAGGTTTATATGTTTAATACATGCATATTATAGTACAGAAAAGCCGGGACGGGTCGCTAGTATTATATATTCCCGAATTACGGGTTAAGCCACATGGGATTAAACACCTAGTAATGTCAGACCTAAAAATGATTTATTAAGTAAGCTCTACAATGGCTCTATCTATGTATAGAGACCGCTAAGGACTTGAATCAAGGAGTTAGTCTGTCTACATTGAAGAGGCATAATTTCCTCGAAATTTGGTATAAAAATTGTTCGTCACTCAAGAGCCTTTCTTCTGTGATCGGTATTACAAAAAAAACCGAAATATTTTTAATGACGTCATACCATGAGGCCCCTCTTCCTAAAATAAAATATTTTGCGGGTTTTATTATTAGAGAAGGCATCGTTAGGTATTATTTGCATTTGTTATTGGACGCCTCGAGTGAAAAGAAATAATTAAAGAAATAGAGAGGTCACGTGCCCGAGTCTTCCTGATTTGCTTTTATATCAAAATGTAGCGTCAGAAAAAAACAATGTTTTCAGAATATTAATTACTATTTTTACTACTTTAAATACCAAATTCGTTTATTTATTTTGGCTAGATTTTGCTAAATAGGTACTTAAGTCTACATTTCGCCCTAATATAGGATTCATGGTATCATGGAAAAAACTTAGAAAATGGTAGAAATAAATTGCTGTAAATATGTGAATTTTTAAACATACAGTTCATAAATATATTTCCTTACTAACTGTTCCCCGTAGTTTCACTCGCGTTTCTGGGATAAAAAGTAGCCTATATCTTTCGGGGATAATGTAGCTTCCTATTAGTGAAATATTTTTTCAAATCGGACCAGTAACTCCGGAGATTACTTAGCGCGTTCAAACAAACAAACAAACTCTTCAGCTTTATTATTAGTATATATGTAGATAGATAGAGTTATAGATTTAAAAATCATTCTGTCACCGATAATTTCGTAGCAAAATTGTAAATTTTGGTATTTTCTCTTTTTTAAACACTCATTATGCCGACGCTACTAGGTACCTATATATAACGAAAGTTGTTCTAAGTAAATACTCACCCGAAGCCCCAAAAATGAGCATTTCTTTTCGCAATTTGCTATTGCAATTATGGAAATCAAAGAGGGAGATTCTTTGTAGTAGGTACCTACTTATATGAATTAAAAAAATATATTTAATTGCAAGTATTTTTTTCCCGAAAATCTTCCCAGTACTTCCTTCTTGGCTATTTGTTTCTGCGTATATGGCATATCCGCCAGATGTGCCAAAAATATTTGCAATAATTGCAAAAATAACGAATTGCAAACACGCATTTCCGTGCGGTTGTCGGTTTTGAGGCACACATGAAAGGAGTAAAATATATAAATAAACCGTCTACATATTGGTCAATCGACAATATCATAAAGGCTTTATAACTGTGTGACGTACCAGCAAGAAGCATCCTTCATAAATACAAATTTTAAATTTGGAATCAATTAAAAATCGAATATGAACCAGGCATGAGTATTTATAGACAGATGAACTACCTAATGAAGAAAGCACGAGATTTATACCTACAAACAACCCAACAAAAAAATATTCGCCTCAACAATTTCAATTTCGCAGATATCTTATTTAAGGGGGAGCGACTTATTTTTCACCCCTAAGTAGGTACAAGCGCCCCACGCTCGCGTGCTCCGAACTTCAAAAGAGGGGGTCGCCCCCCCCTTGTTAACAAACTTCCACCTATCTGCATTTTTATTTAAGTTTCGTCAAAAAATTTTACCCCCTTAATTCAATTTTTTATCCGTAGAAAATTAATTAATGAACACGTTCGTTCGGTAGGTACCTGATGCCTTCGTTAATGTTGGAGGGTTGTAGGTAGATATTTTGGGAATATTATGATGAGATCTATTATTAGGTATTCATTTTAAGATCCTACAAAGATCATTCCAGTAATATTATTGTTACTAAAACTCGAGACTAATGACTTTTGCTCTGCCTCCTCCTAAAAAAATACATCCAGCTGGCTTCAGCCCACGGAAATTTCACCCGCGTTTTTTTTGTATAAAATAATAGTAGAATATTTTGAGTCGGTTAAACACTGAAAAAATATAATTTGCAAATGTAAAAGGAACCAGTCAACCTTTATAAAGTCACACGTTTTTCTTTTAAAAAACTTAAAAAATCTTAAACCTCAAAAAAATATCGTGAGTATCACAAACACACAATTCAAAATACATCTACCGTGATCGAGTTAAGTGGCAACACAGAAAAAATAGCCCTTTCAAATAACAAAAAATATTCCATATTTAAATTCAGTTCACACGCGGGATCAATTTTTGTGTCAACAAAAAGTTGCATAAAAACTTTATGGTTGAAAAAAGTTAAGTTTATTTTTTATGTGAATTTGAAATGAGATTACTAGACATCTCAATGGAATAATACATAAAAATGTACCCTAAATTATCGCTAGAAGGTTTAAAATTGCTAGATCGTATTTTTTCTACCTGGGACATTTTTTGGGGATCGATCACATCAATGTAAGGTGTCGATTTGTTCTATTGAAAAATTTCTTTATACAAGGCACGAGCTATACTTAGTGATCAATAGTTTTTATGTAGCTTTTTGTTATTGTTATTGTTACTTTATTGATTTATTTATTGTGGAGATAATGGAATTATCATGTAACTTATTGTGTATTTGTTAGTTCATTTACTAATAGAATTATTTTAGGGTAGATGTGTTTAGATTTTCATATTTATCAATTCACTCCACCTATAGCAAAAATCAAAATATTTATTTTTTATGCACTTAATTAAAAATCTGACTCTAATTAAATACCATCTCGATTGTATTCAAAGTCAAAAATCATTCATTCAGTTTAGGCCTTATGAATGACGTAGTTACAATTGTCTCTACCACCCCTGCTTCGGACTTTGGCTGAGAAGTGCTGGCAATATTTTTTTTATTTTTTAATGGAACCTCTTCCCGTACACAACAATCATCTCCCGGCTAGAGGCTACATCCCGTACTTTATCCTGAGACCGCTATGGGCCTATAACCTCACCGGCAGGTCTACGAACCTAGCGGCCCAACCGGTTGCATGAACTTGAACTTTTGCGCAATAATACTTTGTGTTGGTTAGGATTTCGTTGGGGTTCTGATAAAACCGTTGTTTTCAAAACTCCCTGAATACAAAAAATAAATAGTTAGGTACTTTATTAAACAATAGATAACCTTCTTGACTCTTCCTACATCCATATTAAATAAATGCGAAAGTAACTCTGTGTGTTTGTTTGTTACCTTTTCACGCTTAAACCAAACCGATCACGATGAAATTTGCCACGCAGATAGTCTATGATATAGAAAAGGACATACGCTACTTTATATCCCGGTAACGCGGGTGAAATCGCGGGGGACAGCTAGACAGTAGTAGCATTTCTTTAAACGAATGAGCAAGCAAGCAATTTTCAAAATATAGCCAGTTAGACTAAATATTATTTTTTTGGGCATACAGCCATCCTAAGCCTCGTAATAACAAAATATTTACATAACAAACCTTTGACGTCATGGCAGATTCGAAAAATATTCTAAAAACAATTTTTATCAAAGAACTTGCATAAAATTCCATTTACATCCACAAAATTTAACAGAACTGTCATATTTGTACGGAATCCCACACAGAAGTTTGTTTTTTTCCCTCAAAGTACTTTACTTGTTTTATACCCGACTTTACCAGTACTAAAGGGTGTTTTTTCTTAGATGAATGGAACGGGTTTCAACTGAGCTTTACAAACATAAACTCGTTTCGCGTTTACTTACTTAAGTATAGTATAGAAGGAATAATAATGCGAGTTTTGTTTATGTACTTACTGAGTCATTGTTGAGGACTTTAAATCGTGAAAAAAAAAGTGAATATACCTAAGTTTATTGTAGAATTTAAGACGCTCTACGTCTTTTTTGGACAATATCATTATAGAGTAAGGATTCATTAACCATTTGGTGTGGTATCTCAGATTAATCAAGTATGATTTGACAAGACATGGGTACCTTCCACTGTCACAACTTAAACTAGGTACGTGAAATAGAAAGTCTTTGAAAGTTTAATAGAGTTTAGCGACAGATTTTCAATTTTCCGTACCAAGTGGGTACTACAAGCACGATACCATAGACCTTTATTTCCTAGTTGTCTTCCTTCACCAAAAACCCAAACTCATTGTATAATTCGAGCCATATATTTCCCATAACATGTGACCTGTATACACATCACTCGTAGAACCGACGGCTAAAAGGGCAGAAGGGTTCTCGAGAAGCGACCACGAACCGGAAGACGCAGCGTGGGCAGGCCCGATGATCTTGTGCCCTAGGGTCGCGGGAATCCGCTGGATGCGGGTAGCGCAAGACCAGGTGGAGATCCTTGAGGGAGGCCTTTGTGCAGCACGGACGTCTAACGGCTTACATGATGTATACTTTGTTTAAAAATCTCTTGCATGGAGTTTCTCCTAGATTAACTCTAAAACTAACCAATTAGAAGTGACCAACGTCAGAAATGCTCAATCGCCGGTTAAAACTCAATCTACTTGAGAAAAATACATAACCAGAACATACATACGCACGCGCCTGTATACCCTCAGACCCTATAATACACGAAAGCAATAAGCATCCCCCAAAAATCAATACCTATTATGTACCAATAGCACGAACGAAAAATCAAAACGTTTGGGGTGACGGATTGGAAGAAAAAACGGCGAGGGTGGTGCCCTACCCTAGATATTTTTTTTTAATCATTTTTTCTACGAATGCAAGGGGACGGGTGATTACAATGGCTTGATAATACATCTCTATGTGTTTATTTTTGGAGTAAGAGGGCTTTGGAACTCTGAAGCTATATATTCAGGGAGTTTGAGTGATGTTGGTTGCACATTATTTTTGGTTGTAACTCGCCTATGGTGATATAACGTCTAGTAATAACGCTGTGTATTTTTTAACCTCTTTCAAAAAAGGAGGAGGTTCTCAATGCAGCTCTACCTTAGTTTTAGAATTTGTGATTAACGAGATAAGAATATGGTGTTACGTTGCTCGGATTTATAGTAAAGAGACATAACACTGAACTACTTACTGCGTTTTTTTTCTTAAAAAACTGTTTCATTCGAATTTCAAACATTTACAAATAATCAATGATGGTTCATCAATCTTTACATACGATGTCAATGTCCTTTTAACTGGTAGGCCTATCTAGCTTTTAATTTGTAATTAGACTTATCAAAGGAATATCCAAAGCTTAGGTAAGTACTACCTAGCGAAAATAGGTCATTAAGTCTAGTTTTAAGATCCAGTAACATCGAGGCTATGAGGATTACAATTAAAAAAGTAAGTAGGGCTACCACTACCTAACACTTAAAATACACAAATAATTATTATATTACCATATTACCGTATGAAAAATAAGTAGTAGTAGAAAACATAAATTATTCTTTAATAGTGTAAAAAAAGCTACGCCCACGCACACTAGCCGACCAATCACAAGCCGCGGTACAATAGTAATTATGGCACATTTATACCACGCCTGTTCGTTGTGAACATGGCAACACTATAGTTTAAAATTTATTGCAAGTGGTAAAAATGGTTTATGACTATACTTTATAGTGGAAACTAATGTTTTGCGTTACTTATCTAACCTAACGTTAAAAGTTGCATGTTTTTATTATCATAATATGAAAATACCATAAAAAAGTTTTCTAAAGCGAAATTAAAATTAAAATCGGCCAAGAAACACGAAAGATATACCTAAGCATATCGTGATCGGACATTATATAAACTCCATGCTAATTTCTGTTTTGCTAGAAAGATAGGTACCTATAGGAATAAATCTTTGATGGCTTATCTTGGTTACTTTTATAGTTAGCCGAAATATTTTTTTTCCCTACTGTTTCTTATATGAATGAGCTTTTATTAAAGCAAAAAAAAAATCATGCATAATTCACTATTAAAGTTAAAGAAACATGGGCAATTTTATACTTAAGGCCCTGTGTACGAGCTTACTGTATTTTTTTGTATTTAGCATAGTCAGCAAAAAAAAGTTCTTAAGGTGGAGGCTTCTGTTGGGGCGTTAAATTCAAATTTTATCACGTTTTTTGCTAATTGCAGCTCAGTTTTAGGTCGTAAGTTATCAACATGTTATTTGCGACTAGAATTGTAGTATATTTACCTTGGAGGAATGTGTTGATGATTTCTTTTGATATTAATCAGTAAATATACTACCATTCTTGTCGCAAATAACATGTTGATAACTTACCACCTATAACTGAGCTGCAATTAGCAAAAAACGTGGTAAAATTTGAATTTAACGCTCCAACCGACCGTTTACCTTTAAGGCCCTGTGTATTCTCAGTACAATATTGTGTTACTGTATAAGACAGAACGTTCTGTAAGCTAGGAGTAAAGTAAAACTCAACCGTCACTGCCTCGTGTCTTTAATGCACACACAATTAACATAGGGTTAATCGGTTTATTTTGAGTTAAATTCACTTGGAGCACAGAAATCCAACTAATATTAAAAATGCGAAAGTTTGTGAGTATGTATCTTTGTTGCTCTTTCACGTAAAAACTACTTAACGGATTTGGATGAAACTTGGCACATAGATAGATCATACCCTGGAGTATCTTGTGCTTTTTATCCCGGAATAACATAAGGTACCTGGGGAATGCGGGTGAAACCGTGGGGGGTAGTTTTTGCTTGAAAGAGTACTATTTTTGCTATGACTATTAATATATCCATAAAAAAATATTATCCAAATAATAAAAAAAATTACCAAAATCAATAAAACTACGAATATTTTACAGCCGTCATTTTTCTATCAGAACCATCGACAAGCGCGGGGGTGACTTCGCAAAGATGGCGGCCGGGCTCTTAGCACCCTATTTTTGTGTTCTTGCCACCCCCGCTTCACCCTATTTATGCAATACGCCACCTAGCCCCTTTTTACTAAAAGTGCAACGAGCACGAGTTTTTAGTTTAGCTTGTAAACCCTTAAATATGTAAGGTAATTGGACGCCTTTGTTTTGCCTTTGGGAATACGAAATTTATATGTTGATTTAATTTGGTTGGGTTATAAAATGCCCTCCCGTAAGTAGGTAGGTATTATGGATATGACTCTTAGTGTAAAGTACCTATAATGATATTGATGATTCTAAAAGTAGAACACTAGGTTTTGGTCTTCAAATATTAATTTGAATGACCACTGCTGAATATAGGCTCCATAAGGCTTCACAATACCTTAGACCTAAATTGAACTTAGAATAACTCAGGTACTTATGTTGATAATCCATTCAGTAACCTGGTCATTAGTCGTTATGTAATATCATTTCTTTTGTTATTTTTAGACATGTAGTTACTAATAAAAAACTGTTTTCAATGGGACGGCTTCAAGGCCAAATATAGGGCATTGTGTTAGTGACATAGATTACCTCCAGTCCATCGGTCGCCAACTCTCGCCCTTCGAATTTTCAAATTTTCTTACAAATAATAATAATTACCATAGCTCCAAAATCCTTCTACAGCAGGGAGTAACCTTCACTGGCTATGACTGAAGTTTTTTGTTCATTCAATTTTCAAATTGTCAATTAGAAAAAGAAACAAAAGTCTTTGCATTCCAAATTCAAAATTTAATTATCACTACAAACAGCGTTGCACCAGATTCCAACTTGATAGTCAATCAAGCTTACCTGTCTGTCGGGCAAACTAATTGAATTGTTTCAAGCGTGCACGCACCTCCGGGCAAAATACATTAATTCTGTGACGCTAACTGAATAGTGTTGTGTATTAAATTTCAGTTGGAATGTGCCGTTTCTGAACAAATACTAAGTCGATGTCTTTACTTATGACGCTATTTAAACTACTTGCTTCTTTTGCTGCTACTTGACTAAGGTACTAGTGAGTGAAAATGCATAGCGTATACGGCAAATGAATACATATATTAAGTTTACTGGTAAAGAGATTTTATACAAACAAAACTCCTGACTATATTTCTGAAAAGTTGTAAAGGAATGTTATTAAAATGCGAAATTGTTTAAATAACTTCTAAATCCATTTTTGACATTATCATGATGAGAGAAAGATCGATGTGACTTCGTTTTCTTTTCTGCCTATTTGTTTATGTTTACATTGGGTTTAGTACTTGGTCAAGTACTAAATCACCGACAGCATAAATGATTGTTAAATACAAAACTATTTTCTACTCTGTGGCTTCACTCGTAACTGGCTTAAAAAGTGGCCTATCTCTCTCCATCCCATAGACTTGGTTATATACCCTTGTGGCTTGAAAACGAAAGAAACAAACTTCTCACACAGTCAGGATAATATTTTAAAATTAACTTAAGTGTAAAAAATATTATCATAAATAATAGGGCTCATTAATTACACGTACAGACAGGTACCATAATTGGTAGCGCCGGCTACTGAAAGCGTCTTTTGAGTAATATCGCTATGTTTCACATATCCCTGTCAACAGAATTAAAAATACACATTATGCTAATCTGGTAAATTATTTCTAGTAATAAAGATAGCATTCTAATTTTGAATAACGCAACCACATTTACTTGCTTCGGTAAAGCCAGTCAACTCTCCTAGTGTGAACACAGCACAAGTCCTCAGCAAGGCGCGTAGGGGCTCGTTCACCCTCGGGGGGCGGCGACCGACCGGGGGAAGACACACCCCTATGGCTCGCAGTGTCATACAGGAGCATAGCGAAGCCAACGGACAAAATTATAATTTTATAGGTTCGTTAGTGTGATTTTTAACGTTGTGAGTGTTTCTTGAATTTTAGAGTTCTTAGAAAAAAATACGCCTTGTTTAGTTAAGTTGAAGCTATTCTGTAGATAATTAATACTTAAGTGATATATCAAAATAAAATATTTAAAGCTAAGGATTTGTCCGTAAAAAATATTTCGGAATGTTTTTCATTAAAAAAAAATTACGTCTGTCACGTAGGTAATCTGTCAGAAATTGTATTCGTACTGTGGTCGTAAAACTGATTAGGTACAGCCAGCGCGAATAGGTTCCAAAATATCACTAGCAATGTCTAATTACCTGCTTTATATTATTAAATGTAAGAAATATCTTTATTTGATAATTGCATCAAATTGCCTAAAACACAAGTCCCGTCCCATTCAAACAATACTTAAACCATTTTGAACCTAATTTCCAATAGAAGAGCGTTCACCAATATAAATTAAAGATGCCACCATTGATTTACAAAGATTATTATAGAAAATATAAGCACCAATACTCTCAAATGAATGATTTATTTACTGTAAATTTTATAGATTTATATAAATAAGCAAGCAAACCCACGTGTACAATTTTATCAAACCCCATAACTACACTCCGAGCCCTCCTTACAAGCCCAATGCGGGGGCGACCCCTCGCCATTTCTTTCTCTTATTTCCCGGCTTTTTTCGGACGCCATTTTTATCACGCACGCGCAATAACCTCCATCCCCCTTAAACATTGAGAACCATCGATTTATCTGATACTAAAGGAGTAAATAAACCAGAGGGTGCGTTTGGTGGTAAATTGTGGTAGGTTATTTTTGTTCAAGATCTTGTCGATACCTATTTTTTTTTTGTTCTCATCACTTTTATGTTACAGTATGACTAAACTTAGATGTAGCATCGGCAAATCGTATATCTACACTTCACTTCCGATTTACACAACTGATAAAAATTATTCATTATCGCGCCATTCAACGTTCAACTAGATCATTTTCGCCTAAAGTACTAATAAACATGGGTAATGTTGTAGGCGCACTCTTTTCTGAAATGATCGATTTTACGAATTTTGCCGATGCTTCATCTAAGTTGTGTGAGTTGTGTCATACTGTAGGTACCTACTTACTTTTTATGAGCATCACGTCTGTCTTCCATTATATCCACATCTCTTTCTTACAAACATAATTGAAAAGGGATATAACATTCAAGAAGCTGTCAAATTCTATGGCTATGTCATTTACTAGAAATTGTCGTGACGAACTTTGATGACGAATAAAAAAAAAACTTATTAAAAATGATATAGGCTGGAGAGTAAACCGTAGTAATTTTAATAATTTGTTCATCCGTTTAATACTAAAGAATCTTCATTCTTCATAAAACGATTGGTCATATTCCTAGCTATCAACATAAAATAGGTTGTAATGCCATCAGTCGCGCGACAGGGGTACCAACATTGCCAACTTGCAATATCCGGTTCGCTCCGGTAGGTATATTGGCCGGGGCAAACCGGTAGTGGCGCAGACGCACGCTTCCGCTATTATTCCTATATGTGCCAAATTTGCTGGCATTTGACAGTAATTTCACATAAACCCTAAGCTTGATTTTTTTTTTTTAATTCATATTTAAATTATTGTATTCATACAGTCGTCTAGTTTAGCAGCTTTTGTCTTATTTTTAATTAGGTATTTTGTTATAAGCGTGTTTTTGTATGGTCAAAATGTAAAAGACTTAAAAAAAGGTCGAGGTTAACAATTCGTCGTTATATTTTTTTTTCATGTAGGTATGTTCCGATTACTCAAAGACACCCTGGACCGATTTGGAAATTTCTTTTTTTGTTTGACAGACAAATACTTCCCAGGTGGTCTCATGGTCATCAGGTCAGGATCTGAGGATGAGATCCTTGAGAAATCAAGAGAACTCTTCAAATTTTATAGGCACAATGTTTTTCATATAGATATTCAGATATTTACGTACGGTAGTCATCATCTTATGTTGCTGAGCTGATGATGGAAGGTACAACTCCTTAACGGTTAGGAGTTAGGGGATAATTTCTTTAGATATTAAAGGATCGTTTAGACCGTTAGTTGTATTCCTTGATGTGATGATGGAAGGTACAACGCTAATATGCTTATACTAGGTCAGTGATAAAACATAAGAAACTAAAAAAAAAACTTTCAATAAAAATAGCTTAAAACAACTATGTAGGAACTCTAATCTGACAGTTGCGAAGTTGTTGTTTTTGAAGGCGGTTCTTTTTGTACATAAAAGTATTTTTTATAATTTAAATATTATTATTTTTTTTTTTTTATATTCAAACATTCGAGACGATCTATTTTTAGCTAATAGAAATACAGATAAATAAAAATGTCAAATGAGACGAAATTATAAAATATTTACCACAAACCACAAAATACCAAAAACAACATCAACCAAACGAATATGAAAATTAATACGTTTAAAATGGTAAATTTTCTTCCTACACGGCCACAAATTGATTTTAAATACCCTGCTATACACACTTAGCTTGAAACCCTTAAAATGTATGTTTTAACTAGGTTGGCAAGTTCAAAGACTTCGTTTGCCCTGCGTAAATCAGTTAGCTTCCTATGAACGTGTTACATAATCGAATGACTTGACCGTACGACGTTCATACACTAGGCCGTAAAGAAAGCGAGTCGGTTATAAAAATGTAGCTGTTCCCCGCAGTTTCATCCACATTCCTGGGACAAAAAAGTTGCCATGGTATCCTCCATAACACAGGCTGTGTGATCGGTTCAGCGGTTTAGTCGAAAAGGTAAGTAAGGTAATGGTGCCGATTCTGTTGTTTACGAACTAAATAAATTTAATCTCACTATATCTCTTTCTAATTTGCTGTGTGGTGACGGCGACGAATATCACCACCCCATCATCCCGGGGGGCGTAGAAGTCGTCCGAGGGAAGGTATACCAGAGTACGGGCAGCAGCGTATCTCTGAGAACTATAACACCATACTGCGATCGCCAACCCGCCTGCCAAGCGTGGCGATTATGGCATATCCCCCCAAATGATCCAGGAGATCCCTGGGGGAGGCCTTTGTCCAGCAGTGGACGTTTTTCGGCTGAAATGTATCTCTTTCTAATAGTAAATATAAGAAAGGGATGCAAGATATTTTAGTCCTGTCAGTTTAATCCGATCACACATTTCAACGTGAATTTAAGCGCGATCTTTATTGGTCACGACTATTTACCCGTACATTACGACGGTATGGATTAAGCTGACAGCATTAAAAATTTCCTATCTTTTTTCAATAAGGTTAAAATGAAAGAGAGTTGACTTGTCTAATATTAGTTAAGTTCGTAAACAACAGAATCGACACCAATGTAAAGATAAAAACAAAGTTACTTTCGCATTTATAATTGTAACTAGCTTCCGCCCCGCGGTTTCACCCGCATTCCTGAGGTATCTTATGATTTCCCGGGATAAAAAGTAGCCTATATGTTATTATAGAGTATGTTCTATCTATGTGCCAAGTTTCATCGAAATCCGTTCAGTAGTTTTTTCGTGAAAGAGTAACAAACATACAAACTCATATACTTTCACATTTATAAATATTTGTGGGTTAGGGATGCGATATTTTTTTAAATATTTGTGCAATCCTTTTAATAGTAGTTTATGATACTGTTGCATAATAGGGGTTATTAAACACGAGTGTGAGTTTAAGTACCGAGCCGTAGGCGAGGTTCTTAATAGTATCACACGAGTTTTTAATACCTAATTATGTGTAGTATCATACAGTACTTTATCTAAACTCATATAAATAATGTAATTTAAAGGTAAAAAATTGATAATATTTTGTCATAGGTTTTCATGACTTACGGGTATCGATTATTCGTCATTTTCACTGCCGCCTCCACAATTTCAGATCCAAGTTTATTTCACCTTAGTATCACTGCTATTTTTCTATCATTTTTGGCCAAAATAAAATATGTATGCAAAAAAATCAATAAAATAAACAAACATTAATCATCATGGCGCCCGTGTGGGGAAAAACTCCTAAGTTGAGATCTCTACCGCATACGCGACCACAGACAAAGTAAATTTGCATCTAAAATTATAATTGTTTAGTCCTGATGTCTGGCCACTTATAATGTTTTTTTCTTTAATAATTCGTTTGACAAGTTGACTGACAGTAATTGAAGTATTAAAACCCAAAAAACATTATAAGTGGCCAGACATGTCCAAATACTTGTACTTTAATGAAAAAACGTTATTTTATAGCATTATCTTGGGAAGAAAACTGTGCTATAATATAATTTTTTAATTTCATTATACACGGGTGTGGATAAAGTGGGTCATTAAAGTACTGATTTTGATTTCATAATAAGAACATTATGATATGAGAGTAGATAAAATAAATAATTACACATACCTATAGGAAGAAGTAAAACCTTTATACCTAATTCTTTTTCGTGATTGTAATAAAACCAGAAATAAAAAAATATGGTTTTAGTTGAGGTTTTTGTTACCGACCCGCTTTCTTTGGGGCCCAGTAGTACTATTAAAATAAAGTGAATAAGGTTATACTGCATTTGCAGTTAGGTACTTTAAGAATATTGTGTTCTACTTTTTGCACTACGGTTTTCAAGGCATGTGAAGTTTTCTCAGAATTTTTAATGCTTTCTTTTGTAGACAAAAAAATCAGTAATATATCAATAAGTATGATTTTCTTACTTTATCATACTAATATTATAATTGCGAAAGTTTGTGAGTATGGATGTTTGTTACACTTTCACGGAAAAACTTCTAAACGGATTTAGATGAAACTTAGCACATAGATAGATTATATCCTGAAATAACGTATAGTCTACTTTTTATCCCGGGAAAATATAAGATACCACGGGAACGTGGGTGAAACCGCGGGGCCGAAGCTAGTACATAAATAAGCCTATGTATGACCGAAAGTCTGGCCGCATAGCGAAGTAACAATAGAGGTAACTTAGCCAGTCTTTTGGACCCATAGGCAATTTTATTTTATACTTTTAATTTTAGTTTTGTTTGTAATTCAGTTATATTATCATTATATCGTATTTTTATTTCATAAGTTGAATACCTGTTTCATTGTAAATTACCTGAAATAATGAAATATACGGGAACAGCCAATGAGGCTGAATACATTGAAAAAAAAAAAGCTAACTATAAACAGCCGTTCTGTATGTGAAAAATAAATCTCCGTAAAAATAAAGCCACGTCTACATCGACGTAACGAAAACTCACCGAAAAAGAAAATTTGAGTGTACCGGTACGTCCCCCTCGGCTCTCGCAAGATCCCTTGTGTACCCGCACTCTTTCCTTATTAACGAGATTGTATACTACAATATGATAGTTTTGATACTTTTTAACTCGTTTAACTACATTTTCAAATTCTAGTATGTAATTTTATTTCTCTTCTTCTTTTTTGTCGATGTCACTCTTGACAGAGTGGTCTAAGTCATCACTTCAAGTGTTGGTGGAAAGCTTCACAACACGCCCCCACTCCTCTCTGATGGCCGCCTTCCTTGATTTTTTTAAGATAACTTTTATATTTTTGCTTTTACCCACGTTCCTGGGATAATAAGTAGCCTATAACTGTCGGGGAGTGAATTAATTTTTCGAATTCGACTGGGAGATCCAGAAATTAGCATGTTAACAAACTCTTTAGGTATATTATTAGTACCTATAGATTGATTGATGGCTTTTAAAATTACATGCAAACTGTCTTTTCTGAAATACAAGTGCATTTCTACATATTTGCCCTCTACTCAGTCTCAGTGAATGACGTCTGTGTGAAGCTAATGTTCGAAGATTACATGTAAATTATATTTCCTATATTTTTCATACTAGCTGTTCCCCATGGTTTCACTCGCATTTTCACAATTCCCAGGATAAAAAGTCTATAACCTACTGGGATAATATAGCTTCCTATTAGTGAAAACATTTTTCAAATCGGTTCAGGAACACCGGAGATTAGCGCGTTCAAACAAACAAAAAATTTATTATTAGTATAGATTACTTTTTTTCATGGACTATCCAAAATAAATGTCATGTTTTCTTCTTTATTTTTTCACTTTGCAATATTCCTAATGAAACTTAAAAAGTATCAAGATGCTTAAGTTTGCGTAAAGAGACACCCTGTATGCCTATGGCTTGTTTCTTTTTGGCAGTGAACCCACCACCCCGTGTATAATGAAGGTAAGTGTGCAGAACGAATATTTACCTTTAAATATCCCTTACCTAACATTTTCTTATGTATTAACTACGTTATATGGCTCTATATTTTAAGCATGATCTATTTAAGTGTCATGTTATTTTAATTTGGCCAAGATGGCGTGGCTGACTAATAAAATGTACTAGTATAATATTGTAACAGAATAAAAATAAATTCGTGCGAAACTAGGAACTACGCGATATCGGTCCAATGTGTGAGGCGTGAGAGTAGGGGTAGGTTATGATATAACAGGACCTTAATAGGTATATGTTAAGGTTTTAATGTTATTGAATAACCGTGTGGGTTTGTCCTGACTGACTGATTTATCAATGTACAGCCTACATCACTGGGCTAAGAATCTTGAATGCACACAGGTTCCTTAGTTGACCTAAGCATTCAATAATTGATTTACAAAACTCAACCCCTAAGAGGGCAAGGTAGAGAATTGGGTGATACCGTTGGACAAAAATCTATTTGGTAAATAATTAAATTTCCAGTAATACATACAAACTCAATAACGATACCCATTTCAAAAACAAGGTACCTATTTCATAATTTTTATATAGAATCATTAAAGTCGTCTAAAGCGACTCTTTAAGGTGGAGGCGTCGGTTGGAGCGAAAAATTCAAATTTTATCACGTTTTTTGCAAATTGCAGCTCAGTTATAGGTCGTAAGTTATCAACATGTTATTTGCGAGAAGAATCGTAGTATATTTACTGATTAATAACAAAAGAAATCATCAAAATAATCTTCCAATGTATATTAGTAACATTTTCATGAAATAGTTGTATATGTCAGTAATTTACCTTGGAGGAATATGTGTGAATATGAAGGTTTACCCTTAACAAGGAGCTTAGACGTTTTTGCACTTCACCTCGCTTGGGCAACAAAGACCTTAGGCACTTAGGTCCTAGTAGCTAATAAACTGAAGGCTCAAAGGCTCTCAAAAGCCTCAGATATGCGTGAGCCATTCAAGTCACTTTGTGCTAAGTGGATAGCAAATTTATCTAACACTTAATCACGTCTAGTGCATAGGATAGGACTAGACGGGTTTTGAAGATGTTTTATCGTATTAGGTCCGAGGTTAGGTTTTAATAGGGAATAATATGAATACTAAGTAATTGTTTATTTGGACTTTTTGGCGGGAACTTGCGAAGTGACGTTGTGTTTTCGTTTTATTTTCATAAAATCATGTATTTTGAGTTTTATTGAATATTATCGGTGGTATTTTGTCCAATAAAGATTAATACAAGCGCACCAGTGAAGTGAAATGAAATGATGGCTTTTCAAGTTGTCTCAAGAAGTCCATGAAAAGTTTTAGTAGAACGGCTACCATCGTACTAAAACCTAACTAAACTGACTGACTATGACTCGAAGAAGATTTAACATGACTTGAACTTTGAAACTTGACGATTGACAATAATTTAATACATTAAGAATATAAAAATACCTACATTGCTTAACTCGACACTGGCAAAATATACGAAGTGTGATGCCAAAAAAAAAAAAAACTATTTATTTAGATAACCATGAGTTTAAGAAGAAATTTTGATAATATTTTTTATACGTATATATAACCGTAGGTATACAGGGTGATTTCGTGAGGGTATAGTAGGCCAAAAGGGTATTAAGTCATATACAGACCATGAAAAAATATTAAAATTTTAAAGTGGAAAACATCATACCTAATAGAACCCCGCCTTCAAAGGCTTAAAAGCATAAAATAACTAAGTATATGAAAACTGTCAGATTAGAGTTCCTACATAGTTATTTTATGCTTTATTTTTATTTTTTATACCCCCTCCTTTTTGTAGTCGATTAAAAATCATCGTAATATTGGGTTAAAAGTAGAGCTCTCCCCTAAAAAAGAGCCACTAATATGTACTGACGACCAAGGCTTGATGAGATGATCAGGTTGTATCATCTGATATAAAAAAAATACCGGTAAAATATGATTTTTACCTTTTATATACTTACTTTTAACTTAAGTGGCAGTGGGCGGGGCACATCGCTCGAAGAACCGACGGCCGCTGGGGCAGAAGAGTTCTCGAGTGGCGACCACGAACCGGAAGACGCAGCGTGGGCAGACCCCCTACAAGGTGGACCGATGATCTTGTGAGGGTCGGGGGAAACCGCTGGATGCGGGTAGCGCAAGACCGGCCATTATGGAGATCCTTGGGGGAGGCCTTTGTCCAGCAGTGGACGTCTTTCGGCTGACATGATGATGATGACCTTTTATATATTTTTGCTGTCATATACCTACATTATTGTCAGAAAGCATTATTTTACTTGAAAAAGTATGTTAGAAAATTAATAAAATTGATGTAATTATTGTGTATTGATGTAATACACAAATATATTACATGAAGACCGCAAGAGTAATAATGATAAAGACATGTGTTTTTTTTGCATAAAAAACAGGTGATATTCCACTTTTACTTGAATTGGTAATGTATTTTTTTTAAGTTGAGCAATTATATAACGCAAGAGGCATACGTAAGTGTTTGACCTAAAATTATTGTATTTAACAACTTTATATTTTACCTATGCGGCAGCTGTGAAGGAAAAATATTTTTTTTAAGTGTTGGTTGTAATGCCTAGTCTTTTGGCACATACCAACATGCATACAATGTGTACTTGCCCTTATTAACTTTGGCCATCACATATTTTTTAATTATTTTAAACATCGAACGAGTTCGAAAAACAATTTATTATTCAAAACGTATCGTTTCCCAGTATCACGTTTTATTGATAAAGTAATGCAAACGCTTGTAAATACTGTCTATTTCTAAAGGTAAAATAAAATTATTAGTTATTAGACAGTAGGTATTTCATTAAATTGTTATTAATGTGTAGTAGGTATTTGTTTAGCGTGGTAGTTAGTACATCGGGTTTGCTTCAGAAGTTTTAATTGAGCGAAACTTTTAATTTGTATAATATAATAAATATAATATAGTAGTGGCTTCTGATATTTTGTAGAAAGTTGTTCTGCATACTGTCAGTACTTCATTATAATAATTATGTCAGAACATTCAGCGCTCTGAAACATTCACTAAGCCGTAAAGTAGAGCATCATGCCATTCCGTTTAATACTATGAGTGCGCGGTATTTTTTTTAAATGTTTTCGATCAATTGGAACATTTCTATATGGAGTGCATTTAGCAATATTTAATTAAAAAAAAATATCTCACGAGGCGTGACATGAGAACTCTTTACGTTTTTTTTTCCTAGCTGTGTGTGTTTCTTGACACCTGCTTCATTTTATTTTGTTGTTAATTTTATATAAAACATTATAAAACAAGGTGACAATGGGTCCCATTGTTATAGTTATTTATATTAATGAGAAGGTACTGCGATCCCATAAAGCATTGCAATAAAATTAAATAACAGGCGGACAGCGGTCCGGATTCAGACCTCGGACAAATACAAATAACTATTCATAATTGTTTGAAAGCCACATATAAACTTATTTAGTAATTATTCTAGTTACCTTGTACCTACATATGACTGATGTGATTTGTTTTACTTAATCATAATCTTTTTTTTTCTGGACTTCATAAAAAAAAAAACAGTATCCGGACCCCACATAAAACTACTTGCCGACCCCTGTTGTAGACGTACAGAAAAGCTAATAGATAGGTACTACGTAAGATACTAAGCTAATACCTACATAGCCTCCTAATCCCTGGCGGGTCATGCATAACAAAACATCTCCTCTATTTATATACCATTTAAAAAAAAACCTACCAAGTTTCATCTAATTCAGAAACATTTAATACCTGGGGTTAGGAGGCTAGATTGTATTTACCAAATTCACTTAATTTAAGCAATAGTGATATGGTAAAAATCTTTCCTATTTATCCTTCCTAAAAAAAAGTAAACCGAATTATACGGTCAGCGAAATATTAATTATATTCAAATAAGTACCAGGTGTCCATTAGAAATGTCCACAAAAAACTTACAATAGTACCAAAAGTTCTTTGTTTAAATTTCTTTGCTGACCCTATGAACTCGACCCTGAAATCTACCACAACTATTTATACTCTTTTATAATCATAATAAGGTTTAATTTCAAATGTAATTTTTTTGGGTTTTTCATTTGGCCATTGTTGGACAATATGACCCTTTAATTCTTAATCCGCGCATT
Organism: Tethea ocularis; assembly: GCA_963555595.1. Lineage (NCBI taxonomy): Eukaryota > Metazoa > Arthropoda > Insecta > Lepidoptera > Drepanidae > Tethea > Tethea ocularis. The sequence goes on along the minus strand of OY741963.1, from coordinate 2,654,163 downwards.
GTCGAAATTATAATGAAGGTAAAAACTGTAAGCTGTTTGTTCTCAAACAAAAGGCGGTCAGGTAAACAGCTGGTTGGAGATTTGAATGAATTTTCAATTTGGTTGGTTAGTTTTGACCTTTACAGGGGAATTTAGACAAAAGTTGTTCATATGAATAAAGGTAGGTACAAGCTATATTAAATCTATACTTAATAGTTATCAATCATAGTAAACCATTAAGTTAAAGTAGGTACCTATATATTTCATATTTTTATTGTCTTTGTAACTTAAAATTATAATTTCACAAAAATTTTAAGTACTGTAATATTTTTCCATAAAAAACTGTAGAGTTATAAACAATATACATATATTTACATGTTCAACACTAACTTGTAAATTAATAATAATTATTGATATTAATTTTGTAAAGATGAGACTATAGAATTCCCTGACCGGAAAGGGCAAATGTTACGAAAACTAATTAAGTTAACATGTGCTTCCATCTATGAAACAGTTTAGAATCTATTACGCATGTCAGTCTACTAGGAAAGTTATTCTAGTGTTTATTTTCAATTTCAAAAAACAGGTGGCGCTGTCTTAAAGTAATGTAATTCCGTTATAAATAAAATTCTTTATACTAAATATAAATATATCAAATTAAATATATTACATAACTGCCACATCTACGTCCAATGCTTTCATTTGTACTACATAATAATCATTATCTTTCAGCAACCCCATTTCCCCCATATAGTACGGGTATAAATTACTTGTTGCCAAATAAAATATACCAGTCTTATTCCTATCAACTGTTGGTCCCAGAACATTCGTTATCATCGGCGATTTATCGTAACACATCTTTCTTCTCGCTTCCTCAACTGAATCACATTTCATACCAATAAAAAAACCTGGTTCTAACAATGCTGCCAACCACATTGAATATGATCTGATATGACTGCAAAAGAGACCGCAGGGTAGGAAGGATATCTCTCCCGGTTGGAACTCTCCACCGTTGACGTAGAAATCGACGTGACCTAATGGGGTTGCCATTCCGTAACCATCAATGTTTGTGTGAATGACGTCGACAAAATCTGCGTCAAATCGATCTAACCTATTTTCTGGACCTAGATTTCTGTAGCATGGACCGGCTGGATCCAGACCAGTGATTCGCCCAATTTTAATACCAGTTTGCTTTTTGAAACTCTTTCCTATAAAGCTGACGGTTTGCCCTCCAAGACTTAGGCCAATAAGCTCGAGCTTCTTTGGGTTAAGACCTTCTTTTGTTAGATTTACTAACATTTCTGCAACGTGCTTACCTACTGGGCGCATGAAACGGGCAGACCTGAAACAATATAATGCTTTATGTTCTGTATTTATAAATATGAGACCATTATTATTTTTTGGGTAGATGTCAACATTTACAGATCTTATCATTTACTATCTGAAAAAAAATAAGGGATGGTCACCTAAGATCATATTCGCGTGGCTTCAACCCTTAAGGTAAGCCTTAAGCTGCCCTTACTGACCCGTCTCAAATTTCCACCCTGTATAACATTCGGGAATAATGTAACTTTCTATTAGTGAAATATTTTTTCGAATCTGACTGGTAGATTAGCGTTCAAACAAACTCTTCGGATTTATTATTAGTTTATGGATTAAAAAGTAATGGATGATTGAATACTTACAATGGATACAGAACAGTGGTAAATCTACTCATCTCCAACAGTAAGACGTTATATCCTAAACTCTTATAAACTGTGCCCATTAATCTAGCTCCCATAAAATGGCCGCTATCCAAGTATCCACTAACAAACAATATGGTTTTCTTCTTGAAGTTAATGACTGGGTTCTTTGGCAGAGCTTTCATTTGGAAGTAATTATATTGAGTCGTCTGTGTCGTTAATACGCTGCCTGTCCCCAAAACCAAGAATGATAGGTATTTAAGACTATCTCGTGTTATTCTTGCCTCTTTAGTTGAACTTGGACCTGAAAAAATCGATATATAGGTAGCTTCCATTATTATGCGTCGTCTTAGTAAACTTAGCCCAAAAGAAATTGACCACCTTGATCTATTTTAACATTTTTAGGAAAAAATATAAAAAGCGCTTACAATTAGAAATAAGTCCTTCAGGGTAGCCTTCTGAAGCCTTAGTGTTGTGCACTTTTGATATTCCGTTTATCACTAGTAGTAAACATACAGTAAATATCATTTTTGTATGTTATTGAAATATCTGTAAGATACTAAAAATAGATCACAATTACAATCTGGCTGCTGAGTTAACAATGTTTATAATACTGTAAATAATAGCCAAATTATAATAATTGTTAATCCAATCTCGATGATTTTTTCACGCAATGTTTCATTATTTTCTTTGGCATAGTTTTGTGAAACCAAACTTATCCTTGATAATTTTTGCTAGTTTTGTTGAGTCTGCACCAAAAACTTTAAACTGTAATAAATCATTACAACCCATGCTATCAATTAATCATAAAATTGAATGAAATATTATTATGAAAAAAGAAACAGTGAATAAAAAACTCATTTTTTTATATAAAACTTACAATTTGGTATTAATCCTTGTGCAAATCCTTCAGCATTCTTTGAACTACTTACTACTTATAATACACTATTATTAAAATAATTTATTTGCGATGCAAGTGGAAGTTTTTTTAAACTATACTAAAACATTACACAAAATAACGCTACCTTTTTCTATTTAAATATAACATTTTAAAAAAACGTAGTTGCGTATGTAATTTTTTTAACGTCAGTCAGTCAGTATAAAACAGAAACATCTAAGATGTAAGTAAGCAAAATTTTTGTGTACATGATAATTTATAAAATGTTTTTGGAGGGCAAATGGGTAACTTCTTATTATGTATGTAGGTACGTAAATGTCAATCAATCATTATTTTTGCTCTCCTGAATGCTCAGTTGATCTGTGGGTTAACTTATGACGAGGTTTGTTTGAGGTTTATTTAATAAGGTTTATTTGAAATGTTATTCGTTTATATAAAAAGGCATATTCACAGATATAAATTTGTTGTTGTTGTTTTTGGAATGAGTTTAATAATATGGATGGGAATGGAAGTAAGTAATCATTACGGAAATGAACAATTTTTATGATGCAAACTATAAATTATTTTTTCATAAGATAAAGTCCTGATTTTTATAATTTTCTAATTTGGTCTCATAGAAAAAGTGATTCACACTTAATAAAAAGATACCTACTTACTTCCACCCTATAAAGTTCTATGGATAAAGCCCTGAGGTGAATGATCACATCTTATCCTACTACCTACTTCTACTTCCTATCTTATCCTACTCCTAAAGTAAGTATACGACTTATACGTATAATCCTACTAATACCTATTTTAAATACGATAGTTTGTGAGTTTCGTATGTTAGTTATTTCTTCACGCTTTTGATGAAATTTGGTATGGAGATAGCTGACACCTTAGATTAATATATAGGCTACTTTTTATCCCTCGGGAATGCGGGTAAAACCGTGGGACGGAAGTTAGTATTAGTATCATATTCTAAACCACCAGTCATAGAGACATAAAGTTTTGAGAAACACACTCTTTCTGCAATGTAGGCTTCTACTAGAAAAGAGTTTTAGGAAAAAGTAAAATAGGAGTGAAACCATGGAGCGGTAAAGTAAATGGCTTTACAAGCATTCCGCCCGTGGATAGTGAATAGGGTAGTTGACACTGTCAAAAATAAATGACCAAACACCAACCATAGCATAAAACATCTAAAAACTCGTGGAAACATCAAATATGTTGTACATTTAATGCATTTTATGATTTTTAACTACCAGTGGAACCACTAAGAGTAGATGATTTGATGCTGTGAAACTATAACGTCATAGTGTAATATTTCTTACAAAATTCCATATAAACGATCGTTTTGACATTTATTAAAAAGTAGCTGATTTGATATGTCAGTCAACTACCCAATTATGGTGGAGTGAAAGCTCAAATAATGTTTCAATTAATTTGATTTACTAAATAATTTGATCTGTTAAGACTTTGCTTGCAACGCCATCTATCTGACAGATAGAGACCTTAATTTTTTGATTTTCGTAGATAGTTAAAGTTTCGTATTTGCATCACAGATGGCAGCACAATGCAAGTTTTGAAGTTAACTTTTTTGTTTAGCAGTGACTGTTATACTTTGTTTTAATATTGTTTACGCTCATTTCAGTGTAACATATAAATATTGCTATATTTTTTTCTTTATAAATATAAGTAGGGATGAAAATAACCAAAACATAAAGTAGCTATCTAGTAAGTAATAGGCATAATAGTAACAAGTAAGAAAAAACTAAGTTATATTACACTCAGAATACTAAACAATATTCTAGATATTACATGACACTTTATGTAATTAATAGATGCATAATGTGGTGATTTATTTTATGATTATAGGGTATCCATAATGAGGTGATATAAGAGTAGGGTACGCTGATCAATAGTTGTAGTATACTTTTCTTAAAAAAAATCAGATATAATTTTTGGCACTTTTGTTGTTTGATATTAAATAATAGTAGGTAAAGGTAGGAATGAAACAAGTTCTAGTTAAATAATTTATTGCAATCACTGAATACCATCGTATTATAATATAATAACTTACACAAATATTAGCTGAATAAGTATTTTCCTAAGAAAATTTACGTTAAAAGAGCCTCCTCGGCTCCCCGCTACAAGCGAGACAGGAGCTTATTTCTTTTAAATTAAGAAAACTATTCCCTTCTAGAATGTATGTTAATATTTTCAAGTTATTTGGATAGCCCCAATAAGAGAAAATAAGCATTTTTACTTTTAAAAAGGTTTTTTTTCTGACTTTACGTAAAAATCCATTTTTTTTTTTTATATTTTATAATATTATTATCTAGTTTAATATATTTTTTTAAAATCTCAAGAACGCCAAATAAAGTCAACAATTACTCACATTTCATCACCATAATCATCAACAATATATCCCAACACTCGATTAAAGGGTTCATTTTCCTTAATTAACCCTTTCTTACCCAATCCATATGGAAACTCATTCCCAGTCGCTAGATAAAATATACCCGTCTTATTTCTGTCAGTTTTTGGACCCAACAAATTTGTCACACGAGGCTGTCTATCAAAGCAGTTTCTATCCCTGGCTTGCTGAACAGAATCACACTGCAATCCAATGAATATATCAGGGTTGAAGAGAGCTGCTATCCATAGAGTGAATGCTCTAGAATGACTGCAGAATGTACCGCATGGAAACATTGCAAAATCACCAGGTTGAAATTCACCACCGTTGACGTAAAAATTAACATGTCCAACAGGTGCTGCAATACCCAACCCATCAATGTTAGTATGAACGACTTCAACAAAATCAGCGTCAGATTGGTCCAATCTATCATTCGGTCCAAGGTGCCTGAAACACGGTCCAGGTGGATCTAATCCAGTTATGTGTCCTATTTTTACTCCTGTCTGGTTGTAGAAACTTTTTCCTATGAAGCTAATTGTTTGGCCACCATAACTGAGACCAGTTAAAGTAACGTTTTTAGGATCTAAACCGTATTTAGTTAGTTTGACTAACATTTCAGCGGTGTGTTTCCCAACTGGTTTTTGGAATCGCGCAGCTCTGAAACAGTAAAAAATTTGGATTCACAAAATTTCTGTTTTTTCTGGGTTCATGTCGGTTATATATACTCGTATCTTGCCGGAGGTGTATTACGAAAAGGTGGTAGGGTTATTTGTAACTTTCGACATTCATAAATGCCTTATCAGGGCCTAAACTGAATAAATTACTTTTGACTTTATGTATATTTTTAGTAATTCATTATACGGCACAATTTCGCCAAGTTGGAATAATCAGCTATTGTAGTGACTATCTTCTTTCTATAGGACAAACTCTGCTTAATTTGGGACCAGATGAACGTTTCATTTTATGCAGTTTTAAATTATTTAGTTAATTCAGACCTTAATAACAGGGTAGTAAAACTTACACTGGATAAACAACAGATGAAAATCTAATTGTCTCCAATAACAGCACATTGTATCCCAGTCTCTTATAAACTGATCCCATTATAACGGCTACTGATGTAGGAAGGAAATTTGGACTGTCCATGTAACCCGTACAATAAACGAGGGTCTTTTTCCTCTTAAAGTCTATATCTGGGTTTCGGGCTAGTTCTGCCATCTGATAATAGTTGTATTTCGTCATTTTTGGGGTTAGGAAATTGCCGTCATATAGAACATTGAATTGTAGAAATTGCAGATTCTTCATTCGTATCCTTGCGTCTTTAGTTACTCCTGGACCTGTAAAGAAGAAAGATTTTTATGTAAGTACGGACGACGATAATTCAAGGTTAACACTGCGGAATCTTATGAAGTTGTAATAGGAGCTATTTTGCAACAAAAAGGTGTAGTCTGTATCTGTAGCCGTATGTCTATAATTATTTTTAGCTGTCTCTCACTTTTTCACCCACGTTCCCGGGATAATAAGACAGAATGCCTCGCTGAAAGCTTAGAGTTTCAGTGCACGCCCAGTACCCTCCCGATAGACCCGAGTCATCTGGAGGAAGTTAACTCTGAAGTTGAACGGAGAGCCGCCCTCCCGTTACCACCCCTCTCAGCGAAAAGGATGACCCCCTCCCTCCGGCGACCCCTGACGAGGTCAAATCGATCATCAGGGATTTACACCCGCGGAAGGCCCCGGGCTCGGACAAAATCACTAACAAAGTGATAAAACTCTTCCCCGCCCACCTCATAATACTGCTAACTTCCATATTTAACGCTGCCCTCTCTTGTAATATTTTTCCACAACAGTGGAAAGAGGCCCATGTCATTGGAATCCATAAACCAGGCAAACCCAGGTCCGAGCCCTCCAGTTACCGCCCTATAAGTCTATTAAATGTCCTGGGCAAGATGTATGAGAGACTGATCTATATCCGCCTCAAAACATATGCCGACGCCAATAATCTCATCCCTGATGAACAATTTGGCTTTCGAGCCAAACATTCTTGTGTTCAACAAGTCCATCGTATTGTTGAACACATCTCCTCTCAGTACCAAGAGCGCAACATGACAGGTGTCTTATTCTTCGATGTCGCGAAGGCATTTGATAAAGTGTGGCACAATGGCTTAATTTTTAAGCTATTTACCTTAGGTGTCCCACATAGACTCGTGCTCATCTTACGAGATTATTTGTCAAATCGCCACTTTCGATATCGCATTCCTGGCGCACTCTCCTCCCCTCACCCTATCGGTGCCGGTGTCCCACAGGGCTCGGTACTGTACCCCTTGCTATTTTCGCTCTACACGAGTGATATGCCAAAGACCGATAAGGTGCAGTTAGCACTTTTTGCGGACGACACCGCGGTCTACTGCACTAGTAAGTCCCCCTCAGTCATTGTTAAGAACCTCCAAACCGCGGCTAACGCCCTAGGCGCCTGGTTTCGGAAATGGAGGATCGAGATCAACCCTGTCAAAAGCCAGGCGGTCCTATTCTACAGACCCTACCATCGAGGTACCCCCTCCCCTCCAAAGGCAGTTACTCTATTCGGTGAACCAATACCGTGGGAAAGGCAAGCCAAATATCTCGGAGTAACTCGATGATCGTTTGACCTTTGATGCCCACATTGAAGCGGTCCGCGCGCGCGCCGCCTTTGTTTTAGGGCGCCTCCACTTTTTATTAAATCGTAAATCTAAACTTGCACTTAAAAGCAAGGTTAGACTTTATACCACGTGTATCCGCCCCATCATGACCTATGCTAGTACTGTGTTCGCACATGCAGCTCCATCACGGATCCATAGCCTTCAGGTGATTCAAAATCGCTTCATGCGCAAGGCCACGGGCGCCCCGTGGTACATGCGTAATGAAAATCTCCACATTGACTTAGGTCTCCCCACGATAAAACAATTTATAAAACGCACCTCACGCAGATTTTTCAATACCGCCGTTAATCACCGCAACCCTCTTATAGTGAAAGCCGCAACGTACACGCCCTCCCGTATACTCCGTATCCATAGACCAAGGCAAGCCCTCAGCGAGCCGGATGACCCTATTACATTAGCTCAGATCGAAGCTGACGAAGCTCGTAAAAATACACAACACACTACACACAACCGATCACGCTACCGTCCTCGACGGCGAGGACCGCCGCGACGTCCCACTCAGTCTCGTCCCGTTCAAGCGGCCCGAGCTGCCTACAGTAATCCGACCGCCCCCAATTAGTCGTAACTCGTACAAAGTCCTCCCCCTACCCCGGTAACGCCCTGAGCCGAGGTTCGTACCCCTTTCGGGGGTGCCCTCAGGCGTTGTTACCTAAATATTACCCGGCTGAGAGCCCTCTGCGCTCGCCGATTTGTCCGGTAAGGTTGTTGCAGCCATCTGAGGCTACCAACTTAGTAGAAATAAAAAAATAAAAAAATCCCGGGATAAGTAGATTAATCTACAAGGATAATGTAGCTTCCTATTAGTGATAGAATTTTTGGAATCCGTCTGGTAGAACCAGAGATTAGCGCTTCCAATAAAAACAAACAAACTCTATTCTTCTGTGCGTGTGTTTGTTATCTAACTCCTAAACGGCTGGACGGATTTGGATGAAACATTATGCGTACTTGTCATGAATAAATGTTTTTTCTTTCTTTCTTTCTTTACTTATATTTCAATAGGATCCTGGTTTGAAAACACAATTGGACCCGGTAGGTGGCGCTGCTAGGAAAGGTAAGGAAGGAAAGCGACCTCGCAGACGGTCACCTAGCCGATAGACGGATCAGGTCATTCACAGTCCTCCCAGTTGTGACCGCTATGAGGAAAGACGAGGACAGGGGAACATGGACACAATTAGTGACCAATGTCATAAAGGCGTTTCAGGACGGACATGACCTTCAACAATGAAGAGAACGACTGAACGAACGGCTGCTGTCGGTATATTATATAGATAGTATGCTGTAACGGAATATTGATGACTTTCACAAATATCAAGGCTTCATCAGCAGTGCTATACGGGTGGTATGTTTAGTACCTACATCAATATGAACTATGGGATCTCATCTCTGACTTTTTATACCACCCCATACAATTTTCAAGGTAAAATGATGTTGTTCTCGGAAGATTCGTTTTTTATCTACGAAGTCATCGAATAAGCTTAAGACCCGCTTGATATTAAGCTTTTATACGTATAGGTGCTTGCTACACCCAAGGCAACAACTCAGAACAATAATTAAAGCTATTTAGCCACCTAATGTTGGGGCATTACGTACGCGGTAGCTCTCTTTCTCGATCTACTCACACGCAGTAACACTAAGGTTCAAATCGAGCTGTTCTTGTAGTGAAAATCCCTATGTTCTAAAGTTCTAACAGTACGTATCTAAAAAAAATTATAGGTAGGTAATTGAAGTCTGTCAATTACCTACCTATCATTTTTTTGTTTGTAAAATCTGTGAGTATTGATAAAACGCAAATGAATAATTAGGTACCTACCTTTGAACATAATTATTAAATATATTCAATGGCTTTACAACAATTGAATTTTTATAAAAATAATAATGTAAAATAGCAGGTAATTTCGTTTTATTCATACTACTAAGAAAATATGCAAGTAGGCCCACCAGATGGTAAGCGATCACCGTAGCCGTAGGACGTTGCAACAATACCGCATTGCTGATTCTATCCTGAGTTTCTTGAGTTTTCTGAGTTTCGTAGAAATCGACGTGACCTAATGGGGTTGCCATTCCGTAACCATCAATGTTTGTGTGAATGACGTCGACAAAATCTGCGTCAAATCGATCTAACCTATTTTCTGGACCTAGATTTCTGTAGCATGGACCGGCTGGATCCAGACCAGTGATTCGCCCAATTTTAATACCAGTTTGCTTTTTGAAACTCTTTCCTATAAAGCTGACGGTTTGCCCTCCAAGACTTAGGCCAATAAGCTCGAGCTTCTTTGGGTTAAGACCTTCTTTTGTTAGATTTACTAACATTTCTGCAACGTGCTTACCTACTGGGCGCATGAAACGGGCAGACCTGAAACAATATAATGCTTTATGTTCTGTATTTATAAATATGAGACCATTATTATTTTTTGGGTAGATGTCAACATTTACAGATCTTATCATTTACTATCTGAAAAAAAATAAGGGATGGTCACCTAAGATCATATTCGCGTGGCTTCAACCCTTAAGGTAAGCCTTAAGCTGCCCTTACTGACCCGTCTCAAATTTCCACCCTGTATAACATTCGGGAATAATGTAACTTTCTATTAGTGAAATATTTTTTCGAATCTGACTGGTAGATTAGCGTTCAAACAAACTCTTCGGATTTATTATTAGTTTATGGATTAAAAAGTAATGGATGATTGAATACTTACAATGGATACAGAACAGTGGTAAATCTACTCATCTCCAACAGTAAGACGTTATATCCTAAACTCTTATAAACTGTGCCCATTAATCTAGCTCCCATAAAATGGCCGCTATCCAAGTATCCACTAACAAACAATATGGTTTTCTTCTTGAAGTTAATGACTGGGTTCTTTGGCAGAGCTTTCATTTGGAAGTAATTATATTGAGTCGTCTGTGTCGTTAATACGCTGCCTGTCCCCAAAACCAAGAATGATAGGTATTTAAGACTATCTCGTGTTATTCTTGCCTCTTTAGTTGAACTTGGACCTGAAAAAATCGATATATAGGTAGCTTCCATTATTATGCGTCGTCTTAGTAAACTTAGCCCAAAAGAAATTGACCACCTTGATCTATTTTAACATTTTTAGGAAAAAATATAAAAAGCGCTTACAATTAGAAATAAGTCCTTCAGGGTAGCCTTCTGAAGCCTTAGTGTTGTGCACTTTTGATATTCCGTTTATCACTAGTAGTAAACATACAGTAAATATCATTTTTGTATGTTATTGAAATATCTGTAAGATACTAAAAATAGATCACAATTACAATCTGGCTGCTGAGTTAACAATGTTTATAATACTGTAAATAATAGCCAAATTATAATAATTGTTAATCCAATCTCGATGATTTTTTCACGCAATGTTTCATTATTTTCTTTGGCATAGTTTTGTGAAACCAAACTTATCCTTGATAATTTTTGCTAGTTTTGTTGAGTCTGCACCAAAAACTTTAAACTGTAATAAATCATTACAACCCATGCTATCAATTAATCATAAAATTGAATGAAATATTATTATGAAAAAAGAAACAGTGAATAAAAAACTCATTTTTTTATATAAAACTTACAATTTGGTATTAATCCTTGTGCAAATCCTTCAGCATTCTTTGAACTACTTACTACTTATAATACACTATTATTAAAATAATTTATTTGCGATGCAAGTGGAAGTTTTTTTAAACTATACTAAAACATTACACAAAATAACGCTACCTTTTTCTATTTAAATATAACATTTTAAAAAAACGTAGTTGCGTATGTAATTTTTTTAACGTCAGTCAGTCAGTATAAAACAGAAACATCTAAGATGTAAGTAAGCAAAATTTTTGTGTACATGATAATTTATAAAATGTTTTTGGAGGGCAAATGGGTAACTTCTTATTATGTATGTAGGTACGTAAATGTCAATCAATCATTATTTTTGCTCTCCTGAATGCTCAGTTGATCTGTGGGTTAACTTATGACGAGGTTTGTTTGAGGTTTATTTAATAAGGTTTATTTGAAATGTTATTCGTTTATATAAAAAGGCATATTCACAGATATAAATTTGTTGTTGTTGTTTTTGGAATGAGTTTAATAATATGGATGGGAATGGAAGTAAGTAATCATTACGGAAATGAACAATTTTTATGATGCAAACTATAAATTATTTTTTCATAAGATAAAGTCCTGATTTTTATAATTTTCTAATTTGGTCTCATAGAAAAAGTGATTCACACTTAATAAAAAGATACCTACTTACTTCCACCCTATAAAGTTCTATGGATAAAGCCCTGAGGTGAATGATCACATCTTATCCTACTACCTACTTCTACTTCCTATCTTATCCTACTCCTAAAGTAAGTATACGACTTATACGTATAATCCTACTAATACCTATTTTAAATACGATAGTTTGTGAGTTTCGTATGTTAGTTATTTCTTCACGCTTTTGATGAAATTTGGTATGGAGATAGCTGACACCTTAGATTAATATATAGGCTACTTTTTATCCCTCGGGAATGCGGGTAAAACCGTGGGACGGAAGTTAGTATTAGTATCATATTCTAAACCACCAGTCATAGAGACATAAAGTTTTGAGAAACACACTCTTTCTGCAATGTAGGCTTCTACTAGAAAAGAGTTTTAGGAAAAAGTAAAATAGGAGTGAAACCATGGAGCGGTAAAGTAAATGGCTTTACAAGCATTCCGCCCGTGGATAGTGAATAGGGTAGTTGACACTGTCAAAAATAAATGACCAAACACCAACCATAGCATAAAACATCTAAAAACTCGTGGAAACATCAAATATGTTGTACATTTAATGCATTTTATGATTTTTAACTACCAGTGGAACCACTAAGAGTAGATGATTTGATGCTGTGAAACTATAACGTCATAGTGTAATATTTCTTACAAAATTCCATATAAACGATCGTTTTGACATTTATTAAAAAGTAGCTGATTTGATATGTCAGTCAACTACCCAATTATGGTGGAGTGAAAGCTCAAATAATGTTTCAATTAATTTGATTTACTAAATAATTTGATCTGTTAAGACTTTGCTTGCAACGCCATCTATCTGACAGATAGAGACCTTAATTTTTTGATTTTCGTAGATAGTTAAAGTTTCGTATTTGCATCACAGATGGCAGCACAATGCAAGTTTTGAAGTTAACTTTTTTGTTTAGCAGTGACTGTTATACTTTGTTTTAATATTGTTTACGCTCATTTCAGTGTAACATATAAATATTGCTATATTTTTTTCTTTATAAATATAAGTAGGGATGAAAATAACCAAAACATAAAGTAGCTATCTAGTAAGTAATAGGCATAATAGTAACAAGTAAGAAAAAACTAAGTTATATTACACTCAGAATACTAAACAATATTCTAGATATTACATGACACTTTATGTAATTAATAGATGCATAATGTGGTGATTTATTTTATGATTATAGGGTATCCATAATGAGGTGATATAAGAGTAGGGTACGCTGATCAATAGTTGTAGTATACTTTTCTTAAAAAAAATCAGATATAATTTTTGGCACTTTTGTTGTTTGATATTAAATAATAGTAGGTAAAGGTAGGAATGAAACAAGTTCTAGTTAAATAATTTATTGCAATCACTGAATACCATCGTATTATAATATAATAACTTACACAAATATTAGCTGAATAAGTATTTTCCTAAGAAAATTTACGTTAAAAGAGCCTCCTCGGCTCCCCGCTACAAGCGAGACAGGAGCTTATTTCTTTTAAATTAAGAAAACTATTCCCTTCTAGAATGTATGTTAATATTTTCAAGTTATTTGGATAGCCCCAATAAGAGAAAATAAGCATTTTTACTTTTAAAAAGGTTTTTTTTCTGACTTTACGTAAAAATCCATTTTTTTTTTTTATATTTTATAATATTATTATCTAGTTTAATATATTTTTTTAAAATCTCAAGAACGCCAAATAAAGTCAACAATTACTCACATTTCATCACCATAATCATCAACAATATATCCCAACACTCGATTAAAGGGTTCATTTTCCTTAATTAACCCTTTCTTACCCAATCCATATGGAAACTCATTCCCAGTCGCTAGATAAAATATACCCGTCTTATTTCTGTCAGTTTTTGGACCCAACAAATTTGTCACACGAGGCTGTCTATCAAAGCAGTTTCTATCCCTGGCTTGCTGAACAGAATCACACTGCAATCCAATGAATATATCAGGGTTGAAGAGAGCTGCTATCCATAGAGTGAATGCTCTAGAATGACTGCAGAATGTACCGCATGGAAACATTGCAAAATCACCAGGTTGAAATTCACCACCGTTGACGTAAAAATTAACATGTCCAACAGGTGCTGCAATACCCAACCCATCAATGTTAGTATGAACGACTTCAACAAAATCAGCGTCAGATTGGTCCAATCTATCATTCGGTCCAAGGTGCCTGAAACACGGTCCAGGTGGATCTAATCCAGTTATGTGTCCTATTTTTACTCCTGTCTGGTTGTAGAAACTTTTTCCTATGAAGCTAATTGTTTGGCCACCATAACTGAGACCAGTTAAAGTAACGTTTTTAGGATCTAAACCGTATTTAGTTAGTTTGACTAACATTTCAGCGGTGTGTTTCCCAACTGGTTTTTGGAATCGCGCAGCTCTGAAACAGTAAAAAATTTGGATTCACAAAATTTCTGTTTTTTCTGGGTTCATGTCGGTTATATATACTCGTATCTTGCCGGAGGTGTATTACGAAAAGGTGGTAGGGTTATTTGTAACTTTCGACATTCATAAATGCCTTATCAGGGCCTAAACTGAATAAATTACTTTTGACTTTATGTATATTTTTAGTAATTCATTATACGGCACAATTTCGCCAAGTTGGAATAATCAGCTATTGTAGTGACTATCTTCTTTCTATAGGACAAACTCTGCTTAATTTGGGACCAGATGAACGTTTCATTTTATGCAGTTTTAAATTATTTAGTTAATTCAGACCTTAATAACAGGGTAGTAAAACTTACACTGGATAAACAACAGATGAAAATCTAATTGTCTCCAATAACAGCACATTGTATCCCAGTCTCTTATAAACTGATCCCATTATAACGGCTACTGATGTAGGAAGGAAATTTGGACTGTCCATGTAACCCGTACAATAAACGAGGGTCTTTTTCCTCTTAAAGTCTATATCTGGGTTTCGGGCTAGTTCTGCCATCTGATAATAGTTGTATTTCGTCATTTTTGGGGTTAGGAAATTGCCGTCATATAGAACATTGAATTGTAGAAATTGCAGATTCTTCATTCGTATCCTTGCGTCTTTAGTTACTCCTGGACCTGTAAAGAAGAAAGATTTTTATGTAAGTACGGACGACGATAATTCAAGGTTAACACTGCGGAATCTTATGAAGTTGTAATAGGAGCTATTTTGCAACAAAAAGGTGTAGTCTGTATCTGTAGCCGTATGTCTATAATTATTTTTAGCTGTCTCTCACTTTTTCACCCACGTTCCCGGGATAATAAGACAGAATGCCTCGCTGAAAGCTTAGAGTTTCAGTGCACGCCCAGTACCCTCCCGATAGACCCGAGTCATCTGGAGGAAGTTAACTCTGAAGTTGAACGGAGAGCCGCCCTCCCGTTACCACCCCTCTCAGCGAAAAGGATGACCCCCTCCCTCCGGCGACCCCTGACGAGGTCAAATCGATCATCAGGGATTTACACCCGCGGAAGGCCCCGGGCTCGGACAAAATCACTAACAAAGTGATAAAACTCTTCCCCGCCCACCTCATAATACTGCTAACTTCCATATTTAACGCTGCCCTCTCTTGTAATATTTTTCCACAACAGTGGAAAGAGGCCCATGTCATTGGAATCCATAAACCAGGCAAACCCAGGTCCGAGCCCTCCAGTTACCGCCCTATAAGTCTATTAAATGTCCTGGGCAAGATGTATGAGAGACTGATCTATATCCGCCTCAAAACATATGCCGACGCCAATAATCTCATCCCTGATGAACAATTTGGCTTTCGAGCCAAACATTCTTGTGTTCAACAAGTCCATCGTATTGTTGAACACATCTCCTCTCAGTACCAAGAGCGCAACATGACAGGTGTCTTATTCTTCGATGTCGCGAAGGCATTTGATAAAGTGTGGCACAATGGCTTAATTTTTAAGCTATTTACCTTAGGTGTCCCACATAGACTCGTGCTCATCTTACGAGATTATTTGTCAAATCGCCACTTTCGATATCGCATTCCTGGCGCACTCTCCTCCCCTCACCCTATCGGTGCCGGTGTCCCACAGGGCTCGGTACTGTACCCCTTGCTATTTTCGCTCTACACGAGTGATATGCCAAAGACCGATAAGGTGCAGTTAGCACTTTTTGCGGACGACACCGCGGTCTACTGCACTAGTAAGTCCCCCTCAGTCATTGTTAAGAACCTCCAAACCGCGGCTAACGCCCTAGGCGCCTGGTTTCGGAAATGGAGGATCGAGATCAACCCTGTCAAAAGCCAGGCGGTCCTATTCTACAGACCCTACCATCGAGGTACCCCCTCCCCTCCAAAGGCAGTTACTCTATTCGGTGAACCAATACCGTGGGAAAGGCAAGCCAAATATCTCGGAGTAACTCGATGATCGTTTGACCTTTGATGCCCACATTGAAGCGGTCCGCGCGCGCGCCGCCTTTGTTTTAGGGCGCCTCCACTTTTTATTAAATCGTAAATCTAAACTTGCACTTAAAAGCAAGGTTAGACTTTATACCACGTGTATCCGCCCCATCATGACCTATGCTAGTACTGTGTTCGCACATGCAGCTCCATCACGGATCCATAGCCTTCAGGTGATTCAAAATCGCTTCATGCGCAAGGCCACGGGCGCCCCGTGGTACATGCGTAATGAAAATCTCCACATTGACTTAGGTCTCCCCACGATAAAACAATTTATAAAACGCACCTCACGCAGATTTTTCAATACCGCCGTTAATCACCGCAACCCTCTTATAGTGAAAGCCGCAACGTACACGCCCTCCCGTATACTCCGTATCCATAGACCAAGGCAAGCCCTCAGCGAGCCGGATGACCCTATTACATTAGCTCAGATCGAAGCTGACGAAGCTCGTAAAAATACACAACACACTACACACAACCGATCACGCTACCGTCCTCGACGGCGAGGACCGCCGCGACGTCCCACTCAGTCTCGTCCCGTTCAAGCGGCCCGAGCTGCCTACAGTAATCCGACCGCCCCCAATTAGTCGTAACTCGTACAAAGTCCTCCCCCTACCCCGGTAACGCCCTGAGCCGAGGTTCGTACCCCTTTCGGGGGTGCCCTCAGGCGTTGTTACCTAAATATTACTCTGCGCTCGCCGATTTGTCCGGTAAGGTTGTTGCAGCCATCTGAGGCTACCAACTTAGTAGAAATAAAAAAATAAAAAAATCCCGGGATAAGTAGATTAATCTACAAGGATAATGTAGCTTCCTATTAGTGATAGAATTTTTGGAATCCGTCTGGTAGAACCAGAGATTAGCGCTTCCAATAAAAACAAACAAACTCTATTCTTCTGTGCGTGTGTTTGTTATCTAACTCCTAAACGGCTGGACGGATTTGGATGAAACATTATGCGTACTTGTCATGAATAAATGTTTTTTCTTTCTTTCTTTCTTTACTTATATTTCAATAGGATCCTGGTTTGAAAACACAATTGGACCCGGTAGGTGGCGCTGCTAGGAAAGGTAAGGAAGGAAAGCGACCTCGCAGACGGTCACCTAGCCGATAGACGGATCAGGTCATTCACAGTCCTCCCAGTTGTGACCGCTATGAGGAAAGACGAGGACAGGGGAACATGGACACAATTAGTGACCAATGTCATAAAGGCGTTTCAGGACGGACATGACCTTCAACAATGAAGAGAACGACTGAACGAACGGCTGCTGTCGGTATATTATATAGATAGTATGCTGTAACGGAATATTGATGACTTTCACAAATATCAAGGCTTCATCAGCAGTGCTATACGGGTGGTATGTTTAGTACCTACATCAATATGAACTATGGGATCTCATCTCTGACTTTTTATACCACCCCATACAATTTTCAAGGTAAAATGATGTTGTTCTCGGAAGATTCGTTTTTTATCTACGAAGTCATCGAATAAGCTTAAGACCCGCTTGATATTAAGCTTTTATACGTATAGGTGCTTGCTACACCCAAGGCAACAACTCAGAACAATAATTAAAGCTATTTAGCCACCTAATGTTGGGGCATTACGTACGCGGTAGCTCTCTTTCTCGATCTACTCACACGCAGTAACACTAAGGTTCAAATCGAGCTGTTCTTGTAGTGAAAATCCCTATGTTCTAAAGTTCTAACAGTACGTATCTAAAAAAAATTATAGGTAGGTAATTGAAGTCTGTCAATTACCTACCTATCATTTTTTTGTTTGTAAAATCTGTGAGTATTGATAAAACGCAAATGAATAATTAGGTACCTACCTTTGAACATAATTATTAAATATATTCAATGGCTTTACAACAATTGAATTTTTATAAAAATAATAATGTAAAATAGCAGGTAATTTCGTTTTATTCATACTACTAAGAAAATATGCAAGTAGGCCCACCAGATGGTAAGCGATCACCGTAGCCGTAGGACGTTGCAACAATACCGCATTGCTGATTCTATCCTGAGTTTCTTGCCGGAGTCTTCTCAGTTCAAGTGTATTCCGAACCGGTGGTAGAGTATATTGTAAAATTGTAACTGTTGACATTCATAAGTGCCTTATTAGACTTCACTGAATAAATGAGTTTTTAATGTTGATTTTGATTTGAAAAATAACTTCTTCTTGAACGCCCCAGGCAACCACGGCGGGTAGATCGTTCATGAGCGACCGCTGTAAGAAGCTCCTTTTGAAACCGTATAAAGAGAGACGTTTTTGATTCCAATGTGTGAAATGGACTTCCCGACGATGGCGAGGTGCGTTTTTTTTTGGAAGAACATGAAGTTGTTAGCTAGAGTTGCCTAGGACACCCTTACGCGGAAGAGAGGTGCGATGGTATACCGTCTAGCTTCTTGTTGGCGTAGACATCAAGTCAAACATTACAATTATTTTTATAGGTACCTACCAACTACTCTCGAACATATTTTTTTTTACTTGAACAACTAGCAACTTTGCGACAGGTACTTACCTACTGCGTTTATATATAATCCTCAATGTATTCATTCAAATAATGACGTCATCTGTACAAAAAGAATAAACTTCACGCATATCATTAACGTGACCTTTGTGTATTTTTCCTCCTTCAAAAAAAAGGAGGAGGTTCTCAATTCGGCTGTAGGTATGTTAATAATTATTTTTGCGTTAGGTTCTGTATAGCTTCAAAGTAGTCCCTTATAAATTTTATTGTATTTGAAGTAGGAATTATAGTGCATCATTGCGGTGATTAAGAAAAAAACTGTGTAATGGGATACAAAATTGTAATCAATCGGGATCGTGCAAACGAAATAGGGCAAACAACTGAGTTGCTCTGAATAATCCTGCATATCAAATATAGCCCAGAGCTTATGCTTCAGTTATGTTCTGTGCTTAAATGTAGTTAATATTCGATTTCATTTCAATTACTCTATTTTAAACATAGGACCGACAAGTATATAGCCAAATTGTCGCCTTTCCCAGCTAGTCGGGGACTAGTCAGTAGGTACATCTGTAATAAATAAAAACCACTCGCCCTTTTTTGTAACAGGTAAAATTTTATTTAGATACTAAAAGAGAAACATAAATTTTACATAGAGGGTTTCCAAAAAAGTATTTCATTTTACCCTATATGTATAGAACCAAAAGAGAATATTATAATAAACTTACATTCAGTTAAAAGTCCAACTGGATAACCCTCATCTTCTCGTTTGCTGTCTATCGTTAATCCGTTACTGGCCAGCAATAAAACACCTATTATTATTATCACGTTCATTATTTCGAGAAGAATTCTTATTTTAAAATTATCAACTTCTTATTTTATTAAAATTTGATAAATATTGTCTCCAGCGACCGTATCTATTCACTGCCAAATATGTTATGGTAAAATAACTATATCAGTAATTTATTTATATATTCACCTCGATGGACAAATCTCTGACTTCAATAAATTTTTCAGTTAGGAAATCAACAGCGATAAAAAAATATTCACTTAAATATACACTTTTTAAGCATATTTCTAGTATGGTAGGGGATTTTTGGATTTACACCACCAAGGCAGAATAACCTATTGGAAGATATCTTGCACCTTACCTCCAACTTTCTATATTATGATAGGGCCGCGCATATTAACGCGTCAGGGGTATCAACCTATAATTCGATTTGATTGCGAAAATGTTTTATGATAATCCTTTAACATTATCAGTAGTTTCTAAACAAAAATAAAATTGATTCTCATGTCAATATAATTTTAAAACAAAGTCCAACTACTGGCCCATACTAATTTGTGATTTCCATCCTTCTTCGTAATGAATTGATTTTCTTTGATATGAAAGGTTGTTCCTCCATTTATTTTATCCATCTCGTTCCTCTTCCTAATATTGGTAAAGTAATCTATATAAACTTCTTTTTAACTTTTCAAATTTTATGATGCTTTCCATTTACATTAATAATTGCTAATACAGGAAATGATTTCCAAATTACAAAAGTAACATAAAAAACCTAAATTTATAATTTGGCTCACATTACGTCACCATAATCATTAATAAGATATGCCATCGCCCGGGTAATTGGTTCATTTTCCTTAGTTAACCCATTTTTACCCACTCCATATGGAAACACATTGCTAGTCGCTAGATAAAATATGCCCGTCTTATTTCTGTCAGTTTTTGGACCCAACAAATTTGTCACACGAGGCTGTCTATCAAAGCAGTCTCTATCCCTGGCTTGCTGAACAGAATCACACTGCAATCCAATGAATATATCAGGGTGAAGGAGAGCTGCTATCCATAGAGTGAATGCTCTAGAATGACTGCAGAATGTACCGCATGGAAACATTGCAAAATCACCAGGTTGAAATTCACCACCGTTGACGTAAAAATTAACATGTCCAACAGGTGCTGCAATACCCAACCCATCAATGTTAGTATGAACGACTTCAACAAAATCAGCGTCAGATTGGTCCAATCTATCATTCGGTCCAAGGTGCCTGAAACACGGTCCAGGTGGATCTAATCCAGTTATGTGTCCTATTTTTACTCCTGTCTGGTTGTAGAAACTTTTTCCTATGAAGCTAATTGTTTGGCCACCATAACTGAGACCAGTTAAAGTAACGTTTTTAGGATCTAAACCGTATTTAGTTAGTTTGACTAACATTTCAGCGGTGTGTTTCCCAACTGGTTTTTGGAATCGCGCAGCTCTGAAACAGTAAAAAATTTGGATTCACAAAATTTCTGTTTTTTCTGGGTTCATGTCGGTTATATATACTCGTATCTTGCCGGAGGTGTATTACGAAAAGGTGGTAGGGTTATTTGTAACTTTCGACATTCATAAATGCCTTATCAGGGCCTAAACTGAATAAATTACTTTTGACTTAATGAGTATATTTTTAGTAATTCATTATACGGCACAATTTCGCCAAGATGGAATAATCAGCTATTGTAGTGACTATCTTCTTTCTATAGGACAAACTCTGCTTAATTTGGGACCAGATGAACGTTTCATTTTATGCAGTTTTAAATTATTTAGTTAATTCAGACCTTAATAACAGGGTAGTAAAACTTACACTGGATAAACAACAGATGAAAATCTAATTGTCTCCAATAACAGCACATTGTATCCCAGTCTCTTATAAACTGATCCCATTATAACGGCTACTGATGTAGGAAGGAAATTTGGACTGTCCATGTAACCCGTACAATAAACGAGGGTCTTTTTCCTCTTAAAGTCTATATCTGGGTTTCGGGCTAGTTCTGCCATCTGATAATAGTTGTATTTCGTCATTTTTGGGGTTAGGAAATTGCGGTCATATAGAACATTGAATTGTAAAAATTGCAGATTCTTCATTCGTATCCTTGCGTCTTTAGTTACTCCTGGACCTGTAAAGAAGAAAGATTTTTATGTAAGTACGGACGACGATAATTCAAGGTTAACACTGCGGAATCTTATGCAGTTGTAATAGGAGCTATTTTGCAACAAAAAGGTGTAGTCTGTATCTGTAGCCGTATGTCTATAATTATTTTTAGCTGTCTCTCACTTTTTCACCCACGTTCCCGGGATAATAAGACAGAATGCCTCGCTGAAAGCTTAGAGTTTCAGTGCACGCCCAGTACCCTCCCGATAGACCCGAGTCATCTGGAGGAAGTTAACTCTGAAGTTGAACGGAGAGCCGCCCTCCCGTTACCACCCCCCCCTCTCAGCGAAAAGGATGACCCCCTCCCTCCGGCGACCCCTGACGAGGTCAAATCGATCATCAGGGATTTACACCCGCGGAAGGCCCCGGGCTCGGACAAAATCACTAACAAAGTGATAAAACTCTTCCCCGCCCACCTCATAATACTGCTAACATCCATATTTAACGCTGCCCTCTCTTGTAATATTTTTCCACAACAGTGGAAAGAGGCCCATGTCATTGGAATCCATAAACCAGGCAAACCCAGGTCCGAGCCCTCCAGTTACCGCCCTATAAGTCTATTAAATGTCCTGGGCAAGATGTATGAGAGACTGATCTATATCCGCCTCAAAACATATGCCGACGCCAATAATCTCATCCCTGATGAACAATTTGGCTTTCGAGCCAAACATTCTTGTGTTCAACAAGTCCATCGTATTGTTGAACACAACTCCTCTCAGTACCAAGAGCGCAACATGACAGGAGTCTTATTCTTCGATGTCGCGAAGGCATTTGATAAAGTGTGGCACAATGGCTTAATTTTTAAGCTATTTACCTTAGGTGTCCCACATAGACTCGTAAAATAATAATGTAAAATAGCAGGTAATTTCGTTTTATTCATACTACTAAGAAAATATGCAAGTAGGCCCACCAGATGGTAAGCGATCACCGTAGCCGTAGGACGTTGCAACAATACCGCATTGCTGATTCTATCCTGAGTTTCTTGCCGGAGTCTTCTCAGTTCAAGTGTATTCCGAACCGGTGGTAGAGTATATTGTAAAATTGTAACTGTTGACATTCATAAGTGCCTTATTAGACTTCACTGAATAAATGAGTTTTTAATGTTGATTTTGATTTGAAAAATAACTTCTTCTTGAACGCCCCAGGCAACCACGGCGGGTAGATCGTTCATGAGCGACCGCTGTAAGAAGCTCCTTTTGAAACCGTATAAAGAGAGACGTTTTTGATTCCAATGTGTGAAATGGACTTCCCGACGATGGCGAGGTGCGTTTTTTTTTGGAAGAACATGAAGTTGTTAGCTAGAGTTGCCTAGGACACCCTTACGCGGAAGAGAGGTGCGATGGTATACCGTCTAGCTTCTTGTTGGCGTAGACATCAAGTCAAACATTACAATTATTTTTATAGGTACCTACCAACTACTCTCGAACATATTTTTTTTTACTTGAACAACTAGCAACTTTGCGACAGGTACTTACCTACTGCGTTTATATATAATCCTCAATGTATTCATTCAAATAATGACGTCATCTGTACAAAAAGAATAAACTTCACGCATATCATTAACGTGACCTTTGTGTATTTTTCCTCCTTCAAAAAAAAGGAGGAGGTTCTCAATTCGGCTGTAGGTATGTTAATAATTATTTTTGCGTTAGGTTCTGTATAGCTTCAAAGTAGTCCCTTATAAATTTTATTGTATTTGAAGTAGGAATTATAGTGCATCATTGCGGTGATTAAGAAAAAAACTGTGTAATGGGATACAAAATTGTAATCAATCGGGATCGTGCAAACGAAATAGGGCAAACAACTGAGTTGCTCTGAATAATCCTGCATATCAAATATAGCCCAGAGCTTATGCTTCAGTTATGTTCTGTGCTTAAATGTAGTTAATATTCGATTTCATTTCAATTACTCTATTTTAAACATAGGACCGACAAGTATATAGCCAAATTGTCGCCTTTCCCAGCTAGTCGGGGACTAGTCAGTAGGTACATCTGTAATAAATAAAAACCACTCGCCCTTTTTTGTAACAGGTAAAATTTTATTTAGATACTAAAAGAGAAACATAAATTTTACATAGAGGGTTTCCAAAAAAGTATTTCATTTTACCCTATATGTATAGAACCAAAAGAGAATATTATAATAAACTTACATTCAGTTAAAAGTCCAACTGGATAACCCTCATCTTCTCGTTTGCTGTCTATCGTTAATCCGTTACTGGCCAGCAATAAAACACCTATTATTATTATCACGTTCATTATTTCGAGAAGAATTCTTATTTTAAAATTATCAACTTCTTATTTTATTAAAATTTGATAAATATTGTCTCCAGCGACCGTATCTATTCACTGCCAAATATGTTATGGTAAAATAACTATATCAGTAATTTATTTATATATTCACCTCGATGGACAAATCTCTGACTTCAATAAATTTTTCAGTTAGGAAATCAACAGCGATAAAAAAATATTCACTTAAATATACACTTTTTAAGCATATTTCTAGTATGGTAGGGGATTTTTGGATTTACACCACCAAGGCAGAATAACCTATTGGAAGATATCTTGCACCTTACCTCCAACTTTCTATATTATGATAGGGCCGCGCATATTAACGCGTCAGGGGTATCAACCTATAATTCGATTTGATTGCGAAAATGTTTTATGATAATCCTTTAACATTATCAGTAGTTTCTAAACAAAAATAAAATTGATTCTCATGTCAATATAATTTTAAAACAAAGTCCAACTACTGGCCCATACTAATTTGTGATTTCCATCCTTCTTCGTAATGAATTGATTTTCTTTGATATGAAAGGTTGTTCCTCCATTTATTTTATCCATCTCGTTCCTCTTCCTAATATTGGTAAAGTAATCTATATAAACTTCTTTTTAACTTTTCAAATTTTATGATGCTTTCCATTTACATTAATAATTGCTAATACAGGAAATGATTTCCAAATTACAAAAGTAACATAAAAAACCTAAATTTATAATTTGGCTCACATTACGTCACCATAATCATTAATAAGATATGCCATCGCCCGGGTAATTGGTTCATTTTCCTTAGTTAACCCATTTTTACCCACTCCATATGGAAACACATTGCTAGTCGCTAGATAAAATATGCCCGTCTTATTTCTGTCAGTTTTTGGACCCAACAAATTTGTCACACGAGGCTGTCTATCAAAGCAGTCTCTATCCCTGGCTTGCTGAACAGAATCACACTGCAATCCAATGAATATATCAGGGTGAAGGAGAGCTGCTATCCATAGAGTGAATGCTCTAGAATGACTGCAGAATGTACCGCATGGAAACATTGCAAAATCACCAGGTTGAAATTCACCACCGTTGACGTAAAAATTAACATGTCCAACAGGTGCTGCAATACCCAACCCATCAATGTTAGTATGAACGACTTCAACAAAATCAGCGTCAGATTGGTCCAATCTATCATTCGGTCCAAGGTGCCTGAAACACGGTCCAGGTGGATCTAATCCAGTTATGTGTCCTATTTTTACTCCTGTCTGGTTGTAGAAACTTTTTCCTATGAAGCTAATTGTTTGGCCACCATAACTGAGACCAGTTAAAGTAACGTTTTTAGGATCTAAACCGTATTTAGTTAGTTTGACTAACATTTCAGCGGTGTGTTTCCCAACTGGTTTTTGGAATCGCGCAGCTCTGAAACAGTAAAAAATTTGGATTCACAAAATTTCTGTTTTTTCTGGGTTCATGTCGGTTATATATACTCGTATCTTGCCGGAGGTGTATTACGAAAAGGTGGTAGGGTTATTTGTAACTTTCGACATTCATAAATGCCTTATCAGGGCCTAAACTGAATAAATTACTTTTGACTTAATGAGTATATTTTTAGTAATTCATTATACGGCACAATTTCGCCAAGATGGAATAATCAGCTATTGTAGTGACTATCTTCTTTCTATAGGACAAACTCTGCTTAATTTGGGACCAGATGAACGTTTCATTTTATGCAGTTTTAAATTATTTAGTTAATTCAGACCTTAATAACAGGGTAGTAAAACTTACACTGGATAAACAACAGATGAAAATCTAATTGTCTCCAATAACAGCACATTGTATCCCAGTCTCTTATAAACTGATCCCATTATAACGGCTACTGATGTAGGAAGGAAATTTGGACTGTCCATGTAACCCGTACAATAAACGAGGGTCTTTTTCCTCTTAAAGTCTATATCTGGGTTTCGGGCTAGTTCTGCCATCTGATAATAGTTGTATTTCGTCATTTTTGGGGTTAGGAAATTGCCGTCATATAGAACATTGAATTGTAAAAATTGCAGATTCTTCATTCGTATCCTTGCGTCTTTAGTTACTCCTGGACCTGTAAAGAAGAAAGATTTTTATGTAAGTACGGACGACGATAATTCAAGGTTAACACTGCGGAATCTTATGCAGTTGTAATAGGAGCTATTTTGCAACAAAAAGGTGTAGTCTGTATCTGTAGCCGTATGTCTATAATTATTTTTAGCTGTCTCTCACTTTTTCACCCACGTTCCCGGGATAATAAGACAGAATGCCTCGCTGAAAGCTTAGAGTTTCAGTGCACGCCCAGTACCCTCCCGATAGACCCGAGTCATCTGGAGGAAGTTAACTCTGAAGTTGAACGGAGAGCCGCCCTCCCGTTACCACCCCTCTCAGCGAAAAGGATGACCCCCTCCCTCCGGCGACCCCTGACGAGGTCAAATCGATCATCAGGGATTTACACCCGCGGAAGGCCCCGGGCTCGGACAAAATCACTAACAAAGTGATAAAACTCTTCCCCGCCCACCTCATAATACTGCTAACTTCCATATTTAACGCTGCCCTCTCTTGTAATATTTTTCCACAACAGTGGAAAGAGGCCCATGTCATTGGAATCCATAAACCAGGCAAACCCAGGTCCGAGCCCTCCAGTTACCGCCCTATAAGTCTATTAAATGTCCTGGGCAAGATGTATGAGAGACTGATCTATATCCGCCTCAAAACATATGCCGACGCCAATAATCTCATCCCTGATGAACAATTTGGCTTTCGAGCCAAACATTCTTGTGTTCAACAAGTCCATCGTATTGTTGAACACATCTCCTCTCAGTACCAAGAGCGCAACATGACAGGTGTCTTATTCTTCGATGTCGCGAAGGCATTTGATAAAGTGTGGCACAATGGCTTAATTTTTAAGCTATTTACCTTAGGTGTCCCACATAGACTCGTGCTCATCTTACGAGATTATTTGTCAAATCGCCACTTTCGATATCGCATTCCTGGCGCACTCTCCTCCCCTCACCCTATCGGTGCCGGTGTCCCACAGGGCTCGGTACTGTACCCCTTGCTATTTTCGCTCTACACGAGTGATATGCCAAAGACCGATAAGGTGCAGTTAGCACTTTTTGCGGACGACACCGCGGTCTACTGCACTAGTAAGTCCCCCTCAGTCATTGTTAAGAACCTCCAAACCGCGGCTAACGCCCTAGGCGCCTGGTTTCGGAAATGGAGGATCGAGATCAACCCTGTCAAAAGCCAGGCGGTCCTATTCTACAGACCCTACCATCGAGGTACCCCCTCCCCTCCAAAGGCAGTTACTCTATTCGGTGAACCAATACCGTGGGAAAGGCAAGCCAAATATCTCGGAGTAACTCGATGATCGTTTGACCTTTGATGCCCACATTGAAGCGGTCCGCGCGCGCGCCGCCTTTGTTTTAGGGCGCCTCCACTTTTTATTAAATCGTAAATCTAAACTTGCACTTAAAAGCAAGGTTAGACTTTATACCACGTGTATCCGCCCCATCATGACCTATGCTAGTACTGTGTTCGCACATGCAGCTCCATCACGGATCCATAGCCTTCAGGTGATTCAAAATCGCTTCATGCGCAAGGCCACGGGTGCCCCGTGGTACATGCGTAATGAAAATCTCCACATTGACTTAGGTCTCCCCACGATAAAACAATTTATAAAACGCACCTCACGCAGATTTTTCAATACCGCCGTTAATCACCGCAACCCTCTTATAGTGAAAGCCGCAACGTACACGCCCTCCCGTATACTCCGTATCCATAGACCAAGGCAAGCCCTCAGCGAGCCGGATGACCCTATTACATTAGCTCAGATCGAAGCTGACGAAGCTCGTAAAAATACACAACACACTACACACAACCGATCACGCTACCGTCCTCGACGGCGAGGACCGCCGCGACGTCCCACTCAGTCTCGTCCCGTTCAAGCGGCCCGAGCTGCCTACAGTAATCCGACCGCCCCCAATTAGTCGTAACTCGTACAAAGTCCTCCCCCTACCCCGGTAACGCCCTGAGCCGAGGTTCGTACCCCTTTCGGGGGTGCCCTCAGGCGTTGTTACCTAAATATTACCCGGCTGAGAGCCCTCTGCGCTCGCCGATTTGTCCGGTAAGGTTGTTGCAGCCATCTGAGGCTACCAATTAGTCCTTTCAAAAAAAAAAATAAAAAAATCCCGGGATAAGTAGATTAATCTACAAGGATAATGTAGCTTCCTATTAGTGATAGAATTTTTGGAATCCGTCTGGTAGAACCAGAGATTAGCGCTTCCAATAAAAACAAACAAACTCTATTCTTCTGTGCGTGTGTTTGTTATCTAACTCCTAAACGGCTGGACGGATTTGGATGAAACATTATGCGTACTTGTCATGAATAAATGTTTTTTCTTTCTTTACTTATATTTCAATAGGATCCTGGTTTGAAAACACAATTGGACCCGGTAGGTGGCGCTGCTAGGAAAGGTAAGGAAGGAAAGCGACCTCGCAGACGGTCACCTAGCCGATAGACGGATCAGGTCATTCACAGTCCTCCCAGTTGTGACCGCTATGAGGAAAGACGAGGACAGGGGAACATGGACACAATTAGTGACCAATGTCATAAAGGCGTTTCAGGACGGACATGACCTTCAACAATGAAGAGAACGACTGAACGAACGGCTGCTGTCGGTATATTATATAGATAGTATGCTGTAACGGAATATTGATGACTTTCACAAATATCAAGGCTTCATCAGCAGTGCTATACGGGTGGTATGTTTAGTACCTACATCAATATGAACTATGGGATCTCATCTCTGACTTTTTATACCACCCCATACAATTTTCAAGGTAAAATGATGTTGGTCTCGGAAGATTCGTTTTTTATCTACGAAGTCATCGAATAAGCTTAAGACCCGCTTGATATTAAGCTTTTATACGTATAGGTGCTTGCTATACCCAAGGCAACAACTCAGAACAATAATTAAAGCTATTTAGCCACCTAATGTTGGGGCATTACGTACGCGGTAGCTCTCTTTCTCGATCTACTCACACGCAGTAACACTAAGGTTCAAATCGAGCTGTTCTTGTAGTGAAAATCCCTATGTTCTAAAGTTCTAACAGTACGTATCTAAAAAAAATTATAGGTAGGTAATTGAAGTCTGTCAATTACCTACCTATCATTTTTTTGTTTGTAAAATCTGTGAGTATTGATAAAACGCAAATGAATAATTAGGTACCTACCTTTGAACATAATTATTAAATATATTCAATGGCTTTACAACAATTGAATTTTTATAAAAATAATAATGTAAAATAGCAGGTAATTTCGTTTTATTCATACTAAGAAAATATGCAAGTAGGCCCACCAGATGGTAAGCGATCACCGTAGCCGTAGGACGTTGCAACAATACCGCATTGCTGATTCTATCCTGAGTTTCTTGCCGGAGTCTTCTCAGTTCAAGTGTATTCGGAACCGGTGGTAGAGTATATTGTAAAATTGTAACTGTTGACATTCATAAGTGCCTTATTAGCCTTCACTGAATAAATGAGTTTTTAATGTTGATTTTGATTTGAAAAATAACTTCTTTCTTGAACGCCCCAGGCAACCACGGCGGGTAGATCGTTCATGAGCGACCGCTGTAAGAAGCTCCTTTTGAAACCGTATAAAGAGAGACGTTTTTGATTCCAATGTGTGAAATGGACTTCCCGACGATGGCGAGGTGCGTTTTTTTTTTGGAAGAACATGAAGTTGTTAGCTAGAGTTGCCTAGGACACCCTTACGCGGAAGAGAAGTGCGATGGTATACCGTCTAGCTTCTTGTTGGCGTAGACATCAAGTCAAACATTACAATTATTTTTATAGGTACCTACCAACTACTCTCGAACATATTTTTTTTTACTTGAACAACTAGCAAGTTTGCGACAGGTACTTACCTACTGCGTTTATATATAATCCTCAATGTATTCATTCAAATAATGACGTCATCTGTACAAAAAGAATAAACTTCACGCATATCATTAACGTGACCTTTGTGTATTTTTCCTCCTTCAAAAAAAAGGAGGAGGTTCTCAATTCGGCTGTAGGTATGTTAATAATTATTTTTGCGTTAGGTTCTGTATAGCTTCAAAGTAGTCCCTTATAAATTTTATTGTATTTGAAGTAGGAATTATAGTGCATCATTGCGGTGATTAAGAAAAAAACTGTGTAATGGGATACAAAATTGTAATCAATCGGGATCGTGCAAACGAAATAGGGCAAACAACTGAGTTGCTCTGAATAATCCTGCATATCAAATATAGCCCAGAGCTTATGCTTCAGTTATGTTCTGTGCTTAAATGTAGTTAATATTCGATTTCATTTCAATTACTCTATTTTAAACATAGGACCGACAAGTATATAGCCAAATTGTCGCCTTTCCCAGCTAGTCGGGGACTAGTCAGTAGGTACATCTGTAATAAATAAAAACCACTCGCCCTTTTTTGTAACAGGTAAAATTTTATTTAGGTACTAAAAGAGAAACATAAATTTTACAAAGAGGGTTTCCAAAAAAGTATTTCATTTTACCCTATATGTATAGAAACAAAAGAGAATATTATAATAAACTTACATTCAGTTAAAAGTCCAACTGGATAACCCTCATCTTCTCGTTTGCTGTCTATCGTTAATCCGTTACTGGCCAGCAATAAAACACCTATTATTATTATCACGTTCATTATTTCGAGAAGAATTCTTATTTTAAAATTATCAACTTCTTATTTTATTAAAATTTGATAAATATTGTCTCCAGCGACCGTATCTATTCACTGCCAAATATGTTATGGTAAAATAACTATATCAGTAATTTATTTATATATTCACCTCGATGGACAAATCTCTGACTTCAATAAATTTTTCAGTTAGGAAATCAACAGCGATAAAAAAATATTCACTTAAATATACACTTTTTAAGCATATTTCCAGTATGGTAGGGGATTTTTGGATTTACACCACCAAGGCAGAATAACATATTGGAAGATATCTTGCACCTTACCTCCAACTTTCTATATTATGATAGGGCCGCGCATATTAACGCGTCAGGGGTATCAACCTATAATTCGATTTGATTGCGAAAATGTTTTATGATAATCCTTTAACATTATCAGTAGTTTCTAAACAAAAATAAAATTGATTCTCATGTCAATATAATTTTAAAACAAAGTCCAACTACTGGCCTATACTGATTTGTGATTTCCTCCCTTCTTCGTAATGAATTGATTGTCTTTGATATGAAAGGTTGTTCCTCCATTTATTTTATCCATCTCGTTCCTCTTCCTAATATTGGTAAAGTAATCTATATAAACTTCTTTTTAACTTTACAAATTTTATTATGATGCTTTCCATTTACATTAATAATTGCTAATACAGGAAATGATTTCCAAATTACAAAAGTAACATAAAAAACCTAAATTTATAATTTGGCTCACATTACGTCACCATAATCATTAATAAAATATGCCATCGCCCGGGTAATTGGTTCATTTTCCTTAGTTAACCCATTTTTACCCACTCCATATGGAAACGCATTGCTAGTCGCTAGATAAAATATGCCCGTCTTATTTCTGTCAGTTTTTGGACCCAACAAATTTGTCACACGAGGCTGTCTATCAAAGCAGTTTCTATCCCTGGCTTGCTGAACAGAATCACACTGCAATCCAATGAATATATCAGGGTGAAGGAGAGCTGCTATCCATAGAGTGAATGCTCTAGAATGACTGCAGAATGTACCGCAAGGAATCATTGCAAAATCACCAGGTTGAAATTCACCACCGTTGACGTAAAAATTAACATGTCCAATAGGTGCTGCAATACCATACCCATCAATGTTAGTATGAATGACGTCAACAAAATCAGCATCAGACTGGTCCAATCTGTCATTCGGTCCAAGCCGTCTGAAACATGGTCCAGATGGATCTAATCCAGTTATGTGTCCTATTTTTACTCCTGTCTGGTTGTAGAAACTTTTGGCTATGAAGCTGATGGTCTGTCCACCATAACTGAGACCAACTATCTGAAGTTTCTTAGGATCTAAGCCGTATTTAGTTAGTTTGACCAACATTTCAGCAATGTGTTTACCAGCTGGTCTTTGGAATCGTGCTGATCTGAAACAATAAAATAAAATTATAATCTAGGTTTATGCCGCGTGGTTCGATCAATTGTTCGGTATGCAGAAAGTCACAGAATATTATTAATTTTCATTTTGCCAACGAGGTAGTCAAAATGTTTTCCAAATATTTTGTATAGACTTCAAAGCAAATACCTACTGTTTATTTGCTTTTTTGTGTTATGGTCAATAAAACTTACACTGGATAAACCACAGATGAAAACCTGTTCATTTCTAATAATAACACATTGTATCCCAGTCTCTTATAAACTGATCCCATCATAACGGCTGCTGCTAGAGGAAAGTAATTTGGACTGTCCAGGTAGCTCGTACAATACACGAGAGTCTTTTTCCTCTTAAAATCTATGTCTGGGTCTCTGCCTAGTTTTGCCATCTGATAATAGTTGTATTTCATCATATTTGGTTTTAGGATACTGCTGTCATAAAGGACATTGAATTGTAGAAATTTCAGATGTTTTCTTAGTATCCTTGCATCCTTAGATACTCCTGGACCTGTAACAAAGGAGCTATTTATTTTAAATAATATTTTTCTGTAAATTGTTATTTCAAAAAATATGGATGACTAGCTTCTGCCCCGCGGTTTCACCCACGTACCCGAGGTATCTTATGTTTTCCCGGGATAAAAAGTAGCCTATAAGTTATTCCAGGGTATGAGCTATCTATGTGTCAAGTTTCATCCAAATCCGTTCAGTAAGAGTAACAAACATCCATCCATCCATACATATAAACTTTCGCATTTATAATATTAGTAGCATTATTGATAATTACAAGTTTACGCTGAGGGCAATGTTGAAAACTTTATTAATTTGTAAAGAAATCCTTAAATTTTTTTTTTTTTTTACACGTTTATCTGATCCCAAACTAAGCAGAGCTTGTGCTATGGAAACCAGATAACTGATATACTACATATACTACTCTTTTTTTTTTGTAAATACATACTTATATAGATAATTACACCCAGACACAGGACAAACAGACATGTTCATGCACACAAATGCTTGTCCTGGATGGGAATCGAACCCATGACCAGCGGCGTGATAGGTGGTGTCTTAACCAACTGCGCCAACGGGCTTGTCAAGATATATTATTATCAAAAAGTGTTCAAAATGTATTGGTTATATTGTGGTAAAATAAAATGTTAGCCCATTGAAACTCGAATGGTTTTGAATTCTCGATTTTAATTTATAGAACAAACACTTTATATTTTTTTTAATCATATAACAGACTATTTTTGCCCATTGATTATTTATTAATTTGACTATAATATTTTTCATACTAAATCCCAAATCAAATTATTTAAATCTCACACTAAAAAAAACTTCAAGTAATTAAACAGGTGTTTGGCAGACGATTAAACAAAATACAGAATAGATGGGTCTTCTGCTGAGTGCTCAACCCAGATAATTAGACCCAGGTTATTTTTTAACTAAGCCGAATTTCTTCACTCCTAAAGTTATAAACCCCAATAACTTTATTTCAAATTGATAAAATTGGTAATATTTTATTTTTATTTATGCTATAATGCTTAGTTCTTTTAAATTGTGTTTAGTGTTGTTGATTATTGGTGCTGAGCAAGTAGCAAAAGGCCCGTAAAAAAGAAAAAAATGCGGATGATCCGCAATTTTTTCCATTTTTAGTTTCATAAGTTTTATCGCTATGTTCAACCGTCTGCCAAACACCCTATATATTTTACCACAATTGACACCATAAGAAATTCCTTCTATAACAGGTATGGAATCTTAAAAAAGAGTGAAACTAACTTACAATCACTTAAAAGTCCAACTGGATAACCCTCGTCTTCTCGTTTGCTGTCTATTGTCAATCCGTTACTGGCCAGCAAGAAAACACCTACTATTATTATTATCACGTTCATTATTTTGAAATTCGATTTATTAAAAAAATATTATTTATTTTGTTACCAGCGACTGTAGCCATTCAATATCAAATATCTTAAGGTGTTAATATGAATGTTAGAAAATTATTTATAATATTCACCTCAGAGATAAATTTGGTACATTTGGTAAATCAATAAATATTCATCACTTTTTTAGCGTATGTCATCATTCACATTAAATTTAATTTTCCGTTACTTTTTTGCCTCAGCTATATGAAACATTATATTTTGAAGGACACAGGAGGAAAACATGTAATGTCACAAAGACAATGAACTGAGAAATTGCAATTATGGCGTGAATATTGCTTGTTACTGTACTGCGTCAATATTTTTGAACGAAGTTTTTTTTTTTTTTTTATAGGCCTGTGTTTTATAGGCCACGGTGAGATTGTGGTCAACCACAATCTCACCGTGGCCAGTGATGATGTGGCCGATGGTAGTAGGCACACAAAGTCTAGAAAGGAACTGGCTCTCAAGTGCAGCTGTCGAAACACACCGAAAGGTGCTTGGCGACAGATTTTCAACTTGAGGGTGGTAGCCAGCCAGGCGGGTACTACAAAGTACCCTACCACCGTGCTATGGTTTCCTCACGATATTTTCCTTCACCGAAAGCTCAAGCTCATTGTAGGATTCAAACCCGGGACCTTCGTCTCGGCATCCGACGTCACTACCACTGAGCTATCATCGCCTTAAAATTATTTACGATTACGCTGCGACTAGCGTTTTTAGCGTTTTGAACTATAAAATGGCTTTGCCAGTTAAAAAAACATAAAAATGTGACATCGCATGTTTTCCTCCTGAACCCTTCATTTGAAAGTTCGGCCAAAAGGACGAACATGCGGATCCTAAAACATTTTGTAAGATCACCATTGTTGGCAACACCAGCTTTGAACGAATGAATGAGAATGAACGAGATTTACGTACGGGGTTCTCAATCAAAGCGCGTCGAGCCAACGGCACTTTTGATTAGACTACGGAGAAAAGCACTTGTACTTTTGTGAATATACTATTACTAATTAAATAAAAGATATATTTTTTAACATCCGAAGTGGTATTGAGTTGCCCACGCATTATGCCCAAATCTAAATCAAAAAAAAGGAGTAGACGCGATCGGTCTAGCTCTAGCTCCAGTTCTAACAGTAGTACAAGTGCTAGAACTCCATCGCCGCCACCACCTTCAAAAAAACATCAAGGTCGGGACAAAAGGAAAAAGGTATCATGTAAAACTGATGGTGAACTTGTGAGTACAAACATAACTACTTTACATAATATGATCCCGGAATTCGACCCATTAACGGATAACGTGGTTGCATGGATAAAAGTGATAGAATCGTATGCGTCTACTTTTTCATGGCGTGATAGTATAATTCGTTATCAAGCTTTAAATAAATTAAAAGGTTCGGCAAAAACGTGGTATGATTCATTATTGCGCAATGACCAAACGTGGACTGTATGGCTATGGAAAGATTGGAAAAAGATCATAATTTCTACTTTCCAAGTAAAGAGGAACATGTTTGAACTGCTTAAAGAAATCGTAGATAAGAAACCTACGGAAAATCAATCCCTTTATGCCTTTTTTTTCGAACAAAAATCTAGAATAGATAACTTGTGTTTGAATTTATCCGAAAACGATATTATTTCGATAATTTTAGGAAATATTGGCGATACCAATATTAGTGCGTCAGTGGAAGCTAGCAACTTTCAGTCTTGTGCTAGTTTGGCTGGATTTTTGCATGGACGCCTTTATAAGGCAAAGACTGCGAAACAAATTTTTACTAATACTCGTGAAAATAGTTCAAAAATTGGAACGCAATCTCAGGTTTCCACTGGTCAGAAATTATCAGGATTTCCTAATCATGATGGGGTTCCCACAGCATCAATTAATCAAAATGTAGGTCATTCTATACCTACCCGTAAACCTCTTGAATGTTTTACTTGCGGAGGTAATCACAAAAGAGCACAGTGTAGTATTAAGTGTGAATTTTGCGGCAAGAAAGGACATTTCGAAACTACCTGCTTTCATAAAAAGAATTCTATAATAAAAACCGATATCCCTGACAATTCAACAAAACAAGAAACTAAATTTATTAATTCTTCAAATTCTAAAGATAAATTTTGCAAAAAGATACGAATAAATGAATTTCAGCATGATGCATTTATTGACACTGGTAGTAGCTGTTCCTTAATTTCGGAATCTTTGGTAGCTAAATATTCTTTGCAAAAATTCCCGTTAGCGCACTCGGTCATATTACAAGGTTTTTCTAATGATAATATAAAATCTGTTTTGTTCATGATTCGTGTAAATATTAAAATTGACTCTGTAAATATAGATAATGTTGAAATGTATATATTGAGTGAATTATCTGGGTGTGATATATTAATCGGACGAAACGTAACGGAAAGATCAGAATTGATGTACTCACGGGTAGGTGAATCACTAACGTTTGCTTATGCTAAACAATTTGAAGAATTTTGTAGTAAGGTAAGAACTTCCCAATTTGAGTTCGACGCAGAATCTAATCACAATGAGTTAATTGCACTTTTTACTAAATACAGTAATTGTATTTCATCTAATATCAAAGAATTGGGTAAGGTTAACGATTATGAAGTGGTTATAAATGTTAGTGATCCAAAACCCGTCCAGTTTAGACCATATAGAACATCACCGACTGACAGACAAATGATACGTGATATGGTTAATGAGCTACTGGAAAATGATATAGTACGTGAAAGCAACTCTGCTTATGCTAGTCCCGCATTATTAGTCAACAAGAAAAATGGTGAGAAAAGGTTGT
This sequence comes from Tethea ocularis, assembly GCA_963555595.1. Taxonomy (NCBI): domain Eukaryota; kingdom Metazoa; phylum Arthropoda; class Insecta; order Lepidoptera; family Drepanidae; genus Tethea; species Tethea ocularis. The sequence goes on along the minus strand of OY741963.1, from coordinate 2,617,303 downwards.
GTGTTGACTACCGATCACTGAACAAAGTTACAGTTAAGGATAAATATCCGATGCCTCGCATTGAGGATCTTATAGATAGGCTTCAAGGGTGCAAAATTTTCACAAATCTTGATCTTAAAAGTGGTTACTACCAATTGAAGATGAGTAATGAGTCAATTCACAAGACTGCATTTATTACGGAAGACGGCCATTATGAATTTTTGAGGCTCCCCTTTGGTTTAGCTAATGCACCGTCTTTTTTCCAACAAGTCATGAATAAAGTCTTTGGAAACCTTAGATTTGGCAAAATCATTCTGTATTTAGATGACATTTTACTTGTCAGCCAGACCGCTAAAGAAAATTTAGAGTTATTGGAGGAAATTATGGAAATTTTTCAAAAAAACGGTCTTACCTTAAATTTAAAAAAATGCCATTTCCTTAAGACAGAAATAGAGTTTTTAGGCTATAGAATCAAAAATGGTGTCATTATGCCGAGTGAGTCAAAAATCACCGCCGTTAAGGAATTTCCCGTGCCAATTTCGATCCACCAATTACGTCAATTTTTAGGATTAATTAGTTATTTTCGTAAATTTATACGCAACTGTGCTTTATTATCGAGTCCTCTTACAAGATTACTAAAAAAGGATAGTGCTTGGAATAGTACCCACGACCAAGCGTTTCGAATTTTAAAAGATTCTCTTATATCAGAAAACGTTTTAACTATTTTTGATCCCAATAAGCAGTGTGTTTTGTATACGGATGCAAGTAGGGATGGGATCGCGGGTATATTGATGCAAATAACTGAGGAAGGCGAGAAACCTATCCATTATTATAGCCGACAAACGACTGAAAACGAAAAAAAATATCACTCTTTTGAATTGGAGCTATTGGCCATAGTCTCGTCATTGCAAAAATTCAGGTTGTACTTGTTAGGATCTCATTTTAAAATAGTGACAGACTGTAATGCGGTGAAATTTGCATTATCAAAAAAAGAGATAATTCCTAGAATTTCACGTTGGGTACTATCTACCCAAGAGTTCACGTTTGATATTATTCATAGAGTAGGCACACGTATAGATAGATAGATAGATAATACTTTATTGTCACACCTCAAAGATTACAAATGTATAAAAAATAAAACTCTTAACCTAAACAATGGAAGTGTCACAATGGGCGGCCTTATCACTAAGAGTGATCTCTACCAGGCAACCTTTGGATGGAGAGGAGTTAAAAAACAATATAAGACGGGGGTGTTCGATATGTAAAAAATACGAGACTAATAATAAAAAAAAAATAAAATAAAATACAGACAAATATACTTAAAATACAGTATTAATAACATGAGTCTAAATCTAATCCCTAAATATACTACATAAACTACAATAAAGTTATATAATACACTAATTGCCAATACACATAATACAAATGATATATATATGTTATATATACTCATATAAATATATATATTAATATGTATACATATATAATAAAATGAATAGCTACTTTGACAGATAAAACTTCTTGAGATGTTGTTTAAATATATTAATGGATTGTGCACGTCTTATAGGAACTGGCAAGGAATTCCACAGACGTACTGCTTCAACGGAAAAGGATTTATCATAAAATGTACTGGAATGTGGAGGCATTCTTAGAACTAAGTTTTCTGACGACCTTAGAGAGTGAGAACAGTGAAGGAAATCAAAGCGTTCCCTGAGGTAGCGCGGGGACGAAGGATTGAACAATATATTGTAAAGTAAGGAAAGTATATGAGTATTCCGGCGAAGTCTTATAGGAAGCCACTTGAGCTGAGAACGAAAATGAGATACATGATCATATTTGCGCAAGCCAAATATGAATCTTATACACAAGTTTTGAAGTCGCTCAAGCTTATTTAGCTGGTCCTCCGTGAGATCTAGATAACAGGCGTCGGCGTAGTCCAAAACGGGAAGAAGAAGAGTTTGAGCTAAAGCAATTTTAGTGGCAGTAGGTAGAAAATTACGTAGTTTTTTTAGTGAAGCTGCAGACGCATACAATTTGGAACATGTGGCCTGTAACTGAGGTACCCAACTCATACAGCGATCCATTAATAACCCCAGATTTTTAACTTTCTCGCTAAAGGGAATGATAACCCCGTCAAGACTAACCTGAGGAAGCGTTTGCCAGTCTACCTTACGTATTAATCGCGAGCTCCCCACAATCATCACCTGAGTCTTGCTAGGATTAACTTTTAAACCAAAGGCTTTGCTCCACTCTGATATTCGATGCAGGTCAGTGTTAATGTTGGATATAGCTTCTGATAACCTGTTAAGAGGGGATTGGGAATATATTTGAAGGTCGTCTGCATATAGGTGGTATGAAGAAGATAGATTAAGGGAAATTGAATTAATAAAAATAGCAAAAAGAAGAGGAGATAGCACGCCTCCTTGTGGTACGCCAGCAGACGTGGGACACCATGAGGAGAAACTCTCTTCAAGGCTCACACGCTGTCTGCGCCCATACAAATAACTATGAAACCAGTCGATCACCGATGGAGATACGTTAATTGAGCGAAGTAAAGATAAAAGAACTTCAAAGTTAATAGAATTAAAAGCATTGCTAAAGTCTAACAATGTCAGCACAGTCAAATTACCACTTTCCATGCCCAGCCGAATGTCATCTGTAATTTTAATGAGAGTAGTGACGGTGCTGTGACCAGGACGGAAACCGGATTGAAAGGGGTTAAGGAGATTATGGGAGGTAAGGAATTTACTAACTTGATTGTGGACAAGACGCTCAAGGACCTTGGAAAGGAATGGGAGAATAGAGATGGGACGATATTCAGAAAATGATTTAGGATTGGCTTTTTTAGGAAGGGGAATTATTTGAGCGTCTTTCCAGATAGAAGGATATACTCCATCAAAAATGGATTTATTAAAAAGGATACAAAGGATAGGAAGGATAATATCGAGGATAGGCACCAACATGTTACGACTAATACCATCACCGCCAACAGCATTGGAGGTGATAGATAAAAAGCTCTTCTTAACGTCACAAGCGGATAATCGATCAAAAACAAGAGGAGGGTAATCGGGAACTGGTAGTGATGAAAGATATTGTAAAGTATTTTTTTTGATAGAATCATTCATATCAGAAGTGTAAGAAAAATGAATATTGAGAGAATTAATGTCTAAATCGTTAGGAATAGAGTTTTGGGGTGATTTACCAATTCCCATTGATTTAAGAAATTTCCAAACTTTAGTAGGGTCTTCGTTATTAACAGAATTATGAATGTGGCGACGTAAAGCATCTCTACACACCATATTGCAGCGATTGCGGATTTTTATGTATTTAGATCTATTAACATCCGTAGACCGACACTTAAATTTGCTTTTAGCAGCAGCCTTTTTATGTATTAACAGTCTTATATCATCTGTGAGCCAAGGTGCTGGAAGATGTTTAAGTCTAATGGGTCTTAGTGGGGCGTGTTTATCATACAATTGCGTTATAATGGAGTTGAAAATAGCTACCTGGTCGTCCACAGTCGCAGCATGAATAACAGGTGACCAATCGACGCTACGTGCATCACCAAGAAATGCTTCGCGATCCATACCACTAAAATTGCGCTGAAGAATAATTTTGGGTTTTGCTTTTGGAGGACGAATTTTATATGAAACGAAAACTAAATCATGGTATGAAAAAGCATCAGCGGAGAACTGGCCGTGCTTTGCAACATGCTGGAGGGATGACACTATCACTAAATCAAGAAGTGAGGGAGTAAAATTGGGAAAGTGATGAGTGGCGCTGAGAGGGAGAATGTGCATGTTGCTGGATTTGATGATAGATACAAAAGAAGAAGAACGGTTATCATTTTTAAGAAGACAGGTATTAAAATCTCCCATGATTATATTATGATTGTATTGGGGAATAAGATCTTCTAAGATCTTTTCAAAGGAAGCAAAATAGTTAATACGTAAGGAAGGGCTATAGTAGACTCCGAGTAAGATTTTGGTATGCGAGAGCTGTATCTCTACAAACAAATGTTCACCGGCATTTGAGGGAGGTGGTTGTGATGAGGTACTGATTATAGAGAAAGGAATATGTGAGCGAAGGTAAATAGCTACCCCGCCACCGCCACTACCAGTACGATCGTTACGAATTAAGTGAAAGCCAGGCAAGGAGTATGAAGTAGAGGGAAGACATGGCTTAAGCCAAGACTCGGAGACCAGTACAGCATGAATATTTTTATGGTCAAGGGACGCCAGCATATCATGATAGTGAGCGGGAATACTCTGCGCATTAATGTGAATCACGTTGAAATTTTTCGGTACGTCAGAAAACTGAGCTTCAAGGTTTTCAGAGAGCGATGGAATGCTAACGAAGCTATCATTATCATCTGTGCTACTGCCATTTTCAGATGAAAAAGACAAAAATTGTTCATTGTCACTATTGCTATCATCATTAAATAAGTTTATCATAGTTATAAGAAAAAATAATATATATAAGATAATAAAAATAATAAATATATATAAATATAGTTTATCAGAGGGTCCAAAACCTTTAAAAAAAATAAAATAAAAACTCCACCTGCCGGTTATGTACTGATTAGATAATAAATTAAGAATATACAATACACATCACTGCGTTAATAACAATCACAAAATTAAATAATAACATAAAAAAAATAAAAAATAAAAATGTAAAAGAAAAGGTTTAAAAATTAAATAGTTATTACTCGACACTGGCAAAAGTACAGAATTGCTGCCAATACATTAGATGGAACAAGTTGTCAAATGTGTCAAATGCATTTATAATGTCATATCGTTGACTTGACAGCAAAAAAGTAAATAAAAATCAAACGAAGTGGGTAAAAAGTAAACAAGCTATCATGAACAAGATTAATAATTATGGACGACAACCAAATTATAGAAAGTTATTTCTTACTGGCCGCAGCGGCCCCAACTCGTCGGCTCTTGGGTACTGTAGCCGCTGTCGGTGCCCTTGCGGCTACGCTGGCCTCTGTCAGCTTCGGTGCATCAGTCACTGCAATTTTGTCGAGCTCTGCTAATGAACAGATGCGGTGTCGAACGCCATCGCCACCGAGCACAAACACGTAGCCGTCGCGCGTCCAGCACTTATTTACGCCAAATCTCTGCCGCGCAGCCATAAAAGCATCATGACGAGACTTCGTTAAAAATTCAGAGAGAGTTACACCCGATCCCTTCAAGTTGGTTTTGGCATACCAGATCTTATTTCTTTTCTCCAACTCACGCACCTTGAACAGAACGGGTCTGGGCCTATCAGATGCAGAGGTGCGCCCCATCCTGTGACAGCGACTGATGTCACTCACAGTAAAGTCGGACACCTTAAGCTTGCTTGCTATGGCCTTAACAACTTCTATGGCAGTGTTTTCATTTTTTATCTCAGGAAGACCATGGAGAAGAATTATCTTGCGACGGCTTCGCATCTCCATACTATCATACTGTTGTGCCAATACAGCTATTTGGTCTTGAAGCGTACGCACTGCAGACATAATGAAGGTTCTGAATGATGTGAAGTCGGCTGTCAGGTTGGCAACAGTTGTTGATGGTGTGGCTGCCTGAAGATCACTCTGGTATGCGTCCATTCTTTGTATAAACAACTGTTGAAGTTGAAGAATAGATTCTTGCATGGCAAAGGAATCCATTTCTAAGTGTTTGTGATAATATGTGTTGTGATTGTGTAATAGCGAAGATAACACACACCGGCAGGTACTGTTAACTAAACTTTAATAATTCATATAAATTAAGCACTTAAATGGTATTTGTATATATTTAAAAAGTAAATAAAGTTTAATAAATTTCCGTTGGTGTTTAATGTACCACCTACCCGCCGAAAAAAAAAAACACGTACGTATGCAACACGTAGATGCACTAAGTCGCAACCCGATGCAGTCAGGAGAACAATCTGAAGTTGAAGTAATTTTATCGATACATGAAGCCGACTGGTTACTCGCAGTACAACTTCAAGATCCTAAGTTAGATCTAATAAGGGACGCATTGAATTCTGGCGAGTCAGATAAACATAAAGGTATTTTTCATAAATATGAACTTTTGGGAAATAAGGTATATAAACGAACTGATAAAGGTCGTCGCTGGGTGGTGCCCAAAAACTGTATATGGCAAGTTATCAAAAGCAACCACGATGATCTTGGTCATTTTTCATGTGATAAAACTGTTGAACGTATTGCGTATCAGTATTGGTTTCCAAAAATGCGGCATACAGTTAAGAAATATATCAAAAACTGCTTAAATTGTGTTTATTATAAGAACAAAGGAGGTCCCAAAGAAGGAGAACTTTTTCCTATACCCAAATATGCCCAACCCTATCATACATTGCACCTAGATCATTTAGGACCCTTTGTTAAAACTACAAAAAATAATAAATATCTATTAGTGATGGTAGATTCATTTTCGAAGTTTGTGTTCATATCTGCGGTTCGTAATACGGATAGCCAAAATGTTATTCTAGAATTAGAGGGTATTTCAAAAATATTCGGTAACCCTAGGAGGTTAATAACTGATGCAGGTTCTGCATTTACGTCAAATATATTTAAAGAGTATTGTGTAGATAAAAATATACGGTTCCATACTATCGCTACCGGCATGCCTAGATCTAACGGGCAAGCCGAAATATATAACAAAACCATATTGGAGGCTATGAGAGCAATGGGGGCTAATGTAAACGATGACAAGTGGGACCAGTGTGTTAAACCATTGCAGAAAGCTATTAACAGCACGTATCATAAAACAATCAAAGCCATACCCAGTGAAGTTTTGTTTGGATATCGTCTACGTACCGATAGCGATAGTTTGGCACCAGAGCATGATAACGAATGTACAATAGACATGACGCAACTTCGTAAAATGGTTGATGAAAATATAAAATCGAGTTCAGATGTACAAAAGAAGCGATTTGATAGCACCAGAATAAAAGCCAAACAGTATCAAGAAAGAGACCTGGTTCTGATTAAAATTCAGAGTCAGACTAATGATGGGAAGAGTAGAAAACTGTTACCTGTGTTCAAGGGACCGTTTCAAGTCAAAAAGGTTTTAGGTCGAGATAGATACGAAGTATCAGATTTACGAGGTAGCGAAAGAAGTAATCAAACTTATACTGGGACTGCAGCGGCAGAAAATATGAAGCCGTGGATCCATATTGATAATTGGAGAAATGATTAAGTTATTAACCTATAAAATAAAGAAAGCCGATGTTGGCAAAGGTACTTATTTTTTCATTAGTCTAATATCGGTATGAATTGCTTATTGATGATAATATTGTGTTTCAGATTGATTATTTTATTATTTCTCGTTAAATACTTGATTCAGAATTCCAAAATAAATATTTATGCACATACAGTAAGAGCAATAATAATATGGGAATATTTATTTATATCCGTAAACTCTGTGAAAATGGGGCGCATAATATTTCAAAGTCTTGGTTGGAAAGCTTGATAAATGAGAGTGGGTATGCTGACAAACACTGGTCACCTGGTATTAAATCAGTTAGTTGCTGCCTAAGTCTAAAGGAGCATGCTATCACTGATCTCAAGAGTTGCCTAAGTCTAAAGGAACTGTCTTGAAACAAGTGATCAGGAGGGTGGCAGTTCATTGCTTACTTTTTTTAAAATTGCTTTTATAAATATTTTCCTAAAAGATACATTAGTAAAATATTAAGTTTGAATTTATGTACCCTATGTTTCGTAAATCATGACTGGCCGAGTGGTAGTTGACATTTATAATATTTTAATGAATGTAAATTATGTTGTATAATTTCCCCAGGATGATTGAGGTGGTGCCTGGGGCAGGCACATTGCAGCATGGCCGTGTTGGCAACACCAGCTTTGAACGAATGAATGAGAATGAACGAGATTTACGTACGGGGTTCTCAATCAAAGCGCGTCGAGCCAACGGCACTTTTGATTAGACTACGGAGAAAAGCACTTGTACTTTTGTGAATATACTATTACTAATTAAATAAAAGATATATTTTTTAACACCATGTGGATCGTCTTGTTGAGTACTTACCTCTACCATATTACATACATAAGCTTTCTATATTATTATAGGGCCGCGCGTGTTGGGCTATCACTAATGGTCTGAAAATATAATATTCTTAAATAATACTCCTACCCGACAAACCGGAACAAGTGAAAGGGTATAAATAAAATGGAGCGATTTCAACGTGTTTCATTCATTCTGTGTTTGGCTCTCGGACGTGACGGACGTTTTAGCAGTACTTAGTGATTGTTATAATTAATTCCAGTTTTAGTTCTTTGAGTTCTGTGCATGCCTAATTTTGTTATTTGATATTTTTAATAATAAGTAAAATCATTTGTAAGGAATAAAGCTTCCTAGGTTGATTAGTGCTTTGTTTTTTTATATTAACCGCTTCTGATCCCTAAGAATATATTATCATATCAGTGGTACCTACTTACAATTCGATTGGATTGCAACAATATTTTATGACAATCCTTTAAAAAAATCAGTAGTTTCTAAACAAAAAATAATAATTTGTATTTACATGTCAATATAATTTTAAAACTTAGTCCAACTACTGGCCCATACTGATTTCTCCTCCCTTCTTCGTAAACGCCTTGATTTTCTTTGATATGAAAAGTTGAAATCTCACGTCAAGTCAGCAATAAGTGCTCGAGCATTGACATGTTACCATAATGCTCCTCTATTTAGCTTATCCACCTCGTTTCTCGTAATCTATAATAGTAGTTTATGATGTTGTTGCATAATAGGGTTTTTTTAAATACGAGTGTGAGTTTAAGAACCGAGCCGTAGGTGAGGTTCTTAATAGTATAAAACGAGTTTTTAATACCTAATTATGTGCAGTATCATACAGTACTTTATCTAGACTCATCTAATAATAGTTTTTCATGACTTACGGGTATCGATTATTCGTCATTTCTATTGCCGCCTCCACAATTTCAGATCAAAGTTTTTTTCACCTTAGTATTTATTATGCAACAGTATCATAAACTTCTATGTTTAATTTCATTATACACGGGTGTGTATAAAGTGGGCTATTAAAGTAATGTTTTTAATTTCATAATTAGAGCATTACGATATGAGAGTAGATAAACTTTTTTAATTTGCAAATTTTATTATGATGCTTTACATTTTATTAATAAGGTTGCTAATACAGAAAATTATTTTCAAATTACAATGTAATTTCCTTAATAAAGTAACCTAAAAAACCTAATTTTATAATTTAACTCACATCACGTCACCATAATCATTAATAAAGTATCCCAACACCCCGTTAAAGGGTTCATTTTCCTTAATTAACCCTTTCTTACCCAATCCATACGGAAACTCATTCCCTGTCGCTAGATAAAATATACCCGTCTTATTTCTGTCAGTTTTTGGTCCCAACAAATTTGTCACACGAGGTTGTCTATCAAAGCAGTCTCTATCCCTGGCTTGCTGAACAGAATCACACTGCAATCCAATGAATATATCAGGGTGAAGGAGTGCTGCTATCCATAGAGTGAATGCTCTAGAATGACTGCAGAATGTACCGCATGGAAACATTGCAAAATCACCAGGTTGAAATTCACCACCGTTGACGTAAAAATTAACATGTCCTATAGGTGCTGCAATACCATACCCATCAATGTTAGTATGAATGACGTCAACAAAATCAGCATCAGACTGGTCTAATCTGTCATTCGGTCCAAGCCGTCTGAAACACGGTCCAGGTGGATCTAATCCAGTTATGTGTCCTATTTTTACTCCTGTCTGGTTGTAGAAACTTTTGGCTATGAAGCTGATGGTCTGTCCACCATAACTGAGACCAGCTATCTGAAGTTTCTTAGGATTTAAGCCGTATTTAGTTAGCTTGACCAACATCTCAGCAATGTGTTTACCAGCTGGTCTTTGGAATCGTGCTGATCTGAAACAATAAAATCAAATTATAATCTAGGTTTATGCCGCGTGGTTCGATCCACAATTCCCAATTGAATTTTAAAAATTCTTACTAGTAATTTGAGTGTGCGTTGATTGATCAGTTAGTCACTGTCATTTTCTTTTTATTTAGTTAGATTACGGACGGACTGATAATATGTCACATGAAGTGGTTCAAATCAAACCTAAGACAAACATTTGTGTGCATATTTTTTCTGTCTAAACATTTGATACTATATTTTTAAAAATATTTATTAGCTATCTGGTTTCCACATAATCCAAGCTCTGCTCAGAAAGTCACAGGATATTATTAATTTTCATTTTGCCAACGAGGTAGTCAAAATGTTCTCCAAATATTTTTTATAGAATTTATAGCAAATACTGTTTATATGCTTACACTGTAGTCAATAAAACTTACACTGGATAAACCACAGATGAAAACCTGTTCATTTCTAATAATAACACATTGTATCCCAGTCTCTTATAAACTGATCCCATTATAACGGCTACTGCTAGAGGAAAGTAATTTGGACTGTCCAGGTAGCCCGTACAATATACGAGAGTCTTTTTTCTCTTAAAGTCTATGTCTGGGTCTCTGCCTAGTTTTGCCATCTGATAATAGTTGTATTTCATCATTTTTGGTTTTAGAATACTGCTGTCATAAAGGACATTAAATTGTAGAAATTTCAGATGTTTTCTTAGTATCCTCGCATCTTTAGATACACCTGGACCTGTAACAAAGGAGATATTTATTTTAAATAATATTTTTCTGTAAATTGTTATTTCAAAAAATATAATATCTTTTGTTTTCCCGGGATAAAAAGTACATACAAACTTTCGCATTTATAATATTAGTAGGATTATTGATAATTACAAGTTTACGCTGAGGGCAATGGTGAAAACTTTATTAATTTTTAAAGAAATCATTTCAATATATCAAAAAGTGTTCAAAATGTATTAATTATTATATTGTGGTGAAATGTTAGCCCATTGAAACTCGAATGGTTTTGAATTCTCGATTTTAATTTATAGAAAAAACACTTTATATTTTTTTAATCATATAACAGACTTTTTTTGCCCATTGATTATTTATTAATTTGACTATAATATTTTTCATACTAAATCCCAAATCAAATTATTTAAATCTCACACTAAAAAAAACTTCAAGTAATTAAACAGGTGTTTGGCAGACGATTAAACAAAATACCGAATAGATGGGTCTTTTGCTGAGTGCTCAACCCAGAAAATTAGACCCAGGTTTTTTTTAACTAAGCCGAATTTATTCACTCCTAAAGTTATAAACCCCAATAACTTTATTTCAAATTGATAAAATTGGTAATATTTTATTTATGCTATAATGCTTAGTTCTTTTAAATTGTGTTTAGTGTTGTTGATTATTGGTGCTGAGCAAGTAGCAAATGGCCCGTAAAAAAGAAAAAAATGCGGATGATCCGCAATTTTTTCCATTTTTAGTTTCATAAGTTTTATCGCTATGTTCAACCGTCTGCCAAACACCCTATATATTTTACCACAATTGACACCATAAGAAATTCCTTCTATAACAGGTATGGAATCTTAAAAAAGAGTGAAACTAACTTACAATTAGTTAAAAGTCCAACTGGATAACCCTCGTCTTCTCGTTTGCTGTCTATTGTCAATCCGTTACTGGCCAGCAAGAAAACACCTACTATTATTATTATCACGTTCATTATTTTGAAATTCGATTTATTAAAAAATTATTTTTTATTTTGTTACCAGCGACTGTAGCCATTCAATATCAAATATCTTAAGGTGTTAATATGAATGTTAGAAAATTATTTATAATATTCACCTCAGAGAAAAATTTGGTACCTAGGTAGTCTGTATGTTTTTTCAATAAATATTCATCACTTTTTTTAGCGTATGTCAACATTCACATTAAATTTAATTTTTCCGTTACTTTTTTACCTAAGCTATATGAAAAATAATAAAATGACAAAATTAAATTTGAAAGTATTACGGCCACAAGGACGAACATGCGGATCCTAAAACATTTTATAGGATTACCATGTGGAACATACAAAATAACATACATATTGATATTTGGCGATAGTTTGCTACTTGATTTCACTAGTCTTTTCCACAAATTAAAATCTACGTTACAGACTTTAAAATATCCCTATTTCTATGGGACTTCTTTTGTGAGACAAATATTATTCATACAGTAAAATGACTGAAACAAACCGACGGACATGATGAAACATATACTAAAATATCAGTACAAAATGTTATTTAATGATTAAATATTCAGTGACATTGTAATGACATTTAAAATTTAAATAATTTATTAGATTTTTTCTTGAAAGCATTATTTTAATGATTAATATCTATTTTAAATATAATTTAAATGTTCAGTGCCGTACAAAATACAAAATGTATTTTTACTTAAAACGTATTAGCATTGCCATTCAACGAGCAATGCAGCCAGCCTTCTTGGAACGTTTGCACCGAGCAGCGATGTGGGACAACTTTTCTATTTGTAATTTATTTTTTTACTAGCTGTCCCCCGAGGTATCTCATGTTTTTCCGGGTTAAAAAGTAGCCTATTTGTTATTCCAGGGTATGATCTATCTATGTGCCAAGTTTGATCCAAATCCGTTCAGTAGTTTTTATCCGTTCAGTCCGTATCTATCTATACTAATAATAAAGCTGAAGAGTTTGTTTGTTTGTTTGTTTGTTTGTTTGTTTGTTTGAACGCGCTAATCTCTGGATCTGCCAGTGGGATATGGAAAAACCTTTTTGCAATTGAAAGCCCATTTATTAAGGAAGGTTATAGGCTATAGAACATCACGCTACGACCCTCAGGAGCTGAGCAATGATAAAAAGAACGTTAAGCGGGAGCATGTATAGCATGGGTGAGCGATGCGACGCGGTTGTCAATGGATGACAGCGGTCGCCTAGGTAACAGTTTTTTGTTATTTTTAACTGTCATCAAGACGAGGTTATCACTTCGTCGGAATCTTTTTTTATGTATGTTCCTCGATTACTCGAAGATGCCTGACCCGATTTGGAAACTATACATACAGGTGGTCACATGGTCACCAAGTCAGGGTCTGATGATGGGATCTTGAAGAAATCGAGGGAACTCTTCAAATTTTATAGGCACTAACAATGTTTTTCATATATTTTCTAAAACTATTCAGATATTTGCGTCTGGTAGTCGTCACATGTTGCTGAGCTGATGATGGAAGGTACAACTCCTTAACGGGTAGGAGTTAGGGGATAAATCTTTAAATATTATAGGAACGATGATGGAAAGTACAACGCTAATATGCTTATCCTAGGTCAGTGACCTTGAGAGTCATTGATTACACATAAGAAACTAAAAAATGATAACTAAAATATTTTAACAAAAAAAAACCACAAAGGTACTAATAAGTATAAAATAACTATGTAAGAACTCTAATCTGATAGTTTTGAAGTCAATGAAATTAGCCATTGCTGTTGCATCATCAGATATTTATTGCTGCTACACTATTGACAGGTAGAAGGACGGCTCATTTCACTTCTAAACAGACCCTTACGGGATTTCTTGAAAAAAACAGCGTACGCTCTATACGTAAAAATGGACCATTGGTTTTACAAGATGCAAACCTAATAATATGGGATGAGTGCACATGACTCATAAAGCTCATATAGAGGCTTTAGATAGAACTTTCAGAATTATAAAATGCACAAATAGCCATGGGTGGAATAACTTTGATGTTTTCTGGTGATTTCAGATAAACGTTGCCTGTTAGGGAAACTAGAGCAGATATTATTAAATCTTGCTTAAAATCTTCCTCATTATGAAGGTCTGTTGAATTATTGAAACTGTATACCAAAATGAGGAGTCACTTGGGTAGAGGAAGCACAGATTTCCCAATAGCTAAGCTCCCTAAGCTCCATTTAATCGGGGATGGGAAAGTACCTGAATCAGATAAAAAAATAGCTATTGACAAAGACCTTGGTAAAATCGTGACCAACATTGAAGACCCGATCTGTAGAGTATATCCGGATATAGCCAATATCGACCAAAAAAAACATTAATGGATGTGTGAGAGGGCAATTTAATTTAATTAGCTGCCAGAAATATAAGCGTTGACGCCATCAACGACAAAATAATGGCTAAACTACCAGCCGACAGCGTAGTTTTCGAATCGGACCAGTAACTCCGGAGATTCGCGCGTTCAAACAAACAAACAAACAAACTTTTCAGCTTTATTATTTAATGCTAAATAGCTTTCCACCCGCGATGCCACCCGCGATCAGTCAGTCAACTAACCAACTTCAAGCGGAGGTTATCAATTCGTTGACATCTTTTTTTTTGTATGTTCCCCGAATACTTGAACGCCTGGACCGATTAGGAAAATTCTTTTTTGTTTGAAAGGATATACTTCACAAGTAGTCCCATGGTCACCAAGTCAGGATCTGATGATAGGATCCTAGACAAATCGAGGGAACACTTCAAATTTTATAGGCACTTACAATGTTTTTCATCATACTTTCTAAAGCTATTCAGATATTTGCGTCTGGTAGTCATCATCTTATGTTGCTGAGCTGATGATGGACGGTACAACTCCTTAATGGTTAGGAGTTAGGGGATAATTCTTTAAATGTTATAGGAACGATGATGGAAACTATAACGCTAATATGCTTATCCTAGGTCAGTGACCTTGAGAGTCATTGATTACACATAAGAAATTCAAAATTGAAACATAAAAAACTTTTAACAAAAAATAGAACCGCCTTCAAAGGCAATAAAAAGCAGAAAATAACTATTTAGGAACTCTAATATGATAGTTTTGAAGTAAGCGAAATAAATCTGCGGTACCATGATATCGGTTCAAATTTTTGTTAAAAGTTTTATATATTTAGATTGGCTATTGGACGCTGATCAGTGTTATTATCACCATCGGCATCAGCGTAGGCATCAAAGTGACCATAAGAAAGATCTTGGGAAAAACGTAACCTTTTGATGGGTTGGTCTTCTGTACCAAATTTGGCATACTGGTTTCCATTTTGATATACTTCAAATACAAATGGGTATATTTTTGACCGGCTGCAACTAACTCGCAGAAATGTAGAGTGTTGTAACATCTAATTTATACTTTTCTTTTGTCCCATGATTGTTGCCAAGACGGTCATGAGACATAACAGCAAATTCATCCCAATTGTTCGTCATATGCATTGCATTGCACCAAGCTTTTATGTGAGTTCAAAAGCAGTATTGATATCAACTTCGATGCAAATCACCACTAAAATAACTTTCTACCCTTTTTTAACCCCGATAGGCGATGAGTTTCAATAAAATACAAAACACGTCTTCCATCAATTATCTTAAAGAATGTTTATGCAAAATTTGAAGTAGATTGGACCAAGGAATCACGTTCCATACAAATTTTGTCCCAGTTTTTCAACCCCTAAGGATTTCGGAAGATCCTTTCTTATAGGATGACTTCATACGAAGAACACACCCTCTAAATTTCAGGTCTCTACGATCAGCATTTTAGGCTGTGCGTTGATCCGTCAGACAGTCATTCAGGACAATGCATCTTATATGTATAGATATTAGACCACCAAATTTATGTAATGTAACCAGAATACAAGTAAAATTTTTAGATTTCTGTCATAGTAACGATTGGTTTTGACTGAGCCAGCAGTTGGGCAAACAGTACTGATACCTCGCATTCCGATGATACCCACAGATTTACCATATAGTTTTAAACGAATAGGTACAATTTCCTGTGAAATTACCTACCTATCGTCTGAAGTCAATATAAATAAAGCACAAGGACAAACTTTTAAGCATGTTGGAATATATTTATAGAAAACTGTTTTTCCCATGGACAATTATTATGTTGCCTTATCTAGATCAGGTTGCATAGGCTACTTTTTATTTGGAAACGCGGGTGGAACCGCGGGAGACAGCTAGTATAATATATAGTAAGTTTGTATGTACTCACAAACTTTAGCGTTTATAATATTAGTAGGATTATTTATTTATTTATGATTTACTTTATTTAAGTTTAATTTAAATTATAAGTTAGGTTTATGTTTAGTTTTTATTATTTTATGCATTAGATTTATAAAACTATATTTAGTATATTAGAATAGTAGTTTATGATACTGTTGTATAATAGGGGTTATTAAATACGAGTGTGAGTTTAAGTACCGAGCCGTAGGCGAGGTTCTTAATAGTATCACACGAGTTAATTATGTGCAGTATCATACAGAATTTTATCTAAACTCATATAAATAATGTAATTTAATAAAATAGAAAAATCGATAGTATTTTTCTACCAACTTCTCAAAAAAAAAAACTATTTTTGTGACATTTTTGGTCAAAATGATATATGTATTGCAAAAACAATAAAATAAACAGACACAATAATCATATACCTAATCAAATTCGTGTTGCCAACTCCCAAAAATTCTTACCTCTAAAGTTCATGTCTAAAATTTGTCACATTGTCATCGTCAAATTGAATTGATTATACTATTGATAGGTCCAAAGTGTACTTTAATAGAAAAAAAGTTATTTTATTGCATTATCTTGGGAACACAACTGTACTATAATAAATCATTATACACGAGTGTGCCTAAAGTGGGTCATTAAAGTACTGATTTTGATTTCATAATAAGAACATTACGATATGAGAGTAGATAAAATATATAAAAAAGCCCCTTTACTTATATTGTTTTTCTTTCTTCATATCGTTGGAGAGGCCCTTACGGAGTCCTAGGTACCTTTTTCTTTTCTCTCATTCACTTATAAATCCTGTCACTTGTTAATGATATTAAACCTTGACCTGATGCGCAGGCATCACCAGGAACCTGCAGGATACCTAACCCACCAGAAGAACTCCCGAACGGTTTACGGCTCCTACGATGCTTTTTGATGAGCACATGCTAATACAAGCTGGGAGGTTAGGGTCATAATCTATAGGTTACTGAAAATTTAACCTAAACATTTTTTTCTTTACATACATATTAAAGTTCAATATTTACATATATTTTTCTTATCGGCTTTTTGTGCTGGCGGTTTCTTATTTTTTTAATTTATGTTATTGACTATTATTTTCAATATGTTGCCAGTAATAGACAACATAGATTCTCAGTAATTTACGAATAGTCATTTTCACACAATTCACTATATTTCTTATTTAAATGGCATTGTATTTTACAAAATAGTTAAAAGGTCAATTTTAAACTAAGTAGGTACTTATTTCTATACTTCTAAATATAGCATGAGATACAATTTATTATTGTAATACTTATGTGTTTATTTAATTCTCGACACATCGAAATATCAACTTAAGATGGAGGCTTCGGTTGGTGCGTTAAATTTAAATTTTATCTCATTTTTTGCTAATTGCAGCTCATTTATAGGTCGTAAGTTATCAACATGTTATTTGCGATAAGAATGGTATTATATTGATTGATTAATAACAAAATAAATCATAAACATATTCCTCCAAGGCATATTACTGACATATGTTATTAATAATTAATTTGAATTTAACGCTCCAACCGAAGGTATACCCTTAATGGAATCATGGGCTTTATGAAAAAAGTGTCCTCAATGTATATGGCTCGACATTACATCTTAATAATATTATCTCTGTTTAAACTAACTATAGCAGCCTGTATAAAATCACTTTCCATAGACAATCCCTTTTCTCCCAAATAATAGGGATAAGAATTCTGTGTTGCCAAAAAGAAGGTACCCTGTACCTTTTTATTTGCTTTAAGACCTAGAACATTCGTATACCTAGGTTGTTTGCTAAAGCAGTTCTTATCTCTCGCTTCTTGAACCGAGTTACACTGAACCGCGATGAAGGAATCTGGATTTTGTAAAGCAGCCAGCCATAGGGTATAAGACCTAATATGACTGCATATTGTTGTACATGGAATCCACATAATATCTCCTGGTTGAAATTCTCCTCCATTAACGTAAAAATTTACATGACCAACAGGCGCAGCCATTCCATATCCATCAATATTGGTATCTATCACTTCGACAAAATCAGCATCAGATTGGTCCAAGCGATTATCTGGGCCAAAATTTCTAAAGCATGGTCCAGATGGGTCTAAAGCTGTCAATCTCGAGATGTTTCGGCCAGTTTGTGCTTGAAAGTTCTTGGCTATGAAGCTGATGGTTTGGCCTCCGAGACTAAGGCCTACGAGTTCTAATTTCTTGGGGTTGAGGCCCTCTTTTGTTAGGTTGATTAACATTTCGGCGACGTACTTTCCTACGGCTCTCGTATAGCGTGCTGCTCTGAAAAAACAAAGAATGTATTCGTAACTATATCGTATATAACTTTGATTTACTATAAGGTAGTTCATTATTATATTTCATTATTGTATTCGCTTCTCTCAGCCCCCTGGCCAAGTGGCAATTGTGGAATTGCACAAAATTTATGACATATTATTATATCATACAAATTGTAAAAAAGATCGTGGATTCGAAGCTTGAGCTTTCGGTGAAGGAAAACATCGTGAGGAAACCATAGCACGGTGGTAGGGTACTTTGCAGTACCCGCCCGACTACCACCCTCAAGTTGAAAATCTGTCGCCAAACACCTACCGGTGTGTTCCGGCAATTGCACTTGAGAGCCAGTAATTGCCTTCTCGGCATTGTAACAGGTCAGCGACGGTAGCCACTTACCATCAGATGGGCTGCCTGCTTGCTTGTCAAAAAAAACTGTCTGACATACAAAATAAAAATTGCTTCAGCCGTTTAGGCTACAGGAGGTCACAATAAAAAAACATTGCTCTCCTTCTGGGTCCTTCATCTCCTCATATTCATAAAAATCATTTCAATATATTCGGACAAATACTTACAAAGGGTATTCCATTACAGTGAATTTATTTGTGTCCAGCAATAGCACATTATACCCCATTTTTTTATACTGTGCTGCTAGTAGCAATGCAAAAGGCAGCTTTGGACTGTCGAAGTATCCACCGACATACATCATGGTTCTCTTATTAAAGTCCATCGCTGGGTCTTTGGCCAGCTCTTTCATTTGATAGTAATTGTATTTAGTTCTTCTAGCTGTCATGATGTCACCAATATCCTGGATTGTGATTGTCAAATATCGTAGAGTCTTTTTCGTTATTATTGCTGGTTTTTCTGAGCCTGGGCCTGAAACAAGCATTATTTTGAGTCAAGTTTAAGCGCTGATTATTTAGATGAGGTTCTAGACGGTAATTATTATAGATTCTACTGAAGATCAAATGTTCCTATGATGATTCGGTTATATGACTACTAGTCCACAGGTCACTAGTTCAATTCCCATTCAAGTCAAACATGTGTTAGCACGATGATGTCTATTTGTTATGAGTCTGTGTTAATAACCATACAAGTTTATATTTACAAAAAACATACTATGTAAGTAACTTTCAGGAAAATGAAAATTGAATTTTATGGAATGGACATATGGAGCAAAATCGTAACATGATGATTTGCAAGGTTCTACCTACCATATACACTTATGGTCGCGGGAAGTAACCCCCCATTACTTAATTAGTCCCAGTTAAAATAATGATTATTTATCTAAGTAGTTTTTTTTTTCAGCAGTGGACGTCTTTCGCCTGACATGATGATGATACCTAGGTAAGAAGGTTGATGTACGGTAGGTAAGTAAGTAAAATTGTTCAACAGACAACACGAAACAGGTTTCCTTAATTGTAGATGACAATCTTAAAACGACTTATTTCATATTTAACTAACTATTAACTAACCCATTTATTTTCTTATAACACAAAAAATGTAACAAATCACGAATTTCTAGGAAATAAATAATGTTAACTTTTTGTATATCTGTTTTAAATAACACTATATAACAAAAAAAAATCTTTACTCTTGTTGTTTTTTACTGTTTATTCTAACCATGACATTGGCAAAGTCATCGATCACTCGATGGAGCCATAAACAAGAAATTGGAATTGGAATGTTAACCGAGTTACATTGTAATTTAGCGTTGTAATACGGCCCCATTGCGTTTTTATAACCCTACCGAATCCAAAACATATTTTTATCTACCAAAGATTAAATCGTTTCCCTTATTTTTTTCAACCCGCAACCTCTACGTTACGTTATGTGTGTGCTAGGATCTTTGCTTTGTCGTAGGCGACGATTATTTGACGGGAAGTGTAGGTTAGTTGCTTAAGTTTACCCTTATATACTACCATTCTTGTCGCACATAACATGTTGATAACTTACGACCTATAACTGAGCCGCAATTAGCAAAAAACGTGATAAAATTTGAATTTAACGCCCCAAACTGAAGCCTCCACCTTAATGGTTAATATTCTTTGCCGCCGCTTTGTCAAAATAAATTTGATGACGTTTCGCTGGTATTTTTACCTGACTGCGGCGAATCCAAAAAAGGAGAGTTATGTGTTTGACCTGTATTTGAAGGAGTATTGATCGATAAATTGCCGCATAATGTTCTTTGCCAAATAATGAGTCAATGGAACTGATGAGTAATTAACAATCCTTCCTTCCACAAGGTGTCGGCAAATGTTTGCCAAACGACAAGGCGAAGGAAGCTCGTATCGATAACAAACATTGGCTTATGCTGTTTGAGGACTGATAACTGATTTGTTACAAGGATAAACAATTGTAATTATATTCCATAGTTAATAATTATGTAGCTATACTACAAACTCAAAGCCCTGGATTATTAATATTGTTGTCAAAATCAATTCAAGGAGGGTAAAGTAACGTGCCAGAAATCATAATAAAAAATTATAATCTCTTTAGGGTGGGTTGCACCATCCAACGTTATCGTTGAATTGTTTTGCTAGCAAAACCTTGCTCTGACAGACAATTGAACGATGGTGCAACCCACCCTTAGTAAAGTGGATATCAAATAACATAAAAATTGCTTCAGTATTCATTTATGAATAAGGTTGCATTATTTAACGAGCAATTCTTGTATATTCTACTAATATTTTAAATGCGAAGGTTTGTGAGTATGGATGGATGTTTGTTACTCTTTCACGCAAAAACTACTAAACGGATTTGGATGAAACTTGGAACACAGATAGTTTATAACGTGGATTAACACGTAGGATACTTTTTATCTCGCGAAAACATGAGATCCATAAGTAGAGAGAGTATTAATAAAAGATTTCAAAATTAATTAGGTATATTAAGAATCGCAGGGCGGAAAGCTAGCATACATCGGTACAAACTACAAACAGTTTTTGTTAGAAGATTACTAACAAACATCTTTTATTAGATACAATGTTATTAAAAGTTCATCGGATGGAAGATTTCTTTGTTAATCAAGGTTATATTATGACTAATTTATGTTAACATTACTTTTTTATGTTAATAACAGTTAGGTGATTTTTAATATGCATGTTGTTTGTTTATGCAAGTACCTATACAAAAGCTGTGTTTTGCTATATTTTGGTATTATTGAGAGGTCTATCATATGGGTACCTAAGGACTTTAGCTCACAGAAAAAAAAGTAGATACTTAGGTATTTCGGTGAATATTCACCTACACAGGGTGACAGTTTAGCTTTATCTTTATTTATATGTACATACTTTAGGCACAGCTTGAAGTTATTTAAAAGCTATTGATGAAAATTCCAGGGTGCTTACAAAGATTAATCAAACATCGCTCAAAGGAAATCATTTTTAACAACCACAATAGATACTATGGAATTCATCAATTCGCGAATCCACCAAAAAATATTGGAATATAATTTGTCCATTTAATTCTTTAACTTTTTTAATTCTAAAATTAGTGGTAATCTTCATTATATTTAACTAAATTAAAAATAAAAACAAAACTATAAATAGAAAATTTGTGCCAAATCGCTGCCCCGCGGAAGTATGCCAAGAAGACTGGCAGCATTGCCACACTGGATGGCAATGGCAATTCTTTGAGCAAAGTATGTGCCAGCCTTCTTGTCACGAGAGGCCTCAACAAGACGAGCGGAGACCTCTTTGAATTTGTTAATTTATATTTTTCGTGTGACCTTTTCACACTCAGGAATTCTACTCATAGATTAAATACCCTATTACTTGACTAAGGGTCGGTTGCATAAAGCGCGGTCATAGTAAGGTTATAGTTAGGTTACGGTTATAGTTAACTTTAATCGCCGAAAGAAAGCATACTGGGTGCTCGTGTCAGTTTAACTAAAATTTTAACCATAACCATAACCGAGAGAGTGAGATCGGTCATCGTCAAAGTGACTCAAAGCATGGTATAGTTAAGTTAACTTTGACTATAACTTTAACTAAAATGTACGAGCAACCGGCCCTAATTACTTGATTAACGGTAAGGTTAACGTTAATTTATAACTTTTTTTTTAATGTCACGTTGACAAGCAATTTGACTTGCATAAATGGCTTACTTACAGTCTCCCAAAAATCCGGATGGGTATCCTTCCATATACTTAGAACTGTACATTGTATTAACAACATTAGAAATTATTGTTAAATACATGAAAAAAATAACTGAAAGCATTTTGTTTGACACTGTTTGTTATTTTAAAGGCAAAGGGTTCAATATAACTCGTCGGTCACTGCGCACGTGTTGACTATACCAATGTCAATGTTTTTATGTGTACACGCTGCCAAAAATCGTCCTTAAAACTCTAAGGTTAACGGTCATAGTGCAATTGGACAACAGTAGATTAATTATTTTTTGCTTTATAAGTTTAGAAAGGACTTTATTGTAAAAACAATTTGCTCAATTTTTAGCTTGCGTGGAGAGGGTTCTGTACCATTTAATTTTCCATGAGAACGTTATGTGACCTTTAGGCTTTTTCGAAAACTATGCGAGGCTCTTTATTCCCAATGATTTTGCCTGAGTCGTTTTGAAGATAGCTTGGAGAAAGGAACTTTCACATGTGCTTAAATTTATATCTATTTGAAGGTTTATTTTAAAATTGATTGAAACTGGTTGGAACGGATAGGATCTAAGATGCATTATCCACGGATCCACGTAGGTCTACCTGATGACAATGTTCTATTTACCTACTTGTCAGTCTAAGACCCACTCTTGTTTGGGATAAAGACTACCCTGTATTACCTATATTAAGTTCGTTTCAATCTTATGGGCAAATGTAGTAGAGGCTAAGAGCGAAAATGTTACCCCTAAAAATAAAATTGAAATTATTTTTAGGGGATTTTTTTTTTTTATTTAGCAGCTATGTCATGATAGCTAACTACATATCTTTAATTTGATATAAATCATGTTATCTTCACCGAAAAAAAAATGCTGGCTAACAATGCCAAATACAAAAAGTTACTAAAAGGTAAAGGTAAAGTTTTAGATAAGTACTTACAGTCAGACAGATTTTGATACTTAAGAATCTCCTCCATAACGTCTAAAGCATCACTAGTATAAATAAAGACAGTAATAAAACTGAGTAATACTGAAAATATATGTTTGTGCAACATTTTACAATGTAATCTAAAAACAAGTTTTTTAATACAATGTCTGATAACAGCAGCAATTATAGGGTATTTATACACTATGGCATAAATTATTGGAATTTTTCAATTTTTTACATAGGGCTACATGTGTTACAATAAAAAAAAAATGATGTATGGTATTTTTTTTTCATAATTTCTATAAAGTTTTATATATCCATATTAAAATATAATAGGCAATTTCTTAAATGCAAATTATTAACAACAAAATACAATATACATATAAAACGAATCTATAATAACATCACGTACTTACATACAAATCGAAAATATCTAAATATATGTATTTATCTTACTAATGAGTTACTCAACAAAATAACAATTCTTCAATATTATTAATTGCATAAAATCTCAACCAGAAAAACAACGAACAAAAACTCGAATTTTTAGAAAACATTTGGTATACAATAATATTACTTTGAACAAGCTGTTCCCCGCGGCTTCACTCGAGTTCCCGGGATAAAAAGTAGCCTATAACCTTCGGGGATAACGTAGCTTCCTATTAGTGAAAGAATTTTTCGAATCGGACCAGTAATTCTGGTGATAGCGCGGTCAAACAAACGAACTCTTCAGCTTTATTATTAGAATATGAGGCTTAAGAAAAAAAACACAGACACAGTTGAATCCTTTTTCTATGAATTTTGATATTTGCCCTATAAAAACCTACAAAACAACATTTGTTTGTAAAACTGATAGAATCTATGATTTATTTTAATAAAAAACAAACATAATATCGTGTATCAAAATACATTATATATTTTTTTTACATCGTAAAAAGCGTATAGTTAGAAAGTTCAAAAGAATTTTAATATAAGTCCAATGATCAAAATAACAAACCGACCGGACCGGCGCGCGGGCGGGGAGCTTTTTCCGCCAACGCGTTAGCTTGGCCATACAAAGAGGGAACGCTGCCAGCCTTCTGGGAACCTTGCCGTTGATTGGCAGCAGCGGCCGCCTCGAGGTTTTTTTTTATATATAGTTTGTATATTTGTTGTAAATAATTGTAAATATATTGAGTAATAAATTAAAATTAATCATAAAATTAAAAAAAAAAAACAAAATAATAATGATCAGTTATCATAATACTTTATTTTTTAAATAAATAAACACAATACAGGCAACCCTGACAAAACTTCATAGATTTACAAAATGCGTGTCATCCAACGAGGCAAATTCATGCAACCCGCATTACTAAATGATTGTCCTAAATTATTTTAAACTAATATTTTATTACCTTTTTCATGTCAATTTGTTTATTCTGTATTTATAAAAAAGTATTTCGCCTAAGGCTTTGTCGCCTGGAAAGATATTTAGCCAAATTAAAAAATCCACAAATGTTTTTTTGTTTTTCTGAAATATAGATATTATTTCTGTCTTTCGAACAAACCCTTGGCAAATAAATCAATTTTTTTTTTTGAATAAAACATATAATTAAGTCCATAATAAAAATGTAGTAGTAATAAAATATAAACAGAAACTTTTAAAATAAATATCACAAATAAACAATATCAATGGACCAAAGATATATAGGTCACATTACATCACCATAATCTTCAATAAAGTAGCCCAAAGTATTCTTAATGGGTTCATTTTTCTTCTTTAAACCCTTCTTACCGATACCATAAGGAAACACATTCCCAGTCGCTAGATAAAATATACCCGTCTTATTTCTGTCAGTTTTTGGACCCATCATATTTGTCACACGAGGCTGTCTATCAAAGCAGTCACTTTCCCTGGCTTGCTGGATAGAATCACATTGCATCCCTATGAATATATCAGGGTGAAGGAGAGCTCCTATCCATAGAGTGAGTGCTCTGCTATGACTGCAGATTAAACCGCATGGAAACATTGCAAAATCACCAGATTGAAATTCACCACCGTTGACGTAAAAATTAACATGTCCAACAGGTGCTGCAATACCATACCCATCAATGTTAGTATGAATGACGTCAACAAAATCAGCATCAGACTGATCCAATCTATCATTTGGTCCAAGGTGCCTGAAACATGGTCCAGATGGATCTAATCCAGTTATTCGGCCTATTTTTACTCCTGTCTGATTGTAAAAATTCTTGCCTATAAAACTGATGGTCTGACCGCCGTGGCTGCCACCGGCTAGCTCAAGTTTCTTTGGGTCTAAGCCGTATTTTGTGAGGTTGACTAACATTTCAGCGACATGTTTACCAACTGGTCGTTGGAATCGTTGGGCACTGAAAGAAAAAAAACGTCATCTATTTATTTATTTATTTAACTTTGAATAGAAAACCAACAGCTTTGAGGTAATAAATTAACTTAAAAAATAAATAGAAATTTGGAAGCTAATTACAGGTTTTCACAGATAGTGATACAATAAAAAAGAAAATCTTAATCGCTACTATAAAATAATTGACAGTAATAAACTCTAGAGAACGTCACATAGTACAACAAAAAATCAAAGAAATAAAAAATGACAGAAGAAATAGATATAATTGTAATATGCTTTCGTGAAATAAAGACGCAATTGCGTTTTCTGAAATAACAAAGTATTTTATTCATAACCAAATTAAATACAAAGTTTTAACACAATCTACACATTCTAAACAGAGTAACTTACCTGAAATAACAAAAAACAACATTTAAAGCCTTTACTTCTAGTATTAGTTTATATAGGAAACTATTTATTGTTTCACATTTTCTAAAATGCCTAACTTTAATTAATAAAATTTACTGACAGTTGGTTTACTGACATCTATTTGAATAAATCCATAAAGAAAAAGAATAACAGTGTGATGATATTCTTTACATAGATATAAAACAAAAGAAGTAAACTACTAGGTGCACTACAGGATAATATAACTAAACTATAGGTATTACTTTACATTGTCGCCTTGAAAGAAGACCTGACTGAGTTTACGCCTAACCGAAACGAGAACTAAACAAGTCGATGTCATGTTCACTTGCAAGGCTATTGAAACTGACGCCAGCCCGGAGAAGAAAAGCATTCTGCCTTTTGTTTGTTGAGGCATACGGAAGAACAATTGGCGGAACTAGACGGCGAATTCTAGAGGGAACATATAAAGATATATTAGATAGTAGTCCGGGACAGTCGATATTTCCAGATGCTATCATTAAGAAAATAATGTCAGTAATTTCCCGGCGCTTTTGCAGAGGTAAAAAGTGGTATTTCTTACATCTTTTCTTTTAAAATTACCTTCAATGTAATGTAGAGGATGTCATCCATAAAATTAATCCGATCAGTTAATGTCCGCTTATTTTCTATTACCAAAGTTAGGAACTACATCTACGCTATATTCATAAAGACAGATACAACTATGACAAAGGTTTTCGAAAGGCGACCAAGTACCAGAAAGTCTCTGGGAGCTAGTGGATACAAGGGAATATTGTGGAAAATCAATGAGGTACTACGAGTATTCAAATTCATACAAATTTATTCAGTTTAAGCCCTGATAAGGCATTTATGATCGTTACTACTCTATCATCGGTTCTGAATACACTTCAATTGAGAATTATATTCTTTGCCCTATGTTCAGCAAACTGTTTAGGAACAAAACAACCCGCAAAATCTTTATAGCGTATAGCGAAAGCATCTCAAGAAAAGTAATAGAAAAGAACAAATAAGTTAACGAAAATATACAGAACTTAAAAATTTGGAAATATTTCGATAAAAATAGGATATTAAAAACATGAAAGGAACAATAAACATAAGCAAATTGTAAATTAACAAAAAAACTAACATAGCAATAGAAGACAACAAAGATAAATAAACATAAAGCTTCCGATAAAGTCTGAGGGACGTGTTTTAAATAAAATAATAAAGGAAGAGTTCTAGAAAGTCTGGGGACATCAGACCTAGAAAGGCGATGCTATACGTGAAATGATGATTCTAAAATGCGTTTTTCTCTGTACTCTTTGTTTCAAGAAATTTGGAAAAAATATATGTTTAACTAGAGAATATGTGACGGGGAATAGTTATTTTAAAAATTTGAATTTTTCATTAGTAACGTCAGAAAATAATCGTAAATATGCCCTTCAAATATTAACATGCATTCTGAAATCCATTAGAAAGGGAATAGTTTTCTTACTTTTTCAAAAAAGGGTTAGTTTCTTTTTAAATAACATAAATCCATATTTTTTACCAAAATAACGTTTCTCCTGTCTCGCTTGTCACCGCCAGTTTAATAAGGGATGGAGACATACACAGATAGCCTCCTCTTAATAGACAAGTAATACTTACACTGGATAAACGACAGTTGTAAATCTAGTCATATCCAATAACAGCACATTGTATCCTAGTCTCTTGTAAACTGATCCCAAAATAATAGGCGCCGTACTAACAGGTAAATTTGGGCCATCCATATAGCCCGTGCAATAGAGAATTGTCATCTTTTTCTTAAAGTCTACATCTGGGTCTCTGGCCAGTTCCGCCATCTGGTGATAGTTGTATATAGTCATATTTGGTTTTATAATGTTGCTGTTATGTACAACGTTAAATTTGAGAAATTTTAAATGGCTTCTTTTTATCCTCGCTTTTCTTGTTGTGCCTGGACCTGTAAAGCATAGCGTGTAATTATTATGTCGATGATGTTTTTGATAACCTTAATGATTTTTTTTATTCAAATTCAAAAGTGTCTTTATTAAATTAACTCATTGCAAGTATTTTTAATCGTCAAATTTGTAAAAAAAATAAATATACAATCTGTTTTTTTTTTGATATCCCATAACTCTAGGGTATGACTGAGACCATATCAAAGAATCAAGTGGCATATGAATTATGTTTCAAACATCCTTTTTTTATCATTTTTCATACAAAATAATTCGACAAAGTCACGATTATTAATGTAAAACACCCTTACGTGAAATATGACAACGTCGCATTTTCTTAGCTTAAAATATGAATGAATTACTCGTATTTATCAATGAAACTTAGATACCTAGACACATCGAGGGTCTATTTTGTACGGTAAGCAAACAAAATTAGGTAGGTGAAAAGTAATGATTCGTCATACTGGTGACTATTTTTGACCTAATTTTATTATGATTGATGATATCTCCGAAACTATGCATTTTTGGACCATCTATTCTTGAAGTTTTAGTATTATTTTTACCTACAGAATATAACCTTAGAGTTATGGGATATCAAAAACAACACGTTGTACCTATAGGTATATAAAAAAAAAATTGCCTTTGAATTTCATTCATTCCTTCTAGGCTTTGTGTGCTTACCATCATCGGCCACATCATCACTGACCACGGTGAGATTGTGGTCAAACATAGGCCTATACATAGTAAAAAAACAATATAAAAATATTTTTTATAAATAAATTATTAAATTCGGGCGGTTACGTACAAAATGACATGAATTTTGATGCAGTGTTTTAAAAAAAATGTAGTAGCTCTTTTTATAAAAACTTACAATCAGATAGAAGTCCCAGTGGATAACCTTCGTCTTCTTTAGTGCTGTTCAATGATAACACATTACTGGCCATCAATAAAAAAAATATTATTGTTAAAACTTTCATAATTTTTGATTAGAGAATCCTGAATACATAAAAATGTATTTGAATTTATTTCATTAATGAAAACAATTTTTTTAATGGCCAGATTCTATGTAGTATTTGGCTATCAATTTGAAATTAGATTAGAAAAGATTTTGGAACGACGAAACAAACAGCCTATCCGAGATTTATTTTGTGATTGTAAAAACAAGCCTGTATCTTCTTGTTATATCAGTTGCCAGCGATTGACAATTTATTTTCAGCTTTAAAATGAGGAAAAATATATTTATTCATTCATCTTGGGGTCAAGTAGGTAAACGTTAATAAAATTATTGGCTTTTTCAGGGCCTTATAATGGCCTTATAATTATTAATGACTATTTATTTTGTTATTTGAAGAGGTAACTATAAAATTATAAATATATAGTGTTTTTTCATGGTTGTTTCCTTGTTTAGTTTTCGTAGGTATACTGCTGTAGAATCCTTCGCTACTCTCGGGATTCTATTTACCCTCCCTTCGTTCTCTCATATTGCGTAATCTACTATTGTTTGCCTCCTAGAAAATATAATTGCTCAAAAATTAACAATTTATACTTCTACGAGTACTTACGTGTCTCGTTACAAATTTGAGTGACGATTTAGTGAGAGATTGGTGCCGATTCTGTTGTTTACGAACTTAACAAATATTAGACAAGTCACCTCTCTTTCATTTTAACCTTATTGAAAAAAGATAGAACATTTTTAATGCTGTCAGTTTAATCCATACCGTCGTAATGTACGGGTAAATAGTCGTGACCAATAAAGATCGCGCTTAAATTCACGTTGAAATGTTTGATCGGATTAAACTGACAGGACTAAAATATCTTGCATCCCTTTCTTATATTTACTATTAGAAAGAGATATAGTGAGATTAAATTTATTTTAGTTCGTAAACAACAGAATCGGCACCATTGTCATATTTTCTAAAATTCAGCTCAGCCACACCTTCTGGCGTGCACCCTATGGGCGTAATTCGCTTGGTTACGACTACTCAGGATTACGTTTCTTTGTATCAATAAACATACATTTGGCACACAATATACATGAATATACCTACATACAATTAGAAATCCTTTGACGCATGAATAAATGTATTATGTAATGGAAAATCTCGAGGATTTATACAATTGGTAGGTAGGTACCTATTGTTTGAGGCAAAGTATTATCGAAAGAATTGACTAGGAAATACTTACTATTCATGCATATTTTATTTCTCTACTTTATTCATGTATATATGTAGGTAAGTAGGTACATCTTCTATATATACAAATAAATAAAATCGTAATGTCGGTTTGTTATATCAAAATAACGGTTTTTAATGCATTATGAATGTATATACCTACACTAGGGTATTTATGGGAATAGGACAGGGAGATGGTGATAATGCGGTAGGTACTTAATTATACCTAAAAAACATATTTGTCTGTCTCTCTGACAATATTTTATTATAATCATTGGTTTCATGATTAATTATGTTCATAATTATATTATACAAACTATATTTAAAAAAAATCCTCGAGGCGTGTGCTGCTGCCAATCAACGGCAAGGTTCCCAGAAGGCTGGCAGAGTTCCCTCTTTGTATGGCCAAGCTAACGCGTTGGCGGAAAAAGCTCCCCGCCCGCCGGTCCCCTGTGACCTCAATTAATTAATTAATTAGTCTCTCTGACTATTTATTTATACCGCTGAATGCACTGGCGATACTGTTATAACTTAAATTGATACAGAAATGTTACAACGAGCTGAAAAATTAATAATACGCTATGCTCAAATGGAATCCTTTCCCTCAGAGATTACTCTACTGAAAAATAATAAAGAAATTGAACCTAACAGCCGATTACGAAATCTAACGCCGTATCTAGACGAGTCAAGTATTCTTCGCGTTGGTGGACGAGTAGAAGCTGCAACAGCAATTAATACAGATACAAAACGACCTATTATATTAGACGGTCGTCACCGAATAGCAAGACTTATAACTAAAAGTTACCATGAACGGTCAGCCCACGGATATAATGAAATGGTGGTAAACGAACTCAGACAGAAGTACTGGCTGCTGAATTTAAGACCGACAGTACGTACTGTCGCTTCGAAATGCTTATTATGTCGTATAAAAAAAGCTAAACCAAATATACCTCGCATGGCGGACTTACCAGAAGCGAGGCTAGCACACCATCGGCGTCCATTTACTCACTGTGGAGTAGACTTATTTGGCCCAATGGAGATAACAGTCTGCCGTCGCAGAGAGCGACGCTATGGAGTATTGTTTACCTGTATGACAGTACGAGCTGTTCATGTTGAACTGGTATCCTCACTTACTACTGAATCTTTTATAATGGCTTTGAGGCGAATGGCATCCAGACGTGGCTGGCCACAACATATGTATTCTGATAACGGCACAAATTTTCATGGTGCTGAAACTGAATTAAAGAAATCATTTCAAGAACTAGATCAGGTCGATATAAAAAAGGAATTGACCAACCGAGGAGTCACTTGGAATTTTATCTCTCCAAATAGCCCACACAAGGGAGGAGCATGGGAACGCCTAATTCGTAGCGTGAAAACGGCACTCAGAGTGATCCTCAAAGAAAGAGCCCCCAGAGAAGAGGTCTTGGCGACTTTATTAACTGAAATCGAGAACATAGTCAACAGTAGACCCCTGACTCACGTGTCTGTTGACCCGAAACATGTGGAAGCCTTAACTCCAAACCACCTTTTACTTGGATCGTCTTCGCACTTACCGATTCCAGGAGTCTTTGATGATGGTGACCTATATACTAGGAAAATGTGGAGAACGGTCCAAAGACTCGCCGACATGTTCTGGCAGCGTTGGGTAAAAGAGTTTCTGCCTACGCTTTTACCTCGCCAGAAGTGGTATCAAGAGGGTAGAAACTTGAAACCAGGAGACGTTGTCGTCATTTTAGACCCTAATCTACCGCGAAATACATGGCCGAAGGGCATAGTAGAAAAAGTATATCCTGAAAAAGACGGACGAATACGGACAGTAGACCTGAAGACCAAAAGTGGAATACTTAGAAGACCTGTTACTCGCTTAGCACTTCTACCGATGAAAGATGAGGATGAGTGTCCCTGAAGTGACACTGGGCGGAGAATGTAGACGACCGATAAACGTACTACACTACGTGCTATAAAAAAAAAAGAGAAAATGTCTATGATTCAAGACTTACCGCTAAAACTGATATGTCAAACGATTATTGTAAAAACTTGTTATTGTTTTCTTGTGCATAAATACACACAATTTTATGTAAAGTTGATTTGTTTCTCTCTCATCACCTACAAAGTGAAAATGTTTCATTAAAAATATTCTATGGAAAGTCATCACGTATTTTCTTTGAACCTCACAATATACAGTCCACTACCTTGACCATAATATTAAAGAGCTTTTTTCATTGGTTTGTTTGTTACAAAACAGACCTAAATGGCAAAATGTTGTACCTAACGTGAATGTTGGTAGTTTAGTTATTTTGTGTAGCGATAACACTCCTCCACTCCAATGGCCAATGGCACGCATTACCAATATTTTCCCTGGGAAGGATGGAAGGGAATATGTAGGACGCAGGGTCGAACACAGGGCTTAATTAGTTCTTCGATAAGTGGACTGTATATATTTGATGAAAGAATACAATTTTATGCAATGAAAAATATATTATAAATTTAGGATTTTAATTTTTTAAGTTAAGGAGTAATTTAGGCATCGCGCAAAAATATTTGTTCACGTGTGCAAATATACTTTCTATATATGCTTCTAGTCCATAATAAAAAGAAGTAGAGTCAAGTCTCATCTATTCTCGAGAGATTGTGGTCAAACACATCATAAGTATAAAAAAAAATACTTAGTGTAAAACTCTATTTTAAATGCACTTAACATAAGTTGACAAGAAATCAAAGCTAGTTTATTCGCAGTACAGAATTAATACCTATCGCAATTTCAGCCTTTTCCTGGACAGTGAAAACTTTAAAAGAATGAGTTCAGTCCTTTTTAAATGATGTTCCAACCAACATACGAGTATATAACTTTATAAACAAACTTTTTGTACCTGCATGATAACTGCTAGCAAAGTTACAAGGTAGCAATTTATTGCCATATAAATAGCAAAGGCGTAAATTTTTTGATGAGAACAATTTGTCAATTTTTATAGAAGCTGAACTTGAGTATAAATAATAATATATCTAATAAGGGACAGGTTTTGCGGGATAGTATCTTTGTAGTACCCACCTGGCTGGCTACCAACTGCATTTAAAAAGTACCTGTCGTTGTTTTCTTGAAAGTATCTATAGTCTACCTTATTTGTTTTTCTATGCTGTGAGTTTATCACTTACGGCCAGATCTTATATCAACATAGTATTGTTTTCTCCGAAAAACCGTATCTAACATTATCCATACGCACTCAGCTCGAACAAACCTCAGCCTAAACTCTCCAATTGTAAGGGTACCCATGAGAGCATCACATTTTCAATGGCAATGAAAAATGTCGTATCGACATTTGTCCAACAATTCTTCAGCCCCAGGTCCGCCTTCAGTTAAACGGATCTTCAACGAATAATTAGGTAGGCACCAACAAAAAAAAAATTCTTAAAAAAAATATATGGAAATCTCGTTTAAATCTTTTATATGGGAATAACAGTAAGTGTACGGCCTACGAAATTTTATGACATTAACATTTTTTTTTTTAAAGTAAATAAATATCTCGGGACATCTCAGGACATTTCTTCACACACGGTTATCTGATCCCAAACTAAGCAGAGCTTGTACTATGGAAACCAGATAACTGATATACTACATACACTACTTTTTTTTTGGAAATATTTAATTACACCCAGACACAGAACAAACAGACATGTTCATGCACACAAATGTTTGTCCTGGATAGTAATCGAATCCACGACCAGAGCGGCGCGATAGGTGGCGTCTTAACCAACTGCGCCAACTGGCCTGCCTATTTAACATCTATAAGTTCTAAAATAGAACATACATAATATAATTTGGATTTTTAATGAAAATTAGGAAATGTTTGCAGGTAGGTACTTAGGTATATAGGTATATGAAGTTGCAACTGCAATTGACAGCTGTTTAGTTTATGACCAAAGACCAAATAGGTAAATAAAAAAAAACATGGTGTTGATTCTGTTTTTTTCTAAGTATCTAAACCAATTTAAATCTTTTTCTTACAAATATTGAAAAAGGAAAGCACATAGGTACATAGTCTAAATCAGTCAATATCATTATCACATAATAGTCGTGAGCAATTTTGATAGCAACTTATTTTAAGTTTACGTAGAAAATACCTATTGGACTAATTTCACCCAACAAAATATCTTGTATCCTTTTCTATGGAAAAAATATTATAGCGAGAATAAATTTAGTTTTTGTCCTTATTATCAAGCCTTTAGGTAAGTAGGTATACGCCACGTTTTCAAGTCCTAGTACGTTGAGCTTTTCAATGAACTCACGCGAATTATTTTGCATTGTAATGAGTAGCGCACGCCGAACTAGCCAAACAGCCTTCTTTTCAATCTTATTTCCTATTTCGGTGCCTTCTCCCACCATCGCCGAGAAAATGGCCGACCGATCTCAAGTCAGTGTTGCGCGCGATCCGGAACGCGTGCGCACGTCGCAGCGCGGTCCACGAAAATAAACGAACAACTCCGATTGTGTACGAAACGTAGCATTCGTATTACGAAGTTTGAATTTGGAAATCGAAAAATTCTGTGCGGCCAGTGATAGTGACGTTCTTTAGAGGATAGTTTTGCAATTTATAATATTAATTACGCATAGTGCAGACAAGTGCATGCTATTGTTTGCTTTGTTGACGTATAACAGCTGTCAAAATACGGATTATCAAGGTAAGTTGTCATAGTTGACCTGTTGTTCCTATTACTAATGTTTCCTTTACCTAGAATAAAGTTATAGCACTTGTAAATAGGGTAGTTGACACTGTCAAAAATAAATGACCAAACACTAACCAATGCATAAAACATCTAAAAACACGTGGAAAAAACAAATATGTTGTACATTTAATCCTTTTTATGATTTTTATTTACCAGTGGAACCACTAAAAGTATATGATTTGATGCTATGAACCTATGACGACATAGTGTAATATTTCATACAAAATTCCATATAAACTATCGTTTTGACATTTATTAAAAAGTAGCTGATTTGATATGTCAGTCAACTACCCTATTGTGATTTTGGTCAGTAACGTAATCCCATTTTTCTTTTAAGTTTAAGGCTTTTAGTCAGGTTATGTTTCGTTTCGTTAACTTATGCGTGTGTTATTATTGTTATAATAAATCAGTATGTTGTCGGCTCGACATTCTATTTAGCTTTTGTAATGTAACAAAATGATCGTACAAAATTTTATGTGAAGCAATAAATTGTTTCAAAATGCTCGTAGGTAGGTGCTGGAAATATTTTAACGATTTTAAAACGTTAGCGAAGTTAAAACGTTCGTGGATTGTTTGATGTTAATGCTCTGTTAACATTAATTTAGGTCACGGACCCTAACTAAAATTGAGATGTATTTATGGAATCTTTGGCGTCCCGTCAAATTATCGTATCGTAATTTAACAAAATTATGCCGCACTGAGTTCCAATTGTCGCCTTTAGCTATAAAGTGCACATCATCCTTTAACAGAAAAATATGCCTATTAAATGCTACTCAAAGAGAAATATCTTTACAAATAAATGCAGTTTTTAGCATTTGTCATTTTTCCAAGTCTCTTGTTTGAACCCGGAATTGAACTATAAATGCGAAAAAAGTCACCTGTATTTTAACAACTGGCTAAACTCTTTTATTAACAATTATCAAAAAAAAACTCGAGGTGGCTGCCGTTGCCGATATGTACATAATTAAATAAAAGTAGGTCTAACTGATCAACGCATAGCTCAAATCACTAACCGGCGAAATTATGACGCAAGCATCTGCTAAGAAAGGATTTTTGAAAACTCAATCCCTAACGGAGTAAAATATGGGCTAAATATGACTATGTGACAGAATTTGTATGGAGTATCTGACAAATTAATAAATTTAAGTATTTCATACAAATCGACATTCAATAAAAAGTTGCTGATTGAGATGTCATCAAATACCTACCCTATTAAGTAGGAACCCATGGATTAAAACTGAACACTCAAATACAAGAATTATTCATTCCATTCATAAAACCCTTAACTTACAATGACCAGGTGTATTGAAGACAGCCAGATGGTGACTTCCGGACGTCCGGCGACCCGGAACGGACGGACGGTGGTTACCGGCCAACGGTAACTGTAGTGCGAGTTACCGCCATTTCTATTTTTTTGTTCCCTTTGAAATTGTGTACTGGGTTTTGTTTTTTTTTTAAGAAGCGTTTATTATGGATCGCTGATGCTCGCGGTTCATTCCACATTGTTGTTGTTACACTGAAATGGTCACTGCGCAGCTATTTTTACCCCCGACGAAAAAAGGGGTGTTTTTAGTGTGTATCTGTATGTCTGTAGCTTCATAGCTCCTGAACGGATGGACAGATTTAATTTGTATTCTGTCTGAAATTTGTCTTCCAAAATCTTCAACAATTACCTAATTGTTGAAATTATGACAATCTAATACCTTTAAACGAGCAATTATTATATATATATATATACATATAAAATCTGAATCTCGGAAACGTCTCCAACGATTTTCATGTAATTTAGTATGCAGAGGGTTTCGTGGGAGAAAAAACGAGCTAGGTTTCATCAACCAAAGCTCGATCAACCGGGTACTAATTTTATTGTCATATTTTACAAAACAATTTATACAAAACCTTAACTAATACACATAATTTGTGAAAACCGCATGAAAA
Organism: Tethea ocularis; assembly: GCA_963555595.1. Lineage (NCBI taxonomy): Eukaryota > Metazoa > Arthropoda > Insecta > Lepidoptera > Drepanidae > Tethea > Tethea ocularis. Next base: position 2,580,534 of record OY741963.1, on the reverse strand, counting down.
TCCGTTCAGCAGTTTTAGAGTATATAGCAAACAGACAGACGGGGGGGGATTTCTTTATTAATTAATATGTGGTTATTACAACCAGAATTTTAAATAAAGTTACTTATTGCCTTTATAAAAATAAGGTTTATAATTATCGACATAATTAAATTGAAAATAAAATAATATTGCGACAGACTGAAAAATCTTTAATCAAGATTCCTTTGAACAGCCAATAAACACCACATCAAGGTAATCGACAAAAATGACAATTCATTTATTTCACTCTCTATATTTTATCTGTGCAAATAACATGAAAATATAAGGTTTGTTCATAAGATTGCGGTAACCTTCGAATTCTTTGCATTAATTATGACCGAAATATATTGACCTATCCGTGAATCGGTGAGCTTGTTTTCCAAACAATATGTTAAATATGCTGCATTATTTTCAAATCTGACATATGCACATTCGAAATGCAAATTTCTAGAGCTGAACATGCGATGAATAAATATTAATCAGTTGGTATTCAAATGGTCTTGATTTTATTTCATATAAGTGTCTGCCCAGTGGATTTACGCGGATATATAAGTACCTACCCTATATTATTCTCCTACTATCTAATATACTAGGTTTTCGCCGCGGTTTCACTTGCGTTCCCGGGCTAAAATGTAGCCTATTAATGAAATATTTTTTCGAATCGGAACAGTAACTCCAGAGATTAGCGCGTTCAAATAAACGATGGGTTCGATTCCCATTCAGGACAAACATTTGTGTGCAAGAACATGTCTGTTTGTCCTGAGTCTGGTTGTAATTATCTATATAAGTATGTATTTACAAAAAAATTATCTCAATGCCCATTGCTGTAAAAACACACGTTCCATACTTACATAATAGGGATGATGACTGGGTAAAAAATAATTAATTCTATTTAGTCCGTCAGTTAGGTTATCAAAAAATATTAGATACGTATTTTTTATTTTATCAAATCAATAAAAACTTATAAAGATAGGTCGCATCAAAGTTCAGGAGTGGGGGTTTGTGACGTCACTTCGCTGTAAAAAGTGTACTAAAACGTGACGTCACGCGATATTTATACGCACTGTATCTTCATTATTTTAAAATTCCCCTATTCCTAAAATTTTGTATATGTTGTTTAATATACTAGCTGTTCCCTGCCATTTAAAAGTTGCTCATAACCTTAATATAATAACTACCTACTAGTGAATGATTTTTTCGAATCGGACCAGTAACTCCAGAGATTAGCGCGATCAAACAAACAAACTCTTTTGCTTTATTATTAGTATAGAGTATAGATCATACCTAGTTAGTTAGTTAGTAAATAAATTTGCGATAAAAAAGTAAAATTCTACTTACTAAGATTTAAAATGAAAAATTTTTTTTTACCTATATAGGTATTTAACACTCTGAAATCTTTTAAAAATGTGGATTGGCTCTCAAGTGTAGCTGGTAGAAAGCTTTCTAGGCTTTGTGTGCTTACCACCATCGGCCACATCATCACTGACCACGGGGAGATTGTGGAAAAAAAAAATGGTGCTTGGTATAGTAGGTGCTTGGTTGAGGGTTGTAGCCAGCCAGATGGGTACTTCAAAGTACCCTACTTCCGTGTAAAAAATGCACTAAACTATTAATCTATGCATGTTTATGCATTTATAACAAAATCTAGAATCAGCGTGTGAATGGACGAAAGATAATACAAAAAGAAGATTTTGATTATAATGATTTTCATGAGGTTCCTTATTCCACAAGTTTTATTTTTATTTAATTATTATAAATTACACTAATAAGTGTAGTAGACCATACATAAATACGTAAAAAAGTAACAAATATTCATAAATAGCAGAAAGGAGTAGCTTAGCTTAGCGCTTTGAAACAAATTACATTAGTTTGCGCAAGCATGGCTGCGGGCGATATCTATTAATTTATATAACTTTTATAATCCGAGAAAACGTGTCAATTTCTGGTTTTCTCACCTTTTAAAAACAAGAACACCTTGATAAAAAAAGCTACGTTCCAAATATAACCACTTAATATATAATTCATATGAGAGGCTCTCTTATGGTATAATCGTCGACCTTATACCCACATGAGCTCATCACATGACGTAATACTTTCGCCTAGTTACCAGGTATTACCGGTTTTTCTTCTACTTCACTTTGCGAAATTGTGTTTGGTTTATATACTTATTTTTTTAAAATGGTATTGGAATACCTAGGCTATTTGACAGTATGAAAAGTAAATTATCAAATACTAACCAGTTTATAAAACACTAGCGACCCGCCCCGGTTTCGCACGGTTTTTTAGGCTTTTCTGTACTATAATATGCATGTTTTATACATATAAACCTTCCTCCTGAATCACTCTATCTATTGCTGAAAACCGTATGAAAATGCGTTCAATAGTTTATTAATTAATAACTATTAATAAAAAATTTAAGAAACCCCCGAAACTGATTATTTTCAAACGGCTGAGCGGATTTTGAAACATAGCTCTCGATTAAGTCACCTTTAAAAAAAAAACAAATCAAAATAGGTCCATCCGTTCAGGAGCTATGAAACCACAGACAGACACGTCAAACTTATAACACCCCGTAGTATTTAATATTTTATTTGTAAGATCATGTCAGTAAATCAAAACAAACTAATGCGAGCATCTGGTTCTTAATAATGTTAGGTACCTACATGCACGGTTGATGTTCATATCGCTTCATTTTACTGGCAGCTAAATATCGACAGGTGACCTTCGCATACATGAGCTGGGTAGACTCTAAGACCTGCCTGTGTAATCTATGATATACACAATCATTAATCTGTGTCTGCTCACTTCTTGTACGGAGTGCAATAATTCGTCTGGCTATTGTAATTTTTTATTAATTTTAAGTTTTAGTGCCGTACTGGCTTATAGTTGAGATGGCGTTTGCCAGCAGGTCCTAGCCTGCGCGGGCCCCTATGAGCCTGGCATGCAAAGCTTGCCGCAAGCCGCAGCGGTAGGTAGGGTAGGGGGCTCGCGTAGACTAGGGCCTAGTTCTTTCGATCTATATGACAAAGTAAAAAAAAAACAAAAGAAAAATCGTTTGACTCTGAAGCGAGACCATCCGGGGAGCCCGGGCCCTTCCGGGTCAGTCCGAAAATGCGAATAGGATATTTAAATTATCTAAATATATAGGTAGGTATAAAAGGAAAACACCCTTTAGTTTGCTTACGTCAATCGAATGCCGTAATGACCAATTTTTTTCAAATATTGAAATATCTATAAAATTTATCCATACTAATAATAAATCATATGTTTGTTTCTTATCTCCGGAGTTACTGGTCCGATTCGAAAAACATTTTCACTTATAGGAAGCTACATTATCCCCAAAGGTCATAAGCTACTTTTTATCCCGGGAACGTGTAGTTTGGTCATGTAAATGCGAATATACATGACGCCTTACCGACGTTGCACAACGTTGGGCGTTGTCTTTATAAGCTCTTGAGTTGGAGGTCGACAGCTGACTTTTCACTCCTTCCTTGTCGCCTACATTTTATGCTTAAATTACTAAAGTCCAGTTGGCAACATTGTTGTTGCAATAACATTTATAATCTGCATAGGTAATACCTACCTACTGTATGTAGGTACAACATGTCCCCTTTTTCTACAACAACGTTCAGCCCTACAAACTCAAAAATAACTAAACAAAAATATTAATTTTATTCTGTTTTTTAGTATTTGTTGTTATAGGGGCAATAGAAATACATCATCTGTGAAAAATTCAACTGTCTAACTATCAGGGATCATGAGATACAGCCTCGTGATAGACGAACAGACAAACAGACAGCAGAGTCTTAGTAACCCTAAAAAGCAACTGAATCCATCTTCGTTTTATACGCTCGGCCACCCCGTGGACGCTACGCGCGGCGCGGGCGCACTATACCTAATTACAAACAACAAAATAAAGTCATGAACAGAACTTGACTCGTTTCAAAAGTTATTATACTTACTTTATGTTTATTTGTTTAATGCATTATACACGCTGGTAATTAAGTTAATAAAAAAAAACGTGTAAAAAGAATCAAACATCAATTTAGTTTTGTTTGTTAAATGTCATGGCGTAGATAGGCACGTATGGTTTGTTATTTTTTAATAGGCTTAGGCATAACGAACGACTCGCTCATAAACGGTAAACAATAAATTATCTGAAAATATTTTTTTATATGATAATCCAATGGATTTTAACATGAAATTAAAAACAAGACATTGAATAGCAAAGGTTTATAGAAATAATAAATCTCTAAGGGCCTGAAAAAGATTACCACTTACCATAATATCGCAGCACTAGGGTTTTCAGTGAGCATAAGAAAAGATATTATACTGAAAAAATGCGCTCTTTAATGTACCCTACAAAGCACTAAGAAAACTATTTAGGTCTGGCTTTTATTCCGTTCCAATTCAGTGTTTTTCTGAAACGCAAATCGAATAAATCTAGCACTCCAACAGCTGTCAAATTACGACCCATTTAAAATTCCTAGCATTATCTTAGATACATACCATAAAATAAAACAATGAAAATTCCATGCTATTGTAAAGGATTTTCACATAATACGTTAAAATTCGATCGTATCTCGACACTTTGCGGTCATTAAAATAAACGTTATGTGTGTTATGATATTTTGGCATTTATTGCTTTTTTATTTGCCATATGTTTATTTAAAACAATAAGTTATTGATATTTCGGATGTAATAAATAAAGCTTCAAATATAAATCTACAATATTGCCTCTAAAAATCTAAATGTGGATCAACGTGGTACGTACAATGTTAATAAAATACGTTTTATTTAAAACTAGCAGTTCCCCGCGGCTTCACTCGCGTTCCCGGGATAGAAATTAGCCTAACCTTCGGGGATAATGTACCTTCCTATTATTGAAAGAATTTTTCGAATCGGACCAGTAACTCCGGAGATTAGCGCGTTCAAACAAACAAACTCTTCAGCTTTATTATTAGTATAGATTAGTTAACATAGAAACACAAAAATATTTATACATTTTTAAGTTAATTTTAGAAAAAAATATAGACAAGGATTATGAATCTATATCTATCTATCTATACTAATAATAAAGCTGAAGAGTTTGTTTGTTTGAACACACACATCTCCGGAGTTACTGGGTTCGATTTGAAAATAGATTTCACTAATAGGAAGCAACATTATCCCTGAAGGTTATAAGGCTACTTTTTATCCCGGGAACGCGCAGTAAAACTGCGCGCGCTGACTGTCTTGATAATAAGATCATTATATAACCGAAACTATCAGGAACCTGGATTTGGATCTTGAGAAAAGCTTTATAAAAAAAATGTAGATAGGTTTGACTAAGAATGGTTTTTAAAAACACATACTTAACTTAACTACTTATATCTTCTATATTGGCTTCGCTGCAATCGAATAAAAAGAAAGTGGTTCTACTCAGACACTGGAGTTATAAGTATTGTAAACTCAAAACAGGCTAATTTAGAAAAAGGTTACGTCTTAAATTACACTGTTCCACTTTCCATGTAATATCGTTTTCAATATATTTGTATCGGCATCTCAGTGAAATCCAGATAACCAGAGTCACGATTCAGGATAAGTATACTCGACTCGGAGAATGGAATGTGTATAATATGCCCATTTTAAGCTGACGCACTCTGAAGTTAGATTCAAGATAAAATATTTGAAATGTGTTGACATTTTGTTATAATTAAAACTTTTATTAAAGGACCGGTATTATAAGTACCTTCATTCCTCTTTTTTACTTAATTTCTAACTCTAAAATCCTACCGATGATCGTAAAAATTGCTGCCCATCCTAAAGAAACCAAGCCTTGGATATAGGGTCCCTTTACGACATATAGATGTCACCTGAAATGTATGAATCATAAGAATGGTACACAATTCCTGGCCTGTGTATTTCCTCTAGGAAATTATAAATCAATAATGATATTAGGAAATATATAGAAACTAATGAAAAAAAAAGATTGGGGCTATTTTTATTATTTTGCATAAATTAGAAAGTATTCGCACAAAATTACCTTTCACTTACAACCCCCCAAATACCGCTATCCTTACAAATATCCCGAATGAGAAAAATACTCCGATTGAGATTTAGGAAATGTATACAGTGACGGATTAGATACTTTTCCATTAAGATAGACAAGGAATAAAACCCGTGTTTATACCCTAAGGGAGAAAGCTTGTAAAGCCGCAGGGCGAAAATAGTCATTAATAAACCGAAAACTAAAGAAAATAGAAAAAAATAATCAACAATTGAACATATAAAAAAAAATTGTTTTTACAAATCTTTGGATGAATTCCTTAACATTCCTTCTAGCTAAGTCTTAATCTTAGAACTAATCAAGCATTCGTTACAGCATTAAATCAGGGCGGTTATTCTAATAATACCGTCATCAGCCTATTGAACGCTGTAAACATTAACTGCCGATTTAATTATTTAACCAACCCAGTTAAACGTACAGTGGGCAATAAAACTAACAGACGTTTAGCTGGACAACAGTTATATTAACCGTAAAATCGGTATGTAGGTATCGGTACAGTTACGGTATTTTTTTGGGCTTTAATCATTTTTTGGATGGTTGTAGAAAAATGATAGAGATTATATTTAAAACTGGAAAACTGTGGCGTTATAAATCAATTTTTAAACCCCAAAAAATTTTATTAACCATACAAAGTTTCTTCTTTCTAGCACTAACCGTTTGCAAGGTAAGCCGAGGACGGACGGACATGACGAAACTACTTATAAGGGTTCCAAACGTGAACTATGGAACCCTAAAAACAGAGATTTGTTCAAATCCCTAAGCCATTTGATCAAATCACGGAAAATGTTAAAATAACAACACGATTTTATCATTTCCTTAAACAAATCTAGTGATTTGATCAAATCACAAAACTGGTTCAGTGAAATGACGAAACAAAACACATAATTATTTTTCTATCGTATTTCGAAGGTATATTTGGTAAGCCATACACTGATTAGTCGTGATAAAACATCGATCTCAAAAATCAACTTAGAGCTATACTGAACCCAACGTAAAAATAATTATTAAAATCAGTTCATAAGCAAAAAAGTTATGTGTGAACAAACATTAAAAAACCATACAACCAAATTAAGAATCTCCTACATTTTTTAAGGAGGTTCAAAATAGTTTTATTTCTTTTCCTATTTGAATTTAAATAAAGAACGAACACCGAATTTCCAAATTGTACTCCACCAAGATTGACCAAGATATTTACGAATTTTTTTTTTTTCAAATCTTGTTGACTTTCTGTACTAGATGTTTTGAAATAGTTCACAATTCCCATAAACCTCGGGGCTAAGGTTATGAATACCATAAGTTAAACAACTGGGTCTTAGTAATTATACAGAAGGTTAATGATGACAAATTACAAAGGCCTGCTCTCAGCTTAAATCACGTAGCGTCACCAGGGTTCAATTCTCACGGTAGGATTATTTTATCTATGGAATCTTAGTGACAGAACACCTGCTTTGATACGAAATGTACCTCTTGTAAGTCAATTTTGACATCAATAAAAATTTTATATTGAAAGATTAGATACGCTATAGAAATTTTATTAAAAACTAGCTAGAAAATAGCCTTAAAACTAGCTAGAATTTAAACCTTAAAGGATAATGTAGCTTGTAGTGTAAATTTTTTTCGAATCGGCCCAGTAACTCTGGATATTAACGCGTTCAAACAAACTCTTCAGCTTTATTATTAGTAGTCATAGATATCCGTGTCATACTAGAAGCTCTGATACTATATGGATTATTTAATATTTTTTTAAATACATAAATTTTGTAATACATTCATAACAAACAAAATCAATCAGTCGAAAAATGCTTATTGATTGAAAAGAGACAGAATTACAAACGTTTTATAAAAAAACAAAAAAATCTACCATCAGTAGAAGACCGAAAACCTGCAAAGCAAGGTTCTTCCGCGTCAACTTTCATCAGAAGGAAATTACGGAATGTCAAATCGGACCAAAACCTTCCCAAGGTCCAAAAGCGGCCCTTTAATCAGCCATAAATGCACAACAATGCACATTATGTGCGCAGTGACAACATCCCAATCCAGTAGCCTAATAAGGAATAACCCTGCCATGTTTGGGAGGCGGTACAGCATGACATCATTGTGTGTAGATGAATGAGTCTGGTCTGCATTGTGTGGGACGTTTTTATTTTTTAGGATTGCTTCTTGGGTTCTATTTAGCTTTGACATAAGATACGGTGTTTTGCTTAATGATGTGACCAACTTTGGGTATGATGGATTGGATTTAGAATAAGGTCAAGGGCGAGTTATGTAAGTTCTTTATTAAAAATATGGATCGCCATTTCATTATATGGACATAGAAATTTCCACTTTATAGGGTTGGACATAGATTACCAATACGATTGGTTTTAAGCCGATTGCAACCAGCCATTCTAAGTAGGCAGCTACCAGGGGGCCAATTCCTCTAAATTACAACGGTTGACATCAAATTTTGATTCAGTTAATGTTCGTTTCCAATCCAAATCTAGTTTTACTAAAAACGGTATTCCACTAAATAAACGAAAACGTACGACGATTGGATCACGATTAGATTATAATCGTTGTTGCCCTTGGTAACCGTAACAATTCTAATCCAAACAAATGTGTCAAATGTTTAGTGGAATACCACTTTTTTAATTTTCGCTCGAACGTCAACTTTAACCCAACCATGATTGGATCTCGATTGTTGTCGGAGTAGTATAATAATACGAATAGTATAGGAATACGAAAACGTGCAAAAGTCGTCATTCAGCTGCGATCCAATTGTAATCTTATCAAAACTAATTATTGGAATTGGCCCCCATGCTGTGAAACCGTTCCGCTCGATATCTTGGGATTGACAGCCGTTTCTATTGCTGTGGGACGAACCTAAGGGCCTACTCCAATAACAAATATAAACCCTATCACCGCAATTTACAGAATAACTAATGAGTTATAAAATGTGACAAGCCAGTTGGCGCAGTTGGTTAAGACGCCACCTATCTCGCCGCTGGTCGTGGGTTCGATTCCCATCCGGGACAAACATTTGTGTGCTTGTCTGTTTGTCCCGAGTCTGGGTGTAATTCTCTATATAAGTATGTATTTACAAAAAAAAAGTATTATATGTAGTATATAAGTTATCTGGTTTCCATTGTACAAGCTCTGCTTAGTTTGGGATCAGATAACCGTGTGTGAAGAATGTCCCAGAATATTTATTTAATTTGAACAACTCCATTGATGACAATTTCAAAACGTTTATCGAGAGAGGAGGTACTCGTAAGTTGTCTTTATCTTCGGAATCACGATAATTAGTAAAGTGAAGTTATTTAAAAACAGCACCTTTAATAGCTGCTGTGTTTTATTTACTTCATTACTATTTACAAATTATTCTTAGAATTAATGGCACTATAAGACAATTCTAACGACTTCCTGATCCCTATGTAAACGCCATTTCGACTGCTAAAATTGTTTACATTCATGTTTGTACACTTGTTTTTACTCCAAACACTGTTTCCGTTGCGAAATTCTCTTCGTATTTATTACTTCCTGTTGTAAATTATGTTCTTTCATTCACATTTTATTACTCATGTTTTTTTCTAAATCTAGCCTGTTCTCTGATCTGATATTACTGCGCTTCTCTTTTCTTGCAAAGGAATATTCTTTGCCTGCCACCATAACCATCATTCATTTCTTTCACCTGAGAACTCTTGATTTATCTATCTAGTATTTGCTGTATTAAAACCAAACTATTTTGAGTTTACTACTTTTTGACTTGGCTTGATTTGGTGATAATGGGACCACAGGAGTATACTCGTACCAATGAAAAATGATTTTTAAAGTTAGTCGATTATTGGCAGAGATATCGGTGAACATACTTAAAAAAATACATACAGTCGAACCTCCTCCTTTATGAAGTCGGTTAAAAACACTACTGTTTTTCTCCTTCTCATTGTTATCATTAAACCTTTAAAATAAACACGCACAAACAATTTAGATCATTACTGGGTATCATTAAACACGCTAAACATACGTACGTGCGTCATAATAATTAAAGTTAAAAATATTTATGTAGGATGGTTGTTGAACTTCAAACACTGTTGTTTTCGAACACCAATAAACTATTCATGATTCTACTATAACAATAATAACAATTGTATACCGTAAAGATATTAAACTGCCCACGTTTCCATGTTGAAGTCACACTTTCAGTCTAACAACATGTGAGTAATCTAATTTGCGTTGATCGTTAGGAGTGGCGAACCCACGATCCCGGATTTTATGCATGTCCTTTTAAGTACTGCGCGTTTTCATTGCTATCCGTCAAAATATAAGGTTCTATTATGCATTGGCGGACGGCATGGTAGAGGATTTAAAACGTATCAATTGAATTTAATGGTTATCCAATCGAAATAAGGGATATATTTCAACCAGCGATACAATAGCTAATAGCACAGAATCCTACTAATATTATAAAACGTGAAAGTTTGTATGTATGTTTGTTGCTCTTTCACGCAAAAACTACTGAACGGATTTGGATGAAACTTGGCACATAGATAGATCATGCCCTGTAATAACATATAGGCTACTTTTGAAACCGCGGGGGACAGCTAGTACATAATAGCTATTTGTAAAATATTTTTTAGACTATTCTCTAAAGTTTTATTCATCGACGAGCACGTGCAACGATGACACCTGCAACTAACTTCTCACGTGATAGCGTAATAAACGATAGAGACAGAGTACAGTGACAGCGTTGAATTCGTCATCGAGCTTGTAATATCTCCTTACAGAATAGCACCCCAGTAACTCTGGAGATTATCTCCTACATCCTTAAAACTCTCTTTATGATACTTGTGTGGAAGAAAAGAGAAAATATTGTAGTTATTTTTGACTTGCTTCCATGAATTACGCTCCAACATTATCGTACGTCAAATACGTCGCATCGCACGCTTCAATGGAAACTAACTGGAAAGCAGCCAAGTGCATTGTTTACACATAATATACATATAAACAGCATACCTTTGTCATGGTGGTAACGCCTCAAGAATCTATGTACGCAAATCGTATACCTACTTTACGAGCATTCCGAGTTTTTTGATCACGCGCTCCTGGGTAGGTATTTGATGAGTTTTTATGAGACATTTGGCGATTTAAAAGAAAATAACGTGATGGGAAATGATCTTTATTTATTTTAATTTAGATTTGACTGGTATTTGGATGGTAGTTTTAATTTTGGAATGCCCTTTCAAACTTTGGAATGAATAGACGCTTTTCAGATTTTGACAATTGAGATGTATTTTCAGAACTTTGTCTTAGAACCAATTTATCACAAGATTTCCGCCCCTTTAATTGTCGATATAATAAAGGGTTCCAAAGGAATTTATTTTTGAAAAATCCTTTTCTCTCCTCATGAAATAAACCCTAAAAATTTCTTCATACTTCATTCCCAACTGCCCCCAGTAACAATACGTGGTCGTTCCTGTCGCCTTGTGCATATTTTAGATGCCGAAAGACCAAGTTTCTGGCAACCAGCTAAATAGTAATAAATGGCACTAATCAAAAAGCTTGTTACCATCAAAGCTATTTTACGTCGAGCCTTAGAACCTAGTAATAGAGCTGGTAATTTGGAGGTTATATTATATAGGTACGTTTTAAACCATGAAAAGAAAGCATTACATAAATATTTCTATAAAAATTTCAAATAAATATCCACAAATTAGTTTAGCATTATAATTCGTTTCAACGTAGGTAATTAAGTCTATTAGATTACTCGAGTGCTAAAATAGCTAACTTGCTCCATCAGTACGTTTCAGAGAGCGAGTAAAGGGTTTTATCAGAGAGTTACGCTAAACATGCAAAATATGGAATATGCATGATACATTTTTTTCCGATATATGGCCGTCATAGTATATGACGTCACATACTAAGTTCAATCTCAGATAAATTAATCGCTGTCTAATTAGTATAGTTTAAAATACTTATATCTTCCGTGTTTCTAAACCGAATTTTAATTTCACTTATTGACATCTTTTTTACGGTATTTATATATTTTGTTAAGAAATGCGATAAAAAAAATCATGCATTTTCCCTATTGTCATAATAATTATCTTTTTAATGATAATTCTGAGACTCCTGATATTTTTTAGGATTATTTAATGATTTTTGGCCATTCAAAATCACTGTATAAATAGAAATTCATTTGAAATTAAATACGCTTCCTTTGTTCGTTATTCAAACACAGATGACTAGTGTTGTGACGATGTTTATCGATGAATAGTGCGGAAACTATGTCAAGGTCCATCCATTCATATGTTCGGTACACCTACGCTTTTTTATTGAATAGTAATTATTATCAATGACTATACCGATTAGTTCAAGATAAAATGTAGTTAGTTTTAAAGTCGAACATGTCTAATTTGATTAAAAGAAGTTCTCTTTTTCTGTCTGTGACACTTTTTCTATTATTATTTTATCATGCTTGACATTTAAATTAATTATTCTATTTATATTCCAGGTCGTCATTTGGATGCTGTGATTGCTTAACTACGCGATATATTAAAGGTAATATATTTGTTTTATTATGTCAGATGAAAGGTGTTACTATGTGCCCTGGATGTTGCAAGCGTCTATAGGACGGAATTCGCTTACCGCCAGGTATATGTCTGTTTGCCGACTTCATTTAAAAAAGCGGAAGCATTACAGCCTGATTTTCTTTATCCATACGTAACTAACAAGTTTTTCTGGCTACCCGCAATTCTTTAGTGTTAACGTGGGAAATGGGAATCGGAAAAAAGTGTCTACAGACGCATAATAAGATGCGTCATCGACTCTTGAGTCAGTTACTGGTTTTGAACAAGCTAATCAATAAATACAGGGTGTCAAAAAAAAACTTTTGTAATCGATAGTGACACGAATCATACTTTTTATCTTTTAAAAACATTACTTCACAGGTAAAAAAAAGTAAAGAAAAGCACAAGCAATAAACAACAAACCTAAAAATAATTGCAGACTATTTATGCGAACGGCTATTTCGCATTGGTGTAAAGGTATTTTTAAAAGAGTTTATTTACACTATTTAATTATTGAATAAATACAGGTTAAACTTTGAAACTGGACTAACAATATACTAGGTACATGTATGGATATGTACCTGTCTACACCACATATTTATTACTTAAAAACATAAAATGGACGATATTTTTTGGAAAATGCAAACGTAAACAAAAGATACCAACTTTTTATGCGAATAACAAAGCCATTGACATCGGTTTTCAATAAAGGTATTTTTACTACTTGTATTAACATAATTAGCCAATTGATTAAACATAAGAATCATGAAGACCTACCAAGGCCCGCAGCTCTAAATACTGATTACCATTCCAGTCACACCACACAAGGCCATATAGGCGTGTATGGGCACAATATTGACACGCGCATAATACCTGAGAATAATTGAAGGTTTCCCTCGCAAATACATATGTAATCATCATTGTATGACATAATGATGATACAATGTAGTAAACTACATTCTGCTTAACATGGTCGGAAATGTGCAGATTCTGTAGGTAGATAAGCTCTCCTGTGCTGTTCTCTCGTCCCAAGTTTTCGGAATTAGAAGAGTTGGCAATCGGTAACATATTGGCAACGATTACCTCTGGTATTGAAAATAGCGATAGACGACTTGTCAACCTTCTGACAACTATATCCCCCAAAAGTATAGTAAAACACGAGTGTTTTGATTGTTGTGCAAGTCTCACTCAATAGACCAATGTTATTATTGCAAAATGGACCATCGTGTATCGTTATTCGGAATAGACCTCCACAGAGGAGGCCGTGTGCAGTCTACTGTAACTACTTGTATTATTATTAAAGTAAAGCATTAGGTGTCTAGGATTTTAGCAATATAATAATCTATTGTAAATAAAATGTAATACGAATTTTATACTCAAACATGGTTCTACTTGTATGTAGGAACTCTAATCTGACAGTTTTGAAGTCGGCGCAAAAATCTGCGATACCATGATATTTTACTTGGCTACTACACTTTCCCTGACATCAAAACTGTCAGATTAGGGTTCCTAAATAGTTATTATTTTATACTTTTTAGTGTATTTGAAGGCGCTTTTTGTAAAAAGTCGTTTATTTTATTTGTAACAACAGAATTCGGACTTGAGTAATATCTATTAAAGGTTTCCCTATTGGCATGTAGGGCATGTAGGTCTGCGAGCGGCCGTCGAGGGCGTTTTTTGACATTAGCATCGCAGGAGTGACCTACAAGACCTGTTCTCAATGAACAAAACGGAATATATTATGTGAACTGGTTTAATAATGTAGTTTTTATTTGTGGTACAAGTTGAAAACTCACAGAGGCTTTTGATAGATGCTTAGAAATCATTTTGGTCCACCTTTTTTTTATTTTGTTTCGAAATTTTGTCTAGTTGATTTTGCTGTATAATGCATAATGTAGTGATACTTTATTAATTACTGTTCCCTGTTAAATAAGACTTATTTAGTCTGGCCTAATTCTAGGTAACCAAATAATACCTATCTTTATTTTTTTGTATTCATGAAGCTCCTGTTACGATTATTTTAAACAAATTTAAATTGTTTCTATAGAATAAAATATTATTTATTTATTTACAAAAAATATACAAATTACATTTATTTATTTTATTTTGGCTTATGAACCCAATAACCCAAACCATAAAAAATTACCAAAACATCGAATCAAACACTAGGAATCGCTTACTATATCATTAGCCTTAGGTATAATGTCTCTCTCCGAACTCTTGATTTTAGACCTATTTTTGACGAACGTAAAATCACTTTTCGCTGATAACTTTAACCACTTTAATAAAAGCAAATTATGATAATTGAAATGGCATCCCTTTTAGCGACGACGAGTGAAAAATTGACAGTCTTTAATCTTAAAAAAATATAAGGCCTTTAAAGAGGTTTGAATGTCAGGGCAAGATACATTGCACCCTACAGACTGATCTTTTATTTTGTAACTGCAAAGAAGGCAATCCAACGAGTCGTCAGTCTGTTGAACTGATCTCTGATTTAAGTTCAACTACATGTTTACACCCATAATATACTTAAGACATTCTTGTCATGAAAAGGTTAATAATATCATCATTAATAATAGAATCATTGAATAAACTTATGTTTTTTAAATATTTAATAAAATAAAAGTTACAGTGATTAATGTAAAGGTCTTCGTTGAGTTTTTTTTGCTCTATCAAAATACCAAAGCACTTTTAGCTATCAGAATTATTTTTAATATTATTGTAAAACGAATTCAAAATAGTAAAATATCAGATATATAGACATATCACAAAGCGTGCTATAACTATACTATAGATTGTAGATTTTGTTAGTCAATTTTATATTGACTAGCAGTTTCCTGCGGTTTCATCCATGTTAAAAGTAGCCTACATCACTCGGGGATGATGTAGATTCCTATTAGTGAAAGATTTTTTAGAATTGGACCAGCAGACTCCAGAGATTACCTCCTACAATACCTCCGAACACACTTTCAAATATATTAGCGTAGATACCTAAGTCTTGCACTTCATTATTTATTCGTATACCAATAAAGATTTATATTTAAATACCATTTTATATGCATAAATAAATGCCAATCACAAATTAACATCCTTTGTTAGCAATAAAATATTATTAGAATACCAACAGCTTGCTTTTGTATAAACACACATCCTGGTTTTATTTAAAAATATGCGTATTAATCAGATTTTAAGAAATATCATTTTATTTACCTAAAATGCTGCAAAAACGCCCAAGGCTGTTGGTCGTGGAAATCTATGGGGCGTTTTGTGTATTTCTTATTGGAGTGATTAGTACTTGAGACGAAGGATCTAGATATTTTTAAATTGTCTGGCCTCAATTTAAGATGAATTATTTGTAGTTATGTCATTTTTAATTAGCTTGCATTCAATAGCCTTATTTTTGTCCCAATCAGGCATATTCTGAAGAATATGCTGCGATTGCCGCTTTGGCCTTACATAGCTTTTAATTTATGCTTTTAGTGTACTGCTTTTTATTATATTCTTTTGTTTTTGTGCGAGTCCATAAAAATGTAATTCTTTCAAAAAGTTAACCACCGCGAGAACCGACATAACTAGCGACTTAAATAATTATTAAGTACACTGAACATAACTCAAGTAACTGCTATTTTGATCGTCTTTCTAACTTTAATATCTACTAAATTACTTAAATTTAAGTACCTAGTCTGCTAAGAAAACAGTACAAGCAGGCACTTAGTTGACAGTAAACCACGTAATTGCATTACCACTTTGTGGATTTGACAGTTACTGTAGCTAGTTACCCTGATTATGTGAGGTCCTGACATCTGTCAGATAGTCTTGTCCTACTTTGACAGTTCATGAGAAACTAGGCCACTAGTATCGCGGACGTGTTTGTAATTTCACTATTTCACGTCTTGTGGTTGGTTTCCTTAGTAGAATTATGTTTATAAGACCATTTTTTAATTAAAAACAAATACATATATTACTTACATTCAGTTTAGTTGTGGTAGGTTGGTATTTTGTTGTTTATATTTATTGATTGACACAGATAATTCATCCATATATAAAATTATTTTAAAAAATGAATAAGTACTTAAAACAATAACTTAAATGCTACAATATTGTTTAAATACTAATATTTTGTAAAAAATAGAATTATCCTAATTTTAATGTTGAGTAAAAAAAGCGAGAGATTTCAAAACTGTCAGATTAGAGTTACTAGATACATAGTTATTTTATGTTTTTTAAGGCGGTTTCTATTTTTTGTTAAAAGATTTTTTCCTTTACTAACATCTCAAGCTTATTTTATGTACAATTTGAACTCACGACTCACGCAACATTTAACGTTAGTACTGTACCACTCTATCATCAATATAAAAAACATCACCTATATCAATGTTTTATATATTTTTGCACATTAAATAAATGGCAACATCTAGTTGCGTTCATTGCTAGACATTCCACCGCGTTGCATCTTGTAACATTTTATACAGGTCGAGTTTTATTTGATATTGTAGACAGAAAACGGATTAAACCAGTTTATAAAAATATCAGCCAAATTATTTTAGCATTAAAATACACTTAATCGTAAATCTGACGAAGTACCTACCTACCAAACTAATCGAGTATTAAAATGGCCCCACCAGTCTACGTTTCTGAGTTCAACTTACAGTTTTTACGCAAAACTTCTAACTGTCTTAACTTCGTAATGGTTCGCTCCTGAAATTTTGTAAAATTATTGGTAATTTTGTTTAATATTACCAAACAAAATCATCTTGTATACACGATGATGAAGTGACATTGAAAAGTAATGGTATAATAAATTACAAACACAACATTGTATTTAACGGACTACCGATAGTGATCTTGAAGTGTTGTGTCAAAACGATTTGTTTAGACGATATGACGCTTACCGTAAGTCAACTGATCCAATATTGTGTGGTCTTGCTGATAGATGATAGCGACTGATGGTTAGCCAAATCTAGCCTACGTTATGGACTCTTTCTAACGATTAGGCAAAAAAATTATTTCAAAAATGTATGCTTATTTAGTCTTTTCTAAAACGACACAATTCAAAATTTTATTATTATTGTTCAAATAAGTAACACTGTAATATTTGTGTCGTGACTAACTTTCTGACCTACGGTTTCAACCGCGATCCCATATTTCAATCCTTTGGGATTCCATTTCCAGACTCCTATAATCTCGGAATTTTCAAGGCCAGGGTGAATAGGTTTCTTCTGGGCAAGCGTGCTCCATCATAGGCTTCGTCATCGTCCACTAAATGGACGAGTCTATGGCCAAACGCAAGACCATCTTATATAAAAAAAAAAAAAAAAAAAAAAAAAAACAATTTCGTCAAATCTTTTTTAGTAGATCCCTACTCTATAAGAAGATGTTTATCTCCAAATATCATGATACTATGACCTATGGTTTATGCTCTACATTTATTTCTTATTAATCAGTCAAGTCAAAAAAATTTGCTCTACTTCAAACTTGTATAAAGGTAGGTACAGCTTTTTTGAAAATATACACAATCCATTTTTTTTTGTTGTAACGTTGTTCCTTCCGCCCCATTCCAGTCCCTTACACCTGAGTGTCACAAACTAACGGACGTTCTCAGTACACACTCATTACATGGAACGACGTCTGCGGCACGATTGACAGCGTTATAGTAGTTATATAGTGGTTATAACCATTACGTTCAATTGATGTGCGGTTACATACATCTCCCACTTGACGGCTTACTCGTGATCGAATCGATAAAGCCTCGCGATGTCCCACTATGTGACACTGTAATGTGGCGCAGCACTATTTCGTGTTCTGTCATATTCGTCGTGTAATAAGTAGTCGTGTGATGTAAAATTGAGGTTATGAGCTAAAAGGAGGCAAATGGTACAAATGAGTGAACTACTTTGGTGTCAAGATTTATATCTAGCTGTTTCCCGCGGTTTCACACGTTCCTGTGATGAAAGTACCTGTATAGCACACGAGGATCATGTAGCTTCCTATTTGTGAAATAATTATTAGAATCAGACCGGGGGGGGGGGCTTTTTTAGTAGCCTGATAACTTCATCAACTTTACCGGACAAATCGGCGAGCCCAGAGGACTCAACCGTACAATATTTGGGCAACTAAGTCTGAGGGCAGCCCCGAATGGGGTAAGAACCTCAAGTCAGGGCGTTACAGGGGGTTACAATCATATCATCCGAAAGACATCCACTGCTGGACAAAGGCCTCCCCCTAGGATATCGACGATGGCCGGTCTTACGCTACCCGCATCCAGCGGTTTCCCGCGACCCTAACAAGATCGTCGGTCCCCACAAGGTGGACTCTTCTTGTGGATTATTCTTATGCTAATTATCTTGATAATAAATCTTTATAAGTACCTACAAAAACCATTGGTCTTTAAACAATGCACTCATATGAATGAACAGACCATTGTAATTTCTAACTACATGTAAATAATTCAAGCAGACATAGCATACAATTCCCGTTAACACGTTAATAACAGTACTTTTAGCTTGTTAAGCAATTAATTACAATACTATGCGGGAACAAAACGCAACGCAAGTGATCTGGAATGTGTGAAATGTCCCGCGCCAAGTGAAGTGGGACATTGCTACATAAATATGCATGTAGAGACACACTTTGTAACTAGACTTACTTCTTTATAGGATTAGTTTATTGGAACTAAATTTAATCATCAAACATTTTTTTTTGTCAGAAGTTTGACAAGCAGGCTGGCGCTCATTATAGGATTCGAATCCACGACCTTCGTCGCGGCATCCGACGTCACTACCACTGAGCTATCATCGCCTTGACTGAATGAAACTGACTGAATTATAAAAGAAGAAAAAATAACTATAAAACCGTGCGTTGCGGTTTTGTCATTTCTCATTCCAAATTACATACAATTTATATATATTTCTGTATCTTTTAAAACCCTTCATTTTGATACCCCAGTCACCCGCGTTTCCGGGATAAAAAGCTTATAACTTGGGGATAATGCAGCCTCCTATCTTTTTTTTTATACTACTAAGGTACCAAGCAAGCATACGGCCCACCTGATGGTAAGTGGTTACCGTCGCCTATCGCCATTGGCAATACCAGAGATATTGCCAATGTGTTGCTGACCTGTTACAATGCCGAGAAGGCAAACTGGCTCTCAAGTGCAATTGCCGGAACACACCGGTAGGTGCTTGGCGACAAATTTTCAACTTGAGGGTGGTAGCCAGCCAGTGAAATATTTTTTAGAATCTGACTGATAGTTCCTGAGAATAGCGTTTTTAAAGAAATAAACTCTTCAGCTTTAATATTAGTATGAAAGTTTAGTTGTTTTGATGTTTGCGACTAGATCACACAACAACTACTGAACGAGGCGGTTGTAATCGCAGGGCGAAATATATTTTTATGTTGGTACTTAAATTATTCTCACATTGTTCTCTATGTCACGGGCCACGGCCTTTTGATCTTGTCCGTGGTTCTTGTTAAACTATTTCGGCTATCCACGATCTCTGGCTCTGTTATTAACTAGACTGTGACCATTCAAATGTTCAACCATAAATTATCTAGTTCACTATGGTTTACCTAGCCTTAATGTGTTTAACATTTTATGGTTTGCGAATCTTGTTTATTTGGAGTAGGTATGCGATTTTTGACCCAGATGGCGAGTGCGTTAGTGTATAGGTCTGTGACCACAATCGCACCGTGGTCGGTGATGATGTGGCTGATGGCGGTAAGTACACAAAGCCTAGAAGGGAACTGGCTCTCAAATGCCTTATTTTTTTACTAAATCATTGAAGTTATTTTTACTTATAATGGAACTACATACTTATACTATTGCTTTCTTTTCTTTGGAATATTTTATTCTCCTTCATAAATTCTTGTACTCATAATTACATATAGCATTTAAAATAAAGCGCTCGGCTCAATTAGTTTAGAACAATAAAATAAAAACAAAAGAGCGTAGAATACCAATACCACCCAAGTAGCGTGCTTAATGTAGGCAGGCGCCCACCGTCCGTCCACCTGTCAGTTTGATAAGTCGCTCAAATTGTATGTCACATCATACGTCAAGTTACGTCACTAGTTGTGACAGGTGACAGCGTAATAACTGTTTGTCTATTAAAAACGTCAGTTACTTACGATGATGTGTGGTCAAATCAAATCACTACATGGCTCATTCACCTAAGGAAGGAATTAAAACGAAATATTTAAATTATTATTTTATTTATTTAAGCCCACCACCGTCACAGTTTTAATGATTATTAGAACATCCTCTTGATAATCTGCAATCAAGGGCTAATAATATAATAAAAAATATATGTTAGATATACTAAGATTACCCAAGAATACAAAAATAAAATCCATCCAAATAGCGCTTACTCTAATTAGTTACTAGTGGAAGCAACGCTATCGTCAATGCAACAGCAATCATTGCAGCGCTTTATTTTCCCTTCTTCATCGCTGCATACACAAATACAGGCAACTCCTGCGGTGGGAATACAAACGCAGTTAGTTTTGTAACATTTGCAGTTGCATTCTCCAGAGTTGTCACAAACGCAGTCGCTACAAGTTACAAATTTCCCTTCGTTGTTCTTGCACACGCAGATGCATGATTTCCCATCAGTTGGAATGCAGGTGCATTGCGGCTTGTCACATTTCTTGGCCGAAGTATCATCAATGCAACAGCAATCATTGCAGCGCTTTATTTTCCCGTCTTCATCGCTGCACACACAAATACAAGCAACTCCTGCAGAGGGAATACAAACGCAGTTAGTTTTGTAACATTTGCAGTTGCATTCTCCAGAGTTGTCACAAACGCAGTCGCTACAAGTTACAAATTTCCCTTCGTTGTTCTTGCACACGCAGATGCATGATTTTCCATCAGTTGGAATGCAGGTGCATTGCGGCTTGTCACATTTCTTGGCAGAAGTATCATCAATGCAACAGCAATCATTGCAGCGCTTTATTTTCCCGTCTTCATCGCTGCACACACAAATACAAGCAACTCCTGCAGAGGGAATACAAACGCAGTTAGTTTTGTCACATTTGCAGTTGCATTCTCCAGAGCTATCACAAACGCAGTCGCTACAAGTTACAAAATTCCCTTCTTTGTTCTTGCACACGCAGATGCATGATTTCCCATCAGTTGGAATGCAGGTGCATTGCGGCTTGTCACATTTCTTGGCCGAAGTATCATCAATGCAACAGCAATCATTGCAGCGCTTTATTTTCCCGTCTTCATCGCTGCACACATAAATACAAGCAACTCCTGCAGAGGGAATACAAACGCAGTTAGTTTTGTCACATTTGCAGTTGCATTCTCCCGAGTTCTCACAAACGCAGTCGCTACAAGTTACGAATTTCCCTTCTTTAGTCTTGCACACACAGATGCAAGACTTCCCATCAGTTGGAATGCAGGTGCATTGCGGCTTGTCACATTTCTTGGCAGAAGTATCATCAATGCAACAGCAATCATTGCAACGCTTTATTTTCCCGTCTTCATCGCTGCACACACAAATACAGGCAACTCCTGCAGAGGGAATACAAACGCAGTTAGTTTTGTCACATTTGCAGTTGCATTCTCCCGAGTTGTCACAAACGCAGTCGCTACAAGTTACGAATTTCCCTTCTTTAGTCTTGCACACGCAGATGCAAGACTTCCCATCAGTTGGAATGCAGGTGCATTGCGGCATGTCACATTTTTTGGCAGAAGTATCATCAATGCAACAGCAATCATTGCAGCGCTTTATTTTCCCGTCTTCATCGCTGCACACACAAATACAAGCAACTCCTGCAGAGGGAATACAAACGCAGTTAGTTTTGTCACATTTGCAGTTGCATTCTCCCGAGTTGTCACAAACGCAGTCGCTACAAGTTACGAATTTCCCTTCTTTAGTCTTGCACACGCAGATGCAAGACTTCCCATCAGTTGGAATGCAGGTGCATTGCGGCTTGTCACATTTCTTGCTAGAAGTATCATCAATGCAACAGCAATCATTGCAGCGCTTTATTTTCCCGTCTTCATCGTTGCACACACAGATACAAGCAACTCCTGCGGTAGGAATACACACGCAATTAGTTTTGTCACATTTGCGGTTGCATTCTTCAGAGATGTCACAAACGCAGTTGCTACAAGTTACAAATTTCCCTTCTTTGTTCTTGCACACGCAGAGGCATGATTTCCCATCAGTTGGAATGCAGGTGCATTGCGGCTTGTCACATTTCTTGCCAGTCGTATCATCAATGCAACAGCAATCATTGCAGCGCTTTATTTTCCCTTCTTCATCGCTGCACACACAAATACAAGCAACTCCTGCGCTGGGAATACAAACGCAGTTAGTTTTGTCACATTTGCAGTTGCATTCTTCAGAGTTGTCACAAACGCAGTCGCTACAAGTTACAAATTTCCCTTCTTTAGTCTTACACACGCAGATACAAGATTTCCCATCAGTTGGAATACAGACGCATTGCGGCTTGTCACATTTCTTGCTGCCAGACAAGCCTTCCTTCTTAAGTGTATTGCAAGTGCAAATGCCACAAGATTTCAAGTTTCCCTTCGAATCTTTACGGACGCAGACACGTCTCAACGTAACTGGAATGCAAATACACTTGGTTTTTACACATTGACACTCGCATTTCTCATTCATGACACACCTGCAGTTGAGGCAGCGTATGACGTCACCGTTGTCATTTAGCGTGTAGCAAATGCAAGATTGGCTGTCAGATGATATTATGACGCAATTTTCATCACATTTAGGTTCTACAGTAAGGTTAGGTTTCTTGCAGCACGGCATTTTGAAGAGTCTAAAAATAATACCAATATTAATTATTTCAATTGTTAGGTTTTTTGGATTTTTTTGTATGAACTAAATTTATAAGTAGATCAAAATGACGATCAAAGTGAAGAAAAGGCCAGAAAGATATTAGTTTAGAAATGATGGGCATTCCACACTCATCACTTAAAGACATGACAACCTATGGCAAGAAGGCTCTAATAGCGACTCTATTATGTCATATACAGAGTACATTTTTCAAATACGAAAGTTTGTTTGTCAGCTCTTGACGCCACAACGGCAGAACCAAAGTGATGATAGCTTAATGATAGTGAGTAACGTCGAATGCCGAGACGAAGGTCGCGGGTTCGAATCCTACAATGAGCGTGAGCTTTCGGTGAAGGGAAACATCGTGAGGAAACTATAGCACCGTGTTAGGGTACTAGCTACCACCCTCAAGTTGAAAATCTGTCGCCAAACACTTTCCGATGTGTTCCACACTTGTGAGCCAGTCAGTTCCCTTCTGTACTCATAGTAAAAAAAAAACAATCATGAGGAAGTTTCAAAATATTCATAATGTTCTTAATGTATCACACGAGTGATACATTAAGTTAAGTTTTAATTATGTGCAGTATCATACAGTACTTTATCTAAACTCATATAAATAATGTAATTAAAAAAAAAATAGTATTTTTCTACGAACTTTTTAAAAAAATTGCTATTTTTTGTGACATTTTTGGTCAAAATGATATATGTAGGCAAAAACAATAAAATAAACAGACACAATAATCATATACCTAATCAAATCCGTGTTGCCGACATCCAAAAATTCTTACCTCTAAAGTTCAAGTCAAAAATTTGTCACATTGTCATCGTCAAATTGAATTGATACTGATTGATTATAATATTGATAGGTCCAAAGTGTACTTTAATAGAAAAAAAGTTATTTTAAAGCATTATCTTAGGAACAAAACTGTACTATAATGAATCATTATACACGGGTGTGCATAAAGTGGGTCATTAAAGTACTGATTTTGATTTCATAATTAGCACATTACGATATGAGAGTAGATAAATACTTAAATGGTTTTAGAATATAACTCTAATAGACAAACTAATGAGGTTTATAGAGTCAGGGTGTGTTTACCTATCAACCGGTAAGATATCATGCAGAAAAATTAAAACCGTGGGTCACGGCTAAAATCAAATAAAGAATTCATTATAGGTATTATATCTATGAAAATCACTGATTTCCATTAATGTATTCCTAAAACGCTTGGTATAGAAAATAACACAAATTGCATAATGAAGCCAATACTAAAGCCGCGCGTAAAATTTAAATAATTATCACTTACCTCGTATAATATTCCTTATCAATTCGTATACGTCACTAATTGTTTATCACTTGTGTCTCTACAGAATGACTGAGCGTAATGTTGTGACGCTGATAACCGCAAAATGTTTTTATACTCTGTTAATTCGGGCCGTGCGCACTGATAAGTGTTCAGTCCTGCCGTGCCGAGTGCAACGCACATCGAGAGAAAAACATGACGCATATTACGTATTTTGTACTGTGTGAACTGTACCTAAGTTTTGCGTTGATTGCTTTTATTTACTTCTACATAGTATATTTAGTATTGTTTGTATATTAATTAATAAATTCGCTCAGCCGTTTGAATTATGACCAATTTTCTAGTCAGTTTCGGGTGTTTCTTTATTTATCGATCGGAAAATATCACCTGTTCTGCAATAACATAAAAATGCTTATTTTTTTTGTAAAATGGTAAACAATAAATGATCCTGTGACGAGACAAGTAGGTATTATAATAAATAAAACATAAAAAAATATACTAAAAATCCTAATATTTCTTTAATTAAATATAGTAGGTAATATTAGTAATCAAAATGAATCACTAGTGGATGCAAAAAAAATATTGCTCAGAGTGTAATGCACAAGCGAGTGCAAAACATAACGCATATTACGTACTGTATGAACTGGACCTAATGTTTGATTACCATGCGTGTGGTTGACAAGAAAATTATCTTGTTTGAATCTAGAATTTACTCTGTTGCGTCAGACTAGAGACATGCGCAAAAGGTTTGAAAATTACAAGGCATATCCAGAGGAAAGTATACTTTCTAGGAATTAAAATAGTAAAGGTTCTTTATTATCTTTCCGAGCGTATAAAAATAAGTAAAAAATAAACAGTAAGTAGTTTTACGCGACTACTCTTACAGACAGACAACCAGGAACTGAGTGTTCTTTTTAACATAACATTTAGGAACTATAAAAATAAACTAAATGCGCATAATAATAATGAACAAAACATAATTTTGTGGCTTTGTAATTCAACTTTACTATGCAATTTTAAAATAAAATAACACATTTAATTTATAAATATAGAATCAATATTTTTACAAAACTTTTGTTATTTTATTATTTTAAAAGTTTGCAACAGTTCTATATGTAGAGATTAATCATGCTTTTTTCAAATGGTCACACTTTCAAATTCAGTATCTTGTCAAGCATCCTTTTCCATATAAAATTTTAATTCGAAAATGGATTTGACATATTTTAGACTCGGACAGTACTGTATCATTTTGTAAAATACATTTAACCTGCAACCTTGGTCCATTCAACATAAACGGGCATGATATTTTCGTCACTAGTCAAGTTGCTTCAGTCTGGCCAGTGTGGGCGATGGGCCCACTTGCCTTGAGCTCGACTATGTCGGCTGAATATTAAATAACTCGAGCCAGTACTTGAATGGGCTACTTGCTACTTGTTAAGTTTAAAGGGGTTTTATTTGTTTGCTGGAGTTATATTACATTTGGACAGTTTTAGCAGAGCTTATAGATAGGTATTATGGAGAAATCTGGTTTCCACTTTTATACTTGTAGAAATATATTTACAGCCAAACAATTAGATCGAACCCTACTGTTGGACCCAACATAAATAGTTGACAGTCTAGATCACAGTTTAATTCGGAAAGGGACTACTGGCCAGCTGCATAAAAATAAAAAATAAAACTCTTTAGATTATTTTACAATTGAAACGTCTGTTGATGACGTCACTCCTTATACTTAATACAAACTATTTACAAGTGTAAATCGCTCCAAAGTCTGTAAAAACATCACAAATAGCATACTACTAAATTAATTACAAAATCTATTCACGCGCGCTAATAAAATCTATTCACTTCGAAAAGTACCTCACAATGTGTTGCAGTAAAAAGAGAAATTAGGCTTTTGGGAGAAAGTACCGTGTGCGGTTGCAATTTGTTTGCTAAGAGGCTATGACGCAACGCGTATCCTTGTATGAAGAATCGATTAAGTAGTTTCGTAATTCTTTACTTGACGATACTTTATGCAAGTGTGGGCTGTATTATTTTTTTTTATTTACCTATCATTACGCATTATTTTTTGATATCTCAATATGATTTCAAATATTTCTTTTGAGCAATTCTAATCACATATTTTTTTTCACGTTTGCCCAAAAATACCTATTTATTCTATGAAAGTGTCTAGAGACACACCTAGGATGCATAGGTACAGGCTTTCGGTGAAGAAAACATCGTGAGGGAATACAGGACGGAGGTAAAACAAATTTTAGTTTTAATACCCTCCTGGCTGACTACTATCAACCTACTGGAGAATTCCGATAGCTGCACTTGAGAGCCCTCTTCTAGGGCTTACTACCTACGACCACATCATTATGACCATGATGAAATTGTCCCAATGGCCTATCAATAGTAAAACAATATAGCTGATTGTAGGCCAATATGTTTACGGTATCCACAATACAATATCAACCTTGTAAACACACAAACAGATCATTAGTTGCTTTACGATCACACCGCAACAATTGGCAATTAAACGGTAAACAACCATAAAGCACTTCTTTATCAAGATGCCACCGTTATTACGATACAGTAAGGTACAATATCACAAAAATGTTAAATAAAAAGAGCCTACTTGGACTGATAATGATCGGTGATGGTCAGTAAGTATCTTAGAAGGAAGTTATACTCTATTATGTCCTAGAACGGTAGACAATCAATTAGTTTAGTCCTCAGAAGCGAAATTATAACGTTCATGGTACAGTCGTGGGGTAAATAGCTTTAGAATTTAACAAAGAGAGATTCGTTTCGGGTTTTTGTTTCATAATGTTATATTTTGATAGCTTGTAGATTTACAAAATCATTGAGAATATCGTGACATTTTAAATATTTAATAATTGTACGTAATCAAATGTTATACCTAAGAATAACATCAAATATTTTTTTTTATAACTTAATTATTTATTAAATGAAAAAGTATAAATAATTAAGTTATAATTTAAAAGACTAATCTTTTATTAGTCTATTTTTAAGGACATAACTTCAATTCTCTATTGTATTATTTGCTGTGTTTCATGTTACTGTGCTTTTTTGTCATCTTTATTATACTATATCATTGCAATACAAAATATTGTTTTATGTTATAAATATCAAAAAATCATCCTCAAACTAACTAATATTAAACTACAGGCTAAATGTCCATAACAATATACCTACATACATATTTTTTCAAATAATATTTGGTAATTTTATATCCGTTACCAATCTGGCGTCGCTGACAAATAAAAAAAAAGGAAAATCTAGGAAAGTCGTAAAAAGCAACTCTTTTGCAGGCGAATCTTGTCCTTATTGACTTTAAAAACGTTATTATTATAATTCTTATATTTTCCTGTCAAGGTTGAAATTTAAATAACATTCAAATAAAAAAAAAAGCGTAACGGAAACTACTTGTTATAAACAAAAGCCAAATACGGACAGCGACGCCAGACAGGATAAAAAATATATTATAGGTTTTTTTATAAAACTTACACCCAACGAACGGTACAGATTATTCAGTACTAGTAACTCTAGCAGCACGCTACGATAGACTTTTTGACAAGAGAATATTTCTCCTTGTGTTGCTATGAATTTCTTTTTATAATTTATCAAACCACTTAAACGTGTCTCTATTTTTATCATAAGCTAAATTCTAAAGATGTAACCATAGTAACCATAAAAGCTTTTCACCGCAACTGTACCCGCAAACAGGTTATAATAGACATTTCCTTGTTTGTTAGTTGATGTATGAAATGTCTGGAAAGTATTTTGTACCGCAACATTGTCGCTGTTTATTCAGGATGGGGTAATTATATACATGTATTTAAGTCGAAGGCGTTTTAACGGATACGCCTATTAGATTAGAAGCTGGTTGTATGGAAAACTAATGTATGAAAACTATTCCAAATCCAAGTCGAAGTTCTTAATGAGAATTTTAGAATTACTTAATTTATCCCTCACAAAGTCACTATAGTCTTAGAAATATAAATAATTTATTTGGCATAATCATGACCGATAATTGTTTTTATAGATTTGGCTGTTCATCCTATCCATATTCAAATTTATTTTTGGAATACTTATGTTACAATTCAAATCTCTACTATCCATTTCATACGACGACTGATTTTACAAATTGCTGCGACATAAATGGTTATTATTATTTTCTATCGAATAAAGTCACACACAGCACTATTGTTTATTTATTATTTTAACTATGTATAGGCCTGTGTTTGACTACAATCTCACCGTGGTTAGTGAAGATGTGGCCGATGGTGGTAAGCACACTAAGCTTAGATGGGAACTGGCTCTCAAGTAAGCCGTCGGACCACACCGGAAAATGTCAGGCAGGTGGATATTACAAAGTACCCTACCACCGTGCTATAATTTCCTCACGATGTTTTTCCTTCACCAAAAGCTCAAGCTTTGTAAGATTCGAACCCTCGACCTTCGTCTCGGCATTCGACGTCACTACCACTGAGCTATCGATTTAGAACCTCGGCACCTTCGCAGGACCTTCGACCGCCATCTTTGGCACGATGACGTACCCTCATTCATGGCTAGATACCAACTTAATATACCTCCCAATCGTTATCTATTGACATTTATCGCGTAGGCGTTAGAGTTAATATTTCAATGGCTTTTCGATTTCGCAATGCTATTTATATTTGCTTATCTTGTAAATAGGGTATTTAGTTTATCTTTTATGTTTATGAATGCAATTAATATGGATTTTCTCTTTTGCAGGTGCCGAGTTTTAATTTAGTTGATGCAGAACCTATTTACGTTGGTAAGATTTTATTATTGTCTAACTATCACAGAAGATGCAAATTTATTCAATTTTACCTATAGTCTTATAGAATAGTACGTCGCACCTATACGTAATAGGTACTTGTTATCAGAGATTGAGTAAATAAACTAATTTGAATCCAATCCCTACAGCACAGATCCTAGTCCTTTATTTTACTGAGCAATATAAATTAGGAACTTTAGGAAAAAGAAGAGATTCTAAAATTAAAATTACAAAAAGGAATCGAAAATAAACAAAGAAACATCACCGATAAAAAAAAAGCTATTGGCATATTTCGACTAGTTCTATATTCAAAAGAAAGTATATTCTTTAAAAAAATGTAACCCACTTACAGCGAAGCCCATGTTGTAATGAAGCCAGTAATATCCGTTCCCGGGTCAGGTCGTGAGGTCGTCAGATGAAAGTAAGATTGGCCGGTTCAGTTCCCATCCTGCCGGGTATCGCCGAGCGAGCGATGCCGAGGCCCGACCTAGTGACGTCGAGTTACGTCACGATTTTAGGGATGCTACGGGAGGTGTCGAGCAGGCTTATGTTGGGATATTTCTGGTGATCTAAAGGCGATAGGCCACATAGGTAATAGGTAATTCAGCTTTAAAATGGACAGGTGGTTTTACATTCCATTTTATTGAAGGTTATTATATATTAATACTCGAAAAGAATATGAATTAATTATATTTTAATGTTTAGTGCAAAATAGAAAAGATTTGCATTTTTTTGATTTTGAAAACTACATATAAGTATATTTTATTCGAGAACAAAATCTCATAGAAAAAATTTTCCCAAATTTTTAATTTTTTCGGACAACTTTTGCTATTTTTTTTCCATCAAATTCGAACTATTACAAACATTGTACAACAAAAAAAAATACCAAATTAGTCCAGCCGGTCTCAAAGGATGCGCTTACTAACGAAAATAATTTCATTTTTAAATAGGAAAACTGGCGTTTCTGATATCATTTGGTATCCATAGCAACACGATCATATACGACCACTCACACGCATACAATCCGTCCTCAATGCTATGTACAAATTGCTTAATTAAAGTATCAAATGCGCCACATATTGCGCAAGCCACGTGTGGATAATCGTCACATTTCCTTGGGAATAGCGGCACCGGCACAGGCGCATATACGCAATGCAACATAAACTATATGAGTAACGTTGTGAAAGTACAATCAACTTGTGTCTATTCACATTATTGAAGCTGCTGTAAGGGCCATATTTTTTTATTTTTTTTAAATTGCACTAACATGGAGTTTGGACAAATGATTCGCG
Organism: Tethea ocularis; assembly: GCA_963555595.1. Taxonomy (NCBI): domain Eukaryota; kingdom Metazoa; phylum Arthropoda; class Insecta; order Lepidoptera; family Drepanidae; genus Tethea; species Tethea ocularis. The sequence goes on along the minus strand of OY741963.1, from coordinate 2,549,708 downwards.
CATCTCTTTTCGGAGTGTTAGCAGGGAACATTGTGTGATAAAAACCTGCTTACAGGGGATTCCACACAAGTGTAAGTGTAAAGATCCCCACGATTCGGCTAGTTTGACCGCAAGGTTGGTCATGGGAGGCTGGTGGAATTATGTTCTAAGGGCCTACGGTACCATTCTAAAAACATAGAACTGAGAAATTAGAGGCCTCTTGCCTATAAGTATAACGGAGTGTATGGTCTCGCAGCACGGCCTGCCGCAGATGCCTTGTACCTAACTGGTTGCAAATAGCCACTACAATAAATCTCAAGAGTTGAAAGCATATTTGTAAGAAGGGACATACTAATATGATCGATAGAAGGACCTACAAATTATGCTAACCCAAAATAATTAGGAAACAGAGCCAGCAGATGGTGATAGAGGAGTTGAATGGAGCTCGACATGGTTCGATAACACAAGGCCAGGTGACGTTTTTTTTTGTACTTGTATAGGCCTGTGTTTGATCACAATCTCACCGTGGTCAGTGATGATGTAGCCGATGATGGTAAGCACACAAACCCTAGAAAGGAACTGGCTCTCAAGTGCAGCTGAAGGTGCTTGGCGACAGATTTTCAACTTGAGGGTAGCCAGCCAGGCGGGTACTACAAAATACCTTACCACCGTGCTATGGTTTCCTCACGATGTTTTCCTTCAACGAAAGCTCAAGTTTTTTGTAGGATTCGAACCCGCGACCTTCGTCGCGGCATTCAACGTCACTACCACTGAGCTATCATCGCTTTAAAACTAACTTAAAGGCGAATAAAATCGTGTACATTATACAACCAGACCATAAAAAATTTAAGGATATGAAATCCTTCAACGCTCACGAAAGCGATCACGAATCTAAAACGCGTAATTATGCGTGCGCCCACGCATTCTCTTGTAACCGAAAACGTAAACCGTACTATAGATATGGTAATGCGATATGGTATAGCGAGGCTGTGTTTATCTGTTGTTTGGAAATCGAAAGTGGACTACATGTTGCGAACGAGATTGGTTCGAATGTACAGGCTGAGTGAAAAGTGAAATTGGATTTACTTCAAAGGTTTTGGGCGACACCTGATTGCCTTGACCTGATGCATGATTTTGAATTGCATTTCATTACAAAATATGAAAAAAAAAACAAAAGATGTCAAAAACTGAAATATAAATTTAAATCGGCCTAGTAATACGAAAGATATAAGCATTTTAGAAAGATCCGTGTGCCATGCCATGTGACGTCATATGGCACTACGTCTAAACTCCATAATAAAATTCTGTTTTACTAGAATTAGATAAATTTTTCATGGTTTATAGGTATCTTGATTATTTTTATTCGAAAAATATTTGTTTTCTACTGTTTCATATATGAATGAGTTTTTAAAAAAAACGTGCATATTCCCTATTCAAGGTAGGTCTCAAGAACATCGCGCATTATTTCATCCGATTTTTACTCCTATCAGGTTTCTTACGTAAGGTTAAGGTATTTTGCGCTAAAAATAAGTTACAAAAAAAAACAAAAAAATCCAAAAGTAATATAACACACATTTTTCTTAAGATTAGATAGACAGTCCATTTGAACATTAGTAATGCATTAGATCGCCGCATAATTCAATTGTACGCTGTCAGGTGCCCCACTAGTACTTTAATGGTATTCTAAATGATTTACTGCGTTTAAAGGAAACACAAGAAATCCGTTTCCACCCAACCATATCAGTAAAAATACCTTTAATAGACGATTTCCTGCGCGTCTGTACCGATGCCTTTTATGGCATTCTCTCATACAAATCGTTGGTTTAGCATAGCTTAGCCAAATCCATTGCAAATAATCACTATAAGTGAGCGTATCAAGTGATTGCGACGTAAGTGGCGCTCAGAGCTATGCATAAGTGGATTAGATTTTGAGTTATAGACTCGGAATTTGAATAAAAATGTTATTGAAAATGAGAATGCGCTGACTTATGGCCAAATCATTGCTGTGGTTTATAGTTTGATTGATGTGTGTTTTATCTATGCTTTTATATGTAGTTTAGGTACATGACTATGACTTTGGGCGCCGACTGAAAATCAGTAATTGAACTATCCTTGAATTGAAACTGCCTTTATTCATGACGTCACGTAACAATATTTTTGATTTTGTTTTGTGTATCCTGTTGGGCGTCGCCACAATTTAATACAGCTTTAATAGATTTCCCTTTATAGTGGACAACCGTGTGACGGCATTTAAACGTTTTTGTTTCTGGGAACTTATTTTGAAAAAATCATGTGGAAAAACAAAGTTAACTAGCTAGCTATCAGTGACCTCCGCTGCCAGATGGCCGACGCCCAATGGGGTATTTAAATTGTAATGTACAAGTATGTCTCTATCATGAATAAAAAATTACGTTGAAGAATACATGGTTGTTGTAGTAGCTTCTCTTTGCACTTGCACCCCCCTGGCCAAGTAACAATCGTAAGAACTTTATTTTATTTTTTATTTTTTATTAATTTTTATTATGTACCTACCTACTAATATATAAATCAAAAAACTTTAACAACATAAATTCGAAAGAAAGATCCACAAAGAATGAATGAATCCTGTTTCTTGCCGAAGTCTTCTCAAAGGAGAGTCAAATGGAACACACTCCACCATGACCGAGTGTTCCCGCAATGCTTGGAACAGGGCCAAATGGAGACGCATTGCAAAAGCCGCCACTCAAGACCTATCATAACCACGACCACTCGGTCAAGAGTGTCCTACTAGGAAGAAGAGTATTGTAATTGCAATTGTAATTTTCGACGTTCATAAAGTGCCTTATCAAGGCCTAAACTGAAAAAAAAAAATTGAGTTTGTATGTGTCCTACAATACCTGGCAATGGCATACCAGAACCATGAAAATATTTTTTTTTCGTATACTCGTGTAAAAAGACTTTCCGCTACAGTAAGTACGCATAAAACAAAACACAAGTGTTTGAGTGAAAGTGGTCTCGATCATTGTCTGCTATGCGTCTGCACATTACACGGCTATGGCTATTTGCTATGTAAATACACACACGTTACGTGACGGACCTTGCTATTATACTTTTTACTATTGTTGATTGACAGCTGTAGCCACTTTCAGTTACAATTGTTTCCGTTTTGTATGTAAAACTAGTTTTTTTGTAGTCTTAGGTAGGTACCTACTTCATAAATAATGTTGTGTTGACTTCTAAATAAAAGAAAAACAAAAAAACTACTAATACGAAATGTTTTTGATATGATATCCTACTAATATATATATATTTTTTTTTTTTTGTTTTTTTTTTTTTTGAATGGACTAAGTTGGTAGCCTCAGATGGCTGCAACAACCTTACCGGACAAATCGGCGAGCGCAGCGGGTAATATTTAGGTAACAACGCCTGAGGGCACCCCCGAATGGGGTACGAACCTTGGCTCAGGGCGTTACCGAGGGAGGGGGAGGACTTTGTACGAGTTACGACTAATATTATTAATGCTAAAGTTTGTGAGTATGAATGTATGGATGAATGTCTGTTACTCTTTCACGTAAAAACTACTAAACGGATTTGGATATAACATGGCCCATATACCCTGGAATAACATATAGGCTACTTTTTATCCCAAAACATAAAATGCCTCGAGAACGCGAGTGAAACCGCGGGGCGGAAGCTAGTATGATATAAGTATATGATAGATTGATTGTCTGAAAGTGGTTTACGGAGTCTAACTGGTAGGTTTTCTTATTAGAGATGCCATGTGTTGTAGCTATATGGCAAACAGTCGATCATACTTCCTAAAGCGTACCTATTAAGATATAATTTCCCAAGATTCAATTCCAAAACAACACACACTACATCGACGATGAAAAAACTATCATTGCGCCGAGCAAGCCCGTGGCAAATAGAAGCTCAGTGGGATTGGAATGAATGTCATATATCTCGGCTTGGCTCCTGAAATCACAACGCGTCTTATAACGCCATCCGAGCAATATTTTGCGATATGCAATCATTTCTTGAATTCTTTGTATTATGTGCATTTTGTCAAATTCGAAAATGCTAACTAAATTAATTAATTTAAATTTGGAACTACATAGGCTCTGCTGAAAATTGCATTGAGTAATATTCTCGTAGACGGCCATATAAGTAAGACCCCTAGGGTAGGTGATTCGCCACTTATCGATAATTCGAACGCGCTACTACGGGCCTTTCCTAATCCGGAAAACACGCCTATCATAGCCTATTTAGCTCAGCGTGTTGACAGATTTTCTATACTCATTCATGGATTAGGCAATTCCTCATTACGGACGCGTAAAGTAATTTGTCGGTACAACATGTCGTACTTGCATCGCAGTGTCGTCTGACACGTAATGTGCCCATTCATAGGTATCATTGCGTGAGATTGAATAATGTGTGCTATTTGTTAGCAAGTTAGTTTGTTTGTTGCGTAAATTACTGCGTTAGGTAGGTACTAAATTTGACTAATTACGCATGTTGAATAGTAAATTATAGCAGTTGTCTATTTCGTTTATGTAGTATAGGGAAAGGGAAATCAAACGCGCATGTTACCTATTTCGACTTTTAATCAATGAATGTTTGTAAAATCTTTGTAGACGTTTTTTTCTGTTTTGAAGTTTACAACAAATATACAAACTACATATAAAATATTACCTCGAGGCGTGTGCTGCTGCCGATCAACGGCAAGGTTCCCAGAAGGCTGGCAGCGTTCCCTCTTTGGATGACCAAGCTAACGCGTTGGCGGAAAAAGCTCGCCAGCCGGTCCCGATAATTTAAGTTTTAATTAAAAATTCACAATGATTATAAAGTTTCTCATGGCAATTTCTGTCATATTTGTAGGTGATTTATTTATGCTTTTATATTTGACTTAACAAGGCTCAATAATACATGCTACACATAATATATTTGAATAAAACAATTACAATTCTATTGTTATAATTTTTTTAAATATCTAAATCAATATTTAGTTTCAATTTATATCACTAAGTTTATATAAAACAAGCAGAACTGAAAGAAGAAGAGCAGCCTCGAGCTAGGTTAGCATTACCAAAGAATAAGCTTTACAAATCTAATGCTTAGTTCATCTCAAACAAAACAACCGAACACATCCGAAATTTGAAAATAGTAAAATAAGATTCGATAGTATAATCTTAAACAAGTGTGTTCACATACAGATAGAAACTCCACTATCATTCAACTGCCTAATTTAAATAAATAAAAATAATTGACAGAAAAGGTATTACCAAATATTATGTGACTTTACATGGTAATATTACGCACAGCATACATAATACGTAAGAAAAATATTGAACAAAGAAAAAGAATGTAACAAAGATGGGAGAGAAAGTGAAGAACAATACATACTAGTAGGTATTAGGAGCCAGGCTGTTAATATTCATAACATTAGCTTTACGCCACATTACGCTGCGATAATACCTAGGTATAGTTATTTAAAAATTTACGATGCGTGCAAATAATATGGTAGAAGTAAATAAAAATTTAATTGTGAATATTTATTTAATTTGGTTCAGGTAAGGTGGGTAATTAAAAAAATATTAATAGACGTTAAGTCATACCTGTAACTCAGGTTTACGTTATTTTTTTTTATTTGTATGAGTCACAGCACATACAAACTCACTGGGTTACTCTATAATTGAAATTTTTAATTCTTAGGTATGTACCTCGATAATTTACATCTTGAACATAGCAGTGGCAGGATCAAAGCTCAATTTATACATAAAATAAACTTTGTACACATCATATTTCAAAATCTTTAGTGTTATAGTATCTTTATTTTATAATTCTTAATTTATTCAAACGTTAATTTATAAATTATATTTGTTAGTTTCTACCATCACTTACTTGAAGAAACACGCACCAATATCAATCGTATGCACAATAAACGGTCTAACTAAACGCAGCAAAGAGTCCGTCGCACGCGCATCGAGTCGCGTCTCTTCCAACCGGCTTTTGTTTCCATTACGTCACGTTTCCTACTTGACAGCTCATGTTATGCGTAACCCTAATAAAAGTGATAAGTTATGGTCTTATGGGTAAGACTTATATCTCCCAACTGTCTATGGTTAAAACTAGTTTTTGCACACCTGCTCTCCGAATCGCTGTTTTACCAGCGATTCACGTGATGTAAGGATATAAGTCAAAAACGCATTCTCTTTTCGGCCATACTGCTTTACCCTTTTAGGCTTGTGTGTGGCCTGTTTTAACGGTTCCGTACTTCAGAAGGAAAAACGGAACTCTTATAGGATCACTCGTGTGTTTGTCTGTTCGTCCGTCTGTTACAGCTAATTTGCTTTGATACTACTGGACCGGTTGAGTTAAAATTTGGTACACATACGTCGGTGACCCAAACACGGACGTATAACATAAATAAAATAGTTTTAAGCATGGAGTTCACTTTAGAAATTTAAAAAAAAAGTTTTGAAAACTATAATACAAACTTAGTCCTTACCTAGAGAGTGTGTAAAATGTAGGGTAGAGTTAAAAAATAAAACAGGTCACTTATAATGCAAATAATCTCTGTAATTTAACCGCTAATAGGACACGAAGTGTTGCCATATACACATACAAAAAAAAGCTAGGGCAATAAAACTAATATTCAATTTAGGCCCCAGGTTTAGGGGACTTATGAAGGTCAAATTTACTGAATTTACCACCGGTTCGGAACACGGCCTAAAAGGTTAAGATTCTAAAGCTAACCTAATACACATAAAAACAATAATAAACTTACCTACATGCAATAAAGTAAACACATAACTGCCCACCATATCATTAGCGCAGTGAAGTGCTATCATTCACGCATCTCAATTGCCCATGTGCTTGCGCATGTGCAAAAAGAAATCCTCACCGACATGTCATGAATGGCCGTTTCAAAACGTAAAAAATATTTTATAACCGGTCGACTGTTGATTTTATTTATTATTCCAGGGTTCCGTCTCATTTTCTTTTCCTTCTTTGCTGGCAATTGTTATTTCTGACATTTCACGTAAGTACTTGTCAGTCAGATTTTAATGAAATGGTGGCTGTTCTACTAAAATTTTCAAGGACTTTTTGTGACGTCTAGATATGAGCTACCATTTCATTTCACTACCGCATTAGAATTGATCTTTATTAGCTCCTACACCTTTATGAATAAAATTGAAAATAGGTACATGTTTTTATTAAAAAAAACGAAAACTTAACGTTACTTTTCAAGCTCCCGCCAAAATGTTCTCATTGTTTTCTGTCTTTTAGATCATATCTCTAAAGCGTCGAATAAAAAATAGTGTTGTAATGTTCACTAAATTTAAATTTAAAAACAGAACATTGTGATCCAGCGGACTCCTAAAATATAACCAGCTGCCTCAGGGTGCGGCATCCTAATGAAGTAGGAAGTCTCATCAAACATTTTTTTATGTTTTTACAACGCCAGTTATAATTCTTGAGAAACGTTTTAATGCGAGAGACGTCTGATAAACAGCTTTTATACGACTGTGTCATCTGTTCGTCTCATAATGTTGCCACCTCACTTGGTGTAGCATCATAAGTCTTTTAGGGTTCCGAAACTCACAAAAAGAAACCCTTCTAGAATCACAAGGCGTGTGTCTTCTGTGTGTCCGAAAACACTGGACTGGATTGAGTTGAATTTTTTATTAGACATATGTCCCTTATTCCTTGTCCCCCTTATCTCCGAAACTACGGAACCAAAATTTTTTATAAAAATACAGATAATAGTTCTTTACCTAGGAAAACCTATAAGAAGTCTATGCGCGAGTCAGACTCGCACGTGTCCGGTTTTATTTTAGATATGCTTGACATTATTACTGTGAAAGTTTTGACGTTAGATGACCGTAAAATACCTAAGTAATTCATTCTATTCTTATTTTGGATAATGTACCTAATGTCCAACCGCATTTTGTCCCTCACTAATGTTATTAGCAAAATATATAGTTAGAAAGTTTTTACATTTACCTCTGAACTCTACGTACATATTTTTATGCATTTTTTTATGTGATGCCAACATTCTCATCATCATCATCATCATGTCAGCCGAAAGACGTCTACTGCTGGACAAAGGACCCAAGGATCTCCACGATGGCCGGTCTAGCGCTACCCGCATCCAGCGTTTTCCCGCGACCCTCACAAGATCGTCGGTCGATTTCAAATTTATCATTAAAAATTTTATTTTAAGTGTGCGTTTGTAATGTCAAAATAACTGATTTGAAAGTAAGTAGGTATAGGAGTATAATAAGGTACTTACTTAAACCATAATTTTTTTTTTTAATTTCTGTCTGTCTATTTATTCAGGTTGCAAAATGACCCTATTTTGACGGGACTTTCACTGGCAGATAGCTTATGTTATAAGGAGTAAATTAAGTTTCTTTTATTTTAGAAAAAACAATTAAGGTTCCGCACAAAAAAAACTTTAATTACTTATTATATTCTTTTTATCGTGTCATTAAATATTTCAACCAAATATTAAATTCTTGATTTTTTACAATGTAATGGTATTCTATGGTATATGCACTCAAAAAAAACGTCATGGGGAAACCCACATCATTAATTTGAAGGTCATTATAGTCAAATTAATGAACAAGGTACAAAAAGGTTTCTATACGACAATAAGTTAAATATGGGCTGGCAATTTTATTATGTTGATAAATTGTGCGAAACATAAGACCTTGTGAGCGTCCCAACCGAGCTTTACTTTGTCTTTCATTCAAATATAATACAAGTACTTCCTTTTTGTACCTCTGACTCATATTGCTTACGTTTACTTGAATGAAAATTAAATAATGATCTATTATCCTTAGATGTCACTCAAATCATATAAAAACCTAACTAGTTCTAAAGTTATAAAAGGCAAAACTGACCTAATCTTAAACCACTGGTCAACGAACCATTAAATTTATCGGATAGTTTCCTAACTTTAACCTCAAATTGTAAACCTTAGATACCTAATAAACCTAGATAGAGAGTTCGCGCGTTTAAACGTCAAAAGAAATAGGAGTTGAAGCTTGTTCCGCCCGCTCAGTGGTGACACTGTCATTGTGCTATAAACACGTATTCTGTAAAATTCTGTGCCGAATATGCTTCAGAATATATTTTTCTACTACTTTTATGGGATATATTCAAGAACTGTTATCACTCAGCATGCCTCATTGACGCAGCGCGCCTGTCAAACAGTAGACAAATCCGATCTGTTTTTTTTGTTGCGATTGCAGCGCAACACTCTATCTTGACAGGTTTATTATATAAGTTTTCAACAAAGTATATTGCGAGTAAAACTGCAGAGAGTCAAATATAAATATACCTATTCCTAATTTAAACAAATTACTTACCGTTACACAAACAAACATAAACAACCCTTCAAATAATTTCTCTAATCCAATCTAAGCTTCATACAAAGTAAAATCCAGTTCACATATAACAGCTCGTATTTCAAATAATACGCTTGCTTGCTGTCAGTCTGCAGTCTGTGCTTACATTGCAATTGCGTACGCTTAATAATTTCATCTAGATAAGCGCGTTACAAGTTTGTGAGTTCTTGTACAGTTACATACGTACGACATGTGTGGGAAAGTTACATACTTTTGGTGAGCACTTGTGTTCTTGAGTCGTCTTCAAATATTGAGATCTTGCACCTGTCTGAAATCGACAGCCCAAACAGCGCGTCTAGAAATTTGAAAATTTGCATATTTTTTTCTTTTTCCTTTTATGGAAATTCAAAGGATTTTCAAAATTCAACCCCTAAGGCCCAATTGCACTAACATCTTATAGCACTAAACCATGGGTTAAATATGGCTATGTGACAAAATTTACATATTTACCCGGGGGTTAGTGTTATACGACGTTGGTGTAGTTGTGCCTAAAAAGTTAAAATATAGGATCACATGTGAAAACCTAGTAATACACAAAAAAGTTGTACGTGAACAAACATACAATTACCGAATTGGTGACCCCGAATATGAAATTCTAGTAATGAACTATTTTATTATCAAATAACAAAGTAAAATATTTTGAATGCTTCTTGGATGAAACTCTTTTTGCCATGATTGTTGTGACCCCAATACCATTTCACTTTTTGTTTCAGATACATCAACTTGGCAATAATATCTGTAGATTCACAGAAATCTATCAAACTTTCGCTGAGACATGAACACGTCCGAAGTGTCCGAACATCTCAATCTTTCGCGTCATAAACGTCCGACACGATCGATTGATAAAAACTAAATCGATTTCGAGACATGATCACGGCTGTCAACAATAAATATGAAAGTGACGTTTCAATGAAAATGAAAGTACTAAAATGCAGTACGATATTGCAGTATAGTTCAATTTTATATGATTGGTAGAACTTTCTATACCCTAATATGGTGTGCGATTTATTTTAAAGCTGATTGAATTCGCGTAGTTTTTATCTACATCTACAACTACACTATAAATATATAACGGGAAAACATTTATATTTTTGTGTGTAATTAAGTTAAAAACTACTGGACTGATTTTTAATATTATTTCACCTAATTCTATACTATCATTGAATAGCTGAAGCTGTATTTATTTAAAAAAAAATAGGAATCCGTACGAAATATGCAATAATGTCTCAAGCTAAAACAAAACCTTATATTACGCTATTTTCGTATCTGGCCATTGAAAAATTTCTGAGTAAAACTGTCTAAGTAGCAGTTGAAAATTGGACCTTATACCTATTAATCTAAAACAAAGGAAAAGAGTACGTACCTACCCTCAAAAACTGTGTTTTTCAATAGTATGCAATTTAAAAAACTCTAACTCAAAAATCATTTATTCAGTTTAGGCCCTGATAAGGCACTTACGAACGTCGGAAATTACAAATGACTCTACCACCAGTTCGTATTACAGGTCACATATTTTTTTCTCCTAAAAATTTTAACTAAGCTCGAAATCATACGCATTACAATAACAACTCACTTTATATGAACAACGTCTCCTCGAACGGCATAAAAGTCAAACTTCGCAATGTTGCTTTTAAAAACAACTTCTGTCTTGCTTCCAAAACGAATACAACCATCAAATCACGTTCCACTATCACGTATCATGTCAATGCCACCTCCAAAACTAACAAAGATATCTTTGCTGTTAGAGAACATAACAATTATTCGATTATAGTCCTTAAATTCTCCACTATAAAACAACTGTTAGAAGTTACCAAATAGTAAATTGTAGTTGTAAATGGTAGCGAAATGCTGTCAGCAATTATTTCGAGCGCGATGACCCTACATGATGGTATTTGGTAATGTATAGTAACATGAAGTAGTCATTTGTAAGGTTCATAGGTTGATTTATTTGCGCAATTACATATACAGATTAAAAAATGATGTTTATAGATAAGGATCATTAAATATCGCAATAATTGTTGCAAAACTGTTTTGTTTGCTTACAAATTAAATTCTGCTGTTTTCCCAAAGGTTTACATAAGGTTCTTCTAGAAGGGTGTAAAGAGATTTTTGTAGGATTCAAGCTCAGCAAGCTTCAGTAGGCTATAAGTAACCGTATCCTCTACGTATGGTCCTTCGAGCCGGACCAAATGTTGAAAATAGCTTAGTTTCTAGGGAAGGGCAGAAGTGTTTCCGGAAAATAGGTATAAAAGTCAAATGGAAAAGGCACTTGAGTTAGGAAAGCAGCAAACAGACGAAACAAGATAATAACAATAATTTAATTAAGTTTAAAATTACGCTTGCTGTCTTCTTCTAGATTTTGAATGATTATCAGTTATCACCCTCGGCCACCAGTAACTGCTGTGAGATAGATTATATAATTTCCTTCCTTGAATTTAACAGAAATGGCCTCAAGATGCACTCAAGTGCTAAGTGTTTTGTATCACTTTGCAATGGCATAACACTTAGAATATCTTTCAATGTTGGTAAATGTTTGTGAGATCATCACCACTGTGTTTGATTTAACCTTTTATTTGGTATAACAATAGCGCATCATAATATTTTAGACCTTATGTTGTCATAATACGTATACATTTCAAAAATAAAACAGTTTAAGTGCCAGTCTGACTCGCGCACTAAAGAGTTCCGTACAAAGTCTTATTGAAGGTTAATCACTAATAAAGGATCTCCATCGAATCTAATTTATATTCGTTATAGCAACAAATTGTAAATTTTTGGATTTATTTTTAAATTATTAACAACATGAAACGTAACCTATGTCCTCCTGCAAATCATACCTAGGCTGAGTGACAAATTTAATCAAAAATCTACCTAGTACCTATATAAAAAATAAAATAAATATATCAACATAACGTAACATGGAATGGTAAACCAAATTAAAGTCTCAAAAATATTACTTAATGTGATACTTATCGTAAATTCAAAAATATTATATAATACTCGACCTTAGCCTTATTTTGACTAAAGCTATATCTGATCCAAACAACCTCAGAGCGAGGTCCAAAGTAAACCAACCAATCGTATCGTCAACAAAGTTATGTAAACATCGACAATGTCCAAGAAATACTACATTTCCGACAATACTCGCTAATCAAATTACGGAAACCTGTACGATAGGACACGACACGACACCGGTCTTCCTGTCCGATGTTTACTTTCGTAAGTTTATGGTGTTTACACATTAGAATCGTTCGGGGCAGGGTATTTTTTAGGATTCCGTACCTCAAAAGGGAAAAACGGAACCCTTATAAGATCACTTTGTTGTCCGTCTGTCTGTCAAGACACTTTTTCTCAGGAACGCGTGGAGGTATCAAGCTGAAATTCATATTAAATACTCAAGTCTACTGTCCCTTGGAGCTGTGAAAAAATCAAACTTCTAAGCCAACGCAATCAAAAGATACAGCAAATTTTTGAAACTCAGAATCTTGAAATTTGGTACGAAGCAACGTCTTATAGCACTGGAAAAATTGCGAAAAGCATAAATTTTAAGTTACATTATATTATGTACGGTACCCTCGGTACGCGAGTCCAACTTGCACTTGGCCGGTTTTTTTAACTTGGTTTAGCAGTTGAACGTAACTAAGATCTTTAAGATAAGTACCTAAGTTACCTAGGTATAACTCAGTACGTCGAAGGTTGCGGGTTTGAATTCTACCTATATAATGTGCTTGAGCTTTCGGTGATGGAGAAATCATAGCATGATGGTAGTAGTAGGTACTGTGTCTTACCCGCCTGATGGTTGTTTATTACCCTCAAGTTGAGTCGCCAAGCACCTACCGGTGTGTTCCAACAGCTGCACCTGAAAGCCAGTTTCCTTCTAGGCTTTGTGTGCTTACCACCATCGGCTACATTATCACTATTCACAGAGAGATTGTTTTGTTTATTTTTTATGGGATTTGAGTTTCCTCTACGACGCGGCGTATTTGTTTTCCACATACAATTTTCAAAATAAGTTCGCAGAAACAGAAGCGTTTAAATACCGTCACACGGTTGTCCACTATACAGGGAAATTTATTAGAGCTGTGACATGCTTGTCGACGCCCTGTTGGATAAAATCAAAATAAACCCAGCATCCTGACCAAAAGTTATCCCAGACGAGGTTTATAAGTGACGTCTCCATTGATTTTGGCACTCGATCCTTTTGAAAAATATTGACCTGATGACATATTGGAATGTTGTTTATTGACAAAACTTGGCAGAAGTTATTAATCATTCTGCCTATGGTATAATACTGATTTATTAGCTGTGGATATGTGGAATTAATTACATTAGAATATTTAGAACTTGATGAAAAGACACAAATACTGATTTTAGTTATTATTAGGTCGAATTCTGCGAATAGTGTACATATAATAAAACTGAAGCGTCTGATTGTTTGTTTAAATGGGCTAATCTCTGGATCTACCAGTTGGATTCGAAAAAATCTTTTACTAACAGGGAGCTACATTATCCCCGAAGGTTATAGTCTACTTTTTATCCAGGGAACGTGGGTGCAACTGCGGCTACTAGTTATCAATAATCTTATAAATTTCAGGAGAAAATTTAATCATTAGGAATTTATAACAATTTGAAGTTGAGTATAAAAATCTCTTGTGATGTGGCGAGATTGATTTTGTATTCAAGTAATTTAATAGGTTGCAGATTTACGTTGAAGCGTAAAACTAGAAAAATATATTCAGCCTACAACTTAAAGTATCTTTTGCCAAGATTAGATATTATAACATAAATTCTAGGCTACTGTCAACAGTATAATGGTAATGGACACCTACATATTGTATTCCGTGTAAAGTTACATCTGGCCGCAACCCTACGCATACAGCTTCCGTAAATAATTACGTATAATAACTATACTTACCTAGAAGTTACTTCGGGCCACAAGTATTTCAACTATAAAATTCTATTATCTAAATATGTAGTTTATTAATCGTGTCTCGCGGTTTCGGCCGCGCTAGTGCTTATCTACCTATAAATTAGTTCAATAAACGAGCAGTCTAATACAAAAAAAACTTAAATTCGGATCAGTACAAACTCTTATCACTGACCGAAACATATGTAATTTCAACTTTGAAAGACATAAAGACATCTAAAATTAAAAATCTTTCGCCAAGCATCTTCCGGTGTGTTCCAATAGCTGCACTTGAGAGCCAGTTTCCACATCATCACTGAACACGGTGAGATTATGGTCAAAAACAGGTCTATAAATACAGTAAAAAAAAAACTTTGAAGTCTCGCCATGATTTATACAATAAGATTTCTATTTAAGACATAGCTTATCTTTAACCTAGAAATAACTTAGAAGATAATCTCATCAGGTTAAACAACGCAACGGTATAAGCGGAAACGGATGTAGACGTCCGGTTACTAAACAGTAATTAACTAGCCAACCAATTAATATTGTGCTGAATATTAAAATACTAAGTTTTTTGGCAACTGTATTAAGTATATAATAATAAGTATCACACTCATCGTTGGAGATCTCACAAATCAGCGAAATGTGGCCACCATCTTTATAAAGAAATTTCAAAACGCCTGGTCGAAGCATCTCGTGACCAGAATGCTGGCGTATGCTTGGGTCAGAGAATCGGCATTGCCATCCAACGTGCCAATGCCGCCAGTATTCTGGGAACGATGCCTTCTGACAGCGACTTTTTCATTTAGTTTAGTCCTTTTTATCGAAGTAGTTTTTAGTTTTTCTAACTTAATTAAACTGATGTAAATATTGTTTAAAAATGAAATGGCAAAAAACGTAATAGAATTCAATTAATTTAATTTAATATTTAATTTATTTAAATTTAATAAATTTAAATTTTTGGGTCACTCGAATCAACCTAAGGTCTGGAAGCCAATTCTCACGCAGTAGAGATCATCTCTAATTCGAGATATGTCGAAACAAAATGGCGAATCTCTAATAAAATATTTTTTTCGGAACGGAACGTGTTATTTTGATGTCTACAGCTAAGTCGAAGGATATTATCTCTAAGTAACTGAGAATGCAGTTTTTCGATTCAGTAGACATTTTGGTGAGATTTTTCATAGACATTCATGATTAGAGATAATCTCCGATTAGAGATATCTCTACCCGCGCGAGAATTGGGCTCCTGGGCTCGAACACATCACCACGGCGCGGCTCCGTATAGTGGTGAATGGTAAATCTTGTTCTTGGAAACTTTTTAGTACCCACCTAATTATTTGTTTATGGTTCTTTCTTTTTTTTGTATGTCTTTAATGACCAAGAAATTAAATTTAGTGTGTCAGAGCTATACAGCGTTTGTGTTCATTGAAAAGGAGAATTCCCAAAAAACTCTACATTATATAATTTTTAATATATACACCATTTAGACTGGATTAAAAATCGTTAATTTTTATGTACAATTTGTTAATTACCTTATAATATGACAAATTGTTTAAATTATAATTATTTTCAGACAAAGTTCGTATTTTATAACTCCACTGGATAGATATCACATAAATTTATGTTTATTGCATAACGGTAATTAAAATCGTTGAAATAGTCAGTTAATTGAATAAATTCACTTGGATTGATCAACATTGTACAGATGGGCAATTTTAATAAAACGTTACCTATAAAAAAAAGTTAAAATTTAAATTAGTTGGTATTTGACCATCAATAAATAGTGTTGTGAACGTATCTATTTCCTAGAAAATAACGTTATTAATATTTGAAAATATAATTATAATAATAACAAGCAATCGAGCATATATAATTGATCTAGCATTTTAATCAAATCAAAAATGTAATCTAGATTTGTAATCAAAAAATGTAAAGCCTAAACGTATTCAAGTTCTTATCGCATATTTAATATTAATTTCGGGACAATATATTTTATATGAAAGGAAATATCAATCACCACGGACAAAGCCTGAGCAAAAACCTAGTGAAATTATACAGCTATAAAAACGATGTTCCCACGAAATTGTAGCAACTGCGGGTAGCCGTAAAAAAGTTAGAAAAAAACCATTAACAATCTGATCACAGTTATCACCACATCTGAGGCATCTGAAGTCCTGTCTCAGTAGTTGAGATACTTGTCTTCTTTTTATTGTCTCTGGTCTGCGGTACTTCAAAATATTGTACATCTTCTAATCGAATGTACAGCATACAATCAGGAACGTAGTAAGACGAAAAGTACTAAGCTACTATTTAATAAATGTCAAAACGATAGTTTATATGAAATTTTGTACGAAATACTACACTATGACGTCATAGTTTCACAGCATCAAATGATCTACTCTTAGTGGTTCTACTGTTAATAAAAATCATAAAAAGCATTAAGTACAACAAATTTGATGTTTCCACGTGTTTTTAGATGTTTTATGCATTGGTTAGTGTTTGGTCATTTATTTTTGACAGTGTCAACTAGCCTATTATGTAATGTACCCAATGTTTTTTTTTTAAATGTCTGGTATGTATTATTTAGTATAAATGTAATTGTTTGTTGTGGTCGCTAATGACCTTAGATGTTAATAAGCGACGTTAATTTAAAAAAAAACGTATTAAGGTACAGTAACTACTAACGCATGCGTATTTACCTTAGTAGTTTAAAAAACATATGTTATTTTTATATCAATATTATATAAGTGCTGTGTGGGAGTACCTTAAGATAATAATCAATCAGCACAGGTACGTCTTATTATTCATCTTAATTAGGGTTGCCATATGTCCGGATTTTCCCGGATTTGTCCTAGTTTAGAAGGCACCCGGGGAATGTTCAGCGGGTTTTCATTTGTAGTCCGGGTTTTAAAGTTTTCAAGGTACACCGGTTGCTAAAATAAAATCAAAAGTTTATTTATAACATTTTTTTTGATTTGACTATTTAACTATAAAAAAATCTGGGGTTTTCACGCTTGTTGTCCTGGTTAGCAGATATTTGAGATGGCAACCCTAATCTTGATAAGTGATACAAAAACAAGATGTTTTTATATACCATCATGACTTCATCATTTGTAAATCATTATTCTGTCATCCGTCATGGACATCTAATGACAAATAAGGTGTAGGCACTTTTTGCCTTATAGACTTTGCTCTTCCATATAAGATTGAATAGAACTAAGACTATATATAGGGTGTCAGGTTGAACGAGGTAAATATTTGCAGAACTGAAAGTACTTTTAAATATCACAGAGTTTTACTATGGAAGAAAAGCCTTGCTGAGTTTCTTGCCGGAGACTTCACTTTTTATTGATTGAATGATTTTCACCAAAAATAAAAGTAAATAATGTACAGCAGAGCGCTGTAATTTCGAGAAATACCTAATTGCTAAAATGCTCAAGTAGTTTTAGACCACCTTAATTTTTCTGCGAATTCTACAAGGCGTATATTGACTTTTTCTCCATACATAATGAACATCTAGTCAATTTCCCCATTAATCCAAGATCCAATTTTAAAATATCTGAAAGCATTCAGCATTGTTTAACGCAACGCTTCTAACATCGGAATGCCGATAATACCCGAAGTTACCCGAGCGACTGGAATGTTTCATTCAGGCTTAGTACCCTATCTGTCATCGCTCTATATCTATTCCATGGATCAGGGATCTAAGCTATTGATCAGAACGCGTCATGTCTAAATGACACTGCGATGGTGATCTCATTGCGTTTTTGCACGACTCACCTGCGCGCACGCATGTCCCTTCAAAATGACGTATGCTATAATTCGTGATAGTTGAATTTGAACTCTATCACTTAAGGATATATTTTAATTTTAATTATATATAGGAAAAATGTAGTAAATAATTGATCTCTGTGAGAATTTTGTGTCTATCAGCGTTTGTTTTGGTTTTATTTAGTTTGTATCGCGACACATTCCAGCGTACTTCGCCCGTTAGCTTTGAAGTGCATCTGCCAATATAAATTGCCTTGCAGATGGTAAAGGACAATGATGAAAGTCAGGTACGTCATTAGTCTCATGAGTCATTCATCGTATTTCTGTTTTATAAGCTAGACCTTTTTAGCTTTTTAATAAGGATAAACTACTACGGTCTTTCATCTACTTCCTACGGTGTATCATCCAGGAAATATTTATTATTTTTTTCTTTTTATAATAAAAAAAAATACTATCCAAATTCCCAACATTGCTAAATAATTATGAATGTCGAAAACAACATCCAATTCGGTCGAGCCGTTCTTTAGTGATTATATCATACATGTGGCAATTGATTTTTATAAAAATAAGATAGGAATAGATTATCTAGCTAATTTTCAGTAATTTCCTCTTCCAATCTTACTGCTCTTTAATTATCCAACACAAAGCAATAATAAACAAATATAAATTAACTACAAATTATGATTAATATATGGTAAAGTATTCTGTATTATACAATAAGACAATCATCTAGGTATGTAACTAATACAATGTCGATGGAAGCTCAAGGCTCCACGATGCTTATTATCCGACTGCGAAGGGTGACATATCATCACTGACATCTACAAAGCAAACTAGCAACCATACACATTTGCCGGGTAAACATTTATTCTTTCATATACCGTGTTTAAGTCATAAACTGATGGATAAAGGTTTTTAAAGAAATTGGTTCTGTAACGATTATAAAAATAAAGATCTGCATAATGGTTCAAAATCAAAATCAAAAACTCATTTATTCAGTTTAGGCCCTAATAAGGCACTTATGAATGTCAACAGTTACAATTTTTAGACTCTACTACCGGTTCGGAATACACTTGAACTGAGAAGACCCCGGCAAGAAACTCAGCAAGGCTTCTTTTTTTGTGGATCTTTTTTTTTTAATTTATGTAATTACAGTTGTTGTTTTAAATATACATAAACTTCATACAATTATCACTTGGCCAGGGGGCTGCAAGTGCAGAGGGAAGCTACTACAACCATATATTCTTGTCTTCTATGTAATGAGCCACCTTATAGTAGGCCTTGTCAATTAACTTAAGTTCTCAAATAACGTCAAGATTTTGTCCTAGAAGTAGGTAGTTAAAATTACTCATTTTTACATCAATATCGTCATCATAATATCACGGCTGTCAGTTTCATTAATCAGATTAAGAGTAGATGAGTATTTTTTTTTTAATAGTAATTACTAATACCAAATATTTCACAGTTTCTGATGAATGTTTGAACTTTTGAATCACATTATAACTTCTACCCCTAATCCCATCTCTTTGCTTCTACCCAACTCTACTACTTTTTTGACGTAACTGACTGGGACTTGACGGTCATTTGAATTATGACGCACGTCTAATGTAGGTACGAAAGTTAGTCATTAGTCTTATAGCTTTAACCACCCTTAAAATACCAGTCCGCTATTAAAATGTATTCTCCGTTTTCAGTATCAGATAATCATAGGTAGCGGTCGATTTGAAATTCCTAAGGCTTCCGTATTGCTGATGGACGGTCAGTCAGGCCGTACTGCCTAGTATGTCACTCTAATAGTTGTTTACTTGATAAAATGGAGAAAGTAATATACAGTAAAACTTGGTTAAGTGGGACCTGGGATAAGTGAGAAACCTCCATAGCTGGACCTCATGCTTAGGTCCCGACACTTTAGCACTGAATTACCTCTGTTAGTGGGACAAAACAAGCCTCTATATCTGGGATTCGTTTTTTAGATTTTATCGTCATAATGACCTCTATAATTGAGACACTTGAGACAGCGATTGTATTTTACCTCTTTTACTGAGATTATATTTTATTATTAACTGAAATAACCTCTATTCTCACCTCTATTAATGGAACCCTCTGTAAATGAGACAGATATTTATTTATACCTGGATATCTGAGAGGGTAAGTGGAAGAAACAAATTTGCAAGTCCCAGATATCCAGGTTTCACTGTATATAACTGGCCTTTTATGAAAGCGGTGCCTTAGTCTCACTATGTGTCTTTACTAGCTGTTTCCCGCGGATTCACCCGCGTTCCTGGGATAAAAAAGTAGCCTATAGCACTCGGAGATGTAGCTCCTGCTACATCCGAACTTACAAACGTTACCATTTTAAGTATAACATTAGTATAGACAATAAAAATCTGGATATAAGAAATGTTGTTCTGTCAACTACTTAGTCCGATTGTTTATTTAAAAAAAATATTAATGCCTTTTTATGTTTAGAACTGTATTTGACAACAATCTCATACTATGAATGTGATCGATTAAACACAACACAAATGGAACTGGCTCTCAAGCATAACCAGAAGGTGCTTGACAGATTTTAATGAGTGTATAGCGAGCGGAGTACAACAAAATATCCCAGCACCATGTTATGGTTTCCTTACGATGTTTTCCAACACCAAACACTCAAAGTAGGTTGAAACCCACGTCACCGCAACTCTTCAGTGTTTTGCAATTAATAGGCATGAAGATAATTGAATGAAAAGAAACGTAAGACAAATGCCAGTGGCACATGTCTGATTCAAGCGTTAAATATCACAATCAAACGTGTCCAATACCATTTATTTATGGATTTAGATGCGCAGTACCTACTTATATGATTGTATTGCTACTCGCAACGCTACGAACTGCCAAAAGTAGAGAAAGATTGCGAAAGCTCTGAACTCTACTCTGTCCACGTACGTAGGCCTGTGTTTGACCACAATCTCACAGTGGAACTGTGGTCAGTGATGATAATGGCCGATGGTGTTAAGCACACAAAATCTAGAAGGGAACTGGCTCTCAAGTGCAGCTATCGGAATACACTGGAAGGTGCCCGGTGACAGATTTTCAACTTGAGGGTGGTAGTTAGGGTTGCCACCCGTACTTTATAATAAAGTCTTGTACGTTATTTCAGGTAATTGTACTCTATACTTTATGAGAACAATAAAGTACACGAAAATACTTTATTTCGCATGATTTGATTTCTTTGGGATCTTGAAAAGTTTAATTGTATGTGGGTGCAATTGTTTAGTAGAGGTACTAATTTGATACAAACTGCAAGCAATAAAAAATATGTTTTTAAACATAATAATAAAGAAAAATAAATTGTACTTTATTTTGATACGATGTACTTTTTTTTCTTACCCATAAATAACCAATGTACTTTATCTGCAAAAAAAAAGGTGGCAACCCTAGGGTAGCCGGCCAGGCGGGTACTGCATAGTACTATAATACTATATAAACGATAGGATCCTCATTGTATGGTGTAGGTATGAAGATTGGTAATACAATCAATTGCCAAAGTACCTACTTATAGCCTTCCTTTACTAAGCCTAAAACTATCTAACTAAGCTATCTTTTCGTCTAATAGCGGATCCAGGGGCTATTGGGCTGAGTATTCATGTCTGTATTTTTATTAATTAACATTTTTTGGTATAGGTAAATGGTCTGTGGGTTTTTCCTTCGACCAGTAAACTCACATTTCCTTTCCTTATCGTTGGAAATTCTTTAAATCTAGTTTTAACGTCAAGCGACTGTTTTTATTTTACAATCAAATCTATATGTACTAACATATACATAACATATTACAGTAAACCCGTAATACTACTAATATTACAAATGCGAAAGTTTGTTTGTATGTATGGATGGATGGATGTTTGATAGATAGATATATAATTCTTTATTGTCACACCACATGAATATTTGTAAAGCGATACAAGAATTTAAATATATTATAATGTTACAATCGGCGGCCTTATCACTAAAAGTGATCTCTACCAGGCAACCTTTGGATGGAGAGGAATTAAAATTATCTGAATATGACGAGGGTGTACAATTAAAAAAGTAAAGGAAAAAAAAAAAAAAAAGAAACAAATTTAGAGAAAACATAGATAAACACCACCAAATAAATAAAACTAATACTGTTTGTTACTCTTTCACGCAAAAACTACTGAACGGATTAGGATGAAATTTGGAACACAGATAGTTTATAACCTAGATTAACACATAAGATACTTTTTATCCCGGGAAAACATAAGATCCCTCGGGAACGCGGGTGAAACCGCGGGGCGGAATCTAGTATTGTAATAAAAATCTGAAGAGTTTGTAAGTTCAAATTTCAAACACGCTAATCTAAGTAACCATACCGGCAAAACGTTATATATGAAACATCAAACTAAAGTAGGTGAAATATAAGGTAAGGCATAGTTAGATTTTTTTATAAAGCGAGGATTGGTTTATTATAAACATGTACGTAGATTGTAAATGTCGCCTTTACTGAAACCTTTTTTTTTTCAATATTGAATGAAGCGTAATATCATTATGGATCATAATAATAAAGGCTATAAAATGAGACCCCCCGAGTTGCAATACAGGGTCCGAACATGTAGTTAGTCCAGTTCCAGATATCTAGGTCTCAATGTTATCTAGAATCTTTAACATCTAATCTAGCGTAGGTTGTGTCTTCGGGCGTCTTGCTAGATTGTTGGGTACTTACAAAGTAACTGGCACGCGAGGGACTGAGAAATACCAGGATTTGGTTTCTGTAGTACCTATGCAGAGTTATTTTTAATTTACCTCGTGATTTCGGCACGAAAGATATACATGTATATATCCAGAAGGACATAAGTGTATATATCCATATCTATCTATACTAATAATAAAGCTGAAGAGTTTGTTTGTTTGAACGCGCTAATCTCCGGAGTTAACTGGTCCGATTTGAAAAACTCTGTCACTAATAGGAAATTACATTATCCCCGAAGGTTATAGTCTACTTTTTATCCCGGTAACGGGAGCGAAACCGCGGGAACAGCTTGTTTTTTTATATACCTACCTAAATTTATGTCCCGCCCCCTCTCAAAACATGGAGGTAAATTAAAAATAACTAACTAAATAGAAGAATATATACCAACACAGGATTATTTTAATGTTAACACGTATACCAAATATAGGTAGGTAGATAGATCATCTCCTTTTATAAAGATAGATCTCTATCTATTTAAAAAGGCGAGACACACAAAGAATACTATACTTCTGAAAAAGATTATTAAAGAATCCGAAAATCTGATTAAGTTACAAAACACCTTTACGATCTTAAATGTATGTATACCTTTTACCTAGAAACGGGTATGTTTATAAGACGCAAGCGCATTCGGCCAGGTGCGCCTAGCAAGCCCCGACAAAGCCGACAAGATATCAAGGAAGCAACGCGCATCAACTTGACTTGACGAACGGATGCGCGTCGAATACAGTTAGATGTATTCTAAATATTCATCAGTAAAGTGGAAAGCGTGGGTAGCTCAGTTTGGAACGCACCTGCCTCATGATCTGAGGGTGAGAGTTCGATCCTATCAAAAATGTTTCGGATATTGCGAACTACCCGCCATATCCTAAGTGAGTATCATGAGATTCTGCAAGAAAGGCACCTACTTATGTAGAGATTTTGGCTAGACAGGTAACACATGAATATACAGCAGGCAGCAGGCTAATGAATACGTTGCGGGCAATGATACTTCAACTGCGGGTGACAGCGATGAAAATACATTCGCAGGCCGGTAAGGTTGCTGCAGCCATCAGAAGCTACCAACTTTAGCCCTTTCCAAAAATAAAAAAATACCTACAATAGTTAGCGTTGTTGCCTCTGTTACCAACGTCTAGAGACTACGGTAACCACTTACTGTCAGTTGAGCAATGAATTTGTTTGCTTGTAGGATAAAAACAAAAAAAAACGTCAAGCTATGTACCTATAGATGTTAAATAATAATTTGAATTCTTCAAATATGACATAATGTCCTCTCAGCAGAATAGTACCTTTATAACCTTGTATGCCTTTGTAACATAAAAAGTGAACACAATGGTGCCGATTCTGTTATTTACGAACATAACTAATATTAGACAAGTCACCTCTCTTTCATTTCAACCTTATTGAAAAAAGATAGAACATTTTTAATGCTGTCAGTTTAATCCATGGACCAATAAAGATCGCGCTTAAATTCACGTTGAAATGTGTGATCGGATTAAACTTTCTCTAAAAACTAAACATCCCTTTCTTATATTTACTATTAGAAACAGATATAGTGAGATTAAATTTATTTAGTTCGTAAACAACAGAATCGACACCAATATGACCAAAACTAACGTTATGTATTAATGTAAAAACTAAATGTATTTTTTTTTTGCAGATCTATCCTACTTCATTGCCACAAATTCTACACTATTTGCGAGGTATTTATATGCTTGTAATTTTTTTTTCTTTTAATAAAACAAGAGGATATTTTTTGATCTGTTAAAAATGACCCTAAATTTCGCAATCTAAGTATTTTTCCCAAACGCCATAGAAATTATTTGTTAAAACTAACAAATACCTACATATTCATTCCTATAAAAAGAAAAAACACGTGACGTCGATGAGATAGCGCGTCAGTCGATACAGAGTGACGTTTCAATTAAAAATAATTTATTTGTAAAATCAGAGCCACCCGTATCGATGGTCGATACAGATCTTTTGTTCGGCTCGCGGCGCATCACTAAAGACGCTTTCATCCTTTTGTGTTACATTCTAGAGATGAAATGAAGTGATTTCAATGGTGGGATGCGATATGAAAATAAATATTTACTTACTCAAGTAAATTATATAACTACCAGAAAAAAGACATTTGTTATAAACATTACTACTTACTAGTATTTTTATTATTTTTTTATGTGCCTATTTGGCTGATAGACATTGAAGTTTGATTTTTGCATGTAAATGGTACTTATTTTTCGTATTGCAATATTATCTTTTTTTTTTTTTTTTTTTTTTTGTATTTTTTATTTTTTAGTATTGATCTAGCTGTATTACTATTTTTGGACCTCATTTGTAGAGGATTTATTTTATTTATAATCTGTAGAAAATATTAAACAATGTACCTAACTAACTCCGTGAGTAAAAAATATTCCTCATGTAAGCAGCCCTTACATTACGTTACGTTACCTACACGCTCAAAGAACATTATCTTTTGTAAGGTAATTATTGATGAGCTATACCTAACAAAGATTTGTTTTATTTAATTTTGTTAATCCATTAGTTTTTAATTAAACTCGCTTTGTTAGTTTAAATGAACAACGGTTTTGATATGTTCCATAGCAGTCGATTTTATTTTAATTGAGTGACTTGACAAGATTTATTATTTCTTAGGTAACTTATTTTTTAAATTATATTAGTGAAACTGTAAAGATGTAGGGCTAAACGCTTTTTAGCTAATATTCTGATTAATTGATTGACTAATTTAAGGTTATACATTACCTACTACAAAATAAAATAAACGAAACAATTATTATTATGGTTTCTGCAGTTATGTACCCCTGATTAAGTAAAAACTGTATGAATGAAATTACAACCTATACTGAAAAAAAAAACTAAAAAAATGCTTTCTTAATTTTCTTGCCGGAGTCTTATCAGTTGTGTATTCCGTACTGGTGGTAGAGTCAATTGCAACGATCACGTGCCTTAAGGGTATACCTTCGGTTGGAGCGCGAAATTCAAATTTTATCACGTTTTTTGCTAATTTCAGCTCAGTTATAGGTCGTAAGTTATCAACATGTTGTTTGCGACAAGAATGGTAATATATTTACTGATTAATAACAAAAGAAATCATCAACATATTCCTCCAAGGTATATTAGTAACGTTTTCATGAAATAGTCGTATATGTCAGTAATATACCTTGGAGGAATATGTTGATGATTTCTTTTGTTATTAATCAGTAAATTTTAATATACTACTAAATATTATTTATTCTTTGATACTACCATTCTTCTCGCAAATAACATTTTGATAACATACGACCTATAACTGAGCTGCAATTTGCAAAAAACGTGATAAAATTTGAATTTCGCGCTCCAACCGACGCCTCCACCTTAAGGACGGCAATGTAAACAAAGCCAGACTTATGCCAAAACAAGTAGGCATTAAAGCCATTTAATATAGTCCACTTCGAGCTCAATACACAACGACAATATAAAAAAAAACTAATTTATAAACCACATTAACTCAATACAGTCTCTATTATAATCTGCAAAAAGCGTCCAATTTGCTTTGTCCAACATTCTTAATTATGGTAATTTAAATGCTTCGTTTCCTCTAAATGATTTAGTATATTTTTTACTCGTATCCACTGAGGTATATTACTACGTATAGAGAAGCTATCCTAAGAAATCATGTTCCATTTTGTTAATATTCGCTACAGCGCTGAAACAATAATTAGTCATCTAACCAGACAGTTTAAACACGTAACGCTGAAACGCTTTTAAGGTGTAGT
The DNA here is from genome assembly GCA_963555595.1 of Tethea ocularis. Classification (NCBI taxonomy): domain Eukaryota; kingdom Metazoa; phylum Arthropoda; class Insecta; order Lepidoptera; family Drepanidae; genus Tethea; species Tethea ocularis. Next base: position 2,523,125 of record OY741963.1, on the reverse strand, counting down.
TTTTTCGTGACCTAAAAATCGTAAGCACCGTGATTTTCATGGCGCTGACGCATTGCAGCTAAGTGAAGAGCGGCTGGATGGCTGCACTTGAACGGAACATAGTGGTTACGTGTAGCCACGTGTAGCGTCTTCTCTATACATAGTAATATACCTCAGTGCTCGTAACATACTTAAGTAGATCACAGCGATATCCTTTACAAGTAGGGTTGCCACCCGTACTTTATATTTATAATAAAGTACTGTACGTTAATTTCAGGTAATTGTACTCTATACTTTATGATCAAAATAAAGTACACGAAAATACTTTATTTCGCAAGATTTGATTTCTTTGGGATTTTGAAAAGTTTAATTGTAAGTGGGTACAATTGTTTAGTAGAAATATTAATTTGATACAAACTTCAAGCAATAAAAAATATGTTTATTTATTATTTTGATACGATGTACTTTTTTTTCTTACCTATAAATAACCCATGTACTTTATCTGCAAAAAAAAAGGTGGCAACCCTATTTACAAGTCTAACCACGTCGCGTAGTTAATCGAAATAGTTGATTTGTTTATGAATGCCTTAGTTTTGAGAGTTCCCACGCGTATGGACGGCCTTGCTGTGGGCTTTCGGGATACGTTACAAGAACATACAATAGCGGAAGCGATTTTATAAGCTGAATATTAAAAATTAGAGAAACTCACTAGAAAATTGGTCTTAACTTACAAACGGCTGAGCGGATTTTTTTGAAACATAGTCAATAATACTCTCGATTAAGACACCTTAAAAAATCTCAATCAAAATCGGTCCATCCATTGAGGAGCTTTGAGGCCACAGACATACAGATAGACACTACAAACTTATAACGGGTTCAGAATAGCTCCAGAATGGTCCTATGTTAATTTTATTGTCTTAGAAGGAGGTTTTACTTTTTTTAATTATGTTATGCGGTAATAAGGAAGTTCCTCGTTTAATCAGCATTCAAAATGTAGACATGAAAATTATGGCCGTTGCAATTTCGTCTCAATAAAAATATTTAAAACTACAGTTCTACTTCACTAGCAAAATGGAATCTCTATAAAAAAGTTTTTTAAGCATTAAAACCTAAGTTAGAACGATATTAGTCATAGCTGGCAAAATTCATTAACATAATGGAAATCTTAGCTCTAAAAGTTAATTATACTAACTCCTACTGCAGCTAATAGGTACTTATTTAAATATCTATCCTATCTCACGATTCAACGCACATACGATTGAAGACAACTATCGACCATCACATAATTTTCCGCGCATCTCACCCGCTCATCTCGCCACTATATCACCTACCTTATCTCAATGCAAACGTCCGGGTACTGTGTCCGGTATACAGCTTAAAGATTTTACTAATTAGAAATCGATATAAAGATTTAGTTAAGAACGCGATAATTATATATTTATTATGTTAATTACTTCAGTTAATGTTTTAGTTCTAAGTAGTAATGATAAATCTTATGATCTTTGTCAAGTTGTAGGTAGAATAGTGTAGTTAGTTTAGCAGGTTAGGTAGCTTAGCTTTTTATTGGGTTGTTAGATTGAATTATTTAAATGAGAGCTTTAGTGTAGCGACACTCCTGCGGAAAGTTCGGCGCGGAAAGTTCCGCAACTGAACTATCGGTCGTAGTATTGGAGCGCGTTATGTGCCACAGGGCCCACAGGTTATTTAAAAAAAACTTCGAGCGTGTTTAGCGGATCTTTCCGCGCCGAACCTTCCGCAGGTGAGGCGCTACATTTAGATTCACTAATAGTAAGTTATGGAAATCTATGTAAGTAGGATCTTTTATTTATATGATCATTTTAATTTTATCTATAATATCTAATTATAATACTTTATTTTTTTTGCTGTGCCTTAACAGGATTTCATGTTCTATTCTTTTTATTATATTTTATCAGCTTCTTTACATAGATTTTCATATAAAGAATTCATCCAAATCTCTACTATTTCAGAGGGTTTTCCAAAAAAAAATATTTCAAAAGGAATCGACGAAATCTGTTCTTTTATCTTTTAATTAAAGCATAAATCATTGTATTTAATAGTAAACGAGTGATATCCTGTGTTAGAATACATAATTTTGCTTTTATAAGTTCAGCATAGCGACCCAAATCTGCCAATTACAGTAAGAATTGGCTAACTAAATTCACAAATGTAAAGGTTAACAATCGTAGTCTTATCTGTGTGACACGTAACATGGTTGAAGTTATATTTAGTTCTTAACCGGCTATGATAAATAGACTAATAACCGGTTTTTCGCTACACGAAGTTTCTGTGCCCGAATATCCGTTTCTGATTTGAGCAATTATTTTGTGCTTGCACCTACTTTAAAATTTGAAGACAGGAAATTCCAATGAACGAATATTTTTCCGAATTGAAGCCGCGAAATGTAAAATTAAATTTATATATCCTCTATTTCTTTGAGAGTGAGAGAAAGGGTCTAACTCTATCATATAGATCAACTAGATGCCCCCGGGATAAAAAAGGAAGCCTATGTCATTGGTTTTCGATATCATAGGCTATCTGCGTGCCAAATTTCAGCGCGATCGGTACAATCACACTCACTTTCGTATAATCCTACTTCCTACAAATATTCTAAATGCGAAAGTTTGTGAGTATGGATGGATGGATGTTTGTTACTCTTTCACACAAAAACTAATGAACCGATTTGGATGAAATTTCGAACACAGATAGTTTATAATCTGGATTAACACATAAGCTACTTTTTATCCCAGGAAAACACAAGATCCTTCGGAAACGTGGGTGAAACCGCAGGGCGGACCCTAGTATACTATATTATTAGTTAGAATTCCTTTTTTTTATTCAGCAAAGTAGAAAAATAAGTTCAGCCATGGTGATAAGCGGTTATCATAATTTATAGGCCGTATTTTACACCCAGGCACAGATTACTTACTAACTCAAGTAAAAATTAACTTTATAATATAACTGAAGTAAAACAAATCACCTTAAATAATAAATAACAACCGCAATCCAAAACAAACGATTTAAACTCCCAATAAAGTGCAAATTTTAAATTGCCACTAAAACAACTTTTTTAATATAAAATTGAACTTTAATGCGATAATTTTTCTAACAATGAACAGTAAAATACCGGCTCGAAATCACGTATGCTGTTATTTTCATCAATTTAATGTCAAATTAAGCGTCAAAATTCAACCGTTCATAATCTGAGAATAGTACAATATTCCAAAAATGGTTTTCTTAGAAACCACAAAAGAAATACAATATAGTTTTTGCACAAAAACTAGTAAGTATTTTAAATCTGAGACTTTTTATAATAATAGATTCCTTTTAGTGGCGGACGTTACAAAATTTGTAGCATCTCGTTTTATTCGGTTTTCTTTACATCAATTTGTAATTTTAACGACAGGAACATTGCATTTAGGTATTTAGGATATTTATGTCAACCATGGAGAAACCTAGTTGTAAAGTGGACGTGTAAGTTATTTTGTATTCAAACATATAAAAAAAGTAAGTTACGCTAGTAAATTATTTATTCTTTGGTTACGCTTATGGCAATGTAGGTAAAATTGCGATAAAATAGGTAAGAATATTAATAATAATACTGATATTATAAAATATGCGTTCAATATACGTACATAATAACAAATTACGTTCGTAACAAAATAGGTTTTTGTATGAATGTCGGATGTCTCACAACACCAACAGGTAATTACCAAAGCTTTTTGACTCTTTTATATACCCTTTCGTAAAATTATTAATGTAAATTTTGAGCTTTGTCCAGAACACCGTTACTACTTGTTCGTTAGTCGGTAATTTATATAGTAAACTATTGGTACCTATTAGTTCTTGCAATAAAACGATCGGAATAAATAATAAGATGCAGCGATTTATCCCCAATTATCAATAATTAAATAACGTGTCTTTATTAAGAGTTTGATTAAAGATAAAGAGTATTAGTTTGTTCCTTTCTTTACATTCAATAATTTCCTTGAAACTATAATTTTAGTTTATTTTTCATTTATTAATGAAATAAGTAGTATTACTTAAAAAAGTACAGTGACAATTTTATGATGTAACAAAGCCCCCACAAAATTAAAATTATATTCCGTGAAATTATACACTAGCTAGAAATTGAAAGCATGTATGAATTAATAAAGCAAAAAACTTGTTAAAGATATAGCATTCTAGACTCTTGCGTTTCCCGAAAAATATGGTGGACTTTATAGAAACGTTGAAAGCGCCGGAATCACGCCCTGCTGCCCGCTACCTCTCGTCACTAAGACCACCACACAAAAGAGTTCTCACGTAATGGAATGCAGAGGCGTTTTCACACTGCACAGGTAATGAATGGTGTCTAATGAATCCATGCCCGTGACTTTGTTACTGGTTTTTTTGCCGGAAAACGATGACGTATTCACTGGACACAATTAACGGTATGCAAATTGCTAGATTTGTGGCGTTTTCGATAACTCCTGGAAGCTGTGGAACCCAAAGCCGGTTCCTCGCTTCTACCCTACCGTTTACTATTTTATAATTAGTGTCGTTTACAATTTACCACTCAAATAATTGTATGTGGTGTGTATTACAATCAAATTATATTGGAATTAGGTTCCAATTTTTGTATACATATTACCTACTCGAAAGTACATGTATGTATGTCTAATTATACAGAAACGTGCAAACATTGAAGCTTAATAACACTAAATAGTACATACAATAACAGTACGTCCATTGACCTTTAAATCCTTTCTAAAACAATTAAAAGTAAAATATAGCAGCTGTACAAATCTTACAATCTAAGCACATTCCTTCAACACCTATTTATGACGTCCATTAAAATCGCCGATGGTACATCCCACGATAATAGTAGCGGGTTCGGTTCCGACCTAATTCCGATGTACAAGACCTTCAATATCTCCTCAACTTGCCATTTAATTACCAACCTTATGATGAAGTAATAGAGTCAAAAACGTTAGGTATACTTTTCGCAAAATAAGCACAGCATTACAAAAGTACCAGGCGATCATAGAACGGTGGGCAGTTTATCATTCGGTCCGTTATCTCGCTCAGTGCGATTCGCTTCGTTTAGTTCACTAGTTTTGCGATCGCAGGTGGCTGGGCCCTTTGATTCTGCTTTCGGGGTCGATGACCGGAAGTAATGCGTCACCTACTGGCAGTTTCAGAAAGCCTAGTCCAGATCTTTGTTATATTGCTATCTTAAATGTCAACACTATTGACATATTAGGGTAGTTGACTGACTTATCAAATCAGCTACTTTTTAATAAATGTCAAAACGATAGTTTATATGGAATTTTGTATGAAATATTACACTATGTCGTCATAGTTTCCAGCATCAAATGATCTACTTAGTGGTTCTACTGGTAATTAAAAATCATAAACAGCATAAAATGTACAACATATTTGATTTTTCCACGTGTTTTTATATGTTTTATGCATTGGTCATTTATTTTTGATACTGTCAACTAGCCTTTTGTAGAAAAGGTTTCCTACACTCGATATAATTAACACGTCTAGTCTAACCACGTAGGTACCTACTACGTTATACCTTCTCCTAGAGATGAGCGTTATTTAACGTAATCGGTTTCAGTAACTGCTTACGAGGTTAATAATCGTGTACGTAGTTTCGTGGACAAAAATGTAACGATTATTTTACGTACCCAGTTTACACTCACTCAAAGACGTAACTTTAAAATAAAATGTAGCCAGCCTGGAAAAGTATGAAGGGAAGTTCAATTGATAAAATTATTTACTCAAACAAATTACACGCATAGATTACATAGGTATTATAATACCTAGAAAACTGTTACATATTCCTAATCATAACATAACACGAAAGTAAAATCGTGGGTTCGAAATCAACAACGAGCTCATTGTGGAGATCCTTGGGGAGATCCTTGGGGAGGCCTTTGGCCACCATTGGACATATTTCGGCTGACATAATGATGATGAACCTAGTTACTTGCCACCCTCATGTTAAAAGCAAACACCACCGGAGTGTTACAGTGCACACTTGAGAGCCCTTCCAGTCTATGTTACGAACTTCCGCCACTCAGTTAAAAAAATACTTGTTTTCAGTAGCAGACTAATTACAAGTATTGATAAATAAATCGGACAAATGCGAGTTAAACTCGAGTGGAGAGGGTTCCGTACATGTTTTAATTAAGTTCCATAAATATTTTTAAACCTGACCCAAATTTGTTGATGGTAACTATAAAAAGTTTTTTTTTTTTTTGGAAATCGTCTTTTCTTTATCGCCCTCGAAACCCCCTGCATACCAAATTTCATGAAAATCGTTGGAGCCGTTTCCGAGATTCAGATTATATATATATATCCATGAATTGCAGGTTTAAAGGTATTAGATAGACTTCTCATAGGTTTTCCTGTAATCTTTAGGTAAAGAACTATTATCTGATTTTTTTTCAAAATGTTTGGCCCAGTAGTTTCGGAAATAAGGGGGGGGGGGAATGGTCAATTTTCGCCAATTTTTCGCCTATTTTCTTAAATAACTTCAAAACTATTTATATTAAAATTCTAAAAAAAATATATTTGACATCCTGATAAAAAGCCCTTTCATTTGATATGTTACACAATATTGTCTGCAAAACTTTTTTTTTAAATTTTCTAATTTACCCCCCAAAATTAGCCCCCATGTTTGAAATTCATTTATTTACGTAACACGTCCATGTTTGGGTCATCGACTTACATATGTGTACCAACTTTCAACTCAATCCAGTCCAATACTTTCGGACAAACAGACGCACGAGTGATCCTATAAGGGTTCCGTTTTTTTTTTTTTTCGGAACCCTAAGAAGAACCATTTGTGAACCTTGAGTTAAGTGACTATGGAAATGACAAAGTAATTGTGAATTCTAAATATAAAAATCAATCAACTACCTATCCATCTATATTTTTTTTAACGTAATTCTCCATAATTATAATTAGCAAAATCATGAACACGATCAATATAAATATACATTTTAATTTTGCATAAAAACATGATAAAAACCTAATCAATTGGATGAGCTATCATAACACGCTATGTACTGTCGAACACATAATTGCAAGCCATTATTTTTTATTCATTTCTGAATACAAATATTACAGCGGCATGTTGTGATTGGAAGCATTAGATTGGACAGCTCACAGTTGTAAGCAAACAAAAAATAAAGATTTTTGAAAATAAAGTTGCAATTCTATAGATTTTTGGAACATTTTTAGAATTATATTTAACTGTCAAACGACTATCGAAATGAGTACCTTACCTATACAATAATGTCATAATATCGCCATCTCAGAAATGTTTAGGCACGTGCCTCAATAGTTTACAAGATGGCTATAATATGAAATTGTTAGCATTCTTTCGAATAGTAATAAAAAAATGTTTTTTGGATAAAATTGCCTATTTTAGATACACTTAAAAAAAACACCTTATCTAAATACAAAATGTCATCCAAACCGTTAAAGCAGTTTCATAATAAACATGTGTTACTCGTTTACAGTTATTAGATTAAATATCTTGGTACCTATTGAAAATCCTCTGCAATTTCATATCAATATTATATTATTATGACGCTCCTAATAAGTTGAAATACTAACACATTTCCACTCGCAAGTACAGCCGATTACCTCAAACTACAGATCGAATAATAATTTGACGACTCATAACTTAACTAGTTGCCAGTTGCAAAAACTTGCGCAAAAACTGACAGGTTGAAGCAAAACCGATGCAATCGAGTGTTGTTTATCGAATGACACGTAATAATCGTTACCGCTTTGGATAAATAAAATGAACCGGTAGACGATAGGTAATAGATGTATACCGAGATGTTGGATAGGTAATCAAAACATATAAAAGGAAATCGATGGAATAACGTGACTGACTGAATAATCTATCGACGCGGCAACGCACAGATTAAACCATTGGGTCGGGTAAGGTACACGCTAAGAGATTTTTTGAATATTCGACCCGTCAAGGGAGTAAAATAGGATCGTGGTTGAAACTACGGGGCAATTAATGAAGAAAAATTTAATAAAGTGATTGATTTGTGAAATCAGCACAGCTCTAGAAGTCAAAATTAACTGGTTTTTAAGCGGTGATGACCACTACCTAGGATTTTTGCCTGCTTACCTACCCAGTGACATTTAAAAAAATATCGATGATTGAACACAATTCCTAAATAATACTGAAAAAGTATTTATAGTAGTAACTTTTTAGCTACTTCCTTTTTTTTTTTTTTTTTTTTATCGTGGGGATATCCTCATAGGATACCCAGCCGCCCCGGGGGCAGCAGCCAGGTTATGCCGGACTCGTACCGGCTAAAACCCCACGGTGGTCGCCATCTGCGCTGTAGAGGTGGGCGGGTTTTTTAGCTACTTCCTAAGCCTACTCTGCCCACCCTAGGTCGTGTCATCACACCTAATTAAAAAATATAAAATAAATAAAGACTATTTTATACTTGCATACTTAACTACCTGCGTTATTGCATAGATCTAGCGAGAAATACAAGTCCTGTCAAATTAACTTGACGACTTCAATATGCATGACATTAGCATCTCAATTATGTAATCTGCATGCAAAGATGGATATTTACCTTTATATATTGAATAGAGTATCTTCATAAAATAAAAACATATATAATATTATATTATCAACCATTGCCTTTTGTTTTGATGGATTTTTGCTTCAGCTCCATGAATTCAAGCAAGATTTAGATATCTAGTGCCCAAATACTGAAACGTCACTCTCAATAAAGTTATCGTCATTTGACAGTTTGATTGTAGGTATGGATTAAACTGTAAAATGACGATTTAATTAAGTACAACTTATGTACTATAGGTACATATTTGAGTGGAGTTTCAGTATTTGAACATATAAATTGTATGTAAACATTTTAATTTTTATTATGATATTTACGAAAAATCTTAATTAGTCGTCTACCATATTTTGAACTTAAATCCAAAGTCGAATTAAAAAAAAAATCGAAAGCCACGTTATCAAAGCATCTTCTCCACTCTAGTAATTAACCACGCGGTGTTGCCAGCATACATGGTAGATAAACTTCCGCGCATTGGGTGGCGGCAGTGCTGCCAGCTGAAATAAGCCATTAGCTCGACAGGTGTGTCCGCAACGCTTAATTGGAGAGCATGTTCGATTTCGTATCGATATTAGCTCGGTGTAGATGTATGGAATGCACATGGGTATTTAGAAAAGGTTTTAAAGGTTCTAAGCTACCCCTAGCAGCATAATATTGCTAAGTAGCTATTCGACTGCAGAATTCTAGAACTAGAACCCAATTCTTGGATTTTCGATAAATTTTATCGAAACATGTAACTCTTAATTTTATACTTACATCCTATTTTGCTGAGCTATATCGAAATAGTGAGAATAGGACCCTGTGATATTTACCTATGAAAAACATTAAAGTAATGCAATAAATAACCATTATTTCTTGAATTGTTGACTACATCTTCAACTTTTTATTGTTTCCTAATTTATTTATTATTTCATACATAATGTTTGATATCTTTCAAATTAAAAGAATAGATACACATTACGTTATATAAATAAATATTAAATTACTTCATGGTGTAATCATAAAACTTGTATTTTTGTTAAATTAAAAATAATAATCTCTCTACTATCATTGTATTTTTCCAACTAACTTGTAATCTGTTACAAAATAAAAGAAAAAATAATATATCCTTACTATCCTAGCACCACGAGACATTCGGTTATCTTTAACCCTAATGGCGGCAAGTTAATCTCAGTTTAACTGTAGACTGTAGCGCACAGAACAAGTGTTGGTCCGAGCCGTTTGGTTCAGTAATCATTACGAGATGGTTATCAGCACACACCTCGGTAAGCATCAGCTTGCAGCGGGTGGAATGCGGAAAATAGTTTATATAGGTTTAAAAAAACTAGATTTGGAGTTAGTAAATGATATTAGCAAATAAATAATTTCATTATTGTTTTTACTGAGTAGATTTATTGATTCTAAAACTTCTGTCACTGCGTCACATGGCCATAAAAATGTCGGCCATTTTTTCGGCAAATGTCGATAGCGACTCTAATGTCGAAGACTCAAGATTAGGATATCAGTTCATTATATCATTTAACCACTAGATTGCTATCACTATTCTTAGGTTTCAGCACCACCATCACACACAGCATCTACCGTAGACTAATAAAAAAATAAAAAAATGCCGAAGTCAAAATAATTTTATTTTTGTGATAGGGTTACCAGAAATAAAACATTTTGTATTTTTTAAAGTATTATATAAAATGGTTATGTAAATAATGATATATATGATAAGTGAAAAAAATAAGAACAAGCTTGTTTTTTATTCAGCTCTATCATTAGACCAGCTCAATTACACCATATTATTGTATTGTTACAGATGAATAATCAATTAAACACTGGGAAGTGAGTCAAAATAGACTTACAAAATTCGACCTAAACATACTAACACATAAAATAAGAGCTTGTAAAAACCAACAACAAACTAAATTACTTTTAAAATAGCGCTACATTTGCACATCAAAACCCCATAACTACTAGGTATTCAAACAAACAAAAACACCGTTACTAGTTAAGGTGGAGGCTTCGGTTGGAGCGCGAAATTCAAATTTTATCACGTTTTTTGCAAATTGCTGCTCAGTTATATGTCGTAAGATATCAACATGTTGTTTGCGACAAGAATGATAGTATATTTACTGATTAATAACAAAATAAATCATCAAAATATTCCTCCAAAGTATATTACTGACATATACGACTATTTCATGAAAATGTTTTTATCCGAAGGTATACCCTTAAGAGACCGTCAATTAAGAGCCATAAACAACATTTTGATCCGAGACCTACATAGGCCGTTTATCTTCCAACATGAATTGCAATCACCGATCGACGCTTGCGCATGGCATCCGAGATTTATTGATACTAGCTACTTACACCTGGTTTGTAAGATGCTTTAACTATGATAACAGTTTTTCATCTGGTTCATTCAGCTGTCATGCGATTGGGCAGCAAGATTTAAGTATTTTATCTTGATCTATTGTTATAGATCATTTGGTTAAAAGGGCTGTATTAAAAGTCGTAAGTAACTAAACGGGTTATTATGTATTTATTTTTCTTATTGTTTTGCATTCTTAAATTTTTTATGAACATTTTAAATTAAAGAAAAAATATGTTCGATTGACAACAAAAGTTATTTTTTACCTAAACATAAAAATAAAATACTAAATGTATTCAAGGTGGTGAAGTATTGCCAAACTGAAGTGGCAGTCGGCAGGGCACATCGCTCGTAGAACCGACGGCCGCAAGGGCAGAAAGGTTCTCGAGTGGCGACCACGACCCGGAAGACGCAGCGTGAGCAGACCCCAACAAGATGGACCGACGATCTTGTGAGGTCGCGGGAAACCGCTGGATACGGGTAGCGCAAATCCGGACATCGTGGAGATCCTTGGGGGAGGCCTTTGTCCAGCAGTGGACGTCTTTCGGCATGATGATTATGTGCACTTACCCGCCGGGCTGGCCTAAACAATCACACAAAATCTATTAATTTAAATGTCACAAAATTCACAAACGGACCACGGTTTCAAAATGTAGTATAATGTTTCTTATATTTAACAATAACTAAGTTTCATTGTAGTGTCACAGACATGCGCCTGGGCATGGCTTATTGCGCAAAACGGTGTCACACCTTGTTTGTAATACTGTTCTACTTAATTTTATTCACACACCTAAACAATTGGAGGTACGATTAGGATACCTTACCTACCTACCTATGATGGACTTGATTTTGCCCTTACAGTCACAGAGTGGCAACAGTGACCATTACCAGCTATTTAACTCGTTCATTTGAAGTAAGTACTTGCACAGAGCTAGAGAACTGTTAAAAGGTCAGTGCCGCCGTAAAAAATTCAATTTGCTACACAGAATTGCGCTTAAGCACCACCACGCCTTACTAGGTCATTTCGGCAGCGTATGCAAAGGTTGAATCGAATTGGAGATAAGGTTCAAAATTACCTGCTATTATCTTAAATTGTTTGATGAGGAAATGGAATTGTTTATAAAATTTTGTTGCTGGCTGGTAGACTGGATGGAAATCGTTTTAAATATTATGATATTATTTGAATTTCGAATCATGTTAAAAATTTACTCTAGTTTCATGTACCTATCTGAAATTAAGTTTTATTTATGTCAAACCATCAACTTCTTTATTTAAAGAGTTTCAAAATGCGAATATAGAACTACTAACTATAGACAAGACTAGTATACTTATGACGGGTCCTCACAATTTCCGATTATCGGATATCCGATTTTTGGTAACGTATAAAACCGCGTAGTCTACTGACAGTAATACCAACTAAACGTCTTATATTGGAAGCTGTATGGAGTCCATAAAGTCTAAGTTTCCATACATTCTAATTCCATAAAAAATCCAAATTACCAAAACCAAAATTCTAAAAGACGGAATTACGTTGTCTGTCAACTTCCACCAAAGGTTCAACCAGTTTTATGCGAAAGCTTTCCTTTTTCTTAGGTCCTTATCTCTACAATAAACTAAATAAAATATTGTCTATTTACTCAAAAAATAAAAGTGTCAGTTTGATTTTGGGAAGAGCACTGCTTATCCTAAGCTACAGGGTTCTACCCTTTTTTAGGAAGTAGTTCCTAAGAAGGCATATTGTTATGTTTGTATTTTTTCTGGTAATAAACTATTATTATTATTATATTAAAACATTCCTTTCAATTCAAACTCGCCCTTAATTTGCGCAACTAACCACAAGTCATCACTACTAAACAAGGGCGCGGCCATTTGTAAAGTTAGGGTACTTACTAGTCGTGATCTTTCCGGCCTAAGACCGCTAGACATGTCATTGTGCGGTTAAAATTCAATGGGGGAAATAATAATGACCATGGGTTTGTAAAATGTTGTCCAATAAAACTCGACTAGTACATAAGCTGCAACAGGTCATTGACCGACAAGTCAACTGTTGGTGTTTCCAGCATCTTCGTATGTAGGTATCTGTGTGATGAAAATAATTTGTCATGACCTCTTATCGTTATGAATTAAATTGTCATTTTCTTCTCGAAAACTACAAAATTATACGTTTTGATGATTTTCAATAATATTATCTTCAAATAACTATAAAATAGTATTTTTGCATAAGTACCTAATTAAAAATGAAATAATAATCATGATACAACGATATTTCAAACATTTCAAAATAAGAACATAAAAAATGTCAGGTAATCTACCATTCATCCAAAAACCACAACTATTTGATGCGAAACTGATTTGACAATAAATCTGAACTTTATTACTTGGAGATAGCATCATCTGATAATTTTTGTGACGGCAAAGTTATATTTGTAAATATTCTTATGTCAAGGTTACACAGATTTGCAGGTTGCGTTGCGTGCGTTTCAAATCGGACAAGAATGTTTCTCTATTGTATGTCAAATGTTAAAATAATAATAAATATATTTTTTTACTTTTATTCCTTATTACTTATGACGTCATAAATTGAGGATGAGGTTTTAGTTAGGTTAATAGATTCCAATTTTAATTTAGGCCATCGACTTTGTTTATAAATAGGTACCCATTCTAAAAAATAAATGAAGCTAAAGAAATCAATTTTAATATTTTAATTAATTATGCTTGCGGCTTTAGCTATATTGTACCTATTAATCTTTAAAGATAGAAAAAAGCGAAGTAAATCACATTTAGTCGTAAGACATTTTGAATGTTAATCATGAATGTTTTGTAAATAAAGAAAAAAAATGAGGTCGCCTTCACCGCCTCAAGATCCTAATCGGATGATCTTAATTTGTTACTTCCATTACTACATTTGTATTCGACACCCATTTATATTCATTTGGGAGTACTGCCCGCCTCTGTGCTCGGACTGTCATTACTAGTGATGTTAGATGTGTGGCAAATTCAAATAGGGTCAAATTCCAATATGAGTTAATCAGACTTTTTGTCGTCAGAAGATATTCTATATTCAAAAATCAATTAACCGTTTACTTATTCGTTTTTTGAATAAATATAATTTTCATTTCTTTTCTGTCTAGGGATGTCTAGTGCTTCTCACGCAGATTTTCATAACGAATGGAACCGCGACTACTGCGTCTATCCTCCAATACCATAGGCTCTACGTCGACAGAAACATATAGTATTAAAAAATATTTATCTACCGCATAAAAACCAACCGAGACAATTTAGCCATCCATTTACTCATGAAGCTTAAACATTAGACAAGCTTTCTGCACCCCGGTTTCACCTGCTATCCCCTTGAAGGTTGTATTTCGGAACAGCCTTTGTAAGTAGGTGCTGTGCCCACCCTCTAAAAAAGGGCTACTCTATAAAAGTTACCCACAAAAAATTGTTGACCAATAATTTAAATAAAGAATGAAATTAATTATCATTTTGTTTAAGTGATTCGGCACCGAAGACGGTAAATGGCTGTCTGGAATAATTTTCCAAATCTATTCGGTTTCGGATACACTTGGTCATCACTAGTGATATTAGAAATCAGAGTCAGGAACATTCCTAATGATCTACTAAATTATCATTCCCTCACGCGATTGTGTTTTGAATATATTCAATGTTCTTTTTTCAATATTTAAAATGCTCTTGGAGGTGTTTTTCTTTTAAGGGTATACCTTCGGTTGCAGCGCTAAATTCAAATTTTTTCACGTTTTTTGCAAATTGTAGCTCAGTTATAGGTCGTAAGTTATCAACATGTTATTTGCGAGAAGAATGGTAGTATATTTACTGATTAATAACCAAAGAAATCATCAACATATTCCTCCAAGATAAATTACTGACATATACGACTATTTCATGAAAATGTTACTAATATACCTTGGATGATTATGATGATAATTTATTTAGTTATTAATCAGTAAATATACTACCATTCTTCTCGCAAATAACATGTTGATAACTTACGACCTATAACTGAGCTGTAATTTGCAAAAAACGTGATAAAATTTGAATTTCGCGCTCCAACCGAACGTTCCCCCTTAACCTGAGATATATTTTAATCGAGATAAATCATTAGGTGACTTGCAACTAGTTGCAACTTTTTTATTATATTTAGGAACCTACCTACTACGGAAAGTCACTTGTTGTAAATGTTTTGATTTTTAATTACCAGTAGAACCGATAAGAGTGGATCATTTGATACTGAGAAACTGTGACGTCATAGTTCAGTATTTTATACAAAACATTGAATAATAAAGCCAGCCAAGTGCGTGTCAGGCCACGCATAGAATAGGGTTCCGTAGTCACCTATAATGGCACGTGGACTTAGAAGATCCAATAGAAGTGTCCAATAGATAATTATTATGATTTTATTTTACATGTTTACTTACTTATTATTTCGTTATTATTGTACGAAGATTTCCTCTAGTTAGGCCTCTATAACTACTGAACTAACAAAGTTATCGAAGCCGTTATAGTTTTCCTTTAAAGTTCATTACACGGACTACCATCATGAATTTATTCAGATTACTTAAGCCAGCCGTTTATCTTTTAGAGGGGGGGATGCCCTATTTTAACAAAAAAATGCGTTAAAGTTGAATATCACTAACCGTTTGGAAGGTAAGCTGAGGACAGACTGACGGACGGACGGACATGACAAAATCAAAAAATCAAAATCAAAAACTCATTTATTCAGTTTAGGCCCTAATAAGGCACTTATCAACGTCAACAGTTACAGTTTTACAATAGACTCTACTACCGGTTCGGAATACACTTGAACTGAGAAGACTCCGGCAAGAAACTCAGCAAGACGAAACTATAAGGGTTCCAGACGTGAACTACGGAACCCTAAAAAGTAGCTGATTTGATATGTCAAACAAGACACTACTCTATTCCTTTTAATTTGAATATATTAAGATATGATCGTAATCCACTCCTGATATCTTCACATCATGCTGGGGCGCGGTTATTATATAAATATACCATCAGGTTATGTCGTAACATTTTGATTAATGTATTTAAAGGCTTGAAAAGTGGGCGTGTTATGTTATAACTCCAGTGAAAGCGAAGATAGGCGTAATGAAAGCTATGTTTTTTGTATTAAATACCAATATTATTATGGCGACGTGACTAAGATAAAAATGGAAAAAAAACTTATATAATAAAATATTAGATTAATTAATTTGTTGTGATTTTCTTTAAGAGGGTAATTTGTTGTGTTTAGCATAGCGTTTGGCAGACGGTTGGCAAAAAAATCTTTAAAAAAAAATAGAATCTCCTTCAAAACACAAAAAAGCATAAAAAACTATGTAGGAACTCTAATCTGACAGTTTTTATGTCATTTCGAGTAATTCAGAATCATAAAAAGCATTAAATTTACAACATGTTTCATGTTTCCAAGTGTTTTTAGATGTTTTATGAATTGTTTAGTGAATGGTCAGGTCATTTATTTTTGACACTGGCAACTAGCCTATTGTTTTTTTTTAATATTATAATTTTTTTATTAAACTAAAATTCTTCATATCAAACACATTAAAACCTCAATAAACTTTATTTAAAATTGATAAAACGGGCAATATTTAATTAGCTTACTTTTCATCCCACGAATGTAGAAGACAGTCCTGTACATAGCTCGACACACCTTCAATTCCGAGTGTATCACAAGCCTAAAACCATCGATATATTCCAGTTGATGGGGACGCGTCAAGTAAAAATTTTATTTGATTGCTTTTTGATTGGTTTTGAGCGCGTGACGATATGGTTAGCTCCCAAACACCTCCGACGTAATGATACCGACCGATGAGTGTTGTCTTCAAATATTATGTTGTGTTATGTAATTATCGATAAGGGAGTCCATCTTTTTTTGTTATGCCCTTTAGGGTTCCTCATGTAGGAACCCATGAGGAATTCTATTATTGTAAAGGTTTTTAAACCTATGCTGGGTTTAAGTTACATCGTAATGAAATAAATGTTCTGGGACATTCTTCACACACGGTTATCAGATCTTTACACATAGTATAAAATGAAATCGCTTCCGCTGTCTGTTCGCTTAGATCTTTTAAACTACTCAACGGATTTTAATGCAGTTTTCAGAAATAGATAGAGTGATACAAGAGGAAGTTTTTTTTTAGTATAGAAAAGCCGTGCGAAGCCGGGGCGGGTCGCTAGTATAGTATAAAAAGTATAAAGCGGCCGCCTCGAGGATTTTTTTTATATATAGTCTGTATATTTGTTGTAAATATTGTATATTATAGAATTAAAGACAAAAGGAAAAAAACATTTTTAAATTTTTTGCCTGTTTGTTCCGGCTAAGCTCCAATTTTGACGAGACTATCTCTGGCCAATAGCTTATGTTATAAGGATTAACTTTGATATTAGAAAAAGAGGGTTCTGCTTCAAAAGATATCCCGGGAACGTGGTTAAAACCGCGGGGAACAGCTTGTTATATATTTTGTGTTCGTGACTATGCAAATGGCTTCCCTTTGAGGCAATATCAGGCCTCGGCTATTTAAGTGACTTATACTAAGTTATTGTTCGAATTAGCATCTCTGTGTGGACGCTAAAAGGACAATGGCCATATTGGACACTTATATATTAATTCTATACACCCACTGGATTGCGAGAGCATTTCGAAAAGAGTATTGGCTGACTACGAACGACTTGAAAGTGGACAGAATTAAAAGAGAAGTATTAAGATTAAGTATTTTAACCTACCTACTGTAGTTTTATATGTAGGTATCTAGCAACTATAGCTGACTTGCCAGACGTTGCCAACAAACAATCCTATAAAAAAAAGTACCTTCAGTTTTCCCCGAATATTCCGCTTTTTTCTTTTCCTAAAATCGAAATTTTCTTTGTTGCGCAATTATATTTTTAAAAGAGAAGTCTTGTATTACTAAATCTGGAACTCCGAACACTTTTAGTTATATTTTAAAAGTACCTATACGTTTGAAAAAAAACGTTAAAATGTTTGTCCGTAAAAACATTTTGTTCAGCTTATTGTTTGTTTTTTTTACTTACATAAATTAATGTTGATAGTTTACGTGCATAACTAAATACTTAGCTTAGACCAATATTTTACTAGAAAATTGGGAAATAAGAAGGAAGTCTTTTTTCTTTTAAAGACGTATTCGACAGAGCATTTGAACAGTATTATGCAACTTATCAAATGATCACGTAGTTTTATTTCAACTATGTCCATAAAACGACACAATTAAAATTGGAACACAAAGAAAATAAAATAGTTGCGCAAAAGTTGCTTATTGGATCGAACATACAAGCAACGTTTATAAATTTCATGGCATTAAATGTCAAAACTTCCAGTATAATATTGAAGGCTAAATTCTCTTTTTTTTATCAGCACTGTCACACTGAAAAGTCAAAACTTTTTTGATAGACCATTATTAACCAAGACAAATCGGATTGCAAATTAGATTTATGTGATTTTATTTATTCAATGTTTGATTTATGTGCTCAATGAATAAAAATAAATGTTAGACTTATTTTATTTATGATTTTGTTGTTTATTTAACCAACTATACTAACTGAAACAACCAACAACGTTCTATGGTGTGCACTGGGCATTTTAAGTACATAATGAAAGTATTTTTGTATACTATGGTAAAGGAAATATAACAACAACATTCTCGGTTATTGAATAAAAAATGTACGAGGTTTTAAAAAAACTAGGTCTCAAAATGTTCAGTTTTTTTTAATTTAAAATATTAACTGAACTGAAATTTTATTTTAATATATACCTAAGCTAAAAGGTATATTATTAATTTGTCAATTCGCCTCATCCGATAACTTGGATACCTAGAGCCTATTTATTGCAATAGGAATTTGTAAAATGCCGACAATAGCCCGTTGCGCTGCGCTCGCGTTGTTCCCGACCACTATTTTAGCTCACAGCATATTTATTAGTTTATATTCCTAGAATTTTGCACAAAACAACAGTCATCGGTTACGCATTGTGTAAGGGATTTAAATTTGAGGGAGAATCTAGGTTTTTTATAAATATCCTGGGAAATTCTTTCAAACATGACCATTTGTTCCAAATAAGAAATGATTATAGCTTAAAGTACAAATTTTGTAATCAGATAACTCATATACTTCTAACCTATTATGTATATAAATATATTTGTACCTAATTATTAAATTAATGATATCTGTAGGGTTTATACCTTGAATACTTATTTTTTTACTCATATTCCTATAAAAAATATTTAATTACAAAAATGTCTTTAACAAAATAATTATAAGCATTAATCAAAATACATAAATATTTCAAAACAAAAGATAAAAATCTAATCTAAAAGTCTCAATTCAACTTTTATTTCTGTGGCAATCATAAATCGAAATAATACAGAGGCGAAATCGGACGAACATTACGCATTTTATTCATTATCTGCGTACCTACCTAACTACATAGAATAAAACTTTATTGCACAAACAGACAATGACATTGACTGCGTTTTACAAACAATACGGCAGATAATCGGATCATTATTCGATGTTGAAACAAGAAAAGTATGCCAAGTCAAGTACTGATTGCTGATATATTGCATAACACCATCTCTATGTTGTTTGTTTAAAAACGAAATTATTTAGTTCTAGTTCTGTTTTCAAATAAATACTTCATATATCAATTAATTTGCTCATAAAATCACAATAAAAACCTAAAATACTTTGATTTACAGCAAACAGAGTGAACTTGCATATGAAAGCACAGATCGACAGACATTTCGTAATCCTCGTAGTGCAAGTTAAATATTTGTAAATACATTCTACGGCAATTAAACATTTTCTCTTTAATTTTTTATTGTTATTGATATTTTATTTAAATTGAAGATGTATCTTGAGTTCCCACGAATGTTATTCTCTAACTACATACAGCACAGCCACACCCCAAGGAATTCGGATGTACAACACAATCGAACTATTTTAATTACCTGTGATCATACCCGCGTAGCGATATGTGTGGCCATTGGTCGATGGGTGGGCAGCGGGCGATACTTTCAGATGGTATGAGTGCACCCTTCTTTGTAATAGGCTATATATTATTTATTCTTTGGTAATAGTAATGAGGGTTTTCAATTTTTTTTCTATCAGCAGATGTCGCTAGGTAGACGTGGGGTCTAAACAACTGTCGAAATGTACTGAAAATTTTAAAAATTATCCGAAAATTCATTGCATTTGCACATTTTTAGAGTTTCGTACATAAAAGGTGCCAACAGAACTTTATTACTAATCGTCTGCTGTCAATCCGCCTGTCTGTCCGTTCGTCCGTTAGCGGGCTGTATCTCATGAACCGCAATAAGTAGACAGTTGTTTTTTTTTACAGAATATGTATAAAAGGTACCTATATAACTATAGTTATAGATAGGACTTAACTAAAAGTGTTTTGAAATAAGAGTACCTAAAAAAATTATATTGCAACGCATGCCCGGAATCAGATCAATGGTTTTATACTACCAAAGAATAAATATACTACTAAATGTAATCTTGCCTATTGATGCTTGCAACCTTTCAATTATACATGCTTGCAACACTAGGGATTTCACTCGCACGTTGGCAACTCTACCCACATTTACTATTTTATTATTTTTTCAATTATTTCAAAAAGCAACCTACTGGTGCGTTCCGGTCTTGAATTTAATCATCAGGTTTGTATACAATCACAAAATTCCATCGTAAGTATCGATAAAATCCACACTATTATTTCCGCAACAATTCACCAATTTAACAAGGCATTCGATACAAATCTAGTTATAGGTACCTACTTTATAGATTTCATAATTATTGTAATCGATGCTAGCAATCGAAATGCTTTTTTGGTTGCTGTTGTTTCGACAAATTAATCATAAAAAATAAATAGGGTAGTACCTACCCTACTTAATGGAATTTGTATGTTTTTTTCAAGGTTATTATTTATTTATAGAACTTTGTTTATTGCATAAGATCGAATTTATGAAGGTCAGTAGGTACCAACAAATGTACATAATTTTAATCGATAAATTTCAGTACATTAATATTACTGAAAATTTTGTATGTATATCTATGTTAGAATGTACTTACTCCTGTGATTAGTGTGTTTGTTTCTGAAAGACATAATTATATCCAGTATTAAAAACTTTAACTAACATACCTATATCATAAAAATATATGTAAATTTTTACAGTTATTTTAATTTTAAAGTGATGTCACCTTAGGATTAATTATTATAAAAATATTCACAAATTTATTTTATACTTCATTAGTTTAACTGGGTACCTGCCTACTTTCTTATAGACCAATCCCGAATTTCGGAATCAGAAAGTCATAGGTATTTCGGGTACAGCACTGCAAAACAAATTGCATTCGTATGCGGTCCCCAAAACACGGATGCGTTCAGTTTAACATCCGGCTCTCTCTCGGTGCGTATGCGCAGGTAGCCCGATGCTATAACGAATTATAAGCAACTACTTAGAACTAGCTACTATATTTCCTTTCATTTATATTGTTTTGTTTCAAATTTAGAATTATTTTTTAAAATTTGAATTTTATGTTGTAAATAGAACCAAAGACAATATTAACGGTACGGATCCAAGCCAGCCAAGATCGGTTTAGTCGAAAGCAATATACTTAGCTAACAGACAAATCAATACTGAATTATAAGGTAATACAATACATAGACAAAGTAATAGGTAGGTTTTACCTACTTATTTACCTACTCACTACAATCAAATCACCTTCTTTACCTACATCATACAACAAAGACATACAAACTAATTCACATTATTGTCTCTGAAATGAACCCGAACCCTGATATGTCAATCAAGTTTTTGTAAGATTCAATCAATTGCGACCTCAATCGATTTCATTAATGGGAAAATCGATTGTAGATTACAAATCGAATGGACTTTAAGGGTCATCATTGATAGAGCAGTGAAAGTAATAGCTCCATAGTCTTATTTCAATAGCAATTGACGGAAAATAAGTACCACCTTTATTCTAATTAGATATCGATCTATCAGAACGAATCAATTGAATTGCATAGGTCAAAATCGTTAACCACAAAAAGTTGTCTATTAACTACAAGGTTGATTGTAAAAAGGTTAAATATTATCTCATAAAGTAACCATTAACATTTATTGTTACAGGCCTACTGCGCTCAGCACACTGTTGACCTTCAGAAAAAAAAACGAACGAAAACTAAGATTCTAATCACTGGCCAGTGACAGATTAGCCAAAAGACAATAAAAAGTAATAAATTAAGAAACAAAAATGTCACAGAAGTCCAGCTGAAACGAATTCCATTTTTGAAAAATGTGCGTGAATGTCACTTAACATTGATTGGGAATAATCAAAGATGGCGCATAAAGTAAAGAACAATCATTATGTGGCTACCCACCGATCGGGAGTAGACTCTCCTTCGTCTGGAGGATATTTGCACAGAGCATCGTCCAGGGACGAGAATGACAGTCACCGGGCACCTTCAGAGAGGACACTGTCCGAATACACGGTAAGGTAGATTTTAGTAATGTTCAAATAAAGTGTGTTGTCTTTTGTTTTTAAATAATATAATATCTAGGAAACAATCCAAAAACAAAATAACTATTATAGAACATGCTATAAATGAAAACAAAGAAAACATAAACTAAATAGTATTTAAATGAATGACGTCAACAAGTTTAAACATAAATAACAAGTGATTTAAACGTTAACAAACAAGAGAATATTATAAATCTTGTCAGATTTTATTATTATTATGAAGAAATACAACTTGTTTCTTTTGAACTTTGCTTTTTAACCTAGAACTTGATATTTTACAAGGTCTGTCACGCACGACTCGTGAATTTTAACTAACGTTAATAAAATAATGTATTTTTAAATTAAACAATTAAAATGAAGCTTTCCACCCCGCGACTACATCCGCGATTTCCTCGAACCCCTTTTTTACCCCCGTCGCTTGAATTAGCAGCAAAAGCTAATAATGTGTACTGTACTTAAGTGTTCGCCTACATAATTTTCAAGCACGGTAACCACTTACCATCAGGTGGACCGCCTGCCTGCTTGTCAACCTCCTGACATAAAAAAAATAGTTGTCAATCATTTTATTCTTTTATATGAATAATTTAAAAAGAATGCATTTATTGTTATGTTCTTTTTGGTATTTTTAAAGCCCAGCCAATATGGTTTTACACTATTGCTAACGTTTGCCCCAACAAAATGGCGAAACCATAATTGTGTTGAAAATTCGCATGTATAGTTTTTTTTTTATATTCGAGTATTTTAATAGTACATAATAAAAACCTTTTGGATTATAAAGTCTAAAGAATAAACTATAAAAACTTGTATAGTTCTGTTGATATTTTTCAATGTTTAGGCTGTTTTGTATATAATTTTTTTTTTTTACTATATATAGGCCTGTGTTTAACCACAATCTCACCGTGGTCAGTGATGATGTGGCCGATGATGGTAAGCACACAAAGCCTAGAAAGGAGCAGGCTCTCAAGTGCAGCTGTCGGAACACACCGAAAGGTGCTTGGCGACAGATTTTCAACTTTCAGGTAGCCAGCCAGGCGGGTACTACAAAGTACCCTACCACCGTGCTATGGTTTCCTCACGACGTTTTCCTTCACCGAAAGCTCAAGCTCATTGTAGGATTCGAATATAAATTAACTTCGCGTAAATAAATTCGACACATCAATACCAAAGGCGTATTTGACGTATTATACGCAATTTTATAACGCACATGTTTCCTGTGTTACCACATATCAATTAAAATGGTACACAAAACACAACCCTGGAATGTGGGACTATTATTGGACTATGGGTAATTTATTATCTGGTCTAATTCACAGGCGATGAGCGATTTTAGTAACTACGGGACATTGGGCATTGCCTCTATAGGTACACTCGAAGCATAAGTTATTTAGTAGATTGGTCGTGGTAATTTTTCAATGAGTAGCCAATTTTTTAGGGATTATTGTACTTATCATTATGAACAACTTTTGTTATGAGACCAACCCTAAAATCACGAAAAAATATGTTTTTTTCATCAAAATGAAGATGTTTGCCTTATACTTAATACAAAAACATTATTACTTTTAAAGGTCAGGATACCTCCGTGATGCTGTATCAGTGGTATTGGGTATGAATCCTACGATAAGCTTTTGCTGGAAAAAAAATATCGTAAAAATACTATATACCTATAATGGTAGTAGGACATTGTGTAACACCTCCTAACAAGCTACCAACTTCAAATTGAAAATCTATCGTCTTTCACCTTTTAGTGTATTCTGGCAGAGGCACTTGTAAGTAACTTCTCCTAGGTTTTAGGTGTATACCACCTTCGACCACATCATTTTTTTACCACGGTCAGATTGTGGTCAAACACTAAAGGCAGTTGTTCTTCTGCTATACCTAAATCGCTTATTGCTAACAAATGGACCACAACCATCGCTACAATAATAACTCGTATTGTTGATGTGTCGCCTCTATAACCACTCATGTAGTTGTTCCAATTTGAACTCAATATCAACAACATTAATTTGTAATCACAACAAAATTGAATAGCTTCTACGCTCTTGGGAATTGTATACACAAGAGAGGGTAGGAGATTTAAATTTGGAATATCTTTATTATGTTTAAATTGCATTACCAGCATATAAAATGCTCTGGTCTGGTCTGAAAAAAAAATAAAAAAAATCAAACAAGCAAAAGCATTTAAAACGTACCCAAACGTTATTTATTGTCTTAGTCTAAATCCGCGTATAGATAGAAATGATTAAACGGTAGTTAACTCTGATTGATCGTTTCAAATAGGTACGAATACGTGCCGATTGGATTGATTTCGAATTCATTTCGTATCTTGAATGAGGTTGGTGATGCTATTTATGTTTTGTTTACGTTGTGCAATTTTGCGTCTTTTGTTTTGACACAATTATATCCCGAATATTAATTTACCAATATCAATAAAATAAAATAAAAAAACTCGTAGCTTCCTTTGGTAGGAAGATTACCAAGTACAAAAGCGGGTAACGGGGTAGAACTGAGACCCGACCCCCGGCCGCATAAAAAAGCCCTCAAATTACTTACGCTTTTGTACTGCAATGTAGGCTACTTACTACTTTTTGGCGTTACATTTTCCTTTTAATTTCATAAAATCGTGTGTTTTGAGTTTTATTGAATAATAACAGTGGTATTTGACTTAAAATGTAATTTGACGAAAATCCATGTAGTATATGAAAAAATATAGAATACCTCAACTTGACACTGGCAAAATACACAAAAGTTTGATGCCAATAAGAAAAAAATTATGAATAATAATGTAGGTAGGTAGGCTACCTATGCCTTTCTTTTCCTTACATACCTTGATCAGTTTTTAAACCTTTTGTAAACTAACGTTCAAAGCGGCCGCGGCGGTCTAAAAGATAAAAATTGAATTTATTTATTGTTTTTAGGATAGTCTGATCTAATTTTCGGCAATTTTGAGTGATACCTATGTGATTACGTTACAAGGTACGTAAATTTCAATTAACATAATTGGTTTTAAGTGTTCACGTAAAACCGTAGGGGTAATATCGGGTAGTCCTACCCGGTTTTGGACTTAACTATTTTATAATGATTTTGTGTTACAAAATAACTTTTAAAATTGTCACAAACGCTTTAAAATGCCTCGTAACTATAGCCCCGGGCCCCGAGTCTACAATTTTCGAACCGGGGCAGAAGCTTGATAAGGGCGCACCCTCTCCAGCGTTTGAAATAAATTGTTAAAAATACTCGCAAATCATATATATAATTTTAAAATCAATTAAAAGAACGTGGGTGGAATTTTAAGCGCTTTGTGATACCTACATGTTTTTTTTTTACAATCATATATTTACGATTTTGGCGCCGCGCTCCCTGAATCTGCTGCTATTGGCTTCCTCCTAGATCCGGATGTGGATCATATTTTTGATGAACATACTTAAGTCTTATATTCTTATTAGGTATAGTTTTGCAATAATTAACCAAAGTTCCTATTACCAAATAAAGTTGATTCATATTCCGTCACGTATTTTTTACAGATTTCGTTTAGTGCGCCGGTCTTATCCTACTTTCCCATTTATAGAAAAATACCCTACCATTTGCATTTTTTTTATCTAAAGATTATTTATAAATAAAAAGTGGGTTCTCTGTATATTGAATTCATTGGCAATACATCTGGTATTGCAAATGGCAATAGGCGACGGTAGCTACTCACCATGAGGTGGACCGCCTGCCTGCTTGTCAACCTTCTGACATAAAAAAAAGAATCGCCTAAACAATTCGTTTTTTTACTTTAAATATTTTTTTTATACTAGGTACTAAGGTAGCAAGCAAGCATACGGCCCACCTGATGGTAAGTGGTTTCTGTCGCCTATCGCCATTTGCAATACCAGAGATATTGCCAATGTGTTGCTGACCTGTTACTCGGTATTGTAATACCGAGAAGGCAAACTGGCTCTCAAGTGTAATTGCCGGAACACATCGGTAGGTGCTTGGCGACAAATTTTCAACTTGAGGGTGGTAGCCAGCTAGACGGGTACCACAAAGTACCCTACCACCGTGCAAAATTAATATTTATTTATGATAATTAATCACAAACTTGTTCCAACAGACGATGGATGAAAGGACGCGGTCACCATCGGGCGGTGGTGAGCACCGCAACGGGAGGCGGCACCAGCACACCAACGGATCCCCCCGAGCTGACTCTGGGTCTGATGTCTACGTCACCAGTGCAGCTTACAGACCACCTTCGGAGATAAGGTGAGATGGTAATTTAGCCTTGAGAGTCTAAAAAGGCTAGGCAATATTGCTAGATGAAATTAATTTCTTGAATTTAAACTATATCTTCGTTATTTTTGTTTTTGAAACTAAAGAGAAATATGTATATATATAGGTACAAAGACCGACCAATCAGGGACGATTCACAGTTTTATTAGTGACAAAATCGAATTAATTGAAAGACAAATGACCTTTGCGATTTTATTGCAAATTTTAACATGACGTTCATTTATTTAGGAAATACTCAAAAATACATCATGTCTGTAATACACAATGTTGATGTGAATCTTTCAACCACTGACGGTTATGGGGTGATAGTATTCAGGCCGAAGATGGATTTTCTAAAACGTGAAATCCGATCTACTATGTATTAATTATTCAAACTTATCATTGTAAAGCTTTGCTTGCTTTATAATTTTATAGCACCATGAGTAATATATTCAGCTCCTAAAGTTATTTAATGCGCCATTTCACCTTAGGGGCAGTCGGTCACTGGAGATTAACTACACATAAAGTTATAAGTCATGTGCAGGTTGAACAGGTTTAATACAGTCACAGAATAGATAAGATGGGACTTCTTCGGGCTACTATACCGGTCGGTGGTTTTCAGAATCCCTTTTGCGACAAGGTGGCCAAAAGATAAGCTTGT
The DNA here is from genome assembly GCA_963555595.1 of Tethea ocularis. Classification (NCBI taxonomy): domain Eukaryota; kingdom Metazoa; phylum Arthropoda; class Insecta; order Lepidoptera; family Drepanidae; genus Tethea; species Tethea ocularis. The sequence continues at coordinate 2,495,668 of OY741963.1, read as the reverse complement.
CTAAATATCTCGACATAAAGTTAATTTTCATCATCATCATATCAGCCGAAAGACGTCCACAGCTGGACAAAGGCCTCCCCCCAAGGATCTCCACGATGGCCGGTCTTGCGCTAACCGCATCCAGCGGTTTCGCCCACGCTGCGTCTTCCGGTTCGTGGTCACCACTCGAGAACCTTTCTGTCCCAGCGGCCGTCGTTTCTACGAGCGATGTGCCCCGCCCACTGCCACTTAAGTTTGGCAATTCTTCGGGCTATGTCGGTTACTTTGGTTTGCCTGCGGATCTCATCATTTCTGATCCGATCTCGCAGGGAATCTCCGAGCATAGCCCTCTCCATTGCTCTTTGGGTGACCTTGAGCCTTCTTATAAGGCCCATCGTAAGCGACCACGTCTCTGCTCCGTAAGTCATTACTGGCAACACACACTGGTCGAAGACGAAGAAGAGTGAGTTCCACTCGTATTAAAATAAATATTTTCTCACAAAATCCGACCACCCTGAAATCCAATACCAGTCCTGCCTTACTAGGCACGATATTGTCATCCTTATCGCTCAATGCAAATTTCCAAATGCTAGAAAAGGAGAGAACTATCCAAACAGTACCAACTGGCTTTATAAGTTGTTTATTAGTAAGGAAGTCAATGAATGCGTTCTAATTGACATTGAATTATAATAATTATGTGAAGTGGGCCGCTTGCCGCCCGTCGCCTGGCGGCTTGGAGTTCGGATACCGTTTCTATCGATGTAATGTGAATAATATAAAGCTCGGACTTTATGTGTCTATTAGTTCTTCCTGTGACTTCGCAAGGTTTTATATATAAAGAACAAGAAATAGAATTAAAATTGAACCCATTTTAGGAGCGGGTCAGGAAGGATTTACAACCATTAAAGGTACCAGAGAAGCAATCCTCTTCTTCCTAACGGTTATCTGATCCCAAACTAAGCATAGCTTGTATTATGGAAACCAGATAACGGATACTACTTTTTTTTTGTAAATACATACTTATATTACACCCAGACTCAGGACAAACAGATATGTTCATGCACACAAACGTTTGTCCTGGACGGGAATTGAACCCACGACGATTGTATGCTGTTCAATATTATTTGGTACTTATATATTGTGGTCAATATTACATTTTTAAACTAGCGACCCGCCCCGGATTTTCTGTGCTATAATATTTATGTAATTATACATATAAACCTTCCTCTTGAATCACTCTATTTATTGCTGAATTGCATTAAAATCCGATGAGTAGTTAAAAAGATCTAAGCGAACAGACAGCGGAAGCGACTTCATTTTATACTATGTAAAGATTACTGTAAGTATGTACTATCGACAAAGTTGAAGCATGATCACCTTAAGGGTGTATTTTGTGTACAGTGACCAGCCGCTACCTGTGTCTCACACAATATAACCAGACAATGCGCTTGTCATAAAATAGTAGATTGTCATTGTCAGTAAATAGTCTAGACAAAAGATTTTACAAGAGACCGTTTTATTGTCAACAATGGACAGGATGAACTATGATTACTGGCTGCAACCGAAAAGGTCTCCAAACTGATCATGCTTCAACTTTGTTGATGGTACAAGGATATGTCGCATCAAAGTTCAGGAGTTGTGACGTCATCTCTCTGTAAAAATAGTACTAAGACGTGACGTCACGCGAAATGTTAACGCACTGTATCTTCGTTATTTTTTGTTTTCGGAACTGAAGAAAAAATATGTGTCCAATATTTTTTGGTAATCTAACTGACGGACTAATTAGATTATTTTAGTCTTCATCCCTATTACCTACTTAGCATTTATTTACCTATCTTACTATAACCATAAGCATTTGCAAACTATTCGGCTTAACCAGCAATAACTAGGTATGTGCGTCATTCTATGATTATGTGAAGATAAAAAGCAGACTATTATACTATTTACACCATAGACTAAACAATAAATCGCCCATCTCAATCAGTCGAGGCGAACGTCAAAATACTGCCAAACAAATAGTAAAACATGAGTTCTATTTCGCCATACCGCCATACTAACTCATGTACTCACATTTATTTCCACTAAACACACATTTCAGTTGAGTACAAAACAAGTAACTACCGTTAAACGTACTAATACGTCTATATATCTACCTATACTAATAATCTGAGCTAATAATAATGCAGAAGAGTTTGTTTGTTTGAACGCGCTAATTTCCGGAGTTACTGATTCGATTCGTAACATTCTTTGACTAATAGGAAGCTATATTATCCCCAAATGTACTTTTTTATCCCGGGAACGCGAGTGAAGACGCGGGGAACAGCTAGTTATTAATATAATCGTATATCGTACTTAAAGAATTCCTGCTGATACAGCAGCCGCACAAAGCCTAGAATCGAACTGTTCATCAAGTGAATCTTGTGCTTGATAATGAATGAAGCCCCAATCTATCGTTTCCTCACGATGATTTAATTTACCGAAAAACCTCATAACAGGATGCGAAACCACGACGTAGGTACGCCCTCATTCGACGTCAATGCTATGGTATCATCGAAGTAAACATTTTTCAATGTTCACTTGCTCGTAATAAGGGTTCAAATCCACAAGGTACACCCACTGACCTTGTTTGGTTGTCTATTATTACAGTTTCACCGATATCTTGGCCACGTTTAATTGAATTGAAGCCCGGAGCATCGCACCGATGCGGCCAATCGCACTATCCGATTGCGCTGGTATTAAAACACCGTTAGTAACTTAGTCTCGCTTAATCCTTGAACGATTCCCCTAATTCGAGGCAACGGCTCTCGAATCGTGTTGAATTACATACTGCCCTGAGTCCCCGAAAGTGTTGCACACGAGCGGTAAAGACGCTGCGTTTATGTTCGCTACACAAGCAAAGCGTTCACGAAGGTTGTAATAGTGCCATTTCAGTTGACGCTTATATTAGTTTATTGGGAGTGAAATAGTTGGTATAAAACGTATGTGAGGCAAGTCAAGTGGGTAACCTGACAATAAAACATATCACGCGGTTCAGTGTAGATGGCATGCGCAATACAATTATTCAAGGTGTGATTTGTTTCCTAGCAAATTGATACATCATTTCTTCTTTCTTTCTATCGAATAACCAAAAATCAATTTAAGCATGCATGATGGTAAACTATATATTATAACTTAAAGATCTATTTATGTATACCATATTCAAGCAAAATATAATTTCATTTCATTTGAAATAATGATGAAAATTTGAACTATATTATGCAAGCCGCGTTACGTACGACTTCTTCGTTCCAACATTTATTTTTTTCAAGAGTCTTAAAGTAGCATTAAAACCGCCGCGACCCAACCGCTAGTTTACCCAACCACCGAATGCAAAACAAAACCTTAGATTAAACGTTAGATTGATGGAAAATTACCCATAGATCATATAATGCACTCCATGCAACGGTGATATGACTCATCCCACGTCTGCGCATGCATTTATAACCAAGTTGAATCATCGTCATTGGCTACCTTGATTATATTTACAGCTTAGATCCTATTATCAGAATTAATGGAAAACTATCCTTATTTTGTACACAGTTAGCAGTAACAGTTTGAAGCGTTTGTTAACATTGGGTCTCAATGATTTTCAGTTTAATAGCACTAGTATCGCGGTTACCGTATCTAGCTAGAGCTATAGACCATTGCAATACCAGGCGCGTGACCATTTCCCCCTCCCCAAGTGTTCTAGCGACTTTACTTATGCGCAGGAACATAGCATCAAGTGCGGTATTCTGTGAGATGGAAGTTCATTTCCAGTCGCTGCTTTTTGAGCAAAAATACGCTATGCTCTACATCTCTTGACGTGACCATTATTTACGTGAGTTTAGGGGGGAGGGGGTCAAGCTGTGCCAATCTCACGTGGGAGAGAGGGGTCGATTCAAATATCACGTTATTTTTCGTAACATTGTATTACTTAACTAATGCATACTACGCGTATGTTTATTCGCAAAAATATGGCTTCATAAATCTTACAGAATAATATTTATCGCGGCTCTGCGAAACCCACAAAGTACTTAGTTCGGTAACTCAGATTGACGTAGTAGATTGACTAGTGAAATATATGGAAGGACGAGAGAAAAGAAAAGAGAAATTTCACCCAAAAAGTAAATTCTTTGTTGATGTCAGAACCATCTTTGTTTTATCTGATAGGCATGTTAACTTCCAGAAATCATGTTTAATTTAAAATATACTAGCTTCATGAATCATATCCGGAAAATACATTTCCAGCGAACATGTGGCTTCGCACCGAGCACCTACCAGTGAAACGAAAACAAACATGGCGGAAGTACAGTCTACCAGATAAATATTGTAGCCAGTTCTAAATCCAACGAACACAGTCGTATCATAAATCGCACGCGCAGTATAACTCGAGCTACGGACGTTTCAATGATGTCGCGAAGCGGGAATCGAACCCAAGCATCTCGAGAACGATTTATTGACCTTTACGAAGCTGAGCTAGTGTGGTTTTAACTAGTAGGTCAGAACGGTATTTTATGGTTTGGAAAATGTTGCGATGGAAATTAGTTTAGTGACATTGGTTCTACTAAACCGCACTCATCCACACACACTGTTCATAAACACACACTCGACATACGCATACACAATTAAATACATATAATAAGTACAATAATATAATAATACATATAATAAGTACAATAATACATTAAATTAAATACAATAGTGCGTACAATATTTAATAGTTATATTTTGTTTATTTTTTTCCTTTTTTTGTAATTTTTTTCTACTGTATATGACGTACGAGAAAATGCTGGTTCCTGAAATACAGTTTTTTTTGTGAATGAAAGAGTGATTCATGAGGAAGGTTTAAGTTAAGTGTTTAATTTGTTCAGGTTTTGTGAAATTTTGAGATAGTGACTATAGTTGTTAAAGATGTCGTACAAAGTCGCGAGTCGCTAGTATGTAATAAAAAGCTGTGAATAAAATAATAAATAAATACCAACAGATTTAGTACAGTCGATTAAAAAACTTGTTTCAACAAATTACAAAATGCAGTATAGACGAAAATTAAATGACCATACCGGATATTTTCCGTGACCATTACAAATTTCGTTTACTTTCTACCGACGACATCGACGTCCTTGACGTTTGAGTGACTATACGGGTTCTTTATAGGGCTGCCACTAGTTTGATAGCAATTAAACCTTTTTTTTTTTTTTTTTGAAAGTGTGTGGTACGAGTGGGGTACGAACCTCGGCTCAGGGCGTTACCGGGGGAAGGGGAGGACTTTGTACGAGTTACGACTAATTGGGGGCGGTCGGATTACTAATGGCAGCTCGGGCCGCTTGAACGGGACGAGACTGAGTGGGAGGTCGCGGCGGTCCTCGCCGTCGAGGACGGTAGCGTAATCGGTTTTGTGTAGTGTGTTGTGTACTTTTACGGGCTTCGTCAGCTTCGATCTGAGCTAATGTTATGGGGTCATCCGGCTCGCTGAGGGCTTGCCTTGGTCTAAGGATACGGAGTATACGGGAGGGCGTGTACGTTGCGGCTTTCACTATAAGAGGGTTGCGGTGATTAACGACGGTATTGAAAAATCTGCGTGAGGCGCGTTTTATAAATTGTTTTAACGTGGGGAGACCTAAATCAATGTGGAGATTTTCATTACGAATTAAACCCTTTAGAATTACATTAATAATTTTATCTACTCTCATATCGTAAAGTTCTAATTATGAAATCAAAAACAGTACTTTAATGACCCACTTTATGCACACCCGTCTATAATGAAATTAAAAATTATATTATAGTACAGTTTTCTTTTATGTTAGCTTTTTTTCATTAAAATACAAGTATTTGGACATGTCTGGCCACTTTTGGCCAAAAATGATAGAAAAATAGCAGTGATACTAAGGTGAAATAAACTTGGATCTGAAATTGTGGAGGCGGCAGTGGAAATGACGAATAATCGATACCCGTAAGTCATGAAAACCTATGACAATATATTATCGATTTTTGACCTTAAAATTACATTATTTATATGAGTTTAGATAAAGTACTGTATGATACTGCACATAATTAGGTATTAAAAACTCGTGTGACAAACTTAAACTACTATTAGCTTCAATAGAAAAACAACAAGATGTATGAAAATATTTCTGCTACATTAATCCAACTAGTGTTATAAATACGCAAGTTTTTGTGTATGTTTGTGCGGATTTCAAGAAAATTAACACACAAAAAAAATACATTGGATTGTAATCCTTACTTCTTAGTAATATGTATAGATGTTTGTTACTCTTTCACGTAAAAACTACTGATTGGATTTAGATGAAACATGGCTCATAGAATAACATATAGGGTACTTTTATCCCGGGAAAACATAAGATCCCTCGGGAACGCGTGTGAAACCGCGGGGCGAAAGTATATTATAAATGCGAAAACATGTTTGTTGGTTTGTCCTTCTATCGCGCAGCCAAGCAAGGTATCGACATGATTTTGTATTTAATACTTTCCCATGTAAACTATAGATTCTTCGATAAAAGTTGTGACGACCCTATTATGGATAGTAAATCGAAGTTGTCGGGCATATTTTTCGGTAACTCAATTTCTTACCATGACGGCTAGTAGTCCTTTGACAACCTGCCGACTTTGGTCATTAAATTTGTTCCAAATTAAATGTCGTACGTAATGGTACCGATCATTTGTGGAACTCTGTGAGAAAGCATCTCTTTACAGTTTTTCTTTTTTTTGTTACCTGTTTGTGAATGAAAGAACAGATAAGAAAAATAAAATTTTAAAAAAATCGGGGTAGCGCAAGACCGGCCATCGTGCAGATCCTTGGGGGAGGCCTTTGTCCAGCAGTGGATGTCTTTCGGCTGACATGATACAACCTTAAAAAATGTTGACATATTAATATTAACGACTGTACCTACCTCTAATAAAAACCATAATTTGCTGATTGAATCTTGAAACGCTTCCCTTTACAAGTTTTTTTTTTAAATTAATTATAGAAAGTTCCCTAATAAAGTCACGACTCTAATAGATACTTCAAATAACTTTTAACGTGTTTATTTATTTTTTAATGGTCTTTGTATGTATACGTAAATCTTGAACGGTTGTCAAGTTGTTAATAAGTTTGTACTACTATTGTTAGTAAAGTCACGACTTGAAATTGGAGCGATAAACTGATGAATTTGCATCGAAATTGTTAAACTGTTAAATAGGTAACGTAACACTTAGTTAACTGATACAATAATTAAATAGATTTCCTTTAAATAGGTATTAAATATTTTTTGTTTATAAAATCTTAACACATGGCTATCTAGACCTAAAATTAAGCATACTTTTGGGAATAGAAAATGAAAATGAGCGCACATCTACCTAGTACTACCAAATCGGCAGCCAATGAGCCGATTGGTACGGTAAGGTTGATGAAGCTAGACTATTTTTTGTCCTTTCCAAAAATCTTTAAAACTGCAGTGTATCAAAACATTATTCGAGAACAGAGAGACTTTGATTCCAATAGTAGCAGGTAGGTACACACCGAACCTAAAGACAGCTTATGAAGGGTTTTTTATCCCTACTTTCTGTTGAATAAGACTTTGACATCTCATTTATAAGTAAACGTGTATTCAGAGAATGACTCGAGCTTTCGAGGCTTGTTAGGACGTGCCCTTTCAGAGATTAATAAAAAGCTCTAAAGATGTGTCAACATTATAGTCTGTAAAAAAGGTTTTATAAATGTCACGATTCGAAAGTTTTGAGAAAATATTTACGTAACATGAAACTTTTTTTAATGGTGAGAAAGACCTACTAGTTTTTGCCCCGCGATGTCGCCTGCATTCCCGGGATAAAAATGGAGAATTTTATCACGATTGGTCAGACAAAAAAAAAACACCTTCGCATTTTTACATAAGGTACCTACCATATCTTGGACTTTTATGATACCACTCTATCTGCTCGGTCTTCATGCTTTAAATAACATGTAACAGGAAAATAGTGCTAGAATAGAAAGTAGAAATCAGATGCGCTAACCGAATAATGTATCTTTTTTATTCGCTGTTTATCTTCAAATTCAACACACTTGTTAGTTGTTACAGAAATTGGGCACAATTTAAATTAAATCTCATGAATGAAGTACGTAATAAAATACACTTTTATCCAAATAAATTAAAAATGATATGTGACTTAACTTAGAGAAGATAAAAAGTAAAATTTTAAGTACCTACTTATAAAATATTTTTATTACTTGGCGAATACGAAATTTAATATTTATACCCCGTTATCAAAACAACTATAACAATTCCTGACCGTTGAACATAAATGATGTAATTCGACTCGTGACATCTCGATACGACCTTGAATCGATACTCGAATCGATTGTGTGAAAATCGTGACTCGATCTGTATCATCGATCGTCAATTTATGATTCATGACAATACGATTGTGATTTCGATATATTTTAACTAATGATATTTCAACGCGTGTCGTAATCGAGTAATAAATTGACTTTTTTTTAATTTGAACTTTCATTAATTCGTAAATCGAATAACACTATGGATACTACCTAAGTAATTAAATAATCAGACGAATCTCCGCACAAAGGAAATACGATTTAATTAACGGTACATAACGGTTTATTTCAGAAAAAAGTTGGCTTTCTAGGCATTAGAATTTTGTATCATTGATTGATTTCTCGTCTCCAATATATTGCTAGCTTGTTCCACCGGCTTTATCTAGATATATAAAAGGAAAAAGTGACTGATCTATCAACGCACATCTAAAACTAATGGTTGGATCGGGGTGAAATTTGACATAGATACAGATACTCGTAGTTATTAAAATCTTAATTTTTCATAAAATTTATCCTAGTGTATGATGCCAATTAACGCTAACACAAAAAGAGGAAGATTTTTACTAACAAGTTAAGAGGCATGTTTGTTTATATAGGTACTTATCTATTTTTAAACGGTTTTATATCTATGTTCTTTTTTGTATGTGCTATAAGAGGAGGCTCTCCGCTAATGACTCCGTCCCTTACTAAACTGACGGAGACAAGCGAGACAGAAGAGGTTATAAAAAAAAAGGTTATATTAGGTATATTCAACAAAAAAATTAAGCCTTTTTAAAACAGTAAGAAAACTATTCCCTTTCTAATAAAATTCAGTATAAGTTATTTGGATAGACCAAATAAGAGAAAAAAACATTTAGTTTTAAAAAGGGGTATATTTTTTACAAATCTTTTGCACTAAAGAACTTAATCTTAATCTAGAATCATCATTTCTCGGGTATCGTCGCCTTAAATCATACAATTTCGTCTACAGTAGGACACTTGTATGATGGAACATTATCAACCTTGACTCGGTAAATAAACCGTGAACCGAGCGAAATCCATGCGACATCGCATCGCTTTACGATCGTCGTGACAATAACGTACGTGACGGTAGATTAGAGACGTGGTCGTCGTGCTTCCAGAACTGCGAGCACCGTGTCGGAGTCATGTCACGGAATGTTCTAGATAATGGGAAATGTGAGTCAGGTGCTACTGCTTCGCGTACATGTGCTATTGTTCTTTGTCATCAAAGGTTTTGATGTGCCATCAACAAAGTTGACGCAATGGAGACCCAGTTCCTTTCTAGGCTTTGTATGCTTACCATCACTGACCACGGTGAGATTGTGGTCAAACACAGGCCTCAGTTTTGAAACCTTTTCACTTGCAGTCAGTTATCACAGTTCGGTCTGTCCATTGTTGACGATAAATTAAATATTTCCAGTAAATTCATTTGTTTAGACTATTTTTATGACAAGCGAATTGCCTGGTGGCGTGTGAGGCACAGGTAGCTGCTGATCACTGCACACAAAATGCACCCTTAAGGTGATCATGCTTCAACTTTGTGGATAGTACTACCTACATACATAGCTGAGAATTACGATGTGGATTTTTTCTCTTGTTTTCTTTCCGAAAAACCTTAGTTAAGCATACATAATTATTTAATCAACGCAGCAAGCGGTGGGGCTTTTGTCGATGGTCAAGGAGTAGGTTGTTATGCTCGGGACGCTACGTAATATCTTCTCGTCCCAAATACCGCAGTGTCTCAAGTCGAAATTCTTCGTGTGTGTTGCCAGTGATGACTTACGGAGAGACGTGGCTGCTTACGATGGGCCTCATAAGAAGGCTCTATGTCACCCAAAGAGTAATGGAGAAGGCTATGCTCGGAGTTACCCTGCGAGATCAAATCAGAAATTATGAGATCCGCAGGCGAACCAAAGTAATTGACATAGGCCAAACTAAAGTGACAATGAGCGGGGCACATTGCTCGCAGAACTGACGGCCGCTGACAAGGTGGGCCGACGATCAACACTGTAGCCTAAGATACTTTTTATCCGACTTGAAAAATGTTTGAGATTCTACAACATTATTTTATGCGTGTTAGTTAGTGTAATATAGAATACTTTAACCCCATTCTGGAAGAGATCTACCTATATCCCACAGTGGTCTTAGAAGGGCTGATTATGATGATGATGATCCCCAAGTCCCCAACATGGATATTTTTTTTATTGTCATTTAAAACTTGGGGTATCTATGGTTATTTAATTTACATGGCAAATGAAAGTACCTATTATGTTTTCATAATATTGAATGGTTGTTATTGGTTGTTGACAGCCGACAGTCGCGTGCGCCGCGCAGCGTGTACTCGTACCGGAGTGCAGTAGCGCCATCTGTCGCCTCCACACACAGATCCAAAGTCTCCAGAAAGGTAACTGTTCTACTATTATTTTTTTAATTACATACAATAAAAAAATACATGAAAATGTTTCTTCACTCCCTTAAACCAGTGCTGGCTTGTCTGGGAGTTGCAATACACTCAAATAAACATAAACAAAGTATAACGTCCAAAAAAATATCTAAAACGCATAAGCAATTATACAAAAAATAGATAAGTAAGGTAGGTAGTTTTAATATTTTTTTATTGATAACAAAAAAATAAAAAAATAGTGGTCTGACCACTCAGTTTTTTTTGCAAATTAATTGTGTTAATTACTCTCAGTACCTCAATATTTAGTATCAGTATTAAAATCATAGTTTCCTCTCGTGTTTGCTCCAGGCGGGAGTGAAAGTGGACGCGATGGCAGCTCCGAACCCGTTCTGCCCCAACGTGAAGGGCATGTGCTGCCTGATGCTGCTCCTCAACCTGGGCCTCATCCTCGTCACGCTCGGCTTCGTCATCGTGCTGCAGTTCTTCGAGCCGCTCTTTGTATGGTGAGCATCTTTCATATATCAGAGAGCTGACAAACAGATAGTCCTCAATTCTACTAGGTTACCTGTAGATGCTTTATGAAGTGAAAAACTTTTACTATATGGACAAAAATCGCGGAAATGTTCAAATTTTTCATATGTTGATGAAATTTAACCCTTAACGTGCCAGGAAGTAAAAAATCGTCTATAATTGAAAATACAATTATAAAAAAAAATCGAAATAAATTTCTATAAATAACGCATTGCATGGGTACGTTGTCAAGTTAAGGGATAAGTAGGTAACTACTACAATATAATCCGAAGAGGGCATTTTTGCATCCACAGCAAATGTACTTTGAATCATAGCCACAAAAGATAGGCCTGGGGCTCTAAAAAGGAAGCACTTGTTGAATCATAATGAGATCCTATTATGAATTGAATTCAAAATCGTAAAATGGCCGCTTTTTATGCAATTCAGAATATGATCCTAATACGATTCTGTATCTGCAATTCATTTCTTTGACAGTTTTCTATAGAGTTTCGTAAAATGGTTCACTAAATCCGAATTGCTTTTACGTCAAATAGTAGAATCATAAGAAGATACTGAGAACTATCTTTTTACAATTCAACTTAGAGATTTTGTTAAAAATCAATGAATATTTAGGAATTAAATATGTATTTTTAACGTCTATAACCCATTTTATGGACAGTTTAAAGATTTTGGCTTACAAATAAGTTCATTACCACCAGTTTTGTGAACCTCATTCTTACCATCGTAATTTTTACAAGTTGTCTTAATATTATAATGAGCTATAGGTAACCTTCCCATAGGGTGTTTTAGGGTTCAATAGCAATAGGGTGATTTATTATAGCCTGAGCCTATAGGTAACCCTCTTCAATAAACAGTATATCTAAGGCAATAATAGATTTTTAAATCAGACTGAGAGTGTGTTCTAACATATCAACGCCTTACTTATAACATTAGTAGGTAGGTACCTATAAATACATTGGATGCATATCTTTTCAGTATAAACTAATTATTGCCAAGGGGAACAGACTACCTACAGCGTAAATAGGATGGTCTGAGCAATAATTCCTACTACCTGTCCCGCAGTTTCACTTGCTTTCCCAGGATAAAAAGTAGCCTATATGTCATCTATCTTTATTCTAAGTTTTAATCTAAATTATAGTACCTTCATAATATTAAAACCATACCCAGGTTGATAGTTTGTGCAAAAAAATACATTATTATGAGCATATCTGTGATGTCTTTGATTAAATTAGCGGAACTGCATGATGTTATGATAGTCTAAAGGTATCCATATGTGAGAGTCAAGGATAGATGAGACCAGAGAGACATCCTCATGATATAAGAATTATCATTGGTCACTTATTTAGTTAGGATAAATAAAAGAATGTAAATAAACAGCATAAACATTTATTACAGTATCATTGTTTCATCTTTCTGTAGTTTAGTGTAATTATTAATACTAAGGCAAGAATCAGTCAGTATGCGAATACAGCTCCCAGAAACTGCATATAATAATGATATGTATATTAAACTGTGACACTAATTACAGCATGACTGCATCAATATGTAACTGTCATGTTAATCATAACATTTTACTTTCTTGATAATTCTATGGACCATTAATCATCTTCTTCGGCTAACCTGAAAGTTAGTAAAATTATAGTTAGTTAAATTAATTGATGGAATATGCACATTATCAGTAATATCATCTTTAACATAATAACAAGAGGAAGTTTATAAAAAGGTCTTTGCTTTGTGCAATAATAGTATAATATTAATGGAATTATTATATAAATGTTTAACAAATAAAATGTTTCTATTCTAATGGGGGTATTGAGATCATAATATCGAATTACTAATAGTAAAACCATTTTTGAATAACTGGTAAGTACCTACCTAGTATCAAGCTTGACTGACGATTTAAGAAATAATAACTTGAATGTTTTTTGGAATATCCTCGTAACGACTTATCAAAAGTATGAAATACTATAGGAGATAAACTTACTTTGGGTTAGGTTTGCGAGATTCCTCGCCTTTTCATTTAAAAAATCTTGACTTTCTAAAAGATTCTTCCGTGTTATTCGTCCAATACTGATATTGTCTTCCTTTTACATTTTTACGTAAATAATTACAGTACTATAGGTATAATAATTTCCATATTTTCCTTAAATTATTGAAAGACTATTATTTTAATGTTAAACTATAATTTTAAATATTTATTTTGTACTCTATCAAAACATCCAATATAAACTTTGACCGACCGACCACAGACAAGATAAAATATATTGTCATTGATTGATACCAGTCGAAGAAGAAAATATTTTTATAATCAATTAAAATGTCAGTTTTGGGTACCCAAATCCAATCAAATAAATGCTATGAAGCAACAGTTCGATCGGTTTTTAATTATAATACAAAAAATCATAGTTATTCAGTCTTAATTTAACAAAAAGTAAATAGAAACAATAACCGGTAAAGTTACGGTTTTAATTTTTGTAGTCTAGTAACATTAATTCAAAACAGAATCTGTTTATGAATTGAATTGCGCATAAAGGGCGACTATTTTACCAAAAAATAGAGGAATTGCATGAGATCTGCTGTGAATTCAGGAAATGAATTCCTTTTAGCAATATTGCGTAATCCTTCCTTTTTAGACCCCCTGTAAGTATACTATATTGCCTAGTTGACGGCGGCGTAGAATATAAAATAAATAGTTTAATTAAAGTTGGTAATACTGGCTGTATTTATTGTAACATCTAGGCCAGGGGTCCCAATCATTTTCAGCCCGCGGCGTAGTTACAAATTTAGTATTTTGTCACGGCGCCCTACCGAAAGAAATAGGTACCTACAATAATAAACATCCGCTCAAAAAACATCGGTAATTTGATAATTATTAAAAATAATTCTAAATAAAAATTTGAATGTTTGTATGGAAGTATTTTGCTATTCTTTGCGTGCAAGCTTTTTTTCGTAATATTTAACAACACATTAAATTAATTGTACCTAGGTACTTTGAAATAATGAATCTGTGGGACTAGGATTTCTAGGTGAGCCGATGGGAATCGGCTTGTATGGACCCTTCGCCACTGTTAGGTAGATAGGAACAAACATTAAAACGTCAACAATATGAAATTGAGTTCTTTTATTATAAAAGAATTGAAATAGAAAACAATAAGAAAGAAGGATCGACTCCCGGCCCCCTCTTCACCTTCTACGGCGCATACTTTGAGAACCCCTGATCTAGGCAATCTAATTCCATCAATTCTCAATAAGCGTCTATTCATCGGTTTAGTAAAAGGTTTACGAAGCGTGTCATCCTAAATGACACCTACCGTTACAATTTTCCACAGAAATGTAAAGTGTTTTTTAATGATCCTCGATTTGCGATACAATTGTTGCGTTTTATAAAGTGAAAAACCGCAGGGCGTCCTAGTTTAGAGACTGGGGTCGTGTCTAGGCGTATCTAATGTTCGTCTTTATAGAATGGCTTTGACTTTGACCTCATAGATATTAGAGAAATGATGTGGTTGTTAAGTCATTTTACTCCGTTTAGTATGTAGGTATCAAGGTAGGTATGTAAACTTGGTTGTTTTTAGGGTTCCGTACCCAAAGGGTAAAACGGGACCATATTACTAAGACTACGCTGTCTGTCACCATCGTCCGCGAGTCCGACTCGCATTAGGCCGGTTTTTTCCTTGTATTAAGTACAGTCTATCTTCTAAGCGTAGATAATCTACGTCCTATCTGTCAATTACTAACACAGTTAAAAAATAATCAGGTGTAAGTAGGTGCAGGCGTTCTGAAGTGATGCGTTTACATACTTTTCGGCAATTAATTTTTATATAAATAAATTGATAAACATAGGTACATAGGCCATGTTTAGCGGTGGAATATAACGATGACCCAATTTTAACAGAAAGCATAAAGCCCTAAAATCGCGCCACCCAGTTTTAACCGCACCACTTTTAACCCAGTGAGTTTTCCATTCCAGGATCCTAGGCATAGTGTTCCTAATCTTCGGCTTCATCACACTAGTCGGCAGCCTCATCTACTGCGTAGTGTTGTGCCGCGAGAACCCGTACCCGAGGTACCCGGACGACTTCTACTGGACACATCACTGGTCAAAAACCATCGGCCCTTCAGAAATACACTACAGTGCAAGTGAAAAACCGTATAGACAAAATGGACATAGCGATAGGTACAATAATAAGTACAATGGGAAATATTCTGACAGAGAAAGCGCTAAGGGTTACTCCGATAGGGAAAGTAAGTTGAGTAGGTACTGAATGTTTGAGTAATATGTTTAAAATGATGAGTTTTATTTTATAGCGATACGCTGAAACCAGTTGGTTGTCTGTGACATTTTATATTCTGTAATAATCGGTCCAAAATAAGGGGATAGATTTTTTTGTCTGTGGAAACGATTTTGTTTTTCCAATTTAAGGTGAATGGTCCAAAAAACCCTGTTTTGTTTGTAAATTTTATTATGTACACACGGCCACAGATCAAGCTACACACTGCGGCACCTTATACGGTTGTAATAGGAGCTATTTTGCAACAAAAATGTGTAGCTTGATCTGTGGCCGTGTGTACCTCAATTAAGGGGAATGTTTCAAAAATCCCGCGAAATTCAAATTTTATTACGTTTTTTTGTTAATTGCAGCTCAGTAATAAGTCGAGTGATTGTCATCCCCCTTAATTTAGGTACATAATACAATGTATGTTGATAAGGACAAAAATGAAAATGTATGAAAATAATAATTAAACTAAAATTACTAATCGAACGGAAAATATATATATGGTAAATTGTATGTAATGATTACATTTACCGCATCACTTATAAAATGTTTATATTTATGTATTGTGTATAGAGACAATATTTTATTTATTTTAAAATCATCAAAATTGATGGATTTTATTTTATAACTTCTACAAATATAAATGTAAGTACCTAAATAAAGCATCTAGTAACAATTTGTACTTTATCTAGATTTATTTCTACCTATCTATGCGTAACGAGAAAGAATAAATATTAATTTAATGTAAATAATAACTATAATATTATACTCTGAATTAAATGCCATATTAATTTTTATCTGTTAAATAGTGTTTTTAGGGTTCTGTCGTCAATCAGGAAACCCTTATAATTTCGCATGTCAGTCCGTCCGCTTTAGCCATTTTATTAGAAATCTGGGCCATCATCATATAATTTTTCTCGTTCAGTACTATATTTCTACTGTGACAATACGGTGTCAGCATTAAATATTGTGCAATTGTTGTTATAACTTCGAAACACTTGGCCGATTTTTGATACTAAATTGTTTCAAGTAGTATACAGTTTCCGAACAATTTAATTTAACTAAAAAAATGTCATAACTACAAGATAATATTATATATGTACCTACCAGTGGCGAAGGGTCCATACAAACCGATTCTCATCGGCTTACCTTTTAGAAATCCCAGTCCCACAGATTCATCATTTCAAAGCCACTTTTCTATAAAATACAATGTAATAAAGTATAAAATTATCAGTGTTTTTTGAACGGCTTACCCTCGCCATAATTTTACCCCTCGCCACTGGTCCCGACGTTGATTAAATGCGATAAATTTACTGCGGTATTATACAGTAGGCATAATATTATATGAATCAATAGAAATATCTGTTAAATGAAATGGACATTGTATATTTTATAAAATACGACTCCTGATGGCCAGATACATATTTAGATAATAAGCATGTGAATTATAAATAACCCAAAATGTAAAATAATCTTTAGAATTTATATATTGTTAAGTATTATGATGATAAAATATATTTTAATAAAGATTTTGTGTAACTATGTATTTGGTTTTATTTAACACCAGTCTATTTTAAAAATCATCCTGTATATATCTCATAATATAAAACAAATTCTGGTTAGTTACACCATTTAGAACGGCTGCACCGATTTTTACGATCATTAAATTGTTGGATTTGTCTCCTCCTATCGAACAAATCCCTTTTTTTCATAAACGTAGGTTGAATTTTATAATAATAATTTTATGCTAAGAAACTACCAGGATAGCATAAATTAAAATAATTATGTGTCAAATAAAAGTGACAACAATTTTAATCACGACTATACTGGCTGCTTATGAAAAGTACTAGGATATCAAAAGATTGAAGGAGTATCTGTCTACCCGCGAACACTACAGAAATGCTGACTGAATTTTATACCAAATTCTGTTGCAGCAGACCTACCAGGATAGCATAAGTTTAAAGATGTGTCAATTAAATGTGAAAACATAAAATTTTAAACACGATAATACTGGCTGCATATGAAAAGTACTAGGATATCAAAATATTGAAGGAGTTGTCCACTAGCGAACACAGATAAATTGAATATTATAACAAATTCCGTTGTAGAAGTACCAGGATAGCATAAATTCAGTGTTAAAACGTTAACATAACATATAAATTTAAACGCGATTATACTGGTTGCTTATAAAAAGAGTACTAGGATATCAAAAGATTGAAGGAGTTCTTTCTGTCCACTAACGAACACACTTTAGTACAGAAATTGAATATGATATAACAAATTCTGTTGCCGGCCTACCAGGATAGCATAAGTTCAAAGAAGTGTCACCATAACATTTTAAACGCGATTATACTGGCTGCTTATGAAAAGAGTACTAGGATATCAAAAGATTAAAGGAGTTCTTTCCACTCGCGAATACATTGTACAGAATTGCAAACTGAATTTTATAACAAATTCCGCTGCGGAACTACCAGGTTAGCATAAGTTCAAAGATGTGTCATAGGCAATATTTAAATAATCAAGACATAGGGTAGTTTCCTGAGATATCAAATCAGCTTCTTTTTTTAATAAATGTCAAAACGATAGTTTACACTATGACGTCATATTTTCACAGCATCAAAATGATCTGTTCAAAGCATTAAACGACATATTTGATGTTTCCACGTGTTTTGAGATGTTTTATGCATTGGTTAGCGTTTGGTCATTTATTTTTGACACTGTCAACTAGGCTATTTGATAAATGTAACATATAAATAATAATAATATCCTGGGACATTCTTCAGACACGGTTATCTGATCTCAAATGCTTGTACCGCTTACGCTTGTACTATGGTAACCAAATAACTGATACTTTTTTTTGTATACAGTACACATACAGTGTACTGTATTGGGATATCGTAAGAAAACCAAAAATATCGTTTTGAATTGTTCATTTATTTACAAATCTTTTATTATTAACAAATTATCTAGTGAAATAATAATTAAATTAATCATTGAAATTATATTTGTAATACACATTAAGTATGTAATATAATAAATTTACCTACACAATATCGTGTAAATAAATACCTTATTTCATTGCAATTTTCATTAATTGACTAATTCAAGATACATTCCAAAACTATTTGAAATACGTAGAATTACAACATTTTCGAAAAATGCTATGGTATTCACAGCAACAATATAAATTTACAAAATTATGTGTAACTACAATTACTAACGATAAAAGTGAAATAAATATTTTACAAAATTGTTATATTTAACAATACGTCTTGATGCAATGAAATAATAAAAGCGACACGCCACGTGTTAAAAAATCAAAAGTACCTTTAGTCGAGTTAGTCAGAAATATGAAAATTTAATAGAAAAAGAGAAAAGAAAAAAGAGTAAATATCATTGAAGATTACAATGACATACCTACTATGTACACATTTTCATGGAAAAAATTCTAGATAATAGAACTTAGTCAAAATATTTTTAAAAATTTTTTTAGGCTCCGTCTTGGATGGACGTTTCAGACAATAAATTTTATAATTTAAATTATCTTACTTATCAGTAATTGTGCCTATGTTAGGTATTTAAATGTAGAGGATGGCAAAGTGAAACTCGGGAAAACTACTAAACACTGTATTTTAACTATTAAAATCTCTTATTTTTAATTACACGTCTTTTATATCGTCCTCGTCTTACGCTCTTTTTACAATGATCTCCATCTTTTTTTATTTCCTTAAATCTAACCAATCACCTTACTCCTTTCTCTCTCCCTTTCACACCTTTCATCTTTCACTATTTCCATTTCATTCGCTCGCTCATGTTCCATTTCATGCATCCTACACTCGGCCGTCCTGCTTCTATGTCTGTCCTCAGACAACAAGGAAACAAACAATGAATTTAATCATTATGCAATGTTTACATAATATGGCTTACAACTACATCTTAATATTAACTATAGGTTAAACAAATTCAAAGGACTAATTCTTAAGTGGTTACATTTATTACAAAATTCTTACTAATTAATGATAACAATATCAAATTACCTTAGCAATTACATTACCTCTGAAAACAAACAACTAATTAAGATACAAATATCTTACTGCATATGTAGATATATAAAAAAAAAACACAACTTGGATGTAACAGAATATAATCAAATGATATTATGATAAGGTTGGGTAGGTAGAGTGAGACATACAGAAACACAGAAACATAGAAACTTACCTATGAATCACTCTCCAGCTCCTCAACTATGTTATCTGGCCATTCTTTCATAAAATCGGCTGAGCTATGAGTTCTTTTAGGACCTTCTTTAGAATCATAAATTTTCTCCACTTCATATCTATCCATACCTTTTACTTTAGTTACTTTATAGGGTCCAAGATATTTTGGTTTTAACTTCATACCCACTCCAAATTGAGTTCTTTTAATTGCGACTCTGTCCCCTTCCATATACTTTTTACTTTCCCTCCTACGCGGATTAAAAGTGGTTCTGTTTTCATTTTGAACTTTGATAATTTGTTCCTTTGCTTTCTTCCTCATCTCCTCTCTGTTAATAGCAAATTCGTCTCTATCTTCTTGTAATAAAAATTCATAGATTTGGATGTCTTCCTTGTTATTCATCTTGGTACCAATAAGTATTTCAAATGGTGTGGAATTTATACTTCTTTGAAACGTACCATTCAGGCACCTCTGTACTTTGCTAACATGGCGGTACCACAATGTGGGGTTCTCCACACATAGCTTAGTTAAAATTGAGATAATCACCCTATGCACCCGCTCCACCTGTCCATTACCTCTGGGCACACCCGTGGTAATCTTGACATGCTTGATACCTTCTTCTTTACAGTAATCTTCAAACTCCATACTTGTAAACGCTGTACCTCGGTCAGTAATGACTCTATTGGGATTTCCAAAGCATTGTTGATGTATTCTAAGTTTATCCAAAGTCTCTCTAGTAGTTGTACTTCTTGTAGGGAACAACCAAACAAACTTGGTGAATGCATCCACTATAGTCAGTATGTGGTTATACTGTTTCTTTGTGTCCATCATAGGCCCAATATGATCTAAATGCAGAGTATGCAATGGTGTCTCTTCTTTCTCAATTGGATTCAGGAAACCCTCCTGCTTCCCACGTTTTCTCTCAGCCAATAAGCATGGAATGCATGTAACAATAAACTCATCAATCTTCTTAGATAAACCTTTTATGTAATAATCTTTGTTGATTATTTCCATCATTTTTTTCTTTGAAAAATGGCCGTTCTCGTGCACTCTCTTTATTATCTCGGTGTCCATACCACGAGGAACAACAAGATGCTTCTGGATGCCTTTGTAAAGCAAACCATTATCCACAAAATAATCTTCATAGTCCTTCTCATTCAAAATTTTCATGATTGCCTTCAAGCCAGAATCATTTTCCTGCGCGGTCTTCAGTTTTGCATGCAGTTCATTTCTAATAACAGCAACTACGGGGTTTCGGCTGAGGGAGTCAACATGTTTCATCCTGCTGCCTTCCCGGTGCTCGATGGCAAAATCGTAGTCTTGCAGCAGTAATATCCACCGTGCTACTCTTGTTGACATGGCCAAGTCCCTCTTATTCAACGTCATCTGTAATGCTTTACAGTCAGTTACAATTTTGAATTTTATACCAAACAAATAACAACGAAATTTCTTTATTCCCTCAATAACAGCTAAAGTTTCCAATTCATAGCTTGTATAGCGGCTTTCAGCATCACTAGTCTTCCTACTCATGTAATGAATTGGATGTAAATGTCCGTCATCTGGGCTTTGTTGCATTAAAATAGCTGAATATGCTAAACATGAAGCATCGGTGTGCAATTCAGTAGGTAAATCTGGGCAATAAATCTTTAAAACTGGGTTACTGGCTAATTTACTCTTTAACTCCTTAAATGCTTCCTTTTGTTTCTCATTAAATTCAAACATACAGTCTTGTTTTAATAAATCTGTTAATGGTCTCGCGATACTAGCAAAAAAAGGGATAAATTTCCTGAAATAAGATGCTAATCCCATGAATGACTTCAATTGCTTTGTATTAGTAGGTTGAGGGAACCTTACCACAGCATCCGTTTTGTCGGGTGATGGTCTTACTTCTCCATTCTCCACCACATGACCCAAGTATTCAACTCTCCGCTGAATCAACTGCGATTTCTTCCAGTTGATTTCCAATCCATATTCAGATGCTACCTGCAGTACCTCAGTCAGCCTTTCCACTGCCTGAATTTCATCCTGTGCAGGAATTATCAAGTCGTCAATAAAAGTAATCACAAAACCTCTAGCTATCTGCTCTCTGAAAATGATATTAATGAACCGGGTAAAAACTTTAGGACATATTGAAAGACCAAAAGGCGCCCTCAGAAACTCATATTGTCCCGTCTGAGTAACAAATGCGGTATAGGTAACGGAATCTTCATGAACAGGTAAATGAAAATAACCATTTTTTAAATCTAATGTGCTAAATACTTTAGCAGATGACAGCTTATCAATATGATCATTAATCACTGGTAATGGGTACTCATCTTTGACTATTTTCTTATTTAACATCCGATAATCTATACAGACCCTAGTGGTTCCATCCTTTTTCTTTACTAACACTAATGGACTTGCATATTCTGAAAAACTCACCCTGATTATTCCATCTTTAAGCCACTGGTTTACCTGACATTCAACTTCTTCTTGTTCTTTGTAAGCTAATCTTCTAGGTCTCTGGGATACAGGTATGTCATCTTTCAGTACGATCCTTAATTGAATAGGTGCCTCCTTCGTCTTATTAGGCACATATGACTGCACCAACCGTCTCACATGTTTTTGTATGTCTGCACTCACCTCTGAACCTATAAAATCAAAATCAGACACAAAACACATTAAGTGCTGAAGCCACTCTTCGTTAGAGGGCAAAAACCACACTTTGTTATTGTCCATTACCATTAACACATTACGCAATAACTGCTGACCTATTATCATAGAAAACGGCATTATATTATTATCAACTATATAGAAAATAATGTCTTTATAACACTGGTTGTCAACGCACACCGTTGTGTTAAACTGTCCCAAGCAGCGAATGTTATGCGAACCGAGTCCCGTAAAAGCAACCTCACTGTTGACACACTCCGGCGCACCTAAGTCATTGTAACACTGTAGTGAAACTAAGTTTACTTCACTGCCGCTGTCTATAAGCGCATTTACATTCTTGCCGTACACATTAATTATCTTCATTGGCTTCTTATCCATGTTTTCTATTTTGTTTTCAACAATTTCATAACATGTTTTCATCTCGTCAGTACTGCCAACAGGAACACACGAACACGAGGCGCGTTCCGAGTCTTGTGTTGTTGACTTCACGCACATAGACCCTTTTGTCAAAATCGCCGATGCCGAAGTCGATGTTGTTCCGGCGCTGGAACGCGATGCGTTCCTCTCATTGCCAATGCTGCCAACATTCGTTTTTGATGAAAATCCGCCATCTTTGCCGCCGTCGTTCCTTCGTGATCTCGAATGACCTTCATTCGGGCATTTCAATGCAATGTGGCCAAATGAGTTGCATTTAAAGCACTTCAAACCTTTCTCACGATCTGGGCATTCTGATGAAGTGTGACCCATTCCACCACAACTATAGCACCTTACACGATCCTTGTAGGCAGGCTTATTTAACTTATTTTCGACATTTTCCAAGTTTTTCGTCATACTAGCCTTCATTTTAGCTCCAATTAGTTCATAAATTTTTAATTTTTCTTTTAGCTCGGCGTAGGTTGTGGCACCGTACAACATCATTTTATTTGTCTCTCTATCAATTATTCCGTCAATAACATATTTTATCGCAACGTAATCAGGCATTTTTCCTCGCTTACCGAGCTCTTTCATCACAAGCATGTAATCGATACAGCTCTCATCACGCCGTTTCTTTCGACTTGCCATCATCTCATGAATAAGCTTAGAATCAACAGAATCTGGAAACTCCTTACAGATAGCAGTTTTCAGGTCTTCCCATGTTTTGTAAGGTCGTTCAGCTTTCAGCCACAAAGCGGCCGTGCCGGTTAGCGAACGCCGCGCCACCAACAATTGTTGTAATGGTGACCAGCCAAAAATTTCAGCATTATCTTCCACGTCTTGAGTCCACCGAGTTACAGAATAAGTCTTGTCCTTGCCATCAAAGTTAGGTATTAAATCCGCCGTCATCTGTAACATATTTCCCTGTTTCGTCACCTCCTTTTCACCGTCATCGAAGTCAAGTTGTCGGCTGTTGCGTCTTTCTTTCGGCATGTTGGTTTATCGTCGTAATCTTGCTCCAACAAAACCGGCGTCTTGGTACAGCACGTACGTATCGTCGTAACCGCGTGGTGACCACGTTGTCTCACGCGCAACTTTTCGATTTTTCGAAAATAGATCCCGGACGAGCCCCCAAAATGTAGAGGATGGCAAAGTGAAACTCGGGAAAACTACTAAACACTGTATTTTAACTATTAAAATCTCTTATTTTTAATTACACGTCTTTTATATCGTCCTCGTCTTACGCTCTTTTTACAATGATCTCCATCTTTTTTTATTTCCTTAAATCTAACCAATCACCTTACTCCTTTCTCTCTCCCTTTCACACCTTTCATCTTTCACTATTTCCATTTCATTCGCTCGCTCATGTTCCATTTCATGCATCCTACAAATAAAAATGTAAAATTAAAATTACAGAGATTACAACATTTTGAACATTACCTATTGAGGTACTGAAAATGTTTTGATTGATAGACCAAAAGATTTATAAAAAATACATTGTAGGGGTGTTCATTATCAATAAGACAGTAACCTTATTGGTACACCCTTACGTTAATTCAAATAGTTAAATATAAAACAACGTCAACCATTTTCAGTAGCTCTTCTTAGCCGTAGTTTCATGCCTCCATTTGCTTTATCTCACTCACTGAATGTACAGAATACTGGATCTGTAAAAAAAACGTAATGAAATTGTTTATAATAATAATTGGTACAGAAAAATAATAGGTGACGTAATAAGGAACAAATTTTACAACAACTAGTCGAATTATCGACGAATCTAAAGCGATTACAATAGATAGATCACTTTGGACAAGGTGTTGTCTCTCCTTACCATGCTATGTTTGTTTCTTTTTCGCACATAGACGTATATGGTTTATCAAAAGTGACGGCTCTAGTTTAGTGTAGAACAAATTTCTTTTTCAGACCGCGACACCATATATTATTATTGTCATCGGACTTACATAATATTTTTTACCAAATATCAGATCAATTGAACACCGGGAAGTGGGTTAAAATTACCTAGCCAGTTGCGACCTAAACATACTAACATGTGAAGTTAAATAAAAGCTTGTAAAAATGCAGTACTCACATTAAAAACTATGAGCGTATATCTAATCGCTCTCAGACTCGTCGCTAAAGTTATATTTCTTCTGTGGCCTGGCGCGAGCGTTCCCTCGCGACGCCGCGGGTGGGGGGGAGGGGGGAGGGGCTGACGCTTCCGACTCCGACTCGGAATCGCTACTCGCCTTGCGTTTCTGTTTCTTCTTAGGATTTACCTTCTTTTTATCCTGCAATACAAAATAAAGACGTAAAGTTTTTAACTTCGGATGTAACAGGTAACTTTCTGAGTTACTGGTCAGAATCTAAAATTCTTTCTATAATATGAAACTAATTTATCCCCGAGTGCTATAGGCTACTTTTTATCCCAGGAACTCGGGTGAAACCACAGGAAACAGTTAACATTGTTCTTGTATTTCTACCATACTACTATCGGACAAGTACCCGCGGACGCCTAAGCTTTGTATACTTGGTTGTACGGACTTATCATCAATGTTATTGGGCTTAGGTCGATGTTCCCCGACAAGAAAACCGTCTGAAAAATTATAACCGGGCGATTACGATGAATTTTTCCTACGAAAATTCAAGGTAAACGCCCGATTATAATTTATCGGACTGTTTTCTAGTCGGTGAACTTGGACCCTAGTGATCCCCTAGTAATGATGGATCAAAATCTTAACACTAGGGCACTGGTCAACTGGTCATAAGTGCACCCGATCAACCTGTCTCAACATCAATTGATCTGCGATCCCAAAATTTTTAACGGACTCACCTTTTTACTATCAAATATGCTGTCATCATCACTTTCCAAACTCAGTACTTTAACGGGCCTTTTCTTCGGTTTTTTATCCTCCTTTTCCTTGTCAATATTATTGAGTTTCCGCTTAGGGGCTGGTTTCTTCTTAGGCGGCGACTCGACGACCGGTGCTGGCTCATCGTCACTTGAAAGAACTGTGGTTTCCAAGTCGTTGTGATTTGGCTTAGACTTTACCGACTCCTCTTTCTTAGTGTCCTCGATTAGAGAGTCGAAGAGACAGTCTGAAATTATTTAATGAATAATAAGATTACAATTTACTGAAGTTAGTAGGACATAACTCTCTAATCAATCCGACGGGATTCCTCAAGTGTGTGAAGAGATTTTCCGTGAGTTACTGTTGCTTACCATCAGATAGGCTATATACATTCTGCCATCTAAATTGTATAAAAAAACTACAGATTCTAATTATGTTATTACACAACATACATGCCCACTGCTGGGGCTCCAGCGTTACGAGAGACTTAAAGCAGAAGATTACTCACACATGGGCCAAATTTGAATTATTGGCTTCATATCAAAGGCATATGAAGGCAACTTCTGAACATGAGTAACAAA
Organism: Tethea ocularis; assembly: GCA_963555595.1. Classification (NCBI taxonomy): domain Eukaryota; kingdom Metazoa; phylum Arthropoda; class Insecta; order Lepidoptera; family Drepanidae; genus Tethea; species Tethea ocularis. The sequence continues at coordinate 2,469,416 of OY741963.1, read as the reverse complement.
TTTGCCATGGAACACCGGGGAGGCGGAGGGCAGTTGGTCCCCCCCTTGACCTGGACTGCCACCCCTGTATACTTTATTTTTGAAAGCTAATTAAATTACTAACCGGAATCCATCTCAGCTGGTTTCTTGGCGGCTTTCTTTTTGACACTGAAGTCGTCTTCATCGTCACTGAGCGACATGGCTCGCTGTACCGGCTCGTTGTCTGAATCCACCTTATTGTCTAATAGCTCTGGCTCCGACCCAGATTCAGAGTCCTCACCATCCTTGTATTTTTGTACCTGAACATAAAAAAAATCTAATAGCTTTCTTGTTCAACACTTGTTCTTGTTTTTTCACAAATTTAAAAATAATAATGAAGATAAAGAAAATATTTAATGCTACCATAAACCTATGGACATTAAGGTATTGGACTAACGACACTTATAATTCTCTTCTTGTTTTTTGTCAGAAAGAAAAAGAGTGAGATTTGTTCTGTTTTTCGACAGACGTGACAGGCCAGCCGGGCTATTGCGTATAGTTTCATTTTCATTCAATCACGCGCTACGACAAAGACCATTTCGTGGGCGTAGTGAGCCCTCATTGGATGATTTTCAATGTGTTTGTTACGATTAGCACTAAAGATACGAGCCCCTGTTAACACTTCAACTATATAATTCCTTGAGACCTTTGTTAGATGACCTTATTATGGATTTAATCCTTCAACAGAAACCAGAAGTTCTTCCATGATCCCTTCCATAGCTCGCAACGTTATGAATAAAAGAGTTAGCATCTATTTCTCAGCCTGTGCCGCGGTTGACCTTGGCTTCACTTTAGGCCCCGTCTGAAAACTAGCGCAGCATATGAGATGGGCGCCATTTTTGGCCTCACACTGCATATTATACTACATGTTATTTTACACTGCATGTTATTTTGTTTAAATGTATCTGTTTTTTTTATGCTTGTTTTTGTGAGACCAAAATTCAGGTCTTAAATGGTAATATACCTTAGTAGCAGCTCGCCTCGCGCCAGCTTTCTGCCTGGGCGGTGCGGGCGCATCCACCATCTCTACATCAGATCCTGACATCTCTTCTGAACTGCTACCGCTGAAATTCTTCTTCTGCAATGTAACAAGGACTTGATAATACTTATATACCTAAGTACGTAGAGAAGCTATAAGTTATACAGGAAGCTGATGTAAGTGTAATTTAAAATATTCTATACAATATACAAATTTATGTAATAATTAAACCAATATAACCGAACCAGTGGTAACATCAATCAATTTGACCTTTATAAGTGCCCTTTTGGGGCCCAAATTGAATAAATGGCTTTTTTGAAATAACATGGCATGCAGAACATAAACTACTCTTTATCCCGGGAACGCAGTTACAATCGCAGGCGACAATTAGTAGTAAAATAAACATTATAATCACCTTCTTAGGTTCCTTCTTAAATATCAGCTTTGTTTGTTTGAGACCATCACTCTTCTCTGGTTTCTCAGCTTTCTCTACTTTTTCCTTCTTGACGCGAGACTTGGGTTTCTTCTCACCACTTGAAGGACTGATGCCTGATGGATCCTCCTGATAGTAAATAATAAATGATTAGTCTATGATATTTTGACCGCAGACGAAAAAGAGGGGTGTTATAAGTTTGTAGAGTGTATCTGAGTCCATGGTATCATAGCTCCTGAACGAATAAAACCAATTTTGTTTTTTTTTTTTTGTTTTAAATGTGTCATCCTCTCAGCCGTTGGAAGATCATTACCTGTTTCTCGTATGTTGGGGAATCTTTCATATTTTAAATTTTAGTTATTTACAGTTGTCATTTGTATATGACCACAATCTTATCTCAATCAGTATCGACACATAGCAGCATATGAGATATAATCTATAGTGTAGCTGCCATATTACAACAAAAGGTTTTTAGTTTTTCAACTTTAGGTAACTACTTAACACGCGAGCCTGCTGGTCGGTTGTCTGACGTAAAAAACTTACCGGATCATATTCCTTCTTGATCTCCTTCCTGGTCTTGGCTTTCTCAGCGGCCTGTATCCTCTTAATGAGGTCCTCGGATATCTTGGGCTCGACGCGTCTGCCATTATCAGATGGCACTATTTCAAACATAGATTTGCGATTCTTCTTGTTTGCAGCCTGAGGAATAGTAAAATTAACACTATGTCAGCTAGAGATTATAAAGAAGATATTGGTGCCGATTCTGTTGTTTACGAACTTAACTAATATTAGACAAGTCACCTCTCTTTCATTTTAACCTTATTGAAAAAAGATAGATCATTTCTAATCCTGTCAGTTTAATCCATACCGTCGTAATGTACGGGTAAATAGTCATGACCAATAAAGATCGCGCTTAAATTCACGTTGAAATGTGTGATCGGATTAAACTGACAGGACTAAAATATCTTGCATCCCTTTCTTATATTTACTATTAGAAAGAGATATAGTGAGATTAAATTTATTTAGTTCGTAAACAACAGAATCGGCACCATTGTTGACGTAAAATATCTATGAATCTTTATGGATCTTTGTGGTCTAACAGTAAATCATCATGTATTGGATTACCTTCATCCTCTCCATCTAAATGTTTGCATGAAATGTAAAGGTTAAAAGATATAATAAAGCAAGAATCAAGAAAATAAGTCTGTCTATTGATCTGTATTAAACGAGGTATAGTTGAATAATTCGAAATACGTGCACAGAATCCTTCGACTGTAATTTGGTGGCCACGAATAATGGCCTCGAAGCATTGCAGTTTCCACTAAAGCATAGCTGGTTAAAATATATACCTCATTTCGATTGGATAACTACTATATTCAATCGATAAATTTTAAATACTCTGCCGCGCCGTATTATCTATCCATCTAATCAACCGAATACGCTATTTGTCTACTCTAAAAGCCACAAGTATGATTTGTTCTGTTGGTTGTCTGCCTGCTTTGTTGCTTCTTTAGGAGCTAGGATGGCCTGGGTAAGGCTGGCAGGAGGGAATGCACAATTCACCCCAAGCGGGCGTCAGTGCAGGCCTTATCGCCCCCACACAAAATAAGAAGAATAAGAGATCGCTTCTTAGCGATAAGAACAGGCAACAGACGTTGTTAATTTATTTTGGTGTGCAATAAAGTGTTATCTATCTATCGAGGTGTACAACTCACCATAGCTTTAGAGCTCTTCTTGTTGACAGTGAGTTCCTCTTGCCTCTCTTTCTCTTCAACTTCCTCCAACTTGATGAGCAGCGCGTCCAAGTCTTCGCGCCATAATAACGAAGGAGTTTTCGCTCTGTTTACAAATATTAAATATTCAATACTCAGCTAGTATTGAATACCCGCCACTTCTTCCGCATTTATAAAATTGCTATTACAAATTGAGATAAAAACTATACTATCTCTTAAGTTGGACCAAACTGCATACAAAAAAAAACACTAAAATCGGTTCAGTAGTTTTAGAGTTCATTGCAGACAAATAAGGTGACACGAAATTTTTACATATTTAAAGATATTTATAAAGACGCAACTAGTAACAACATATTATACGTTGTACTAAGAAGTGTCAAAATAGTCATCAGCCTGTGGCGGTCCTTGTTGAATATGGATCCACATAGGGATCCAGGCCGGTTTTTTTAGTCATCTGTCCACCTACCTACTCTATTTATGTAGCCAGAGAGATATGAAAATTAGCCTTTAATCTTTGCAATAAAGTTCATTTATTTGATCTATAATTCAGTACTAGTAATTACATACCTACATGTAAATTCAGATGAACCTTATGGCAATGTCATATGTTTCATTTTCATATCTACCTGGCTACTGTCACCCTCACCAAGCTGCAACGTAAATAGTATATAGTACTCACTTCAGTGTATTGAGTTCGCTCAACTTCTGGTCTCTCTGCTTGAGCAAATCATCTTTCTTCTCTTTAGTGAGCATCCACATGGACATACCCAGCAGGTAGTTGAACTTCTTCACTTCTTTCAACTGCTGGAATGCTTTCTCTGTTCAAATAATTAAAGTAATTTAAAACGACGATATTATATCAGAAATATGTAATTATTTTGTGTTGTATCACACTCTAAAATATTTTTTTCATGACCTGTACTTCATCTTCAATACTCTTTCATGATGACTACTTAGCATAAGGTTGGTTTATAAATAAAAAAAAACACTTACCAGGGTCAATAGGCTTGCCCTTTTCTTCCTGTTCGGGCTCCTCTTCAGACTCGACGGGATCTTCCTCCAGAGCAGTTAGTCCCTGCATTTTGCTCGCTCGCTTCTTCCATTCCGAAATAGGATCCGGGGCGTAACCTGACGAAGTTAAAATTATTTAACATCTGCAAATTCATTGACAAATGACACTCGTGCAATAAAGATAAATCTAACGATATAATACATACCTACCTATATCAAAATCAGTTCAGCTGTTATACATAGGTCAAACACATAACCCTGCTTTTTGGCTTCGCCCCAGTCAGGTAAAAAATGCCAAGATGAATGATGGCAGACACAGTTCTGAAGAGTATTTGCTGATTCTTTTCATATTATTAAAACCGGTATTAGAGTAATTAATTAATCATAAGTTGCTTGCGATGATCATACCTCTTTTAATGAGCTCCTCGACCATAGCCTTCCTTTTCTTGTTCTCGACGACGAGTCCCTTGTCGCACTTCTCGAGAATGAACCTGGCCTGGTTGGTTAGCTTGTCCGCTTCGGCTTGCAGCTGCCCTTCAAGGTAGTCCTTACGCCGGGAATAGTACTTCATTCGGAGATCGAAGAAGTTGCGTAGAATTTCTTCCACTTTTTCGTATCTGGAGTGTTTGTATGACATTATAATGCAAGTTACCCACAGTGTGAATAAATGATAAGCTGTACAAAAAAGGGTACTACAAAGTTTCTGATTTTATAGAGACTTTTATACTGAAACTTGAAATTTTTAAGTAAAAATGTACAGTTTTTTTTTTTGAAAGGATGAAAATAGTAGCCTGATGGCTTCATGAACATTACCGGACTAATCGGCGAGCGCAAAGGGCTCTCAACCGGACAATACACTATGAATTTATACACTACCTATTTTCATTGCCATAAAAAATCAATTTCAAACCGAATAGAAAAAGATTTCCTTACTTGTTCAGACAGCAGTTATGGTCGAAAGCGTTCATACATGTCAAGGAGATTGTGGTCTGCAACTTGAACACCTTGTGAATCCCCTCAGCTTCCACCTCGGCCAGTTTTCCCGGTAGCAACGACACCACGAAACGTACCGTCGTATCTGTATTGTATTCCTACAAAGGTACCATCAATACATATAAATAGAAAGTCTGGATGCATTAAAAGCGATGATAGCTCTGTGGTAGTGACGTCGAATACCGAGAAGGTTGAATCCTACAATGAGCTTGAGCTTGCAGTGAAGGAAAACATCGTGAGGAAACCATAGCACGGTGGTAAGTTTGTAGTACCCGCCAGGCTGGCTACCACCCTCAAGATGAAAATCTGTCGCCAAGCACCTTCTGGTGTTCCGACAGCTGCATTTGAGAGCCAGTTCCCTTCTAGGCTTTGTGTGCTTATCATCACTGACCACGGTGCTATTGTGGTCAAACACAGGTCTTTAGAGGCCTGTATTTACATACATACATACATTTACATAAATAGTGTAGTAATGGTAGTAGAGTCTATTGTAAAACTGTAACTTTTGACATTCAGAAGTGCCTTATTAGGGCCTAAACTGAATAAATGAGTTTTGATTTTGATTTTTGATTAGTAAAAACTGTAACTAAGAATAACTTTAATTGAACTACATTTCTTTACATCAAAATTCACTCACTCTATACTCAGATATGAGCGGCTTCACTTTATCAGTTCCCAGCATTGGTTCCAGAACATTCTCTTTGTAATTCTGCGTCCACGCGCCGACCGGAAGCTCTGTGATTTCGATCTTCTCGCCGGGCAAGATGGCCGCCTCACCGGATATGACGTATTTGTCACTGAAACCTTCGATTGTGCCACGGAAGTTCTTGTACCAGGGGTGCATGGTACGGGGTTCATCACCATCTAGCATCCGCCTGGAAATCAAATTAATTTTTAGTACAAAAATGCAAAAAAAGTTTTATGAATAACTTTAGCTAACCCGGCAAACGTTGTCTTGCCCAGAGAATTAAAAACTTATTTTACTTTTTTGTGATATTTTTCTACATTTTCATAGTTATTCTGCTATTCTCAGATTAGACGAATCCAACAAATCAGAGATCACCAAATCGGTCTATCCGTGCTTGAGTAAATGGCGTAAATAACTTTGTTTTTATTTATATAAATGAAGAATAAACAGTGATGTAACTCACCGTATATTATCGACAATATCTCTAGGATTGTAGTTGGGTATCTTGGTGGACCAGCCAGTGCCGATACCCTCAGCTCCGTTCACCAGAACCATGGGGATGATGGGGAGGTAGTGGATCGGCTCTATCTTCTGATTGTCCTCGAATTCATGCTGTGGGAAGATATATAAAACATAACTTTTTTGATGTGTAACATATTTCTCCCCTACAATATGTGGGAGTCTTCATCATCATATCAGCCGAAAGACCACCACTGCTGGACAAACGGAGTGATTTCGTGAAAGAGGACGAAAGTAAGTAACAGGAAGCCGGGGTAGCGCACGTTATTTGATTTGACCGATGAACTTGCGCGGTTGTAATGTTGGTACTATCAGTCATCAATGTGTGTGTATATGTGACGAGAAAGAGAAATAGAGAAGGAGAACGCATCATCAGCTCTACGATTACCAAGGTGAGATGTCAGTCAGATGTTAAACATCATATGCGACTACAGTACTGTAACGCTCGCTCGTTTTCTTTTATATACTTTACAGCGTCACGCAGGGCACAATTACTTACAAAAATAAATCATACTCACAACAAGCAATGGATCATCGTGGGGATGAAAAATGAGCCTTGTCAACGGCGACATAAGGGTGAAAATGTAACGGGGGCTCGCAGAGTCCTTCCCGCCGCACAGTCTAGTACCGAACTGACCGCGCGGCTCCAGCAGGTTAATGTTGTTGGAGCCCACGTAGTTCTGCGCCAAGTTGACGATTGTCATCGCTAAGGACTGCTCGCCTGTTGGAACAAATGATTACATCATCTACAATTATCATCATATTTACACAAAACCTCAACAAATTATACAACTAAACCTTCCTCATGAATCACTGTGTCAATATTAATCCTAACTAATACAATAGGTGCATGCAAGTACTATATGACACAGATGACACTGGTAAAACTAGTATATATATAATTAACAATAGGCAGTAATTATATCTACCGTGATGATATGCCGAGTGTTCTGCAACGGAACCAGCCAGTTGCGCCACTTTGACCTCTCGTTTGTCATTACGCTTTATGCACGTGAAGATCACCTTACGTTGGCCGGGTTTCAGACCATCTATCATTGATGGAATTGACCTGAAAACATAACAGATAATCATAATCAATACAATGAAATAAAACTAGCTTTCAGCCCCGCGGTTTCACCCGCGATCCCCATTTTACCACCTCAGGTGATGAATTTACAAAAATCCTTTCATAGTGGATGCGTACGTCGGAATAGCTATCGGTATGCTAAATTTCAATACGATTGGTCCAGTTGTTTGAGCTGTGCATTGATAGATCAGTCAGTCAGTCAGTTGCGCTGCCTTTTTATATATTTAGACTAGATTTCGGCCCCACGGTAAGTCAGTTAAAGCCATTTATTGAAAGGGTACTTTTCAAGGTCAAATGAAGTTACTACCCAAATGTGTTGGAAGTATTACTCACCTAACATTATCACCATTTGAAAAGAGTACCAGCTCCAAATTAACGAAATCCGAATACGACACGGCTTTTGTCTCTTTCGTGTACAGATACCTCTCCGGTAAACCAATCTCCTTTCGCCTCTTGACCTCGTCCATGTGACTTGTCAGCCACTCCTTACGTTGGTCCGCACCTTTCTTAGAAAAGGCAAGTTCTATATGATGGTCATCTGTAGGTCCACCATACTTGAACTTTATCCTGTGCCTCTCCATATTTTGGAAATATTCTTTAGCCTCCTTTGATGTGGAGGTACCCAAACCTTTGTAGTACTTTATATTATATGTGTGATTATTCTCAGTATCCCTCTTCCATTCCTCAAATTCTGGCAATGAATAGAATGATATCTCTTTATCTTTTTTAGTCGCTTTTACAATGGGAGTTATGAACTCCTCTAAAAACGGCAGTTTCAACAACTCTGGCCAGTTGTGATGTATAAAATTGATGATCAAACCCTTTATGTGGGAGCCGTCCTGATCTTGATCAGCCATAATCATACATTTACCATATCGCAACGATTTTAAATCGTCTACACTGTTGTATTTCTTCTTGTATTGTAAGCCAAGAATTTTGATTAAGTTGTTGATTTCAACATTCTCTAAAACTTGCTTGTGTGAAGCATCTCGAACATTTAAAGGTTTACCCTTCAGGGGAAAGACACCGTAATGGTCTCTGCCGACGACACTGAGTCCTGACACAGCTAAAGTCTTGGCTGAGTCTCCCTCAGTGAGGATAAGTGTACAGAGATGCGCATTTTTCGTACCGGCGTCATTAGCGTCCTCTAACTTGGGTATACCTTTCAGCTTGCTCTGTTTTTTTCCTGACGCTTTTACAAGCTCAGTCTGTGCCTTAAACTTAGCCCATGTCAACACAGACTCAACTAAGCCAGATTTGCTCACCGCCGTTATGAATTTCTCAGAGAAATTGCATTTGGATCCAAAACTCTTCGCTTGGAGTGTCATATTTTCTTTAGTTTGGGAATCAAAGGTTGGGTTAACTATAAGGCAGTTGATAAACAACCACATGTGATTTTTCACTTGGAAAGGCTTAATATTTACACCACCCTTATTCTTCTTCTTTAATACTTCTAGAACATTCTTAACAACACTATCGGCTACTGTATCTACGTGTTTGCCACCCTTAGTCGTAGCTATAGAGTTCACGAAGGAAACCTGTTGGAATCCCCTGTCAGATAGGGTGAGAGCGACCTCCCAGCGGTCGTTCACCTTTTCATATACAACTTTTAAAGGTTGCCCATTTTCGTCCTCTTTACCTTTAATATATAAATCTATATAATCCTTAAATTTATTTATTTTTAATCTTTCACCATTGAGGTAAACTTTGACGCCGTGAGATGACGCGGCCACGTCGTACGCTCGTCGTGACATCAATGAAACAATGTCATCTTCTAATTTTTCCATTTTGAATTTAGCCAAATCAGGGCTGAATGTCACTTTTGTAAAATCATCGTCTTTGCCAGACTCCTTAACCTTAGGTTCCGAAGCTTTTGTCATGTTTGAACCCCAGGTTTGTTTGAAATGCTTCTTATACTGTTTAGATGCCGTTTCAACTGTGAATTTCGTTGAGAATATGTTACACAACTTTGCACCGTACCCGTTCCTGCCTCCAGTCACTTTTTCTTCTTCGTCATTATAATTAGATGATGTCAATAGATGTCCAAATATCATAGTGGGTACGAACATTTTCTCGTCTTTGTGCATTACCACGGGTATTCCGCAGCCATTGTTGTATACAGATATTGTATTCTGTTCCTGATTAATCTCAATTTTAATAACGTCCATCTTGGCATCTCTCTGTTTGTTGTCAGCTGCGTTCACCAATATTTCGTCATATATTTTGTATAAGCCTGAAACATAAATTAGAAAACAAAAAATTAACCATACTAGATTCCATATTGGATACTTCGTATGAACTAATAAGATGCACCTTCATATTTTGTTGGTACTTAAAATATTTCTATTTTTCTAAGGTTCTGAATTTTATTATATATGAATTTGTATATATTTGTTCACGCATAACTTTTTTGCTTGTGAACGGATTTTCATAATTATTTTTGTGTTGAGTTCAGTATAGCTTCAAGGTGGTCCCATATTAATTTAACTTTTTTTAAAAGTACTGATTGCAAAGCACAACTAAAAAGCTAAAATACATAATATATAGGTATTAAACTGGATTATATCAAATGAACCTGGACAGTATTATAATAAACTTACCTGGCACATAAGTCAATTCCTTCTGGACCATACACTCCTTCTCCTTATCAAAGACCCACATGGTCTCTGTGGCCCGTTCAACAGACCCAATGTATGTGTCAGGACGTAGGAGGATGTGTTCAAGTTGAGACTTCTTCTGGTATATCTTTTCAATGGAACCCTTCTGGCCTTTGGCTTGAGGCGCTGCCGCAGCCGTACCATTTTGGGTTGCGGTGCTCATTTTGTTAAACATTGCCTGGGGAGAATAATCTTCGTGAACAATCTTCTTTAAGATAAGCTTTGGTTGAAGATAAAAAGCAAAAATAAATGCGCGTGAGTAAGGTTGCCAGAGCTCATTGGGGTGCGGGAAAGGGTCGGCAATGCGCGAGTGGTACCCGGGGTGCGGATTAGTATTATGGTCTTAACCGCTTACCATCAGGCATAAGACTTTGAATTTGTAATAAGGATTTTATCTTAGGATTACTAGACTGCTATTGGAAACATGCAAGATAGATGCATAATTCAATCAATCAATTCAAGCTTTATAAAGTCAACCACAATCTTTGGAATTCTCTACCATTGCTAATTTATCTGTGGAAGGATAGAGTCCTATTGTTTACAAGCCTGTGTTTGACCACAATCTCACCGTTCTCACGATGATGGTAAGCACACAAAGCCTAGAAAGGAACTGGCTCTCAAGTGCAGCTGCCGACACACACCGAAAGGTACTTGGCGACAGATTTTCAACTTGAGAGTGGTAGCCAACCAGATTGGTACCAATTTGGAATATTGGCCTCTTATTGGTTGTATGCAGTTTAACGCATCATAAGAAGTTTTATCAGATGGCATTTAAAAGTACTTAGTGACCCGACGAGCTAACAGATTATATTGAAGTTGGAACATATTTTTTATGATATATAACTAAGTCAACAAACATTCAGCTAACCAGGTTGTAATCTACCTAAAGTGTCCCCATTGAAAACATTTCCTTTCTGTCCAGATAAGTAAATACTGGATTTTACCAAAAATGGCTGATCCAGTTTCAATGAGACTTCATTAGACTATGCCTAAATACAATATTGAGTCCTATTGAAATCTCATCAGTTATTTCCATACCTAATTCAGGTGCCACACGCAATCTCTTACTAGCCACAAGAGCACTATTTAGTAGCTTATGACAGTAGTCAGAGATAATATGAAAATGAGACTTTTCTTTGCAATAAAGTTCATCTGTTTAATCTATGATAAACCTTATTGCAATATCATATGGTTCACTTTCATATCTCTCTGGCTACTGTCACCCACAACAAGCTACAACATAAATAGTATATGACTCCGTATCATACCTAAAATCATCCAGTATGTAATATTATTTCAATAACATTTAAAATAGGTGTAAAAAATTACTAAAATTATAGAATACAATTGGTCTTCGCAAGTGCAACCCTATCTCATCAAATCTCTGCAAAATTCAGCCTTTTTGGTCTCTAACCAGGTCTACTGAAGGTTGCACTTTTCACCCAAAGAAGATTTATCAAACAAATGAATTATGGTTAGCTCATTATAACCTTCACAAGGTCTTGAAAAGAAATTAAATTATACTTTTATTTTCAACTGAAGGTAGGTGCAGATTCCTCATTCAAATGTAACGGTTAGAATACTATTTTAAAATAGACTTATGTTCGATATTATAGCTCAATAAATTAAGGACTACAAGCAATAATGGGTAAGTATTTCATACAAGGTACAAATTATTTTATTCCATGTAAAACATCATGTATTATTCCCATCTTTTGAATAGATCTAAATTTAGTTTATTTGATTATGAACACAATAACCAGATTACGGCAATGTATTCTGTAATCATGTAAATTAACATGTTCGAATAGGTACAACAGCAAAATACATTTGTGACCGTTATTAATCAAAATGCCGCCAAATGCCAGTAAACCTCTTACCTTTATATCAGCCATCTTGATAGTAGTGCATAAAAAACGTGCGCGATCAACGCTGTGCACCGTTTGCCTCGAAATCAAGGTCAAACCTAAATTAATTACATGAGCTTTTGTGAAATACCATTTTTATTACGATTATTGAAATTGGAATTACACGAACGCGACAAGAAACAACGAAGACGCTAAAAATTTAACATAGACAAAGTGGTTTTCTTTTTTTTCGATTGTTTATAATTTTTCTATAGTCTATCGATGTTTATTGTTTATGCTAGTTTAAGATTATTCGACTCAACTTTAAGTAAAATCAGCAAGTCAGCAAGCAAACAATAAGTTGATATTTTTAGGATTCAATCGGATGGCGGATTTGGGCTGATTTTTCAATCGCTAGATAAACCTCGGATTATTTATTACTCCTTCCTTTATTAGTTTAGTCAAATTATTCATAATAGCTACTATTTTGAGGCTGTATGGGTTTTCGTATGCCTCCCCTAGAAAAGTGAATGTATGAAAATGATGAAAATAAATACGTCTATCTCTCTTCTGTTCTGTCAAGTCTGGGGACTTTTTGGCGGGAACTTGCGAAGTGACGTTGCGTTTTCATTTTATTTTCACAAATTAGTGTATTTTTTTAGTTTTATTGAATATTATCGGTGGTATTTTGTCCAATAAAGATCAATACAAGTGCACCAGTGAAGTGAAATGAAATGATTACGTGTGTGGCTTTTCAAGTTGTCTCAAGAAGTCCTTGAAAAGTTTTAGTAGAACTGCTACCATTGTACTAAAACCTAACTGAAGATTATCAAATAAGACAAGGCTGTATGGCTCTGTACCTTTGCCTTTTAAAAAAAAAACAACAATCTGTCAAGTCTGTCAGACAGTCAGCTGTTTTAGTTTTTAGGTTATGTTGTGTTTTTTTAACAAGAAACCGTAATTAATTGATCACAATTAATACATAAAATGTCTCTTTTATCTTACGCATCTATAATACTTAGGAGAGGCGCTGCTTATCGTTACCCAGTGAAGTATTATGAAAGTGTAACTAAAATAAGGAACGTATCAAGCAGTTCTGTTACAACAAAAACAATTCACGATGTTAACACAAACGTTATAAAGGACGTAATTCTGTTTAAATATGAAAACCCTAAGTTTTATATGTACATGAATGTGTTTGCTGTAGTTCAATATTTCTTTTGGACTTACTTGGGTATGTTCGCGTTCTCATCGCTCAGAGACGCACCGGTGGATAAATCTACTATTAACGACGATACGCCGCTGTTTAGAAGAATTAATCTTGGTGAAAATAAGTATAGAAATACGCTGGGAATTCTTGCTGTTGTTATTGGTAATGATATTTGTTACATGTTGTTGTATTTACTAATTCTAACCTAACCCTCCTCCCATTTAAATTATTCTTCATAATATCCTCATGTGAAGTATATAAGTAATTATAAGTGTAAAATCACAGATCCTGGTAGCTCAATATTCAACCTGTTATAAATGTTTTGTAAAGTGTCTATATACAATGTAGGAAAATCTTTGTAAGTACACTACTTTCTAAGAACACTCTTAATTAAGTCTTAATTAACACACAAAAAAACTGAATCAAAATCTGTCCATCCGTTCAGGAGTTATGAGGCCACAGACAGACACACACACAGACAGACATGTCAAACCTATAACTCCCTGTTGTTTTTGCATTGGGGGTTAATAAATTAATGCTCTATGCATTATTTTTTTCAGGTTCCGGCTCACTAGGTATGATTTGGATGTACACACTCAGATCTGTCCGCTTCCTGATCCTAAACAAAGGTGGCAAGCATCTAACCTTTGTTACATATACACCATTTGGCAAGAACCGTATCATGAAGGTACCTATTGAAAATGTATGCTGCAGAGAGAGCAGGAACCGTGCTACAGTACAGTTGCCATTAAAATTGAAAAACACATGGATGCATTACATGTTGGATATGCGTGGAGAATTCAAGAACCCTATTTTGTTTGACAGCACTGCGGGTTTATTGAGGAAGTGGTAAATAACATGTGTTAAAAGGATTTTGGTTTAACATCTAGTGTTGGTTTTATGATTAAAAAAATACAAGATAGCTCAGTAGTAACATTGAATTAAGTCTCAAAGATTTGACTTTGAACTAGAGCTAAAGATTTCAGTGAAGGAAATTGAGGAAATAATAGCACGGTGGTTGAGTACTTTGTAGTACTTGCTTGCCAGGCTATGACATTGAAATTCTGTCGCCAAGTAACTGGAGATGTGTTCTGGCAGTTGCACTTAAAAGTCTTCTAGGCTTTATAAAGTGGATGACATATTGGCAATCTCCCTACTATGTTCATAGGCAATCAATGCATGTCTGTTTGTCAACTGTCTAACATAAAAAAATAAAAATGATATTGTTTTGTCTGTATACATAGTTAAATGTAAATGCAGTAGAATTAATAGGTTTATCTTTTAACATAAATATTATTTTCCTACTTTTGCTGCCTTGTTCACTACTTTCTATTTATTGTTAGAAATAAAATAAGCATTCTGAGATTTATGAGAAAAAATCTTTATTAAATCGTTTATAATTAGCGTAACGGAAAAAACACGTCTGTGTCAACACGAAAATAATGAAGTACAATTGATAACAAAAAAATAAATTTCTATTTACAATATCCTGTTCCATTTTCAGTTGTAGATGCAAATATCAACTTTTATTTTTATTTATATATCCAAAAATATTATCCAAACTAGGTAATTTATATTACATTCTGATCTATATTCTTGTACAGTATGATATTTGCGTCTATAAGAAAACAAAACAATTATTACAGTATACAATGAAAATGAAGTCTTTCAATACCATAGACAAGAACGGTTTACAAACAACTTACTGAGTAAAAAATATAGTTAAGGTGATGCTCCACTTGTAATGCTACTACAACGCCAAGCTATACAAATGCTATATGCAGAAAGAAATTTGTAATGGGGATTTGAAAGTTTCAAATCTTATTGCATAGCTTGGCATAGCTATAGCATTGTAATTGGATGATTGCCTTTAAGACTTATCATTTCTAACCACCTAATGACAATATTAAGTCTACAAATGCTTTAACTAGCTTGCTACAACAAGCTACGTAGAGGATCGACTGTGGAATTGGGTACAATTTTTTAACAATGAAAAAATATTTTTTCACATAAGTTTCATATTTTAAAGAATATTTTGAATCTAATATGTGATAATAGAACCGGGGCTCTACCGCATATCTATGTGTTAATTGTAATGAACATCATTATTGAAATCCAATGAGGGCTCACCACCCCCACAATACGGCCTTCGTAGTAGCACGTCATTAGATGAAGATGAATTCTTTCGTTCCAGCTATCTGTAATAAATCTGATATATCACTTGTTTATTTTTATCAGTCTTACAAAACAATCAAGTATTTTCCTGGATGAGCAGCACTTAAAATTAAATATTTTTTCATCATTTTTATATTGTTTGGAGATCATTTTTTTTTAATATACCGTAGACCACACTCGATCCACATCTATTAAATTAAGTACAACATTAAATTCTTATTTACAATAAAATCATAAATATTTAATATACTACAAATAAGTTATCAAGTTAAGGCTTCGGACACACGAGAAGCAGTGCATATTTATATATTAACAATTAATAATTTTAAAGGTGTTTACACACGTCGCGTTGTCGCAGCGATTCGTCAGCGTTTTGGACCTCACGTCCAACCCACAATGATAACAAAAAGGAAATCGTAAAAAATAATTATAAATTACATGCATTTTTCACACTGCATTGCAGTTACACTTCGTACATTATTTTCCTGAGAGCCAACTATCAACTTTAGTAACGATTCAACAAGACCTACATTGTTTTTTTTTCTGTCAAATAACACTAAAATTATTCAGTTGAGGCAAAATTTGATCGCAATAAAAGTTGGTAATATGGCCTCCGGTCTTTATCAATTTTAAATCAAAACTTACATACAACAAAATTAAATGATGTAATTTTTTTTTTGTAAACCATTAACTTCGCCTAGTCTTTTACAAAAATACCGTCAATATCTATTGTGATTCAATTTTTTTTTTATCTTACTTAGTAAACCAATTTTTTACAGCTCCAGAAAACTATCTTTTTCCTGAGAAAATAATGATTTTTCTTTTCTGGCAAGACCACCATCGCCTTGAACTTATTTTCACAAATAAACTATACGTTTACAATTCAAATTACACTATAAATAAGTACCAGGCAGGACAGATAATTAGACTAATATTATTCATGAATATATTTCAGTAAACAATCAGTGTGAAATTTTCAACAAGTTTCCGTTTATCGTCAAAACTTTTATACAGCGTGTGTAAAATGAAACGGGTACATAAATCAAGTAATAATTGGCACCCACTCTTCATATTACCATTCAGTCTATTCGACACTTCAGTCCGTAAATTCATATCACAAATGAAACAATTCACAAAAAAAAACAACGAACAATATTTACATAAAATCACGCCACTGTATCTTATTTTAAGCATAATTGGATTATATATATTTGAGTTGACCGCTTCTGGCCCGTTTATTATATGACATTGAGGACTAAATACCGAAACGCCACTTAAAATTTAGAAGCGTCTTAAATACTTGAAAAGAACTGTCAAATGACGACGAATGTGAGTGGCGTTTCAGTATTTGACCATGAAACATTTAAATCCATTTATTTTTTGTCTACTTAAAGACTGTGACTAATTAGAATTTTAGTCTAACATATGTTTATTGTAATTAGTCTACAAAATGCATAGCTATCGACAGATCTATGTCGATTCGTTAAGTATTGTCAATTATGTATAATGTTCATACACACTGATTTAGAAATTCATAAAAATTTAATGAAATTATACATAATGATCAATTACAGTATAAGAAATTAAACAATTTCATGAAATCAGTTTATAGTCTTATAATTTTCTTTAATTCTTGTTAATAATAATATCAGATTTCTTAGATCTGGTCAACATCATAAGTCATTTTATCTATTGGTGTCATATTTGCCACATTTTCCCAAATCGGCCTGGAACCAAAAACCAATTCATTTATTGCGCGTTAACTTCTCACTCACTATCCGATAAAATTTGCCATCTATCTCAAAAAGCCAAAGGCAAATATCACTCAGGTCTTTGACATGTTCCTCAAGAACGCATCCCATTCCGCACTAACACTGTTCAAATAACCCAACAAGAACTAATTCCACAAACTTTACTCCTGAAAAAAATTGGCATATTCAATGTAAACAATTCCGCAATAACTGCAGCTAAGTACTTCAAGCCGCAGTTGACTTATTCCATCCAACGACTGAGCCATATCAGACTCATGTGCCATATTAGACTCACATGTCATATTAGACTCGTGTGTCATATTAGACTCACGTGCCATATTAGACTCACGTGCCATATTAGACTCGTGTACCATATTAGGCTTGGTAAGTGACATGACAGACCATATTTGTCCATGGGTTTTAGTATCTGTGCATGCGTCAGTCGGAGAGGTATCGATCCCTCGCGCGGGTGATCTCGTCGCCGTCGTCTTCGCGAGGGCTGATGCTCTCGATCTCGTCTACCTCCTCGAGATTCTTCGTACTGGGGTTGCAGAGCCTGTAAAGAGGAATAGATAACATTATAATGTATTTATTTTAGTTTGACCACTAGCTGTGCCGCCAGCGGCGGATTTTCAGTCTTGGCCTAGGCCGTGTAGTACTAGCCGTCCCTTTCTTAGCTCCCATCATTTCGGTAGTAGGAAGGCGTTTCTGGGAGTCTTTTCGGTAGAATCAGCAGTATAAAACGTCAATTTACCCTTTATAGGGGGCTAAACTGAATAAGTGAACATAAGTTGTAGTAAAAGTACGAACCTGCACTTGCAGCAGACAATACAGGGCGCGGCGAGTAGCAGCAACGGACTGGCGACAAGAAGGAGTAGCCCGAACCCAGCGAAGATCCCGACCACCTGGAACATACAATACAGGATTAGGGCAAAGACATATGACTGTTTTTAAAATTATGGTTTGTAAAATATAGCCAGTAACCAAACTGATGAACTTGGTTGCAGAGAGATAAGGCTAATTTTCGTATCACTCTGGTTACTCATGTTATATTTACAAACTGTAGTGTAGCGACACCTGTCAGCTACATAGTTTACATATTCACATACCGATGGATAGATGGCGCCACAGTTATCTACGTACAACCTACATCGCACTGGTAGTTTATTCGCGCATTGAAAAAAATATGTACAATAGCTTTCCGCCCCGCTGTTTCACCCGCGATTAGGGGTTTGAATTTTCTAATAACCTTAGCCGATGCCTACATCATTATAGCAACCTGTATGCCAAATTTCAGCCAAATCCGTCCAGTGGTTTGAGCAGTGTTGATAGATCAGTCAGTCAGTCACGCTCTCCTTTTAAATATTTGATTCCAAGATTTACAGTTGGACCGCGGTCCTCAGGCCCGATGATCCAGGCTGGCGGAATATCTACTCTTTTCTAGACTCCTCAAGTAAAGTACCTACCTAGGTAGTTATATATTTCATGACCAACTTAGACCGTAATATGTTTTATAAAAAAATGAAATGTAGGTACTTACTTGAGCACGGTGCCACAGTACAGATGCGCGTGAGTGGCCCAACTTGTTCTTGCACGGCCCTTTGTCGTAGTGGCGGAGCAGGAAGTCATCCTGGAAACGAACAAACAAACTCTTTTTAGTTTCGTATGCTATGTAGAGTTATGTAACTACCCGTGTCACAGTTGCACTTTTGAGCTACTTTGAGTTCGTCAAATGGTACCTAATTAAAAATCATTAAAAATATGAAATATACATCTTAACTTAACTGATGTTTTCGCGTGTTTTTAAATGTTTTATACATTGGTTAGTGTTTGATAATTTTTCATACTGTCAAATAGCTTATTATGCACAGCTTTTTGCAGCAGGGCGACCAACTGTCAAGCCAGGCAGCGTCTGCGCCATTGTTCTAACATTAGAAAGCGTTGGCGTCGTTTTTAGAACGAATCTCCCTTCATTGTTAACTTTGTTTATCTTTATACAATAGTGTCAGATTCTACAGGTTTATTTGTAACAAGCGACTCGCCCCGACTTCGCACTTTTCTGTACTATAATATGCCTGTATTATACATAAAGACCTTTTCTTGAATCACTCTATCTATTGCTGAAAACTGCATTCAAATCCATCGAGTAGTTTAAAAGATCTAAGCGAACAGACAGCGGAAGCGACTTCATTTTATACTATGTAAAGATAAAGACTAACTCAGATCAAAAATTTTAAATCTGTGGTAACTAACTAAGAACTGCGTTGCGCAGATCGAAGCTGACGAAGCTCGTAAATGTACACAACACACTACATACAACCGATCACGCTACCGTCCTCGATGGCGAGGACCGCCGCGACGTCCCACTCAGTCTCGTCCCGTTCAAGCGGCCCGACCTGCCTGCAATAATCCGACCGCCCCCAATTAGTCGTAACTCGTACAAAGTCCTCTCTCTCCCCCGGTAACGCCCTGAGGCTCGTACCCCATTCGGGGGTGCCCTCAGGCGTTGTTACCTAAATATTACCCGGCTGAGAGCCCTTCATAGTCCATTAAAAAAAAAAAAGTACTGCGTTGCGACTTTAATGTAGCTTCCTATTAGTGAAAGATTTTTTGGAATCCAACTACAACAAATTAACTCTTCAGCTTTATTATTAGTTAAATAAAATAAAGATTAAATTAAGGTAAAACTGCGAGGCAGAAACTAGTCCCAAATAAATAAATGACTCTCGCTAAAATGTCACGCTCACGCGACACGATAAAAAGTCTTTTATTTTTGTTACTCTGCTCTGTCACGAAACACTGCACGAACTTTTTATAACCTGTATTATGTTATTGCGACGTGAATAATGGATGGTTCTTTTCATAAAGGGCTTATTAGGACTAATTCGTGATAATTCGTGATTATTATAAATTAAAGTCGGTAGGAAATAAATTTTGTAATTGTTTAAATTTCCATTAAAATCTAGTCCCTAGCTGATCACTAACAAATTATATTATAAGTAGGTAAGTACTACTAATTTTAGGTCCCTACCCTAAATAGGTGATGTAATTTTATAGAGTAAAATGATATCATATAGGTACCAAATTATTGTTAGCAAAGTATTCATAGAAATGGGAATACAAAGGCAAAACACATGATTTTGTATTTTCATAAACACTTAAATATGTTAGGAATCCGGCACGTTAAGTTATTTTTGAAACTGTAATTCAGAGTTCATGTCAGTGTTTCTCAAAGTGATATCACCGCCCTTCGCGGCACAGAATCCTTTGGCACTCGTCATATTGAGCCTCGGTTTCAAACACTTTTAAATATATAAAAGGAAAACGTATTATTGACTGTCAACTACTGTCTATCAACGCACAGCTCAAACCACTGGCTATTATGACGTAGGTAGGCATTCGCTAAGAATTTGAGATTGGGATTTTTGAAAATTCATCCCCTAAGGGGGTAAAATTGGGGATCGCGGGTGAAACACAAAATACTAAATCCTTTAATTTGAGCCGTAATTTTTGTGTAATCGGTTTGTACAGAAATATTTAATTTTAATTGATGTTACATACAAGGAGCAATATTATTTTAAAAAATACGTACGTACTTGTTCTAAAATTATCTCTAAATACGGGACAATAAAGTTTGAGAGCCCCTGCTTAATACATTGTTGTGAGCCATTGTGTTCGTATAGGTAGCTATTATTTTTAAACATAAATCACAATGTGCACGCGCATAATAGATGTCAAGGAAAATTATTATTTTTTCAACAGTTAGGAGTAAAACAAAGTTTGACCTGTCCCCGCTCCGAATCATCAATATTGCTTTATACTACAGCATCGTTTTAGAGATCCATACTTTACAAGGGAATAACGGAACTCTTGTATGTTAACTCCGGTGTCTGTTCATTCGTATGCCATAGAGGTATTTCAAGAAAACAAAATAATTTAGATACTTGTTAAATTATTGATACTAGTATATATCTTCATAACGCGCACATATATCCCTATCGCTCGTTACTAATATAAAATACATAACTTCCAAGAAACCGCCTTTTTTGCCATTTACCTACATTAACAGCTCCTTCGAAGACATAAAATGGGACCATCTTGGAGCTACACTGAACCCAAGACAAAAATAATTATTAAAATCGGTTCATAAACAAAAAAGTTATCCGAACCGAATTAAGAAACTCCTTTTTTTAAGTCGATTACATATAATGTACACACGGCCACAGATCAAGCTACTCATTTTTGTTGCAAAATAGCGCCTATTACAACCGCATAAGGTGCCGCAGTGTGTAGATTGATCTGTGGCCGTGTGTACAACTGATACTCACATCAAGCGATGCCAGGCAATACCAGCAGAAGACATGCTTGCAGCGCTTGCACATCATCTGCGCGCATCCCTCGTCCTTTTCTATTGGCACGCGGCACATGGGGCACAGCTTAATGAGCTCAGAGTCCGGGAGGAGGGGGGCTCCAGCGCCCATGGACGACGAAGCCGCCGCCGCTTCGCAAGTCAGGCCGCCGTGCCACTGTCGAGAGAATAAAGTTTAATATAGGATTAGCGATATTATTTCTAGTATAGTATACCTACCTGTTGTCATAATAGGTAAGCATTAGCCTCAACAATCCAACTCGACACACTGAACTAGTTTTTAAAAAGATTACCTTATAATTAAAGATTACCTTATAATACACCCTCAAAAGATTAATTATTACTACTATTATACAATCTGAATGTTTATTAGGATGTGAAGATGTTTGTCACGCTTTCACGCAAAAACTACTGAACGAATTTTGATAGAACTTCGCACATAGATAGATCATACATAACATGGAATTACATATAGGCTACATTTTTCGTTAATAGTTTTTGTTAAGTTTTGGCATAAAATAGGATATTTAGTTACGAGGAACTATTATATCGGTGATTTAATGTTGATGTACCTATTTTAAATAAATAAATATCGAGAAATCTATTTTTTTCTGTAGTAATAGGTACCATCAACAAAGTTGAAGCATGATCAGTTTTGAGACCTTTTCGCTTGCAGCCAGTAATCATAGTTCGCCCTGTCCATTGTTGACAATAAAACGGTCTCTTGTAAAATCTTTTATTTAGACTATTTACTGACAATGACAATCTACTATTTTATGACATGCGCATTGTCCGGTTATATTGTGTTAGACACAGGTAGCGGCTGGTCACTGCACGCAAAATACACCCTTAAGGTGATCATGCTTCAACTTTGTCGATAGTACCTAAAAGTCAAATGGGCATCTGGAGGGCTGTGACCACTTTCTGTGAAATAGTTATGACGCAGAAAGAAGCCGCAGAGCGCGATCGGGAGAGAAACGACCCCGCTAGAAGATGACGGCGCCGGGGTACAAATACACCCCGTGCGTCTGCCTCTTAATGGGGCTGCAGTAACCCTATCTGAAAGGGGGGGATCTACGGACTCGAGGGTGGCCGGAGTAGGGGCTCTGACCATTCAAGTTTCGGGTTCGGGGAAGACAACACAATGTGGCCAGTGCTGTTGGTAAGCTGGATTGGGAATGGACTGCAAAGCCGGTCGACAGGGATGAGCCGTTAGGCAAAGTGCGAGGGTGACACCGGCGCCGATCCAACGGAGGACCCGGTGTCTCCATGACATGCACAGTGGTAGGCCACCACCGGAGTGGTTTTAGTGGGTAAAAATCCCACATAACCTGGCTACACCCCTCTTTGTAATCAGTTATCTTTTGAAGATTTCCACCTCGACAAGAAAAAAAAAGAAAAAAAAAGGTACCTAAAAGTCAACAGCCCAGCGTAATGTAATTCACAACATTCCAAAACCGTTTATTTAAAAAAAATACAACACGTTATTTTACTCAGACTCAAAAACATTCGGATATGGGTATCAACAATAAAATTTGCATCGTATAAACAACCTTATTGAATACAAACTTAGGTGCAAAATTGTGATAAATATGTGTGGGCTAACCAGTTTATTGAGCAGAAAACACTTTACCTAACCTAATCATTCATTGCCATAAGAACCACGTAGGTACCAACTCAACAGGATATCACTGTAAACAGGATAGAAGGTCAATATTTGCATACGAGTACAATAGAAAAAGAAAAAAATACATCATGCAATTTTCAATGTTGGTTTTTCAGAACTGCTAACAACAAAGAGAATCAAGAGTAACGTTTAATTTTAAAATAGGACTATTTTTAACAGCCAAATAAAAGCATAATAAAACTAAAGAAGAATAAAGCGAGAGATGGTAAGTAACAGTCTTATTACATGAAATGGTTTAAGGTGGAGGCGTCGGTTGAAATTCAAATTTTATCAAGTTTTTTGCAAATTGCAGCTCAGTTATAGGTCGTAAGTTATCAACATGTTATTTGCGAGAAGAATGGTAGTATATTTTCGCGCTACAACCGAAGCCTCCCCCTTAAAGCAAGTCTTGTCAAGCTCAGGTTTCAAAATTATATCCATCACCTTCTTACGTCATTTAACAGAAAGAGCTAGAGCTATCTTTAAACTGTCCCACACAATAAACTAGTTCTAAAGGACCACGGTATACCCACAAAACCGGTGACATATCAACAAATGAAACCCTACCAAATATAATATTCAAGTCAAATCGTAGAGTCACGTAAGTCGCAAATAGACTCGCACAATCTAAATGGTTATTTGCGAATAATCCGTGTAGAAGGGACGACTGTGGGCTGCGCGGTGCTGGGCGTGGGAAGTCAGTAAGCTATTACCTATGTAAAGGTAATATTCACTAAGACTGTTCGTATTGGGACGGAACGGGTACGAGACGACTGACATTATTGGTTGTTGACATGCTATATCCGGAAGATGTTAGGCACACTTCTTATAAATATTGCCACTTAATTGTGCTCTCGGGAAAAGAAGGCTACCCTATTAGTGCAGGTGAATCAAAAATTACTCTGTCTCTCTCTTTTCCATAGGCTATCAAAGAGGTTTAGTCGTCAAAAGATAACAAATAAACGATAACAAATATTAAAAATGTGTCGATAATGAGACGAATGTATTGTGAAGTATGTCTCGCTCCACAGTGTCAGTGTCACCAATAATCAAGGAAAGTCTACGTTAATACTTCCTACGTTAATCCAGGGTATAATTCCCTGGATTCACGTAGGAAGGTAGACTTGTACCTATTTATCATTGTGCCATGTTTCATCCAAATTCGTTTACGTGACTGTGGAACAAACATCCTACATAATGTTGTTTACAATATCCTACTAAATTTTCTCACATCACGATTTAAAAATACCTTTAATATAAAACAAACTAAATATATGTTGGTATATGGCCACAAAACAATGTAGGTCCAGTTCCGATGTTAGTAACAACAGTGTTTTTGTAACAAATTGAGGAAAACGTGCTGACCTTTAGCTCGTGAAAATATTTATAGTCTCCTAGACTCGGCCATTAAAACGTAACTTGTATGTTTACTATCAATGGAAAAAGCCCTTGAAATTTCTGTGTCAAAGTCTACGATTACAGAATGTTATCATAACATGTTAATTAACTATTAAATAGCTAATTATTGATGATAATCTCAACATACGAAAACAAATTCTTGGCAAATCTTTACCAGTATAATAATTGTAGTGGAAAATGAGAATAATAAACGATTTGAAAAGACCATTGATAATTTAAACGAAGTGGGAGCTGCTCTTGACATCTCCTCGGGATATTTATCTAGTGTGCATAAATGATGTACTACATAGGTGATGCGTCTTCGTCTATGTTATCAAATCACCCACCGAGGAAAACACTCTTATGTATTTTTTAATCAAAGATACGAATCAACATCTCTCCAATATACTCCAATTATAATTGGCTTTATGGTATCAGTTAATCTCAAAAGCTCGTCTAGTACATCATCCCATCAAATTCCAACTCTAACTTCAAACGCATTGAACTCCAAATTGCAGCGCTAATAATCACGCAGCACCTCCATGATCGGCTTCCATACCTTACCAACGCTTGTGTACATTTCCTACCATCAATATGTAAGCAATACGCTTTTGTTCAAAAACAATGCTAGTCTTTATGTTTATTTTTAACACAGCATTGTTAAATACCGTGGGTGATTACATCCTTTATGAGTAACCACCTACGCTAAATCTGCTGCGAAGATCTTATGGAAAGTGGGACGGCGAAATAATTTAAAATCATTATTATATCTTATTGCCGCACTGATCTGGTTTACTTTTGAGTGAAGATACTTAACAAAGACCCCATTGTCCAATTGTTTAGAACTTTGGATTTCTAGACATTAAGACTGTAATGGGTAAGACTGCAATTAGAATTCGTGGTGGAAGAGACCGGTTATCACAGAGTCCAGCTCAGCTTGAATACTAGTTACAAAATTATTATTTCTAACCAAAGCCAAGTTGACTTAAGAAACTGCCAATAAAAATTTAATTGTTATTTTTTGTACAATGTACGATAGAGCTGTGACCACAATCACATCGCAGTCAGTGATGATGTGGCCGATGGTGGTAAGCACACAAAGCCTAAAAGGTAACTAAAGAAAGAGGGCTCTCAAGGACAGCTGTCGGCTTCGACAGATTTTAAACCTAAGGGTTAGCAATGTAGAAGAAATCCTTATTTTTTATGGTTTTAATCTCTCCTGATATAGACAGAAAACATACGTATTACCTTTGTTGCTCGGACTGTGAAAAATTGAAATTAAGATCCCAAAAAGCCCTCCTTCAAAATCTAATTTCTCTTTCTCTCAACAAGAATAGAAGAAACATTACTTTCAAACTCTCATATCAGACTACAAAAGGCTCCTTACGTCAATTTAAGAGTTTGACGCCAATATACATGATAAACGAGCATTGGAATGTCTTTTATATCGAAAAATTCAAATAAATTGCGCCCAAGAGAAAACCCGTCGCTTCGAACATGTTATACTGCAAAGTTTTCCCGCGATGAGTAAGAGTTTTAGAATGCTTTAGAGTGAACCATATTTTATCCCATTCAATGTTATAAAATAGAATGCAGGTACGTAAATATATTACATGGCATTCAGATTCAAAATTATCATCTCCTTAGAACAATGTTCGGAACTTTGTTGAATATTGTTTCTGTTTACTTTACGCACGCAAGAAGCTCCCAATCCAGTTTGGATTCGTTCCAAATTAATGATATTTATTCTGCTTATTTATATATATCTCATTAGTAGTATCTGGAATAGATAATGTTGAGTGAGTATTTAATAAATTCTCAAATATTTATATAAACAAGAAACTTCTGACTCAAGAGATATTATACATCGTTTTATGAAACAACAAAAATAGAATTCTAAGCGATCAATTTTCCGTATGATAATTTCCAGACTTCAACTGACGAAAGTGTTGGACGGGATTCTCTCGATTCAGCGAATATTATTTATAGCTTCAATACAAATAGAGGCCAGGATAAACCGCTCTCCGTAAACTAAATAAAAAACATGATAGAGACGTCCTTGTAATTGCAATTAAATTATTATAGATTCTTGCGTATAAAACACAAAAACATTACGTGTGTGAATAATTAGGGATGTCAGTCAAGAAATTTTCTAAATGGAGATCACTAGTATGTAACTAAGGAAATTATTAAGTATTTTTATAGCTCGTTTGTAAATAAACTAATGTTGACGATAATGCTAATACTTTGAAACGTTATTAGTATTCACAAATACTTAGCTAATCATTGTCACTGTCAGCTTACAATGTAAAATCCTCATTACAATTATTTACGAGCTTAAACTTGTCCCATAATAAACCATTAAACTGCCATCTGGCAACCCTATGAACTGTATTGTGTGAACAACCCGACCCAGTTCTTTTGAGCCGGGAGGCGTGAAAAGGGACGTATACATCATACAGGATAGTGCATGATAGTGTACTTTCTTATTTAGCCGGGTCGCTTCTTTGTATAGAGGTCGGGATAGTAGGCTACCGTGAGAGGCAGGCTGTGGACGTCACATGACATACTTTATGAGAGCTCTCGAACATTGCTTGCATGATGCACCTGTGTTTTGGTCTAAAAGGTTTTTAGCACGAAAGCAGACCAAATATGTATGTACTTTTGCTTGACCGACTTCGGTACTTTGATAACACTTTGCTTGCAGAAAAATGAGGAAAATCATTACCAAGAATCCCTTGGGAAAAAAATTTAAAACATCGTACCAAGAAAGAATAGCTAATCGTAGGTCTGTTATTACTCCTGGCTGGACCCAATCATTTGCAGTAATTGAGGCACCTTCACCAAGGAAAAGTGCAGTATACGTGAAGATATACTGGATCAGAATATGTTTCGAATAAACCAAAGGAATCTTTAAAAATATTGGCATCATCTTAGGCTCAGTTGCACCAACTTCATATAGCACTAACCCACGGGGTAAATAAGACGATTCGACAGATTCTCTATACAAATTCTATCACATAGCTATATTTAACTCTGGTTAGTGCTATACGACGTTAGTGTGATTGGGCCTTATTTTCATTTATTTCTATAACGTAATGATGAAGTTATTAGTAAATTAGCAGCTACGGCGTGTTAATTGATAAATATTTTAGCAGTTAACAGACTATGATTAATATCCACCGAAAGAAAACAAGATTATAGTTTCTTTTTTTTCTAAGATATGAATAATGTAGACTTGTACCTATTCTGCCTATATTGATTTACATGATATGTTGACGTATAATCTTATATTTATCGGTATATTATTTATGAGTTCATAATTTTCCATAAATTAGTACCTAACTCACAACTGTCAGATAATTTGATGTCAGAAAGCTGACAAGCATGGCTATCTACCTGATGGCAAGGGTCCACAGTTGTCTATGTCTATTAGCAATACCAGCACTGATGCCCCTTCATGATATTAGCCTTTAAATACTTCAAAAGTATAGGAAACAATGGGTAAAATCACCAAGACCAATACACCCGTTCCGCTAGCAAGTACAGTTTACCAATAAATAACGAACCGCGAAGTGCATACGAAAACGCACAGAGCGTTGACCAATCAGAAACGAGCGCGCGCGCACCGTTTCGCTTTCCAGCTAATTCCATTGTTGTTTGAATTTTATGCCGACTCTACTTGTTTCTTAATGACCAACATTTTACAGAGAGCTAAGTACTAATTTCTTTCTTAAGATTTAAATCAATCATTTGATTGTTTCATTAGTAATTTTTCTTTTGAAACCATTATCATGGACTGAAAGAAATATCAAACTTTTTTTTATTATTATTATTTTTATGCTTTCTGCGATCGGCTTAGCCATGAGCAGAATTAGTGTAAGACTGGTTGCGTATGAAAGGTCGATCCTGTGATCAGTCTTCTCTAATTTTTCAGCTAGATTTAGTTGTTGGCTTTTTACAGTTTCAGATCTGGTATGTAAACCCTTTTCAGCCTTTTCTTGTCGTGTGTGGTATCTGTGAGCTGTATTACCAGCGGTTAGCCTTTTGAGTATTTGAATTCTTGTTCGTCTCCAGGTAATTGTAACTTCTGGCGTTCATAAGTTACTTACTAGTCCAACCAATTAAAACTACGACTTCTATAGGTTAATTTAGGCACCTTGCTTAAAAAAATTGTGCACAAGGTATAACATTTTTTAAAAGACTGATCGACCGACCTGTAGCATTTTTTTCGATATTTACTGAAAGCTATAGATTCCAGAAAAAAAACATTAAAGTTTCTTCGCCGACACTTGACAGATTAGACTTTTTCTCGTCTACAAGACAGTCGCAAATATTATACTACTCCTCTTACGAAATATTTATACTCCAACAGAATTGTGAATTCAGCGAACTATTGACTCTCTTCAATAACGATGTCATTATTCAAAGAGAATGTCCGCCATCTTGGAGGAATTCCATCTTCTCCAATACCGCTAGTACTTATTTGCTTTCGTTATATTAAAATGCCTTACAATCCAGCCTGTTTGCTGTAGAACTTTTTTAGGATTATGTGTTAGATATTTTTATTAGATTTTCTAGAATTAATTAAAAGTAAAATTATTTCAAATAAAGTAATTTACGTTACCTACATAAAATAACCTAATATCATTAATACCTAGACAAACCATAATTTGATTATTAATCATAAATTATCTGTTGAACCTTCTAATTCAGAATTGCTCGTATAAAATAGTTAATAATATAGATAACTAGCTTCCGCCCCGCGGTTTCACCCGCGTCCCCGAGGATCTTATGTTCCCTAGGGGAAAAAGTAGCCTATGTGTTAACCCATACCAAACCACCAGCTACTTCCATACCAAATTTGACCAAAAATAACTCCAGCCGTTTGACCGTGAAGAAGTTACAAACATACAAACTTTCGTATTTATAATATTACCTATGTAGGATACACAAACATAAATACTAACACACAGACTAAAACAAACAAATATTTGTCCTGGGTGGATATCGAACCCTCGACCTGCAGCGGGGCGCGCCAGGTTTCGAACTAGATCATAAAATTGTGATCTAGTTCGATCATCAGTTACGCAGGAAATCTGTCTTCTTTGCAAACATACTGCTGGTGATCAGATGAACTACGTACCTCCTGATTGCACTGGGAGCAGAAGTCGTGGCGGCAAGTGGGGCAGTGCGCGGGACTCGCCGCCCGCACGGTCACAACGGTGTCGCAGCCGACGCGCGGGCAGAACGCGCGCCCTGAATCCATCGCCACTTCTGTCAACAAACATTTACAACTATATAAAGAAGGTTTGTCCATATCTATACTAATAATAGAGCTGAAGAGTTTGTTTGTTTGTTTGAACGCGCTTACTGGTCCGATTCGAAAAATTCATTCACTAATAGGAGGCTACATTATCCCTGAAGGTTTTTATCCTGAGAACGCGAGTGAAGCCGCGGGGTACAGCTAGTAATATATAAAAGGAAAGCGTGACTGATAGACTGACTGACTGATCTATCAACGCACAGCTCAAATCACTGGACGGATCGGGGTGAAATTTGGGATACAGATAGATATTTTGACATAGGAATCCGCTTAGAAAGGATTTTTGAAAATTAAACCCCTAAAAGGGTAAAATAGGGGATTGCGGGTGAAATCGTGAAAGGTTCAGTAGTTCGGAGCAAATTGGCTGTGGCATGTGCAAGACAGACGGACAGACAGCCAGCCACACGAATGATCCTAAAAGGGTAGACATTCTAGTAAACCCCAGGTTTTAAATGCATCTATACTTTCTAAAGGTTGCTCGCATATAGCTATCTTAAATTCTTAGTTACTGGTTAGTTGCTGTTCAACGCCGTTCGTTGTAGAAAACTGCGAAGAGCAATTAGGCCACGTTCGGTATTTTACATCCGAAACTGATAATTGTATTATAGGAACTAATTATTATCACTAACAATGTGCCAAGTTATTTAAAATGAGACGAAATACACGCAACCACAGCCGCAATTAAGGCACCGCACAGCAGTAAACTATATTTTAAATAATTTTTCCCAATTACTTGTTACAAATTACAATCGAGAAAAGGTCGTCAAATCTCACGCATTATGTCGCAACTGTATATATATGAAGAACCGACTAATTTCTCTGACAATTATTGTTAGCTGGAAACGATTACGCGATAATTTCATTACAAATCTACATATTCGTGTCGAATAACACGCTCGCTCGAGTCAAGAACGCAAGTGAAGTCAGGGCCGTACGTTGCCTTTTACGCCGAATAAGGCGCCCGTCAGACCGGCGGATCCACGCATCGTTGGTAAAGACAATCACCGTGTTTCAATACTCAATATGGAGTAAAGGTTACATTACATATAATTCGAATACAAACAGGTATCGTTCAAGCGAAACTCTTCCGTGTCTCAATTTTTGTTGTTGTTTACCATTCACTATAGTGATTAATTATGATCAGAATCAGCAATAGATGTCTTGATTTTAATTACGTGTTATTTTTTTTACTACCTATGTATAGGCTTGTGTTTGACCACAATCTCACCGTAGTCAGTGATGATGTGGCCGATGATGGTAAGCAACAGTGGCGAAGGGTCCATACAAGCCGATTCCCATCGGCTTACCTTTTAGAAATCCCAGTCCCACAATTTCATCATTACAAAGCCACTTTTATCATGCTTAATATACACTGCAATTATAAAATTACAGGTGATTTTTGAACGGCTTACCCTTGCCATAATTTTACCCCTCGCCACTGGTAAGCACACAAATCCTAGGAAGGAACTGGCTCACAAGTCGGAACACACAAAAAGGTCAACAATATTGCTAGAGTGTCATTTTATACGCCCGACCAATATCGTTGCGACAATTATTTCCTATACACTTTCATCCAGCTATATTACTTTAACTATCATGGCAATAAGTATCGCTTATTAATGCATACTTTGTGGATATCATCTATTATTATGCGACCTGATTCCCAATCAAATCGGTCCTTAGAATTTTCGATTACTTCATCGTGGTATGATTTTCAATAAGGTATTAATAGTGGTTCAATAACACCGTTAACTTTACACGATTTAGTACGTATACACGCTTTTTTGTTATTATGATTAAGTGATCAGTGAAATTAGATCTTTGGTAACATAATTTCGGATATCCCCTTCAGTAATTACTTTTCAAATGTTATATTATTCGTAATGATGTTTTTGGAAATAAGTGATGAAATGAGCTTGAGCAATGAGCTAGAGCTTTCGGTGAAGAAAAACATCGTGAGGAAACCATAGCACGGTGGTAGGGTACTTTGTAGTACCCACCTGGCTGGCTACCACCCTCAAGTTGAAAATCTGTCGCCAAGCACCTTTCGGTGTGTTCCGAGAGCTGCACTTGAGAGACAGTTTCCTTCTAGGCTTTGTGTGCTCACCATCATCGGCCACATCATCACTGACCATGGTGAGATTATAGTCAAACACAGGCCTATATATAGTAAAAAAAAAAGTTGTTAAAGCTGTTAAGCACACAAAGCGAACTGGCCATCAAGTGCTACTGCCAGAACACACCGGCAGATGCTTGGCGACAGAGTTTCAACTTAATGGTGGAAGCCAACTAGGGGCTCTACCGCGTATCTTCGGTGGCAATCATAACGAATACCATCATTATAAATCATCCAATGAGGGCTCGCACCGCCCACAAAATGGTTTTCGTCGTAGCGCGTCATTGGATGAAATCATTAATGCTGTTAATTACGATAACCACCAAAAGATAAGTCTGGCAGACCGTACCACAGAGCAAAAGTGTGTCTATGCACTAAATAATTATGCATAAGCTATACTATATATTTTTCTTTCAAGCAAAAGTAACCTTCCGATTTTAACTTAAGGTCAGACAATTAATTTTTAGAAGAAACTGAACCAAAACATTACTGTAAACAATAAAATTGGTTTCATCGCAGAAAATAAACGCATATCAGATTTGAGCGCATAATCAGACGAGGCAGTTCTCCATAACGGGTAAACTGGTATCGAACGTAATCGAGTTCATGAGATAATATTGATCCTATACATAGGCACACAATAAGGTAAGGAAACGGAAAAGAATGGCCCAAGGTCAGCCGTCTTGCAGTTTACTTCCCTTCCTGAATTTTAATGGACCAACAAATAAAATGCAACTGATGAATGTATTAATTGTCGTTCATTAAAAGGTTTATTTAAAACAGGTCACTCACCTTACTGTGGAATTTGTCGCTTTACAAAAGATAAAGTGATTGGCAATGACGAAAAACATAAATCGAGGGAAATCACCAAATTAAGAGTTTGAATCCAGAATGGTTAAAAACTGACTAAAGATATTTAAAGAAAAGGGCAAAAGTCATACAACGGTAAATATTTATTCTCGAAACAAGCAAAATGTGGGCATCGTTACAAACATCTATGAATATGGAAATGTAATATTTCATCGACGTAAATGTACCTACAAGTTTTATCAAAACGAGAAAACGAAATACAATAAGGGAAATTGCTGGAAAGTTACGCTTTCGTGTCTTAAAAGGAATCGATTTGATGGCTGAATGGATAACGATTTATGTTTCAGCATTGGAGTAATCGTTTGAATAGACTTTGATGACAATTCGCTCAAACGGTTTTTTTTCTATCAGACCTTGAATAACTCCTTTATTAGAACCTCTCGAGTTGATGATAGATTTTCAGTAACAAATCTTTCGGTTGAATAAAATTACTACTACCAGTTAACTACTAACGAATTTAACATATATTTCATATAATTAATCACAACTATTATAAACTTCGACCGTTCATTTAACTATTATAAACCGACGGCCGCTGGGGCAGAAAGGTTCTCGAGTGGCGACCACGAACCGGTAGACGCAGCGTGGGCAGGACCCCACAAGGTGGACCGACGATCTTGTGAGGATCGGGAAACCGCTGGATGCGGGAAGCGCAAAACCGGCCATAGTGGAGACCGTTAGGGGAGGCCTTTATCCAGCAGAGGGCGTCTTTCGGCTGACATGATGATGATGATTATAAACTTTTTAAAATTAACAACACCCATATCAAACACTAACTGTGACCTCAAATCAACGAATGAGTTATAATCGAATTTAATCCAAATACTCTGCCATCGCCAACATGGTGAATTAAACGCACCAGAGCGCACTAAGCAGATGCAAGGGTAAATGGACACAGTAATGCTTGCCAGCAATACATGTGCTGCTAGCGAATATGCAACAGACCAATCAGAGCGTGAGATGGATGCCATGTTGATTTACTGAGCGTAGCAGTACTCAGTGCTCATCGATGCTCGCTTCAAGTGATTCATTCAGGAATTACGTTGGCGGCATGCTATTTAAGTTGGCGCGAATTGGAATTTGGAATGGGAAGCTGGATTTCATCGGGAATTTGCTATTGAAATTATTGCTGATTTAAATAAAGGTAAATGGAGTAGCCATGACAAATTATCCCAGCTACCTATAAGACTAGCCGCTCTCACAAATTAACGGTAAGTTCTGAAAAGCTAATCGAATATGCAGTCTCTTTTTTAACGGATAGAAGAAGGCTAGTAAATATATCTGAGAGATAAGCTGTCCAGATCTTAACGGCAATCTGTGACGTAGATAAATTTGGAGGATATATCTGGAATTAGCATTAGTGACCCTATTTCTAATGTGCACGAGAGGTGTAGTTAAAATTACTGACTGAATTACCTGCTAACAAGTTTTTAGACAGTCTGCTTGCGTGACCATTTAGCTAGCTAATGATTACGTGATATGCGTATATTTTTAAATTATTACACTTATCACAATTACTCATTATTACTACTACCTACGCAATGCGTATCGTGGGAAAGTATAAAATATATAAAACTAAAGATAAAATTATATTTTTAGAATTGTGATGGTCAAAAGAACATTCAACTTCAAATAATATAAGAGTTACATTAAAATTAATCAATCATATTCTATGTAAAAACTTGATTGAATGCTTGGGATCAACTATAAGGTCAAAATCATAATTATTAAAATTTAAACTATGTTAATTGTTAACCTAAAGGGTTAAACGTTAAATCTACAATCACCATATTGGTCCTTAAGTGACAATAAAAGAAAAAAAAGTCGTAGCCTCCAAATACGACAATACACAGAGCAGGAAACCATAAAATTTAACATTTGATGCTGATTGCCCATTTGTAGCGTGAATGTAAATCCATTAAGAAAGTACCGTCATCTCGGATTTTTATTTAATGAGTTTGATAACTCAAAAAGGCAATACAATAAGATGTACCTACCGAAACATGAATTTCTACAAATTGTATGCCATTTTCCTGTGAGTATCGTATGCCACTAAAAGAATACATGTTACACGCGGGCATCGAAACAATTACTGGCATCACAATATCCCAAGCCACCTGTTAAGAGAATATTATCCTGAATTATGAGAACACCAGTTATTCGCAGTGTAATTTTATCCTGAGGACTTTTTGACCCCGAGCATTGACTTACTACTGCTAATACAAAACTGTTAATTACATAAATTAAAAAAAAATCCACAAAAAAAAGAATCCTTGCTGAGTTTTTTGCCGGAGTCTTCTCAGTTCAAGTGTATTCCGAACCGGTAGTAGAGTCAAAAAATTGTAACTGTTGACATTCATATGTGCCTTATTAGAGCCTAAACTGAATAAATGAGATTTTGATTTTAATACGAATGATCAAGCAGCTTGTACTAACCATGATTAAGCCGGAACTTGAGATGTTTCTCCATGACAGCTGGCTCCACAAGGGCGGATATCTCATCAAGGGCGAGGGCGGCACCAAGACGGCACCGTGCGTCTGGGCACGAGACCTCGTACGCGCCATTGCACACTTCAAACTCCACGTACGCCTTCATGCACTGCAAAAATTGAGAGTGATTTGTTAATTAATTTATCCCAGGGTCTTATTTGGTCTTAATGAATTCGATATGCATTAAATTTATGCTTCATTTTTATCTTCTGAATTCAATCTTGTAGAAAACATTTACAAAGATAAGTTTAAAATATATTTCCTAGAGAGTATGGTAGGCGTAAATTATTACTTTCGTGAAAATCCCGAATGAAACTGGATTTCAATCAACTATTTGGAAATCGATTATCGCATTTGGAATTTTGGACGTAATCGTAAAATACTAAAAAACCAGTCCCGATGGAAATACCAACACAAAATTCAATGCCTGCGTCAGAAAACTTCAATTAGTAACAGAACAATTGAATGCATATAAATAATACATTAGTTGGCTTTTTTTACAATCGATTGAATGCAAGGTACTCGTATTTGAAGAAAAGTTTCAAGGTCGATTTTTTTAAAGTTATTAGCTAGCATACTGATTTCGACAATCTAGTCAAAGTCTAAGGTCAGACAAATTTCCACTGCATTCACGTTAACCGACCTTGGGCAACCTTCATGGCAGTCGTGAGTTCGTTCACTTTGTATAATATGACTTAGAGAATTTCTGTTTTTTTTTCGAGAATTCATTGCGAGATTATTAGTTAGCTGTGTAGCTGTGATGAGAGTCAATCAAGAGGTTCTCGGGTCTAATAAAAAAAACTTTGGGGTTTAGATGAAATTACAGTACTCTTCAAACTTTTCCAATAACTGCAGCCTCACACTCCAAATGGACTCGCTGTACTGAAGACTGCAGAGTTATAAATCACTTTTCTTGGAGTTAATAACTCTACAATTAGCCATAAAGCCTCGTTTAGAATCACTTATAAGTTTATTAGCACACGAGCTGCTTAGCAACACGATTTTACTATTTATAGATACTTTCAGCATGACTGCTGAAGGAAGCCAATTTCCTTCCCGCATGGACTATGGACTTGGCTATTTCACATTTATTACGTAAAGGAATTAATTTATCATTGGATTCTTATTCTAGATCTTGGATTTTATCTCCATCAGTATCTGATGTATAGTATTTTAGATGGTAGTACCTAATATTACCGTAGACTTGCAAAATACCATGAAAGGTTTTGAGGAAGCAAATTCCACAACTAAAAGAAAGGACGTCGAGCCACTAATTTAAAAAACATGTTTTTTTTTACCATTCGGCTTGAAAACTTATAATTGAATTGAAATCTCAGAAAAGTAGATTAGAATAGCAGATTAATTTGACATACATCAGAAGCTTCTAGGCATAAACCGATCTAACGGTATCTATCTTAGAATACGACAGTTGTGAATAAATTCCAAGGTGGTTGTAAAGTTTGAACTGATTTCTGTAAGTCCGTTTGTGCGAGTGCACTTGGCAACCGGTTCGACTTGGACGGGGCTTAGCGAGGTAGAAACGTCTCGTTTCAACGACGCGTAC
This sequence comes from Tethea ocularis, assembly GCA_963555595.1. Classification (NCBI taxonomy): domain Eukaryota; kingdom Metazoa; phylum Arthropoda; class Insecta; order Lepidoptera; family Drepanidae; genus Tethea; species Tethea ocularis. The sequence goes on along the minus strand of OY741963.1, from coordinate 2,432,516 downwards.
AACTCAACAAATATTTTAGTCTAGTATTTAGATTATAAAAGGATGATGGAATTTTCTATTAAAATCAGGTTTTACTTCGCTCCTTTTATCACGGGATTCGACGCCACTACCACTACCATCGCCCTAACTTGTACGTTTGCAAGAGTTTAAAAAGTAAATTGTGAAAAACTTTATTTTTTGAGGCTTCCTTTAAAATAAACAAGTATTACAAAACTCAAACCTAAAAAAGTCAAGTGGCCTTACAATATTGGATTTTTCAGCGCTAGTGTTTCCGATAGGCTTCGAGCCTTGAGGTTCTGTTGGAAATTTGGCTACGATCCAAATCTAGAGGCTTTTCCGTACAAATGTTACTTGGCTGACATAGTTTATGAAATACCGCTTATAATATTGACATTACCGTTCGTGAATATTAAAGTTGTAAAGTAAAGCTGAAAGGATTCGTGGTAATACCAAAGAATATTAACTAGCATGATGGTAAACGGTTACTATAGACCAGGGTTTCCCAAAGTGGGAGAAAAATTCCCAACAGACGCGTAATGGGACAACTTCAAGGATGTATCTGGGAATACTCCCAAACACCACGACCAGGGACGTGATAGGTGGTGTCTGAACCAGCTGCGCCAACTGGTCTGTAGAATCTTCTTTACATAGTACAAAATGAAGTCGCTTCCGCTGCCTGTTCGCTTAGATCTTTTAAACTATTCAACAGATTTAATGCAGTTTTCAGGAATATATAGAGTGATTCGAGAGGAAGGTGTATATGAACCATGCATATTATAGTACCGAAAAGCCGAGAAATTCGAAGATTTGTACACTCGTGCGGCGCGACGGGCAACGGTCAAATTCAAAGCCATTTATTCAATTTAGGCCAAAGATTATGAAAGTTAAAGAAGTTACCACCGGTCGGAACTGATCTGGGCCTACAACCATCCAGCTCACACTTAAATTTTTCGTGAACTTATGATTGAGTTTAATCTATACAAAATAACATAAATATACCTAACTGATAACGGTTTCAATCACGTACTCAAATGCGTTGCACTTTCATAATCCCATAATCCCTTATCTCTAGATTATAATGACGGACAATCAATCAATTATGACGTATTTATTTTTCTATCCGCTATCACTTATCAATTAATATACAGTGATTAAGCGATTTTGTTAACGGAAATTATAAAAAGAAATTACCTACGTAATACTGATTTTGATTCCTTATTTTTTTACGAGCTTAATAAATAATGAAACATTATTCTCAGAAATTAAATCACGATAAATTGATAAAGTAAGAAACACTCATTCTGTATAAATATTTACCCTGTGAAATTCTCTTAGGATTTGTTTATTTTTTTACTGATATTCAGTCCAGTAACGATCCTGACAGGATTTGTACAAAAAGGGAAGTTGGAATAACGTTACATTTCATCCTTTACGCGTGAGGAAAAATTTGGAGCAATTAAAACTTATTTTTAGAACTCCTGAATATGAATTTGAAATTCTTTGTAAAATATTATACCTACGGTTGAAATGCGACCGACGTATACAATATTTTTGTGTGGAAAATTTTGTGGTTAGGATTTAGAAAATACTAGCTGTCCTCCGCGGTTTCACCTGCGTTAGTGTAATTGTAAGATAAAGCTTCTACATGAAAATAAACAGGTGCCGAATTTCATGCCGAACTGTCAAACGGTGTCGGAGTTTATCAAAGCCAAATAGTTACATGTATACATATACATTTTTAGTAGAATACTAATTTGGTACCATCTGTTAACCTGATTTGGTGATGGAGTAAATAGTTCTCAGGGTCTGGTGATGGTGTCGGAGAACAAGCGTAGTGTATATACATTTAAAATTATCATTTATTTAAACTACATCAACTACACATGCATTATACATATGTATAGGTCTTATTAAAATAACAAATGTTCTGATACATGTGCCCATTACAGATGCATACAACATGGGCTATGCAAGACAACAGACTAGGTAGGTAGATAGATAGTTTACTAGAAAAAAAAATGAAGCTACTTTTAAAGTTTGTAGTACTAAATAAAAAACAAATCCAATAGGATCATGCCATGATTTTAATGTACGTTGTTTAGTATATTATTTCTTCACTCAATGAGCCATCAGCCTCAGCACAAAGAGATTTAGTTTCCATGGTAACGAACATGGAAACTAAATCTCTTTGTATGGAAAATTGGAGGCTAAGTAGGTAAGTACCGTGTTTCAAAACATGAAATCTCATAAGCTTTTGTGTAGGTACCTACGACCTTTTTAGTAACGGTCGGTGTAAATGCCCTGAGATACGCAAAGGGCTTCCAATACTTATGTCATTGTCCTTTACGATTGAGTTGAATGGAACTCAGAACTTACTAAATTGATAGAAACATCAAAGACACTGAAATTTGGTATGTCTAATCTGGAGATTCCATCGTTATTAGTCTGTTATAGGAGAACGTTATTACTCCTCGTGTTTCTGAAATAAATTCAGAGAATTTCGAGATGGATGCTAGAGACTCGATCTCAAAGACCGGATTTTACTCATTACATATCTCAAGTTTTTACTGAAAATTCTTTCACTAATACTTGTACTATTAAGTATTCTGTGCTAATAGCTACACCATCCCTGAGTGCCATAGGCATTTTATCCTAAGAACGAGAGAGACTCATAAGTTGCAAAATGCATAATAGCAATACGAATTAACATAAGTACACGTAATTAATTTCATAGCTTCAACAACAAGTGAAAGTACTCCCACTTTCACTAACGTACCTTTGGTTAAACTATAATATACTTATCATAATGCTGAATAGTAACATGATCTCTATTTATACAACAATAACGTGGAAAATACCATGTACCGTTTTGACACTTACCACAAAGCAGTTTTCACTTAGTGTCAAACGTTATGTTGCGTAAGTGTTACTTATATTATGTGATTGCTTAATTCATCATGTCAGCCGAAAGACGTCCACTGCTGAACAAAGGCTTCCTCCAAGGATCGTCACGATGGCCGGTCTTGCGCTACCCGCATCCAGCGGTTTCCCGCGACCATGACAAGATCGTAGGTCCACCTTGTGGGGGGTGTGCCCACGCTACGTCTTCCGGATCGTTCGTGGTCGCCACTCGAGAACCCTTCTGCCACTTAATTTTGGCAATTCTTCGGGCTATGTCGGTTACTCTGGTACGCCTGCGGATCTCATCATTTCTGATGAGTGCTTATTTATACTGTTTTAAATCGATGGTAGCTCAGTTGTAGTGACGCTGAATGCCGTGTTAAAGGTTGCGGGTTGGATCAATTAACAAATACCAATTTTACTTTGATACAAGTCTGTATTTTGATATTTCAATTAATCTATCAGTCAGACAGGACATTATTTTCTATAAACAGAACATTTCGTAGAATAAAATAAAGAATTAATAAAATCATCTTACGGCCACTAAGACAAATGGTTAAACAACATGCATATGAAATGATCAACACGCATAAGAATTTATCACTCTTACATCATTTGGTGATATGAGGGTCGTAAAAAACCAGGAAACGACACCATAAAGCCGTGTGAATAGGAACACCGTAAATCGCGATAAAAAAATAAATGAAAAAGGCTTTGAAGCACGAAGTGTCGAATACAACACAACGTAACCTTCATCGAAAAAGTGAGGGGTGTTGTCGACTTGCGGTAAATGTTTAGAATCTGCGACAAAGAATGGGAGACGTAAAGAACCGGTCCTAAAGAATTTCATTAACATTTTAAAGAATTACATTTGTCACAAAAACACAGAGAGCCGTGATGAAAAAGCCTGGTTTTATTATATTCATCTTCAAATGGGGATAGCGGGTGGACCACAGGTCGAAAAGCTAGTCGATTGATAATCGTAAATTATACAGCGCCAAGGAGATCAAGAGCGCCAATCATAAGGAGATTATTTTATTACTATTACACTCGTCTTCGGCAAAGCAACCAACACACCTTACAAAAGATCTTGCAATAGCTAGGATATCCTTATCAAGACCATCGCGCGTTTAGCTCGTCATATCCTTTTGAGCATGTTTCGTTATTAAATTATCAACATAGGAATCAGAAAACAAACATAAGAGTCCATTGAAAGGATCCTTTTTAATCCTTACAGACGCTTGAAGTACCAGGGCAGCATAAATGCGTAGGAGTTGCACCGTGGCTTACCGGTTGCTATTCGGCTGTGCGTACCCACGTAGTATCATGCAGCTCTATATAAGGCTAAATAAAAGACATGACGTAATTTTCAATGTTGTGTGCGGCACGCGAACGTGACCGGTTGTGCAAGTTGTACGAAGTACGACGAAGGCAGTTGCAAAAACCTACACATAGGCTATGAGCTCCTGGTACCAACAAGCGAACAAAACAACAGCGATAAAATATCCAATTGAGTTCATAAATGAATATTTAAATTAACTCGGCGATAAAATTATTTAAATATGCACATACATAACAACATAAATAACCTTATACAAGACTAAAATGTTCTGTATCATAGACAAACGTGAATACTGTGACGACAAAGATAATTCAGTCATTTATTAGTTATGTAAATAAGCTTTATACAGTAATAAAAAGAAACAATCCAATTAGGGAATTAATATAGAGGGGGCTTTATAATTTTGAACAGTCATGTAGACAAAATTACAGACAATTTACAACGAGATGCAGCTGTAAATGGATGATTGCCGGTAATCTAAGAGCTATTTACTGTCATGACGTCTATTTGCATGTCAATAGTAATGATGAGGCACTGATTGCATTGATTATATTTGAAATAAGGCACACATAATGTTTCTACATCGTGTAGTATGGTCAACTAAGAAATTATTCGTAAGTGAACTTTCTACCGAGAAGCTTGAGCCTTATCACGTAGAACATGAAGTAAATCGTCTACAGCATACATAATATAGTGCAGGTACTCCAAATTTAGTAACAGTCAATAGCCATCTACTAACCAGGACACATAATGTTGAGTAATCCAGACGAATCGAGAATAGAATACTAAATGATGATCAGGGAAAAGTGGATCGTTGAAATAGAAACAAACAGTACCACTAATAGGACGTAAAAAAATGATGTTGACCTAGTTACCCTAAATGTCACGAGACTTGGTAGTTTAGATAGCACTGATCTGCTTCAGTTTGTTGTATGTAGTTTATTGGGAATTATAAAATTCTTGAGACTTGAGCTTAAGTGGAATTAACCAAAGATGCAGATGCAATGCAGATCCCAGTATAGTATACATAAAAAATACATAAATCTGACATTACTCGCACATTCAACATTCACTGATCACTTTATTAGGACCTTGAATCAATCAGCCGTTCGCACATTGTGATCTTCAAGTAACATTATGACACATTCAACTAGTAACTTTCTTCCGATGGGGTAAAGGAAAGAACGAATTACGAGTATATACAATACTTTCAATGCATATCTTTCACCTTTAAATATTGAATCTCAATAGTTTGATAACGCCGATGTTTCTAGAACATCCTTGATGTTAAAATCAAACTGCGGGCAATTATTTTCTGTCATATAAGGAGACAAGTCATGAAGCAGGTTTGAGGTTGATATCCGCACATAGAATTAGTTTCCAAATGGATTACAAAATGTTTTTTGGATTTTATTTGTATGAATTTGGTCTACCAATTTTTTGCTTTTAAATTGATTTGTGTGTACTTTTTAAGTGTGTTAGGTATGCAGAATAAATGCTTTTCTTCTACCATGCCTGCTGTACAGAAATACGAAAACAGATTTTTGCCATGTACATACATACATTATTGCCGCTTAGAGACTGCGTTATATTTTTATTTCAGTTCAAAAGTTAAAAAGCTGCAAATGATGCAGATTTAACCTTCCTCATCAGATTAGATAGTGGGCTGTCAAGAGCCGTAATTCAACACAATCCTTGATTACATTAGCAACATCACCATATGAAGGTACATCTACACAGACAAGTTCATCAACAAGTGTGTTAATTACAGCCTTGTTCAAACGATCACTTGGGAACGTCTAATTTATGTGTAACGATATGTATATATATGCACACACGTCAGTTCAGGCCTTCACGGTGCCGGCGTATTACTAGTTTATCTTGTACTTGTTTAACACGTTTATTGTAGTCACCTGAAGATGTATCAGGTTGTGGCTTTCATAAAGACTTCTAAGTTCTATTAGTAATCGTTTTTAAACTGTGCCCCATCATTTCAGCCGAAAGACGTCCACTGCTGGACAAGGGCTTCTCGCAACGATCTCCACGGTAACCGGTCTTGCGCTACCCAGCGGTTTCCCTCACAAGATCGTCGGTCTACCTTGTAGGGGGCCTGCCCACGCTGCGTCTTTCGGTTCGTGTTGACCCTTCGAGGACGACCCAGCATCTGCCTCGCCTACTGCGCCTCTAAACTGATTTAAACAGATTTGATGATTGAACTGTTATATTATTATTTCAATAGATAAATCCTTACTTTACGTAGCAATGAAGAAATTGATCGACGTGATTATTGAGATTTGGTTATGGACTGGAGGGTAAAATGTCTACTTTATAGAATGGAGTTCTTTACGGCACATTATCGTTTGCGGGCTGAGGGGCTAGATCGAAATGTGTAACAACAATCATTGAAAAAATAGAATGTAACAATCATAGATAATAAAATGACACCAAATAGCGTCTGTCAGTGTCAAACTCAAAATATGCTGTCACGTACACTAGTGTTGCCAGGTATCACAGAGCGCCTAACTAAACAAAGATAGGAAAGAAAGAGCCAGTAAAAAGGGAAGTGAAGGTTCGTTGGCTGAATGACAACGTCCAACTAAAGATTAATTGTAGTTTAAACAGCTTTGGACGAATGCAATCTTAATGTGGCCATCAATCAAAAGCGAAAGTGAGAAACGTGCGCGGGTTAGATTAAGTATTAGGTACATGCTCATTCCGCAGACAAACTCAATTGCCGTCCAAATATTTATGAATCAACAAGTATGATAACCGAAAATTTTAAATGCCTGCAAATATGGTTTATAGTATGGTCATTAGAATGAGCAATAATAGTGAAATTCATAAATATTATTATTAGAAAAAACGGGTTTTGAATATTTTCCAATGTTGAGTGTGTTTACTTGGAGGAGCACAAAGCTGTATTTAGAGTGTCCGCGGCGCTCCATCCTTATTTTTTTATGGTCTTTATGGTATGTATAGAGTGTTGAGATAAATAACCAGCAATATGTTATTAATCTTTACATAGTATAAAATGAAGTCGCTTCCGCTGTCGCTTAGATCTTTTAAACTACTCAACGGATTTTAATACAGTTTTCAGCAATAGATAAGAGTGATTCAAGAGGATGGTATATACATGTATTTTATAGTACAGAAAAGCCGAGAAAAGTGCGATGCCGGGGCGGGTCGCTAGTATTGGAGGATGGTATATACATGTATTTTATAGTACAGAAAAGCCGAGAAAAGTGCGATGCCGGGGCGGGTCGCTAGTATTGGAGGATGGTATATACATGTATTTTATAGTACAGAAAAGCCGAGAAAAGTGCGAAGCCGGGTCGGGTCGCTAGTATTTTTTAAAACCTAGACATAATAAAAATAGCAGTTTGGTCTGATTTAGAATGTCGCGTCATCGTATAAATAGTGTATAATTTATGGTATAATACTCAAATAGAATTTCACGTTTTTATTCCGTCATTCTAAAATTAAAATATATCAAGTTCTTCCAGATAATTTGACATATCGAATGTGACACTACTTTTGACGATTGTCAAGCAAGAATTTAGCGTGGCCGCTGAAATAATGTGTTTCTAGTTCTTCTCAGAATCTGATTAATGATATCAATAGGTCTTTCACAGAAATGTTCGGTGTTCGTGAATAACCCGTCGATTTAGGATTAGACGTTTCTGAGATTAGCCAGGTGTCAGAAAGGCAGGTCTCCTTGTCTCGCTATAGGTGTTTCTGTTCAGATATATGGGCTGTCAAAGCGGCCATCATAGAGTGCCGCTACTAAAGAAATATATAGTTAACCTAGAAGTGCTAAGGATAATAACACGACAACACTCATAGTAACCTTGTGATGGTTAGCAGATTGCTGTGAAAGAACCTTATGGACAATCATAGAGCAAAAACAACTTCGATCGATTATCGACTGAGCGCGGATAAGGTCTTTCGAAAATGGAGCAAATAGATCGTTATTTAATCGTTCTGAAAACTTTAGTATAGTACACACGGCTACAGATCAAGCTACACACTGCGGCACCTAATGCGGTTGTAATAGGCGCTATTTTGCAACAAAAATGTGTAGCTTGATCTGTGGCCGTGTGTACAATATAAAAACATGCTATGCTATGGAACAAGGCAGTTATAAAAAAAAATATAACAAGCACTTGACCAAAGAGACAAAGAAGAGAATGGGTCACGTTTGTTTAGAAAACCTTGACCCTAGGTTGTAAGAGATATATATAAAATTACTATAAAATAAAATAATGTTTGGTAAGCGGAGGAATTACATTAGAAGCTAAAAATGCGTGAAAAAGACCGCTAAGCTAATGTTGGTATTCTTCAGCGAAAAATCGCTATGCTCTACCTCTCTTAAAATACGATATTTTGGACTTTCTGAGCTAATATTAGTGTCCACAGCAACTGCCAAGCGATTCAATAAGTTGTAAATCATATCCTCGTTTTACAAGCGCCCTAATATTTCACAGGTACACACGCTAATCACAAGCATGTCACAGTCCTTAGCGAATATCATCACAAAGACCACAAAGTCACGTCATATGACGTAAATAATTATATTATTTATAGGTTAGGTACTAAAGATTTTGATTAACTGCATACGTTTGAAGATCGTTGAACGGTGTATTGGGAAACTGTAAAAAATAATGTTATACTGACATCTAAGGTGCATTCACACTCAGTAACGACTGACGACACGGATTAGTCAAAAAACGTTACGACATCAAAAAAAAAAAAGACATTTACGATAAGTACACAATGGTGCCGATTCTGTTGTTTACGAACTTAACTAATATTAGACAAGTCACCTCTCTTTCATTTTAACCTTATTGAAAATCCTTAATCCATGCCGTCGTAATGTACGAGTGAATAGTCGTGACCAATAAAGATCGCGCTTAAATTGAAAATTCACGTTGAAATATGTGGTCGGACTAAACTGACAGGACTAAAATATCTTGCATCCCTTTCTTATATTTACTATTAGAAAGGGATATAGTGAGATTAAATTTATTTAGTTCGTAAACAACAGAATCGGCACCAATATTCAACAACTTGTTTAATATTAAATAGGTTTATTGTGTACGTTACATATAAAATAATGTCAAAATCCGTACTTAAATAGCCTTTAGGATATACAGGCTGATTTTTTTATCTCCGTCCAAATTTTCAGGGTTGGTCCTATAAAAGTTGTTCATAATGATTACTACAATAATATATATTTATTTTAGATATTTTTCATTCATCTGTGACTGAAATCCGCAGATGTGTCGGGAGGTACTTAGAGCAGTCATAGAAATTAAGACCATTTTGTACGCTTTGGTGTGAACTGTCATGTACAATTTATAGTTAAATAAATAATCCCTGAAAATTTGGACGGTGATTAAAAAATGACACAGGATATTAGCAAAGCTTAAACTAAATGCTCTATCTGCCTTTATTAAACGTCGGAGAGAACAAAAATATACAAAAAGTTATATTATCAAAAAATATGCATGCTCATATTTTTTTTAATTCAGTTGCACTTTTATTAATAGTACCGTTTTTTTTTTTAAATGACATTTTCTAATAATGATAAATAGCTACATCGATTTATCTCCCCCGAAACCCTCTGCATACTAAATTTCATGAAATTCGTTGGAGCCGTTTCCGAGATCCAAATTATATATATATATATTTATGTACAAGAATTGCTCGTTTAAAGGTATTAGATGTAGATGTAGATAAAGCTACTTTGAAAAAAAAAACATAGATCCTTCGTTTTACAGAATATAATAATTCTCTAAAAAAAATCTCATCAAGATGAAAACGAACTATAATTTGAATTCTATGTCTAAACAAACCTTAAAAACAAACTTTAAACCTTGCAATTAAATATAATATTATACCAACTTGCATAATTATATATCTATTTTTTATTTATTTCATTTATCAGAGCGTGAATGCACGGATTCAGAGTCACAGAATTTATTAATAATTATTATTTTTGTGTCTCTTATCTTAAAGACTATCGGTGTGTATGATACCTATTTAATACTACTTCTTATCCTGGGAAAACATATTAAACCTCGGGAACGCGGGTAAAACCGCGGGGCGGAAGCTAGTATAGCATAATTACTAACTAGGGAGAAAAAAAAAACCTGCAGTACGGAACACCGATTGGGCAAGAAACAATGCACTTAGCTGATTATTTTTTTAATAGTATTACAATTAAAATATTTCACCGAATGCATCAAGAACCGTGAAGATATGTTATGAACGGCTGCCAAGGAGTTAGAAGGGGAGGTCACTCAACATTTAACCGAAACTGAGGGATAAATCAATCCATTCGAATTAACTGCTAATTATTTTGCCAGTGTCTACGAATTTATATATACCGGGTGATATTGACGGGCACTGTAAAATATTTCCATACAAATAAAGAAAATATCAATAAATTATTGAGCGTAAAATTTGCTGTAATATGTCTAACTGAGTACCTATCTATTAAATTACTCGAGTACTAATATAGCTATTTTGCCCTGTCACTACGTTTCTGAGTGCGAGTAAAGGCTTTTTACTCATGCACCTGAAATTTTGTAGAATCACTGATGCACTACCCGTAGAATTCGGGCTAAAATACAATTTTAAAATCATTCTGTATATAACTTTTGTCATTCTTGAGTGTATAAATTAATTTGATCTCTCATTTTTTATGACCTAAGTTATAGTTACACGTGCTATATTTTTTTTTACAAATGCTCATAAATAATCACTGGATAAATTAGACACTTTTTATCTATTTTAGGTATTTATGATTACAAATGCCATAAAAACCCTGTCTAGACCAGTGAATTAAAAACTGTTTGTATGTACAGCTGGTGTTTAAAACAAGTTATTGTGTGTAACATACGTCGTAGCATGCACTCATTTCTATTTACCGCCCATCGATTCATTTAAAGATTTCTTCTACTTCCTTCAGTTGATGACAAAATAATCGCGCGGTATGCGGCAACACTTTCATAATAAAAAAAATACATTAAACCCTGTCTAGACCAGCAAATAAAAACTGTTTGTATGAAATTACAGCTGGTGTTTAAAACAAGTTATTGTGTGTAACATACGTCGTAGCATGCACTCATTTCTATTTACCGCCCATCGATTCATTTAAAGATTTCTTCTACTTCCTTCAGTTGATGACAAAATAATCGCGCGGTATGCGGCAACACTTTCATAATAAAAAAAATACATTAAGAATAAAATTATTCATCTTTAATAAATCGAATTCGAATTGGAATAATCATTATTCCATTTTCAAACACTGCGATAAAAAGTAATGAGTTTTTTTTCTGCCAATGAAATACAAGGAAGAAGCGCTTTCTTAATAAATTGTTTTGACCTTACAGTAGCTAATAAATAAAAGAACCCTTTACAATCTCACCTCAACCTGTATAAAACTCTTGGGTGTTAGGGTTACCACCAGTATAAGAAAATATATTTTGAGTCATTAAACTTAATTCTAAAATTAATCTTCTATGATGAAGGCACTTATTAAAACTAAAGCCAATCTCAAAAACAATTATAATTATTAATTTAAATACAATATCCTTATTTTGACCATCTACTACTATTAATTTGCCTTTTTTCCTGTTACATAGTGAGTAAATAATATTTTCCAATAAGCCGGTTTATTAAATGCTTCAAGCTCAAATAACAATTTGCTATTTTCGGTATAACCTGAGATATTTACATATCAGCATATAAAATCTGACAACCCTAATCGGAATGGACCACTTTCCCGCCAAAGTAAAATTTATTACCGCCACAGATGTCTCCTCACACACACACACATACAATTATGTATTTTATACAGCGTGGATGTTATTTAGGTCGCAGATTGGAGTGGTTCGCCTGGGCCCAACCTACCCAGTTGCCCTAGATCTAGACTAGCTTCTAGGTATAGATATCTTGAGATATACTGGTGGACTGGGGTTGTCATACCTTTTGCAATGCGGGTTTATTTTACGTGTATAAGATATACGGGCATTCATATTGATGTTTATGTTTTTTTTCTGTACGCTTCTAGAATTATACATATCTTTAAAGTTTGTTATATGTATGGTTAATTGCAAAAAATACTGATAGTATACCTTATTATGGCGCAATAACTTTAATTTTTCTTTGACATTCCTAAACGTAATTGAAATTTGGTATTCTGACACTCTGAATTAATACAGGCTACTTTTATCCCGGAAAACATAAGATCCGGATCAGATCATAAGGTGCGGGTGATACCGCGGGGCGGAAGCTAGTTTATTTTATAAATGCGATAGTACCTACTCAATCACGCTCTATGTAACGGCTAAACGGATATGGATGAAATATCGCGCTTAGACAGATGCAATAAAACAGGATCTTTATTCCGGAATGTCATTAGATGTCTATCAATATATGCTTTAGTAGACTAGAAACCATGGGGCGAAAACGAGTAAACTTAATATAAATCTAAAAATCCGAGCAAAAAGTAGGTACCAGCAATTTTTTTGTCAGTAAACAAACTCCAAGGTCAAAATTCTTAACATACAAAATAAAAATAATAGTCTTAGCATTATAATTGGCCATTAACATAAATTAAACTTTGAAGGGGTGGGGGGGGGGACATCCAAATCGAGAATACTCTAGACTAGATATGCAATTATATTGTTTAGCACACATACAACTAAATACCGTTACTTGACATACACTAGGAACCATGGCACAAATAAAATACGATCTAGAGGTATTTTAAGAGAAAGCATGTTAGGTATATATTGTATCAATTCTTAGAGCTATTAATTATAGCTAGTGTACTAACTATTACTACGTACCAAAAGAAGGCGCACTCACACACCCAAACAAACAAAGTATCTTCGCTTATAGATATTTATTGTAAAAAAAAACAGCTTACGACCTATAGCGTAGGTATCTTACTTAGCAATCACGTGAACTGTCTATCCCGTTTCATCCCATATGCTGCAATACCGTCTGCCGAAACCTCATGAGAGTAATAATTCCTCAAACGCCTTACCCTGCCGTTCCACTTCGCAACATATCTCAAACTCCCAAAGTAAAGCAGCAATGAATAAGTAACTCGAAGCGTTATCGATTTACCATCGTTATTAATTCAGATACAACAGCGGAGACTTGAATAAGACATGAATTTCCATGAGAGCCTTTTGTTAAGAAATGAATGCAGAATTTCCAGCATTTCGCTCCAGGTTAGCTGGTGGTAGAGCTGTAGGTTTTAAACAATCCTTAAAAAAGTGTCGAGGGAATCACACTTGCCCTTTTCATTTTCCTTACCCACCCTGAATATTTACAAGAAACAAGGTAATGTTTTTCGTGATATTCGTAAAGGGAAAAAACCTTGTTATGGCGGAGACAATTTTATTTGATCAAAAAGAAACCTATAAATCGGATTAGGGCGGTTAAAGCTAGGGTTGCCCTCAATGAATACAGATTGTAATATAGTAGGGAGAGATTAGTAATGCTGTTGTATCTTTTATGATACCTACATTACTAAAACTGAAAAAAAAAACAACATCAAATGATAGGATTTAAAAACCGAAAAATTCTCTAAATAGGGTAGTTGACTGACTTATCATATCAGCTAATTTTTAATAAATGTCAAAACGATAGTTTATAAGGAATTTTGTATGATATATTACATTATGACGTCATAGTTTCACAGCATCAAATCATCTACTCTTAGTGGTTCCACTGGTAATTAAAAATCATAAAAAGCATTAAATGTACAACATATTTGATATTTCCACGTGTTTTTAGATGTTTTATGCATTGGTTAGTGTTTGGTAATTTATTTTTGACAGTGTCAACTACCCTATTTTCATGCTCTGGTTATCCAGTTCAGATAGTATTATTTGTAGCAAACAGACAGACGCGCAGTTTTCTAAATGTAAGGACGCCCTACTATAATCTACCTACATTTATATACGATCGAATCGTGTTACCTAATGTTTTATTCGTAAATGAAACATTGAAAATGTAATCGTATAATCTGAGATGTAATCTCATCTAACTATGTAGGTACAGCAGTGGCGAGGGTAAGCCGTTCAAAAAACACCTATATTTTTATAATTACAATGTATTTTAAGCATGATAAAAGTGGCTTTCAAAATGTGGAACTGGGATCGCTAAAAGGTAAGGCCCCTTCGCCACTGAGGTACATTAGTGTCATAATTTAGATGTAGCATCGGCAAATCGTATATCTACACTTCACTTCCGATTTATACAACGAATAAAAATCATTCATTATCGCGCCATTCAACGTTCAACAAGATCATTTCGCCTAAAGTACTAATAAACATGGGTAATGTTGAAGGCGCACTCTTTTCGGGAATGATCGATTTTACGAATTTTGCCGATGCTTTTTTTTTGTTTTATTACTATGTATAGGCCTGTGTTTGACCACAATCTCACCGTGGTCAGTGATGATGTGGCCGATGATGGTAAGCACACAAAGCCTAGAAAGGAACTGGCTTTGAAGTGCAGCTATCGGAACACACCGAAAGGTGCTTGGCGACAAATTTTCAACTTGAGGGTGGTAGCCAGCCAGGCGGGTACTACAATGTACCCTACCACAGTGCTATGGTTTCCTCACGATGTTTTCCTTCACCGAAAGCTCAAGCTCATTGTAGGATTCGAACCCGGGACCTTAGTCTCGGCATCCGACGTCACTACCACTGAGCTATCATTGCTTCATCTAAGTTTTGTCATACTGTACTGAGAGACTATTAACCTGTATCTGAACAGCATCCGTATTCCAAGTGGTAGAACATGGCATTCCTCGCGTATGTCTGCGAGGGTCTGTAATGCAATATTCATTCTCCGGGCACGCCATTGAATAATTCACTCGGCGAAAAGACAGACGCGACGTGGTAAAGAATAAGGATACTGGAAGTACCTTGTGGTCTTATGGCTTTAGGTTTATAGTTCCGTTTTCATATTCTTCAAATATTTTAGCCATAATTAAGGAAAGGGTTTTTTTAAAACAGTTTATCTCCTATATTTATTTATAAGGATTATTATTTAAAAATAAATAATGACATTGTGCATTGTTGTCTTTCATGGAACTCAAACCATATTTGGATTATTTTGAATAACTAACAAAGAACTTGTATACCACTTGATTCACTTTTAAAAGCATTGCTCTTCAATGTCTATTTTATTTGAAATTAAAAATACACCACAAAATTTCAAATTCCAAACCATTTTTAATGGATACTAAATACAATTTTTTTAATTAGTTTTTTACGGCTTTACGAATTGCGCTAGCTTGATTTCACTTCGAATGTGAGGGGCGGTAATTTTACGATATAACGCTTTCAAGAGTTAAACTATTAATAAACAATTAAAACTATAGGAAAACCATGGATGAGGCAATGATCAATATTTTACACAGTAAACTATTCGATTGTTTACAATTCAAGCACGAAATCGTGGAGCAATCGGCACCGGCACCGGCTGATGATAGAAATGTCAATGTCAGTAGGGCCGATTTCATCACAACAGTCAGCAACCGTTTATAAGTGCTAGGCGAAAACAATTTATGAAATTGGCCGCCAAATGAGAAACTTGCAATATCTGTGAAACGAATCGTTGGCAAGTTTACATACGTTAGTATTTTTTTGTCAGAAGGTTGACATGCATGCAGGCGGTCCACCTGATGGCAAATAGTTACCGTCGCCTATCGCCGTTTACAATACCAGAGTTAATGCCAATGTATTGCCGACCTGTTATAATGCCAAGAAGGCAACTGACTCTCAAGTGCAACAGCCGGAACACACCGGTAGGTGCTTGGCGATAGATTTGCGATTCTAACGTTACTCCATACATCCAAATCAGATTAAAGAAATTCAGGTGATGAAACCTGAAGACATTACACTCATTCTTTGGGCGGTCGTGTAGAAAACAAACAAGATCGACCGACAACGCTTATCAATTATCGCATTTCATTGCATTTTCATACATGAGGAATAAAGCGATGTCATTTCTAGAATCCAAAAACTACATCAGTGATTGCAATGCACTCAAATGCAGTCAAGCAAACATTCATAGTTCTAAGTGGACCGGCAAGCTATAAAATCGAGCTATTAAATACATTATATGCGTTGGATTCGTTTTATGCGCTCATTCCAATGATTTTTTTAAAATTAAATCTATAATGTGTGTTATTACGTTACAATGTAGATGTTTTATAATTATACTCAACTGATGAGTTTCACACGGAGCTGTAATTATGAAAAAATATGGACTAGCTTCCTTAGCTGATCAGATAGTTTCACGCGGTTTTCCTTTAAAAAAAATGCATGCTAAAAGAAATTGTGGGTAAAACCTACCTAAAAGGAAAGAATTTCTTCTCTCTACCGTATTAATAGGAATAGAATAGAATATTATTTATTTGGAAGTTATCAATACAAACAAAAGAGAAAAAAAAAAGTACAACATAATAATTTAATATACTATTTGATATTGAGTTTATATAAAACCATTTAAAAACAAAAAAGTAATGTAAAAAGGAGACTCCCAGATGTGCCCTCCGTACCCCCAGTACTAACTAAGGCTACTACAAAATTCAATGAATTAGATTACAGTAGACTTCTTAGATATGGAAAAATAGCTAAAATTCGGATTCCCGCATTGTCACAAACGAAAGCAAACAAGTGTAATATAAGATAGATGGATAACAATTTCCATGGCAGACGTAAACACGTCTGATCGTAGTGTTTGCGTCTGGTGCGAATGGTACAAACAAATTGTTATATTATGTGTAGGTATATCTCTTGACTCATGTTCTTGTCCTTGTGATTAAAGCGACGATATACGAGAAATTATGATTCCATATAAGTTTTTCTGTGAATTCTTAGTTGAAAGAGATTTGTAAAAATGACGAGGAATAGTTTAAAAAAAAACATTAATTAACGTCAGAAAAAAATCGTGAATACGGCCCTTTTTAAAATTAAGAATGTTTCTTTCTCGTATTTGGTCCATTCAAATAACTTGAAAATATTAACATTCGTTCCTAGATCTAATAGAAAGGGAATGAGTTTTCAAGTGGCAGTGGGCGGGGCACATCGCTCGTAGAACCGACGGCCGCTGGGGCAGAAGGGTTCTCGAGTGGCGACCACAAACCGGAATGCGCAGCGAGGGCAGGCCCCCACAAGGTGGACCGATGATCTTGTGAGGATCGTGGGAAACCGCTTGATGCGGGTAGCGCAAGACCGGCCATCGTGGAGATCCTTGGGGGAGACCTTTGTCCAGCAGTGGATGTCTTTCGGTTGACATGATGAATAATAATATGAAACAATACGTTTGACATACCTACTACATTCACAGAAGCTAAGTTTCTAAAAATATATAAATTATACATACGCTACGGCTACGCTAAAGAACTTACTTATTGTCTAATAAATATTAATTTTTTACCATTATAGGTATATCGCTAATTTTATTTCCAATCAATTACAACAAATATACAAAAAAATCCTCAATTCGTCCCCGCTGCTACCGATCAATAAATAAATCAATGATATTGGTCTTAATTGAAGCAGACTAATTTGATAAAAGATTAGGTATTTGTATATCTCATCCAATAAATTATTTATGTTCAAAATTATAAACGATTCCGACGAGATTGAGAACCTCCTCCTTTTTTTGTTTCGGTTAAAAGTAGATAACGAGTTACTGTTTGTAACTGGATATGCGCACGATTGGGCGAACATCAAATATTTGTTCAAATGTAAATAAAACATGGAAAATTTTAAAACATAACTTTAACTTCAAAACAAGATCTAATAATACATTTCACGAGTTTCCAACTGGGTGGAAGTGCGGAATAATAAAAAAGTAATTGATCCCACGTAAAAGGTACATACTTACTAATTATTAAAACAAGACGTATAAAAATGTATATAAAGGTTACTGACCCGACACTGATCTGGACGACGCGACGGTATAATAACCCAAACCGGTGTAAATAAAGGGCCCAAATACGTCAGTGGTCTGGCTGGATGTAGCAATAAAGATACAAAATATCATAACTTATATTAAAGGTAGCTTTATTAATGATCTCTGCTTATTCTAATCTAATAATTAACAAATGCCCTTGAAAATAACAAAATCAAAATTAATTACACTAAGGGTCGGTTGCATAAAGCGTGGTTACGGTTATAGTTAACTTTAACCGCCGAAAGAAAGCAAACTGGGTTGCTCGTGTCACTTTAACTAAAATTTTAACCGTAACCATAAGCGAGGGAGATTGGTCATCGTCAAAGTGACTCTACCTGCGGTCAAAGCATGGTAATAGTTAACTTTGACTATAACTTTAACTAAAATGTACGAGCAACCGCCCCTAAATAAAAGAAATGCATGCATAAAATTGTACACACTATTTCTATAGAACAGGCTTTACAAATAACACATGTAAGAGAACCCAGACAAGTTCAGCATCTGCGTCATGATGAATGGAGATTCTAAGTCCCTGAAGTTCATTATGAAGCGGCATTGCATTACTTATCTGTTAAACCCTTTTAAGCGTACGGCTCAATTGCAAATTAACCCATTTAATTAAGTGAAGTGATTGAACTTGTATGAAAGGGCACGAGTAAGTTCATGATAAAAAAAAATGGCGCAAATACTTCTTAAATTATACATATTATACTTTACGTTATTACAAATTTACCAAAATCTACAATAAATTCAAATTTAAAATGAAATGAAATATTATTTATTCAAATAGACCTTCACAGGCATTTATGAATTGTCAGGCTCTAATGCACGGTTCGGAAGGTAGCTTTTGCTGAGAAGAGCCGGCAATAAACTCAGCAATTACTCTTTTCAAAATAAACTTCAAAATTTAGGTTATTTAAAATATATCCTGCAAGAGCGAGCGATTTCTAATTATAGGAATAAATCATTACTAGTTCAGTATGTGTATCTTTGGCACACGAAAAAAATCTCATAATGAATTGAAAATGCCCGTACGGTCAGAACGCATCTTCACCATTTCAAATTCCATATTCTACGTCTAGAGCTTCGCCTATTGTTATTTCATGGTCACTATTCCGATCCCCACTAGTTGAATCCGCTGGTAGCTCTCCTGACCTCTTATGACTTACAGTATGTGCCTTGTTATCAAGTTCTAGGCTGAAGTTACGTCGTGGCTATTCCTGGGCGGGTTGATGACCTTTAGCAGGCAATACATGTTATTGTATGAATCACTGTTGCTGATGTAAAACAGCTGTCTTGATACTGTCAACTGTGCAATTATTTATATCAATTTCCAGTAGCTTTACACTCTGAAACTGGTTTCTGGTTTGGAACGCTCATGATTCTACCAGGATCAAAATAGTTTGAACTAATTACAAATTTACGTGAAATTATTCTAAAATGAAATATATTTTCATTATTCTTTTGCACTTCAAAAACTACAAACTAGATTAGCAATTCTCACTAAAAGCTAAACTTTCAAGCAGACGCACTGATAATTTATTAGATACCATTCGGTCAAGATATCAATTTAAACTTAATAGATTTAGCTTTGAATATAAATCCGAAGTTAAACTCAACAAGGGTCGTAGAAACCCTGTTTTAATCAGAAACGGTAAAAGGGTTAGTTGAGAACTCTGAAACAAAACCGCAAACACGTGTAGTTGAAACGAGTTTATTTATAGCAGAAGAGATATTAAGAGCGCTTGTTCATTGCGTACAAACCGATTACGAGAATACACGGGTCGGAGAATCACCAAATAGGTTGGATAATTTGCTTATGTACAAACATTTGTCTGTTCTTAGGCTCTTCGTAGGCTGGTGGTTTACATTAAAATTGGATACAGTACAAGGGACCTTGGGATAGACGGATAGCAATAAATCTAAGATAGATCGTTCTAGTCTAGAATACAATATTAATTATCTTTTAATGTTATGTCCGGTAACGTTGATGCAGCTACCAGAGGCTACCTTAAGACTTTAAAAAAAAACCCTCTAAATGCGCTGGAATGGAACTCATAGAGCTGTAGTCAGGGTACTGGCAAAGTAGTAGCAAAGTGGCATGCCAACACCATTCTTATTAGTCAAACATCTAAAGAAGATCACACACACCAGCTATAATTATACTTCAGGTGGCTTTATTTCAAATACGGATCTGACGATGGAACTATACACAAGCGCTCTAAAGGTTACGCTACACGAGCCAGCAATTAACCTTCGAGCGAGCCATACAAATAACACAGTTCGCTTCCTTTATATTCAAAGCCTTATATGCACTTAATTGGAGTAGTGGCTTCATCGCTTGGTGTAATATTGAGTAATGATACTACGAGACGTAGGGTCAGGTAGGGTGTCATTGCACGTCGATTCTTTGAAGACTCATTCACCTGTCTCCATCTTTCTTTGGCATATGTTACTCCACCATTATTCTATGTCTAAGCATTGTGTCCACTGATCTAGTTTGTGTCTAAGGCACTAAGCCAAGTCTCAATAATAGACGTGTTAGTTTAAAATAAATCGTACCTCATAAGTTTTTAATTTAAATTTAATTGTTGCAATGTCGAAATATTTTAATGAATGCATTGAATCACTTCGTCGTCTTAGACGGCGATCATACAACCTTTAAAATTCTAGCTCGTTATCTCATAAATGATTCTCAAGCACCAAAATAAAATTTGACATCGACTTTGATCTTTTAAAATATTTTATGATTTAAAGTATTATCCATATTGAATTCAGGATTACTGCTCAATAAATCACTCAGTTTATTATCAGATTTTTTTAAAATATTGAGAATAATCAAGATTAAATGTATAAAACATGCAGCTCAGAATGCTTTTAAAATCCAAAATTATACCTAACATTTAAAGATCATTGCAAATACAAAATATTTGCACGAAGGATACATATAGTAGGAAATAGAGTTGTGTAAGTAGACATTATAGACGAAACAAGGGGAAATATTATTTTAAACAATATCTAATATTTTTTATGTTGTAAGTAACAACAGGTCGGCAACACATTGGCATTACCGCTGGTATTGCAAATGGTGATAGGCCACGGTTACCACTTACCATCATGTGGACCGCCAACCTGCTTGACAACCTTCTGACAATAAAAAAAAAATAATCTTTCACACATCCAACTTTTTCGGTCCCTCTTTAAATTTAATTTATCTATAATAAGTTTTACCATCATGATGAATGATAGTAGACAAAGCCAAGAAGGTATTAGACTAATCTTACCTTAGTACAGAACACACAGCCGCAGCCACTGATGACGGTGACCTTGTCAGCAGTAGCGTCTTCCATACACAGCTCACAGTTGATGGGAGCTGCTGGCACGAAGCCTCCGCCAGCGCCATCTAGAGAATACCTGGAGAAACACAGAGAATTTATAACATCAGATAGAACTTCTTGACAGAAGAATATAATTTTTAGCCAAAGATAAACGGAGCTAGAATGTTGAATTTTTATTTTGTAACAGACCAGTGTTTGACAACAATCTCACCGTGGTCAGTGATGATGTGGCCGATGGTGGTAAGCACACAAAGCCTAGAAAGAAACTGGCTTTCAAGTGCAAACCAGGTGCTTGGCGACAATTTTCAACTTGAGGATGGTAGCCGGACAGGCGGGTACTACAAAGTACCCTACCACCATGCTATAGTTTCCTCACAATGTTTTCTTTCACCGAAAGCTCATGCTCATTGTAGGATTCGAACCCGCGACCTTCGTCTCGGCATTTGACATCACTACCACTGAGCAATCATCGCCTTGACACAGGTATAACACGGCCAATAATTCGAGGAGATAAGGACGTGATATTCACCGTCTCGTTCGGGATGTCATTCTTTATTAATCCATGTTATATAGGTACATCATCACCGATATATGTCAAGTTAACCATTGAATATCTGAGTGGCTCCAGATTTGATGCAATCATCTCTGATATATCACTATTCTTTGCTCCACGTGTTGAATGTAATACTATACCTAGAGCCACTAGCACCAGCGAGTGAGAGCAGCGATGAGCATCGGGAGCAGACGGAGGGCGCGCGCAGTCGGTTGTGAGCCCTGATCGGCTCTGTGGCCTTCTCCCGGTCCGTCAGCGCGAGGACCGTCGAGCATTTCCTGAGACCTGAAGAACAAATTTAAATTTAACATCACAAATATATTGATGTTTTATTACGCTTTAATTTATCTGGCTGTATCAATACGTTGCCGTTGTAGTAATCTATGGAGCAGCTTATGTCCAGTAGAAGACATTTCATCAAACATTTTTTGTTATCTTACTGGTGAACAGAATTGAACGAACCGGATGGCGCAGCGTGGGCAGGTCCACAAGGTGGACCAATGATCTTGTGAGGGTCGCGGAAAACCGCTAGATGCGGGTAGCGCCAGCCAGACCGGCCACCGTGGAGATCCTTGGGGGAGGCTTTTGTCTAGCAGTGGACGTCTTTCGGCTGACATGATGATGATGATGAACAGAACTATGAAGGGACAGCTAGTAAATTATTTTGAAATAAATGTATAGTAAGTACCTTTGAAAACCGTAACAATTTTCCGTAATTAACCATATCTATGTAGAGTTAAGGGCTAAGAACACAAGTTTTTTCTATATTTTCTTGTTCTGTCAATAACAATCATGGTATTTTATCGAAATATTGATACTGTTATTTTTAATCGAATTCATAAAATTTACTCTCAGGATAACATCGCAAAACAACACCATCAAAGTAATAAAATGCAAGAGAAAGCGGTGAAAGGAAAATATTAAATGTAAGTTGTTTTTATTAAGTAAGTTAAAGGTGCGATGCAGGCAAAGCCTGGTAATTAAAAGTTTTATGGGATTAAAATGGAAGGCAACTTTTTGTGCAACAAGTAGAGTATAACCAGAGATAAGGATTCTTTATATTTTCGCGGAAAGTATCAAAAAATATAACGATAACTGATGCTGATATCGCATCTCGACTGCACTCTGAATACTTCATTCAAAAAAAAAACTGTGTCATATTAATATATTATGGTATCTAATAATATATTCACACAAATATTATTAGATACCATGATGATAAACTACCGAAACTACCATAAAATATATTTTTTTAAGAATTCATCGATGACAATCACAATGATAAATTGTAACAAGTATTTTCAAGGAAACTCAATTCTCAGACACTGTAAACAGTAGTTTAACTAGATAAAGTAAAAACAAACAAGGAAGAACAAAACTGAAATGGAATGGAACAAAAACAAGAGAGAAATAAGAAAAATAAACATTCTAAAACAATTTGGAGGTAGGGAATACCCAAACATTTGGTGTGGCGATAAAGCAAATTGGCAATCACGGAGCTTGAAATTTTTAGACCTCCGGGGCGACCCAATTTCAGGGATAATCGAGAATTAATGACAACGATATACACATTCTCCCTGGAGAGATTAGTGTGGGCAGACTGGACGCTATTTTATTAATCTTTTATGAACCTAAACCTAAGTGTTATAAATAATCAGATTAGCAAATGGAAACCTTTCAGAAGAAATTCCATATTTATAACGAACAAGATTGGATTTTCATTTATTTTTTCCAGGATATTTTAATACTACTAAGGTAGCAAACAAAACTATAGCCCTCTTGATGGTAAGCGATTACCATCGTGCATAGACGCCTGCAACGTCAAGGGTATAATATGTACTCGTGCGTACCAAAATGTTGGGATATTTTTATCGCATACATAAACGACATCATTATTTCTGATGATTTAGATAAGGAACATCCAATACTTTTTATGTGCCATGTAATAGTCTCAGTGTCAAAGTCTCAAACAGAGAAGTGAAGGCGGCCATTGCCACAGATTTCAATGCCGATAAAACAATACCATAAAAACCAGTAACAATACAGATAATGTAAATACAAGCCATCCTTGAAACCCGAAGCCTTGACACATGGATGAGCTAACGAAATAAATAAACCACATAACGATAATGTAGAAGTAACATAATAAATGTACGCGAAATTTCGTAAAGCCCTAATAAGGTTATTGAAGAACATGTTTTTCCATTTATAACTCACATAAAGTGTTTATATGACTCAATAATGTCAATAATCTTTTATTTGATCGACGATTTATTGATTTTATATACTCCCAAGTGTCCAGTGTTCACTCTGATACGTATTAAATTTTGCATGAAGTTGAAGTGGCGAGGCCTCTTGGGAATACCTGATTCAATATTGATGATTCTGTTTTACATATGATTTGTTTACGACCTCTGATCAAAGACAAGACAATGCTTGGAGCAAATGATGACATCAACTGTGCAAGAAACAATTTGAACAGATGTTATTAAACTTTTAATACAATAAAGAACACAGGCAGTCTTGCTAAATATTACATCCGTCCATTAGCGACGAAGCGACGCGTGGAATTTCTAAATTAAAGTAAAAACGTGTCTTGAAAGCAGTTCGTTTGTTAATAACTTTTTTAATTATGCTGGAATACCATTTCTTAATGCATTTCATGAAATTCTTAAAGATTCATTTCAACATTAATTTTACAGAAACAGAACTCGTAACATATTTTTGAATGTATATTTATATATAATGGAGAATACAAGACGATAAATGTTTTGAGAAAATAAACAGAAACTCAAAATCAACAAATAATTTACACAAAACAATACCTGCTGAACATTCAAAAACATGTCTAGAGGCAATTATCACAAATAACAAGACAACTACAAACCTTCGAGCAAGGGCTGCGGCTGAGATAACACTGAGTCCCTGGAAGCAGCCCTGCGGACGGGCTTCGCAGGTCTCGCTAAGGATTTCAGCCCTCCAGTTAGTATCAGCTCCAGGGTCCTCCGACCACCTGGCCCGTTCGCGCCCGCTCCCATCTGTTAACAATGACAAATAAGAATTAGATATAGGTGCCGATTCTTTTGTTTACAAACTAAACTATTATTAGTTACGTCGCCTCTCTTTCTTGCGTTGAAAAATGATAGAAGATGTTTAAATCTTTCAACTTAATCTCCGTCATTTCGAAATAGTCGTGACCAATAAAGAAGCGGACAAATTTTACGAATCTAAAATTTATTTGAATCCTTTCTTATGTTTTTTTGTTAGAATGAGATATAGTGATATTAAATTTGTTTAGTTTATCAATAACATAAAAGGGCTATTATACAATTAATTTGCAAATCTGATGAGATCATAGAAGTTATAAACTAATAAATAAATATACTGGGACATTCTTCACACACGGTTATCTGATCCTAAACTAAGCAGAGCTTGTACTATGGAAACCAGATAATTGATATACTACATATTACACCCACCTACTTTCGCTATATAAACCTATATTCGATAATATCACACGTTCCTTCGTGAACTTTTTTTTGATTAAGATGGAAATTTATAACTTTGTCGAAAAATTGAATAAAAACACCATTAAAGTACCATAACTCATGAGATTCGTGGCCTTCGCTTAAATACTTTAATAATGGACCCGGAATTGCCTACACAAAAAGGCTTTGAATAAATTAATAATAGCTCAGTGATAATTTTCGCGTATTGTCATTATTTAATTATGCATTTTATTATTATAAAATTTTTTTTCGCAATAGATTTCTTAATGTACTGCTTCATAACGTGTTTTCGCAAATGTCCTATGTGATAGGTATACCGTTGTTTTCTCGGTTATTTTAAAAAACTATTTATTAATATTCACTTTTATTCTTTTTTTACGTCGTCGAGTTGCATATTAATTTGAATAAACACCTAATGATTAGACATCAAAAAACATATCTAAGAAAACTCGATTATATCACCTTTCAAACAAAAAAAAACTAAATTTAAATCGGTCTATCCGTTCAGGACCTATGAGGCCACAGACACACACACACCCCCACACAGAGAAAGACAGACAGACAGACACACACACAGACAGACACGTCAAACTTATAACACCTCGTCGTTTTTGCGTCGAGGGTTAATAAGCATTTACGTACAAACAATTAAATATTCGATTAATGTCTCTCATATTTCTAGCATAATATACAATGTATTGTGCATACATACTGTCTTAATATTTATTACCAATTTCCGCATACAACCCTAGTTGTGTTACTGTTTACCTTCGTATAGGTGAAGCTGATTAGGAATCCAGCCGTGTTCCCGACAGCTCGCCAACATACGATACCTATTGAATTTCAATGCGACTCTGACGCAAAACACCTCGATAATCGATATATAGGTATGTTTTTCTTGTTTTTAATGAATTATTCACATGGCGAATGATTAAACAGGCCACGTGTGACGTACCTACCTACCTACTACACACAAAGTGGGTGGCACAAAATGTACTTATCTCAATTTACATACGTCTTAAATGATTTCAGTTTGAAAGAAAACCACAGGTCGCTAAATTCTATTCAAAATGGCGTTGAAGCTAAATTTGGTGTTGAGATGTTTAATTGGTCGAAAATATAAGCACAGTTATAAGCATGTAGACAGCCCTAGCTGTGTGTGTTTATTATTTACTAGCGACCCGCCCCAGCTTCGCACGGGTGTACAAATCTTTGAATTTTTCGGCTTTTCTGTACTATAATATGCAGTACTATACATATAAACCTTCCTCTTGAATCACTCTATATATTGCTGAAAACTGCATTAAAATCCGTTGAGTAGTTTAAGCGAACAAACAGCGGAAGCGACTTCATTCTATACTATGTAAAGAAGAATTAACTGAGCGACCATATTGTCCGACAGATAAACCAGAAATTCTGGTTTTGTGGGCTATGTACACATAAATTATTTGTACGCCAGTATATGCCAGTATATAAAGATTGTTAATGTTTGTCAATTTTTGAAGCTACGCGGAATTTGTGTTAATGATAGTGGAATTAACTCTTAACATTTACTAATACGTAATTGATACAACCGAAGCTTAGGGTCGATTGCTCGTACATTTTAGTTAAAGTTACAGTCAAAGTTAACTATATTTAACCGCCGAAAGAAAGCAAGCTGGGCTGCTCGTGTCACTTTAACTAAAATTTTAACCGTAACCATAACCGACCGAGGGAGATCGGTCATCGTCAAAGTGACTCTACGGTCAAAGCATGGTAATAGTTAAGTTAACTTTGACTATAACTTTAACTAAAATGTACGAGCAACCGACCCTTAGTCTATTTATCTTTCTGGTGGTAAAAAAGAAAAAAAAACAATAAATTATTTCCTTGATTATTGTGTAGATTAAAACTAGCTGAAATAAATGTTAATAAGGATTCAGTTATGAACTTATGAAGTATTACGTCAAGCTCGCTCGACTTGAAACCTTCGAGTAAATTAAACGACTCGCGATGAACAAACGAACCGTTGCGTATAATATTTTTTTTTTCATTTAGTAAGCTTGCCTTTAATTACTTTACATTAATTAGAATTATTTTGTTGATTCCATTTGAATAACAGGAATTTAAAAACTGGATTCTCGGTATTTCGGGGATTTACATATAGGTACATTGTTCTACAACGTTTCTCCAAAATTTTCCATTATTATTATAATCTACCTACGAGAAAAAATTGCGACAAATATGTGGACATAATTACACACACACTTAATTGACACTGCTTATTTTAACAAAATAATAAAAGAAATTCGTAGTAACTATTATTCTCAAAAAATGTTTATTTATTTACAATACCAAACAATTAAAAACTAATTGAATTAAAACTAAATTAAAATTAAACTAAAATATCTAGATATATACAGTCACTATAAATAATAAACTGCGTTTAAATCACCACCTGCAGACAGATTTCCCAAAAAGCTGGCAACGTTACCTCGTTGAATTTGAATTGCGAGGCTGATTTGATTACTTTAATTATAATAATTTTGTTGGTAACATTTGAATAACAAGAAAATAAAAACTAAATTCTCGGTATTTTTTTAAATTTACATATACTACATTATTTTAAAACCCATTTTTTTAAATCTTTAAATACGCGTAGAGTAACATAATTTACTGGGTATTTAATTAGCTCTATATGATCTAAAACTGAGTAAATTTTGATGGAAATCATAACGCGAGGCTCAAAACAAAATGCATTCGATTTAGATTTTTATACAGTCAATAATACAATGTAAATTCGAAACAAGTCAGCAAAAAAGTTTTAGCTTCGTAACAGTAACCGTAGTAAACGAACGGTTAGAGAATGGCTAGAAAAACAGTTTAAATGATTACAGCAAATTAGACTCCGACATCCGAATATATCTACACGTGCCTCACGTGCGTATTTTTTTCTTTCATCAATTAGCAAATTTAATTTTAAACAAGAACCGGATTTCAAACACGTGATATTTTTGCTGCCTCTTAGAGGCAAACATAAAATGGACTTGACTAATTCTAACGTGGTCGTATCGGCTCATTGAGCAATGTGGTCTGCCGCTTACCGCCTCTATGAGCAATGTCAGTTTTTCAACTTTTATTCTTATACTAGCTGTTCCTCGCTGCTTCACTCGCGTTTCCGGGATAGAAAATAGACTATAACCTTCGGGGATAAAGTAGCTTCCTATTAGTGAAATATTTTTTTGAATCGGACCTGCAGTAACACCAGATATTAGCTCGTTCAAACAAACTCTTCAGCTTTATTATTAATATAGATATACGACTTTGTTTCTGACTGTCAAGCGTAAACATAAATTTTGACCATAGCCCTTCCATAGCTCACCGAGTAACAGAACTTAGATATAAATGTCAGCCGTAAGATCACATGTTCCGTTGGGCGACACGCACTGACAGAACACTTTCGAGGTATTTTGGACTGAAAGATATAATCGAAGATTTCACCTCGGCTGGGTTAGCCGAGGTGAACTCTTCGATTGACTCGTGTCAAAGTTGGACGTATCTAGTTAGACAAATGTCCAAAAATATACTCTACAAGTTCGTGATCAATATTCCCAACATAAAATCTAGGCTGACTGGCGAGACATCATTTTTGTCTTTACCATATTAATTTAAAACTTACCTGTTTGGAAACCTTGTCCAGGTCATTAAGCTCATACAGTAGATTATTTAACATATAAGGTGCTTATTCTTCCTTAATTTTAGGCGATTGGTAATACATCACAGTTCATAACAGCGAGTGGTAAATTCTCTATACGTACGAAACCTGTTTCATCTATTCTGCTTCATGAGAATTATAAACAAAGTAATCAAAAATAATTACACATTAAACTCTAAACACTTCATCATAAAGTGATAACTTTACGGCGGGAGATGTTTTTTTTGTCAGAATTTTAATCAGGTACCTAATTGGGCGATACACGTGATATGCTTTATTCAAACTAGTTTATGTAAAAATAGGTACGTTAAAACCGGGTTTCTCTCAATTTTTTTTTCTATTTCACTGTCAAGTAGGTATACTTAGACAAAAATAAATATACAAGTATGCAAAGGAGGTATATTTTTGTCACGACGTAAGTATATTACACAATATTTTTTACTTCCGCAAGGCACATTTGGCCGTGTGCCCGTCTGTTTGTATAATCCAGAACTTTGTTATTACATTTTTTTTGTCTCGAATAAAATTCCACCGCGATACAAAAAAACATTCCTAAACAAAATTCATTTTGAACGTTACTTTAGGATTGTTGAATATAAAAAAACGGAATCACTCAATAATCCTCGTTTTGAAGTTTCTGCGGCTCAAAAGGAGATTCTTGCTTCAATAATTGTTTATTTCATAATAATAATGATTTTTTAATTTACTTATAACTCGTTTTTTTTAGTCCATTCAAATATCTCGGTATAGATCTCAATCCGAGCACAAGGGTAAGCTGAAAAACAGAGCAACGTCCACATGCTAATGCGCACTGCTGAGATTACTCTTTTTGCCATATTTTTTTTCGTACCTTTAGTTTAAGACATAGATAATTGTACTCTTATGACAGTTTAATGTTCTTTCTTTTCTATCTTTCTGTGTCTTCCAAATATTCTTATATTACTGCTATATAGGTTTAACGTGAAAGTTTTGTAGCTTTCGACGTTCATAAGTGCCTTATTAGGGCCTAAACTGAATAAATTATTTTTGGTTTGGTTTTTGGATTAAAGTTAGATAAACCATATACTTACCTAGTTTATCAATATTTTAGTTTTAAACATGTTGACAACTTGCTCGCTTCGTGCATGCAGGTTCGCCGATACTTGACTGACTAAATTAACTGAGCCCAAATAAAAATAATTAGATGACATAAGAGAGGAGGAGGAGGACTAAGAAAAATATATCTAATTGCAAAATAGGTTTATGGACGAAATCAGCGGTAACAAAATATTTATTGTTTGGTAAATTAAAGTAAAAGGAAGCAGCAAACAACAGAGAGCAATGGAAGAAGCTACACCGACAAGAGCCAAGCTCTAAAATATTGAAGTAGAAGGTAAATTAAAATTCGAAAATAAGGTCTGAAGATTGATAAAACTTACAGTAATTATGTAAATAAACTTAAAGTAGGTACAGCGGGATTCGCTTAAATAGGTCGTGTTTTCCTTCCGCTGACATTAATAAAAGTTATTTAATTTAATTGATAATAATAACGAGTTGAATCACACTGTATTCGATGAAATTGAAGTACACAGTTGAAACTACTACCATTATTGGTTCTGAATAACATTCGTGGAAATATAAAATGTACCGAGAAAAATATAAAAAACAAATGTTATTAAAGAACCATTGTTCATTAAACGCAATATATTTAGTACTAGAATTGAGAATCCTTCTTTTTTTTGGAGTCGGTTAAAAATATAAATTTGAATTTGGTACAAGGATATATTTAGAGCATAATTTGAATTCAATTTAGAAACTGCATTGATTTTTCTAATTTTATAAAGGTACTAACTGGCCCGGCAAACGTGCCCTTAGAATAAAAAACCCTTACCAACCTACACCTACCTATCCCTACCTACCAATTTTTTTTACACCTTTCCGACCCGCGGTTTCACCCGCGATCCCGTACCGTAACATTTTAAACATAAAGGAGTGACTCTAACAAGAGCAAGAATTAACAAATGCCAGAGAGAAACAACAATGTACGAGAGGCTAAAAAACCCATGATATATTATCCAAAAATAGATAAAGACAGGCTTAATTTCAAATCTGAGTCTACAACATAGTCACTGTAAGCATACTTTTATTTAACGAGACGTGATGTGATGAAAGCAAACAAGCAAGCAAAACTGCGCGTGCGACATTGAACTGATAACCAGTTTGCAATTGTTTTCTTACATAACACAGTCGAGTGCATTTCAAGTGCACGCAAACCGAATATTGTATTATTTTTACATTGGATATTCCATATAATATCAATAATAGCGCATTAGGTGATGTAGCAGTACAAAACATAAAAGCAGTTCTCCAAGTACTCGAGATGAGGACTCAGAAGATCTGGGGGAGTAAAATCAGGAATAATCATAAACGAGGAACGTCAAGAGTTACTAAATTCTAAAATAAAAACCGCCTGTACTGGTATGGTCCTTATATGCACTGCGAGAAAGATCGTATAACAAGATCTAACGTGGAAATAAAGGAAAAAAAGAAAGAAGGTATAGGCCACCAAACGTCTGGATGGGGACAGACGAAAGGGACATGAAGACGCTGGGATTAAATTCGGACTTGACATAAACACAAAATGGCGCATTAAGACTAGGAGAGCCGGCACCATAATTAACTTAAAAAAAAAGATGTATGTTTTCTTTTTTCTTTCAATTATTAAAATCGGTTCATAAGAACCGAACAACCATAAAACAAATACATATAACCGAACCTTGAGTATCTCCTCCTTTTTTTGAAGGAGGTTAAAAAGACATGGGAATGGCCAAAACTTAACACAGGTAACTGGCGACACATGCTAGCTTGAGGACTAAAACAATTCAAAGGCCGTGACATGAGCCAAAAATAAATCCAATTAGGACAAATTGCTTTCGGCTAGCTGTTTACAAAATTATGTAGGAAGTTACCCGATTTAAATGTGAAGGTTAAATAGCGCTTAATTTGGGTGGGATAGACCTTCATTATCGTGAAAGAAAACAAACATTTAATTTTCATTAATAACATTAGAACAGAGGTAATATTCATTATAGTATTTAATTTAATGCGTGATGTGTTTTCATTAACAATACATAAACAAGCATAGGTCAAACAGAACATATTGGACATTAAATTTTATCGTGAAGTATGTGATCAATGATTT